>JAHFWJ010000699.1:0-1400131 GCA_028555115.1 Himalopsyche japonica | reverse complement strand
AGTGTAGCTTCGGCTGTGTAGCACGTAGCGCCGTCCTGTTGAAACCAAATGTTGCCAATATCCTCCTCTTCAATTTTTGTGAACAAAATTCGTTCAGCATGGTCCGATAACGATCGCCATTGACTGTAACGGCCACTCCTTGCTCATTTTCGAAGAAAATGGCCCAATTATGCCTCTGGACCAAAATCCGCACCAAACAGTGACTCGTTTTGGGTGTACCGGCTTTTCAATGTATGCGTGCGGGTTTTTTGTGCCCCAAATGCGAAATTTTGCTTGTTTACATACCTGCCAAGATCAAAATGAGCTTCATCCGAAAAGATGATTTTTTGGCAAAATCGGCATCTTCTGTAAGTCCATCGCAGGCCCACTCAGCGAAGCGAAAACGCATTGGATGGTCAGTTGGCTTCAACTCCTGAACCAATTGGACTTTGTATGGCGTCATACCAAGGTCTTTATGCAAAATTCGTCTCAATGATGTCTCCGAAATGTTCAATTGTTGAGAACGACGGTGAATTGATGTTGATGGCGCTTCACGCACACTTTCTGCCACAGCATCAATATTCTTGGGTGTACGCACTGTTTTTGGCTTTTCACGCTTTGGTTTATCGGTGAGGATGCCAGTTTCTTTCACTTTTTTCACAAGATAACGAACATACGGAGCTGACGGTGCTTCTCTTCTTCCAAAATCCGTACGCAATTTTCGCAACATTCTGCAACATTACCATGATTTTCAAAGTAATGTCGCAATATTTCCCAGCGTTGTTCAACCGTATACACAACCATATTCGTTCAGCGGAAGGATAAAACTAATTATCTGTCAAATCAAACATGAGCTAAGTGTTACCATTCACGAAATAAGCACTAGTTGAAAAAAAAAACTTTAGATGGCGGACCCTATATATATTATGAAAATTAAAAAAAAAAAATTTTTGCTATTGCAAGGCGAAAATAATTAGTTTATGATAAGCATAAAAAATTTGCAATGAAATTAACATAAACTCAAAAAAAATCCATTTTAATATTTAAAAAAATGCTCAAAAAGTCTTCCATGTGGAATTTGTCGACGTCCAAATCAATATTGTTAAATATTTTAATTTTCAAATAAACAGCATCCCAATTGGCAGACTGGATTTAATGTTCAAAGATAATTAAATGAATGTTCAAAATAAATTCAAAAAAAAAAAAAAAACATCGGGAACATCTAGAAAAATAATAACTCGGGAATCGGGAAAGATTATTAAGGCAATATTATCATTTTGCCCTCGTAAGTCAAAAGAATTGAAAAGTGGCCAGGTATATTTCTCTTTCACTTCTCGCTGTCCAAGCCTGGGCCCGTACAGATCTCTATTTTATTAAGGAAACTTATCATCATTTATGTATTAAAATTAAGTATGTATTTTTGTCATATGAAATAGAAACAATTCTATCTTTTACTATGCATTCTTGCGAATGTTTTAAGATACCGAATGAGAATGCTTAGTGATATTTCAATTATATATGATATAAAATTGATTACATTCAAACTCCGCGTGTAAAATTCCACATTTTTCTTCACTGATCTTATCTGGAACTTTTGACATTCTATTACCTACACGAATGCCCTCAAACTGCCAGTGACTATCTTTATTTGTGTACTAGAATGTGTGAAGATGCCGAAAGGGGAAAACTGGGTCGTGGTTAAATATGTGTAAGCTGGGGAAATTTACGGCGTTTGAACGACTAAAATTAAATTTTATATAAAATTTGATTTGTTGAAACTTTGTACGACTCCACATGTTTCGTCACTAACGATCCGAGTTTCGCCTTTCGGCATCATCAGACATTCTATCACAAAGATGCAACAGAACCGACTCCAGAACTGGTCAAATTTGGTATATTACCCATTTGCATTTTTATGATAGTTGAAAATAGTCTCTTGTAGAATTCTTTCACGAAAGACTCATTAACAGTATAGAGCGAAAATAAAACTTATCACAGGCAATTGAATGCCATTATTATTAAATCGATACTAATGAAAGTTTTTTAGTTGTTTATTTGGATCCTAGCCTTAGGGTTTGTGTTTTCCTTTGTAAGTAACTCCTTTAGTATACAATCGATGCTAACTATGATATTTATTGTCTGTCAGTTCTGTTGCTTCCGTGTGAAATAACACCTGAATATGCAGAAAGGCGAAACCCGGGTCGTAAGTGACTAAACATATGGAATCGTACAAACTTTTGACAATTCAAATTTAGTTTCATAAATAAGACTTTATATGTAAAATTCTTCTCATAAATAAATAATGGTTTCTCGACTTAATTCCATTTTAATAAACCATCAGTTGAAATTAAGATGCTTTTAAAAAAGTATACACAACATATTATTTAATATTAAAAGCCTAACAATATTATATTTGCAAACCGGTCCAAATAATTCAAATCGTATAACAAAATTGTTTTGGTTTATGATTTAGGTTTAGATGCTCAAAATTAGCATAACATAATTATTTTGATGACATGAAGCAGTGCTCTGCAACCATTTTAGCACGGCACACCAATGTACCGCCCAACGATACTGGGTGTACCGCGCTCCATTTTTCTAACAGAAGAATCACAAGGAAACAGAAATAAGTATTTATTTGTTCGAAAAATATGCCACATCTACATATTATACATACAACATGGTGAAAAAATAGCAATGCATTTTAGTTCTACAAAATTTTATAACATATAGTTGGAAGCTATTTCGGCTCACACCATCGTCAAAATTATTTAAGGTTAGTTCTGACGATGGCGTGAGCCGAAATAGCTATTAACTATATCTTATAAAATTTGGTAGAACTAAAATACATTGCCATTTTTTCACCGTGGTATATTGGAGTTTTACCAAGTAAATGCCAATTCAATCAATATGTTATACACACAACTTAGCATATAATATGTAATGTGAATTTATAAGAAAAAATGTTAGTAAAGTAAATAATACAGAAATAATGACACATTATTGAGTATTGGTACGATGGTGAATTATTCGCATATTTTGTATTATAAATATTGACTTGAGGTGTGCCGCAAAATTTTAGGGTTAAATCTTGGTGTGCCATCGAAGACAAAATGTTGCGGAGCACTAATATAAAGTGTTGTTAAAAATTTTAACACGGAAGGATTTTTTTGTTAATTTGACCTTATAACGTTCTGGTTCTTGATTATTAATCTTAAAAATTTTAATTATATGTTAAAAATTAATTAATTGAGCTTGGTGTTCTTCTAAATGTTGAATTCCGTTGTTTGGCTTGAAATATCAAGAAAGTATCAGATAACATTAACCACACGTTGTGTGTCTGCCTGAATAATTTTCTTCTCACAATAATAGTTAAATTGATATTTATTCCTACCGTAATAAATACATTTCAAATTAACATATATTTAGAAGTATTAAATTCCCTTATTACAACACGCCCTTATCAGAATTATCTGAAATACTCAGTCAGATGAAAGCGTATGAACTATATAGCTTATAAATTTATAGATCTAAAATACATTGCTATTTTTTCAGTGTGTCATAATGGAGTTCTAACAAACAAATGTTAAAATATTTCAATCAATTCCCTATTACATTTAATGGTTTTTAATAGTTTTCTGATCTGATATAAATATCAGGGTAGAATTAATATGTCACATTATCCGCTCTGGTAAATTTCAATTCATAGTTATTTCGTCTATGTAGATAAAACGGAAACATTATAAAGTATTAAACTTTCCATATGTAGATGTGTTAACATTATGTACAGTACATTTCTAGAATATTCTTTCTCTCACTGAATTAACTTCATGTGAATATTTATATACGTAACTGTCGATTCGGACTTTTGGACTTGATTCATTACAATAATTTTATTCATATGTATAGCATTAGTTGCTGGAAGTACAATGTTTGAGTTATGAAAATAAATATAGCCGCGATTAGAAAATTGAATTTTAACCCTTTGAATGCTGCTGTGTCAATTGTGAAGACAACCGAACGCGGTGTATTAATAGACAATACTAAAAAATAAATTTAAGAAGTGTCGAAGTTTTTGCATTAAACTTCATTTCTGTATTAAAATATAGCTTGCTCAATGGATCTCAATAATTTAAAAAAACTTCAAAACTATCTTTTAAATGATTTATGATTTTGATTGATTGATTATGAAGGTGTTTGATAGAATTTCAATATCAATTTGACCATTACTATATATTTTCCAAACATTTATTATCTAAAAAACTTCCATTTAACGCGGACGAAGGTTTCAATTACTACATCAAAACACGGGGGATGAAAAATTATTTTATCATGAGATTTTGGAAATAAACAGAAGTAAATTATTAAATTTTAGTTATACTCTCAACGACTAGCTTAATTTTCCTAATTTTTCTTTGTTATATCCCTTAAGTGAAGTAATTTCAACGAGTCGACAAACTGATAAATTAAATTCCTATTGGTATCCACCAATATGAAATAAGTAGGTATTTCTAAATCTAAAATTAGCCAATTGCATTTTAATGACAGTTTATTGTTATCTGTTGTAATCTTTTTCACGAAATACGCATTGACAGTATTAAACGTAAATAACTTATTTATTACGAATTGAAAATTTTTAAGTTGTTTCTTTGGATCCCAGCCGTAGGGTTTGTGTTTTCCTTTACAGTTAACTCTTTTAGTATATAACTAATGCTAACTGTATATACATAATACAATACATAACATGTAGAATTTTACTATTTTTTGAATTCATTTTTGAAATATTCAGTGTTCGAGTATCTTATTTGTGCCTCAGTATGGAATGGGTTAAGCCAATGTATAGTTCTCAAACAATATCGCCTAAATTATCATAATTTATTAAAATATAGTCTTTTTTACCACATTGACGTATGCTTTTCGATTTACATATCTTCAAATGTTCTTTTTACATGTCATGAATATGAAATATTCGTAGCGTAAATAGTATTGAATCCGCTGTACGCGAAAATTTTTGACGAAAGACAAAAAAATCCTGAACCGAAGACAGACTGTTAGCTTGAAAGTATTCGGAGCAACCAAATAAAAATAAACCCCCAAAAATGTAATGTTAAGTCAAATGTCAGTTGAAATATTCGTTCGTATTATTTCACTGTCTCGAATATATTAAAACCTTGAATATAATATATCTAAGTGAAACCTATTTATTTTTGTATTGTATCGAATAAATTATTTTTTTTCTGCCTTCAAAATGTTGTACTCCTTTAAATGTATTTTTAATATAGATATATACTGTATAGAAAACGCATAGGAAAACAGTTGATGTCTTAAAATTGGACTTACATACTCATTTTATATCAAATCCTTTTTTTGTATACTCTTAAGGATTTATCTCACTGGCCGCCACTGCACATAACAAAGCTACGTGGTTTGTCACAGGTTGTTAACCTTTTTCCCGCTGAGCTGCATAAAAGATTTTCTAGCATTGAATACTTAAGATAATTCGGTAGTGTTGGTGTTAAATAAACTTATGGAGATTGTCAGGGTAAAAAATAGTTATTTTAAACAACATAATTAATTTATATACCAATACTCTTATATTTTCAATGTAAACTGTAAATATTACTCGATTTATCACGTAAATTGTTTGTTTATGTAATATTTTCATTAAATTGTAGTAATAAAGGTACTTGTGAGTTGAGAAATCGCCAGATTCAAACACTGTAATAATACATGAAACGATTCTGATTGGTATTTCCTTGAGTCTTTTTATTTAACTTATGGATACTTTTTATCTAAGGGCTAACTGCTGTAACAATATACGAAACGATTAAATTATTTCAAACTTAGGCATGCACAATAATTAATAGAAATATCGGTAAACTCGCTATAAAGTAAGTAAAATAAATCCAAGGAATAAATTTGAGGTTTTTGATTTTTTTTTAACTATGAAGTTTTTTTTTACAGTTATAAAGTCTTCTCATCATAATCTTGCTATTGAAAAATGCAATCAAAATTTTTTTTTCATACCCAGAAATTAAAGTTAATATAGCTTGAAAAATATAAACAATTAAAGTTATTACTGTGGTTTGTGATAATAAGTGAATATGTTCAAAATGGATGGACCAAATGAGGTCCGGATAAAAACATTAACACATTTACCGCAGAGGCCTCCGATAGACATTGACTTCCAAGACCTCACATACTCGGTGCCAGTTGGAAGAAAATGTAAGTACAAATAATTTGCTTTTTTCATATCAGTAAAGGTTACAATAACCGGTACAACAGCCTGTCATTAACAATTTCAAAATTGAAATGTCAATAAAATTAATGTTTTGCTCAGGATAAAAATTGTATAACAGATATCGCAGCATTATTCAACGAATGAACGCTGCTTTTATCGAAATCGTGATTAAAGTTATATATTATTTGAATATGATATATTTTTTTCATTCGCGAGCCGTATTTTGCATTTCAGCATCTTTAGGTCTTCAGTAACACTTCTAAAGAAAATTCACAATTAAACTGTTAGCATACTTACAATTTTTATCAATTTTTGTTCTATAATACAAAAATATATATTTTTGGTTACCATACATTAAATGAATCTTAGTCACCTTATACGAATTAATTACTTAAACATAGTTGAACCGCGTTAACGCGCTCTATAATTTCGGGCACAGCAGGTTGGCCATAAAAATGTGCGCATATACAGATGTTTTCTAATACTCAATATCTAGTCAAGTTTGTTTGTTTTAAATAATCTAATACTTTCAACGCACTGCGACATATCTTGGATTTTAATGAAATATTAAGACACAAAATTTTTTCAAGAGTTATTTAACAATAAGTGATGCATTTATTAGGTTTTAATTTTTCAAATAAATTGCCGATCTCCGGTTCCCACCGTATGATAGCATCTCGGTATTTAAAAGGTTAATAAGATTATAATTATTTTGATGTAATAGGAGTGTTCTTCAGTAAAACAATGATTCAATGCACATAGATTGTTATTTCTTTGATATTTAATTTGTTTTTTTCATCAACAATTTATACAAATGACCAACGAAAAAATTATAAAATGCATTACGCAATATCTTATTAGTCAGTTTTTGTGGGCTCGGAATTCATGCAGTAAAAACATTATTCAATTACGTATAATATAAAGCAAACATGTTAAAAAATGGAGGTCACATAAAATGCAACAGGAAAGGGTTAAGCGAAAGATGAATGTCAGTGTTTTATAATATGATGGCATCATCTCATGAAAAACATTTATCGTTAAAATACCTCATGTGTTATTTTCTTATAATAACTAATGAAATTGTAGTATATCGATAATAATCGTTAACATTTTTATAACATCGTAAAATCTGAGGAACATGCCAACCATGATGAATTGATTCTCAATATGGATTTTTTATTTCAGATGAGATAACCCAATAGATACGTTGGTGTCTTATGATCTTCGGTCGAGTGATAAACTTTTTAAGTTTCGATTGCGACAGATGTTGGATTGCCTGGGGTGGAAATATATTATATATGAATATGTCAATACATACTCTATCTTTAGATGATAGTGACATATTACAGTATTCCATTTAAAATCAGACAATAATCAAAGGTAATTTTCGGCGCACATATCAGTGCCTATATACTCAATTCAAAGCTCTTGTCACATCGGCATAAGTCTTGACTAATTGTTTTGTTGCCGTGTTGTTTTAATCGGTTTAATCAAGTTTGTTGATTTTATAACAAAAAAATATGAAGGTGACGCGCCATTTTGATGGAATTTGATTTTATTTTAATAAAAAGATTTTTCTGTAATACGCTTACGAAAATTTGCCGTCGAAAATCATGTATAATAAAATTGCTCTTTGTCCAGGGCAGTAAAAATATTTAATTGGGGACCAAATTGCTATAGGTACTTACGAGCTTAAATTAAATTAAAGTTCTAAGAAAATTATAAGCAGATTGTTCATGTAACTTAAGAAATTCTCTTGAAAGGTACTGCATAAAGTTTACTAACAAATTAATAGCCGTTTAGTTTAGTTTACGTTATAAACTGTAATCACAATTTTATAATAAAGATACCAGGTACGGTTTCACTCATCACGAGCATTATCAAACGGCCAATAGAAAATTTTGCTTTATACATTCCAATATAATGCCTTTCTGCCAATAAGTGACAAATAACACATTCAACGTGAAACAATTTAGGACGCGTCCTTCTTAAAAAATATGTTATGCAGTGAAGATAAAAAATATATTATTAGAAGCTTCTCTTTATATATAAGTTTCCGCATTTTCGTTTTTCTGGGCTGTTGTAAAGGACGTAGAACCGGTGTTTTATTGTACATATCAACCAAGAAATTATTATATTTGATAGATAAGCGGCTCGCGATCTCTATTAAAAAAACACTGTCATAAAACGTAATTAGAGAAAAAAACACTTATTGCAATCATATAAAATTAATATATATTTTTTTCACAACTTGTTAATAATAAAATAGATTCTAGATAATAAAATGAAATATTTTAAAGTTTATAATTTATTGTGGTTGTTAACGTAATAAATAATTTCATATAATTAAAGTGAAATTAATATTTTTTAGAAACTGTAGAGGCTTTGTAATAATAAAGGTATCATTTACAATTTTGCGGTAAGCATAGGCGTGTTGCATTAAAATTTTGTTTAACTAATTAAGTCACGATTCCTATTAGATAAAGGCAAGGAAACTATAATAAAAGATATTTCAACAACAAATATTACAAAATAATTGATTAAAGTTGTTTTTAGTTCACTAGCTGCCAACGTCTCAAATTTAGAGACATCAGATTGCAGGGTGCTGATAGTTGATACGTAGTATTAGAGAATTAACTATCGTTTACAGGCTAATTTTGTATTGAAATATAGCAGAATTTGTCCGATGTCCACTGAAGTTTATTTAACCTTTTCGCAGCCACAAATAAATCACGCCACTGTGCTTGTTGGGCTGAACATTTGTGATGAAAATAAAACTTGTCTAAAATCTTTTTTACTGTGCTAAAAATAAATTATTATTTACTTTCAAAATATTATGTCTCACAACGATTTTTAGAGTTTTTTCTTGAAATTAACTGTTTTTTATTCTTGAAGTTGAACGGTTTGTCAGATAGGGTTATCACACTGCGTCGCACACACTACCAAAAATAATTCCAAGATCCTAGTTTCTCAACCTTTGTACATCTGCGGACCACAAAAAAATCCAAAACTGTCTTGCGGGCCATTAAAATTGAAATAAATAACTAATATTTATATAATACAACACCGTATGCTGATAAAACAATATTTAAATAATTTAAACAGACAAAAATCCATAAATACAACATAAAAGTCGATTGTTTTTCGAAATAATATCACATCGCGAACCAACAGTGTTTCGCGGACCACCGGTGGAGAAACTAGGTTGAAGATATCTCGTCTATAGCAACCATCTGATTAACACCAAAATTACTGAATAACCCTTTGATATATCTGAAGTGATTCAAATGGGAATGGGTAAATTAAAAAGATAATTTCAAGAATCCATCTGGAAATATCAAATAAGCCACTTGGTGTCTCGCCCATCTAAGATTGCCGACTCCTGGCATACACTATAATATTCAGTATATTTGATTTTATTGTACATCAAGCAATAAAATTTTCATCATAGATACCTCATAAAAAATCACATTTACACACATGTATGTTGTGAGACATGAGTTATATCATATAAAGAGTACAAAGAAGTAAGTAATATTATCCTAATATAAAATATACCATAATATTTAAAAAAATCTTCATGATGTAAAGCTTTTGATGTAAGATAAACAAGTATCATCGTTTGATAAGTGATTACCAAGACATATTAAAATGAGAGAAAAATGGGTAGGAATGATTGCCGTTTGTAATGACAAAGCTGCAAATTAATTTTGCATTATTTGTAATGAGTTTGACCTGTTGCATTTGCGTTGAGCGACCCAGAATGTGTAAGAAATTGTACAAAAAAATATACTATCAGAACAAACTGCTAACTGTACAATAATATGACTTCATTGAAAAAACATTGTGTTGATATAAATTGAACTTTGTTATTCAAATTTAAATTAGTTTAATCATCAACAAGACCGCAATGGTTGCAATAATTGAATCTATAATATTATGTACAGTAAAACTTCAATTCCATGTTTTTCAAGGGGCCCTGAAAACAGAATTTTTTATGATAGTTGATTCTTAACGAGCAAACTAATATATGTCAGTCATCATTGTTCAATCCACTACAGGGGGCTGTTTTGTTTCTGTAATACACCATTTCCGTGCCATATGTAAGCTTATTGATATAGCCGCCTTTTTACATTAGTTTCATTTACATTTTTTTTTTTTTTTAGTTTTATTGCTAGCAAGAAACAAGCTAGGTCGCTAAAACAGAAGAGAAGATGTATTGTGTACATTTTCTACACAGCTATATATAGATAAGCAAATTTTTGTTTGAGCATAGTTCTGACGATGGCGTGAGCCGAAATAGCTATCAACTATATCTTAAAAAAATTGTAGAACTAAAATACATTGCTATTTTTTCACCGTGTTAAAATGGAGTTCTACCAAGTGAATGCCAGTTCAATCAATATTTATGTATGATAGATGTATATTTTTTGATTCTCAAAGCAGTTAAACGTTTAGTAAAATTTATCATAAATGAAGTTCTATCAAACATTCTCGGATTATATCGTGAACTTTACCAATTCGTTCAAATAATGTCAAATATAATATAGCATATTTTTAGCACAGCATTGCTTGTTCAATTGATTGTCAAAGTGTAATCATGTTCTATTACAATTTATAAGTGGATGCTTTAAAATGATGCTCATTCACCTTGCGTATATTTGGGTCGAGTGCAACATCAGTGGCTTGCAATAATATTTTGAAATAATCCACGTTAATTTTCTTTTAAGGCAACAGAAAATTGTCAATGCATTTAAGGTTATTTACTTAATAACACCGTTTGCGTGTATTTAAGTTAAATTATCAAAACACATCATGCATTACTTAAGAATTTTTTAACTTACGTGTAAAATCCTTTTGGTGTCGTGAATAAAATCGGTTATCCCTTGATAGATTCGTAAACTAATCTCAAATTTAATTTTAAAATTTATCATTTTTTTAGTGTGAAATATCTAATGTCTAGAAAGATCCGTTAGGTAGACCAGTAGTTTTCTAGTGTAGAGCTATTCAAACGCCGGTCCGTGGACTAGCAACGGGTCGTTCATGAACGTTGAACTTAATTCAATTTTTGTACGATTCCACATGTTTTGTCACTAACGTTCCGGGTTTCGCCTTTCGGCATTTTCTGGCATTCTATCACACGGATGCAACAGAACTGTATAATACTGTCAGTTCTATTGCAATCCGTGTGATAGATTATCTAATATTTTGTTAATAGCACACAAATATTGTATACGAAAATTTCATGTGCGGAATAGTTGTGTTAGGAATAATCTTATGCGGAAAAATTACCGAATGTTGTTGTTCAAGAGATATTATATATCTTAGTTCTGTTGCACTATCATCGTGTGCGGAATAATCATGTGCGGAATATTCTTATGCGGAAGGATAATCGAGCCGTGTTGAATAATAAATTTTATATTAGGTAATCCCGGAGTTAATGTCGTTTTTTACAGTAAAACTCAAATTTGATTTTTTTAATTATTTATTATTTTTATATAAAAAGTAATTACCAGTATTGTCTATGACTCTTTGCCATCTAGTTTCAAGATTAAAAAATCCTTTTTCATAAAAGATCTTTGGTTTAGATTCGAAGATCTCCGAGAGACCTGATTTCTTGCTTCAATATTATTGAATTTTTTGTTCCTTAATTGCGTTTCTAAAGAACGAAACAAGTGATAGTCACTTGGTGCCAAGTCCGGTGAATAGGGCGGATGCAAAAAAACATCCCAGCTAAGGTCCTGGAATTTTTTTCGTGTAATATCGGCAACATGCGGACGGGCATTGTCATGTTGAAGAATAACATTCCTTCTATTCATAAGAGCGGATCTAATTTCTTGTAACTTTGTGTTTAACTTCCATAAATCCATCTGATCACAATAGAGAGCTACAGTAACAGTTTTTCCTTGTTTTAACACCTCATAATAGATCACAGCTTTCCATTCCCACCACACACATTTTTTTTTTCAAAGGTTTGGAATTGGTGTTTGACCACGATTTAAGCATTGTTTTTTTCTTTTAATGTCGTGATACAGCACCCATTTTTCGTCTCTGGTGATAAGGTCATGGAGAAACGGGGAAGGACGTTGCTTTTCTTACAGTAATTTGCATATGTTGAGGCGCTGCGCCTTGATGTGATCAGTTAGCGCGTGAGGAACCCAAATGCCTTCTTTTTGAACTTCTCCTAGTTTCTCTAGATAGCGATGAGTATTCGATCGTGATGTCCCGACCTTCTCAGATAATCGATCAATGGTCATCGTCGGATCTACTTCTATTTCCGCCTTCAGGGCTGCTTCATCCACTTGACTGCGCCGTCCACTTCGATGCTCATGTTTCAAATCGAGATTGCCCGATCAAAATTTTCTGAACCATCGTTGGCACTTCCTTACATCCAGTGTATCACCGTAAATCTCACAAATGGATTCCGTTGCTTGTGTTGCATTTTTTTTTAATGGAACTAAAACAGCATACAGCTTCTTAAATGTGTCTCCGAAGGACACGTCTCTGTCATTTTTTAGAGTTGGGGTAGATTTTTTTGTTTAAAGACAGGTAAAGAATCACAAAGAAGCGAAAAACAGTAACACACGTCTTTACTGGGCAACAGACCCAAACACACTGAGTCAAAGTTGCGTATTAAAAAAGCGACATTAATTCCGGGATTACCAAATATATGTATCTCAGTTTTAGTGAGCAATTATCGCATGCGGAATAATCATGTGCGGAAAAATCATGCACGGAATATTCTTATGCGGAAGGATAATTGAGCCGTGTTAGTGCACACTTATCGTGAAAGGAATATTCTTGTACGGAATAATTACTAAGCCGGATTGAAATGAGCATTTACATAGAAATTTAATGAGAGTGCCAATATATCAGTCACTAGTTCTTCGATTAGGATTATTAAACTAGTAGGATGATTATCTAGTAATTTTCAACATGTCGGGTAAAAAGTAGATGAAAAAGGGTTATTTAATAAGATGAATAAAAAAATTTTGCCATCTACGTTACCGTCGAACCAATTATGGATCACGTAGTAATATAAGATATTAAATTCAATGAAAGAAAATTAATTATCGAAGCGGTTACCAAACTCCGTGATACATATTGAAAATGCTATTATAAACATACAAAATCGAAGATATCGTTTCATTATACAAAACAAAAACAAACAGGAAAATATTTTGAAATCAAATAAATTCAACAATTTAAAAGACATATTGAAATAAATAAAATACTTAAATCGTCACACGTACATATTTAATTAAAGTGCTCAATAATACATTCGACTTGCAGTTTTGACCGTGACATTCATGTTCATAAAATATAGCGTCGCTTAATTAATTTGTGTAGCTAGGTGATTAAAGATTTTTTTTAATAAATTTGGTAAACAATATTAGAACTGTTATATAAGAGAGACTTCAAATAATGATTATTGTTTTTTATTTCTTGGTGAACTTTAAGATTGTTGTGTATTCAGCAACACAGTGCTTGGAAATATTTAAGTTTGCTCCGTTTTACCGTTTAAGTGCCGGGAGGTATTTATATGGAGGCACCTTGAGTGCCGGGAATATCTTTTAAATAAAACCATGATTAATACATTGTTTTTGGTCAATAATTCTCAACAATATGTAGCGTCTTAATGTTTCTCTATGTGCTTGAAATATTAGGTTATGAAAAACAGTAAAACTTATGGAACTTAGGTTTTGAGTGTTTTGACATTTTATATGACTAGCTTACGATACACGGAATTATTGAGCACGTTAACACGCTTAACAGGCGTATAACCAGTTAAGATTAATCTATTTTGTCATACAATTAAAGTTTGGCATATTCACCAATGTTGAATCGATGTAAAAAATTACTTCAAAATTTAAAAATGTATATGATGTTTTCAATCTAGAAATTATAATTATAAAGGAATACTCCAAAATTTAAAAAAATTGTAGACATATTATACTAAGTGAGTTTGTGTTGTCACGAGCAATGCTTACCAAACTCTTTTGTGATACGACCCCCTTAAACAATAATTAATTTTGCCGCCCTTCCATTTTAAGAAGCACGGGTTTACAGAAGTATTTAATAACGATTGAAACACCGCGGAACTCTCTACTTGTGTAAAAAATAAGATTTCTTTAAAAACAAACTATTTCTGTATGAATTACAACATACAAATTCAGCGGTTAATATAGATTGTTTTACAGATGTATATAAAACATAATAAAAATTATGAAAACGGAATTTATTTTACATATAAAACACCAAAAACAATTAATGTTGTATATAATAATAGATAGCATTTTTTTACCTGTTGTCGGCAAAATAGAATTAAGTAGGAACAAGCACAAAAAGCCAAAACCTTGTTTAAGTGAAATCCATTTATTTTACTGATAAAATTGTGCCGAGCTTTTTGATTCAGTAAAGAATATTTGCTTTTAACTATAACCCTAAGATTACTAACCATCAAAATCAAAAGTAAATTAGAAACAACGAAAAAGAATCTTTTGTACCAAATTTTTAACAAAGTTACAAAAAAGTCCACACTTTATTACCTAGGGTCTCACCCTTAATTGATAATTTTGCTGTGAATTTGTGTCAAGAGTACACATGTATTGTATTTTACAAAGGAATTCCTAAACATAAAAAGCTTTAATTAAATTTTTATGAGTTTTCAATTCAAAATACCCGTGTCATTTGTGTTGACATTGACATCTATGAAAAATCCCACAAATTAAAGAATTTAAATGATCGCTTTTTGCAGAACATTGTCTAAAAGGAAAGAGATTTCTCGTGTTAATATTGTGGAGTAGAAATCGGAGTCGTGGACTCGCGGTGTTTTGGCTGGACTACTTTTTCGATTACACTATTTTGAAAAATATCTCAATGAACACTTTGCCAGATTGTTTAATAGATCTTTTGACAAATGCACATAAATAGAAAATATTAAATAAAAATCGGACAGAATTAAACTGTTTCTAATCGGAGTCGTATGTTTTAAAAGAATTCACAGCCCTTATCGTGACACATTCATGCCCTGTTAGTTCAATATATAATGTTAATGTAGTTCAAAATAAAAATTTACATCTTGAAGATTATGTCGTAGTTGCTTTGTGTCTAATGCCAAAACGCATGGCTATAAGGCCAGTTACACATGTTTGAATTACTGTAATCTATAAATATGGTAAATTTACGTGTATATTTATGCTTTGAATAGAATATTATAGTGTCTGATGTAAATTGACTGAATTGTATTGAATGTTGAAATTTATCTCGATAATCTTTGCTAATTCGTACCACATACCAGAGTATCGTAAAACAGTACTTTAAAAGCACTTTTCAATAAAATAAAAATAGTGACAATATTGCAAATGTTGCGTTGAATGCAGAAATTTTCATAATATTAAAATTGCTTTGAATTTTTACTTCTAACATAGAAGGAAATCTTACTGAATAATATGAAAGTTGAATGTGTATTTGGCTTTTTCATAAAAAATCTTTCAATAAGAGCGATCGAAATTTATGTAAATATAAATAAAACAAGTTGTGTGTGACATATCTACAAAACTGTTTTTATTTTAAAGTATATTTTATGGTATTCAGTGTGAGATATAACATCGTTCAAATATCCGCTGTGGTCTTGTTTGGTGGCACGTCTTCGAAGGTTAAATTTTCATTGAATATATCGCATAATTATTGTCATGGATGGCGTTTGTTATGTTCATTTCGAGTGCATCAATTGTTTATGATTTATTTGCAAATTTTAGTTATTAAGAAATTTATTAAAATATTATTTTTATTATTTGTTAAAATGTAAATAAAACACAAAGTGTGTGAGATATCCATTCAATTTTAAGTATATTTTATGATGTGTGGAATGTTAAATAAATGCTAAGTTAGTTTTATTTATTTTTACTAATTAACGTAATTAATAATATAAAATTTAACATAAGTATCACTTATGAGAAATAATTAAACTTTATATATTTTAAAATCAATGGAATAATAAAACTCAACAAGACAATCATTATAATTATAATACATTATAATACAGAGATTAGCGAAACCGGCTGTGATTTAGGTCATTGGTCAGCAACCTTTTGAGAGACTTGGCTTAAAAAAATTGTATTTTTTTTTTGCATATTGGGTAAAAATTTAAAGATATTCAATTAAATATGAATTTTTGAAACATTTTACGATTTCATATGTTTTTTAATTAACGAACTATGTTTCACTCTGTTTCATTCTGTCATTTTTTGTTGGATCCGTGTGATAGAATGTCTGAAGATGCCGAAAAGCGAAACCCGCGCTGTTACTGACAGAATGATTCAAATTAAATCTACAATTGAGAGTTCGATAATTAGCGCAAGATTTTTAAAAAAATTTGTTGTGATTCGAATCGCTCAAATTTTGTGCTCTTTAAGATGTTTTCACCTTTCGGTATCTTTCAGATGTTGTGTTACATGTTTCACCTTTCGGTATCTTTCGGTATTCTGGTACACATATGCAATCAAACTGACAGTCAATAAATAGTTAACATAGTTGAAATATTATACATATTACGAAAAATATTAACCTCAATTCCAGGAACTGAGTTGATATTCATTAAAGTTTGGACAATTTTGTAATGAGAAGATTTTACATAACCAACAGAAAAAAATAATTAACAAAAATGTCAAGAAGTAGGATCAATAATTTAAAGTAGGATTACCGAAAGCAGGCGCGTTCATATCAAACATCAACGTCACTTCACGACGAGTGTCCGAAGACAATTAAATAGAGTTTTGTTCGTGTTTGTATAATATTTTGTATATTTTATCTATATCAAAACACAGGTATTTGCAAAAAAAGGTTTTTTGATTTATTGTATGTCAAAACTCTTTTATATAACGGACTTTCGGTTTTAATGGAACCCCCTTCTCTCACACGCTGAAAAAAATAGCAATGTATTTTAGTTCTACAAAATTATTTAAAAAAAAAATAAAGTTGATAGCTATTTCGGCTCACGCCATCGTCAGAACTTCTCTCCATTTATATCGAGGTTTTACTGTGTTAAAATACACTTTACATAAACGCCGCTAGAAAAACATCACTTTTATATTGACAGAATACTGACAAACATGAGATTATTTTATAGAAGTTTCGACAATTTTTTGGGTGAAATTGGTCGTAAATAATGAACATTTAGATACTATAAAGTTGAATGATACAATTGGATGTAACATAAGTCATGTAAGTGCACAGAATCTGATTTGTAGAATAACTACAAATATTTCTTAAGAACTACGGATAGTGTAATTCTGTCAAAGACTTTTGTTTTCGTCGTAAATGTAAATGGTCGTAAGTCGACAGCTGGGTGAAGTAGAAGTTTTACTTATTTGCAATGATTTAACTGTCGTGATACAAATTTAGCGGCATTGCACGCATAGTATTTGAGTTATTTTGCCAAGAAACGATTATGCAATTGGCCTTTGAATTATTTCTTGAAAACCTGTTGCTAATATAGGGCACAACGTCAGTTAACGTAATTATGTGAGATGCAATGCAGATCGAGAAAAACTTTGTTCAGCTTTTAGTTAATAACCACATAGAAACATTTCGTTTCAATACATATCCATAATAACCATTTGATATTTCCGCTATAACTAATCTAGCGAGTTATGTTAGACCAAACCCTAATCCAGCTTTCGCCATCCTGAATAAAAAATATTTTTATGCTGCTTAATGTATATATTATCTTAATCTCAAAATACAAAACCTCGGCAACTCAAAAAGACTATCCTAAGTCATTTCCTTACGTATTGTATATACATGCGTGTATCTGTGTGTGCTTGTATTCATACGTATGCGTGTTTGAGTATAGTATGTTGGTAGATAAATATAACAATAATGCGTGTGGTGTCTACGTGAACCGGATTCACTGTGGATTGCTCAGCTCTGCAGCGATTTAAGTTTGTCAATAACGGTAAAAAATATACAAAAAAAAATCTATATATAAGAGATGAAGGAGACCTGAAGAGCTCTGGTGATCTCAAAAGGAAAAAACAATTATAAAAGCCTAACCTTTTCTTTGTTTAAAAAAATGACAAAAAATATTATTAAATTAATTTTGAGTAAATCTAATGAAACAAAACGCATTAAGATTAATACGCTTAAATAAGTGAATGCTTTGTAGAAAGCTTCTGTTATGGATACAGAGGCACAGAGGTGTGCGCCTGAAATGATCGTCGGTAATTGTCGTCAGTAATATGCCAATTTTGCATTAAGCACTACAATAGTTTTAATAAACACACTATACAACCATAATAATGAGTGAGCCAAAATAGCTATCAACCATATCTTTAAATACAAAAAAAATTGTAGAAATGAAAAAAACTGTAATGTATTGTAGTTCTACCAGGAAAATGTCAATTCAATCAATAAATATTTATATAATTGATTATTTATTCAAAAAATTTAATTTTGCAACACCATATGCTAATATATAAGTATATTAAAACAGACAGTAGCAAAAATATATAATTTAAAAATCCATAAAATACAACTATAAATTCGATTGTTTCCGCTGACCCAAAAAAAATTTCGCGCACCACACAAAAATCTCCGCGGACCACCTATGGTCCGTGGACCACTAGTTGAGAAAATATGCCCTAAGCCACTGTTCTAAAGCATTTTTTAAAGTATTCAAGTATTGCGATTGGGAAAAACAAAACGGAATTAAAAATGAAACGTTTTTATAACGCCTTGCATTGATTTAAGATTGCGCTGTAGCATCAACAAAAATGAAATCAAATGTGTTGTATTGGAAATTTGAATGTTAATAAAAACAGGCCAAGCACCAACTGCAGAATTTTTTTTTTTGAAAAAGTTTAACTGTTAAGATGTTCTCTCCAATTTAAAGAAACAAAAATTGTTTTCTTCGCTAGCTTTAACCATTAGCATGCGATTATTATTATCCCAAAAATGTTATTTACCTATTCTAAATTGTTTAAAATATAACATATATTTTTAATTGTAAAAACACATTTTTAAAAATCTATTTCTGAAATATATTTTATGATCAGAACCGGTTTTGGTCATCGTAGCATTAACAACTTAGTTATGGAAATAGGTCTAAAAATGTATTTTTGACAGTTGACACTTTAAAAGTAACAAATATATACTATTTTGCATATTACCTTGAAAGTAACATATTTATAATAAATGTGTAAATTCCAGATACATAGGAGAAAGTGAATATAAAAATTGAAAACGTAAACATAGTCGATACTGGTTTATTTAGACACATGTAATTTTTTTTGTCCCGAATATGTAGCTGGCTCTAATAAGCGAAGCTTAATCCGTTCCCTGCTGAGCCACATAACAAATATTTCAACATTGAATAATTTAATAAAAATTAAATCTTGTAAAAAGAATTCTCGGTCAAAAAACACAAATCACTTTTTCGATTTCAACGATTCATTCGTTTGCATCTATCCATTCTAAATGTTTTGCAATGTCCGTAAACACAGCGTAGTTTGTTGAATCACATATCCTGGTATTTCTTCGCGAGACACTGACGGACACCAAGCCTCGCAGTGTCCAAACTGTGCCCCCATCTGGTGTGTCTTCCTCGAAGTACATACCACCACCGCTGTCGCCATTGCATACACTAGTACCGTTTCGAAAACCGGCGCAGTATGTCTTAGCGTTTAAGAACCTTTCGTAGAAAAGTGGATAGCTTTTGAGACAGTCGAAGTCAGAGGCCACTGGCATTTTCGCCAGTCCTAACTGCTTTGAAATAACGCCCATTTCCGTGATACCCCATCCAACGACAGTTCCAATTTTACCAACTATTAAGCTCTTATCAGTTTTCGATCTATCCCACAGGCATATTGGCTGAACGTAATCACCGTAACCTACTTCGGACGCAAGCTTTAATAGAGCTATATCGTTTTTGAGGGTTCTTACTGAAAAACTTTCTCGCAATATTATTTCAAATACTTCTTTTTCTTGAGGCGCTGGGTCGCTACCCACAATATTATATTTTCCAAGAACAACAAAAATTCTTTCAGGGATTATTTTTATTCCGTTTTCAACAACACAGTGACCGGCTGTTATAACGATCCTTTTTGATATTAGAGTTCCTCCACAAACATAGTTTTGATCTGAGGCAGTAACACTTCTTGTTTTGTAAATTGCAGCGTGCCACGGCCAATCTCCAGGTTTTGTTGGCTGAGCGTTTGTTATAAGAGCGTTGAAATCCAATTGTCTTTTGCCACAGTCTTTAATTCTTTCATCTAATTGAATTGGCGGGCTGGTAGTGGTAGTACTGGAAGGTATCACCACAGGAATTTCCTGGAAGACCAACGGCTTATTATCTGCACTGTTCCAGGATGCCACTTTAACGCTGATAGGTCCATCCCCTTCGTTCGTTGTAGGAATATTTCCGTTCAGCGTTAAATTGATTTTAGTATCAAATTTAAATTTAAACCCGTCTGGGCTATTCGGAGAATCAAATTTAATCTCATATTTGTTTGGGTCAGTTGGTGAGTGAATGACTTCGATGCCCTTATTTGTGTTACTATCGTTGAGTTCGTCGGTGCGGCACAAACTTGCGACACAAAATATCACTAAGCACGACACTGTTTCTTTTGTCATCATTGTGACAGTTTAAAAGATATTTAAACATAAAACTATATTAAATTGAGATTGGAAACTGAAACTACCGTGCGACATCGCATTTATAATATGAATCAAATAAATATTTCCAAATATAATCGTCTAGTACAGCTAATCACGTGACAGCTATAGCCGGTTTTCGCCATTTTGTTTACAAGAACCAATGAACGGCAGGGCCGCACTACATATATGCGGATAAATTTTGACACGATTTTATTTGCGAATACAACTCGAGTAATTTTTTTTAAATTTTATTTCAGAACATACTTCTTTAACTATCATTTCAAAATATATATATTAACAATTTTTTGTAATCACTTTGAATGTGTAAACTGTCACTTCTTGATGAAAAGGTGTGATATTTTAAAACTAATTGTTTAGTATTTACTTATTTCTTTCTTTTCTTTTGTGATGCTGAAGGTTGTTTTAATTTGATTTTTTTATATCAGACGCTTCATTGTCAGAAATAAATGCAAAAAAATTAGTTGTGATATTATGCGTATCAAGAAGAGACACAACGTGGGGTCCTAACCACTAGACGATCACGGTCAAGAAGAGACAGTTAAAATCTTCAAAACGTATCTGTGGTGTTTGTATTTTAATGTGGTTTCGGTAAAATTTTGAATAACTATTGCGGATCATTGCCGCCATTTTCTAAAACAAAACCTACGCGTACAGAAACGTCTTAGTTCAGAAAATATTTTCTGTTTTTATTATTTAAAATATCATGCATTTCCGTCAATAAGTGACAGTTAATACATTAAACGTGATATTCCGTAAGTGTCGGTTGAGATTTGCGATTAATATTGATATCGCTTATGGTCCATAACAGCAGCAACGAGTCCACCCATAGTAATTAAACATTAAGAGCGTAGAAATATTTCAAATATTTGTAACAAAAGCATTGAATTTGTCGACAATATAAAATATTTTGTGAAAACGCAATCACCGAGAAGCAGAAAAAAATATTTCATCATTGAAATATTGTCTAAAATACATAAATAAATAAAATACATACACACAATCTGCAGTATAATATTTCAATTTATTAGAAATAAACATATCACGTATTAAAGTACAAAAAGAATGAGTTTAAAAAATACGTCAATAGTTAATTTTTCACGTTTTTATATAAATATATTGGCTTTTGGTGTGTAACGAAAATTTGGGAAAATATGTTGGTGTGCCGTGGAGTGCCAAAGATTGCAGAGGACTGGCTTATATACGTTAAATAAAGAACTTCAGTATTTTTAATATTTATTTATTTATTAATGTGTTATTCATAATGCAAATAATGGATGATCTGATGATGTAGGCTGTTTATTTCAGGTCTGTGAAGTTGGAGCCGTGTCGTTTTTATGTCGAGAAATAAAAAGTAAAAAAATAAGTACAAACATTTTTCAAATTGAACATACAACTTTTCATGAAAAATTACTTGAAAAACCCCGGATATCACCATATCGCGTCATCAAGCACTGGTTTAAATGCCCAAAGATGCCGATAGTCGAAACCCGGGTAGTGATTGACAAAAAATATGGAATTATTTACAATTTCAACAATTTAAATTTGATATTGAATTCCATCAAGTGCCTCCAGTCGATATCGTTATTTAAAAGTATATGACATAAAGAAAAATCTTTTTTAGAATAACATATTATACATGCAGTCGATGTTTTTTATAGTTATAATAAATTTTCGCGAGGCGCCCAATGTCAGTTCGGCTGAAATTTATTAAAATTAGTTCCTACAATATGCACACTTCCTGAGTAGAAAAAAATCCTATGGATAAAACCAGTGCTGTGGAGTTTTGCGGTGTTTTGGCCGCAGTCAGAGTTGGAGTCGTAAAAAACAAGTGACTGCTTATTTGAGTAGACGAATTGAAAATTATCGTCATATAAAATTTTCCGGATTAGTTGATTTATCTTTAATTTAATGAACATAAATAGAAAATGTAAGAAAAAAACTGAAAAAATCATACTAAAAAAGTTGGAATCGTGATTCTTAACGTCTAAACAGCTCTGGGTTAAACTAAATATTATATAAGCTTTGTATTGTTAAAACTTAGTAAGATTCCACATGTTTTGTAACAAACGACCCGGGTTTCGCCTTTCGGCATCTTAAAGCATTCTATCACACGGATGCAACAGAACTGACGCACAATTAACAGTTAGCATCGTCTATATACCAAATTTATTCATAAAATAAAACACAGACCCCAAGGCAAGAATGCAATGGCAGCTAAAACTTTTCATTAACGATTAATTTTGTTTATGAGTCATTCCTGAAAGGGTTTTACAACAAATAATAATGAACTATACATTGAGAATTCAGCGTTTTCAGTGACAAAACATGTGGAATCGTACAAAGTCTTAACGATTCACAATTGATATTGAAATTCCAACAAACACCTTCAGTCGATATCGTTATTTATAAGTTTTGTGTTAAACCTATTAATGCAGTGTATTTCCGGTAGTGGAAAAAACGGGCTTTTCATTTAAGCAATTAATGTATTATGATATTAATTGTAAGGTCTTGACATGATGTCATTAGTAAATATTTTTAAATGTTATTAGTTAAAATATTTAAGATTAATATAAAAAGCACTTCCTTAAGAGCAAGTGAAGGACAAACTGTTTCCTTTTTTTATTAAGATGAAAAATCAAAAAAATATATATTGAGATTCATAAGGTTTTATAAAAGTCATATGTGTTGACCCTAGACTTTATATAGTGCACACGACGTATGCTATCGACAATATTGAAGATGCATACGTTTATGATAATCAACAAAAAATAAATATCCAAATATTTTCGATACTTGCTTCAAGGTTGTCTTGTATCATTGTCGATTTTTTTTTAGTTTTGCACTACAAATAGAGGTTTTATTCAAACAAATTAATAATAAAAAAAAAAACGATTGACCTTTTGACGAGGAAAAGTTTTTTTTAATAATTCGTGTTTTAAATAAATGAAAAGTTAATTATATCGTAACATATTGATTGAATTGGCATTTTCTGGGTTGAATTCAATTATAACCCGAAAAAAATAGCAACGTATTTTAGAAAATGTACACAATACATCATCTCTTTTGTTGTAAAACTACTTTAATAGTGTGCTAATAAATTCTTAAATATGGCAAACTTCGTTAGCTTTCTATAATGGTCTGAGAATATATTGTTTCGGAGGTAGAGTTATAGTTAGTTGTTCATTAAAAAAGTACTATTCTAGTAAAATACTTATTCAATATTTACGTTTATTCCCCAAAAAAACTCAGATAATCCTCACTCAATTTGCCACATTTTATAATTTATCAGCACAATATGAAACTAGGGTGTTAAAACCGAAGAGAATATGTACTGTGTGATATCTTTTCTACACAGGTATAGATAAGTAAATGTGCTTTTAAACATAATTCTGATGATGCCGTAAGCCGAAACAGATTTCAACTATATATATTATAAATTTTGTTGAACTAAAGTACATTGCTATTTTTTCACCGTGTTATTTCATTGCAGATTAAAAATTCAGCACACAAATAATAGGATTATTCACAAATTTCTCTCTATCCAATTTAAATATTTTGCAATGTCTGTAAACACGACGTAATTCGTTGGGTCACACGCCTTGATATTCTTTTGTGAAACACTGACAGAAACCAGTCCTCGTAGCGTCCAAACGCTGTCGCCAGCAGGTGTCTCTTCAGAGAAGTACATACCTCCACCGCTGTCACCATTGCAAACGCTCGTTCCATTTCGGAAACCAGCGCAGTATGTTTTGGTATTTAAGAATCTCTCGAAGAAGGATGGATAGCTGGTAAGACATTCGTAGTCAGATGCCACTGGCATGGTCGCTTGTGCTAACTGCGTAGAGAGGACACCAGTTTCTGTTATTCCCCATCCAACGACAGTTCCACGCTTTCCAACTATAGCAGACTTTTCGGTCGCAGATTTATCCCACATACAAATAGGTTGAACGTAGTCGCTGTATCTAGCTTCTGAAGCGAGCTTCAAAATTGCTATGTCGTTTTTGAGATTCTGTACGGAAAAATCATCGTACAGAATTATGTCATACACTGCCTTGTCTTGGGGTGCGACATCGCCTCCGACAATGTTGTATTTACCAAGGGCGACGAACAGTCTCTCGGGGATGATTTTGATTCCGTTTTCAACGACACAGTGACCTGCAGTTAGTACAACCTTATTAGAGATAAGCGTCCCGCCGCATATGTATTTTTGTTCAGCGGAAGTGGCCGAATTGGTCTTGTATAGTGCCGCATGCCACGGCCAATCTCCTGGCTTAGATTTATATGCGTTTGTGATTAACTCACTAAATTCAAGCTGTTTTTTTCCACATTGCTTTATTCTTTTATCTGGTGCGTTTAATGATGTAAATGTATTAACAGGTCCTATAATTAAATCATCCCAAAACCCTGTTTTCACTCCATCAGGGCAAAGTTCCTCACCGTGTACATTAACGCTTAATATATTCGGTACGGGACTTCCTTGCTTTCCGCGAACTGTGAGTGAAACACTGTCATTGGTAGAAGTGTGAACGCGTATAATAAAATGTCCATTATGCTCCTCGATTCGGGCAAAGTCATTATGTAGAGTTAGATTTACTTTCGAGTCGAATTTCAATTTAATTTGTGATCCAGCAGGTAAGTAAGGAATTTCCGGAATTTCTAAAGTATCTATCCCAAAAACAAACTTATTTTCATCGTCTGGGGGTTGATTAGCTTCAAAGGACTCATAAACTACAGTTGTATTGTTACAGGGATAAGCGTGAGCTAAAGCATTTCCCACTAACCAAGCACTGTGGCACAATTTTATCCCGCACATAATGAAAAAACACAACACTATTTTGGATGTCATCTTATGATTAAGCAAGGAACTGAACTATCGATTTTTAAGTGTATAATTGCCACAACCTTTCGTGCATTTATTTATTCTCTTCAATTTTGATTGCAAACTGAATCTATCGCCCGACACAAGAAATATAGTTTATTGAAGAATGCTGAAAAAGTAATCTTCAAGTTTAACCATTTCCGCGCGGGTGACGGCTGTAGACATTATGATCGACTTAGCTGTAACTGCTATGATCGTTGCGCGGAGATTTGTTCCTTATAGTCATCAGTCAGTCCAATTCGAGTTTGTTATTGTTTTCGTTAAGTGTAAAAAAATGTTTTTTGTATCTTTTTTTTTTTTTTTTTTATTTCAATAGATAACATGCGAAAAATGACTACGCATCAAAATATGTTGCGAGTCCAAAACGAGAATTTTCGCTACGTAAAGAAACTTCGGTCACTATAGCTAATTAAAAAAAAGCGTGCTCTGTTCTGTTTCATTGTGTTAATTGGCATTTACTTGGTGGATTTCCATTAATTTCAATGATTGATGATGATTTTTAATTATCTTTTAAACGACCAAAATAATATCAACTTGTCATCTCTGCTTAAACTATTTAAAAGAATTCTTAATAATTAAATTTCAATTCGCACATAGTGAAGACTAATTAATATTGTACGGGAATTAATTCCATTGAAAAACTCTTGGTTCAAACATATTTAATATCAAAAGATTAAAAAATTTCAGCTTTATTTTAGATTCTATACTAAACGTTTTTTTGGATCCTTTAATACGATACCTTAAATATCAATACTAAAACTATTATGTATAAAACTAAGCTTAAATAAAGTTTGATCGTGGTCCTTATAATTGTGGAAGGCGAAATAGTTATCAACAAATTTTTGAGAGCAAAATTCTTCAACATTATTGCCCATATATATGCTCCACCAGTTATTTAAGATTAATTCTCATATACTCAGATTGAAAATTTATTTTACTTTTCATCGTTGAGAAAAATATTTTTACATTCGTTATTTTTTTTCTTATTTTCGATGGCTCTGTTGTTTTGCGATAAAAAAATGCACTAAGAGGCCTCTAGCATGCCATGGATGCGGCAAAATTAATAAAATCGCTTCGAAAAGGTTAAAATAAATATTGAAATTCTCTCATAACAAAGACATAAAAAAATGCATTTACAATTTATATTTTCCTGAAAAATATAATTTTCTTTTTTGTTTTAGAATCTCAATTTTCGTTTAAAAATTTAACCGAACCCACATAAAAAACACGGTATCTTTTATTGAAGTTTTTAACTGTTATAATAACAACACATTTTTTAATATTAATTTCCACAATGAAGAGAGCGGCTTAACTTACGGTCTTTTATTTATATTAAAAAAAATACAAATTAAAACATTCTTTAGCTTTACAAAAGATCAGTTGATAATGCCCGTGATGAACAAAACGGGTCCTGATCATACAACATATTGTGAAAATAAGTGCTAAAAATGAGTTTTTATTATTTAAAATACCACAGATACATACTGAGATAGCTGATAAAATAAAAGTAAATACATATTTACATTCGAAAACTCCAAAAACTTGTTCGTTATATTTTTTAACGCGGGTTAGGGGTTAACTAGTCACGTGATCGACCCAGCCGGTTTCATCATTGTATATTTAAAATGAAAGAACAACCTGTTGACATTGAATATGTTTAAAATTGCTATATTGGTTTCGACGACCCGTCATTAATATTATTAATTGAATTTTTACACTATGACCGACAAAATTCGTCAATATTCATTTATTTGTTAACTTCGATGCTGTCAATTAACCTTTACTAGAAATAAACAGATGCCAGTGTAATCTATCATCATCATTCGATATGGTTCAGTTCTGCACTATAAAAAAGTCCCTTAATAAATGTCATAAAATATACATTCAAATGAAAAAAGGATGAATATCTCAAACACAATTTGATTTATTAATTATTACACACATTTTCGAACGTCCCTTTTGAAATAACTTTTTTTTATTTTTAATAAAACAAAACAAAGGAACAAATACACTAAAAAAAACCAAAGACAACCAATAAAAAAAATCATATAAATATAACAGCTGGAAAATTATTATACATCTGGGCCTCGTATAAGACGGTTATATGGTTCCACAAAAACTTCGTGTAATACAAATCCGTGTCATGTAAGGCTTGATCTTCATACAAAATTAAGGTTTTTGGTAAAAAAAATTTAAAATAGTTTATACAAATATGTAATTTATTTTTTAAAATAAACAAATATACATTAACATATAAATTGAGAGAAACATTAATAACATAATACGCCATTCATTCATCATCGCTATCACTTATAATAATGAATTTCTACCAAATAAACTGCAATTTGATAAATATTTACAAGCTATCTCTTTTTTTTTGACATCTCGTTTCGTTTGACCGATGTGTTTATTATTTAAAATAGTAATCAACTTCAAATTTTGAAACTTTGTACGATTCCACACGTTTTATTATAAACGGCGTCGGTTTTGTCTTTCGGCATATTCATGTATTCTATCAAATGGATGCAACGGTATTGACGACGATCATTAGTTACAAAACATCTGGAATCGCATAAAGTTTCAAAAAATTAAATTTGATATTGAAATTTCATCAAGCAGCTTCAGTCGATATCATAAATTATAAAAATTAGTTTTAACACTGTTATATTTCTGTGGGTTAATTATTGATCGCTACAATCAACGTTTGAGACGTTAGCAGTCGAAGGGTTAAGTGCGTATGACTGTCAGAATGATGCATAGCTTTCTATCCAACCGAGGTGTTTTGTAATGTCAGTAAACACTACGTAGTTTGTTGGATCGCAAGTCTTAGTATTTTTTTGCGATACACTGACGGAAACCAAACCACGTAAGTTCCATATGACATCTCCCTGGGGCGTATCTTCGGGAAAGTACATACCGCCACCACTGTCACCATTACATACGCTGGTTCCGTTGCGAAATCCGGCACAGTATGTGTCCGTATTCAAAAACCTTTCAAAAAACACTGCATAACTCTGAAGACAATCAAAGTCGGATGCCACTGGCATAATCGCTTGGGCTAATTGAGTCGACAAAACACCTGTTTCAGTAATTCCCCAGCCAACAACTGTACCCCTTTTCCCAAATATAAGACTCTTGTCCGTCTTTGATCTATCCCACATACAGATTGGTTGAACATAGTCAGTGAAATTAACTTCTGACGCCAGTTTCAAGATTGATATGTCGTGCTTGAGAGTTGTTACTGAAAATTGTTCGTGCAAAATGATTTCATAAACACTTTTCTCTTGAGATGCAATATCGCCACCGGAAATTCTGTGTCTACCAAGAATGACAATAAGTCGTTCTGGGATAATTTTAATTCCGTTTTCAACGACACAATGCCCAGCAGTTATGACAACTCTGTCTGAAATTAGTGTTCCTCCACAGATATAGCTTTGTTCTGCGGAAGTTGCGCTCCGTGTTCTGAAAATTGCCGCATGCCACGGCCAATCACCTGGTTTAGTTTCGCGCGCATTTGTGATCAATTCGCTGAATTCCAGCTTTTTTTTGCCACAGTTTTGTATTCTTTTATCTGACCTATTAAGTGTCGTTAAGGAATTAGCTGTGCCCAAAATATATTGGTCCCAAATACCAGTTTTTACTCCGTCACGACAAAGTTCTTCGTTGTGGATAACCGCACTTAATAAATTGGGTACTGGACCACCCGGTTTCCCTCGGACGGTGAGTGAGAGATGCTCTTCGGTTTTGGTGTGAACTCGTATAATATAAGCATCACTGTGTTCCTCTAAACGCCCAAAAATACTGTGAAGAGTAAGATTGACTTTCGAATCAAATTTCAATTTAAATTGTGACCCTGGTGGTAAAGTGGGCCCACCAGGAATTTTGGAAGTATCAATGCTAAGTACGAATTTGTTTTCATCATCGGGTGATTGATTAGATTCAAACGCTTCATGAATTGCACTTGTATTATAACACGGTTCAGCGAAAGCTATAGAATTTCCAAGTAACGAAGCACTATGGCACGATCTTGCAATAAACAATATCACAAAATACAACACATTATTTTTTGATATCATTTTCAACGATATCCAATATGAAAAAGTAACAGCTATATACTAAAATTCACAATCAGACAAAGCTTTCCTTTAAAATAGCAAACAAATATTCCGTTAGTCTTCAACGAGTGCTAACAATAAAATATTTTGAAATTGAATTCTCAAACAAATCATCTATCATTAGTACTTATGTTTTAACTGTCAACATCTAGTGTATATTTTCAAATAAGTTTCTCAAACATATTGGAAAATATCGTTATGTTATTTAACTCTCTTTGTTTATTATTGTTAACATTTAACCTCTTATAAAATTGAATTAGTTTTAAAATGCAATGCATAAAATAATTTCAACTAAAAATCGCAGAATTTTAAATATTCTAATGAACAGTTATCCTTCGGTTTACGAGGTAGATTCGTGTAAATACAAACCGAGTTAAAAGATAAATCACATTATATTAAAAACTGCGTAATTGAGTTGAATTGATTTCATATTGAAGCGAAAGAAAAGATTTAATTAAAGATTCATAGTACGTGGTATCAAAAGCATTTATTCAAAAGTGAATTTTTCTTGACCAGTTTACAGTGAAACCGCGCAAATACATATCATAGAATAAATAATGTCACGACTTGTAACCAAATATTTATAATGTAAACATTTTGGTATTACAGTGGGTGTTCGGTTAACACAATCTGTTCCTATACAATGTTCGCTATCCGAATTGCTCGTTAACCGATCAACCAAGTTTTACAGATAGAATAAGTGTATTAGAAAAACCGTTTTAGTTCGTTATCCGAATATGTGTCCGATACTGTTATCTATTACTGTTCGTTAACCGATCACCCATTGTATTCTCAATAACTGGAGTAACACGTTAAGTGGGTCATGACAATTAAATGTTCAATAATTTCAGTGGATTTAAATACCGATTGTGATAATTATATTTAATAATAGATTTTTCAGTTTAATAATTGTGGGAAAAGTGCTTATTTATATAAAAAAATTGAATATATATTTATGGAATCTTTTTAGGTTTAAGAAGGGACACCAAACGGTATCTTGGTAATAATTTAATGCCATCCAATCAATCAATGTTTTGAGAATACGCACCTTTTAATTTTCAATTTTAAATTTGGAAAAATGTATATTGATTGCATTGGAATTTACTTGGTAGAACTCCATTATAACACGGTAAAAAATGGCAAGGTATGTTAGTACAACAAAAATTATAAAGTATATAGTTGATAACTATTTCGACTTACATCAGAATTATGTTTAAACGAACATTTACTTATATATATATATATATATAGCTGTGTAGAAAAGGTACACAATACGGCTTCACCGTTTTAACACCCTAGTATTTTTTATATGTATATGTACTTTTCTACACCGTTATATATAGATAGTATATCTACGTTTAAGCATCATAAGTTCTGATGAGGGCGTAAGCCGAAAAACCTATCAACTTTATACCTTACATATTTTATAGAACTAAAATAGAGTGCTATTTTTTTCATGCTATACAGTTGTAGGTAAAATCGAGCAAATCAATAAAGCAATTGTTGTTAATTCTTTATATTGACTTGATTCATGGTCAACGTATAACTTCGACAAAACTTTTGAACAGTTTTATTATTAAAACGGTCCTTTTTTTAAACTCGACTACATGCTGGATAAGTCAGGTTTATTCAATCAATTTAAAATAATTATAATTTTACAAATTCATTTATAAAAACCCATTTTTTTTTAATATCAATATTTACTATAAAACTGTTGGTGGTCGCAGCAAAATCCTCTGGTGGCCGCACATGAGAACCACTGTTCTAGACTAATATATATTGTATATCTACTTCTTTTGACGAAATGTGTGATGGTATTTCTTATGTCAACAATAAAGTTTCGAAATCAATAATACTTCGGGGCCAGTCAGCTTCAAGTATTGAATGACCCTTCATATCACTTAACACATTGCGGCGATGATCTAAGGTCAAGGGATGTAGTTATTATAGTTGTGACTTGAAAATACGTCTTAATTTTAATCAAAAAGTGATTAATAATTTGATATCATTTTCTGATTACTTGACAAGCTTATTGGTAAGCATTTTATTCGTTAAGCTAAAACTCATTATCATAAAAGTAAGTGAATTTTTATTGAATCTTTTTGTATTCAAATAGACATTTTAAAAAGACTATAGTTTAAGGAGATTTTAACATTTAATCGAACTTTAAATTGTATATGTGATTTCATTATTTAATTTGAATTGTTGAAACTTAAAAAGGTATTGAATGCTTACCTAACAAAGATATTCGCTTTTGTCCGTCCTCATACATATCAACCAAGTCATTAAATATTTTTGAGATAAATATATTATAAAATTATTCATCTAATTTAATGTAAAATATTGAATCTTTGTACAATTACACGTATTTTGCCACTCACGACCTGGGATTTGCCTTTCAACATCTTTAGGCATTCTATTTGTAACACGGATGTAATAGAATTGACTTTAGAAGATTCTGAAAGGCGATTAATTTTATGCATTTCTTAGAGTAAGGTTTCGCTTTCACGATTCCCCAAAAAAATCTAGATTACCACAATACATATTGTGTATCTTTATATAGACAGCTTTAAGATAAGTAAACGTACGTTCAAACATTGATCTGATGAGGGCGTAAGCCGAAATATGTGTCGACTGTACATCTTGTAAATTTTATTGTAAACTAAAATACATTGCTAGTTTATCACCGTGTTAATATTAAAAATATTTTCACACACCGATTTCGTACATATAAGTCAAAATATTGACGGTATGTTGACATTTGATCTCTATGTGGGACTTTATGATAATATTATGTAATCGTACCTTATACCAGTATATGTAAATACATCTCATATTACACTCGACCTAAAAACCCTGTAAAATCAATTTTAATTATAGATTAGCAAGATTTTCCTAATGATAGACCTTGTCCACAAAATATTGCAATCACCGATTTGGCACTAACACAACATTGAAGTTCATATTCAATATACAATTAAAATTGATGGTTTTGTTATTCCACTGAGTGTGTAACTAAACTTGACACGTGTTTCGCCTCTTCAAGGAACATCTTCAGACTTATTGGTTTTTCACATCCAAGGCAAACGTTGATTAAAAAAATACGTTTACGATTTTAATGGTATCGGATTATTCATTCTTATCAGACACTTTCGTTTAAAATATAAATTAAGATTTTTTAAATAATACAAGGATACAAGGATAGGACATATGGATTAGTTTCGCTCATTAAACCAATATCGGTCCTGATCAAAAAATATATTGTGGAAATAAGTACTAAAAAATGTGTTTTAATTATTTCAAATATTATGCCTCTCCAAGAAGTGACTTTAGTGCTTTCTTTCATAATGATTTATTAAAAAGCTCATGCTTAAAAATATAAAAGTTTTATTGTTTGTCAATCGTGATCCGAGTTTGATTGTTGATGATTGTTCAGAGCACTTAATGGATTATTGAGTTGCCTTAATTTTGTTTGAAAATTATTAATAAGTGATTGTTAACATTTTATTTTTAAATTAATTTAAATTATTTGTATTAATATTGTATGATTTCCTGTAAATTGTTTCTTAGTTCTTGAACCCGTGGCTTTGTATACCTGCTACCTTTACTCAAATATTTTGTATTAATAGAATTGTATTGTATCTGTTGATAATGCTTGCGATGAGCGAAACCGGTCCTGATTAAAAAATATATTGTGAAAATAATTACTAAAAAATGTGTTTTATTATTTAAAAGACAAAGAAAGTATTGATAGAAAAGATATGAACACGTTTTTTAATCGCGGTGAAAAAAATAGCAATGTATTTTAGTTCTACAAAATTATTATTTTTTTTAATTTTTGTTGATAGCTATTTCGGCTCACGCCATCGTCAGAACTATCTTTTTTTTGTCTATTAAATCTATTGAGTTTTCTAAGCTATGTGTAGGCCTGAATTTAGTTTTATCTTTAAATATTTTATTCATCAAATAGGCAAGTTTAGTTGTCGGAGTATTCGTAAAGGATACCATCGGTCTAATAGGGGTGCCGACCTTATGAATTTTAGGCTGTCCGTAGATTAACGGTGCCGTTGGATTCATCAGATTGACGACCCTCTTCTTAGATTCGGTGGGGAAAACTATGTTGCAATCTTTTAAAGTATTCTTGATTTTAGCCGCTAATTTAACCGTAGGGTCTTTTGTTAACTTTGTGAAATCGGATGGCTTGAGGAAGTCATTTACTTTATCGATATAGTCTTTTTTATTTAATATAACTATCGAGTTGCCTTTGTCTGCTTTAGTTACAATGAGATTATTAGTGTTAACCTTGGTTTTAATATTTTTCAGGGTCTTAATTTCTTTATTCTGCGGTCTAAGCTTAAATGAGTTTACTATTTTTGATATAAATTTGGCTGTAGTGTGTTTGAGTAATTTGTTATTTTCAACGCTTGATTATGCTAGTTCGGTGTCTATAGCGAATGATTCTAATTGTATGGGTGATGGATGTTGAGGGATTTGATACTTAAAGCCTTTATCCAACAGATTGGTCTCTTCATCAGAGAATTCCACTGAGGAGAGGTTGATCGTCTTTTGATAAAACTTAAGTTGTTTTTGGTTCGATTTATATTGATTAACGGTATCCGGTTTGCTATTTTCAATTGGTTTTTTGAGTTTGCGGTATTGTTTTTGGTACTTATATCCACAATATATTTTGTGATCAGGACCGGTTTCAGTTATTGAAGCTCGCGATGAGCTTTCGAAATCGGTCCTGATCGTTTTTTCATCTTTTTTTTGGTTGAAAGATACCACACAATTTTATTCACACTGGCCCTCGTTTCAATTTTTAAAAAAATACTTCAAAAATATAATGTTCGCTCTTTTTTTCAAGGCCTCGATACAACAGTGAATATTAATTGTTAACATAATAATAACGATCGCAATTTTAATAATCGAATATTTGTTTTGTAATCTCTAGAATATGTATATATTAAAACATGATACTGAACACATTCATTAAGTAGGCAGCAATATTATTGTTTGAAAGAAATAACGTATTAATTTTATTACACTAATATTGCAAATATCAAAGCGGTTGTTTGGAAATTCATACGGAAAGGTAGTCATCAATGGAAAAACTAGCTTCACGATGGCATTCATGTGTGCATCCTACATCATATTAGAAATTAAAATTGCTTGTAATAAAACATTAATGACCGTTAGTTACTGAAGTGAATCAAACTATAGTTGAAATTTAACCCAAACATCATGCAAACGTCTCAACCGTTGTAGCTGGTTGATACTTAAAAGTATAATTTTGTTTTTATTATTTAAAATATCATGGTTTTCCACCGACTAGTGTGATAGTTAATACCTTAAAAGTGACAATCAAGATTTTAACGATTGTTCATTAAAAAATAAAACATACTTTTAGTCGTGTTATGTATATGATAGTTACATACTAATATTATTGTGGTGTAAAAAGGTAACGTACCATGCAAGTGTGCCAAATATGCACACGCAATCGTTGCTCTAACTGAATGCAATTTCAACCAAATACGACTTTGCCATAAGAACACCTTGATGCCAAAGATCCATTATCATATATCATTCTGTATCAATGCCTAATATTCGAATATCCAATATTCGTCGTGAATACACTTGGACCACGTATAACACGGTTATATGGTTCTACAAAATCCTCGTGTAGTACAAATCCGTGCTATACAAGGTTTGAAGTTCATACAAAATTAAGGATTGCGTTCCAAAAAAAAACAAATATACATTTACATATTAATCGAGAGACACTTTAATAACATAATATACCATTCATTCATCGTCGCTTTCACTTAGAGTTCTATATATTTTACTGTTTTTCAAGATCGGTTGTAAGTTTTCATCATCGAAGGACTATGAATTTTTTGTGATTTTATTAGCCTTAAAAAAATCGTTAATAAGCGATTGTTCCAAAATATTATATTTTTTCATTCTCTCTTGAATTTCGAACTCCTTTCTGTTGTAGGATCATTATCAATAAAAAAATCTAATTTATTACCTAATTCCAAGCCGTCATTTTTTTTTTTAATGTGAAACATGTAGCTACTTCGCTGCAATTGCATTACGAGTCATTAATTATGGTAGATTCATTCAACAATTCATTTCATTTTAATTTTTTCTCTTAAGCCGTGTTGTGTAAAAATATGTCACAATTTATACGTCCGCGTTGTAGAAACCCGTGTTATATGAAGCCTTGGTATATTCGCATCTTTTTTATTATTCGAATATTTGGAAAGAAAATCGAATAATTTTCGTTAACAGTATTAATAACGGTGTTACGAATAGGGTTGTGGAGCCGTTAAAAAAACACGAGTCCGACTCTGAAGGAAATGGTTTTATAAAAAGGTTAATATTTTGAATTAACTTGGAAACCATTTAATATTTACTTTAAAATGTTAATTGTCATTTCTTGGTGGAAAGGCATTTTATTTAAAATAATTTTTTATCAGGGTTGTGGAACCGTTAAAAAACACTTATTAAAAATATTGACCAACAACAAGACTCGTACTAAAAAAAGTTTAATTTTGTGAAGTTTTTTCATTACTTTACTGTGTGCATTAAATTAAAGGATCTACCAACCAATCCGGTAAATTGTTTAATGATATATTTCTTTAAATCGCCTAAACGAAGTTAACTATTAAAAAAATGTGTCAAAGTCATTAGTTTTCACATACTTACAATTGAATAGTGGATGATAACATGTGGAATTGTATAAAATTTCACTTATTCAATTACTACAAACTAAAACTTTAATACCAGTTGTAATACAAATAATTTTCCTTTGATTTTGACGAGTTAACGCTGTACTTATATTGCACCGCTGTTGAGCAACGAAATAGTTACGGCTTTTTTCCCACACTGTGTTGTTACACAAGTTTTCTTGATTTCATTAGTAGCGCCTTACAACAATTACCTGTTTATTCTATTCGAAAAATTATGCACGCGAAATATTTTTTAATTACAGCCGACGTGAACTTTCGACACTTTAGCACACAATAGCATAAATAATTGTGATTATATTTAAAAAAAAAAGAATATACAAGGAATAGCTGAAAAGACAATGTTAGAAAAATGTATAATATTACAAACTACTTATTACAAAGATAAATGTTAGAACTTTTGTTTTTTGCCTACATATTACGCTAGATTAGTTCCATCTATATGAGTTATATGGGGACATATTTTGTGATCCATATCATAGTTTCTCAACCGATGGTCCGCGGAGATTTTTGGGTGGTCCACAAAGTTTTTTGTGTGAGCTGAAACAATCGAATTTTATTTTGTATTATATGGATTTTTAAACTATATTATTTTGTTACTGTTTGTGTTACGGTGTTGCGAAATTAAATATTTTTAATAAAAAATCAATTACATAAATATTTATATTTTATTCCAATGTTGATGGTCCACAAAACATTTTTGGACTTATTGATGGTTCGCCGATGTAAAAAGGTTGAGAAACTATGATCTATATCACCGTTTTACCGCAAATTTTATTAATATTTTTTACTAATGAAATATGAACACTACAGACACAAATCAGGATATAATTTTATAAACAGGTTAACATTGAAAAAGACCATGGTAACCATTTAATATTAACTTTACGATGTTATTTATCAATTCTTGGTAGAACAAAATCTTATATTAAATAATATATATCAGGACTGTGGAGCCGTTAAAAGAGTTGTGGACTCCGACTCCGAAATTTACCAAAAACACGACTCCGAATAAAAAACTTTAATTTGTTGCCAGACTTTATTCAGATTTATTCAGATAGTCAGTAATATCCATCCCAGGTCAACCCGAAGCAAAAAACACTATTTAACGGTTTTTGTGAAGAGTTTAAAAGATAGACTAATTAGAATTAATTAATAGATTAATTAATAATTAGAATTTTAATAGAAACAATAAAAACTTTATTTGAATTTTAAAAAAAATGTCACTAGTTAAATCTTTAATCAATTTTCTCGATTGGAATGAATTTTTGATAATTGCGTTCGTGGATTACTGTACAAATGAGATACCACAAGACTTGAATATTGGAGGTCAGCGATTGATGTGGAAATCTGGAGGCAACTTACTGTGGTGGCCAAGGTAATACAAGAAAGGAAGAAAACAATTAGCAACCGGATGTAGCGGAAAAGTGAAATGTTTAGATAAAAAAAATACTTAGGGACCAATGTAATGTATAAAGTTTCAAGCTGATTTTACTACAATTACAAGGATAACGAGCTTTTGTAACATATAATATAACACATGTATGTATACAATATATATAGGATTTTTAATTTTCTTTAATTAATAAATAAATTTTCACAAAAAATACAATAGTTTTATTTTGACATCACAGTGCATACATGTGTATGCAGTATTGTATGTGTTACATTAAAAGTTTATTATTAATAAGTTGCGGCCCACGCAGAAGAGCAAAAATCGGAATGCGGCCCTGAGGAAAAAAAGTTTGAGTATGGCTGATATACATGCAAACAATACCCAAAAAACCTTGAAAGCCTAACGCTGTTTAATTCTCTCTTCACCGCTCAATTCATCATTGAATAAATTCATTTCTTTTATGTATATAAATTATAATATAACATAAGCTATAAAACTTTCAATTTTGTAACGTTTTCGTGAATTTGTATTATTTACTTTCGGTATCATCAGGCAGCTTATCAAACGAAGTCAGTTCTGTTGCATCCGTGAGATAGAATGCCATGAATATGCCAAAAAGCGAAACCCGGATCGTTAGAGGCAACAAATGTGGAATCGTACAAAGTTTCAACGATTGGAATAAAATATTTGTACGGTTTTATTTTTTATTGAATTTCCAGAAGAGATACTCTAATGTATGTTTAATTATGTGTTAATAAATATTTACACATGTAGTGAATAGCATTTCACGATTTTCCTTTCCGCAACTTGAATGAACAAAGTCAATATTTATTAAACGGTTTAATGACAGCCTTGAGAAATGAAAATGATTTTTTTCTTATTTTGAATTCAATATAATGGAATGTTCCTTCGAATTTTAAATTATGGCGCAATCTAGGAATGGTTTAAATAAATCATAAGTGTTTCCTATGCTGATCCTATAGTTTAAACAAAAATTAAAGGAATCTAATGCTTTTATTTCATATTTTATCACACGTAAAAAAAATAACAATGTATTTTTATTCTACAAAATTAATAAGATATGTAATTGATACCTATTTTGGCTTATGCCCTCAACAGAACTATGTTTAAATGTACATTTATCATACTTTTCAATATATAGTTGTGAAGAAAAGGTACACAGTACATTTTCTCTTTTGTCCTAATATCATAGCTTAAAATTATTAGATATTTCGGCTTATGCCCCCTCATCAGAAATATGTGAAAATTATTTGACATAATTTAAAAAAAAGTAACATTTTTACTTATTTTGTATGAATGTAGAATCTCGAACAACAAATTTATATTTGAACCAAATGATCGTGTTATACGAAAACTGGATTTAATAAAATAAAATATTTTTTACTGTCCAATTTTCCAACGAATTATGAAATACTTTATAGCTACTTAGCATAACAGATATGGGCAAAAATTCATGCTTTCTTTGCACTTTTCTTGAGACGAAATGTGAAAGGTTTTGTATCAAACTAGTTTGATGATTTGTCGTTGGTAAGAGGTTCTCGTTGAGCTGAATAGAAGCAAAAAAAATACTCAATGTTTGATTTAACCACTTATTCATAATATGTTATGGTTGGTTCCAGTAATTATAAAATTATTTTTTATTGTTTAATAATTATTCGATCATAGGGCTTGTTGTTATTTTTTTAATTAAAAATTATTAAAACGTAAATCCAACTATTATTTGATGTGTTGTCTTGGGTCATCAATCCATAAAAACTTTGTAATTGAATTGTTGTCATAGAAAAGTGTCGAAACGTATTGTAAACTTATTAATAATTAAATAAAAAAATGTGGTACAGCGGGTGATCGGTTAACGAACAGTTCAGACTGCGAACAAATCGAACAACGAATACCATCACGAAAGATTGTTGTGTTCGGACAACGAACACATATTTGCATTACGAACTGAAACGATATCTTTCTGATTCACTTAATATATCTGTAAAGATCGGTTAACGAACAATTCGGATAGCAAAAATAGTTTTGCAACAGATTAAGTTCGTTAACCGATCACTTACTGTATTTATTTGCTTGACCTGAAGAATTTATCTGAGATAAAAATAAAATACCGTTTACTTATCAAACAGTTATAAAATTGACTAATTCGTTAATTAGATTGAATGTGAATTACAAGCTGTGTTTCTGTACTTAAGACATGTATGGTGCATTCAGGTAAAGTGGCTGCCCAGATTTTTTTTGTCATCGATAGAATTTGTTTTTTTTCTGTATCCCTTTCGCCATTATAAGCGCAAAACGAATTACAGCCCAAATAAATTTTTGTTGTGTGGACAGCTCTTAGAGAAGCGTATATTTTTGTATTTTACTTTCGAATATTCACGCTGTTGAACGTGATTAATGTGACTATTTTCTTTCTAGCATTTTTAACATTAAAAATGTTATTACGATATTGTATTTCAAATTGAAACATATATTTACTGAAGTTTAATTGACAGCAAATCCCAACAAATTCTCATCATTTCTAACCACATTATCATCATTTAAACTCACTTCATATTTCACAGAACTCCACAGTGACATTATCTTTGATTTATCTTTAAAACCATCGACAATATTATTATATTATACTGTCGATTACTGGTGCATTTTCGCTGCATGAATTCGATAATATTCATATTTTCACTTGGAATGTATTGTGCTACCAATTAACATATATTATTACGCATAGCTCTGGAGCAATTACACTAGTCTAAAAGTAATAAAATTATACTTTAGCATAGAAAGGGTTAACCAATTAAATTCAATAGATCCATTATCCTTCAGTATACATATTTCAATCAGTAATTATGTTGTATGTACTAGCTTACAATTTACATTCATAATATTTTTCCTAGTTGCGTAAATAGAAGTGAATAGAGCAGTGATAGACAAGCATCGGGTATAGAGCCACAAAATTTGTCTAATTATAGCTGTGTGAAAACTGATGCCCTAGTACCAAGATTCATAGTGTCCGGACACATACACTTAGTAAGGAAAGTTGAATAATGTTCAATTTAATGAATTCATATTTATTTTCTCTTCAAAGAATAATCAATTTTAAACATAAGCTGTATAGGACAAATACTAAAAAGTTTTAGCCGCAAATTTAATACAATTGTGTCTAGAATATGATACAACGATTTAAAATAGTTTACCTTCTCTACATACATATACCGTATACATTTTTATTTTACATTAATAAAAATTAACTCTGCGTTAGCTTGAGAGAGAGTTGATCTAAAATAATGAAGATAATTGAAGGTTGGACTGATAACAAGTAAAATTACTCCAGTTTCAGACTTCAGGGTATAATCGAAAGCCCCGTTCTAATCATGTGGCTTTATGTTTAGTAACATAACATAATAAAAATAGTTTTCAATTTATAAAAAATATTTTTCTAGTCCCGAATCTACGTATTCTAATTAGAAAATTACATTTTAAATCAGTCCCTAAAAGCGTACTTTACAATGATCCATATTCTTTAAGCAAGGACTTTGCTAGTACGCCAATAGCTATTGGTTCTGATGGAGGTGATTTAATCTATTGACAGCAATAAATAGATACAATATTATTTAAAAAAAAACACAACTCCAACTCTAAAATTAACCAACAATACGACCCCGAACAAAAAAATATTTTGTCAGGTTTTTTCCTACATTTCTTATTCATTTGCATTAAATTAAAGATCAACCAACCAATCCAGCAAATTGTCATTGAGATATTCTTCAAAGTTGTCCAATTAAAAAATTGTGGGATAAACGAACGCCTTGGTTTTATGCGATACACCAGTGGGTTGTAAGCTTTAGACGGGTTATGGCGTATTTAAGCATTCGGGAAAAACACTGGTGTGTCATGATATACCATCAGAGTTTACGATAAATTGATTTGGCACACGTTTGACTTTAGGTATTGCATTTTTTTTACTAACTCGTTTCAAAATCTGGGTTATCTCTACTTCAAGCATTACAAAGCTAAGTTAAATCAAAATGACACTTTTTTCTTGATTTCGTATCTCAAACGTGATATTAGACTTACCAAACACATTTTAGTTTCAAAGCTACATTTTATCACGCACATAGTCATAAAAGGTTGTCACTTTCTGCACTTAAACACTAGACAAAAAAGCTACGTTTCGTTTTCTCACATTATCCACTTGAAAAACTTTGTTTTATAAGGGAATGTCGCTTTGTAACCTTTGGAAAAATATAAATAAAAAAAACTATGAAATAAACACTGCGGAAAAACAATAAATTCTCACTTGTCATTTGAGAAATAATTGACTGATTACTTTAATTATTGTCTCTTAACAATTGGGTCACAGACGTCGTTTACAATTGAAAAATTAGTTCAGTGTCAATTAACATAATATAATATAATTAGACGACAATTTCCTGATATTTCTATCATGAGTTATGTTCACAATATAAATAATATGACATTGTAACCTATATATTGCAAAAAATAAAAAACATAATTAAAATTCCGTCTGTATTATTATACTTGAACAATTGACATTTTATGGATATTATTGTAAAAAACGTCAATTAATTGCAGTGAAATATGAGAATGACCTATATAATAAAATAAATAAATCCTTTTCAAAAGAAATATTAATTCCATATATACTGAATGATTTCAATTTGAAGTAAATATTTTTTTGCTAACATTTGCTTAACCCTTAATCGCCCATGCGCCGTGTGCACTAGAAGTAACCCACTACCCAAGAATTTATTGTGAAAAATCAACCGACCCGTAGCTGTTAAAAAAATAATTATATCCCTATAACTGGTCATCTTATTTGGATAAAATAAAAAGTCAAAATTAAATTGTTAAAACTTTGTACGATTCCACATGTTTTGTCACTAACGACCTGGGTTTCGCCTTTCGGCATCTTCAGGCATTCTATCACACGGATGCAACAGAACTGACGCACAATAAATAGTTTGCACCGTGCACCAAAGGTATTAATTGAAAGAAAACACAGATTTCCTTAAGAATATAACATGAAGGAATAAAAATATCCTTGGTGTTGCATGCGTTCCAGGTTAGCTGGGAACCAATGCCTTTAAGGATAAATTTCTGTATGTGTAAAATATCTGTGTTACCATTGAAATTACATTGCATGGTGTAGATAAAGCTGGTTTATAACGGATCGCCTAATATAACACAACACATATCTCAAGAGTCGAATTTGTGACGCAGATGTTCATATTACACATCATGTCAAAATTATTTATCGAAACCGAAAATAAAATTATGGATCGGTATGTCAAAGACATTATTTATGTGGCATTAATACTTTGAATATTATTGAATCAGCGTAATCACCATAATGTCACAAGTTAGCAGTCAGTAAGCTAATAAAAACAATTAGATTTTTTTATTCTCGAAACGTGTCATCAAAATCTATAAACGTATATAAGGGATGTTTAGCTCTGCAAATATTGATAAAAAAAAATGTCACTTCCATAACAATTAACACTTCATATATTATATGCGAAGATGTCATTGACATCTACGAATTAAAATATCTATTTATTGAATACGAAATTTGTATGTATTTTCACAAGTGTGCGAAGTATATTTTTTTACTGAATTCAAACATTCCGTTTTTTCAGACTATAGCAACACTACATTGTATAGAAAGCCAATCTGTGGTTACATGAATGTAGCTAATAGTGATGACCAACCTATGCGTACGGTTGTAAAAACCAGGGCTGTCAAGTCGTTTAAAAACTCCAACATTGACCAAAAACAAGACTACGACAAAAAATATCAGGTTTTTTCCTACCTTTCCTATTCGTGCGCATTGAATTAAACATTAATCAACAAATTTGGCAAATTTTTCATTGAAACATTCTTTATAATCGCTTAATCGAAAAAGTAGCGGAAGTCGCTCATTTTTGAGAACTCCGACCATTTCTTATTTACCTTTCCTATTTGTGTGCATTAAATTAAAGACTGGTCATAACATCGCGGCTCCTCGGCTCCAACTGCGATTTCACACCCCTAGTAAAAACACCCGATTGACACCAACTGTTTATTAAAAATTGTAGTGTATAGCTATTGCAGATTGCATATACAACTTAGCTTCTTTTTGTACGGGGAATACATTCCAAAAATGCAAAACACATGACTCTTATAGTAACACACCAATTGCAATAACAAAGCTATCATTTATGATATCGACTGAAGGTGCTTGGTGAAATTTCAATATCGAATTTGAATTGTTGAAACTGTGTACGATTTCAAACATTTTGTCACTAGCAATCCGGGTTTCGCCTTTCGGTATCTTCAGACATTATATCACACTGGTACAGCAGAACTGACTAATATATAAGTGACTATATGAGTTCTGTTACATCCGTGTGATTGAATGTCTAAACATGCTGAAAGTCGAAACCTGGGTTCTTAGCAACAAATCACGTGGAGTCGTAAAAAGTTTTAATAAATCATATTTGACAAAGCTATAAATTTAAATTTATATTCAAAATAAATGTTTACGACTTTCCACTGAATATTTTTTCAAAAATATTCTGAAACAAGTTTAACCAACGATTATTGATTGAATTGGCATTTACTTGGTACAACTCCATTATAACACGGTGAAAAGATAGCAATGTATTTTAGCTCTACAATTTTTTTAAAAATCTAGTTCCGACGATGGCGTGAGCCGAAATAGCTATCAATTATATCTTATAAAAAAATTGTAGAACTAAAATATATTGCTATTTTTTTCACCGTGTTGTAACCAGCGATTAGTTTTTCCTTTAGTTATTTAGTTTTCTCTGTTACTAAGAATTTTTATGTCTTTTTTTTCTGGAATGCTTTTATCAAAGTAACAATTTTCTTCAACAGCGTCCAAGTTAATTCTTCGAAGCATCAGCGGGCAGTTTAAGTCGGGAGAACTCACGGCAATTCTAGGACCATCAGGAGCTGGAAAATCGACACTTCTTAATATATTAGCTGGATACAAGTAAGCAGAAAACTATATGGAATACAGTTATTCACTAAATATATCAATATGTAAATATCTTATTTATGAACAAACTCAAATGACTCCGTTAGAGCTCGTGACCCACTGGTTGAGAGCCAGTTATCTATAGCTGTCCGATGAGAGCGATAGAAGAGTCTTTTGTTTTTTAGATGTCAATACTAATCCTGTTTTTTGTTGTGTTTATCGATAATTCTTTGTCTATAATGACGTTTTAAAGTTCATTGAAAGATCGTTGACACCTTGAGGCAAATTCCGCTAAAAATATCAATAATAATCTTTATTGTTCTGGATAATGAATATGTCATTAATATGTCATTATATTATAACAAAATGTTCGATAATTCCTTTAATTACATTATTTATCTTTAAAATAAAACAACATAGGTATTCCCTATGAAAAAAACGACACTGAATATATTCATTGGATTGCTTTAAAACAATTCATATAATAATATACTCGGACAAAAGACAATTGTTTGACAGAACACACAAATCGAAGATGTCACATAATGATGATGTTTCTAAACTTTCGAGCCTAAGAGCCACACTGATTTAATCTCCATAAAAATTATGACAAATATAAGAATTTTTTAGTCTGCATATTTAATTTTATTTATAGTTTATGTTAAATAATAATAATTTTTAAGCATAATGCGACACCAAAAAACTTAATAAAAACTGTCAAATACAGCTCTGCAGCCAAGAATATACAATATATCAGCAGATTATTATTTTTTTTTTTTTGTTAAATTTAAATTGTTTCAGAATGTTATATGTATATTTGTTAGTTATAGTTTCTGTCAAAGTATAAGTTTGAAATATATTACATAAAAAAAATATTTCAGTATTAGTGGTGCGTGAATTTTTTCCTTTTCTTACCGGTCCGCAGGTGTAAAAATGTTGAGAAACATTTATCTATCTAGCTCATCAAACCATCACGTTTTTTTTTCGAATAACGTGCAATCAAAATAAACTATGGCACAACGGATTGGTGGTGGTCAAGCGTCAGTGTTGGCTCGCGGATCCCTACTCTTTGGGAAACTCCGATGCTGTCATATATTTAAAAATCTCATCTTCTTCTACACAACATGAGTGTCACCGTTTGCCATCTTCAGATATTTTACTACACGGATGCACTCGAACTGACAGTCAGCAAACAGCTTACATATGAACTATGAAAAATATACCTCATAGCCTTAAAACTAAATTTATTTGAATAACTATTTTTTTGATAAAAGTAGCAATAAAAAAATCTTACAACCAATACAGCCCTTAAAATGAGAGGTGCTAAAAATTTGCTTCTATTAAAAAAACATTAGGAATTTTATAATTATCTAATCTCAATGACAAATGAGAATTGGGGTGGTTTACTTGTTCATTCAGTATTCGCTGGGAATTTAACTGTGCTGTTTTTTTCTAAAATTTCCTACATATTTAAACACCTTCACTTTTGTTGACCAACTGATTCTCCACAGTAACAGATCAGAAAATTTCAATTTATAATATTATATCATTATAAATTCTACAACCAACCACATTTTAAGATACTCTTATTAATAGTGTAAGAGTGGTTTTACCCACGTAAAAGTGCTGGCAGTAACTACATTGCAATCTATAACTGTCAGATTCATTCTTTAAATGCATTTTTTCTTTATTACTCATAAATAATTTATCTAACAATTTATTTTCTAATCGTAATTGAAAAAATATTTGGAAGTGTGCAGATTTTGAATTTTTAAAATGTGTTTTTTAATTACTATGCATAAATATAAAAAAAAGTAATCACCAAGCCAAACCCTTGAATTGACTCTCTGAACAATATTTACTTTTGATTTGCATAAGAATGTGAGTCTAAAAATCATTTCAAAATCACAGAAAGGTATACGGTGTTGCTATAGCAAAACAAAATATAAGTAAACTTGTATTATAAAAGAATTTTTCCTTATATTATATTATGACTGTAAGAAATATTTTCTTAAAGACAGGAAAAATAGCAAATAAAGTCTTTTTTTTCATATGAAAATAACGCTAAATAAACTCCATACAATACTTACTTGTAAATATTTTACTATACATGTGAAATGCAAACACAATTATATAATTAACTTTTAATAGTGTGTATAATTGAAAGCATACGTAAATAAAATATAAGGTGTTCAAAACTTCACTTAACAATTAATCGAAATTTATAGTTTTAAACAGGGCTGTAGAGTGTAGAATCGTTTAAAAAAACACGATACTCTGACTAAGAAAAGTTTATTTTGCCATGTTTTTTCCTACCTTCAAAATCGTGTAATCGATAAAGAAGTCGGCGTAGCTCATTTTTCATGACTCCAACTCTGGTCCGAACAGTTCGGGCTTAAAAGTTATAAAATAATTGATAACATTTTCCAAATAATCAATTCTCTTCTGTGTCATGTAAAGGATAATTCGGACACTGGATATTTTAAAAAATAAATTAGAAATTTTCACTTTGAACAAACTTAAGATTTTACGAACAAGTTAATATTTTGATTTCAAAATCAGCCTTCTCTTAAATGTCACTTTTGGCAAAAAAAAAATAATCCTGCGTACAAGTTAATTACTTGCTAATAAGTTTTCCTAAGAATTTCCATATGTTTGGTTATTAACATTACATCTGAATTATTTATTTTTATATTCAGTATTGGAAAATCTTTTACAATATGTGGAATTGTCGACATTTGGTTTACAACAACTTCATTGTTTTTCGTTAGAACATGCTTAAAAATGTTTATATGCTACTGCTGTTTTGAATATTTACCAGTTTTTACAGCACTGAGCGTAATGCAGAAAAACTCGGAAACACAAACGCAAAGGAATTACCTCACATGTCTTGTGTAAATTAAACGATCTCAATATAACACGCCGAAAAATTTGCAGTGTAATTTAATTCTATATGTATATAGTTGATAACTATTTCAGCTTACACGTTGTCAGAACTATACGTCGAAATAGCTATCAATTATATACCCATAGAAATACAATACATGGCATTTTTTCATCGTGTTATAATGGAGTTCTACCAAGTAAATGGCATTCAATTAATAGATCACAATATAGATTGATGCAAAGCCTCTCAAATCTTCAATCATAGAAAATCGCTCACCATGTTAAATAAATAAAAAAAGGGTTGTTTGACAGTGGTCATAGGGATACACAAACAACGCTTTTGTTTACAGGTGATATTTTATATTTAAAATCCTTAGGTTGAAAACATATTATTTTTTCAAACTTCAGGTGTCGCACTTGTATTTTCTGCTATTCATTAACCATACTGAATTAAATTGACCTTGTGTTGACTAATACTGACCTAATAGTAATAATGTTACACTGTGACCAACTTCACCATTGTTTCAGAAAACACTATATAAGTGAATAAAAAAAGATTGTTGAACTCTCTCAGATTTTTTTTTTATTTGTCATTTGTGTAGATATATTTTTCTTATCGTTTTGTTAAGGCAATCCAAGAATTATTTTTTATTATTCGGGAGTAGTTTTAAAAACAATAAATTGAAAAAAAATTCATTAGCAATTTTTCGAGTCAGTTTGCAATACTGGCTGTTTTTTTTCAGATTTTTCAAATCGTTGATTAATCAAAATAACCTCATGTAAGGGATATACCACGGCAGAATTGTAAAGTTTTAACTGCTCGTTTAAAAAAGACAATGAACTTATTTGACTACTTTTATTTCTAATATGTTATATATTTTTTAAATTCATATAAATTTTAAATCATAGAAAAAACACATACAAAAACATGATCAGGTCTATGTCATAAATTTGAGGAAAATATTTTGTTTGTGGTATGATGACAAAACATCTAAAACAAGTTTTCACCAAAATAATATATTTCTTAGAAAAATAAATTTATTGTTAGCCTAGATATTGAAAACATTGTGATGTGTGTATGGCATCACTAAATATTCTTAGAAAAAAAATTTAACAATAGTCAAAGAAATTATTCAAGTGAAGAGTTCAACACCAAAGACCTTAGTATAATTAGCATAGTGAAATTTAAATATTACGCGATCGATTGAAAAGAAACAATTTTTTCTATTATTGATTGAAAAGAATAAAAAATACTTTAGGAATATTCAATATAATTATTTTTTTTTAGTTTTTATCGATGAAAAAGATAATCTTATGATATTTTCAGAAAGAAAAGAAAGACTTTGTCCCCTATAAATAAGATTGCACACTAAACATTTAACTCTGTTAACTGAGAATTTATTTTTGAGTGTCAATCATTAATGAGATGTAATCAACTGTCTCAAAAGTTGAGGCGCTAGAATTCAGTGAGTTAAAAGATCATACTTTAAATAATAAATTGAAAAATGAATAATGTGATGTCAATTCTATTGCAGATGTTTCAGTGCCACAGGTCAAATATGCACCAACGGGAAGCCCAGAGACATTCGCCAGTTCAGAAAGCTGAGTCGATACATCATGCAGGAAGATCTGCTGCAGCCGATGATCACAGTACACGAGGCCATGATGATGGCTGCGGACCTTAAGCTTGGAGATGACCTGACATATGAAAAGAAACTAGTCGTTGTAAGTTGAAAATCAATCTATGGATACTTTATTGATTAGATTGGCATTTACTTAGAACTCCATTATAACGCGAAGAAAAAATAGCAATGTATTTTAGTTATTTAGATCTATTTCGGCATATATTCCTGACGAGGGAATAAACCGAAACAGCTATCAACTATTTATTTATAGAACTTAAATACATTGATATTTTTTCATCGTGTTATATTGAGGTATTTGAGTTAATTCCTTTGCGTTTGTGTTTCCGAGCTTTTCTGCATTATGATCATTGCTATAAAAACAAGTACATATTCAAAATAGCCGTATCATATAAACAACATTGAATTTTTTATTTGTCTAAAGAACAACAATGTTGACATATTATTGTATGACATACCATGTATTGTATAGGATATTCCAATACCGAATATAAAAAAATAAATATTTCAGTTGTATTAGTGATGAGGGCGTAAGCCGAAATAGCCATCAACTATATACCTTATAAAATTTATAGAACTAAAATACATTGCTTTTTTTCTACATTAATTTAGAACATAGTTCAAAATAATTTATATCAGTTTTAATCAGTTAAAGTGAGAAAAATTTGAAGCAACATAATATAATATATAGATTTTGACGTAGTATTACAGAAATAGAATATAAACCTTCACCTTCAGAGTGTTGATAATTTAACTGTTAGTGACAAATAGACTACACTCAAAAATATAACAACGCTTACAGTGTTGGAACTTATGTATACAAGCTATTACTTACGTTGAAATATAGCCTAATTTTTCCAGATAATCTCACCACAGGTACCAATACGCCAATATTGATGAATTTTTATTTGAAATATTCAACGGTGGTGTACCTATTTCAAGGCTAGAAAACCAGTCAAGCCGTTTGTAAACATACTAAAACAAATTTGAATAGTTCTTACTCTGTATTTTTCTGAACGTTTTGTCATGTACTAATTGTACTCTTTAGTTGAACTGAAATTCAGTAAACAGGTTGTTCATATTCTATAATGAATCAGAAGGCATCTCTGTGTAAATTATCTAAAAACAATGATTTTTTAAAATGTATTTTGATAACATAAATATTTGGTGTTTTGAATGTTTCTAGTAATGGTAGATGTTCTTTTAGATTCAAGTTCAAAAAAATAAATAATCGACATATGAAAAACCTGATAGTTTCGTTTTGTTTCATAACCGGTTAAACGATAATTAATTTAAATTTTACATAAATATTGAAAATTCTGTAATAGCAATATTTTGATTTTTGTTTAATATAAAATATTATTTAATTATATACATTTCTGCTTCCAACATGTAAAACATTTGGCCTCCTAATAAAAGTTTTTTTTTTTGAGAATTGCTAGTTACTCGGTGGTAAAACTTTTTTCAAAAAGATAGTATTGTAGCGAACCTCTCTTATAAGGTTGATAATGGCTTCCAATAGGATTGATAAGTTAATTGAAAAAACACTCTTAAAGTATGAACTTTAATTCAAGTAGATTCAAGACCACAATATTCGTCATGGAAGCTAATGACCTTGCCACATTACAGACCCAGCACACATAAATATGTATATAGTTTAATTTTTCGAAATTAAATCGAGATAACACCATGTGTGTATTTAAAAACCACAAAACACCAAATTAACAGCAGCAACTGTTTGAGATAGATTTCAAATCAGTGACATACTAACCTAGTGAAATGCCATCTACATTCAATACTTGGAACCAGTATGGTGACTTACTTTTCATTCATCAGCTGATTATAACATAGCAACTTTTGAGCTGTCAATTATATATTTTCAAACATGTTTATCAACACACATTCATTTTAATGCTATTATCATATGTTCCACTTTGCTATTATAAATCTATGGATCATTACAAGACATTTATATGTATAGTCAAAATTAATTTATTGCGATTCATTGCCATGTTAACAACTTTTTTAACTGTAATAAGTTGTTTATTAAATGAGAAAATAGTTGCGTTGCATGTAATTGTTCCAGTTCTTATTTGAAACGAGTTTTAATTGAATATAACACATCACTTAATAAGTTTGTAATATGACTTATTAGTTACCCCACAAACTTCTTGTGTGAAAAAACAACAACAATTAGAGGCAAAATTTGACTTAACTCATTAACATAGTCTCATTTGAGAGTAATAAATTCATCCCAATGCTTGTTGAATATTTCTATGCCTTTCTTATCGAACAATTTGTCCAACCAGTCAAAATGCAGATTAGTTTGGTCATCACCTCCTCATTTAAGCCATATCTCTTTCCAGAGAGCATTTTTTGAAATTTGCGAACAGGTTATGTTCACTCAGGGTTAAATCTGGAGATTATAACATAAGTATGGTGGATGTAGAAGCAATTTGAAGGGTAATTCATTCAATTTTACCATGGTTGATGATTTACCATGAGTTGTAATATGGTGCATTTGTCTTGGTAAAAAAGCACTTTTTCCTTCATCGTTTGGGGCTGTTTTTTTTTTGCAACTTCGTCTTTCAAATGCACTAATGATTCTATGTAATATTCACTATTGATCCTACACATCAGCCAAGATACAAACAGCTAGTGTTATAGACCATATCAGTCTTTTTCTCTTGATGAATTACAGTAACCCAAATAAATATTTGATATATTTTAAGATAAACATGAATTCGATATTCTTGATGCCTTTTACAGGTAAGTGAAATTCTAGACATGCTCAGATTGAATAAAGCAAAGAACACGACAACAGCTCGACTCTCTGGAGGGGAAAGGAAAAGATTATCAATTGCACTGGAATTAGTCAATAACCCACCTGTTATATTTCTCGATGAACCAACAACGTAAGTTATTAAATTAGGGTAAAGTAACTCAGCATTGTTTTGTAAGTTTCCTAACCTCCAAATTTCTCATAAAGTCAAACCACCTCAACCTTAATATGTAAATCTTCCAAGTCTGCCATGATTTGATACTATAGTAGCATTGGTAGAATGTAACTGTTGAACAATTGGCATTTGGTTTTAAAGTTTACTGTAGTTGAATCATATAATCATAGTTCCGAATTAAAATCTGAAATAGCTATCAACGACCATAGATAAAAATTTATAGAGTTAAAAACATTTTTATTTTTACCACATTACAATAGAATTCTGCTAATAAAAAAGCATTAAGTTTTAGTTGTTCATTGCTAAGCAATGAGTATGTGACGCGCATACCCTATAATGAGAAAAGTATTCTGAAATCCTTAACTATTTTAATAAATATTCAAGTAAACTTGAACAATTTTTAAGACAATATCTTTTCCTAGGTGACTCATTTAGCTTACAATTCAACTGAGAATTTCCTAAAACTTGTTAGGCATAAAGAAGTAGAAGAAAAACCCATTCAGGACTTTAATTGAAATGTTTCATCCATTGCAGAGGCTTAGACGATCTGTCATCTTCCCAGTGTATCGCCTTACTGAAACAAATTGCCAAAGGTGGGAGAACGGTCATATGCTCTGTGCACACTCCATCTGCTCGCCTATTCTCCATGTTTGACCATGTTTACATAGTAGCCGCCGGACAATGCGTGTTTCAAGGTGAAAGCGCGCATGTTGTGCCTTTCCTCAAGAGTGTTGGACTTGCCTGTCCCTTGCGTTACAACCCAGCAGACTTTGGTAAGATTATTGTGCTCATTTTTAAGAATTAAGATATCATTTATGATATCAACTGAAGGTGCTTGATGGAATTTCAATATCAAATTTCAAAAGGCATTCTATCACACGGATGCAACAGACTGAACTGATAGAGTGGCTGAAGATGCCGAAAGCAAAACCCGTGTTGTTAGAGACAAAACATGTGGAATCATACAAAGTTGTAACAATTCAAATTTAATTAAGATATCAATCAAAAAATATAAATAAGAAAAAAGAAATTTGATTGCATTATAACATTAAGCCAGAGCTGTGGAATGGTTAAAAAAGATACGTCTAGATCAAAAACAGGACTCCCATTTTGACTCCGAAATTGACCAAAAACATGACTTCGATGACTTGATGGCGACTCCAATACTCCGACTTCGACTTCACGGCCCTGCAATAAACTAACCTTTTTATGTACTATCAATAAATTTATGACAGAATACCAATGCCCGAATTGCACGAAGGCACGTGAACTGTCTGTAATATTTGTCTTTCTTTTAAGCTAACAGGATCTTCTTCAATATAGCAACAAATGGTTTCAATATTATAACAAGATAAAAGAATTATTCCAACAGTATACATTAAATAAATATTGACCAGCATGCTGTAAGTCTTCTGAAAGGTTATCTCATTTGAACTCTGAGCAATATAAAAATTAGATCACAGACAGAAATTATCTGCAGTGTTGCTTTAATTGTCACTGGGGTAGATAAATATTACATAAATAAATAATTTATTGTTTTGAGATATAATTGAATGTATTTATAGCAAGAATCATTTCCATAAGCCAGTGATCGGCAAGAACAGCTCTGCTTATACATTTACGGCTCTTTGGATACAAACTCCAATTTCACCTCATCTCATGTAGCTTTTTAACTTATGAGTTCACGTAATATTTTTGCTGAACAAATTTTGATTCATACTCTCACAATCTTTTACTTGAATGTTGAATTTTAGTTTGAAAATGAAGATATATATTTATCAATAAAATGGACTGTCCTGAAGAAATGAAAGAATTTTCGAATATCTTTATTATTTTTCTCGCTAACAGGTGAAAGTCCTTAAATTCTAATTTAATTGATACCAACTGCTTCGTTTTTGTTTCATCAATTTTCTGCCTTACTTCTTTTGTTCCTATTCATAAAAAAATTAATTTGCCAACACTCAGTATGTGACATAGAAAATAGATGCAAATGTATGATTTTCTAAGTCAACCTATGGATTGATCACAATGAGCAACACATAAAGGATGAGTGCAAATACAAACAACACACGAAGGATCATAGATTATTTTATCGATAAATTGTATAAGTAAATTGAGATCAATTAAATTGTGTGTTTATATTAAATAATCAGCTAAGCCTTTACGATTCTCCCATGTTGTATCCCATACATAATATTAGTTCAATGAGTCTACAATCTGGGAAATTTAAGTTTTACACAACAACACCTGCTATTTAATCCCACAATAATTCACAAAAAAATTAAGTAGGTATCCCTAATATTCAAATAACCCTATTACATTTTAATGTCAGCTGATTATTGTAAAAATATTTCATTCTATAATCATTAGCTGTTTTGTTCGCAAATTCAATGCCATTATAATCAAATCAGTAGTTTTAAAAAGTATTCTTAATTCCTTTTGTATATAACTGATGCAAACTATTTATTGTACCCCTGCAGTGAAATGCTTGAAGATGTCGAAAATGCCAACCCGGGTTGTAAATGACAAAGCATTATATTGATATTGTTTCCAAATTAAAAAGGAAATGATCTTTTCCAGTGATTGAAGTATCAAGTGGTGAATATGGGACAGACCATATAGAAAAAATGGTGCAAGCGGTCGACAACGGTAGGTGTTCAAGATGGCTACCTATTCCAGGTACAGAAACCACAGAGCATCACTTACCCGCCTTTGAATGTGACAAGCTTATAAGAACTCCATCATCAATGCTGGAATTGGAAACGGAGCCCATCACTGCCAGAACTCATCAGTACAAGTACAGAAGCTCTGCGTGGGCACAGTTCCGGATACTGCTTTACAGAATGATGTTGCAGACGTGGAGAAATTCGGTAAGAGATAGTAGAACAAAAGGGATTGATAAGCAACAGAGATATTAATGTTTACTATTGTAATGCGAACTGAGGAGAAACTTTGGCCCAATATCTATGTTATTATTTTTTAAAAAGCGTTGCACAATGTCCGGTCTTGATAAAAATATTTTAGATAAATCCAATGAAAATATTGATGTAATCAACTCCACAAAATATTTCATAATATATGTATGGTTGTTGAAAACTATTTTGGCTTATGCCAGGGGTGGGGAACCTTTTCATTTCAAAAGGCCACATTCACTTATTTGATTCAACATAAGGCCGCAGTAAAGAGAACGATGACACTGCCCCCCCCCCTATAAAATTAATATTTTAATTCACAATATAAAGTAGTCAAAACACAACTTAAAAAAATGTTTTAAGAAAAAATACGCATTTACAAATCTAATTTATTGTATTGTATATTGTTAAAAAAATGTTATACATATATATGTATGTATTTAAAGAAATCATTCAAATTGGCATCAGTCAAAAGGCCGCAACAGAATAGCCAAAAGGCCGCAGCTTCCCCATGCCTGGCTTATGCCATCATCAGAACTTTGATTAAACTAAAACTAAACTTAACTTCATATGTTGTTGGTAAAAAGATAGACAATATTGTATGATAAGAATTATTCCTGCGTCATAACTTTTATGCTTAGTTAAAATAGTGTCAAAGATCACCTTTATGTATCATTAACAATGTTTTTTTTTATTTAATTTCAGGCACATTTTTGGCTGAAAGTTTGTCTCCATATTTTTCTTGGCATTATCATAGGGTTTTTATATCTACAAATGGGCAACGATGGTTCAAAAACAGTCTTCAACTTTGGGTTTTGTTACGCTTGTCTCATAGTCCTGATGTATGTTCCAATGCTTCCCATTTTACTAGCATGTGAGTGTATTTAAATTTCTAATATTTCAAACTACAAACAATTCCTTAAGTTTTGCCTCTAATGATTCACACGCGTTCTTTTAGGACTTTTAGGCATTCAACTGTACAAATGAAATATAATAAATAGTCAGTCATAGTAAAGTCTGTTGAAACACGAAAACTGTTATAAACATATATGTAAATAATTCATGTTTTAATAATATTTAATTTTTCTTTTACAGTTCCGTCAGAAGTGCAGCTATTAAAACGTGAATATTTCAACCGGTGGTATGGCCTGAAGCCTTATTTTGCAGCGTCCACAATAGCCCGACTTCCGATTCAAGTGTTCATGTCCAGCATTTACTTAACCATGACATATTTCATCACTGGCCAACCGATGGAACTTTCAAGATTCGCTATGTTCTTTTCAGTTTTAGTGATGGTGTCTCTGATATCGGAAACATTGGCTGTTGTCATTTCGTCAACTCTAAATGTTGTGGTGAGCATGAATGATGTTTTTTAATGACATTAGATCAGCACCTTCTCAGGTCAAATGTCAATGTGAATTATGGTGTCAGGTTGATACTGTCAAATCAAACAGTAATTGTTAATGAAATTTTATTACTACAATAAGCTTTGTTTCTTCTTGAAAATTTCCCCTCATTTGTATTGCAAGTTTGTAAACAGACAACAGATGAATTAACAATTAAATGAAAATACAACTCTTCTCTGAATATGATTCTTGGGAGTGGTATACACTTTTTTATGGCACAGTAAAGTAAGAGTAAGATCAGTGGTCTAGTGCACAGTCTCTCAACCTTTTTACATCCGCAGACCACCAAAAAATCTAAAAATGTTTTGCGGACCATCAAAATTGGAATAGAATAATAAATATTTATATAATTGATTTTTTATTGAAAACAATTAATTTCGCAACACCGTATGCGATAATATATATATAATAATATAATATTTAAGTATATTAAAACAGAGAGTAACAAAAAATATCTTTATTTTTATATTTTTTATTTAAAAAATAAGTTCATGTAACTTTGTTAAGATAATTATGTTTTTCATTTCACAGAACAGTGTATTTACTGGTCCAGCCTTGTCAGTCCCTCTCATGCTTTTGGCCGTGTATGGAATCGGGTCAGGAGATTTGCCGGTCCCTCTTCATTGGCGCTTGGCAATGTACTGCAGCTATCTACGCTACGGGTTGGAAGGTCTGGTCACCGCCATTTATGGCTTCGGTCGCAGAGATCTCTTCTGTCCTGAAGATGAAATATACTGCGAGTACAAGAGCCCGCAGTATTTCATAAAAATGATGGGAATGAGAGAGGCTTCATTTTTCTTTGACTTATCGATGCTTCTTTTCTTCTTTTTGGTGTTCAACGCTTGCGGTTATTATTTATTGAGGCAAAGATTGTCGCCAAATCGGACATTTAAAGCACTGAAATATATTGGACGATTTGTTAAATCGCACATGAGTATGGCGTCTCACTAACTACTACAAACAAAATTTTATAATTTATTTAATAAAAAATTAGGAATCATATTTTTGAAAATAAAATATTTTTGAGAAAATGCGAAAAAATAAACAATTGTATTGTTAAGGGGATTCTTAATAAAGAAGATTATATAATAGATATCTTTTTATTTTTTGATAAGGTTTATGCACATAATTTATGTAAGCACAAAGATGTGCCTCCCTGTTGAATTCAAAAAGCAATTTGCTAACAAAACTAATGACAGTAGTCCATCATCACATTGTCTATTTATAAATACAATCAATAATACATATTTGTATTTATTACATCAAGTAAATGGTTTATTTTTCGCTTAACTTACAAAAGTTAAACTTAAGAATTTAAATGATGGAATTATTAATCAAGTATACCTATTAATATTGTTAAAGTGGTTTTTCCTGCTGGCAGCATTTAAGCTACAATACTCATTTTTGACACTACAAAATAATCACTGACAACTGTTGACGACTTTATTATCCCACTTGTGGTGTCACTAGTTCTTACAAAAAATATTTGATTTAAATAGTAATGTCATAATGAATATGTTATTAAAAAGATCAGGTGATACAGATATGGTTCAATAATTATTCTATCCAAAATACTTTTTGGTGACTAGGAAAACCTTTTTAGAGTTAAGTTGTAAATTGAACAAAAATTAGACCCTTTTCTTTAGTCAAAAGTGTCCTCTGGTAACACAAAAATGGTGTAATAAAATTAAATATTCAAGTTCAACATTAAAATGAATTTCTTATTGTGTTATTAATTACCGCTTGGTTGTGAAGTTTACTTCATATTTTTCATTTGACATGAACAGACTTGGACTCTCAACAAATGAAAAACAAATTTTATTGTTACATATTCGATGCTGTTTACTTTTTATTTTTCTATTTTATTTGTCAAGATTTCTGACATGGCGGATGAAAACATTAATTGTTAATGATGTACTAGTTAAATTTAGTATTTTCAAATTATTTCATGATAAAAAATGAATGATAACTTCATTTACTTATCATTACTTAAAAATTAAGCTTGCTGCAATTCAGAACAGAAAAATTGAGATAGGTGAATTGAATCAATTAAAATTTTAAAAAACATGTTATTTCAATTCAAAAATTGATAACACAAAAACTTTCTCTAACACAATGTTCCTGTCAACAAAATTTTCAATATGGAAATTCAATTATGAGTTTGTCCGTCCAATGACTATATATGGAAATATTTTTTTAGTATCCAACAACATTAAACTTTATATACGTGTGTGTATGCATATATAAAAGCATATTAATTATGTTTACTATATTATATTAATATTTAGAATTTACTGTTACAAGTCAAATCCAAAGTTAACTGAAATTGGGCTTATAAATAGCAAAAGAAGCTAATTGAATTTATTGTTATTTGGAGTGGAAAACGGTTTAGTTTAAGTATGTACTGATTAATAAACCGGGTGAAAGATAAAATATTAGTGTAGTTATGAGATAATAGAGGTCTGCACGGGCCAGGGTTTGACCTGTTTACTTGACCCGGCCTTTGCACCCAAATCGGCCAGGAAGGCAATTAAGATTCAGACCTAAGGCTCAGATATGAAATTTGATTTTCTCTCTTCATTAGCTATCCATGCGACAGTACATCAAAAAAGTGGTTATTAACCCTTTGACTGCTAGCATCTTAACTTAATTAAATTAACTTAAATAATCTTAATTTGTAAGTTTTGTACCGTATGGTTGTAATGAATAAATAAATAAACTGTTGATCTGGCTGATCCCGGTATGTTAATAGATGATACTCAAAAATATGAGAATGTTAACTCTCAAAACATTTTTGTAGTAATAATTTATGATATCGACTGAAGGTGCTTGATGGAATTGGAATTGTTAAAACTTTGCACGATTCCACATGTTTTGTCACTAACAGCCCGGGATTCGCCTTTCGGCATCTTCAGGCATTCTATCAGTTCAGTCTGTTGCATCCGTGTGATGCCGAAAGGCGAAACCCGGGTTGTTAGTGACAAAACATGTGGAATCGTACAAAGTTGTAACAATTCAAATTTGATTTTTGTATTAGTGAAAATTTGTATTAAAATGAAGCCTTATTGGTCCTGATAATCGCCATAAGTTTTTTTAACACCAATACCGCTGAATCGATTTTTGAAACATTCAATTTTTGAAAATTCTTTATAATGCCTGGTAGGGAATGAGTTAAAATTAATTTTAAAGATTTTAAACTCTTTGACTCTGTTAACGTCTCAACTGTTGAGATGGCTGATTTTACTGTGTTGATACCCGAAAATATATGAATTAACAGTGGTTGAAACTTTCTTGTTCTCGTTAATTTTTGAGTCAATGCATTGCTTGATTTGTCCTGACAAACTCAATAAGATTGTTTCAAATCAATATTCAATAAAGTTTTGAAGTCGAGGCGTTGGAATATTCTTTAAAATTCTCTTCAGGGAACGAGTTAAAATAACCAGTACTAAAGAAAACTGTATTTATTCGTTAATTTGATAAAAATCAGGCTACGGGTCAGATTTGAGAAGCAAGTGTGATATAGTAAAAAAACTCGTGTCTGGGTTAGACCGAGTCTGAAATAGTTGTACTCAGACTGGATAGTTTTAGTGATTTTTGTCCCGTGCAGGCCTCTATGACACGAAGAGTAGGCTTAAAAAGGTTAAATTTAAGTAATATATTATGATTTAAATTTGCAGCCAGGGTTTATTTAAGGGTGGACTGGTTTGATATTTTCATTTAAGTAATACCATTGCATGCTAGCAACATTTGTCTTCATTTTATTTCTCAGTATTACTACAGTTGCATAGTTTTTGAATTAACATTAACTGCTTTTCTAAAAAAATCAAAAATGAATATATAAAAACTGCAATTTCGAAATGTTGCATCAATTAGTTAATGGAGATTTATCACAATTCTTTTATTATATAAAAATAACTTTATGAAACAAAAAAATCTGCCAAACCCACGCTCTGGTTAGCTATATATTAAAATAACATGTTATGTACTTATGAAATCAAAAAAAATCACATTACATTATGTCATACCTAGAATGTTTTTTTGAATAAACAATTAATCAATAGATTACTATTTGAATAATTTTATAATTGTGTGAATGTGACAAATTTGTAATGATGTTACAATATCAAATGAAAATTTTGTGACAATGTATTGACCTTTGAGTTACCTATTAATAGTGAAAATTTTTAATGGCATTGTGATTTTAGTTCAATATTTATGATTGTTTTCATGAATATTACATTTTTTAATGTGATTTCTGTTCTACCAAGGATTGGTATAAACATACCTATAAACCGTAAACTAATCATCAATTATAAAAAATATTTGGGTATTAATTTTATATAGCACAAATTTGTGAAAGAATTTTTTTATGTGGATGAGGTTTTATAAATAAGATCCTATATATGGCTGTTTCAATACTCCAGTGACTAAGCCACATTTTGTAAATACATTAAAACCCCCATTTACATTTAAGTCGGGATTGTGTAATTTGGAGTAGTGTAATTGGAGTGAATCTCATACAAAATTAAGAATTTTGTTTTTTTAGTGATAATCCAGCACACAGACAATCGAATATTTCAAGCCAGTGCGTAATTTAGAGTAGTGTAATTGGGGGTTCCGCTGTATAGCATTTCTTTATTCCAAATTTTCGGGAAAACATCAATTTATCAGCGTCAACCATGTTGAGCCCTTGTAGTCACATGTTTATTCTGTACGGTTTGTAGTTTTAAGGTATAATACTTTTCTCAAGCTTGTACATGATACGGGATAGTGCAGAACGTACAGTCAAAATGTGCGTATCACAGTTCATATGCATAAGGCAGTTAACTCTCAAATTTTATTTTAAATCAAAGCAATACACGTCTGAATAATGTTGATTGTGTGGGGTAGTCAAGTCTGATATTGAACCAGCCATCTAATCTTTTATGAATAATATGTTGAACTAGTAAAAAGGTTACTTACCTGCTATTATTCTGTGTTATAAAATATGATTTTATATGCATATTATTATAAATAAAAAGAACTGAAATAAACCATACAAAATTTGTTTTGATTATAATCTTTCCCATTCCTAATCACCTTGTTGAGTTTAAAAAATAAAATATTTCCTCCTTAAATCAGTATCTAATTGCAATTTATAACATACTTATTGTAAAATATACCACCATTTTACGTGGTTGACCGTCACTTCTTGGTGGGGAAGCATTATGTTTAAATAAAACAACACAACTTCTAGTACTATTATCACAATTTTCTTTATTAAGATCCAGACCAGAAAAGTATCATCAAATAATGATTACTTTAGGATCAGCTGATAGCGTTCACAGTGAGCAAATCCAGACCTGAATTTAATAATATAAAATTGTGGAAATAGTGCTAAACATTGTTTTTTTAATCATTTAATTTATTGCAGGTGTATAATAAAAGAAACTAATCTTTTTTTGTTTATGGTTTAACAATGCTTAACCTTATAACTGCTAATTCTCAACTATTGAGATTGTTGATAGCAGTGTGTTGATATTTTACACTTAAAAATATCTTAACAAATATTGTGAAAACTTTTGTATGAGAATTAATTTTTGTACTACAATAAAGTCTGATTTTTCGTGATAATAAAAGATAAGTAAACTCCAACACTACTGCATTAATTTTCGAAATATACACTAACCCAACCTAACCTAACAAGATGAATTCATTGATATACACTGGTGTTTTTAGATCTTAAATAGCAACTGCATTTTTTTAAATGTAAGAAAGCTTAAGTAAAATTAATATTTGAGATGAGATATCTCCTCAATATCTTTAAACGTATTTTCCTCCAAAACTATTCCTTATTGTAAAATGATTCTTTGATAGGACACACACTGATATCTATAAGAAAGGTTTAAAAAAATTAAACATAACTGTAAAGGATTTCTACATCAATATTTCGCCATTTCTTCGAGTGTTTAAACTGTCACATGACAGGTATCAATGTTTCAGGGTAACCAAAATCAATTTTCTTCAAAATTCTTTAAGGACACCTGCTTTTTTCTGATATGAGTTTATTGATTATCTCTATACATGAAATTAAAAAAAAAACATCAAAAATTCATTTCTTTTTGTTACAAATTATAGCTGACGTGTTGGGTACTCATATTTTTTTCTGTTAGCCAAAGGATTAACAGATGTCACCATCTGCATTACACTATTATAATGGCAGTTGTTAAGGTTATCATTATATTGTCAAAAACATATGAAAAAATTATTTATTAGTTACCAATTTACACATTGTTAAGTTTTATTTGCAGGGGTGATAAAATAAAACACAAACTCCATACAAAACTTTTTTTTTATATTCAGTTTCAATTCTCATAATTAAAGAAACATTATATCTATACAAAATTAGCAATAATCATAGCATCACGCATTAATTATTCATTACTACAATTTTATTCTTAATACTGTCTTAAGCATACTGTAGTAATGTGACTTGTTTTAACTAATTTATTATTATGGTAATTTCTGATATCTATGAAAATCTAATCAAATATTAAATATTCAAAGAAAGTAAAAAATAAACACAGCACATTATAATTAGTGTGTATTAATGACAGTTAAGGAAAGTAATAAACCAGTACAATATTTCAGTTTTGGTTGGTTATAGAAACAAAATGCAACCAATGCTATTACTTGACAGTGGTTTATAGTTGATAAAAGACGATTTTCTTTTTTCAGGGTTACCAATTATCATTGATGTAAATTCAAATAAAATGGCATTCCAAAAAATACGAAAAATCATTTATTGATAACATTTGTAGTATATAAACTAATGTGTGCTTTTTTAAATAAATGAATTATTTAATTAATTTTGTTTTAAATAATTTGATAGACATTAATTTCTCATAAGTTGACAGTTTAAAAAGTTTTCTGTATAAAAATTATTCAAATATCAAAGAAAATGATTTCGATTTGAGATTCTAATGAGTTGTATTTTTTTAACAAATTATACTTACATATTTTGAGTAATAATTAGTCCCAAAATATTTATGGGAATAAAAATGAAATTAAAAAAGAGTGTTTTGAAGGAAGAAGAGTGCAATAGTTAAGGCCCTTTTTCTAAATCTAATAGAGGTTTCTAAGTATAATTTAATTGAATAGAATTTATGTTTACGTGTAAAATATCTTATGAAGATATTCAATTGAAAAGACATACTTATTAAATTTTATTTGAAATAGTGTAATTTGGTTACCAGAGGCAACAAAGTGTCGAACCTGAATGTTATGTACACTATGGGATTTAAAAAACTTTAAGAGTGATAATGACAGGATAAACTTAATGCAACATCAAAAAAAAAAAAATTGATTCGAAGAAAACAGTTCACAAAAACTGTACAAATTAAAAATGTAATGGAATGTTTTGCATTATTTTAAAAAATGATTTCTAATAATAACAATATAATTTAAAAAAATAACAGTAGGTATGTAACAGAAAAAAATTCACTTATAAAAACATAACAAGTGAAATCGAATGAAAGAAATGATGACATGAAAACTTTTCAACGATAAATACATAATTCACGTTGTCGATTAAAAGGTAAACCGAATCAATTTTGTTTATTAACCTTCGCATTTTGATCAATACATACCAATCACAGCCGACATTTTTTTCTTTCCACAAAAAAGAATTTTCAATAAATATACAGTAAAGATTAAAATAATTGTGATTCTGTCGAATTATTAATTAAATCTTAAATATTATATAATGGTAACATAAATTAAAACTAAAAATAAGACAAAAATTACACATGTTAGAAAAAAATGCTCATACAACACAAAAAACATATATGAATTTAAATATGACTTAATAATATTTGCAAGAGAAGCTATGCATTCTATTCAGGACCAGAACTGTACAGTGAATATTTAATTATTATAATATCATGTGTAACTGAGTCGTCTAAGATGCTAAAGCAGGTATATACATTTTAACTACAAAATCATGGGTCAATAGTCAATGGCTGACATAAGGCGAGTTTCTTTCGACTGAAACTAACCTCAATAATTAGCTGCACTCAGTAAAATTATTGAACAAGTATATAAGAATTAGAAAAATTCTATTCTTCAGCATGAAAACGGCATGGTCAATGCTTTAATTTAATTTCCATACAAACGAACACAAGAATTGACTCAATATGTATATTTAAAAGAAAGGAAAATTTAGATGCAAGAGTTTGTTACAACTTTGTGGTTATGGGCATAATGTTATGTTGATGTTATTACATGTTTATTTCATTACAAATAACTATCTTTAAATGTTAATAAAAAAAAAACCAGTTCATCTACATTTCTTACAGCATGAGTTATGGGTGCATTTTAGACTGGACAGAATTACATTTTTATCAAAAGAAATAGTGTTAAGTATCACTACGTTTAAATGTTGAGAACCTTTGGCAAAAATGTAAAAAATACAATCGCACCAAATCCAATTGTAACAGCCTTATTATTGATTAAAACCAAAATATAATAAACTGACAATTGACCCCTAAGCTATATCATCATACTATATAATACAACCTGCAGTATTGTCATATACAAACAACCTAAAAGAGTATGGAATTATAAGTTGTCTATAATATTTAGAAAATGCTAAAAGTGAGATTACAGTATCACATTAGAAATATCAAAAAGCTAAACTTGATAAAAATATATTCTAATAAATGAACAGCGTATTAAATAATAACGAATCGAGTTTGGCATTGATCAAATGTGGCAATCGAAATTCGTGTTTGTGTTGTTGATAGAATCAATCATAGTGTACGAGCCATTAAATAGTGAACAACACAAAACTAAATATATTTTTATTAAAGAATTATTCATTCATTTCTGGAAACGTAAAAGAAATGCTGTTAAAAAGATTCCAAGAATTCAATATGTACTATTTAGTCACTTCAATTGATATTGTAGAAATCATAAAGAATGTCTAATAAATATAATACAATAAACGCTATATTGCATTACCCGTTTTGAAAATACAAGTCAGTACTAAGATGTCGTAAACCTCTAATCTAAAAATCTAAAGTTTCCAATGATGCATTTGAAAATTGACATAATATTATGAACACAAAAAATTGATTTTTCTTATTGCTAGTAGAGAAACAGCAGCCAGTAGCAACAATATAAATAAAATAAAAAAGCAAGGTAGACAAATAAAATTATGCAACAGTAATTTTTTTGACAGCTATGAACCAGGAGTTGCATTGTTTTGGAACTGTTCCAAAAATGTTTTAACAAGATTTCGTGCATCAAAAATTTTCTAGAGTTTTAAGGTTCGTATTTGAGGCTGTAATTTTGGAAAAACACTCAACAAAACGAAGTGTATCTATAATTTATATCTGGCTATGATTAAATTTGATTATTAATAAAAATATCAGTAAATAATTCTTAAGCTTAGATATCTTTATTAAAGAGAGAATTACTTAATAAAGCAAGTTTTATTGATATATTTTTTGCTTTCTTGATAATGTGTTGTCCGCCAGGTCATAGCAATATCCCGTAGTTCTACTGAGAAGGAATACTTGCTATGGATGGTCACCGACAGCTTGTTTATCTGTTTGGTAGAAGAGACAGGCGGGGGTTCATGTTTCTTTGAAGCATTCGCAACACATGTCTAAGCCAAATCCATTGTGTCTTTTAAACTATCATACCTCTAGTAATATATTTGTTACAAGGATCTGAACCGCAGAGAAAATGTACGGTAGATAATGCGATAGTTTTAAATCAATGGAATAATAATATTGACAAGCACAGAGAAGTAATCAAGAGTAATAAAATAATTTGTGTTATAATAGACAGACCGATTCATTCATGCAATACAGATAATTCGAACAAATATGTCTTGCTATTTGAACAAAAATTGCAAATTTTTTTAGAATATTAATATTCAGTTGACATTGTAATTTACATCATCTAGTTTATTCATAATAAGTGATACACCTTTGATTTGTTAAATGCTAAGAAGCGATGTAAAATCATTTCTTACAAAGGCATTTGGGTCAAAAATGACATATTGTAGCCAGAACAAAAAAAAAAAAATTAAGTCCGACACGAGATCCTTACAAAAATTTCTGGATTTGCTTTACCTTGGATCCCTTCTATATGGTCAGACCTCAAAGGGACAACACATGGTTGCCGGCAATGCCAACAAAGGAAAGAAATTCCAAGAAAGTGATTATTCTCAATTTAGACATCGGTGTTTGGATCGTGAGTATTTTGGTTTGGCTTGGCAATATGTTTTTTTAAAACAATTTATTGTTTCTTTGCGAGTTATGCAAATACCTGATTTGATAACTGCGCAGTTATTGTGGAATTCAAACAAGTTATTGTGAAGATTTATTCATTTTAGTAACTAGGAGGAAATTATTTTTTTCCCTCGATTTATATTTTTTATCCTGTTAATTACATGTTTTTTGTTAAGAGATAAACTCCTTAAATTTTCTAATAATTCTCATCCTGATTCTTTCGCTTTTCTAGCCAGGGAGTTTCATATAATATCTAGTTAGTTACACACAGTAACATTCTTTATATATATACAATTTGTAAATATACAAAAACCGATATTCTTAGTAGTGTTTAAATTTAATTTTACATATTTACATATTATTTAGCAAAAATTTTTAAACAGCGTGATTAATAGGTAAATATTCAGCTGGTATAAAAATACTTAAAATCAATTACTACCTTTACACAGACGTGCCATTACATGAGGAATATAATAATCAATAATAAAATGACTTAACTTTAAACACGGTATGCAATTGAGTCATGGAAATTTTCTCTTCAGACATTTTTGGCAATTTTTTCAAACACATACCACATGGTGGTGGATACAATATTGAGTACCTCATGGAATTAAAAAAAAAAGATAAATCTTGTTAAATATATACTTTTCAGTAAGCATGAAATAGTGTAATCAACTAAACAAAACGATCAAATATTGTCAGTGAGATTTCACTTCAAAATACATAATACATTTGGTTAAATTTTTATATCCATTAATTCATCTACATCTTGAACACAATGGTATTTGATTTTTTTTAAAGAAGTCAACCTAATAAATGTACTGACAGTTAAAAAAAATGTCATGTGTAAAGGAAGTTTTATATTAAAATTATTTATAGTTTAAGTTGTCTACTGGTTTATAAATTTACGTACGGTTGGTTCTAAATGACTACGGAAAATGTTGAAATGATAAAGTACTATTTAAAGTATTTGAATGATTATTTCGTGATAATAAAATGTAAAATATCTACCTGCTGTGAGTGCAAACGATAAATCCAAAGATAGGAAAATCTTATATTAATGTGGACAAAGTCATTATAATTGGGCAGCTTGGATCGTTAATAATAATTGTGTATTAAAAGGTTTATTTTTCTTTCAGAACAAATGAATAAAATGAAGAAATTGATAATATATCAATTTCTATAAAGAGAATTATTAACGCAATATTGTATTGAAGCAAATCTAAAATATAATGATTACGTGAGAAAAATTTGAGATTTAAAAAATAAATGGACAGTTTGAATTAATAAAATAGGAACCTTTTAAAGATGACAGATGTAATAAAATTATCCGATAAAAAGAGTTCTAAATCTTCCTTTTGAACTAGTGCAGCCTAAAAAATTCACTATTATCTTATTCATCATACATTATTATTAAGTAATATGCCTTTATTTATAATTGGCAGAGGGTGCCACCATCTATGGCAACTGTCAAAAATCTATGGAGATTTATGGTACAAAATATCATTGAAATTATCTGCATACAACGACTTATTAAATGACATATTATATTAGTGCCATTAGTAAAATAAAAGAAATTGATTACTATTAGTGTTGTGATTCATAAGTGTCGAAATTTGTAGTTTTATAATTACAACCATTTTATGTTATGCTAGTTTATAAAAATTTGCTGCTGTATGAATAAATTTGGAATATATATTCAGAAGTTCTATATTTAAATACAAAAATTCAAAACTGGCCATTTGGAGGATAATCAAGCAAATTCCATGATCAATATCATATGTAAAAAAACATATTTACGATTCATTTTCTATCCTAAATCAACAAGATTATCTTCAATAAATCCTTACTTCATTTGGTTCATAGAGAAAACATATTCTTTTGAAAATTTGTTCAATTATTATTACCAAATCCGGTACAAGACATTTTCCATACTATAGTCATTTCATATTGTAAAGAGCAAACAATTACATTTAAGTGAGCTCTTATAATTGAATGTTTATTTTGAGCGTCTATCAACGAAGAGTTCAGATCGTTTTAAATTCATACTGCTGACTGATCTCCGAGACATTGCACGGCTGAGCGGTGAGTGTTTTTAATTTGGCATCTAGACAGTAGTTGATCTTCGAGTGCCGTATTCGGCCACCTTGGATCGGTTTCCACATTTGATTGACGTTATCTTCGGTTTCGCAAGGCATCATGACGACTGCGGCCGACACTTCGAATCTGGTGAGGGTCAGACAGAGGCTGTGATGCTTGATGAAACCCAGTGAGGTCACGGTCCATTCTTGGTTTCCTCCGGTGTTGTGGCACGGATACATTCCTTTAAAATAACAAAAGTAGCAATAGATTTTCATAACGTTAGTATGGTGAGAGATTTAACACTCTTGTTTTAACATAAAATTTGCTATAATTTATGATATCGACTGAAGGTGCTTGATGGAACTTCAATATTAAATTTGAGTTGTTGCAACTTTGTATGATTCCATATGTCTTATCACAAATGACGTGGGTTTCGCCCTTCGGCATCTTCTATCTCATTAGCAAGATCGTTAATGAAAGTAGTTAATTATTATTGGAATAATATTGTTACATTCTTTTCAGCTGCAATCTTTTGCTTGCCTATTGGTAAGTAGATTCCTGTTAATAATGATTTTAATATATTATATATACAATGCTAACTGTTTGTTATACGTCAGTTCTGTTGCATCCGTGCGATGGAATACCTGAAGATGCCGAAGGGCGAAACCCGGGTCATTTGCGATAAGACATATGGAATCGTACAAAGTTGCAACAATCCAAATTTAAATAAAATTTGCTATTATTTTGAGAAGGTAGGTAATACTTTTGATCTTATAGAAAAAAATTACTAAGTAAAGAAATGTACGATACTCTGTTTGAATATTTGTAACTAGTTTAAAATGAGTAAAATTGCATTTAAATTACTTTATTTTAAATTTTTTGACAATTGTGTGTCTAGATATTTTATATTGGAATGTTTTTCTTTGACAACACTTGTGTTGAAAATCTTTTAAGTACACTTTCATGTCAATAGCACATGGTAACTTTATTGTATTTAATATAATGTATGTAATTCATATGCTATAAATTGAACGAAAATTTATTTAAGTTACAAATCCAAAATTGACAGAAATTTTGTGCGGTTTTTCCCAAAGAGTTGATCATTAAATTTTGTCAACAGATGGACGAAGTAAAAGAGATGCAAAGTTCATAATTTGTAAATGCAGTAATGCTGAATGAAGATAGAGAATAGTGTGTTTTCAAATTGATACATATAAAAATAAAGTAATTCTTCTTGGAATTAGAATAAATAAATAATGTAACGTAATGTGTTTTCAATAGTACACTTTTGGTAAACTAAATTTTGAAAAAAAAGTGACACTAACCAACTGTTCCTTGCATAAGATTTCCAAGGCTATCAAGGCACATATGACCCTGTCTGATGGTGCTTCCTGATGAAGATCCAGTGACAAAGTTCTTTGGAACGACCAACTCTGGGTAGACATTGTCTAAATACCATTTGAAGGGCTTGCAGTGAAGTCGCTTTTTCAACTCAAGGCGTTCTGATATACTGAAATTGCATAAAAAAAACATGGTATTAATCTTATAATATTTGACACGGTGAAAAAATAGCAATGTATTTCAGTTCTACAAAATTATTTTTAACGAATATGGTTGATAGCTATTTCGGCTCACGCCATCGTCAGAACTATGCTTAAACTAACATTCGCTTATCTATATATAGCTGTGCAGAAAAGGCACACAACACATCCTCTCTCCTGTTCCAACGGCCTAGCTTGTTACTTTAACACAATGACACAAAATTTTCAAAATTCTAAATGAAACAATAGGTGTCTATGACAATAAGATTATATGTGGGACGGAAGTGGTCCATCTGGAAGCAAATCAGGCCACCCCTTTGTACAACAGCTGGACAAGTGGCGATACTATAATGTTAGTTTGTTCGTTAAGAATCCTTTGTGATAATTGGTGTCTATTGATTTCCAGCTGTTCCAAAGCCGTCATTCTCCGACCCTTACTACAAAGATACAAACATTTAGGGGCTGAGTTTGACTTTATATTATGTTATTCATTAATAACGTGATTAGCGAATTGTGAATCTGTTTTTTTTAATGAGAGTTCTACCAAGTGAATGCCAATTCAATCAATTATAATGTTTGTTTTGTGACTTTATTAAGTTCAGATATAAAAAAATGTGACATTAAAGCTGCAGGCAAAAATGGATGTCAATACTTACTCTCCAAATGCAACATTTTTCGCCAACGGTTGAGCTTCATAATAGAATCTTTTGTACTCGTCCATCCAGACTTCGGCGGCTCTTCGAGTGTTGCGGGCGAAAACGTTTCCTGAACCACCAGGGAACGAATACGGATGACGCTTTCTGAAGACGTGTCCTACACGACTGCATGGTACTATTTCCAAAGAACCTCCGCATTGCCAAACTCTATAAAAAGAAGTAAAAAATATCATGCCTACGATTCACACTAACTTTATTATTAACTTCAACAATTAAAATGAACGTGTTCTCTTTGAAGAAAGTTTCAACACATTTATCTCTATAAAATTTGTAAGCATTGTGTCAACTTACAAGACACTTCAATTAACCGTGTCAACATTTGAGGCATTATCATAAGTTGATCGAATAATTACCTGAATGAAATTTCAAGGTTTTCACCACCCCAAACATCCATTTTCATATCATAAGTTCCGAGTTTCTCAAAATACGTGCGATCCATTGAGAAAAGACCACCGGCGATCATGGGTGTTCGGATAACTCCAGTCGGATCAGCAAGTCGAGCCGCTCTTTCAGATCCTCCCAAATATTCCCACTGAAAAAAAAAACAATGATACAGTAAAAAATATATTCAAACATATTCCGTCAAATATATTATTTTGGAAGAGAAATTTGGATGAAACAGCAGATTTAATTGATTTGATATGATAACATAAAACTTGAATGTATTATATTATATGTAAACTTTCAAAATTATCCATGGAATTTGTCGTTGAAACACATATAATAGAATTATATTAGTATACTGGTGTATGTTTCGTATTGAAGCAGTTAAAACGTGATATCTATTGTTAAGAATCTGCACTCCCATTTTCATTTATCATTCACTCTTGTTACTGTCTCCAGAAGCGGTTACTGAACAATGTTAAATAAGAAAGATAAAACTTTGTTCTAACCTTGAAGACTAGATTCCAGTCGAATCCTCCTCGAAGATCAGCTGATGCTCCAATGTACTGGAAAGTATCCATACTGATAACGTCGATAACAGGGCAGACAACTCGTGTTGGATCCTGAAAAATTAAAAAAAAAAATTGTATATCCAAAAATATTTTTAAAACATATTTAAATATATTTTTAAATTTCACTATGATAAAATAAGGTAAAAAATTTACTAAGTTTCAAACCCCAGATGATTTTTCTTAATTTAAAAAAAAAATATAAAATATTATCTAAATAAAATAATTTTAATGTTTTCGTAATTACAAAAAAAATCCCTGTAATTCCCAGTTTGTAATTAGGGTCGATTAAATGTTGTATCGTGGTCGTCCACCTTTGGAGTAAATCGATAAATCGGGGAACCATTAATACGAGATTATTTAAAATTAATATTATGGATTCATGTCCAGAACTATAATGCGTGAAAAAAATGAAACATAAGAATAAGGTTCCACAGTAATCAATATATTTTTTAAATTCAATATCGAACATTAGAAAATCGTTTTGACAACCCTGTATATGAATGTATTAAAAAAATAAATACAAAAATATTCGAATTGATGGATTATCTATAATCAATTGTAAAGGTATGAAAGAAAACATTTCAATATCCCGAATGAAGTATGCATAATGTTTTAATTACTCATTTTTCAATTACAAAACACTGCGATTGTTTTCGGAAAGGTATGCCCCAATTGCTGACATATTCATGTCACAAATCTGTGACACAACACACCGCCTATTATTCCATACAAGCAATTTATTATATGGCTGTCAAAAACATTACTACACAATACACGGGCAACGGCAAACTAACAATATCTTACACAATTTACCGCTATATAAAACGGCAGCAAATATTTACATTTTGGAATAGTTTTATTTGATTGAAATGTAAACGGTTTCGTTACGTGTATTTAAATAACAATGTTTAATTTCAACCTCACGTAAACAGATTGTAAAGTCATTGTTACGTGTTATATGATAGAAACTTAATCTTACTAAAAAAATAACCAGAAGATTCGAAATGAGGAAATATAATAGTTTCCTTGCGTTTATAAATTTGTACTTTCAATCGAATTAAATGGAGAAAATTATCGTGGAAAATTTGTCGCGGTTTTATAATGACTTTATAACATATCAATTTTTTTGTAAGGCATATAGCTATGGACATATTTAATGTGAATAAAATAAAAAAATGGATGAATTTCTACTAAAAATACTTTAACTGTATTTATTGAAAGTACTCCAGATAGTTTTGCAAATAATATTGCAAAAATTTACTAGTATTATTCACTATTTATAAGCCTCTTTTCTTGCATACTAGATGGCACTATATTCCATATTAAAAATCACACGGAACTACAGAACTCCCCTCCATGTTATTATTAATAAATACTAGATGGCGTTATGTAAAATGTGAATATGTCGCAATAGTTACGTATCTATCTTATTGATCTAGCATCACCTTCATTGTTTTTGTAGTTATCCAAATGGTCAGGACCTCTAGGTTTCTATAGTGAAGTTATTTGATTGAACAATATTAATTCGCCATTATCATCTCAGCTGTCACTTCATATATGGACTTGTCCTTCCGATGTCTAGCTAATCGTGCGCTATATCCATCGTTAGAACCATAGTTATATTACAGACTATTGTGAACTGAAACTTAATATCTCCATTTTTGACTTTCTTATCTTACTTTTATTGAATCTACCACAAATATGCTAAAACTCAAATCCTGTCAGTAAAAAACCAATTTGGATGCTTAGAAATTGTTTTCTTTAAGTTATTGCAAAGCTTTCTATCTAAAACCGACGCCAGTTTATGGTGTCCAAAGCGTAATAAACTTTAGCTAAAGCCGTCGCCCTACGTATAAACCCAGAAGATTACCATTGAATAGTAAATAAGAGTGAAAAAATCTTAATGTAAGAAGAATATTTTTTATGTGGCACAAATTCCATCATTTTTTGATTAAACCATTTGCGATTTGTGATAAAATTGTATATTTATCTAAAAAAAAAAACATATTTTTTGTACTATCGCTTTTGTGTCCTCTAGAGCATAGTTTATCAACCTTTTTAAATTCGTGGTCCACCAAAAAATCAAAAAATGTTTTGCGGACCATCAACATTGGAATAAAATAATAATTATATATATAATTGATTTTTCATTCGAAACAATTAATTTTGCAATACTGTATCCTGATATAACAATATTTAATTATATTAAAACAGAAAGCAATAAAAAAATATAACTTAAAAAATCCATAAAATACCACATAAAATTCAATTGCATATTGAAATAATATCATCACAGAGGAGTCAAAAATCTCCCGGATCGGACCACCGGTTGAGAAACTAGGCCCTAGAGCAGTGCTCTGCAACCGGTGTGACGTCAGACGATACTTGGTGTGCTGCAGAACATAATAATGATTCGTCTACACTACTTCAAAAAAATTTGAAAATGTAATCACACGGGAACAGAAATAATTATATTTCGTCTAAATTATAAGAATATAAATATTATACATACGATCTACAATATAAAACGTAAATGTATAACAAACAAAATTGTACGTAAATAAAGTACTAAATGCAGAAAGAATGAGTTTTAACAATTGCGTCGATGTTGTATTATATATTTCGTTTTTTTTTTTTTTTATAAATATTGATTTTGGGTGTGCCGTGAAATTTTGGAAAATAGCGTTTGTGTGCCGTGGAAGACAAAAGGTTGCGGAGCATTGCCTTAGAGCAGTCACGGGCAAGCCGTGGTCCGCGGGACACATGCGGCCAGCCGCGTATTTATCTGTGGCACGCGGGCGTAAAAATGTGAAAATATTAATATTTTTATCTTTTAACGATTTTTTAAAAAAGATTGAAAACAAATATAAGAACTTAAGATTTTTAAAAAATGTCTTGTAATTTCATCATCTCGGGTCTTGTTTAAACCATTATAATTATTTTACGTACATATTAAAAATGATATTTTATTTGCGACTCGCCGCTCATTTTGAATTCTTGAATTTGGCCCTTCTATATATACATATTTTACCATTGAAATATTTCACTCTTATTCTTCGAAATATGATCAGTGAGTGAGATTAAAATGGAGTATATTTGAGTTGACAAAATAAATAAGTACAATTCAATATTTTAAATTAAAAAGGTAGCTGCAAATGAAATCTTTCGATTAAATAACGTTCCACTGATAATTGGTAATAGGTGTTGTAAAGTGAGTGGACATGTAGAGAAACTAGGTCCCTTCGCAACTCATGGCAAACGAGATGAGTGCATCATCGTCCAATATCGGTTAGGCAACGATCATTTAACAGTGCTGTAGTGCGGATAGGTCCGGTGAACTTTCAGGGATTGTAAGGCAATTAAATCACCAACAGCTGATTTATAAATACTTAACAAATGCATTCTATCGCTAAAGGCGGTTCGTGGCTTGATTATATATATAGGAAAAACGAATTTTCCGTTTATTTGAAATGATTATCTAATTCAAATTTGATTGGCTGCAATTTTGTACGATTCCACATGTTTTGTCACAAACGACCCGGGTTTCGCCCTTCGGCATCTTCAGGCATTCCATCACACGGATGCAACAGAACTGACCAAACTGAAATGTCATAAAATTGCAACAATTCAAATTTGAAATTGAAATTCCATCAAGCACCTTCAGTCGATATCATAAATTATTAAAATATTTAATTAATATAATTATCCTTATGAATTCTTTCTCATGAAACTTAACAAATTTATTGAATATACAATACTTCCTTTTTTTGGCATACCACCCCCCTCCCCGAATTCGATATGGAAATTTACGAATTTCTTAAGTATACACTATACACCCGTGAAAGTTTCTATCACATCATCCGTCCAAAAAAAAAAAACGAGTTATAATTTAATCACCTTTTATTTAGATACATAAAAATCACGGTATGTGTGTGTGTTTGTCCTTTATGCATTACTACACCATTCATTCAGTGTATACAAAACTTTACAAATTTCTTAACTACACACCCGAAAATATTTTAAGCACACCACGCCCTCCTAAATACTAAATAAATTGAATTAAAACGACAATATTAACGATTGAATTTTTTGTTATCGTAACGAATTTCCTTGAATTTAATTAATCTGAGATCGCAGCAAAGCGCGATGGTTCAGCTAGATTACATAGTTTCTCAACCTTACATCCGCGGACCACCAAAAAATCCAAAAATGTTTTGTGTACCATCAAAGTTGGAATGAAAAAATAAATATTTATATAATGGATTTTTTATTCAACTATTCTATAAACTATCAATATCAGCTTATCAATAATCTTTGTACACGCAATTTTTTTTCAAACTTTGAGTCTATTTATCTCAGTTGAGCATATATGTTGCATAGGCTGGTTTGGCTGCCAGTCACTGGTATGCTATGTAACATTTAAAAATGTTTAAAGTCATATTTATTTTCAATCTACGGCACTGCAGTACAGCGCATCGTCCCATTTCACAATGTAGTATTAATTCACACATACATTGAATCTTCTCTATATTGGATAATAAATTTCCCACAATCGCTTATCGAGATAGCATTTCTTGTGCAACTGAGATTCATTTTAACGACCAAACATATGATTTATTACAATTTTATTTAAATAACTATTTAATACCGTTAAATAATAATTAATTCGCGAGAAATTTCGAATTCGCCGGGAGCCATGATATATTCTTTTTAAACGAATAAGGCTCTTTTAAATGATATATCCGTAATATTAATAGCTACCATTGTCGTACTTTCGACCCACCATTATAAAAAAAAAACTCGTCAGTGTGACATTGCCATATTTAATAACGCATAGAAAATGTTATGGAGACGTTAAATTCTTAAGAGATGATGTGATTCCGTAGTCGAATGATTAAATTTTACATTTATTATAGAAAGTGTTTTCCTTTATATCGACCTTTCTACATTCACGATGTGAATAATATAACAGTGATCACAGCTATGAAACACAGAAACGTTTCAAGTTAATAAGACATGTTTGCTAAAATACAATCGAATTAACTATTATCAATGGAACTAAGTACATATTTTACTACAATATATATAGATTTTTATACAGTACTAGCTGACTCGTCGCTCATTACTACGATCTCAGAAAAAAGAAATTCAACGAAATTCGTTACGATAACAAACAATATAATCGTTAATTAGTGTTAATAAGTGTGTAATATACTTTTAATGCGTTAAATATAACTTCTTGGTGGAAATGCATGATACGTTAAATAATAAAAACACATTTTTGAGTAGTTATTACAATTATTTAAATACTTAAATCAATTGATTCATTTTTTTGTATAAATATACTTACTTGTAAATTGTATTCTATCAGTTGATAATGCTCGCGATGAGCGAAACCGTTCCTGATCAAAAATGTATTGTGGAAATAAGTACTACACAATGTGTTTTTATTATCGATAAAAAAGTAATAATATAGATTGGATTATAAATCGATTTTTTAGAAGGTTGGTATGCCAGAAACCTTTTCAGAAATATACTCAAGAAATTTGTAAAGTTTCATATCAATCGAATGACTGGTGTAGTGATTCATAAAGGACAAACAGACACACATATATTGATTTTTTATGTGCAACGAATTATGTTATACGAACGTACTTTTTTAAAATTTCAATAAAAGTATAGACTTATCGTTTTTAGATTCACATCGCTTCAAATGGCGTATACAGCGTTAAAATACTGCAAATAAATGCTAACAACGAATAGACACGTGTGATGCTTGATAATCATTTCGGAGGTATAAAATATCCATAAAAAAATGAATCGGTGTAAATAGAAAACAAAAAAACAAAACCAAGTCTATTTTTATTTCACTGTGATCGATGAAAGCACACTGCATCGAGTGTTCTATTGTTTGGTAACGTCAAACTTTTTGTTAAAATGAGAGGCCCAGATGTTCGAAAACAGTTTTCCCTCTACAATCTACATATAATACATACCTTGACGGAATTTCCATGCCAACGTTAGAATCAATGTATTATATCAGTGTACCCTAACCTTTTTACATACGCGGACCGGTTAAAAAACGGAAAAAAATCGCGGACCACTAACCACTGGAATAAAAATGGTTGTATTATATATTTAATAATTTTGAATTCTAATATTGTGACAGACGGACATTATTTTGACAAATAAATATACATATAATAGTTTGATACAAATAAAACTAACACAAAAACAATGAATTTTTTTCGAAGCATGTTATTGCATCTTTGTTAATATTATATATTGAATATTATACGGTGAAAAAAAAGCAATGCATTTTAGTCCTATAAGATTTTTTATAAGATATAGTCGAAATAGCTATCAACTATATCTTATAAAAAATCTTGTAGAACTATAATATAGGGTCCACCATCTAATGTTTTTTTTTTCAACTAGTGCTTATTTCGTGAATGGTAACACTTAGCTCATGTCTGATTTGACTGATAATTAGTTTTATTCTTCCGCTGAACGAATATGGTTGTGTATACGCTTGAACAACGCTGGGAAATATTGCGACATTACTTTGAAAATCATGGTAATGTTGCAGAATGTGTGCGAAAATTGCGTACGGATTTTGGAAGAAGAGAAGCACCGTCAGCTCCGTATGTTCGTTATCTTGTGAAAAAAGTGAAAGAAACTGGCATCCTCATCGATAAACCAAAGCGTGAAAAGCCAAAAACAGTGCGTACACCCGAGAATATTGATGCTGTGGCAGAAAGTGTGCGTGAAGCGCCATCAACATCAATTCACCGTCGTTCTCAACAATTGAACATTTCGGAGACATCATTGAGACGAATTTTGCATAAAGACCTTGGTATGACGCCATACAAAGTCCAATTGGTTCAGGAGTTGAAGCCAAATGACCATCCAATGCGTTTTCGCTTCGCTGAGTGGGCCTGCGATCGACTTACAGAAGATGCCGATTTTGCCAAAAAAATCATCTTTTCGGATGAAGCTCATTTTGATCTTGGCGGGTATGTAAACAAGCAAAATTGTCGCATTTGGGGCACAGAAAACCCGCACGCATACATTGAAAAGCCGGTACACCCAAAACGAGTCACTGTTTGGTGCGGATTTTGGTCCAGAGGCATAATTGGGCCATTTTTCTTCGAAAATGAGCAAGGAGTGGCCGTTACAGTCAATGGCGATCGTTATCGGACCATACTGAACGAATTTTTGTTCACAAAAATTGAAGAGGAGGATATTGGCAACATTTGGTTTCAACAGGACGGCGCTACGTGCCACACAGCCGAAGCTACACTCGATGTTTTGCGCCCTGTTTTTGAAGATCGCATTATCAGCCGCAGAGCTGATGTCGTTTGGCCACCTCGGAGCTGCGATTTGACACCGTTGGACTATTATTTGTGGGCTGCCCTCAAAGATAAGTGTTACGCCGACAAGCCAGAGACAATTGACGCTTTAAAGGACAATATTCGTGAAGCCATTGGTGAAATACAGCTGCACACAATCGATAATGTGCTTAAAAATTGGACCGATCGTGTAGACTACTGCATGGCCAGCCGAGGCAGCCATTTGAATAAATTTATTTCTCATTATTAACCGGAAGGATTGTACTTTCAAATAAAAAAAGAAATTTGAGAAAACATTGGTAGTTTTTTTTTTTATAGCATTTTCAAAAAAAAAAGTTATTTTGGCGGACCCTTTACATGGCTATTTTGTCACCGTGTTATAATGGAGTTCTACCAAGTAAATGCAAATTAAATCAATATGTTGGATATTCTTGGCTGCAGTGCTGTCTCTGACTGTTATTATTAATTTCCTTGCTGTCGCATTATCCAATCAATCGCTATTATTTAACAAAAACTAAAATTATAAGTGAACGTGTAGACGAAGAAAATCTCATATATAATAGTTTTTTATGGCTAATTTTTCGACATTTAGTATAATATTTTCGGCCCGACACCAGACCGCGGACCACTGGTTGGGAAAAATTGTATCATATCATCATATATCATCAAAATCTTTTTTCTCAAGTAAAATACGTATATTGAAGACGTACAAAGAAAAAACTTTATGCTGTACTTTTCGAATTAAAATATAATAATATGTGTTGGTTGCTTAAATAGTATCACCTCACGGCACACCAGTGTACCGCGGATCACCGGTTTCGGAGCACTGATCAAATAACTGTTTTGTTTATTATAACCATCACAGTGTCTGGTGTCATACGATCAAATAACTGATAAATTTAGAAATGTCTATAGAAATTAAGCAGGTATAGAATTTAAACAAATTGTTTGTTTTTTCGCAATCAAGCACGGCATGCTAGTGTATCGCGAATCACCGGTTGCCTAGCACTGATTCAAATAACTGGTTTATTTTGGCTATAACCACTAAAATGACTAGTTTCTCACAATGAGATAACTGATAAATATAGTGATATAACTTTTTAAAGAAATTAACTAGGTGTAGAATTCAAACTTTTTTTTTTTCAATCAAGCAACATTTAGTATCACCTCATGGCACAATAATGTACCGCAGATCAGCGGTTTCGAACCTCTGATGCAAACTGCTGTTATAACGATAAAAATGTCTAGTTTTAAGTTATTAAAAAACTGATAAATAAAGCCATCTTTATAAAGAAATCAAATTGTTGTAGAGCAGTGTTTCTCATGTGCGACCACCAACAGTTTCATAGTAAATATTTACATTTAAAAAAAAATGAATTTGTAAAAATATTATTATTTTAAAATTGATTGAATAAATCTGACTTATCCAGCATTTAATCGAGTTTAAGTAAAGGACCGTTTTAATAATAAAACTGTTCATAAATTTTGGTTGAAGTTACTACTTACTAGATATACTTTGACCATGAATCAATTCAATATAAAGATTTAACAATTGCTTCATTAATTTTTTCGATTTTACCTACGACTGTATATTGTGAAAGATCATTCAGTGTAATGCACTATATGAAAAATAAATACTAAAAATATTTTTATCACATTTGATGCGGCCACGAGACATTTCCATAGGATAGCTGATGAGTATAATGCGGCCACAGCGAAATTTCACGTGAGTTTTTTTTTTCAAATAAAATATTGACTGACCTCTTGCACTCTTTCCAGCAAAGGTTCTAGCCATCTTTCGTTGCACTCTACGTGCGAGTCAAGGAAAGTCAGCACCGGCGCCGTTGCCAGGGCTGCTCCTCGCGCTCTCGATCTGACGAGACCTTCACGACGAGCATTCCGAACCACTCTCACTTTGCGAACGCCAGCCAACTCGGCACCATCAGCAGCTAAAGGAACGAGGAAATCGTAAAGAAATGACTATTATATAGTATTTAGACAATCGAAAAATTTTAAAAGAGCTATTTTCAGAAAAAAGAAAAACATTTTTTGAGCATAAATTTTCTGCACACTAAAGTGCAAGCATTTTCAAAATATTAAAATTATCGGTTTTGTATACCTGCTACATTGAACTCAAATATTTTGTACAAATAGACTTGTTTGTAAATTGTATTCTACCAGTTTATAACGTTCGCGATGAGCAAAACCGGTCCTAATCAAAATATATATTGTGGAAATAAGTATTAAAAAATGTGTTTTTATTATTTAAAAAAAAAAAAATCCACGATGCATTCTATGATCAGGACCAGTTTCGCTTATCGCGAGCAATAAGATCAATTGATAATAAGTAAGTATAATTATAACACGGTGAAAAAATAGCAATGTATTTTAGTTCTACAAAATTATTTTTAACAAATAAAGTTGATAGCTATTTCGGCTCACGCCATCGTCAGAACTATCGTGTTATAATGGAATTATACCAAGTGAATGCCAATTCAATCAATAAGTACAATTATATTTTTTTTTTAAATTAAATATTTAATTTCTGAATAAATTTACTATGATTGAATGTATAACTTCTACATAATTGCTTACCATCAACTCAATTTTGTTTTTTGTACAAATATGCTTTATTTTTATTTATATCGGATTAGTTGATAATGCTTGCGATGAGCGAAACCGGTCCTGATCACAAATATATTGAGGAAATAAGTAAAAAAAAATGTGTTTATAAATATTCTTTAAAATATCATACCTTGCCATCAAGAAATGACAGTGATTAACACTTTTGAAGTGAAAAATGCCTGCAGTTAAGTTTTAAAGAATTTCTTCTCGGATGTTTATGGTACAATTACTAATATAACGTTGTAGCGGGAAGCTATATATAAGCTAAAGAAACTAAGAAGGCTTGACTTACGATTGTCGCTAAAATCATCCACCAATATGATTTCCTTGATTAGATACTCGGGACTTCTGTTGAGGACACTGAAAAATAAAACGAAGGATGCCATAAAGAAATTGCAAATATTGTATTAGAAAGAAATCAAAATTTTATTCGCTACATGGCTAAGAGCCAAACCAGCCTATGCAACAATATCGAAATGAGATAAATGAACACAGATAAAAAAAATTCGAGTTCTAGAATTTTTATTTTCAACATGTCTGAATGATAGATTTGATGTGTGATAGGCAGGTGCGGCATAAAAAATTGTTTTGCTGGAAAAATGATATGTTGCAGCAATAGACACATAAGTTTAAGTATTAAAGCGCTTCATATTTATATTGTTGTTTACTTTTGTTTTCGTTCAGAAAGAAGGTTTCCTATCACTTCTTTTTCGTAATTTTTCTTTAACCTAAGAATCCTATGAATCGAGAAATTTTCAACCTCATTCGTTTTTTACGCGAAAATTTTTCCAGAAAGTGATACGTACAAACAAATCGCGTAAAAAAAAACTTACTTTCATATAATGTATTTGTTCCAAAAATCAAATTATCGCGTAAAAATTAAAATTTGTTCTCCAAATTCGCACAACCAAAATAATGTTATATAAAAAAATATTTTTATTATTAATTATAAAAATATAACAAGAAAAACATACGAAATTGCATTCACTTATAGGAGTTATTAGCTACTGCCACAGTCGGTTTGAAAATACAAATTTTTGAACGGACAAATCCATTGTTGTTTGAATATTCTGTTTGGACTCATTTGATAAAATTCTGTTTTTCTAATTTAACTCAATTATAACACGGTGAAAAAATAGCAATGTATTTTAGTTCTACAAAATTATTTTTAACAAATATAGTTGATAGCTATTTCGGCTCACGCCATCGTCAGAACTATGCTTAAACTAAAAGCATAAGCATAGTTCATTAAGTTTCAGTTATCAGTTTTTTTCACCGTGTTATAATGGAGTCTACCTAGTGAATGCCAATTCAATCAATAAGTCAATTATTTTATATATTTGAGTCGTCATTTCTTCTCTAAAAAAATTGCGTAACAACTAGTAAATCGCGTAATATAAGGACTGGCTATATAATGAATCTACAAATGAGCAATCGAACAGTTGAAATTAATCTATATAACTCACTTTCACATAGTATTAACGTCAATTAGATTTGCGCAGTCAATCTATCGATTATTTCTTAATGTGAATTGAGATATTCTAGCCACGGGTTCGCAATATCACTACACGTATGTTACCACTAATAAACAATGTAATATTCACAATATACAGTAGACGTTATTGATTTCTTTTTTTAATGACACAAATAACATCAAAATAATTATGGGCCTGCCGCCATTATATCGAAGACGGAAACTGGTTGTCTATTAGAAGACCCTTCTTAGTTTTTCGCATCTATAATAATTATGTTAGTGTTTTACTTTCAATTTTGCCATAAGGCATACGTTATTATTACCCAATAACGAGAGTTATAAATTGATCATATGAGATCAAGATACACGATAGTGTAATGAAAAGTAATTTAGGAATATTTCACGACGATATTTTCTATGTAAAATTAAGGTTTTAGAGCGAATTTCGACTAGACATATAGTTCTAATTATTTTCATCAAGATTACAATATAAAGATTTCATATCTATTTTAACCGTTTAGACGCCAAACCAATTCCATGGATTTTTGTTGTACGCCACTATTTTCAATCAACGATTTTTCCATGAAAATGCCACGTTATTTACCCGAAAAATCATTTTATACTGAAGGTATTATTGAATTACTTAGAAAAGTGATTTTATAATAAACAACATAGCGTAAAAATATCACAAAATGCTTCCAGGGTTGCCACAAATAAAATATATATAGAAAAACACAAATACATAATAATTTTCTTTCTTAGTGTCTTTCCTTCGTAATTAGCTCCTTTGCTATAAAACCGATGCTTACTTTTTATTATTATGTGTTAGTTCAATTGCACTCGTGTGATGCAATATAATGCATGAAAATGCCGAAAGGCGAAACCCGGGTCTTTAGTGACTAAACATGTGGAATCGTACAAAGTTTCAAATATTTCAAAAACAGCAACAATCGGTTTAGTTATGTAGCTATACATAAAATTTTCATGTTTTCTATTAGTTTAATACAATAATTTATTATTATTGATTTTAATTAAAACGAACAGACAAATATAAATCTTTCGCCGCTCCTCAGACCATTGCGAGGGCTAATGCATTCCTATAATAAATCATTTTTTGGCTTATTGAAAGTGCCGCATGTTTATTTTAGTTTAATTTAATTTAAAATTTGATCTAGTTTTTTTTGCTAGCACTATATAAGCTAGGTTGTTTAAACAAAGAGAAAAATTATTATGTACCTTTTCTACATAGATAAGCAAATGTACGTTTAAACAAAGTTCTGACGATGGCGTGAGCCGAAATAGCTATCAACTATATCTTATAAAAAAAATGTAGAACTAAAATACATTGCTATTTTTTCACCGTGTAATATTTTCTTATCTCTATGAGATAGTATATTTTTATCAACATATGAATAAACTCTAAGTTAGAGAAATGATAAATTGTAGTCTTACCTGACAACGGTTCGTAGAAGGGTGGACCTTGCTTCATTGTGGAAAGTGATGATGACGCTAGTCTGCGGAAGATCCTTGGGGAAATTCTTCACTCGACACCTGTGAAAAACCAAAAAGAAAATCGCTGTTAAAGTATGCATGCCACAAAAATCTTTTTTTAACTTAAATAGAATTTCATCGCTATCTTCTGATCCAAGCTAAGTGCAGAATATTGACTAAATCCAATTTAAATAATTTATGATATCAACTGAAGGTGATTGATGGAATTTCAATATCAAATTTGCATTGTTGAAATTTTACGATTTCACATGCATTGTTACTATCGTCCCGGCATTTTCATGCATTCTATCCCACGTATGCAAGAGGACTGAAGAACTGAAACCCTGGTCGTTAGTAATAAAATATGTGGAATCGTACAAAGTTTCAACAATTAAAATTTAAAAAAATATTGCATCTAATTTGAAATTGTATTGTTTGCATTATTAATGGTCTCATTTCAATATATTAATTAATAGAACATATTAATTTAAACAAATTAAAAATAATGATTCAAACATTTTTGTCTGATAGTAAGTATTAATTAACTGTTTTAATTCAATATTGTGATTTAGCACAACATATTCTAGGCCTCAAGCCGAGTGGTGAACGTCGTTTGATTCAGTTCTGCTTTTCAAGAGTTGAAATTGCAATACAGACAGTATTTAAATTGATTAGGAATTATGTTTTTGAAAGCCCATGATTTAAAATTATGTTAGTATGAAATATTAAATTTACAGTGGGTAATCGGTTAACGAAAATAATTTGTTCCTAGACTATGTTGGTAATCCGAATTTTTCGTACCCCGAACGTTTACCATAGAATTTTATGGAAATATTCTATATTATATATCCAGAATGATTCTTTTTATACTTGTTTTCCGAATATAAGCTCGTTATCCGAATTTGTTTTCGTTTTCCGAACACAATAATTTTTCTCGACTGTATTTGTTGTCAATTTAGTCACATTTTTTTGTTCGCAGTCCAAACTGTTCGTTAACCGATCACGTAATATATTTGGAAATAAAGTGAATGAATCACATTGAATACTATAATATGAGTAAACATTGAAAGCGATCGGCTACTCCTGTGATTAATGGACGCATTTTGTGAATAAAAAGCACTTATCGGAACGGGATAGTTCGATAACGCTCGTAATCCTCGGGAAGATATAATATTCCAGCAAATGGTCCATGCGTATAATTCAATTCACGAAAACACCGTACTTCGTTCGGCCCACAACACCTTGAAATTAAAATTGCCTCAGACGGGAACCTCTTCCGAATTTTATTAGATCGTTATCTCGCATAAATTGGCGATAAAATTTAAATTTCGCGTATAAAAGAGAGCCCGAATTAGCATAAATATGTTAATTTTCAACAAAGATAGCGGACGGGGTCGACCGTTGCAATTCACTTTCTAACAAGCACTTAGATCATTGTTCGAAAAAAACGATGATTCGCTGATAAAATGAACGAATTAGCTATGAGATGGGAAGAATGATCGATTGTTGTTGGTACAGAGATTTAATTGTAAAATGAATCATAAAGAATTGTCGGTAACGACACTTGTCAAACTTCGATCAATACTCTCGCACACATACACATATTACAATTAACGATAAAAACAATTTTTTAATACTATTTCTGCAGTATATTTCATGATCAGGACCGGTTTCATGTGATGTGAGAATTATCAACTGATAAATAGACGAAAAAATACAAACAAGCTTAATGTTATTTTTGTGTCCCATCAGATGTATTCTAGCTTCATTGTAATTTGTCAATTCAATTTGAGGGAAACCGGTTTTGATATTCAAACATATGGCGGAAATCATTTAAAAAAATGAGTCGTTTTTTAAAATAACATGTCTTTCGGAAAAGGAATGACAGTTAACAACACTAAGAGTGAAAACTAGACAAATATACAATCTTAAAAAAAAATGAATAAGCCAATTTCTGCACGGCCCACGGATGTGTTAATTGTATGGAATATAATTTTTGTTTTGATTTAAGATATCAACTGAATACAGTATTTCAATGTAAAATTTGAATCATTCAAGCTTATTATCAGGAATTTTACTTAAGGCATTAAAATTTGGAAAAAGAAAACGTTGTAAAATGAACAACAAACAGAAATTTGTTTTAAATTACCAATTTTTAATGAACAGTTGAACCTGCCTACATCTCCTTTCACTTTAAGCCAAGTTTTAAGGAATCGGATATAAATGAAAATATACATTGTACTACAAATACATTAGCTGATAATTGAAAAGTTTATGTGTTTCAGTTTTTAATGTCTATCAATATTGATAATGCTCGCGATGAGCGAAACCGGTCCTGATCAAAAAATATATTGTGGAAATAAGTACTAAAAAATGTGTTTTTATTATTTAAAATATAATGCCTTTCCATCAAGAAGTGACAGTTAACACCTTAAAAGTGATTAAAAAAAAAAAAAAATATTTGATTCGTACACTCAACTGCGCACATGATAAAAGGACGAGAGCTTAACAAAAACCTTAAATTCCTGTACCGTATACAGAAAAATCGGAATACAAAACAAGTAAATCCTATTTTGGGTTTAAAAAATCCTCTGGAAATCAAAAGTTATATTTTTTAAGTCGACTCATAACGAAAATCCTCGGTATTGTAGCATATAAAAAAATCGATCTTATATTTCGTGTAGCTTCTCGAAAATACGTCGTCAAAAATTTGGTCTCAAAAAACTTCGGTATTGTTGGTCGCTGTCTGAAAAATATATTTGTGAATAATTTCGCTAATGAGGATAATCCTTAACCATTTGTTACTGATATTTTTAATCAGTTTATATATAATATTATATTTCCTGCATTATGAAATTATAGAGCATTTATAAGAATTAAAATAGTTCTGAATATTCCAATTGTTTATTGACCTCTAACGAGAGAACATCTGATTAACTGCACTCAGGAAGTGCGGTGCAAAAAACGCGCTGATAGCAAAATAAATAAAAAAAAACCCACCAATTAACGATAGGATTGTAATCGTAGAACAATAAATTCGATAGTTTAATTTAATATAAGGAAGTGACCTAATTTATGAATGAAATAAAACTATTCTGATAATTAAATTACACTCAATAAAAACGAATGTATGAATAATTATTTTACAATACGGAACCGTAATCTTTTCTTTGATCTGAATTTCGAATATAATCAATGGTTTTTTTTTTTTAAATAATAAAAACACATTTTTTTAATACTTATTTCCACAATATATTTTTTGATCACGACCGGTTTCGCTCATCGCGAGCATTATCAACTGATAGAATACAATTTACAAACAAGTCTATTTATACAAAACAAAAAATTAAGTTGAGTTAAGATTAGAGTTAAGATTAAGAGTTAGATTTACCACATCATTATTGATTTACCATAATTGTAATTGTAATTCTTAATAAGTGATTGTAAACATTTAATTTTTATACTAATTTACTTTATTTGTATCAATATTGTATGATTTTATGTAAATTGTTTCCTAGTTCTTGTACTCATGGTTTTGTACACCTGCTACCTTTAAATCAACTTAATTTTTTGTTTTGTATAAACAGACTTGTTTGTAAATTGTATTCTATCAGTTGATAATGCTCGCGATGAGCGAAACCGGTCCTGATCAAAAAATATATTGTGGAAATAAGTACTAAAAAAATGTGTTTTTATTATTTAAAATATCATGCCTTTCCATCAAGAAGTGACAGTTAACACCTTAAAAGTGATAATCAATGGTATTAGTTTGTTATTATATCCTCTGCTTACTGAAATTATCGAAGTGTTTTCTAATCTTCATTTTTTTAAATAATTATTTTAAAACCCTTGATAGAATTTTAATTTAATTTTGTTTCGATTAGAAAATACTGCTTGATTTACTTTCAAGGGTTTATTAAGAATTATATTTAAAAACTATTTATTTCATTTTGATATACAGTGGGTGATCGGTTAACGAACAGTTCGGACTGTAAACAAATCGGACTCTATCACGAAAGTCTTTTGCGTTCGTATAACGAGCACATATTAGTATAACGAGTTAAAATGATCTTTACTATCCATTTATTTTATCTGTATGACTAATCGTCCTTTTATAATTGACAGACTTATACAGAAAACGGCGCGCTTTTGACTCGGTCCGTGATGTCATTTTCAATACGAAATGTGTCGTGTAAGTCATATAACTGGTTATCGAACAATTCGTATAGCGAACGTAGTCTTCGTACAAATTATGTTCGTTAACCCATCATCCACTGTATTTTTAAATTATTTCCTTAGTTCTCGAATAGTTCGTTTTGTAAACCTGATAATAATAAATTGGAAATATTTTATGAATAGTTTTCTTTCAATTTGTATTGTATAATTTCACAATATTTGCGATAGGCGAAACTGGCCCTGATTTTAATAATATGAAATTGTGGAAATATTGTAGTTCAAGACGTTGTGTTTTATTATTTAAAAATAATGCGTTGTAACACTTTAAAAGTGATGCAAGGCAGAGTTTATTAAAAGTCAAAATCATCAGTAGTCACGCGTTAAAACGAGTACAGCGCTGTTAGCACACGTACAAAACAATATTTATAAGAAGTGAATTTCGGGTTTTGTTGTGTAATATTAATAATATTTTTATAGCAATTTCAACAAATAAGACTATTATTTCGATTATATTAAAATAAAATCACAGTTAGAAAAAAATTCAATACTCAAAATGATCAAAGTAAATTTCATACACTCAATAAATATTTACAACTGATGATGATTGGACATTGATTATAAAGGAAAAATAAACTTTAATATGAATACGCGATGTTAAGAAACAAAAAAGCTTAAATGGCCTATTCTAGACAAAACAGCTTTCATTTGTCATACGAGAATTAAGAAAATGACAGAAGGACATTTTAAAAATATTATATTTCTCAGTTTTCGGAACATCGTGACCTTTGTCTGTCAAGGATAAAAATAATCTTGCGTATAAAATGTTCTTAGGAAGTATGACACAATTGAAAAATATGGCAGCAAAATAAAAAAGAAAAAAAAACTACAGAGAAATTCATTGCTGTTCAGTGGAAGCGCTTAGCAAAATACAGAAGTGTTCAGAAATAAAACAACGATCATGATTTCAATATCGTTTTACCATTGTTTTTATTTGACGGTTTTAGAGTCAAGAGAGAAACTTCATCGAACGTTAACGGATCTCTCATTTATTTTATTTAGTCCAAGACAGGTTACAATAAGAAAATTAATACAAAATTTTCAACAATCTCGCATTTATCGTTTCTTGATTTCTTCGATCTGCCTGCCATCTAAATATTTTGGTCTCACCAAAGATACTATCAATTTTGACCATTTTAATTTCAAATTTCCTAGTCCGTCTTCTACAGAGGCCTTCGATAAATCTGAGACGTATTTACTCCAAAGATATATTGTATGTGTAATTAGAACAGAAAGCGAGTTTGATTGAAACATCTTAGTGCTTAGAATTATTTTCACAATTTTACAACACTAATATCAGGACTGATTTCCTTTATTGCGTATGATTTTATTTATTTAAATAAAAAGCCTTTTAACAAAGAAGTGACAATTAACATCTTAAAAATTCAACAACTTCGTTCTCAGTTCAGTTCAGTAATGTTGCATCCGTGTGATAGAATGCCTGAGAGGATGCTAAAAGGCGAAAACCGGGTCTTTTGTGATAGAACACGCGGAGTCGTAAAAAGTTATAACAATTCAAACTAATTATTCGTTAAAGCTTTTTTGGAAAAATAATTTTATGAAGAACAATAAATAAATTTGATGCTTTTCAATAATTATTGGTTCATGCCTTTTCCGTCGCTTCAAAAATGTTAACTCGGTGTTTCACTCTGTTTAAAATATTTTTTGGAAATCATTTACTCTCATAAAGTGTAAAATATTTATATAAAGAGAAATAAATTTGATAGTTGTGATTATGAAATTTATTGTATTGAATAACTTTAAGATACAGTTAGACTTGAGATTCTTTTCAAATAAATGAAACACATGTCACATCTAGAAACAAATGATGTGAAAAAATCAAAGTTATCAATACTAATATGTAATATAAATACAATTTATTGATTAAATTGGCATTTATTTGGTAGAACTCCATTAGAACACGATGAAAAAATAGCAATGTATTTTAGTTCTACAAAATTATTAACATAAATATTATAGTTGATAGCTGTTTCGGCTCACGCCTTCATCAATTTATTTAAATTCTAAATATATTTCGGCTTAATTCCTCATTAGAACATAGATGAAAGTTCTGTTGAAGGCGCGAGCCGAAATAGCTATCAAATATATATCTTATAAATTTATTAGTACTAAAAAACATTGCTGTTTTTTCACCGTATTGTTGTTATTTATATTTATTCTCGTGTGTAGTTAATTTAAAACTGCCCTAAACCAACCACACCGTGTATACATTTTTTTAATACGTACATAGATAGGTTCTGGATTTTGAGTAAATAGGGGAATTTCGTTTACAACCCTTTTAACCCCTCTTCGTTATTTCGTTAAAAAAATAGAAGCTCGAGGAATATCAAATAGCTTGCGTTCCAGCCTTCCATATTCTCCGCTATGCGACTAAACTTGATAAAAAAAAGGGTCCGGAAAATTGAATATATAATAATATTATACGGGCTGTTTCAAAAATTGTATTCATACATTAATATTTTAATATTTCAAACTATTTGCACTTACAAATGTTCTGCTAAGCACGACCCAGGTATCAGCTTTCGATATCTTTATGCAAATGTATTATGTACACAAATGCACGGAAAATGACAGCCAGTAAACAGTTTTCTTTGTTTATACAATATATAGTACGAAGTCCAAAAAACAATAGACTTGAAATTTTTTGAAAAGTTTTTTAAAGACCAAAAATACTGATTATGGGTTTGATATAAAGGCAGCAAAATGTTTAATTCTGTTATCCCAAATTTACTTGTGTTTTTTTTTGTCTAAGATAAAAACTATTTACTGACTGTCATTTCGAGTACGTCCATGTCAGCCGGAAAATGCTGAAAGACGAAACACGGATCGCAAGTGACAAGACACGAAGAATTGTAAAAAGTATGAACGCTTCAAGTTCAATCAAACTATGATTCAAAATTCAACCTACCAACGCTATATTATGCATTTTTCCAAGGGTAAAAAACAGCACTTTTCCGCCACATTCGAAGACATTTTTTTATATTGTTTGTGTAGAACATATTTTCACAATATATTTTATGACCTGGTTTTGTTCAGCCAGTATCAATTGATGATGAGTGGACCCGTTCCAGATCATAAAATATATTGTAGGTATAGGTACAAAAAAAAATGTTTTTATTATTTAAAACATCATGCCTTTCCATCATAAAGTAACAATTAAGACATAAAATTTTTCTTATATTGAGGCACTCTGTATTTTTATACATAGAAGAAACATGAGATTCGAGACGTAAGTCGTTAGATAATAACATAGACAGGACAGTAAAAGCGGAGCTTGGGCAATACAAAACAGCTGTCAGTTTTGTCTGCTACGCGATCAATCACGACCTAATGTTTATTAACGTTTTAATGGGACATCATTAATATTGACCGCGACATCTAAGCTTTGGGGGCTAGTTTCACTTTAGATACTACACAAAAGAAGACGATAGCGAGGCAGCAGGAGCTTTTACGTTAAGTCTCGTAGAGCTTTGTGGAGCGGCGTAGACGATCGTAGCTTGTAGAAACAATACCATAAAGCGGTCATATCGAAATCTGTATTAAATTTATTACCACAGTGCAAATATGTTGTTCCATCACCATCCGTTTCTTGGTAGTTTTTTTTCCATTTTCATGTGGTACCCAGTTGGTGGAATGATTGTGCGCTTCGTCTTAAGGTTTTTGATGTGTAGGTGGATTCTCGTGGTTTTATGCAGATGGTGGTAACATTAGTCGTGGATACATTAAGCTCGAGCTGAGTTTTTTTTTTTTTTTTTGTAAATGGTGTGACTGCCATGTTGAGTCGAGGAGAGGTCAAGTGATCAAAGTGCCAGATGGCGTAGAACATAGTTTCCTGACCTGGGGGTCGCGAAGGGTTTTTTTCTTCGCCAACTTATACGGTCATCTAAAAAACTATTTTTTTGTTTGATCTTGGATTGTAATGGGGTTTGCAGGTCACATGGATTTTATGAAAAGGGGTCACCCCCCGAAAAAGTTTGGGAACCTATGGTCTAGAAGATCTCTCTTCGGAGTCATGCAGTCGTCTTCTTGTCACCACCAGTAAATAATTAGATCTCGACTAGGCAGAAAAATGTGCCTCAAGTAAACGTTAATGTGAATTGTTTATTTTCACATTCTCTACGATGAACAGATAAGTCAGCGATAAAATTGGTTTTGTGTAACCTGAAATAATTATCATTAACACTTATTAGGAATATATTTAGAATAGAATGTGATATAATGCACGAAGATGTCGAAACGTGATAACCAGTTCGTTAGTGACAAAACATGTGTATGAACTGAACAAAGATTCAAGAATTCAAATTTCATCAAGCACCTTCAGTCAATATCATAAATTACATCAATCTAAAATTTGATTTGTTAAAAAATTTGAATTTCAAAAATTTGATTTGATATTGAAACTCCATTAAGCACCTACATTCGATATCATAAGTTATGTATGTCTTAAACTACTGTAAATATTTTCAAATGTCATATTATAATTAACCACTTTCCATAAGCTAACTGCCACTTCTTGACGAAAAACAACTATATTCAAACAATAAAAGCATATCTGAATTTTTACAACCTTGTACGATTCCGCATGTTTTGTCACTAACGACCCGGGTTTCGCCTTTCGACATCTTCTTCTTTCACACGGATGCAACAGAATTGACGTACAATAAACAGTTAGCATTGTCTATATACCAAAGGTATTAATTACAGGAAAACATAAACCCCGAGGTATGCAGTGAATGGCTGCTAAAAAAATTCAATTATGTTAATCTAATAATAATTTACACAATTGCTTGTGATAATTTTCATTTACAATCTTGTTCATACACAAATCAAATTTGATATTGAAATTCCATCAAGCACTTTCGGTCGATATCATAAATTAATAAAAACACAATTATTGACATCAGCTGATAATGTTCGCATTGAGCAAAACTGGCTTTGATCAAAAAATATAAATTCATTGAAATAGTTCTTACGGTTGTGCTTTTATTATTAACATGACACAATTGATTCCAACGAGAAACGGTTCTCCTATTTAATTGAATTGCAAAATTAAATTTTGAAAAAAAAAAAAATTTGCTTAATGTAGAAATTTAGGCATTAAAAAATGAATGTGTTACGGATCGATCCCCGGGTCAGTTTTATTAACTTTGTGCGAAATCGCGTAACTCTTCCGTCATTGGAATTGTTGCAACTCATTCCACGCCATGAAAGCTTATTATCTTTTGTACAACAACACATATGGCGGGGTAATTTCTGGCGCCAGCTGGATATTGCTTTAACTGACTATCGATACATTGTGGTAAATCGAAACACTATTGTTATAAAGTTACATTATCACTGACCGTCTATAAATTCAGTATCACAAATTTAATTAATTTAACATTAAACGGGATTATTTTGTTAACAGTGATTTAATTCATGTTTATATATGATAGAGCGTTTAGGTCTATGTCACGTTAGCATCGAGCTCTTCTTTTCACCTTCATCTCTCATATATAAACTTAAATTTTGTGTCGTTTTTAACAAACTTAAGTCGCTGCAGAGCTGAGTAACTCACAGTGCATCCGGTTCACGTGGACACCTCACGCATTATAATTATATTTATCTCCCCACATAATATACTTACACCAGCATGCATATGCATAAACAATACGTAAGGAAATGAATTAGGAAAGTAAACATAAGTGTTTTGCAGCGAAAAATTTTACTCAATGTAAAATCATTTCGAAAAAAATTAAGCAGTTAAAAACAGTTTCATAAAATTTTAATTCTTGAAACTTTGTATGATTCTAGATGTTTTGCCACTAACGACCTGAGTTTCTCCTCTCGGCATCATCAGGCGATCTAACACACGGATGCGACAGAACTGTGATAGAACGCGTGAAGATGCCGAAAGGCGAAACCCGGGTCTTTAGTGACAATACATGTGTAATCATACAAAGTTTTAACAATTCAAATTATAACATATGGGAGTTCTGTAGCTTGAACACGAAAGTTTATATGGTTCTGGTCGTAAAATATATAGTGGAAAGATTACTTTCAGGAGTCGCGCACCATTTAGAGTTCTATTCATTGACCATTCCACAAATTATTTAGATGTGATTAAGGCCTATTATAATGGAGTTCTACCAAGTAAATGCCAATTTGATCAGTGAAATAATAAGCTTTACAATGGCGTTTTTGAGATATATTATATTATACATGCAACATATTAAAAATAGTCATCATTGAAAAAAGGAATCTACATTCGGTTAATTTAAAACAATTATTATTGTATCCATTATACATTTTATTATCTATCGTTATTGGGTTCATTACATGCAATATAATAATGTACGGTCATAAAAGTGTTTTACGTTCTCGAAAAACAAATTGTTTATGGTAGTCAAGAGAACGAGATCCTTTCGCCTTCTGCTGAAGGCGATTACGTTAGGTTAGTTCCGTCATGCTTCATACTGCTAAGACCTGATATATGATGTAGAAGTCTTCAGAAGAGCACGACTTGCAGGTGTTGCGCACCATTCAGAGTTCTACAAACCGACCGATCTCATGAATTGCAGAAAATAGATTAATAAATATTTATTCTATATAAAAACTCGTTTTTAAAATGAAATACAGATAAACACCGATTCCACGAAACGAAAAATGCGGAAAAGCTTAAAATAATAATAAAAAAGTAAAATCGTAAAAAAAACATACATTCCCCACTCTTTAATTTCCAAAAATGGGGTTTTGAAAAAATTAGTAGATATGAGTGGGCTTTGTCTTATCTATTAAAATCTTATTTATTGAAATAATCGAATGGTGTTATAAACTCCTTCTTTTGAAACTCTTTATAAAAGACAATCTGAAGACATTTGAGCGAACTATATATTTCATCATTAATTTCTTTGGTTAATATTATATATACTATTTGATATGCTTAAATTCACGAATTGTAAAGGATAGAAAGATTTACCTAGCAAAACCGGTCCATTGGAAAAATATTTAGGACGAGACCATAATATTTTAACGATAAATCGAGGAAATCGATACATCGGGAAAGGTTAATGCGGGATTATTTAACACTGTTCTTATGGGTGTTTGAGGGGGATATGAAAAATGAACGATTCATCCGGGAAAGCGTTTTATGCGAGAACAGTTGATCGGGGTGGGGTTCTAACATAAAAGTCGTGGAGAAATAGTTATTTTTATGACAACTCATTCGTGATCAAATAATACGAAAAAAATTATATACGAGCATAATTTTTCTTTGCGCAGAATACAATTCGTATCGTAAACACACGTGCTAAACCTGAAATAGGTATACTAAAAACAAAATTAAAAAAAGAAATATTGTACATGGATTGAATTGGCATTTACTTGATATATCTCCATATATCACGGTAAAAAATAGCAGTGTATTTTAGTTCTACAAAATTTATAAGATATATATTATAGTTGATACAGCTACTTATGAAAGCGTAAGCCGTAATAGCTATTAACCATATATCTTAAAAATTTTAGTAGAACTAAAATACACTACTAGTTTTTCAATGTGTAGTAACAAAATATTGACGATAATTTTGATTTATTAAAAAAATACCGTTTTTTTTTTCACAATTTTTAACACGCTTTTTTAATAATTTATTTGATTAAAAATTATTATTTTTAAAAATAATATTTCATCTATATACACGATATTTTGCTTACTATGATGTTATTCAATGTTTCAATGAAAAACTCAATTTATCATTGTTGATAAAAAAAAACAAGTATATCAACACTTTGCATATTAAAAATTTATTTATAAAAATAATTTCAGTGAACCCCAATTGATAAGGTTATTTGGTTGAATTTTACTTGTATTATATTATATTCAGACAAGACACAACGATAATTATTTGTTATAAAATTGAACAAAAAAAATTAATACCGTTAAAATAATCAAATTAAATCATCTGTTATCTACCACTGGCTTTAATGAACGTAGGTGAAAACGCAAGGCCGTTCGACAGCAAAAAACCTGATTTAGTGAGCGATGCGCTTACACTAGACAGTAAACATATCACAGCGCCGCCTATTTAAAAGCAGCTTTCTGCCCCTCACTCCGCAAGCTTTCTTGCTGTTTACCTTGCCTCCTCACCTCACCCAAACTGTACCACTAATTGCACTCACACATGTACAATTTGATTAATAATAGCGGAACAGCCTTTTAATGCTTGTGTGTGCAATTAAGTAGTAATATTTTAAATGCATAGTTCACTAATTTTTCAGAGATGTCTCTGTATTGATAGAATAAAATACATTGGAACCCTAATTAATCGTTCTCGCATAACATGTTTTTCTGGATGAATTGCTATTTTTTTATAGTCCCGTCAGACACACGTAAGAACATATTTAAATAATCCTACATTAACCGTTCCCCGATATATCGATTTTTAAATATTATGATCCCGTTTCAAATATAATCCCTATTAACCCGGTTTTGGTAGATAAATCTTTCTATTCGATACAATTTGCGAGTTTGAACACATCAAGCTTTACATATTAACCAAAGAAATTAATGATGAAATACATAATTCGCTCAAATGACATGTGATTTTCTTTAATGAAGAATTTCACAAGATGCGTTTTGAAGCTATAACTCGATTATTTCGATAAATAAGATTTACTATAATTTTAACAAAAACCTCTAATATTTGCCGATTTTTTTAAAACCGCATTTTTGGAAATCAAATAAGGACATAATTTTTTTAAGATTTTACTTTTTGTATTATTATTTTAGGCTTTCCCTTATTCCTCGTTTCCCGTATTTTTCGTATGTTTTTTAGGGTCCCCTAAAAACGTGGAATCGAGGTTTCACTGTAATTAAAAAACGCTTTTATCTTAAGCATTAAATACTATTGTGTACCTTTCCTACACAGCTATATATAGATAAGCAAATGTTAGTTTAAGCATAGTTCTGACGATGGCGTGCGCCGAAATAGCTATCAACTATATTTGTTAAAAATAATTTTGTAGAACTAAAATACATTGCTATTTTTTCACCGTGTTATAATGGAGTTCTACCAAGTGAATGCCAATTCAATCAATAAATTTATAAGTGTCGCACATATAAAATATAGTATATAACAAATGCTTGGCAAAACCCGTACTAAACACGCTGAAATTGACCCCTCACGTTCCAAGCCATAGAAACTGTTATACGTGTTAGGCTGTTGTAGGTGAATATGACCAGAGTCTCTCAAATAAATGTGTTCCGCAAACAATGCGTTAAAAAAGCTTTTCTATTAATAGGAGGATTGATTTTCTGCGCACTATTAACCTTCTGACCGCAAACGTCTCAACAGTTAAAACGGCTTAAAGTTTTAGCTTTCACGAAACAGCAAATTTTTGCGTTAAAACATAAAACACTTGGAAGTCACGTGACCTCTTCTTCGACTTTAAATAGTTTATTACGTAATTCGTAATAGATAGAAAAGATGATGTTGCATTAATTTGACAACGAAGGTGAGACGAGGTTAATAGGTAAAATTATGAACAGATAAAAGACCAACAAGTCATTAAAGAGATGTTCATAAGAGTTACATTAAAATTATTGCATGTTGTATATTGCAATATAAATTAAAATTGATAAATTCGTTATTTTACTTGGCGTGTTACTACATGCATCATTTGCATCGCTTCTGTTAGAGGCATCTTTAGACAAACTGTATCTTAAAGTTATTAATTACGAAAGAAAACAGTTAACCTGATTATAAGCCTAAAAATTATGAGTGAGATGAAACTGTTTATGTTTAACTAGGCGTAGATAGAGGGTTAAAATCAGGCAATAATAATAATTATCATAACTATTTGGAGGCTCTTTCTTCTAAATTTTGTATATTATTACATGCTTATTTCTAATTTTGAATCTATCACTTGATAATATTCTGCGATGAGCGATACCGGCCCTGATTTTTAACCGATTCCGCGATCACGCGAATATGCGTGAAAAAAAGTATGGTTTCGGACGATCACCCAAATACCGTAATTCTCCATATGAACGAAAATTATGATTTAAAAGACTACGTAAAATTCCGGACAATCACTCAAATACGCTTAAATAATATTTATACTATTTTGAACCAAAAAAAAAACAATCAATTTTAAATAATTACGAAATATTAACAGGTTGGTGGAAAAAAATCTCCAGGGAAGCGGTTAAATAAATTGTGGAAAAATTACTTAAAGTGTTTATTTATTGTATAGCATTTAATGCCTTTCCACCAAGAAATGACAGTACACAACTAAATAGGTATTTGAATTGCTAAAACTTTGTAAGACTCCACATGTTTTGTCACTAACGATCCTGGTTTTGCTTTTCGGCATCTTCAGGCATTTTATCAAACAGATGCAATATAATAACTGAATGAATGCCTGAAGATGCCGAAAGGTGAAACCCGGGTGGTTAGTAACAAAACATGTGGAATCGTACAATGTTTTAATAATTCTATATTGAAATCACATCAAACACTTCAGTCGATATCATATATTATATTTATAGGAATTGTTATATAATGGAGACTCAAACATAAACGAATTATTGTACTTACATGGGATTTCTGGTATCCGGAATAGCTCTGTCGCTAGATAGCGCATCCGACGCCGCTTGATTGAATCGGTTTCTTCTATAGGCATCTTCTCCAGGCTTAAGTGCACCTCCAGTAACATAGCGACTCTCGTCTAGGTAGCCCCAGCCGCCTGGAGGAGGAGCCCCACTCGTTAAGCCCCCTACGGACCCACTACCAGCGAATAGAACGGCCCTGTCGAGTCGTAAAGCCGCATTTTCTTCCTATGGATAGAAAATACAATATATACGTAAAGTAAAAACCTATCTAACAAATTTAAGCAAAAAAAAAAACGTATTTTTCCAAGTATGAGATTTCAATATCAAATTTGAATTGTTGAAAGTTTGTACAATTACACATGTTTTGTCACTAACGACCCAAGTTTTGCCTTTACATGCATTCTATAACAGCAGAACAGTTTATTCGGCTTCAACAATTGAAATTTGATCAAATGCAACGTTAATACATTTTAATTGTTACAACTTTGTGCGATTCAACATGTTTTGTCACATTGTTTGTTAAACGACGTAAGTATGCGCTCGCACATGTAAAAGTGCTCGCAATGATAGTTAGACTCGATTTCATAAGTCTCAAATTGATATTTGAGCAGACATGTAGCTCTTTTACGAAAGACCAAAAATATGAAGATTTTAGTATGAATTATATTAAGACACATGCATAAAGATATATGAAAGCGATATTAATCATTTTTTGTGTTATCAGATAATAAAGCCCATTTTGTCAGGGTCTAGCAAATCCCCCATCGTTTCACAAACTATTATTTTGACCATAGTTCTCTTAGGGTTAAGCGCCGAATGAAATACGACAGGTGTGTAAGCCCGGAAAGTGAAATATTGTATTACGCTTCCATGTCAGATGCGAAATCCGGTAGCCGAATACAAAACCGCAGCAGACATAGCCATTCACGTCGAGCCAACATACAATTATATTATTAAATACATTACAATTATTTTTTAACGTCCTGTAATTATGCAGTCGATGATAGCTTTAAGGTAAATCATAATAAGTAATGTTAATAACTAGAGCAAAATTGAATGTTTTACAGCTATCCTCGATATTGGCGGAAACTGAGTTAAAAATGAATGCATTGAAAAGCAGTGTAACGTATTTCTTAAAAATACTTGTAATGGTTTATTGTGTAAAAAAATAGAACTGTTAAGCTTAAAATGACTTTTCAGGTGAAAAATACAAACAATTGAGTATAATCGAAACGGTTAACACGAAATTCAGTGGATCGAAACATTTTTTTCGTGTTAAGTAACATTTTTATGTCTAAAAAACAGATTTAACACTTAAGCGATTTATTTTGTAGAACTAAAATACATTGCTATTTTTTCACAGTGTTATAATGTAGTTCTACCAAGTGAATACCAATTCAATCGATAAACGATAAGATTCTATGTGATTTGATACCAAATGTAAGACCAAATTTTACTAAATAATGCAAGATTTTGCATTTTAAGCGAACGAAGTGTAAACAAATAATATGCGTGCAACAAATCAATTCTATACTACACAGCATTTTTAAAACATTATAATCAGAAGTGTAATAAATGTGAATGAATGTCACATTAGATACACGACTTTAATATGTAAGGTTTTGAATTTTATAACATCGAAAACAATAGTCATTTTTTGGAATGAACTGTTGACAGCTAAATTCGTTTAGCACGGAAAAAATGTTTCGCTTCACTGAATTTCGTGTTAACCAGTTTCGACTGAATTTTTTTTTGATTCTATCAACTAATAAATACTTGAAATTACTTTCATTTGGTATTACATATTTAGGATTATTCAAAATTGCACGATTTTTTTCTGGTGTATGTTTACGCAATGAACCGAAAAAAACTATTTTATTTTGTAAAGCTTACAGTGCATGTATTTTAATTTATTTAAGTATTCAATAGATGTACTATTTCATTTAAAAATATTAACCATTTTTCGTAGTCATCGGTAACTGTAGGGTTGCATGAACCTGTATGAAAATTTATAATGTAAGATGTCAAGTATAAAACGCTTATGAATAAAATAAATTTTATTTTCATTCATTGAACTTTCGAGAATCGGAGACATAAATATACATTTATGACACATTCCTGCAATCTACGTCTGATTTTCTGCTTTATAACTACTAAATACGAAATGTGTACGAGATAATGTATTAATTTAAACATAAATGTTTATATAACGAACATTTTCAATAAAAATATTTGAAAGTGAAAACAATTATACTATTAAATAAAATTAACATAGAAGACTTAAAATTAAAATGAAATTTTTTAAATGTAACTCGGTGAAAAAATAGTAATGTATTTTTGCTCTACAAAATATAGTTGATAGCTATTGCGGCTTATGCCCAAGTCAGAAAGCCGAAAAAGCTATCAATTTTATACCTTAAAATTTTTGTAGAACTAAAATACATTGCAATTTTTTCACCGTGTTACAATGGAATTCTACAAAGTAAACGTCAATCCAATCAATACATTTTAATTATTACTAAACGCTGCAATATAAATTAAGTATGCTAGATTTTTAATTCCACTTCGTGTGTTACTAGATGTGACACGTGTTTCGCTTTGTTAAGGAGCAACTTTAGACTGAATAAAAAAGCTTTCATATTCAAACATACATATCCCCAAAGTTATTAAAGTTACCTTCTGTTAGGACCGGAATAAAATAAATATCAGAAATAATTTTCATTACAATTGATGTGATTTTTATTTAAATTTTTGAATTCTAATAAACAATACGCCGTGTCCTTTATTACGCTATTTACTCGTTGTCACACGATTTTTTTTGCAAATATTATGATATTTGCAAACTGACAGAGATAGCAACGAATAACTCCAATGAATGAATACAATTGTGAAAGTATACACATGTATCTGCTTATTAATATATTTTCATAATCAATAAAGAGATTAAATTTTATGAATAATTTTTTGGTGTAAATTTGAAGGATAAAGTTTGTTTTTTTTTTATTTATATATTTTTGATCCTTTTAAAAGTGATGCTTTAATTATTGCAACCAATTTATTAAATTATATGAAAGTGGGGTTTTTTACACGATTTTTTGGATCCAATGTATCGCGTAAAAAAGTATTGAACGTATAGCCTTTTGAATTGATTACGAGAGGTTTTCACAATAATCAATTACTATAAGAGATATATAATTGCTTTAAATGAGTGGATAAAGGTGTTTTCAAATTTGATAAAGAAATTCTACAGTGAATCCATGGGGTAAATTAAATAAACAAAAATAATAAGTTAAAATAAACGGTGTAAGGTGAAGACATTCAGAGGTAATGAACTGTTTACGATTTCTGGTTCCGTGTCAGTTTCAAGTCAGTCTTATGAAATTTCGAGCTTTTCTGTTCAACTTTCGCAACCGCAGTGGCGCTTAAAAACAAATAATAAGCTTGCTCAAGACATTCGAGGCTTATTTACAACACCACGCAACTCAGAATTAACATGTTTGATACTTAACTTTGAAACTTTAAAATCGATTATCCTGGGACATTACAAATTACGATGAATGGCAGATAAAGTAGTTATCAGTTTCGCTCATCTCTGTCATTATAAACTGATAAAATAGCTTTATTTTTAATTTTTGTTCTATCATTTCGTAATTCTCACGATGAGTGAAACCGGTTCTGATCATAAAGTATATTGTGTAAATAGTACCAAAGATTTGTTTAATAATTGTATGATATAAACTACTCGTCAAAAAGCCTGGACAAATATAGATGGCGCCGTTTTGGACTTCAATACGAAAACGTTTTCCGCGTGTTACGAGGTATTCCGAGGGTACATCAGCGTTCGGATAAATTCAACGTGTACTTACGAATACTTAACCAATCAATTTTACCCAATACACGACCTGTGACAATAATTATATCTTATCAGTTTGTTAATGCGGGTTTATTTTACACCTGTCCAAAAAAAGCTTTCGTATGTGCAGCTTTTATCAGTGATAAACGCGCGCGAATTCGAAAGGCGAGCTTTTCGAAACACGCATGTCCGGTAATGCATTTTTTGACTGTAACCCCAACTGCACGAAATGAAATCACCGTGATTTATAGACTGCCTGAAGATAGTCAATATTTTATTGAAAATTTTCGAGAGATTTTGAATGCAAAATAAACAAGGTGATTAAATTATTATTTGTGAATTTATTACTGGCATTGGATCGCTTTTTGGGATAGCGGTAGAGAACCTTTGTCGATGACTGATAAAATTATTCAACTATATATACTACAATATGGTACGAATAATGTTAGATACTAACATATAATGCATTTTCACTGGTCTTAAAACCATGCTGTCTACGTTTTGGGGTTTCATATTAAAAAATGCGTGATATAGAATCCGTATGAACGTTAAGTAATCAAGTAGTCAATGTGTCTTCCTTTATCGATCCCATTCTCTGTTTTTGCATGTTTTTGATATGTGGAAGGTTTCTTGTGAGGTCCTTGGTACGTAGAGCTTTGTTGATGGATGTGAAATTGATCGTTGATACATTTACCACGAGCTGTGAGTTTTTTAAAATGGTGTGTTTGCCACTCATTTTATTTTTATTTTTTACGCTTGAGAAGAGGTCCCAGATGGTCTAGAACAGTGGCACTCATGTATCCTGCCGATGGCCGATCAGGTATTCTGTATGTGAAGGGAGTGGTGTTTTGAAGGGGGAGGGGTTAGCATTAATCTCATCAGCCTCACAGTACGTGATTAGCATACTAATGGTTGCGTCCACAAGTGCAATCCAGCTTTTTACATTACTTACAGTCTGAATAATTGACCGTTGAACTTATTATAGCCGGTTATAGAGCGAATAAAAGCAAAACTTTCTCGTAAAAACAAGACCGAAGTCAGACGAAGAACATCTATTGAATCACCTTTTGGCCTCGATACATGAATAAAAAAAATCGAACAAGAGGATTATATTCTTAAAATGATAAAGAAAAATAATATAATAGTATAATAAATAGATAATGTGCTCGCCTTTGTTAAAATATTAATGACATAGCTATAAAATAAAGTTTTGTAAAATGAAGTTACATAACTTTGCTTTTTTGTTACACTGCAACAAATCCGTGTTTATGTTTGCTATGGATTGTTCAATAAAGACTTTTTCTCACGAGTGATTAATTCAGCAAAAATACAGTTTGTTTAGAATGTTGTCACATTGAAATAATCATACAAATTGTGTTTTAGGAATATTTTAATATAGTTATATAATAATAAAAAAGTAAAGTAAAAAATAATAAAGTTTAATATTTTAATTATAGTGAAACAAAATATACGAAACGAATATGGGTGGAATAAAGGCAGGAGTTACATACCTTTTTGTACCTTAGAGGATATTTCAAATTAAAATTAGAGAGACGAGTACCAAATATTTTTTTAAAGCAAATTTATAGACGAACTTTGGTAATAAAAGTCATAAAGATGTTCATCAGTGAACCTAAATCTATATATTCATTGTCCTTCAATTCATCATTAAATTCTTGGTTGAAAATAATGATTCACAAAGCAATGTGGAACCAAAAAATGATTTTATATTACGTGCCGTTTTAAAAAAAAATGACTGGCCAAACTTCACTAGCAGAGGTCTATATCGATTTATGCAGACAAATGAGTTCGAATATTGAAATTATTATGAAAATATTTTTATTAATTATGTTAGAAACATATTCAAACATAAGGAAATTTAAATAAAAAAAAAATGTTTTCATTTCAACAGTCGAATGTCAAAGGGTGCACACAAATCTTCACACACTTATTTTTTGTATAATTGTTGAAAAACGCAAATCGCTGCGGAGCTGAGCAACCCACAGTGAAACTGGTTAACGTGGACACCACACTCAGCATTATAATTATAATTGTCTACTCACATACCATAATCATACACGCATACGTGTGCATAAAAGCATACAACGCTAAATGTGCAGTGTAAATGCATATGATCTTCCATTTAATTTTGGAAGTAGCAAGGTAACAATGAATATTAGTTGTCTTTTATTTCACATACTATTACAACATTTCCAATCTAATGCAATAGTAAAAACTATTGAAATAGTGTTAATAAAAACTATTATGCCGTGCTCAATGTAAGCATCGGAAATATACGAGTATACAAATTATGATGCAAATATGTACATATATAATTATTTATTTCACAATTTAAAATGTTGTCAGTTGTGTGGAAAAAAGGTATTGTTGAAATAATTCTATGACATAAAAGAGCGTGTAAATGAATAGGAGTTGTGAGGTATAATTAAAAACACATCTGAAGGTAATTAATAAATAATTAGTCTAACTAAAACTGTTCAGAATTAAATACAGACGGTGTCACCGAAGAGGCCAACATGATACTTAGCTTTAGAATGACTGAAACAATTATTTCCATTGCTAGGTTACTGGTTAATGTTTGAAATTAAATGCATTTTTACGAGTGACCCGAATTTCTTTCTAATTGTTTTGCTAATACAAAAAAACTTTCTTAAATAAAACTCATTTGATTTGCAGTATTTATGTAATAGCTGTTTCGAATTTCGGACGATATAGGGTGACAGATACAATAGTCGGTTACCCTTCAGTAAAATAATAAAATGGTATTCAAAATCTTCGTTGCCTATTTCTTGAAACATAGTTTAAATAATTACTTTATTCTTGTGTTCGATTATTGACCTCTCCAGGAGTGACTAATTAATTTTAACCGTGGTGTGAGGAGTAAGTTTTTTTTACATAAAAATTATAAATATTTTTTTAATCAAATGATTCTAATAGAATGATATAAAAATAGTTTTATCGTAATAAAACCAGTTGCATAATCCAGGGATCACAAACCATTGACACATAGCAGTTGAGTATATTATCATATTAATTGTTGACATAAGCGACAAGAACGTTCATAATCCTTTACAAAAAAAATCGCGCCGACGTATTATTACGTCCATACTCTTGGAGGGGTAAAAGTAAAACCAATGAACAAAAAACGAAAAAAAAATTTAACTACTCTATGTCATGTATATATTTAATTTGAATTGTTGAAATTTTGTACAATTCGACATGTTTTGTCATTAACGATCTGGGCTTAGCCTTTCTGCATCTTCAGACATTCTATCACACGGATGTATCAGAAGTGTCGGAATTGATCTTGATATTGAAATTCTATCAAGTACCTTCAGTCGATATCATAAAATATGTAATTTTTAATTAAATTGAATAAAACAAATAGAAGCAATTTTAAATAAAGTTTAGGAAATAGGTATTTTATTCTAACCTAATTCGTGATGTTAATAACACTTCGAAAGGACAAGTATTAAATAAATATTAATGCTGTAGAGCACAGTTTCTCAAACGATTTTCATCCGCGGACCACCTAAAATCTAAAAATGTTTTGCGGACCATCAACATTGGAATACAATAATAAATATTTATACTATTGATTTTTTTATTCAAAACAATTAATTTTGCAACACAGTATGCTGATATAGCAAACTTTATGTATATTAAAACAGGCAGTAACAGTAAAAAAAATCAATAAAATTCGATTGTTTATCGAAATAATATCACATTGCGGACCACGCAAAAATATAAACCAGCGGTTGAGAAACTACGTTGTAGAGATTTGAAAGATTTAAATCACCAAGATAAAATTGTCCAATTTTGTACAGTGTGGCAACCATAGAACCACATAATTTTTTTTCGAAAATTGGCTGGACACAGGGCTTGATGTTCTAAATTTTGGCCGGTACTGATAGTGTTAACAAATTTGAAAGTGGATCTGTGTTAGTTAGTAGTAACTAGATTTAGGCGGCCAAAGGTTAACTTGTAGAGTAAAAAATTAAAGCAATTCAAAGCAATAAAGGTATTCGAAGAAATGCCTTTGTTCAGATGTATGTATCAGACATAGGAGATGATTAAACATTTCTGAGCACTACAATAGATGCCGGCAGTTACAATAACTGAAATCTCTGGCCTTCTCAATCTGTGGATCTGACTTGTTTCATTCTAGGTTCATAAAAGTGGAGATTTGAAACCAAATGACGCATAGGTCAGAGATGCGATGGCAAAGTATTATATTTGCTGTCAGCACAATTTGTAGAAGAGAAAATTTTTTTTGAAGGTTTCTGGTGATGAAATGTTAAGTAAGGTTATTATTTTAGAAAAAATGTGGTCAGTATATTAAGATAACTTTTAATTTAATTTGAATTGGTGCAATATTGTACGATTACACATGCTTTGTCATTAACGATGCAGATTTCGTCTTTCGGCATCTTCAGGCATTGTATCACACGAATGCAACAGAATAGATTGTTAGTGAAATTCGAATTTAATATTTGAAAGATATGTTAAGTACAAATTTTCAACACGAGTTAGCTTTAATATTGATATATAACCAATAAGTCAATTAATGGTGTTGGAATATCAATTATGAGACCTAGTAAGGAAAGGGTTAAAAATGTGAGTTTTAAAGACACAGGTCGATAGCTCAAGGCATTTCATACAGTTTGAGAAACTGTGCAATTACTAGTCTCGTTCACAACGCAGCCATCACAATAGTCTCATTGTTGCGACAATTATCTCATGCATAATGGGACAATGCTCTTCCTGGAGCGCTCGCCGCAGCTGGTGGAAACTTGCTCCGCTGGTGATGAAGCCACGCAGAAAACTGCCTTTAATAGATGATGAGACTTAAATAAACCAAAGTGAACACAAATCCAACAAAGCTTTACGCCCTGGTGATAATCAGATCTCATTGTTATTGCTATTTTATATACAATAGAATACGGTCACAGTATATATTACTTTCAAGGTATTATTGATTGAATTGGCATTTACTTGGTAGAACTCCATTATAAAACGGTGAAAAAATAACAATGTATTTTAGTTCTACAAAATTTTTAATCATCAATAAAATCAAACTTTCATTTGCTGACATTATTGGGTGAGTTTATGTAATATTAAATATGCGTGTTTTTGTTATTATTTACATTCGTGACATGGACGATGAAAACGAAGTCTTGGAGTTTGACGAAAGTGGTAGAGTGATGTCTACAGAGATTGTAGGCGCGGGGACTTAACGGGGCCTGGTGAAGAAATATCTCACTCCCAAAGACCACTCCCATCACTAACCGGATACCTGACCTGTGCACGAGTGTATCGAAACCAATAGAATAAAAAGGAAGACTTCGAAAACATCCTGGGCTCTGATCGTTTGACACGGTGAAAAAACACGGTAAGATACAGTTAAAAGCTATTTTTTAAAACCGGCTCACGCCATAGTCAGAACTATGTTTAAACGAACATTTGCTTATCTATATATAGCTGTGTAGAAAAGGTATACAAACTCTTCTGTTTTAACAACCTAGCTTATATCGTGCTAGCAAAAAAACTTAATTTCAATTTAAATGAAACCAAATTATACAGGCGCCATTTTTAATAAGCTTAAATACTTGTAGGAGATGATTTATTACAGAAATGCATTGGCTCTTCGCAATGGTCTGAGAAGCGGCGAAGGATGTATTGTGTACCTATTCTACATAGCTACATCAAATGTACGTTTAAACATAGTTATGACGATGGTGTGAGCCGAAATAGCTATCAACTATATCTTATATAAAAAAATGTACAACTAAAATACATTGCTATATTTTCACCGTGTTATAATGGAGTTCTACCAAGTAAATGCCAATTCAATCAATGAACTTATAACATATGAAAATAAAAAAAAACGTTTTCAACTAAAATTGAGTGAAAAAATTGTTGCAAATCGCAATAAATTATCAGCAATGATGTTAATTTCTGTTCAATTGCATCCTGTGGGAATTGAAATAATGTATCGTAGTTCAGCATTTAAATTGATCATGGATGTTAGCGATTAATGTAGGAGATCGCTAAGTATGCCAAATTTTCATTTGAAACGAAAAGTGGCGGATGTTGATAGGAAAAGGACGGCTCGTATTTTTTTGCACTTATTTAAAAAGCGATCACTATTATGGTAACACTATGCAAACATTTCAGTATTTTAATGACCGGCTCAATTGAGTCCCACCTCGTATAGAGTATCTAAATAGCGTAACTCATTATCAAGTTCAAATGGTAAATGCCGAAGGGTTTTTGTACTCTCAATGCATCATTAAAACTGTAATAAGAGATTGTTAGTAGACATATATTACGATTATAATAGATCACGAACTAAATATACCTAGTATACTGGACAATAAAAATCTAAAAATACAGTAAATTACTTACAACGTGTTACATAATAATTATTTATGTTTGATTGCTTTGCCGTGATCGTGTAGCATACAAAATAGCGTGATATTTTTAGCAATGAACTGTCGGTTTGTAAAAGCGTTAAATATATAAAGAGTCTTTCAATAGGAACGCTCAAAAATTGTATGGATGTAGAAATCACGCTGTTAAGCTGACATCTGTCAAATTTGCTGTCAATTTATAACAAGAGTGCGGCACAATATTATTGCAGATTATAATGTTGAACAACATGTGGAAATTATCAAATTGGACATCCAGAACGAAGATTTTAAGGCATGTAACTGGCCACCAAGATCGTGCAATTTAATGCCACTATATTTCTTCTTTTATGGCTTTCTTAAAAGGCTTTGCAAATAAACCGAAAACAATTGACGCCTTTCAACATAAAAAACGCCATCTAACAAATTCAGCCAGATTTATGCGTCAGTCATTGAAAATTAGGCCTCCAGAATACGTACTAACAAGTAAAGAGGCATCAGACATTTTAACGAAGTTATATTCCACACTTAATGTCATAAAATATACTTTTTAATTAAAGAAAAAAATGAGTGGATATCTCACACGCAACGTATTTTATTTATATTTACAAAAATTTTGAGCGTCCCTATTGAAAGAATTTTATTCAATATATATTATATATCACTTTTAAGGTGTTAACTGTCACGTCTTGGAAAGGCATGATATTTTAAATAATAAAAACACATTTTTTTAGTACTTATTTCCACAATATATATATTTTTTTTTGATCAGGACCGTTTTCGATCATGATGCTAATGAGCGAAACCGGTCCTGATCAAAAAATATATTGTGGAAATAAGTACTAAAAAAATGTGTTTTTATTATTTAAAATATATTATATATAAGTCAATATAAGTGTGTCTGTTTGCCCTTAATGTATTACTACAACATTCATCCGATCGATATGAAATTGCAAAGGTTTTGGCATACGATCCCTTCCCCAATCCCACCCTAAAATAGTATTAAGCCTTACAAATTTCTTTATAACACTCCTGCGAAAGTTTCTGGCATACAACCCCCAAAAAATCGATGCATAATACTATATATATATCATTACTGTTAACATTTGAATTGTTTGCTATCATAACGAGTTTTATTGAATTTTCTTACTCAAAGATCGCAGCAACGCGTGACGGGTAAGCTAGAATTATAATGAAAAACGCGATCAAATTATTTTTCATATCTAAATAAACAGAAGTCACTAAACATACGCAATTACAGTCGACACATAATTAAGAAAACATTAATTTATTACGACGTTATAAAACGTCTGTTAACATAATCTATTAATTTTTACCACCAAACTTGTTGTAGTAATTAACATGATTTAATAACTATTTATCGCATACGAATCGACGTTATCAAAAAAGCACTGCGGTAAAATCTGAATTAATTTGCATAATTAAATTGCCTAAATGCAAACCAAATCTTATCTCATTATTATTTCTACCAGAGGTAACGATATTAAATTTAGCACTTTGGGTATCATATAGGTAACGCATTAAAATTAATTGTAACAATGTTATGGTTCGTGACAATGTAACAACGTAATTATTTTGGGAAAAATAGGGATGCTATTCGGAGTAATGAGTACACATATTTAAATAATTTCGAATACATGAACACTTCAAATATATTATTGTATATCGTTCGTATGTCTTTCATATCGATATTTTATCATATAATTTATGATATCGACTGAAAGCGCTTAAAAATTTTAATTGTAAAAACTCCATATTTGTCAGTTCTGTTGCGTCCGTGAGATATAATGCTTGAATATGCATAATTTTACTTAATTCATTTTATATGCCAGTTTTATTTGAAACTTTGTTCGTTTCCACATGTTTTGTCGCTAACGACTCGGATTTCACCTTTCGGCATTATTAGGCATTTTATCACAGGTATACAGATAAACTGACACACGATAAACAATGAGCATCGATTATAAATATATTATATAAGAAGAGTTAATAGGTCAATATAATGAACACTCAATTTTGTTTGGTCAGCAATCTCAATAACGTTTATGTAAGTTTTTAATTGTTAAAATTTGTACGATTCCAAATGTTTTGTCACTAACGATCCGGGTTTCACCTTTCGGCATCGTCAGGTTTTTTTTAAACGAATTTTACAGAAATTTTTTAACAATTCAAATTTGATACTGAAATTCCATGACACACTTTCAGTCGATATCGTCAATTATCGAAAAGAAAACATCACCAAAAAACAATCAAAAGTGATGATATTTACCAAGTCAAAAATTCGATAAAATCAATAGTTTTGGGTACGATTAGAGCTGGATTATTGAACATTGTTTTTATGAATGTAAAGCTGGGAATATCTAATATAAGCGACACATGTGAGAACTTAGTAAGATCGGGGTTCCACTGTTAGCATTCCACTGTTCCAGCATTAAAAATACTCGATTACTCGGGTATTGCAAATTTCGGATAATAATCATCCCTAGTGACAAATTGGCACCTTGTCATTAGATGGAGTAATACATTTGGATGATTGATAACGATAGGAAAACGTAACAAATTAAATTATACGCGCAATGATTGGCATGTGTCAAATTAAAATTCACCAAGGCTATTATCATAATTGTAATTCAAATTTGGTTTCACAACAATTGAAGTTAAATAAGCAACCCTCACATAGAAACAGATGAACTCCAATCAGGAAAAATTCAATGTTCAATTCAAATGTTTGCATCTTTGTAGTAAGGGTCGAAGAATGACGGCTTTGGAACAGCTGGAGATCAATAGACACCAATTATCACAAAGGATTCTTAACGATCAAACTAACATAATAATATCGCCACTTGTCAAGCCATTGCACAAAGGGGTGGTCTAATTTGCTGCCTGAAGGACCACTTCCGTCCCACACATAATCTTAGTGTCATAGACACCTATTGTTTCATTTAGAATTTTGAAAATTTAGTGTCATTGTGTTTAAATAACAAGCTAAGCCGTTGGTAAAGGAGAGAGGAGATGTTGTGTACCTTTTCTGCACAGCTATATATAGATAAGCAAATGTTAGTTTAAGCATAGTTCTGACGATGGCGTGAGCCGAAATAGCTATCAACTATATTTGTTAAAAATAATTTTGTAGAACTAAAATACATTGCTATTTTTTCACCGTGTTATAATGGAGTTCTACCAAGTGAATGCCAATTCAATCAATAAAAGGAAAAATTCAATTCAGCAGTCATAAAAATTTGTGGAAATTTTTGTCTGTGGCATAAAAGGCTGTGGTGTCGGAATTGGAATCGTCAAAAACGAACGAAGATTTTTAAAGATATCTCAATGAACAATTTGCCAGATTTGTTGATTGACCCTTAATTTAACGCACATTCTTAGGGATCGGAAGGAAAGACATGGCAAAATTAAACTTCTTTTTGATCGAAGCCATGTTGTTGAGCAATGTTGTAGTTGGAGTAGTGTTTTTGTTCAAAGTCGGAGTCATGAATTAAACGATTAGAAAGATATCTCAATGAACAATTTTCCGGAATGGTTGGTTGATATTTAATTTCACGTGCTTTCATAAGAAAGGTAGGAAAAACCTGACAATTTAAAAAAAAGTTGTATTTTTGATCAATGAGTACTGTTCTCATAACGAATCCACAACCTTGTAATTCTTAATAAGCTTCGTTATTTATTTTCATTACGAAAATCTTAATTCCTGACAAAGATAATGAAGGTAATTGATTGAATTGATATTAACTTGGTAGAACTCCGTTGCAAAACGATGAAAAAATAGCAATGTATTTTGGATCTACCGAATTATATATTTCATAGCTATTTCGGCTAACCCTACATCAGAACTATCATCTGTGTTCAGACAAGGACGTAAGCCGAAATAGCTATCAACTTTATCCTATACAATTTGAATTATTACAACTTTCTACCATTCCACATGTTTTGTCACTAACGACCCGGGTGTCGCCTTTCGGCATCTTCAGGTATTCTATCACGCGGATACAGCAGAGCTGACACAAAATAAAGAGTTAACATCGTCTATATACCTTTCAAAAATGACTCATTAACAAGATTTTTAATGAAAATTATCACAGGCAATTGTGTTAATTATCATATTATAAAATTTGTTTTAGCTGCAATTTACTGCTTGCCTTAGGGTAATTGTTTTCCTGTAATTAATAACTTTGGTATAAAGACGATGCTTACTGTTTATTTTACGTAAATTCTGTTGCATCTGTGTGATAGAATTCCTGAAGATGCCGAAAGGCGAAACTTGGGTCGTTAGTGACAAAACATGTGGAATCGTACAAAGTTGTAACAATTCAAATTTGATATTCGTCGTAAAGTCCATCAAGCACCTACAGTCGATATCATTAATTATATATTTTATAAACTTTGTACAACTAAAATATATTCCGTGTTATATTAAAGACATTTTACGAATTTGCTGAATTTTGAAAAAAATTATATTCTTAAGTTCAGAAGTACGAAACATGTTTTGATATCTTCACTAATTAATGAAATTATCCCTTAGATTCCATCAAAACGTGTATTCGTGCATCTGTTTCTTTGTAACGTTTTGGAAAGTAACTGTTCAATTGCAATCATCTCGTGTATGCTTTGATATATGGCCCTACGTACATCATTCAAAATATGACTTTCACATAATTAGTAAGGCAAATTTATTCCAATCAGCTACCCGCAAGAACGAAAAACGTGATAACGAGCGGAGTCAAGTTTGACAGTGAACAACCGCGTATGATAACCCTACACAATAATAGCCTCCCAATAAAACACTTCGAATTTATTGCAGTTATCATAATTATTGGTTTCATGATGTATGTACCATTACTCTTAATCAAAGCATATTCATTTGATCAGGGCTGGCAAAAATCATTGAAACCGATCAAACAATTTTTTCGCAGCAAGTCAACATTTCAAACTTACGATATCGACTGAAGGTGCTTGATGGAATTTCAATATCAAATTTGAATTGTTTCAACTTTGTACGATTCCGCGTGTTTTGTCAGTTATTTTCTCACACGGATGCAACAGAGCTGATGAAAAATAAACAGTTAGCATCGTATATATACTAAAGTTTATTGACTGAATTGGCACTCACTTGGTATTGTATTTTACAGCAGCAATGTATTTTAGTTCTACAAAATTATTATTATTATTGTTTTTTTACTTTTTCTGCACAGCTATATATAGATAAGTAAATGTTAGTTTAAGTGATGCTAATGTTTCGTCAGTTCTGTTGCATCCGTATGAGAAAATACCTGAAGATGCCGAAAGACGAAAACCGGGTCGTTAGTGGCAAAGCATGTGGAAACGTACACAGTTGTAACAATTCAAATTTTTAATGATTACATATTTTGAGCTGTTCAGTATCAAATATTCTTTTCCATGAGTAAATTCACCTTTACACATTAAGCACGGTAGAATTCAGTTATTATGTTACATTTAACTAAAAAGGTAACTTATATAAATAAGTTTTTATTACTTTTAAGGATTTGACCGTTTTTTTTATGGAAAGGCATGATATTTTAAATAATAATGTAATTCGTTTCCTGTCAGTTGATAATGCTCGTGATGTGTGAAACCGGTTCTGATCAAAAAATATATTGTGGAAATAAGTACTAAAAAAATTGTTTTTATTATTAAAAAAAAAATACAATGTCGAAATAAGTACTTAAGTATTTAAAAAAATATATGTCCGATCCCAGTGTGAAATATATGGCCTTCTAATGGAAATATTGAAACATTATTTTTTTACGAGCAGGTTTATTGCTCAGATATTATGCGAGAAGAGATTTAAAATGGCATCGATTGAAGTATTCTGTACAAGATAATTTTGTCGAATGCAAATAGAATGTGCCGTATAATAAAAAATAATATAAAAAAAACTCTGCATATTTGAATAATTAGTTAGAAAATATTACTAGGCCATAGACAAAAAATGAATCTTAAATATAAATACACACATTATTCCTAAGATAAATTGACAAAAATTTGTTGCAGTGGTGTTCAGTTTATCAATATCGGAAACATACAAACGAATGTATCTACTATAGCAGTGTGGCAGCCCTGTTTGAAACACTCGACTTCCTGAAGCAATTTCAAGATCAGCGAAGTAAACATGAAGCTGGCGTCAGTCGTGCAAGAGAAACGAACCAATATTACTTTTACTTATGAGGCGGTAATTGAATTACCGGGTGCACTGAAAGTTAAGGCTCATTACCAATTACGTAAGTTAGAAGTTTTAATTCAACGTGAACTGTAATTGCTGCTAATAGGAAACTGGGGACGAGCTAATAAGATTTTTCCTGCTTCATAAGAGTAGGTGTAAATAGGTCATTCTGTTATAACTTTATTATTTCAACGACATTTTTATAAACGAAAGACATGCCAAACTACAAACAGATTATAGTTATTTGTTTATTAGATTTATAGCACGGTGAAAAAATAGCAATGAATTTTAGTTCTTCAAATTTTTAAAGATATAGTTAATAGCTATTTCGTCAGAGCTATATTTAAACGTACATTTGCTTATCTATTGTATAATTATCAAATAAATGAAAAAAAAAATAAACAATAACAACAAAAAAATAATTGTCCTGTGCTTTTTAGAGTAACAACGAAATTTACTTTAACATATTTTGAAATTGTTTTCATTAGAGCTTACTTTAGTATACAAGAAACATGTCAACATCCAAAGCTATACCGTTGAACATTGTTAAAGCTCTCCACAAACACATCCTTATTGGCAGGTGGTTTCTACACTCGCGAGGAATAATTACCGACGTTCATCAACGAATTGATATTATTAAGATTGTTAGATTGATCAAATAGGCATTAACTTGGTAGAACTCCATAGAAAAATGGTGAAAAAATAGCAATGCATTTACGTTGTAGAAAATTTAAAAGGTACATAAGTGATAGCTATGTTGGTTTACGCTCTCGTCAAAACTATGAACTACTTTTTACTGTCTTAAGTATTTTATGTGAAAATTCTTATTTTGGTCTCGTATGAGTCGAAAGAATATGTGAACAAGTACGTTACTAAAACACGTGAACATGCCTTTAAGAATTTCAAATCAAGCCTTGGGTTATATCCACTTTATTAGGGAAGTTTTAAATATTTCTTGAAAAATAAAAGCTACGAAAATATGATAAAATATGAATGTTTAGTATAATTTGAGAAAATTAACTTTTCAATAATATTGTAAAATAAATATAAAATGTACGATTATGTTTCAAAAAAGCTTCAATTACACTTTTGTTTTTATTAACATAAAATATTTTATGACAGATTTTAGGTTTGGTAAAAAAATTTCCATTTTTTTTAAAGAAAATAATACAGCAGTTAAAATTCTCAAGAAATGTAAAATTATTTTTCTGTAATAAACGTATAATTTGTACGAACATAACATCCTCCACGTGGAAACAGTCTATAATTAATTCTAAATTGCACGTGCATTAAAAAGTTTCCTTTTTAAAATAATAATCAATACCTATGATACCTTATGACTTTGTAATTTCATAGGAGACTTGCAATTAGTCACCAAAAGTGTGTGGAGAACAATTGGTTTGTGAAAAGAAATGTTTTTTTTAAATATTTTTTTCAATTTGATTAGCAGCTTGAGTCGTAATGAACTATGGTAGATTATACCAAACGAAAATTAATTACACTACATTTATATTAATTTAAGAGAATTTAATTATTGATTACAGATAAATAAAGCTGTGAAAACTCAATGACTCGACTCCACGAAAGAACTTTCTACAAAGTCTCGTTGATAACTAGAGTTTTCTTCATGTTAAGTGCATGAAAATTAGGATTTCTTCGATTTTTTTCTTTCTCTTTAACAGGTCTCTTTAATATCTGTAGGGCACGATAATACATGAAACATATCAAAATCAACGATATATTATGATTAAAGTTTAACTATCGCCACGAAAAGAAAGTAATAAATTTCATTTCATATAATAAATATACATTTTTCAAACCATTTCCACAATATATTTTCTCATCAGGACCGGCTTCCCTCGCAAAATAAATTGTGGAAGTATTATAATACCTTAAAATTGATTAATAAATTTCAAAAAGTTAGCTTTTTTTTAAACTCTATTTTCAGAAAGAACTACTTAAACTTTTACTACTAAAAAAATTAACTACTAAAAATTCCTCATTATTTTTAAAATCAGGATAGGTTCATAATGCTCGCGATAAGCGAATATTTTCCTGATGTAAGAATATAAGTTTGTAGAAATATAATTTTTATAAAAGCATGATGTTTTTATAATTTATATATAATGCCATTCAATCAAGAAGTGATTTGATGTATTGAAAGTAACTGAATTAGTTATTCAACATATGACATATCAGTGTTAAAAAATATTTTTTAATTGATTTCCGATCGCTGCTGCATTAAAGTGGGAGTATATATTAATGGTTTGTACTGAGTAATGGTATATAACACAATAGTGTAAACTGGTTAGTGGTAAGAAACCCTAAATTTTATTTTTATTATTTACAACACGACATCGTGTAATCAATTCAATCAAACTTTCATTTGCTGACATTATTGAGTGAGTTTATGTAATATTAAATAAGCGTGTTTTTGATATTATTTACATTTGTGACATGGACGATGAAAACGTAGCGTTGGGGTTAGTTCGACGACAGTGATTGAACGATGTCCACAAAGATTGTAGGCGCGGAGACTTAACGGGGCCTGGTAGGGAAATATCTCACTCCCAAAGACCATCCCCACCACTTACAGGATACCTGACTAATCCAGGAGTGCATCGAAACCAATAGAAAAAAGGAGACGACTACACGACTCCGAAGAGAGAAACTCGAGACCATCCTGGGCTTCGATCTTTTGACACGGAGAAAAAATAGCAATGTATTTTAGTTCTACAATTTTTTTTATAAGATATAGTTCATAAATATTTCGACTCGCGTCATTGTCAGAACTATGCTTAAACGTACATTTGCTTATCTATAATATATATAACTGTGTAGAAAAGATACACAGTACATCTTCTCTTCTGTTTTAACGACCTAGCTTATTTCGTGCTGGCAATAAAACAATTTTTTTAATGTAATTGAAACTAAACAGGCAGCAATTTTGATAAGCTTAAATATTGGACGGAAATGGTTTATTATGGGAAAGTATTAGCCCCTCGCAATGGTCTGAAGAGCGGCGACAGACTAATATTTGTTTGTTCGTTTAAAATTTCGTGTGACAATTCGATTGTTTGACCTTCTCTCGAGGGTGAAAAATAAAAATTAAAAAGATTTGTAAATCCAAAATTATTATTAACGACATAATATGGCAGCCACATCGTAAACAACAACAAAAAACTCACATATCGAGATGGATGTTTCAACGAATAATATCACCATTGTCAAGAGAGCTCTCGCAACAAATACTCCACAAGAAATCGTCCACAGATCAAAAACTTTAAATGGTCATAGAGGCATAATTAGGTCACCACCTGGGTATGGAAAAAAAATGGAAAATACAATATACCAAGAAAGAATAAGTAGCCATAAGAATATATCGTACTTTATAACTATAGTGAAAACTTTGTTGAAATGTATCTTGGAAGATTGACTTGCTCTGGGTACGTGTCGTATCATTGAGATGAATTGAATGTTGAAAGTCGATTTTGTATTATATAAGAAGTCTAATTTATAAAATAAAATGCATGTCAAACCATCTAACATTTCGTAAAATTGAACATTCAAGATAACGAACTATTTAAAAATTACACCATAGTCCATTCTAAATGAAAAGGCGAGACATTATAACCAATATACTCTTATTATCTGAAGGTTTGATCTGACACCAATCACTGTTATCGACGTTTATATGAGTTATGTAATGTACATTAGAAAGTGAATCTCCACAGATGTAAACTGCACTTAACTATAACGAAGATTAAGACGGATGTACACTATCTATCTTTTAAATACTTAACAAAGTTTGCAACAAAACAAGTTATATTAGCCGGGCACAGCATTGCTGTCCAAAGTGAGGCTCACGGACTCTTTGTGGACCTTGGGAACAGGGATTGCTAACATTTTGAACAGCGACGAAATCTATGTTTATTATTTCGCTTAGCGTGTTACTAGATATGACACGTGTTTCGCTGTTTTGAGAAGCATTTTAAGACTAACTGTATCGTAAAAAAATGATTCTTAATTTCAAATTAAAGCAGTGATGAAGGCTTCTTCCCTTATTGACTTTGAGGCAAGGGGAAGGGGGCTATAATCAAGCAATAATAGTACATATCAAAATAATTCTAGTTAAAAAAAGAAAAATAATAAAACTAAGGAGTGAAAAGTGAAAAAAAATATATCTAGTAACGTACCTTATAAGACAGTGGTTTGCTGGAAACACTTCTTTTATGATACGTTTTATGATCGGGACCGATTTCGCTAATCGCAAACATTATCAACTGATCGCAATCATAAATTATATTGTAGTAATAGTAATAAAACATATGTTTTAATTATTTAAACTATCATGCCTTTGCGGTGACAGTTAAAACTTTAACACTAAAAGTTGTTTTTTAGAACCCGAAGCTGCCATTTTTAATTTCTCTATTAATTACTAAACGGAGTTCTTAAGTTATTTTTTTTTGTTAAAATTATGATTGCGTTAAAAGATTTTTATTTTTTTAAAGTGAATTAACAATTTTATAGATTTGAATTTAAGCTAAGCGTCGGTTTCCAGAAAGTCACCGCAGAACTTAAGATTAACTAACTTAAAAATAGCACATTAAAATCATTTTTCATTTTATCATCATATTAGTGTCTTAGTAAAGTAAGGCTTTTTTCAGTATCTCCACACAATATTTCCGCATTTTATATTCAAAAAATGCATATATGCTCTATATATGTGCGTATGAATAAAGATATTTTTCAGCGGTTTTTCTCAATTAGAGGTTATTTTAGAAAAAAGAAGGGAAAGACGACCTAAAAATAAATTTATTACCTAAGCGTTATTGCTTCAACTCCCCTGGCGTAAACCGTCTTGCAAGGCCCTTAAAACTCTTCACGATGATAAATCGCACAACTTTCTCATTCAATTAAATTGCCAGAATTAGATATCTAACATAAAAACTTCGACAGTTCTATATTACTTTGAAATTTCCTCAGATCGACTCGGAAGAACCGAAGGCGCTCTGGTAATATAAAATTAGGTAAGGTAATTCATTAAATTCACAACGTTTTATATTTGCACATTATATAAAGCAATACAACTCATTAATAAAAAGGAATCAATTTAAAATCGTTAACTGTCACCTCTTGATGTAAAGGCGTGATACTTTGAATAATAAAAACACGTTTTTTAGTACTATTAAATTAATTTATAATATATCGGCTGAAGGTACTTGATGGAATTCCAATATCAATTATGAATTGTAACAATTTTGTACGATTCAATATGTTTAGTCATTAACGACCCGGGTTTCATCATTCGGCAGCTTTGTTGCATCCGTGTGATAGAATGCCTAAAGATGACGAAAGGCGAAACCCGAGTCGTTAGCAACAAAACGTGTGGAATCTTACAAAGTTGTAACAATTCTCAATTAAGTTAGTTGATAATATAATGCTCACGAATAGCCCAACTGATATTAAACCAAATTGTGGAAATCGTACTACAAATGTTTTTTATATTTAAAATAAAATATTTGGCACATTTTCCAAATTTAATATTTTCAAGATTCTTGTTTGTTCGGTTGGTCTGTACAGATCCTAGCATGTTTTTGATGTACATATTTTTTATAATCACCTGTATTTTTTTCTGTATGTTTTTGAACCATTTATTTTGTATACCTGGTAATAATTAATGTTAAATGTTATGCTAAGAATATTTAAATTTGATTTATTGATTGAAATGGCATTTACTTAGTAGAACTCTATTATAACACGGTAAAAAAAATGTATTTTAGTTGAAAGGTCGCTAGATGACGACTTATTATGTACCTTTTCTACACAGCTATATATAAATAAGTAAATGTACGTTTAAACATAGTTCTGACAATGGCGTGTGCCGAAATAGCTATCAACTATATTTTATAAAAAAAATGTAGAACTAAAGTACATTGCTATTTTTTCAACGAATTTGAATTTGAATTGTGTCAGTTGAAAATGCTCCTAGCGAGCGAAACCTTCCTGATTTTGATTAAATAAAATTGTGTAAATCATACTGAACATTATGTTTTGACGAGTGAAGTCAACACATTCAAAGCGACACATATTTTAGACACATTTAAGTGAACCTCTCAAATATGAAAAATGATTTGTTGATATTGCTGATGATTGTCATTTAAAAGCTCAATGTTATTCAGATTGAAGTCTTTGGTAGTTTGGGTATATAGGAACACATGTGTCAGTAGCTACTTGGTAAATAATGTGACGGTGTAAATGTTTTGCTGCAGGCAACAAAAATGACTGACTGTCCTAGATTTAGTCATGTTAACCGCCCAAGCATCGTGCGCATTAGTGGATAATAGAAATCAGCTTAAAGATATATCGACTGTATAAAGGCAAAATAAGTTTACTGATAATCGACAAATTGTATGGAGTCACAATTTTTTTGGATGATTCTTAGCCTTCTCCTATGTATTGTAGTTCTTTTGCATTCGTGTGATAGGATAAACAATACGTACAATTACATTTCGGTTAAAGGCATTTAACACAACATCTAAATTTAAAAAAATGTTTTGATTTTTTATGATATGCAGAACCCGATATGTTCAGCAGTCACAATGAAATAGCGATATGTTCAACTAAGGTGTGCTTATATTTATTAAAAATTGCGTGAATGATTCGTAGCCGAAATCAAAATAGTTTAAGATATTGGCTGAAGGTGCTTGATGTAATTTCAATATAAGATTTGAATTGTTGAAACTTTGTACGATTCCACATGCTCTGTCACTAAGGACCAGGGTTTCGCCTTTCGGCATGTTCAGGTATTTTATCAGACGGATGCAACAGAACTGATACAGAATAAACGAAAGAAGATAAAGAAAATATAATGAACCCTCAATTTTGCTTGCTAATCAAATTTAAATAACGAGCCGGGTTTCGCCTTTCTGCATTATCAGACAGTCTATCAAATGAAGACAGTTCTGTTGCATCCGTGTGACAGGATAAAAAAGGACATTTATATACTGTAATGTCATTCAACACAGTATGTAAATAAGGAATTTTTTTTTTGATGATATGCAAAACCCGATATGTTAAACAGCGATATGTCCAACATAAATAAATAATATAAAGTGCGCTAATATTTATTTAAAGTTGCGTGGAAAAGTAAAAAAAAACGCTTTTATTTTCCATGACATTCAGAGTCCAATAAGATAAATAGTCACAATCAAATAGCGATATGTCCAACTTAATTATACAACTATTTATTAAAACTGGCGGATATCTGGCTAATAACGGCTTTGATTTTTTTTTTGAATTAGAAATAGAATACTTAAGAGTACAAATTAAGAGTAAATAACAAAAAACTATTTTACTAGTATTATAGTTTTAGTCTTTTTTGCTTTTTAGTGTTTCATATGTCATACGTGCATTTGTTAAACTAGTTTGATACGACCTTTTGCAAGCGGCGAAAAAAAACACATTGGAAATATCGAAATATGAAAGTGGTTTGCAGACCTTCGATGACCTTGAGCAAAGAGAGTGAGTGGATGTGGCGTATGGACCGGTCACTAGTTTGGGTTACTGGGATAGCAGATCAGAGTGGAATGACGACATGATAATTCTGTTTTTTATTCATTTGCAGAATCCACAGACGTAAAATGATTACATGTCTATTGGGTCATCAATATTACACAATCCACGTGATTATGTTCAACACATTATTTTTCAAATACTGTTTTTTATTGTGTTACGTCATTTTTAATGGAAGTTCGATTGATAGACATAGAAAATATTTTACAAATAATCGATCGCATATAGAGGACATCGGAAACAAGTCGCCAACACAATTTATTTAAACGATTTGCTTATAAAGTAATGAAAAAATAAATTTAGTCATTCAATTGAATATGAATTTCCGCGAATGGTTTTTAAAGTAATTAATATATTCTCTATAAAGTGTTTTTTTCATACAGCAAAATTTAATATTCTTTTCTCGTTATAAATTTAATATATATTTCTTCTTAATAAGTTATAAAGCTTTGATCGATTAAAGTAAAATTTGAATTGTTTAATCTTTGTACGAATTCACATGTTTTGTCACTAACGAGCCGGGTTTCGTCTTTCAGCGTTTTCAGGCATTCTATCACACGGATGCAACAGAACTGACTTAAAATATACAGTTAGCATCGTCTATATACCAAAGTGATTAATTACAGGAAAACACTTACCCCAAGGCATGGAGTAAATTGCAGCTAAAAGAAATTTAATAATATTAATCTAATAGTAATTATCACAGGAAATCTTGTTGAAGATGTCGAAAGGTGAAACCCGGGACGTTAGTGACTAAACATGTGGAATCTTAAAAAGTTGTAACAATTCAAAAAATAATATTCTCACTGTGTAATATTATGGAATATGTGTACAAATCAGTAATATAGATATATGTATTTTCCATTTTTTTTTTTTTTAGAAATAATTATAACTGATTATTTGATGACTTGTCAAAGTAACCGATATCCTTAACTGGCCGATTACAGTATCTGTTACCCAAGCCTACAGCAGTCTACTTTGTATATTGCAGCACAGCACGCCGTGTTCACGAAAGCGCTTTAATTGAAAGATGATTGAAAACTCACGGAGGAAATAATGAAAGCATTCGAAGAATAATACGTTATTTCACCGACATGCGTTTTAATTATTTGTGCGTCAGTCATTATGATTGAGAATATCCATTATGTTCCTGTGCAATATACATATGTTTATTTTTAAAATGATTTACGTTATATTCGACCTGCTATTTGATATAAACATTGTATTATAGTTTGTAAAAATTAAATTAATACGAAAGATAGGTTGATAAAGATAAAAAAAATAATTTATTTTCTATACATATTCGTCTAATCATCATTATCAACCGGGCTCGATCCACTGCTGGATGAAGGCCTCCCCCTATTTTTTTTTCAGGGGGGGGGGTTTGGACATAGAAACACCACGCTGCCCAGGCGGGTTGGTTTTCGGTTTTCTGTTTGGGTTTTTCTTCCCATAGCCAAGAGAACACGGCACTCGGTGTTCCCGAGTGGTCACCCATCCAAGCACTATCCGCGCCCAATGTTGCTTAACTTCGGTGATCGCAGAGAGCCGGTGCTTACAACGTGGTATGGTCGTTGGTATCGTCTAATACTTAGTACTAATGAATAGTTAACTAGAATTTAAAAAAATAGATTTTAATCTCCAAACACAAGTAATCAATTTGTTATATCATTATCAGGGCTGTGCAGTCGTTAAAAAAACACGACTCAGACTCTGGCATTTCCCAAAAACACGATTTCGACTCTCCGAGTCTTTCGACACAGCCTTGATTATTATAAATCGTATTGTTATTCACTTATAAGTTATCTACTGTTATTTTTTGGAGGAAATGCACTAATTTGCATTTTAAAATGACGACGGTTTCGTTCATTAGGAGCATCATCAACTCATTAAAGTCGAGATTGTAAAAAAGTACTGTTGTAACTTAACTTTATTTATCATATGAAAAGGTAAAATTTCATCCGACTTCATTATTTAAGTAAATAATTGGATTCGATGTTTACCTTAGTAATGAATAACCTTTCGATAGGGTAAGTCTTAATATGCTACTAAAATAGGTGAAACACATGTCACATCAATAAACGCATCAATTGGGAAAATAAAGCTATCAATTGTCATCAATGTAAGTTTTCGATATTGAATCTGGATATTGCAAAAAAATCAATTTTGAAGATGTGATTATTTTTTCAGTTCTAAATGCAAACTCAACTGATGTAATATTTTCTGCAGAATTCAATAACGGACGTGTGTAGACGATAGATATTGCTCTGTCGATCCAACCACGAACGTTCGACAAGAGAGTTTAATTTCCTTTTCCTTTACTTTGTGTGACAAATAGAAACGGCGAGTGTTGAAAATAGACGACTCGTATCGAGTGCTCTGATATTCTGCGAGAAAACATAGCCCCTAAAACTGTTTTCGATAACTTACATGAGAAATTTCAAGCAGTAATATATCATTCAAAATGCAATGTAAGCTATAAGCTTGTCATGGTTATACGAAAGCTCAAAAGTCGATACAAAAATTGATAAATTCATGAATTAAATTAATTTTCCTAGCCCTAAGAGTAGAAAATTCCTCCCCAAGCCTTAACTTTATCTTGAATATTAATTTTACACTGTTCATACTCACATTAATATGAAATAGAAGATTTTAAGACATTAAGTGGTCAGCTACGTCGCAAAAAAAATGGTTTCTCTAAATAGGAATAGATAAATATAAACCAATGTTTTACATATTTTATATAACATCTGATATCGCGATATTACACAAGAAGAAAAATATGTTCACAGGTGCATAGAGATAAAAAAAAGAGTATATTTTTCATTTATTTATTAAATTTGGGATTTACTTGGTGGAACTCCAGTATAACACGGTGAAAAGATATCAATTTAGTTAAATTCTACAAAATTTATAGTTGATAGATATATCGGCTTACGCCCACATCAAAACAAATGCTTAAATATACACTTAATTTTATTGTATTATACTTCAGTTCTGTTGCATCCGTGTGATAGAATGCCTGAAGATGCCGAAAGGCGAAACCCGGGTCGTTAGTGACAAAACATGTGGAATCGTACAATGTTGAAACAATACTAATTTGACACGGTGATTTTTTCACCGTGTTATAATGGAGTTCTACCAAGTAATTCAATCAATATACTCATTTGTTATTGAAATTCCATCAAGCATCTTCAGTCGATATCGTATGTTAAAATTCGATATTGAAATTTTACCAAGAATCCACAGTCCATATCGTAAATGTTGATAAATGAGGGCGTCGAAATGTGAAGTAACAAAATGGTGGACGAATGAGTATTGAATTTTAACCAGATTTTAAAAACACACAAATTAGACGGTTACCCACGTGTTTGGAAGTGTAGCAATCTGCAGCGAAATGTCTAGTCGACTAAAGTAAGTTATTTATACGCAAGTAGATGAGTATTATAAGAGCTGCGAGGACAAAGCTAAAATTGGCTCGACCCAAACGCAATTCCGTACATTAATCGAGTTTTGTCGGACGGGTTAAGCGTCCCGACGCTAGAGCTGCAGCGGTCTTCGTTTGCGGTACACACTGATATAATCGACGCTAAAGTGATTCCCCGTTATGTGAAACAGCGAGGAAAAACAATGTAGCTTAAGCACGGTGAAAAAATAACAACGTATTTAACTTCTACAAAATTTATAAGATACATAGTTGCTAGTTTTTTCGGTTTGAACCTTTATCAAAACAATGTTCAAACGTACATTTACACATGCGCAGTTCTATTCCCGATATACTCTTACCGTTATTCTTAGAATTTTGGATAGCTGTGTGCACATCTACGAAACTTTGAAACACATTTTTTTCACCGTAACTGAAACCGTGTTAAGCGAGGGATGGGTGTAAAATATAATTTATGACATCGACTGAAGTTGCTTGATGAAATTTTAATATCAAATTTGAATTGTTATAACTTTGTACGATTCGACATGTTTTGTCTCTAACGACATGGGTTTCGGCTTTCTGATCATCAGGCGTTCTAACACTCGGATAAAATAGAAGAGATCTTCTTTTTCACTTCTTAATTTTTTAGTTTTTAATGACAAAACATTTTTAATCGCACTAAGTTGTAACAATTCAAATTTAAGCATATAAAAGTTCTGATGAGGGTGTAAGTCGAAATAGCTGTCAACTTATAAATTTTTTAGAACAAAAATACTTTTTTGCTATCGTGTTATAACGGAGTTCTTACAAGAAAATACCAATTCAATCAATTAATCGAGTTTAAGCTTACATTAAGCATTTCAACAAATGGGATTTTTAATACTTTCGATGGATTCGGCGGTAACTTTCTGCAAGTTAATTTTAATATGAAATATATTTGATTATTAAACATATTGTGTTGCTGATTGTGACACGTGTTTCGCTTGTTTCAGAGGCATCATCAGATTTCATATCGCATAGATCGTTCAAGTAATATTTAAGAGGTTTTTCAGATTTCAGTATTCAAACAAGATGTTTGCTTGTATTAAGTTGAGAACCAGTTTAGCATATTGCAACTAATATCAACTGATACGAAATAAATTCAGACAATACAAATTTGAATTGTTGAAACTTTGTACGATTACATATACTTTACTGTTACTTAGGACTTGGGTCTCGCCTTTAAGTATTTTCGTATAATTTGAACAATTTTATAATTGAAATAACTACATTTTTGATTATCGCGAATATTATCAATGAAATAAGTAAGTTATATTAACACACTGCAATTACACTTTTAAATAGATGAGATGTTAACATTCATAACGTTAACAAGAAAATGTTTCAAAGTGTGGCATTTATAAAAACAAACATTTTCAACAGTCTGAGAAATTAAAAGTAAAAGATTTTTAAAATGTTTGGTAATTAATTGTTTCGTTAACACCGAGGTGTTTGCTATTTGCTGCGAAAATCATAAATCAATGATAATTTTACACGGATCACAGTTGGCTCTCACTGGAAATTGTAACAGTGGAGGAGACTCGATGTAATAATGCTTTTGTTACGTAAACGAAATTGCGATCTGATCTCGTGACATATAAAGAACGAAAAAAGAAAAAATAACGAATGCTCGTTCGCGCTCAATTGAATTTGACTTCGACATTGTCGGCCAGATAAAGCGTCGAGATCATTCATAACATTGGAAGTGCTTGTAAAATTGCAAAGGGTAAAAAATACAGTGATCGGCCAGTTGCAGTGTGTGAGTTGCTTTGATTGCTCCATTCATCAGTGAGGTCAAAGCTTCGTTAAAAAAATCACGATTCCGACTAAAAAGTAAATTCCAATTAAAGTTATTTCCAACTTTTCCTATTTATGTGAATTCAATTAAAGATTAACTAACCAATCCGGTAAATTACTCATTGAGATTTTCCTCAAAATCTACCAATCGAAGTCACTCGTTTTTCACGACTTCGGCCAAAACACCGACTTCACGACTCTGACTGCCTTGATATTTACGCTTTTAAAGTGTTGACTGTCATTTCTCGGTTGAAAGGCATTGTCTTTAAATACATATTTTAACAAAATGTTTAGATTTATTTCCTCAACTTTATATTATTCAGATCAGGAGTGAAATGATGATTGAAACTAGTCCTGATCTGGATTATATAAAATTCGGTTCCAAACATGTTGAGGACTATTTCTTCAATTTTATATTAATAATATCAGAACCAGTTTCGCTCATTGCAAGCATTATCAACTAATATATTACAACTTAAAACAAGGCTATTTATACAAAAAATTCAGCAAATGTAGTAAGGTTTTATTGAAATATATTTTTTGTATAGAAGAAAATATGGAAATGTTTGGCTTTGTAAACATATTTCTAAATAAAAAAAAAATTATTTAAATCAGTAAATTTGATGACAATTCAAAAAACTTAAAGATATCGACACAAAAAAGAAGTATAAAATACAGTGATAGGCCACACTTATCGGCTACTTTTCTGAAAGTAGAAAGCGGACTGTTATTTTATGTTTAAATTATAAAACCTAAGCATATTTTTATAGATTATTGAATCAAAGTGTCTAATCTTACTGTATACTCTACGAACACACTCATTGAGCTTACCGTTGAGATAAATTAATAAACAATTGCGACTAAAAACTATTGTATTTAAATGTATAAGGATCAGTACAGTCATAAAATCCAATAATAATATGATAGAACTGTATGAACATATACTGTTACTAACAACTGACGATTTTTATATCTATTAATCGCGCTTTACCGCTGTGTAGCCAAATCATTTATTGATTGAATTGGCATTCACTTGTTAGAACTCCATTATAACACGGTGAAAAAATAGCAATGTATTTTAGTTCTACAAAATTATTTTTAACAAATATAGTTGATAGCTATTTCGGCTCACGCCATCGTCAGAACTATGCTTAAACTAACATTTGCTTATCTATATATAGCTGTACAGAAAAGTTACACAACATCTCCTCTCTCCTTTACCAACGGCCTAGCTTGTTATTTAAACACAATGACACTAAATTTTCAAAATTCAAAATGAAACAATAGGTGTCTATGACAATAAGATTATGTGTGGGACGGAAGTGGTCCTTCAGGCAGCAAATTAGACCACCCCTTTGTGCAACGGCTTGACAAGTGGCGATATTATTATGTTAGTTTGATCGTTAAGAATCCTTTGTGATAATTGGTGTCTATTGATCTCCAGCTGTTCCAAAGCCGTCATTCTTCGACCCTTACTACAAAGATGCAAACATTTAGGAGCTGAGTTTGAATTTATATTATGTGATTCATTAATAACGTGATCAGCGAATTGTGAATCTGTTTTTTTATTATTGAATGATCTTACATGTCCCTTAGCTCGAGTAGATATACTTCTACCTGTCTGTCCGATATAAACGGATAAACATGAGCCACAGGACATTTTATAAATACCACTTCTGTCCAGTTTATTGATTTTATCAAACTAACATAATAATATCGCCACTTGTCAAGCCGTTGCACAAAGGCGTGGTCTATTTGCTGCCTGAAGGACCACTTCCGTCCCACACATAATCTTATTGTCATAGACACCTATTGTTTCATTTAGAATTTTGAAAATTTATTTGTGTCATTGTGTTTAAATAACAAGCTAGGCCGTTGGTAAAGGAGAGAGGAGATGTTGTGTACCTTTTCTGCACAGCTATATATAGATAAGCAAATGTTAGTTAAGCATAGTTCTGACGATGGCGTGAGCCGAAATAGCTATCAACTATATTTGTTGAAAATAATTTTGTAGAACTAAAATACATTGCTATTTTTTCACCGTGTCAAATCATTTATGGTTGGCCTATGACTGTTTATGTTACCCTATTACTAACTACGTGTGAAATGAGAGTATTTTTTACAATTTAATAAATATATGGCATGTTCATTGAAAATTAAATCACAAGCAAGTCAGGCGAAAACCAACAACGTTAAATTGAGTGTCTGCGAAGCGTTTGTTGAATTTGTTACTTAATCATTTTTTATGTCGTTAAAGACATTATCGTAATGCTTCGTTCGGCTATTGGGGATCAGATGGTTAGACTTCGTGTGGGATTCGAACATAAGGGAATATGTCGAGCAATGCTCTGTTTCTTCAATGATTATTGAGAGAAACTGTAACTGGCTAAATCACGTGTTGTGGATGCTTTAAGAGTCACTACCCTTCCTGCCTTTTACTACGACGAAGGGTTCCGGCGTGTAAAGGCATGTAAAGGAAGCAAACTAACTAACTGGTGACAGTTAATCATAGTGGTCATATACTCCACATAGCGATTGAATGTGGTAGGAGAGAAAAAGATAAAGTAATCCCATTAAAAAACAATTGATTAAAATATATAAATACGGATAAAAACATCTAAATATTTATTAATTAAATTGGTATTTACTTGTAGTGTATAGTTCTGACGATGGCATCAGCCGAAATAGCTATCAACTATATTTTATAAAAAATAATTGTAAAACTTTTCACCGTGTCAAACTATTTAGCTTATTCATTTTTTAAATATTATATGATTGTTGATTTTCAAATTTTTTGAAATAGTTAAAACATAGTTCTAGCGACACTAGAAGCTGAAACAGCTATAGACAACAATTTACAAAATTTTGTGGAGATAAATACATAAATATTTTAACATCACTGTAATGGAATTTTACCAAGTAAATGCAAATAAAATAAATGCCTAAACGGACATAGGCAAATGAAATTCACTTAAATACGTTTTTATGATATCGACTGAAGGTACATAATGGAATTTCAATATCAAATTGTAATAGTTGAAATTTTGTACGATTCCACATGTTTTGTAGCTGACGACTCGGTTTTCGTCTTACGGCATCTTCAGACATTTTATCACACGGATGCGACAGAACTGACAATTCTATCAAATTGACTGCATCAGCGGTACGCATATCTAATGCATAGTAAGACGGTTCCGTGGTTAAGTGGTATACGTCGTTGGACCGATATCAAAATGGACAGATATTCAAGCCTCAGTGTGATCAACATTTTTTGTCAACGGAATCTTTTCGGAGACATGGGTGTGTAATATATAAAGGGTTCCCTCCAATCCTTTTGATTATAAATATAAGGGTGTAGCGAGAACGTTTAGTCAACAACTGGTCTTTTTCTTTCTTTTGCATTTCTACTTTTTTTAAAGTGTTCACTGCCACTTCTTAGTGAAAAACATTGTAGTCAAATAATAAAACTTAACGTTTAGTACTATTTGTAATATTTTACTCTATTAAAATCTGTAAAGAATTTGCTCATCGCAAGCATAATTAATTAATCGATTTTCAAACATAATGCTCGCGGTGAGCGAAACCGTTCTTTATATTCATAATTTTAAACTTTAGAAAAATAAATCTTTTCTGTTTATTTATGAGTGGTTGGAAACAAATTAACAGTGAGCATTCGTAGAAAATAACATGTGTAAGGATATCTCCGCTAGGCGGCCGTATTATTGAAATAAGGAGCGAAATAGATTTAACCCTTTATAGGACGGAGAATACTGACTTGTGTTGAAAGTGGTATGTATATTTACCACTGTCCTATAAAGAGTTAATGAATGCTTAACCGTAATCCCATGCGTATTTTTAATTAATGACAGAAGAAATTATTGATTGTTGTACACCACATGATACTGTAAAATACATAGGGCTAACATAACGTATATTACCATTTTGAAAGATAGTATTCAATATTGTTGTTCTAAACGGATATAGATGCGGCCAATTTCTATGATATTAACAATAATTTGTGTTCCATCCATCCGATCTTGAAAACGTAACATTATGAAAGCGCTTAACGAACTAAAAGTCTTTCTTTATTGTCCAATTATTTTGTATACGAAAAATAAAAGTTGCTAAAAATCCAGTCTTCGTAAAATCGTTTGGTTAGATAAACTTTGGGAGCGGATATTGCTCAAAAGACTACTTACCTACTGCAGCATAGACCAACAACGTAAACGAATTTAAAAATGTTGACATTTTTCGACTTGAATAAATTGTGTTACCTGTAAAGAAAAAGAGAAAAAATAATTAATACGTATATTACATAATATGCAATTATAAAGAAGCTGTATACAATTCACTTTTAAGGTTTTTTAAACTTGTTAACTGTCATTTCTTGATAGAAAAGCATGATATTTTAAATAATAAAAATACATTTTTAGTACTTGTTTTCACAACATATTTTTTGATCAGGACTAGTTTTGCTCATCGCGAGCTGATAGAATTCAATTTACAAGCAAGTCTATTCATACAAAATTTTCGAGTTAAAGGTAGCAAGTATACAAAACCATGAGTTCAAGAACTAAGATACAGTTTAGTCACTCACGAACCTTTTTTGCCTTTCAACAACTTCAATCTGTCAGTAAACCGTTTGCATCGCTAATATACAAAAATAATGACAAACAAAATAAACCATAAGGCAAGGAGCAATATATATATTATATATCTGAAATAGCTTGAAGTATTGAGCTAAAGGTAGCAGGTGTACAAAACCATGGGTTCAAGAACTATAAAACATGCAATTTACAGGAAATCATACAAAATTTATACAAATAATATTAAATAATTTAAATGTAAAATGTTAAAAATCACTTGTAACTAATTTTCAAACAAAATTGAGGTAAATCAATAAACCGTTAAGAGCTCTGTGCAATCATTAGGAGAAGTAAGGAGTGGGAAATTTTAATGAACAAAATAATTTGCACTTAAATTAGTATTTAAGTGCAGGTTGCATTTAACTCAAAGGGTTAACTCGAAAATTTTTTATGAATAGACTTGCTTGTAAATTGTATTCTATCAGTTGATAATGCTCACGATGAGCGAAACCGGTCCTGATCAAAAAATATATTGTAGAAATAATAACTAAAAAATGTGTTTTTATTAGTTAAAATATCATGCCTTTCCATAAAGAAGTGACAGTTAACACCTTAAAAGTGACTCACAATAACTATTAAGTTTATAAGTTTTCCTCGGTCATATATACCGATGTGTTTTTTTTTGTTTTCTTCAGTCGTAACTGTAAAACAACAGTTTTACAAAAGTCAATCTTTGATCCGAAAATTCACCTGCAATCAAATATCGTGTGTCATAAAGATAGTGTACGGTAATCTCTCGTTTAACTGAAACCAAAATGCAACGGAACTCGTGAATAATTGGCACTTAAATCACCCAACACTTATTGCAACTGGTAACTAAGTAATAAAATTTAAATATATAAATTTTATTGCTATAAAATATGTTGTCACTTGTGATTAAAACTACGCAAACAAGCGATTAAATACTGTATTTTAATATATTGATTTTTTAAAAATTATGTACTAATGATGCACACATTGTACTTTTAAGTTATTTAAAAGACATCGTTCTGTATATTGTATGTTTATTAGATTAAAACATTCGTATATTTATTAAGATTATAAGTTTTTTTTATATCAATATTGCCATCGAAATTTCTTTTGTGTTTTTCAGAAAGTACTGGGACGTCCCTGACTGACCATTTCTTCTTATCTATTGTGACATTTTTTTTTATTTAATGCTACTTTTTGTTTCTTAAACTATTTATATAACTGCAAGATATTTTGATTATAAAAAAATCCCGCTCATAATTCTTTATTTACCGACTGAAGGTGCTTGATGTAATTTCAATGTCAATATCAAATTTGAATTGTTACAACTTTGCACGATTACAATTGGCATTTACTTGGTAGAACTCCATTATAACACGGTGAAAAAATCACCGTGTCAGTTAGTCAACAAGTATTGTTACAACTTTGTACGATTCCACTTGTTTTGTCACTAACGACCCGGGTTTCGCCTTTCGGTATCTTCAGGCATTCTATCACACGTCAGTTGTCAGTTATGTTGCATCCATGTTATGTTGCATGCAAAGTTGTAAAAATTCAAATTTTATATTAAAAAATATGTTTTGATTATTTTAAATATCATGCCTTTCCATCAAGAAGTGAAGGTTAACACTTTAAAAGTGACACAATGTACTATTTCTAAAATTTTATATGATTAAGATCTGGACAAGTTTAGTTTATCGTGAGCATTATCTATAGATGCCATAGTGATGACGAAACGGTAATTACAATACATAACAATTTGAGTTTTTAGTGAATTTGAATTAAGGACGTCGTTCTTTAGACTTTCTACGCAATACTAAAAATCTTTAAGAAAAATTAAATGAAGATGACCAATAACAAAAAGGAAAACCTTGGCCGCAAAAGGCATGCGTTGATTTACCAATATTACAGAAGACCCACGCCAATTCACCAGAGCAAGGCCGTTGGGAATTAAAAAAATGTTTATCTCACAATCGATTATTACGAGATGATCCAATACAGTGATGATTTCAGTTCAGTTTCTAAAATTTATGCAACCGAAATTTGTAAAAAAAAAACAATGTTTCAAACGAGGTTTTGTAAGTAGATGTCAGTCGTGTAAAAGATTTAACAATTAATATTTCCAAACGTGAAATGTGTAAAGTCGACAGACCGCGTCGTCAGATGCTGAAACTAAAAACCATTTAATGCGATCCCGCTCTGAGAGCTGTTTTCAAAATTGGTTGTACGCTCTATTTCACGCACAAAAAAGTTAAGACCGTATCGTTTCATAAGACATTATAAAGTGAACGAATAACATGTTAGTACATTTTACAGATAAAAATATTGTGAACATCGATTCGATGAGAGCAATCAAATAGATCAAGTTTTCTCGTTTTTTATCAGTAACGCAATTAAAATTACAAATAAAGCTATGCATGTAAAATTTTGAATAAAAAAGGTATTGATAACTTTTAAGGTTAACTGTCTGTCACTCCTTGATGGAAAGGCATGGTATTTTAATTAATAAAAACACATTTTAAGTGCATATTTCCACAATATATTTTTTGATCAGGACCGGTTTCGCTCATCGCCAGGATTATCGACTGATTAAAAGAAGCAGATATACAAATAGCTCTTGAATAGGTTTTGAACTGAAATATTTTGTATAAATAGACTTGTTTGTAAATTGTATTCTATCAGTTGATAATGCTCGCGATGAGCGAAATCGGTTCTGATCAAAAAATGTATTGTGGAAATAAGTTTTAAATAATGTGATTTTATTAATTAAAAAGGTATTGATAACCAAAGGTTTAAAGACAGATAAAATAGTTTACAAGAAGATAAGTAGTCGTATATTTTATAATTAACTTTGTTTAAAGTATTTTCTTATATTTGTATTGGATGAATTGTAAATGCTTGCGATGAAGGAAACCGGCCTTGATAATAAATTGTGGAAATAGTACTATAAATATAATGTGTTTTTATTATTTAAATAACACAATTTTAAATATATTTTATTTAGTACAAGAACGTTACAAAATTTACAAATTAAAAGTTTACATCTTTTGCAATGTCAAAAATATTGTTGAAAATTAAAGAAATAGACAAAAAAACAAAATGATAGTAAACAAGTTAACTAACCAAGGACATGTGAAATCTACTTAAATAGATTAAAAAAAATAGTGTTTGTCTGAACTCACTCTCATCCATATCGAATATATCGCCATCCGAAGCAATACTGTTGAATATTGTTAATGCCCTCTTACCATTGGCAGACTGATTCTACACTTTGAAAGAACAAATAATTCATGTCTACGACTATTCAAAATTTCCGCAACACAAAATTTGATTTTATCAAAGGTGGAAGAATTCTCATTTTGGGCTCGTATAAGCCGAAAGAAATATGTGGTGAGGTACATTTTTCTACTTTGTATTTCTCATAACACTCTAATATTGTTGAGTATCAGCTATTAACACACTGTAATCAGCCGTGTCAACAGTTGAGACGTTAGCAGCCAGTGAGTTAAGACCGTTTAGATATTTTTCAGTACATATGTGATTAATTTTCACATTAATCAATTCTGATATAACTAGACATACTTTCTTGCATGATAAATTGGAGAGTATGTTGTGTGCCTATATGGATATTAAACATGTATCAAACAAACATTATCTATCATGGTAAAATAATATTTTACTACATATCTTTCTTGTTAAGACATGCCTGCCGTTACAATTATCACATGATGAAGGCAGATGAATTTTTTTAGGTCTAAATAGAGAATGTGACCTCGCAACGTAAGTTTTTCTACGAGATTTCTGATATTGGCAACATTAAATTAGATGCTTCTTTACTATCGATTTCTTATTTTATGATGTCGACTGGAGGTGCTTGATGGAATTTCAATATCAAATTTGAATTGTTACAACTTTGTACGATTCCACATGTTTTGTCACTAACGACCCGGGTGTCGCCTTTCGGCATCTTCAGGCATTCTATCACACGGATGCAACAAAACTGACAATTGTCAATTCGTCAATGTGGAATCGTACAAAGTTGTAACAATTCAAATTTTATATTGATTTCTTGTATTGTTGAAATTTTTTTGTCATACATAAAGATATCGAAAGTCGAAAACCGAATTGTGGGTGATAAAACATGTAGAAATGTAAAAATACAGGTTCACATATACTTATACAATACTCAAGAAGAGATCAATTGAAATCCAAAAACTTAAAAATACACTCCACAAGTAAAAACCATTGCCTTTTAACTATGTTATATGAAACATATGAATAATAAAAGAGTTGTTTATTTAAAAGTAAACATTTTTTGTATTTAGCATGTTGTTGGTCAATGTTGGTATCGGAGTAGCGGTCATATTTTTTTCTAACGACTCTAAAGCCCCGATAAAAATTTAGCAAAGGAGAACAAGTAATCTTTGCCTTGTGAAATTTAAAATTAGATACAAATAAAATTAAGGCTTCAAACGTTTCATATTTCTATTGTGATTAAATTTGTGACTTAAATGTATAATACTTTCATTTGATATTCACCGAAGCTTTACAAAAGTTTACCTAATAAGTTATTACATGTGCGAGCGCGTACTTACGTTGTTAAGTGTTGCCAGATGTGGTATAAAATTAAAAAAATTATAATCATTCTTTTCTTTAGCAACATATGTAAAAAATAATCAGATTAATATGAATATATACACTGTACCGTCAATATTAAAATATATATTATATATAAGATAAAAAGACAATTGGAGAAGGATGTTTCTACCCTTGGGTATGGGAAAATTGGCTGTGTTATGTGAAGATGGTCTATTTTGGATTACACAAGAGCTTAAAAAATTGTAGAAAAGGAATATTCTATAAGAAAACACTTTACGGAAAAAAAGATTTAAAAATCAAGGAGTTTTCGATAGTTTTTTAGATAACAAAATGTGCTATTAAAGACATGTTTCTATAGTCTAATCAACGTAAAATATTCTATTAGTTTTGTTTGCAGGAATATGACATGTGCTTCCCACACTCCACGGATTCATAATCACTGAAGCATATAGACGGAAGATGTTAAGCTAAACGAATAATAATCGTTTCACACGCTAAGCAAGTACAACTACATGTCGGCTGATTAATATGACTATAGCAGAAGTAAACAACGTTTTTTGACAGTCCAAAAAAAAAACCATTATTATCTTAGCATATTGTCAAAATCTAAAATGAATATTTTCGAACCTTCCCTAGAGTCAACTAAGCAAATTTCCAGAGACCCTTGAAAATTTCCCAAGCATATTCTTGTAGCCTTGTGATTTAATAATTTTTATGGTAGACAAAAAACAAACATTCCTGAATAATGAATAAATATAGTAGCATTAATGCAAAGTTAAGAACAAATTTTAATAATTTTCAAAAAAAAAGAAAAATTTAATTATGAAACCATATTCATTAACTTGATACTAGAAAGCACAGGATAGTCATATTTTGTTAAACTTTCATTTTCGATTATAATTGTATAGTGTCCTGAAAAAATGATCTTTAACCCACTGACTACTGATGTATCAGACGTTGAGATTGCTGATTGTAGCGTGTTGATAGAAGATACTTAAATAAATAAAATAGTGTATAAGTCAAGAAAATACAACACAATTGGCCCAGGATTTTCGAAAAATTGAATGTCGGAATATCTTTTACAAGGCTCAGGGTTAGGATAAAACCGGGTGTTGATAGATTTTAGGAACTAAAAAAATACAGTGAGTGGTCAACTAGGGAGACAAAAACAATCTGCAATCTTCATATATTAGACAACAGTGGGTGATCTTTAACGAACATAATTTATTTCAAGACTATGTTAGCTATTCGAATTGCTCGTTACCCGTTTAATTGAGTTTTCCACATACAATTAGTTGGTTAGAAAGACCGTTTTCGTTCGCTATCCGAATATTTGTTCGTTATTCGAAAACAAAAATCTGTCGTGGTAGTGTACATTGTTCGATTTGTTCGTAGTCCAAATTATTCGTTAACTGATCACACACTTCTTGTCGGTCTTGACGGTCTTCTTTTTACGAATATTAAATTCGTAAAAAGAAGACCGTCTGGTCGCGTCTCACTATGGTACATAAACATATCTACATTAAGATATAAATTGTACAATTTTAGAAAAAAATATCATATACACATATTTAAAACAGCGAATGTTTTGTATAAATTATGAGCTTATATTTTCTCTGTACTATTTTTTCTAATAACCATTAAAATCAATATATTACATTTTAGACGACTTACGTTCACATTTTAATAAATCGTTTATAATTTACAACATTTTTATATCATGTGCCATATAAAACCTATGATGGGTCCAATAATTTTTTCTTGATTATGTTGCAGACCTCTGATCGAATTAGTAAGGTTCGTTTATGCATGCAGAAAGGAAAGTATGTACTTGATTGCACCTTTAACAGTGTCGATTGCATTGAATGCATTAAACATAAGAAATTGCAACAGCTGAAACGATGTCACACGTTCATATAAGAAATACCAACAATGATTAATATTCTCAGTTGGTTAATAAACCAGAGTTAAGAAAATAATTATAGCCATAACGTGAAATATTTTATGATAACATAGGCAATAGTAAATTTATTAACTTTTATCGAATACTTGATTACTTTTATAAAACTAAACGGCAAGTTTTCAATCAAAAGACATTGCACAATCATACGTACAGAGATGGGTACGGATCGATTAACATCTTTCAAGGATTTTAAGGAAATAATGATATTCTTGCATATCAACTTTTACATATAACTATTAACCTTTAAACGACTGTGTACCCTACACTAAAATCTTTTTAGTGCTATTTCTACGTTAATAACTACAAAATGAGTGGATTATGCAGTTTATGCGAAAGATCTATCAGAGGGTGTAAAAAAATAATAAATAATAAGCATTTTTAATTCAAAGTGTACTCATGTTGACTTATTATAGAATCATTATATTGTATAATATTTTGTATAAATAGATTTGTTTGTAAATTGTATTCTATTAGTTGATAATGCTCGCGATGAGCGAAACCGGTCCTGATCAAAAAAAATAATGTGGAAATAAGTACTAAAAAACATGTTTTTATTACTTAAAAAAATCTATTTTTACAAAAATATTTAGTGGTGGCAGGTATACAAAACCATGGGCTCAAGAACTGAGAAACAATTTACAGGAAATCTTACTACATTAATAAAAATAATGTAAATTAATTTGAAAATAAAATGTTAACAATCACATATTAATAAATTTTTAACAAAATTCAGATAAATCAAAAATCCAATAAGAGTTCTTATCTCTCTTCGTTCATTTACTTCTTCAAAACTGATAAATTCAAAGTAACAAAAAAAATTAATGTTTATTCGGAAAATCAAGCAATTTGTCTTCGTAATGCAAGGGGCTTTTTATAAACAAGTTCTAGAAAATGATGACTTATATTTAGTGGATGAAAAAGCATTTTTTTAGTTTTCGGTCATAAAAACGATTGGCTTCCTGAGACTGGATGCTATGACTTCATGAAGTGGTGCTTGTAAGCAAAATTACTGGTCGGGAAGTTAAGTGACACCGAAGCAAGCGTACTTGGACTGCAGAGGGCTGAACAGCATCACAAAGATGTCTGGAGGAGACAAAGTCTTTCACTTGACGGTTGAAGTTAGTTCTTAGACTTACTAGAATTTATTTCATAATTCATATACAAGAGCTGGACAGAGAAGAAAAAACATTATGTACACACTATGATGTAATTATTTTCAACATTGTTCGTTTATAATTTATTGAATATGTAACCCCTAACGAAGCAATTCTACTACGTGTTTGCTATTTTGGATAGCGACTCTTCCAATATTTATCGTTAAAGGTGGGGTGTGTTGAATAAGGATGCGGCAACGATACGGCCATTACTATAATTTTATTAAAAAAATATATTTTAAAAACTTTTACCAAATACACAAAAAAGAACCATAAAATAGTAAAAAAATAATGGATTTCAAATTTAAAAAATCAGCTTAAAAATTACATTGAAATAATATAAGAGAAAATCTAAAATAAAATAATAAAATGATACAGAAAACATACATAAATATAAACAGTATAAAAACACAAACAAATATGTACATATAAGTTGTATTAGTTAGGGAATGTAAGGTAAGGTTAGGTGAGGTTAGTTTGGGCTTGTTTGTGTTAGGTTAGGTTAAGTAAATATGTAAACAGTATAAAATACACGCATGCATATGTACAAGTTGATTATGTGAAGTAATGTAAGGTTAGGCTTGGTAAGGTTGTGTTGGGTTGGGTTGGCTTAGGTTGTTTCAGGTAAGGTTAGGTTAGACAAATATAAACCGCATAAATACACAAGCATACACCTATAAAGATGCACGAATAATGTTAGGTTAGGTTAGGTTATTTTTTTCAATTGATATACTATTTTTTAGATATGTTTGTAAAACTACCAATATGTTTTAAATATCATGTCATTTTAGCTTTTCTTTTTTAAATGAGCAGTCAACCTTATACAATGATTTATATTGCGAGTTGATGTCCCGTGTATTTATGTCAGGGCGATAGAATTAACGAGTGCGGGTAAAGAACTACATAATTGCTGTCTTCTTTGAAATATTCGAAGGTTTGAAGTCATTTAAATTTCTAAATTAAATATGATTGTTGACATTTTCTTCACCCTTGAAATTTTAAATACTTAAAAATTAAATCAAATATAATTGAACTGGTACACGGGATTCTACTACAAAAAATAAAACATTATAAAAAATAAAAAATAATAAGTATTGGCAAACATAAATTGAAGATTACTTTTTTGCAAAGCTACCAATATGTTTATGCCAAAATTACTATGCGGATTTAATGGCTGAAAAAATAAATAAACCTAAAATAAATATTCAAGTGTGTTAACATGAATTTGGATGTTATTGATTAATGACTAAATTTCGTTGGTATTAGTCAATTTATTCACCACCGCGGTTAAACGATTGGAACAAAAGTTTGCTAATCAAATGTTACCCGAAGTTTAGAGTCAAACTTGCTGAAAATGAATTAATGTGTATGCAGATAAGGCAACGTTCTCGTTTCCAGTTAGATTCTATCCATAATAAACGTGATTTAATTTCCATGCAGTCAATATATAATATTTAGCATATATTTTGGAAAATATATAAATAATCGATAGGTTATAATGTGAAATCCATAGGTCGAAAGAGAATGAGCTTTTGGGAACAACAAATACTTAAAAAAAAGTCCTTCCTACTTCAAATCTTTTCAATATATAGAAAAAATATTCTCTTTACATGTTCTTCACATACCCTAGTTCATGTATATATTATATCATAAGTGGCGAAAATTTTTGGGCCTGAGTTCCAAAAAAATGTTTTTTTTATTAGAATAAAATGTCGCGTGCCACATGCCATGAAAATAAAAACTGCATCAAATGTTAGTGTAAACAAAGCAATAAAACATTTAAAATTTTAATTTAGTTAATTTGAAACGGTCAAAAAATAGCAATGTAAATTATTTTAGTTCTACAATTTTTTTTTTAAAATATACAACAGTTGATATCGTCAGAACTATTCTAAGTTGAATTGAGTTTGAATTGATTTTCATAGTTGATTATAATTAATTGTAAAATCCTTTCAAGAATGACTCATTAACAGTATTTATCATTAATGAAATTTATCATAGGCAATTGTGTTAATTATTATTAGATGAATAATATTGAATTTATTTTAGCTATCATTTAGTTCTTGCTTTAAGGTCTGTGTTTCGCTTCAATTAATACCTTTGGTATACATACGATGCTAACTGTTTATTGTGTGTCAATTCTTCTGCATTTATGTGATAAGATGCTTGGAGATAACTAAAGGCGAAACACGGGTCGTTAGTGACAAAACATGTGGAATCGTACAAAGTTTTAACAATCCAAATTATCTGAAAAAGTATGAAGTGTTTATTGAACCAATTTATTTGTACACCTGGCAATAATAAACACTCAATGTTAAATATATTTTAACAATTATTACGATTTTTGAAACCTACTAGTTATATTTCAAAACGTAAAATAACGTTAATCGAACCGATGAAATTATTAACATTCCACAATTTTCCGTTTAAGAAATTCAACTAATTATTGATCTGAATTCCATTATACATGCGAATTGTAGTATCACAAAACAAGAAATTATTATATCACGTTAGATAATTCTCAATCAAAAAATAAGCAAAAAAATTCACCAACACATTGTACGTCAATATTTAAAACACAATGAAAAACATTTATAAAAAATGATACTATGAAAAATCTGGTTAGAATTACCATTTACTATAATAAACACACATAAATTTCATAAATACATATTTTCTTTGATGAAATTTCCCAGAAAAGCGCTCAGTTAAGTTAATCTTAGCAGCTAGCGAGGAAAAGGAGGCGACGGTTTTCCGTGATAATGGCCGACTATCACGAAACGGAAACTCGAAGAAAATTTACTCGTTGGAATCACGGCGATGTATCGTGTTGAATGTCAGTTATTGCATGCTCTTATTCGAATTATAAATTGTTAATTTGATTTCCAAGTGCAATGGGGTAGTTGGCTAATATAAAAATAAACGATTTTTGTTTAACGATTAAACGGCGTTTACTAAAATATTAATTTAGTTTTGCTGATCTCAAAACTATACTAATATATCGTGTATAGATCTGTTATACACGTAAAATAAAGCGCCAACTCTTCATATTTTTGGAAATATTCAAGATAAATCATTGATTACGAAAATTGGCTCTTTCAATAAATTTTTGATACTGACGTTCCTGTATATTTCAGTATCAACAATCAACACATTACAGTCTGCCGTCACAACTGTGGAAATGTAAGCAGTTAGAGGTTTAAAAGTTTAATCAAGCCTAGGCAAGTTTTTTAATGAGCAAAAATTTGGTCACAAGCCTTTGATAGAAGATAAGAACAAAAGATTTTTTTTCAATAATTTCGAGACACCATAGGTTTTATCAGGTTACGACAACCGAAAATAATGAGCTTCACACAAGGATCGATGTCAATTATTGTTAGATTAAAAAGTTAAAAATATAGCTTATAACAGATCAATTGTTACAATTTTCAAAATTAAATTAAGTGTGTATTAATTGATGAATTGATTTGAAATTTACTTGGTAGAATTTCAATAATAAATAGTTGAAAAAAAGAACAAAGTGTTAAGTTCAATATGTTTTTATATAGTTGTTGATCCCTATTTATGACGATTAAACTTTATACAATTCATGATATCGACTGAAGGTGCTTGATGGAATTTCAATATCAAAGTTGAATTGTTGATTCCACGTGTCATTTCTATCGCATCCGTGTGATAGAATGACTGAAGATTACGAAAAATTAAAGGCGAAACCCGATTCATTATTGATAAAACATGTGGAATCGTACAATGTTTCAACAATTCAAATTTAATGTAACTTTAATCAATCTAAGCTTTATAACTGTTTAAGAAGAAACATGAAATTTATAGCAAGACAAGAATATAATTTTTTTTATTGAGTTCAGATCTTTTCTAAGAAAATAATTCTTACGTAATTACGCTTAAGCATTCAATTTTAATGAATTCATTAAAAGTACTATTTTGGTTAAATTATTTCATAGATCAAGTCAATTAATTTATCAAAAAATTAATTAATTAAATTTTATTGTTCTAGAATGAATGAACTATTTATGTCTATCTTTTCTTAAGCAGTATATAAATCTAAGTCTAAAATTAGTTTAATCATAATTAAAACGATGGCGGAAGCCAAATAAGCTGAAGATATGAATATTTTATAGAGAAAATACGTTGGTATTTTTATGCCGCTTAAATGATAAAATCAGACGTGCGAAGAGAATATTTCCATTGACCAATAATAAAAACGAATGCATATTTTGCGAGTTGCCACCCGTGTCATGCAGTATTGTCAATAAAAACGGTAGTAGTAAGCACTGCAGATAACAGGTTAACCGTAAATCGTAATGCGGCAGTACATATGACGTGGCAGTGCGCGATAAATGGAAGCGAATTTAGAAATTGCATAATAACATCCGGTTCTACTAAATTTGGTGGCGAACATAATCTATATCATACCAGCGCCGCAAAACGTGTGTCAACTGCTTCGAATGCTATTCCTAACGAATTGTTACGTGTGCTAAGTCGATTGATTTACTTGACGTTAAATCAAGCCCGTGAAATATTTGTTTTAGAATGAGAGCGCAGTCCATTAATACGGCGACAAAGCATTATTATGTTTCGGCACCTTGGGTCAAAGAAAAGTGCCTTATTTTTCGTTACTTCGCAGCCAAGCGGAAAAAAGAATTCCCCGTCCATCAATCATAAACAAATTATTTTAAAAAGTATTTTGACTATTTTTTTTATAATTGAAAACAGAAAATTTAGAACTATTTCTGCAATTATAAATTATTGAGGTAGAAACTTGTTTCGCTTATTTTGAGTATATCAACTGACAAAATACAAAAATCAAAACATTATAAAAAAATAGTTAATAATTATCAGGTATACAACATCAGTGGTTACAAACCTAAGAAAAAAATTACAGTTATATATGACATATTTATGTGAAGCGTTTTAACTTCGCACTGTCTATTGACAATACTAATTATTCAATGCACAATTTTCCCAACAATATAAAGGTAAACATTATATGTTATATAAAAATGAATGCTTGTTTGTTTGTATGTATGTCCTGTATGCGTTTCTATACCATTCGTCCGATTGAGAAGAAACTTTAGTGGATTTTTGAGAACACGACCAGAAACGTTTTCTAAATTAAAACAACCATTAAATCAGCACCGGTTTTGCTTATCGCGAGAATTTAATTTTTCATTCGATTGTGATAAAAAAATGAGTTATTTTGGACATGGTCGCAAAGATTTTTGAATGAATAAATCCATTAGTTCAGGACAGGTTTCGCTTATCGCGAACATTATTTAATAATACACAGGACTATTTGAATATGCTTTACATATGGAAAGCTTTATGTGGCCTGCTCATGCGTCGTAAAAACGTCTGATTTATTAATATATTAAAACAAATATATTGCTTATCCAAAAGTACTTCAGTAAATAAAATTAAACCGATTGCGACGCATGTCGACTACTCGCTAGAATGCAATAAAATAAAGAACCTTTACGTCACAAAACGTAACAGAGGTCGAGCAAGTACATCAATATCGCAGCTTTGGTTAGGAAAATCAGTGCAAAAAATAGTCCGTTCCAATCAATTGATCCAACGCGAGTGAGTGAATCGTTAAAGTGATCAAATGACTGCATTTCTGAATCAATAAGGTCCCATTAAGCGCCATATCGAAACTATGTGGGTTCTTACTGGAAATCGTCGCTTGTCAATTTTTCCACAGACAGGTCACGATCTTAGACGTCGATTGCTTTTGATATTGATCTATTAAATGTCGATTTTGTCGTCAATTGACATTGCACACTTTTATTAATACATGTCAATATATTTAGCTTGACAAGAGCAATGCAGAAGTTTATTGCTTGAATTAAGCTATGAGCGGTAAAACGTTTAGTAAAAAATGTTTTATTAAAAAAAGACGAAATGATGACAGCTTTTATATACACCCAAATAGCTATTTATAGTTAGATATTTTGAATCGGCTCTTTTACATATATTTGTTGAGTGTTAGTTTCATTGCATTCATGCAATATGAATGACTACTAGGATAATTCCCTTGATCACGAAAATATTTGAAAAAGGTCATTCTTCTTGTAAATTAACAAAAAATATTTTTAGCATTAAGCTATTTTCTTTGAATTTTCAATCAATTATTAGATATTAATTGCCATTTCTTGAAGAAAAGGGATAATTAAAAAATAATAAAACAGTTTATTGACTGAATTGCCATTTACTTGTTAGAACTCCATTAGAACATGATGAAAAAATAGTAATATATTTTGGTTCTACAAAATATTAAATATATATATATAATAGATAGCTATTTCGGTTACCTTCGTCAGAACTATGTTTGCTTAAGTGTATAAATATTTATCTATATAAAGCTGTGTAGAAAAGGTAAAAAATATAATACATCTTCTCTTCTGTTCTAAAACCCTAGTTTCATATTGAACACATAATAAATTCTAAAATTTTTGACTAAAATATATTCTTTTTTTTCACCGTGTAATAAAACAGTTTTTTTTTTGGTATCGTGTCTTTTGGCCAGCAAGTCAATTTTAACACGGTGAACTATTTCTATCAAAACTTATCTGACGATGTGTGAGCCGAAATAGCTATCAACTATATAAAATAATTATAGAACTAAAATACATTGTTATTTTTTCACCGTGACATAATGGAGCTCTATCAAGTAAATGTCAATTCAATCAAGAAGTGTATTTTACTTTATTTATTGTATTAACTTTTAGCAAGGTTGCTCAAACTTTCATATGAATCTACCATTAAATTAAAACGTACTATATCGTTTCATCGGAGTTAATAATTATTGTATAAGATGGTAGTTTGTTATAACTTACGATAGTGGTTGGACGTTGCATTAAGTCATATAATTCTATTCTTCTATTTAAAAGGACGTATTTTATTTTTTCTTTTCTATATGTAAGTCATTGACAACCTCGCTACGGATTTTCTTTAGAACGGCGTAGCGATCGATTTCGTAATGTGCAGATTTATTGATAATTTATAGATATTGAATGACTTCGTAAAATGTCAGTAAGATGCGACCTCGTTTTGAAACATACCATTATGTCCAAAGCATGCAATCGCAAATTTATGCGAATATATACTTTACGAGGCCATCTCTGAATCATTTATCACCATTATTAGTTAGACGTTGGCCAATCTGGTTCAAATCTACACGAGAAAATATTTACATGAATCATGGTTTAGAACAAATCCAGTGTCATAAGATAACATTCAATTTTCATCTCAACACAATCGGCTACGCCATGTTTTTCTTTCTTCCGAATATTTTCGCGATTTACATAACAATTAAATTCATTATTATTTAAAGATATTACATTATTCGTAATAAAAACAACTAAAAATAAAAAATCTCCGGTACTACCTAATTGTTCAAAACAGTGATCATCTTATATTGATAAGTCATATCATGCATTTGACATTTTGTATTATAGCCTGCTTAAAGAAATTTAACAGTTCACTTTGTTTTTAATGATAAAATACAAAAGTGTTATTTTCACCATTTTATATATTCAGATCACGACCGGTTTCGGTCATCGTGAGCATGATCAACTGTACAATATAAATTAAAACAAAACAATAAAATTAGCGATATCGACTAAGGGTACTTAATGGGTTTTCATGGGCTGCATAGAACTGTCAACAACACGTCACAACGTTGCAACAATTAAAATTAAGAACATGTCAAGATCGTTGAAAGTTCTACAAAACAGAACAGAAGAGAAGATGTATTGTGTACCTTTTCTACACAGCTATATATAGAAAAGCAAATGTATGTTTAAACATAGTTCCGACGAAAGCGTGAGCCGAAATATAAAAGTTATCAAATATATCTTTTAAAATATAAATATGAAATTTTGTAGAACTGAAATACATTGCTATTTTTTCACCGCGTTATAATGAAGTTCTACCAAGTAAATGCCAATTCAATCAATCAACGAATATGATTTGGTTGTTTATATTAAATTGCATTATTTTTAAAAATATTGTCAATTATTAGTCAGTAAAACTTTCGAATGAGCCTCGAACACTCAGTACAAAATTAATGTCATAAATAAAATGAAATTTAATTAAGCGATACATAAGTTTGCGTATGGGAGTAATGTAAACACATTGAATGTGCGACGGATGTAAAGCTTTCAATTTTGCCACTATCAATTTTTAGCGGGATGTAGATACAAACAAAATATCCGGATATTAATAGAAAAAGCAGTGATTATGTTAAATTTAATTAAAAACTTCATAATGTCTTCCGATCGATTATATAACAAGTTTTGTCAGTTCGCTCTTTGACGGTGGAATCATAATAACTTTTTTTTTTTTAATTTTTACACAGTGAAAAAAAATCATATTATTGATAAAATAATCTACTAATAAAATTGGCATTGAGTTGTTAGATTTCCACTATAACATGTTGAAAAAATAGCAATGTATTTTAGTTCTACAAAATTATTTTTAACAAATATAGTTGATAGCTATTTAGGCTCACGCCATCGTCAGAACTATTCTTAAACTAACATTCGCTTATCTATATATAGCTGTGCAGAAAAGGCACACAACACATCCTCTCTCCTGTTCCAACGGCCTAGCTTGTTACTTTAACACAATGACACAAAATTTTCAAAATTCTAAATGAAACAATAGGTGTCTATGACAATAAGATTATATGTGGAACGGAAGTGGTCCTTCTGGAAGCAAATCAGACCACCCCTTTGTATAAAGGCTGGACAAGTGGCGATACTATTATACATTTCACCGTGTTAAAATATAGCGTCTTTCCACCAGGATTATTTATTTATTTATTCATAATTATACGTTACAAAATTTACAAATTATAAAAAATAGGATGTGTCAATTAACACACAAAGAACCGGGCTATGTGGTCAGAATTGGAGTCGGAGTTAAGGATTGTGAATGTAATGTTGCGATGTTTTGATCGGAGTTGGAGACTTGTTTTTTGGTCAACGTCGGAATCGTGAAGAACGAGTGACACGGACTACTTTTTCAAAAAGACAATTTTTAAGAATATTTAAATGAACACTATGGCGTATTGGTCGGTTGTTTTTAATATAATGAACATAAAAAGGAAAGGTAGGAAAATATCTGATAAAAATAAACTTTTTTAGTCATATTTTTTAAACGACTCAATAATCCTGCTGAAAAGTCTTTTGTTAAAAACGAAATTTGATTAGCTTCAAATAATAATGAGTATTCTTTTTAATATCCGGTTTCTCAATATGTTTTACAAAGCTAACCGGCAGGGAACGGGTTAATAACCGGTAGTATAAAAATTTATTATTAGGTAATTTGACTAAGTATTTTTTGTATGGCGCAGCAAGTAGACTTTGAACTAATCCACATCGATTGTGCAGTGGCTTGGAACAAAAGACTGCAATCACGTATAAAAAACAAATCACGGTAAATTACCGTTCAATCAGGCAGGTGTCAACTCGCCTTTATAATAATTATTGTTTGAAAAAGGTGTGTCTTTTGCCGCAACGGGCCGTTGAACTTAACGGGACAGCAAGATGGCGTCCGCCCTTTTTTACGGTACGTTTCCTTCCGATTATACAAATAACAATATACTACATCGACAATAATTATAGAAATTTAAATGAGCTGTGGATATTTGATTATTTGAGGAGTATGGATGTAAATTTTTGCCGTATAATTATCGATTTAAATGCGCTTTTATCAAATTAAAAGATTGCTTTTTCATTAGATTGGAATAATGTTTATATTTTTATCAATAACTAGTTCCGCCGCAGAGGAAAGAATTTTAGAAAAATCGTTTGAAAGTTTGTAGAGTAATCTTGTTTAATTAGGAATTACAGAAGCAATACATGGGCCATTTGTTTTTCGTCTATTTTCTATCGCCTAGTTTCTCAACAGGTGATCGGCGATGTTATATTATTTCGATAAACAATCGAATTTATGTTGTATTCTATGGATTTTTAAATTACATTTTTTGTTACTGCCTGTTACATAATACACTTAAATATTGTTATAACAGGTTACAGCGTTGCAAAATTAATTCCAATGTTGATGGTCCACAAAATGTTTTTAGATTTTTTGGTGGTCTGCGAATGTAAGGAGTTTGAGAAACTGTGGTCTATCGCACAATACACGTGTCACCTATTGTAATTTAATTGTACTATGCCTAAAACCATCGCACAAGTGCAAGCAATAAGTTGACAAAATGAATGATATGGCAAGACATAAAATATAAATAAACATTGATTTTTATACAAAAAACATATTGTAAGTTAATTGTACTGTTCCTATATCCTTTAAACAAGTGCAAGCAATAATCTGACAAAGTTTGGTCGTAATCGGATGAACGGTATAGCAATGTATAAAATACGAACAAACAAAAAAAAATGATTTTTATGTATTACCTGCAACAAAGTATTTAAAATGTTGGTCTTTACCTTCTTGTTTCAACAGATATTAATTTACAATGCTTCATTACGAAGAAGGCTTGAGAATGGGTGAAATGTCTGAGCGCCAAAAGAATTTTTAATATACCTAAATGTAGGAAAACCGTCAGAATAAATTGTCGACACTTACTTAATGGTGAATGAATCCAATTAAGACATGCTCTAGTTAGATAGCTATAAACTATTTACCTTAAAATTTCAGAGAATTAAAAAAAAATTGTGATTTTTTTCACCGTGTTATAATGGAGTTATACGAATAAATGCCAAGTTAATCGATAGAATTAATTGAATTAAATCTTGGTTATTTCATAAATCGAATTTTTGGCCAATAACAGTCAAATGAATAAATTTCTGAATGTCGCGGCGATCTTAATGAAACTCAATAGAAACCGCAAATATGCGACGTAAATAAAATTAGATATTAAAAAAAAGAATGCAGGAAGAGCCGACCGAAGAATAAGTTATAGGGAAGTGACATTATCAATTTGGAAGTTAATTTGATCGGAGCATCCGTCGTAAAGAAACAAGACGTAAAAAATGTGTTTGGTGAAAGCATTAACTGGGGATATTGACCGTTAAATTAAGTCACGCCAATTATGCGTCCGATCTACGAAACCAATTGTTTTTCTTGAATTATCAAATTAGTGTGAGATCTTGAAGTGAGAAAATCAGTTACTTAACCGATAATAAATGATTCCCAATAAGTACTGAATTATTTTTTTATAAAATAAAATAATAGAATGGAAAACGTGTATTGACATAATTGGTTGACTTTGCATTTTGGTAGAACCCATTATAACACGGTCAAAAAATAGTTACGTATTTTCATTCTAAAAGAATTATGATATATATATATTATGGCTGTTTCGGCTTACGCCCTTATCAGAACTATATTCCTATATGGCGTAAGCCGAAATAGCTGTCAATCCTTACTCCTAATGATCATTTCCTTAATTTACAGGATATCTGATCGGTACACGAGTGTATCATAACCAGTAGAAGATGACTACACGACTCTGACGAGAGAGCTTCAAAATCATCTGGGGCATCATTTGTTTGACTTCCACTCAATGGTAAAAATAATATTCAGAAATTTATTGATTGAATTGGCATTTATTTGGTAGAACGACATTATAACGGGGTGAAAAAATAGCAATGTATTTTAGTTCTACAATTTTTTTTACAAGATACAGTTGATAGATATTTCGGCTCACGCCATCGCCAGAACTATTTTTAAACGAACATTTGGTTATCTACATAAAGCTGTGTAGAAAAGGTACAAAATACATTGGTATTTTTTCATCGTGTAATATTTAGAAATATTGGCAAACAAAAAATAATTATTAACGACACAACATGACAGCAACACCATTTACAACAAAAAAAAAAACCAAAACCCGCGGTTAATGTGTTAACTTTTACTATTAAGAGAATTCTTCGTACTGAGGACCTACGAGAAACCATCTACACTCATCAAAAATCTTAAGACGAAGCACAAAATCAGACCACGGCTACCGCCATAAAAATGGATAAGAAACTAAGCAAGCAGCTATTAAGTAATATATAAATATCTTAAATATTTATTAGATCTGCAACATAATACATTGCTATTTTTCACCGCATTAAGTGTTATCAATGTGTGTATTGGCCCTCTTCATTTCTCATGTACACAGTTTTGATATAATACATTTATTGAAAAAAATCCTAGTTGATTTTCGAAGGGGCTGTTACGTAATAAAGTCCAATTAAATTGATACAAATCGCTTTGGTAATTAAAAATTTTAAAACGATGTTTTTGTTGCATCAAATAAATTTAGGCAACGCAATATTTCTTAAAGATTTATTTAAAACTATGTAACGGATTTTCGCTTGGATGAGATCTTGGAAACAATATAATTAATAATATGCAATGATTTTTCACTGTTGTAATTTCGATGTTACCACTTTAATCTAGAAATGTCCTATGTTTTAATTTATTATCTTTTTGAAACATTCTTATATGAAAAGCTCAAGCCGCAATTATCATTAATTATTTTGTAATAATGTTATAGGTAATTTTAAAACACGTGTCATAATTCATTCTTTTGCTGCACTTTGAATTTTACTGTGTTTCAATTGGCGTCAAAATTCTGCAATAAATATAATAACACTATATCGTTACAATTGATATTTTAAAAAATAAAGACACACTTTTTTAGTTTATTGATTGAATTAGCATTTACTTATCTGACGATGGGGTGAGCCGGAATAACTATCAATTATACCTTATAAAAAAATTGTAGAACTAAAATACATTGCTATTTTTTCACCACGTGACATTATTTAGTAATTATTTGCACAATATATTTTATGATCAGGAACGGTATCGCTCATCACGAGGATTATCAACTGTTATAACTCCAGATAACTATTTCGGCTTACGTTCTCTGTAATTCATAGTTATCTCTCTGATATTTATATCTGTGACAGTACCTTTAGATAGTTCTGATGAGTCCGCTTTTCGGTTGACATCCTAGTCAGAACTATAGTTTAGCTTCTATATTTAATTCTGATGAGGGCGTAAGCCGAAATATACCTAGTAGAAATAAAATGTATTGCTATTTTTTCGCTATACCATTAACATTCTCATGCACTCCAAAATGTATACGGAAAGGTAATTCAACAATGATATTTATGTTGAATCTACAACTCATCTCATATGATGTAACCAACACCTTGTATAATATTGGAATAGTATTTTGCAAATAAAGCATTCCGATGAAATGATAATCTAAAATTTACATAACACGATATTAGAACGTGTTTTTGTGCAATCGTTTGTCTTATTTATGCTTTTAAATGAAAAATTCCAAAACCTTCTTGGCAAATCATTAAGTATTGTGTCACAAATGCTGTATACTGCAGTAATAATGTTCAATTAAATACAATTTTAAGTATATGTGCACATTATATATGAACATTGTATGAGATTGTATAATTAGTGCTATAAATTAAGAGTGTTGGTGTATATAAATTTACATAAATTATATATCATGTGTTTGTATTACAATATATTAGTTCCGTTGTGTTTTATAGATTCGTTATTTATCTAATCGTAACCTTACTTTCAAAAAGTTTTGACTGAAAATCTGCGCCAAATATATTTTAATATGCCTACTTGTCACATATCTGTGAAAATGTATAATTAACACAGTCTCTGGAAAAATTTCCACAATTGTTATTATTAATTTTGAATTGTCACAACTTTGTACGATTCCACATGTTTTGTCACTAACGACCAGGGTTTCGCCTTTCGGTATCTTCAGGAATTCTATCACACGGATGCAATAGAACCGGAATAGGATACAGGAATATGCAAGCCTCACGGCAAGCAATAAATGGCAGTTAAAACAAATTTAATAATATTAATCTAATATTAATTTCCTGTGATAATTTTAAGTAATTAATATACTATATCAGCATATGATGTTGCAAATTATTTGTTTTGAATAAAAAACTAATTATATAAAACTCTTTTATTTCATTCCTATATTGATGGTCCGCAAATTATTTTTTGATTTTTTTGGTGGTCTATGGATGTAAAAAGATTGAGAAACTATTGCCTAGTGAATCTTAAACGCATTGAATGAAAGCCCATTTCCCGTTAAACACTTGACTATATGACCGAAAGAAATTAAATGTGTCTTAAATTGATTTTCGTTTACGTGAATAAGTTTTATATATGAAAAGACGGAGTGTGTGATCGAGCAATACTTAAATACGGTTGTTAAAATAAGACTGTTTCAATGTGCAATATGCTTTCATTAAATATTCATCGTGTAAACCAGACCGTTCTTGAAATTGTAATGCGATTTCTAAAAGGTTTTTTATTCTGTCCGTGACATTTTAGCCGTTCTTTTAATACTCGTCTCAGATTGGATCCGTGTGTATTTTATTTTTACTATTTAATTATTCAGCTCAAATAATTTCCACAAGCACGATTGTTTGTACGAAATCGAGTACAGGAATAATGGAATATGCGTATTGTGTACTTCTTCTGTAAGATTCCGTTAGTTGTAAACCTCTTACTGTGTCCAAAACAAAAACGCGTTGTACGGGGCTGTGTATTCGAAACAAGAATGGAGTCGTTAAAAAACACGATTCCGAAAAGCAAGACAATATAAATATATTTTTTTTAAATTACCAGATAAAATTTGAATGTTGAATATGTACGATCCAATATGTTTTGTCACTGACGACTCGGGTTTCGCTTTTCGGCATCTTAAGGCATTCTATCTCACGGATGCAAAAGAACTGAATTTTGTCAAAACACGTGGAATCGTACAAGGTTGTGACAATTCAAATTTGATATTGAAAATCCATTAAGCACCTTCAGTCAATACCATAAAAATCATTATTAGATAAATTGACAACATTTTTTTAATTTTCAAAGTCCAAAATCCAACAGTATTCAAACAAGGAACGGTTTCGCTCATCACGAGAGTTATCAGCATTTTAAACAAGATATTTGATAATGGTCGCGGTAAGCGAAACCTGTCCAGATCTTATTAATATAAAATCGTATAAATAATGAAGCACATTGTGTTTTATTCTGTAAAATATTTTCCCTTCCAAGTGACAATTAGTACATCAAAAGTAAAATTTTATTACAGAATAGTCCTAATGAAGGCTTAAGCCGAAATAGCTATCAACTATATATCTTGTAAATTTTGTAGAACTAAAATTCGTTGTTATTTTTACAGCGTGTTATAATTGAGTTCTACCAAGTAAAAGCCAATGTAATTTATACAATTTTATTCATATCTTTTATTTGTAAGATTGAGCAAATGTTAAGTTACTCCACGATAAATTAATATCTTTTGCATCCACATTTTGTTGTACTCGCGTACCAATATTGCCGATTGATGTTCTGGTTGAAATCGGTGAGAGCAGCGATCGCCAAGTGCGAGGTTCAGTACTCGAGTGAATGCAGCGTGGGTCTTAGAAGAGAGCTCCGCATCTCAAACGTAGATATCGAGAAAGTGAGGCAACACTTAGAACTTGCTTGGATCGTAAATATTATAATGTGAACTTTCTTGGCTTGAACCACCCTTAACCGGGAAGTGTTGAGACGCTGGTCCACGGAGAAGGCACGATTTCCGCTGTATATAGTTTTATTGAAGATCACGGAAGTTTGGAGAAGGACAGTGAGTTGTTATGTACAAACACAGTGGTTCAACATTATATTTCATCGCATAACTTTATAGTGGAAAACAATGATTACGAAACCTCTCAAAGACGTATTTATTAATTAAATTGGCTTTTATGTTACTTGGTAAAACTACATTGTAACACATTGAAATAATAGCCATTTATTTCAGTTATACACATTAAAAAGGTTATGTAATGTTACGTTAAGTATGGTTTTCATAACAATGTAATTTTCGCGATATAAACTCGTTTAAAAATTGTATTATATTTTCTCAATAATAGACCATAATTTCGTTTGACTTATGTAAGGCCAAAATGAAAATTGATAATATTAAATTGCATGTTCCAAAGTCGTGGACATATGTTGATTGTTCTTTAAGAATCTAGACCAGTCTGCTTAAAGAGATGCCAACGGTAGGATCATTAACAATCTTCAACAGTATTGCTTCTGATATCGTCATATTACAAGTGGATGAGAGTGAGTATAGACAAACACTATTTTTAATGTATCAAAACGGATGACGACCTCATCAAACTATTGATCTAGGGGTTAAGCCGAAATAGCTTTCAACTTTATATCTTATAATTTTTTAAAAAAATAAAATACATTGCAAATTTTTCACCTGGTACAACTGAATTATAATGAGATAATCGATAATAGTTCTGTTGATTTTTTAAAAGATAAAATATCTGATTTTATGTAATAAATAAAAACTGGGTACGATTTCACAAGCGTTGTCAATCACGACCCGGGTTTCGTTCCAAAACCTTTGGATCCAAATATATATTTAAATATAATATACTGCCTTAATAAGTAATTGTAAACGACATACATGCGCTCTTGTTAAAAAGTTAAAAAGCTTACAGTAATTTTAGTTTTTTCAATGTTTTGACGATGGAGAAGTCAATATAGCTAACCGTGTGTTTTAAAAAAATAGCTAAATACTTTGTTTTATTGATTGAATAGGCATTTACAAAGAACTCCAATATAACAAGGTGAAAAAATAGCGATATATTTTTGTTCAAAAAAAAATAGCTATTTCGGCTTACGCCTTCATTGTTGGTAGAAATAATTCATAATTCTAATGAATGCGAAAAAGATAACAACTGTATATCTTATAAATTTTGTAAAAAAAAAATTATTTCTATCATATGACATCAGGAATCGTTGAGTTTATAAACTGTTCAGTCAAATTGACATTTAACAAAAATAAACAAATATAAAACACTTAAAATACAAACGTAGAAAAATGCACGATTTAAAACCAAATACGCTGGGAATTTATATTGCGTTATAACATAACGATATTATAATTAATCCGTTAGAGATGTAAAGTGAATAAACAGTTAATGCAACTTTAAATACTGCAGTTCTGTTACTGCAATATGCATGCATGCAGTACTTATTCATAGATGCAGTCGATGATGGGGCGTGACTGCAAATATCTATGCCCAGAGCCTCGCGTTATGAATGCAGGGGTATAATATAATTCGCAATATATTACAGTTATGGAAAAACGGATTTTTCGACTATGAAGTTTCGATCGAAGGCTTGTGTTTTTGCAATTAATAACTGTTAACTTCCTTTTACATATCGATTCATTGAACATGGGAAATAGTGAAAGTGATAAGATAAAAAAAACGCTTCATATATTCCACTATCATTAAAAAATAGGTTTAACAACCGACTTACAACATGTATTGTTATAGTAATTTTCGGTGTCATACCTTCCTCCGTTAATAAGCTTTTTATTCTACATTGGGTACGGGGATGGATTGAAAATATATATTATTCTTATGTTTTATTTATATTTCACAGATGCTCAAAATATAGACTTGGCGTTTAAATTTCAACCGAAATGTTTTGAGTTTATGGTAAATTTCGCAGTTAGAATGTGTAAGTGGATTTTACATATTGTTTTGTTTTGTATAAAACACCGTTACTGATGGAAAAAAAATAATTTACGATAAAAGAATTTGATTTGCACAATCCCGAAAAATCAGTTGTTGAATTTGCATTTTTTTATTTCATATTTATAAAACGACATCATTTAACAAACACTTACATCTCTTTAATTTTCCCTTGCTATTTATTGCATATCCCTAACGTGTGATTAATTTAATCAGCCGAAAAATCTTACAATGGGCCATTTTCTATTATACCAATAGGAAGATATTTAAAGTACGCATATAACTGAACAATTCTAATAAAATATTATAAATGTATTTAAATATTGCGAAAACCTTTCATAAAAATTCATTAGACTGTATTTGTTTATTCATTAAATTTTCCAATTTGAACGTAATTATAAAAATAAACAGTTATTAAAATTAATTACGATATCAATTAAGAGAACATATTTTCGGAAATCGTTTTATATATTGTCAGTTCTGTTGCATCCATGTGATAGAATGCCTGAAGATGCCGAAAGCCGAAACCCGGTGACAACGACAACGGTCGACTCCAGTCAAAATTTAAAAATGTGCAGATGATTTTAGTTTTATCATATAATTGAAAATTGTATTTATTATTGTTTATAATAAAATCGTGGCCAACCCTGAGTACGACAAAACGGAATGCAGTTGTTCCAGGGTTGTATGCAAGTATAAAAGCGGTTTTAGTTGCCTCACATATTGACCGATGATAGAAACTGCAATAAGCAAAAATAAGAAATTTTCACTTCTTCCGTCTGACGCGAGGAGAAAAGCTCGATTCGCCATGTTAATTATTTGTCTTATAAGGTCGCGACGTTTGTTTATTCCGCGCGCCAGGCGAGTAGGTGAAATTCTGCGTCAGTTCGAATTACACGCTTTAATAGGTTCTCATCTCGTCTAGAAAACGGTAGCGATTTTATTCGCCAATGTCGGTAGAATGATTTTGCTTCATATGTTGGTTAATATGAAGGGATACGAAATATATAATATTGAGCGACCATTTCATGCACGGTTGAATGTATATCTTTTCTTTCTTATATAACATGAAACGGAACAATATTCGGTATAACAAAAGAATAATTAAAACTATCTGTCTGTGTTGCACAAAGTTTGAAGCTGATATTAAATTAGAAAATGCGTTAAAAAAAAACAAATTCAATAACAAAACTTTATTTAAATACTATAAAAGAATAGCAATGAATTTCAGATGTAAAAACATATATGATATATAGTTGATAGCTATTTTGGCTTCCTTCGCCATCTACTATTATATATGTCTTATAATTTTATCTATATATAGTCGAAGGGGGGATGCAATTATTCTCGCATAGAAAGATTTTAACCGAAAGAATTTTAAGTTACAATCTGAGATAAAAAAATTGTGTACATACCCTTGATATAAATGCTTCAGGAAACTGAGAGTCTGCCAAACAGACTCAAGAGAGAAATCAGCAAACTTTATTCAAGGAAAGCCGTATAAAACATCAATGGCATACCTGAAAAAAAAAGAAAATGGTCAGAAACTAGATAAACATAATAGAATGAGATTCTTTCTTATGGTACTATAAGATGGAATCAAAAATGTATTTATTCCATGGATAGTATCAAGTCAAATATTTGTAAGCTCAAATAAATGAGAATTGTTATTTTTTGTTTAATAATCACAATTTCAATATATTTTTCAAATGAAAATGATTCTGCTTAGTCAAGCGATTCCGTAAGTGGGAAAGGTTTGCAAACAATCGTTTTAAACTGTTTACAGGATGTTTTGAAATAAACTGTACAAGTACAAATATAAATAACATATTTTTAAAATTTTTGTGAGTACACGATCAACACAAAAGTGCTTAACCATCGATTAAACCTTCCATTTCAACTAAGCCCAATTTAAATAGTAGCAAATGAAAATAACGGAATTTGCAATAAAAAAAACCTAGCCACACTGAAAATATATTTTTTGCCTTATTGCTTGGAACAAAAGAGATAGAACTGATACACAATAAACAGTTAACATAGGTTAAATTGCAAAGGAGTAAAATACAGAGGAAAATTCAAATTGGCGGGTAACGGTAAGAATTAAACATTAGGTGACGTAATAAAGGAATATAATTTATGAAGTTATTGAATCATTGAACTAATCTCACGTAAGGGGAATTTGGGAGATTAAGCAGCTCGTTTCTAATATTACTTGAATTTAATAAATGACGTCTGTTTGTTTCTAAAATCTTATAAAAAAATAATTAAAAAAAATAAAAATGCAGAAGGTTAGATCTTGACTTGCCTTCTCTATCCAATAACAATTGAAATTTCAAAACTTTATACCTAAATTCTCTAATACGTTACATTGCGTTACGTAAACAATAATTTGTGAGAATATTGAGATTTACCTGAACAACTAGATTTTCTTCGTGGCTTGTATGGTAGATGCAATTGACAATTATTTCTTATATGTAACATCGTGATGGGTTATATAAAGATTTCGCGGAGATGATAAATAGGAAATGCGGAAATGTCGAGCAATATAAAAGGAGCAAATATAACGGTGAGTGTGACTGGAATGTTGAGTGAAAGTGAGGGAGGGTCCACAATGCGTAAAACAATATAACATCATGATATTTTATTTAATAGAAAAATATAAAGCGACAAAAATTGTTTTAGAAGAGTGTAAAACAAGATAACTGCCAACTCAATCGTTTTTCTTGTATATGCATTCATTCGTAGATTCTTAACAGCAGTTATTTTGAGGAAATCAATTATTGATTGAATTGAGATTTGATAGGTAGAACTAGAGCATAAAAACGTGAAAAAACAATAATATTTTTAATTCTTCAAAAATAACATGGTAAAAATAGCAATGTATTTAAGTTCAACAATTTTTTTACAAGATATAGTACATCGTCAGAACTATAGTTAGTTCAAACGTTACTGTTATTTTTTCCTCGTGTTATAATGGAGTTCGACTAAGTAAATGCGAATTCAATCAATCTTCAAAAATACATTAAAAAACCAGATTTGCAACTTGCAAACCACACAATAAAGAAATCGCACAACAAAACTTTAAGCCTAGTGTCTACATATTTATATACGTGTAGTAAAGACCCTAATGTAAATGAATCGGTGCAATTATAAATTAATAGATATCAGCAATCTAATGACATTATTAATAAACAAACCAATGTAAAGCAGCATCAAATCATCGCACCTCGGACCTTTACGGATTTTTAAAAATCAATCAACTTGGTAAAATACTTATTTCTCTCCCAGTTATTCCTAAAACCCAGATTAACTTTCACTTCGAGAAATATATAAAATCAAGCATAAAACAAGAATGTTAGAAGAGAAGATGTAACTTGTACATTTTCTACACCGCTATTATAAAATGTACGTTTAAACATAGTTTTGAGGAGAGCGTAAACCAAAATAGTTAGATATCTTATAAATTTTGCTATTTTTTCACCGTTTTATGATTGCGTTCTTTCAAATAAATGCTAGTTCAATCAATAAGTTATATGATTAGTGACAAACAATTTGCAATACGATTGGATTTCTCTAACCAGCGCGCGCCTATAAACGCTATAAACAAATCCTTTTTATATGTTACTTTGCAATTTCGAAAAATTTATACGTCACGTTAAGGAGGGTATAAAATTTTATTTCTAAACTTTAATAGTCGGCATTTTCCGTTCTACTGCTATTGACCATAAAATCAATATTTGAGTACAACAATGGGTTGAGTGCGTACCTTTGTGAACAAAGGAAAGCTCGTGGTGCAACTGGGTTAAGTTGGCTAATAACAATACGAAAACACCACCAAGACTTCAAAAACCTGAGAAACGCGATGGCATTTCAAAGGCGTAAAAGACTTAAAGGAGGGGTGAGTTTTATCTGGAAAGAATATAAACCGCTTTAAAGTTTTGTTTTTAAAAAAAATCGATTATCAACTGTCATTCCGAGTATATTAACAACACCTAGATATTAAATTTGAATTGTTATAACTTTGTACGATTCCACATGTTTTGTTACTAACGACGCGGGTTTCGCCTTTCGGCACCTTCAGGTATTCTATCATACGGATGCAACAGAACTGACGTAAAATAAGCAGTTAGCATCGTCTTTGTATCAAAGTTATTAAATACAGGAAAACACTTACCCCAAGGCAAGCAGTAAATTACAGCTAAAACTTATTTAATAATAATTAATACCATTGCCTGTGATAACTTTCATCAACAATCTTGTTAATGAGTCATTTTTAAAAGGGTTTTTCAACAAATATTAATCAATTGACATTAAAATATGAATAGGTTTTTTTTCATTACATATAATTCAGTAATAATCAAAAGTCAAATAATGAAAAAATATTTCGTTTAAATTCATACACACAATATAGGTTACGTAGAATAGATTTATACAAGCTTACATGAAAATTAAAAGAAGAAATAACCTCAGACAAAATCTTTTTTAATGCACTATAAAAAAAGTGTACTTCTGAAGTCACTGTATAAACTTTGTACGATTCCACATGTTTTGTCACTAGCGATCCGGGTTTCGCCTTTCGGCATCTTCAGGCATTCTATCACACGGATGCAACAGAACTGACAAATCTCGAAAAAAAAAGATTGTCAGTTCTATTGCGTCCGTGTGATAGAATGCCTGAAGATGCCGAAAAGCGAAACCCGGGTCGTTAGTGACAAAACATGTGGAATCGTAGTTGTAAAAATTAAAATTTGATATTGAAATTCCACCAAGCGCTTTCTGTCGATATCATAAAGTATAATACTTTTTTTGTTAAAAATGACATTGGATTGTTGATATCTATTAATTTCCAATTGTTCCAATGCATCTGGCTTAGGGCCTGGAAATTAAGAATTTAAGTGATTCAAATTAAATATTGAGCATAATACCTTCAGTTCATTTTTGAAATAATATGGAATAATGCTAGATTAAGTTACTATATACTAGTTATAACATACAAGTTAAGCAGCATTGGACGCGGATAGTGCTTGGATGGGTGACCGCTCGGGAATACCGCGTGCCGTGTTCTCTTGGCTATGGGAAGGAAAACCCAGACAGAAAACCGAACACCAACCCGCCTGGGCAGCGTGGTGTTGCTATGTCCAAACAACCCCCCTGGAAAAAAAGCAGGGGGAGGCCTTCATCAAGCAGTGGATCGACCCCGACTTATGATGATGACGAATGCTAGATTATTTTGATTAAAATTCGTTCAACACTAACACACACAGACGCTGTATCGTGAGCACGTTGAGCATTGTGGTGCGCGTTACAGACAGACAGATTCATCAGGGCAGATATATATTGTAATGAAATATAATTTAACTGTTCACGAAATTCAATTCAGACTCGTATTTCGATGAGTGGTATCATTAACTCAATTAATCACTGTAATCTGGTCGTGCCTATTAGGGCCTCCAGTCCTGAAAGCTTTTCCGCTTGAATTGAATCCGGGACTAACAATTTTTCAGTCAGAAGTTCCGGTATTGATCAGCCACGTAATCTCACATTTTAAATAATACACTTAACAATCGATTAATATCCATTATTGCTTCTTTAAAAATAGATTTATTAATATTTTAGGCATTCGAATGCATTTTTTATTTTTTGTAAATCAAACACAAAATAAATGATTTTATCTGTAACAATTAGAAGTTTTACATACTATTCATTGCTGCATATGTTACGGGAAAAGTAAATTTGCAGAAGTAATGTATTTTCACTTGTGAAAACGGAATTCACCAATTTCGGCAGCGAGAATATAAAACATTAAACATGTCAAAGGATAGCATTACAATCTCTATATGAGTATATGGTTCCAATAAAAGTTTTGTGATAAAATATGAAAATAATGTGTTGGGATATGATTTCACTGAAACATTAGAAAAAACATATTTAAACTTATTATTAAAATTATCGTTTTAACATATTATAAATACATGTATTTTGGTATCATACGAATGAAATTTCGTTAAACTTTAATCTTCTACACACATCTAAAGTAAGATGACATTGATTAAATGCGAAAAAAAATCTAATCACATTTGTCTTTCTTTGTCTACGGCTATTATGAAACATGAGAAAAAGGGCAACGATATTACAAATGTATTTATATATTTAGGATATCGTATTATTTATTTCGAGAAGTAACCTGGCGTCCTGAGATCACTATGTATAATAATGAAATGTGTAATTTATGATATAGACTGAAGGTGCTTGATGGAATTTCAATATCAGATTTGAATTGTTAAGATTCATGTGTAAATCAAAAATTATATTTGTAATTACAAAAACAAATCGCTGTACACGTTGCATTTAATCAAGAAGAATTGATTTTTTTTATATTTAAAGTGAATGTCGAAATCCTGGGACTTACTAATTCACCGGGATGCCAGGATTTCGAAATTGGTAGCCCTACGCGGCCCATGTACAAAGCAGATGTAACAGAATATCAATTTATAATAGCTTTGACATTTACAAAACTTAATGTCATAATTTGATACAGTGTTAATTTGGCGTGCGTTTATTATTAGCACCCACTTTCAAATTTGAGAGAGATGGGAACATAAGTGTAATTAAAATAGATATTTAATGAGAACACTTATGATCTATTTATGACTTATTCGTGGAAGGGAAATTCGAGAAAAGCTACGGAAATCAATACATTAAAGCAGGACAGGGGAGTCGTGAAAAACGAGCGATTCTGATTACTCGTTCGATTAGACGATTTTGAAGAATATCTCAATGGGAAATTTGCCGGATTGGTTGGTTGATCTTTAAGTTAATGCTCATAAATAGGAAAAGTAGGAAAAAATGTGACAAAAATAATATTTTTCGTCAATTATGTCGAAGTCCGAATCGTGTTTTTTTAATGTCTCCTGTTTGCTTTAGTAAATTTGATAATAAAATTGTTATACAGTGGATCAACCATCATTTTTTAAAGTCCCGTCAAACTCCCATAAGAACAATGTTAAATAGTCCCGCATTAACCGTTAAATAATCCCGATTTCTTCGATTTATCGTCTCGTCTCAAATATTATTCCGACTGACCGGTTTTGCTAGATACATCGTAATCAATAAAATACAATATGTGAGTTTGGCGACATTACATCTTATATTTCAACCAAGGAAATTTATCATGAAATATATGACGCGATGAAAAAATGACAACGTATTTAAATTCTATACATTGCTATTTTTTAACCGTGTAATAATGGAAATCTACTAAGTAAATATCAATTCAATCAATAAAATGAAATATATAGTTCGTTCAAATTACTTGAGATTTTCTTTAATACCATATTCTACTTGTAAGAAATTTAAAACACAATTCGATTATTTCAATAAATACGATATATTTAGCAATTTTTTAAAGCCCCATTTTTATAAATTTAAAGAGACTTTATGGCTACTAGTTCAAAAAAATACAAAAAATTGCGATGTCAAAACAGTTTAAATGTTTTATTCATTGTTGGAAAGTTTCAATTTATTCTTTGCGTCTCAAAGCACGGAAGAAGAAATGAATACAGAATAGAGGGCACTATTACAAGACTACGATTCTACAATGAATTACTGTCGAGTGATTTTAATTATTAAGTCGTGATATGAAACATCTTTGGCAACAATGCAACAAGACGTCACAATACCTGGATTAAATGGCGGTGTCGAAGAACGATGGCAGAAGCGAATCACGACACGACGATGGAGAGGTCATGACGATGATGAATGGGAAGAAGGCGTGATCGGCGACTCCGCTGTGAGAAATGGACCCGAGGTATCGTTTGGCGGTTGTTATTCCGTGCCATTATGCAAGTTTCATGTCGATAAACCGTCCAATACGAGTGATCACGATTGAAAAGTGGATTGGTAATACCAGTAGATACAAACCTTTTAAACGATTTATAGTAATTACTTCTAAGGTTTTAACTGTCACTTCTTGATGGAAAAGCATGCTATTTTAAATATTAAAAACACATTTTAGTACTTATTTCCACGATATATTTTTTGATCAGGACCAGCATTATGGACTGATGCTCGAGATGAGCGAAACCGGTCCTGATCTAAAGATATATTGTGAAAATAATTACTAAAAAAATGTGTTTTTATTATTTAAAAGATTTATAATAAGATTAACTTTCGATTATCGCTGTAAACTAAAGCGTACAAAATGTTTTCTAAGACATTTTGTACACTACCATCATTTGTATTATAAAACTTAAGAAAGGTAACTAAAGCTAATATTTAGATTTCAAATTAAGAATCTGATTACTAGAGTTAAGCTTTTAATTAGAGACTAAATAAGATGTATTTATTGCGTTGCAAGTTTGTTTATCCCATATATAAGCTATGAGTTCATAAAGAATACATCCCTCGTAAAAAAAACTTTTATATATAAAATTAAAATTAATATTAGGCTTTTCCTCGACGAATAAATTAGATTATTAAGTGGATGACCAAAAAATCTTTAATCCTCATTGATTATACTACAGTGGGTGATCGGTTAACGAACACATTCTGTTCCAAGACTATGTTGCCTAATGTAAATGTAAAACGCCGATAAATTTTACAAATAAAATAATTGTATTACAAAAATCGTTTTAGTTCGTTATCCGAATATTTTTTCGTTGTCTGAACACAAACATCTTTTGTTTTAGCGTTTGTTGTTTGATTTGCTCGCAGTCCTGTTCGATAACCGATCGTCGTTCTATTTAACAGGGCACGCATCATTTCTTTCCTGGAAATGACATCACGGAATGAATCAAAAGTGCACTGTTTTCAAAAGTCTGCCGATTTATTTTACAGATAGAATAACTGTATTAGAAAGATCGGTTTAGTTCGTTATCCGAATATGTCTTGGTTGTCCGATTTGTTCGCAGTCCGAACAATCCGTTAACCGATCGCCAGCTGTATTGTTAATTTAACTCCCGCCATAACACTCGCATATCCGTGTTTACGATCACTGGCCAGACGATTGAATTCTGTACATGGGATGAATGCTGTAGTTTCAAATTTTGTTTCATTAGTCTAAATACAAGAAAGTTGCATAATGTGAAAGGTTAGAAGATAAGCATCCACAACGGATGAAAAATATATATGTTTGATTTTTTGATTTAACACTAATAGCAATGGACAGAGAATGCATTCAAATCAATTTTATCATGTTGCAATACAATAAAATCCCATGATTATATAAACTCAGTTCCTGCCAAAATACTATTCAAGAATAGCTTTACATTAAAATCGTGAGACTATTTGCAGTGGGCATTTATTGAATTGCGATTTTTCAACGGATATTGAATCAAGATATAGTCAACCTTTCTAGAGCGTCAATATATTATAGAACCGCGTTATAGAAAACTATGCACCTTTACGAAAATTTAATTTACGATTTTATAAGTGTATTTATTTTAAAATTGAGCGAAATAAATTTATGTGAAAGATTCAAATTGTACTGTCATGGAGTGTTGTTTTGTGATTATTAGCCACTCGCGATAGAATACGTCAAACGAAGGATAAGAGCCAATATTCTTTCAATACAGATATATATGTATTATATAGAATTTCAACGAAATATGTAATTTAACGATGAAAATTTTGCGTTTTTTAAAAAGTTAAAAAAATGTACTGTACGAGGGAATGCCGCAAGCGTTGTAGAAAAATCTGTATAGCACGGAGCACTCTAGAAGGGTTGTGTTTTTTAGAAAAAATGTGAGAATAAAAGAAAAAAATGAAGAAAATAACATTATTTATACATGTACATCGTACTTCTTCAAGAAAAATTCGTATTATTTCGCCTCAAATATTCAAAGTTAAATCCAGTAAGTGAACGAGGGTCTTGTTACTTTAATATTATACACCAGATGGCAGTAACTAACGCTATTATTACTAAGTACATTATAATATGTACAATGATGTATGAATAATATATGTGAGTTGTCTAGAAGCAAAATTGACATTTTCGATTTATTTCGTTGATACTGTTTTTTAACGATCACAAATATGATGGTCATTATTAGCAAACTACTGACATTCATTTTCAATAAGGTTAGAATTGCTTAAAAATATGTAGGTTTTTAGCTTAGAAATAATGGCAAACTGTGATTAAGCATGGAATTTAGAAAAAGTAGAAAAACATAAAACCACGTGAGATTATTTAAAATAATAATAATAAACACGTTTTCATACTACAATATTTTCACAACATGTTTTATGATCAGCACAATGTATCAGTTTATAATGGTCGCGATGAGCGAACCCAGTCCTGATAATAAAATATATTGTGGAAAATATGTTTTTATTATTCAAAATATCATGCTTTTCAATGACAGTTAACACCATAATTAGCACAACATTATCTCACAGGGTGAAAAAGTAGCAATGCATTTCGGTTCTAAAAAAATTATACTGACGAGGGCGTAGGCCGAAATAGCTATCAAGTATAGAGCTTATAATTTTTAGAACTAAAAGACTTTGTGAGTTAATGTTGTTTTAATTTCGACAGTGTCGCAGATATGATTAAGTATTGCCATTTAAATTACTATTCATATTTAAATAATATTGATTGATTATTGACCAGAAATTATGAATTAGGGGTAGTATTTTTTGTAGATTAATCACGTATTGAAATATGAATCAAATTTTCACTTTCAGTCAATGTTTATTTTTTTCAATAATTTTTATCAATGTTTTATTATTGTATACTGTGCATTGTGGTTCTAGGCAACTCATATAAACTCAAGGAAAACTTCTTAGCATATAATCGGGAAAAAGTTCCGGCATATTAGAGCAAATATATTAAGTCGGTATCACGTTATTTTTTTTGCAAGATTTATGCAAGGATGACCTCAATCTCGTGCATTTTCATCACGTAACTTACAATATAAAACGAATAACCGTAAAGATTGACGATGTCGTAAACGAAATACAAAAATCGATACCACACATTGAGTTAACCCCTAATTATAGACGATTGCCAGTACCATCTCAAGAAGTATATAAATTGTTATATAAATTTGGTTCAATTAAAAAAATATATAGGGCTTTGTAATATATATTATAATAAATAAACAAGCATAAAAATTTCAACAGCGCTTATGATTTCGATAAATCACTGCAAATTGTTCAATTAATATTGCAAAGGTAATGATTTTATTGAATTAAAAAAATATATAATATCGAAAGAAGGTGCTTAATGAAATTTTAATATTAATTAAAATTATTGAACCTTTGAACGATTCCACACGTTTAATCAATAATTTACACTGGTTTCGCCTTTCAGCATTTTTAGACACTTTATCACACGGATGCAACTTAAGTCACTGACTAGGTCACTAGTGACAAAACACGTAAACTCGTACAAAGTTTCAACAATTCAAAAAAGAAATATTGATAAAATTCTTTCTTCTAGCAACTGTAAGATAATAAAATTTGATATTTATAAATTTCTGCTCAAGGCTCAATGCAATTTAAATGTCAATTTCTACGTGTGTCACTTACGACCTGGGTGTTTCTTTTCAGCAAGTTTAGTCATTGAGATGCCAAAAGGGGAAACCTGGTTCGCAAAAGACATACCATGTGAAATTGCAAAGTTTAAACGATTTAAATTGGATATTAGTTAAGATATTTGATAAAGCTAGACAACCTGGTTTCGAAGTGAGCTATAATCATAATTTTGCAATTCAATTGATACGATTAAGGCAATAAATCTCTTTAGTAAATAAATTAATTTAAAAAAATATATACAACTCCATATGGTATTGCATAATATACTACTGAATAAGTTTGTATTCCATTTGGGAGCAAGAATATTTAATAAGGGCGTGTAATGATATGAATAATTGAACCACTCAGTTTTATATACCATAGAGTATCGTGACAGATATAAATTGAAAAAAATATATCAAGACAGCGAATTTTATAGCACGTATTGCATTCGGAGGCGTTGCAGTATTGATTCTCAATATTTTCCAATATGTTTATTATTTTTCTCCAAAAACTGATACACATTGAAAAAATGTGTAGCTTGTGAAGTGGGTTCTTATTTTCCTGACAATTTTATTATGATAATTAAGACTTTATTTATATTATAGTTATAGTCTTTATATCTTTAAGTTTTTAGCGCGTTATCTTAGCGTGAGGAAGTTACATGTTATTAATGAAATCAATGGAAAAAAGGCCCTCATGATAACTGTTCGATTTTTTTAAAATTACTTTAACACACATTTTTTTAGTAATTATTTCCACAATATATTTTTTGATCAGGACCAGTTTCGCTCATCGCGATTATTATTAACAGATTGTCATGCATTATAAAAAGCTCGCGTTGAATGAAACCGGTCTTTATCATAAAATATACTGTCGAAATAAGTACTAAAAATATGTTTTTAAAATATCATGCCTTTCCTTCAAGAAGTGACGGTTAAATCCTTAAAATTGTTTATGGGTTTGAATAAAACAGTTTTTCAATTCTTCTGGAATATTTTTTGTAATTACATATTAATATAATTTATGATGTCGACTGAAAGTGCTTGATAGAAATTCAATATCGAATTTGCATACCTTTTTATCCGTGTGATAGAACGCCTGAAGATGCCGAAAGGCGAAACACGTGTCGTTAGTGACAAAACATATGGAAACGTACAAAATTGTAACAATTCAAATTTGTAATTACATGTATTTTTTAATGGTTTATAAGCATAAACGCTTGACATAAAAACTTATATTATATTTCAATTGTCGGCATATGTTTTTTCATTGTCATAAATAACATTTATTTTATCATCGAGCATTTTTGTATTGAGGTAAAATCTTTACTTAGCGTTCACATAGGTCAAGGTTCAAACTTAAACGAATAAACTACATACTAGAATATCTTTCAAGTTATCATTAAAGCCATTGGGCTTATGTGTTTACTATGTCTTTACGCCTCGTGTTGACTTTGAGTGGCATTAAATATAATGAAAATTTCTAAAAATAGTCTGTCATCTTGGCTTATAATAAGCTGTCATGTAAAATATTATTTAAGTATTTTATCACATATTGTAAGTGCAAAAATCTTCGACAGCTATAATGAAAACTTTAAAGTAATTTAATAAATGTGATTCTCGGGAAACTTTCTCAGAAAGATATGATCATAAACTTTACCATATAGTTGTATCATAAATGGAAACAATAAATTAACTCTCTTAGCTTTTTGAAGAGCTTTCCTCTATAAATATACATTGTAATATATACATTAACTTCACCTGGACTATTTGATAATAGAAATAAAGTCGATAGCGAACAACATTAAATGTTGCAAGATATTTAACAACCAGCAGAAGAGGCCAGGTTCAATGTTCCATATCGTCCGTTTACTGTCGAAACTTTCTTTTGCCCAAATTAAACTTTTCGAGGGATACTAAAAGCTTACAGCGTTGTTAACATCTAAGGGTCAAAAGTTTTAATCATGATTTCCTTGGAGGTTTATGGATTACATTTTACTGAACAGATTTGCATTGGCAATATGAAATTATAATTAAGTTTTATGTAAATACAGCAGATTTTCTATTCATCGTTCAAATAAAGGACCAGTAAAAACGATAAAGGGTTCGCTGTCGTATTTTGTATGTTTTGGTATGTTTACTGTGGGTCATAATTTTTGTATAAAAATATTAATTCAATCAAACGAAACTTTACCTATATTGTGATTAAAAAAAATTAACAGCTCAACACGGCGAAAAAATAGCAATGTATTTTAATCTACAATAATTCTGACGATGTCGTGAGCCGAAATAGCTATCAACAAAATCTTTAAAAAAATTGTAGAACTTAACTACACTGCTATTTTTTCACCGTGTTATAATTGAATTCTAGCAAATAAATGCCAATTCAATCAAAAAAATTAGCAGTTTACGAAGTTTTTTCAATAACAAAACACAAATTGCTATTTTCAGAATTTTATATTATTCAGATCACGACCGGTTTCATACAACAATATATAATTGACGACATCGATTTTAAGTGCTTAATATAATTTTAATACCAAAGATGAGTATGAATTATTAAAACTTTGTACGATTCCACATGTTTTGTCACAAACGATTCGAGTATCGTCTATTGTGTGTCAGTTCTGTTGCATCCGTGTGACATAATGCCTGAAGATGTCGACGGTGAAAAATTGGTAACAGATTCTTTAGTTTACACTATCGTTAACTTAAAACAAAACAAAGTTTGAACATCGTGTGTCTAAAGAGGTCTTGGAGGAACATGTCTAATTTATAACCCTTTGGGGAGATTCATATTTCGAGACATCATTACAGTATAACGACAGTTCTCATATCTTCACTACAAGAAGCAATTTGTTAGATTATTATGATTTTGAATATAGACACCACAATCTTCACAGAAATTGGATACATTTTGAGAGAATATCAGTGTATTTATGTAACCTACTCCAATGTCACAATTTAAACAATTTTCCATCTAATTTCAGCATGATAAATTTGTTTTCCTTTATAGAGTGTAGTCAATATTTCGCCAATACATGTCAATTAATTATGATAAATTTCTAGCCATGCTCAGATCAGCATAAAATTTTTATACAAATACAGGTTAATAGAAAATTAATAACCATAACTTTGTCATTTCATTTTGTTTGTTATTAGTTAATAGAAGCGAAATACTCTAAACAAACTGAATCGTAAAGTCATTAGTTGATAATGTTCGCGATGATTGAAACCGGTCTTGGTCGTAACATATTTATATGTAAATATCATACCTTTCCATCAAAAATTGACATTTAAAACATTAAAAATGATTCTATTAAAGTTTTCAAGTTAAAAATGAGTGGGATTGTTTCCGTTTAACAAGACGTGGGAAGTGTGGTTAGAATAAAACAATAAAAAATACTAATAACTATAACATTACTAAGAATATATCAATGACCAGTGCTTGGACGTGAAAATTCTATTGAAATAAATTTATGTTTTAGTTGTGACCTATTTGTGGTGCTTAAAATATTATTTGCTGATAATTCATAAATAATTATGGTTTCATTTATTTCGAAGAACTCTAAGCAAGTCACTTTGATTCCCCGTGTAAAAATTGCGTTCTTTTTTAGTCAAATTATCAAAAAAAAACATATGTTTTAAAAATAAAAATACACTATTAAGGACTATTTATACATTATAATACGATCAGGAACGATCATATCGGTTGATAACGCTCTATAAAATATATTTAAGTTTTAATGTTTTCAAATTTTATAATAGCTTTTCACCAAAAATTCTCAGTTGATACCATAAAAGTGATCTTCAATTTGATAAGCATGTTTAATATCTTATCATACACTATCTTAAACTGTTTACAAAGCTTAGTTAAAATTTAGTTTAATCATACTTTTAATGATGGTAGAAAGCGAAATAGCTTTCAATAACACAACAATCTTTTTATATATTTAAGTTATAATGAAATTAAATTAAATATTTATAATTTTTAAAGGTCTTAGACCAATTTCCACTAATCATTAAACATGTGTTCACAAATTTACTGCAAAATCTAGTACCCTTCGTTACCAGCAAATGATATTTGATTCCAGTGTTACTACTGTCCCTAAAGGGAAAACTTGCCCGAGGAGGAGCAATGGATGGTTATACACACGCTATTAAGCGAACAATGTGGGTATTAAGGTAGGAAGTTCTTAGAAATAAATTTCAAGTTGTGTAGTTAACCGTATGTGAGGTGGGTATACCTTGTCTATAAAATAGACCATGGAACCTATACAAAATGAAGACAGGTATATGTACTTGCTATGGCACGTATATAGTAAGGGGTATGAAAGGTGAGCTACGATTTATTGATTAACAAAAATATGTGATAGAAAAAAATAAATCAATCATGGTACAATTATGACGTGAACCTGGCTAAGTTTTAAAGAATAGCATTTTTACTCTGTTGTAATGTAATGTAATAACGGTATTTTTTGGTAGAAAGCATGGCTGTGGAGTCGTTAAAAAAACACGACTCTGAGATTGACAAAAAACATTAATCCGACTAAAAAGGTTTATTTTCGTCAAGTTTTTTTCCTACCGTTCCTTTTTGTGAGCAATAAATTAAAGATTAACTATACAATCCGGCAATTGTACATTGAGATATTCTTCAAAATCGTCAAATCGCAAAAGTAGTCAATGTCACTCGTTTTGCACGACTCCGACTCCGTCCGAAACACCGCGACTCCACAACTCCAACTCTGACTTCATAGCCGTGACAGAAAGACATGTTATTTAATTATCTTAACAAAAGAAAACTTTTAGTATTATCTCTTCAATAAATTTAATTATCAGGACCTGGGTTTCTCATCGCAAACATTATCCATGTAAATTACAAACAAGACTGTTTGTAGAGACTTGTGAGCATAATACAGATAATTAACAGGTATACCATCAAAGTGCATCAATTTAGAAAATTATTTTCTGATGATCAACCAATATATATGTATATTTAAATGAGTAATATAGTAGGTGTGTCGCTTTTTTCAATCATTTGGGAAAAAATATTTTAAAATACTTTCAAAATAAATTGTAAAATAAAGAGGGCCGCTAAGTTTCAGTTACACCTTGAAATAAAATAACATTTAAAAAAAACATTCAAAAGTAAATCAGCAAAGGGTTGACGTTTCCAAGAAACCATCGCTCACGCTTTGGAATGCAAGGTACAAATCCCTAGAGATCGGCACCAAACGAGATTAAGATTAACGAATGAGACTTTTCGCATTTCTACGACGACGACTGCTTTCCTATTAGCCTAGCAAATACATCACAAAGCTGGTTAGTTTTCTCCGCGCTCCTAAACAGCGGTCGTACAACCAGTTATAATAGACGATCAACTTGATCAAAGCTCATCACGAACTAAATAAAATAAAAACAAATATTGTGTGAGATATGGCAAGTATACATTATCAATGTTACGTATTGAAGAAATGCAACACGTTAAATTGCTTAAAACTTTTTATTTCTTAGTCATAAATTATTTTTGAACGAATCACATTGCATTATATTATATTTAACAAGCCACGTATAATATGTTGTATGATGTATTTGCTATTTAAAAGAAATTTTTCATAGTTCATCATATCTTTTAGTTTTTTTTTTTTTTTTTTTAAATAATAAAAACACATTTTTTAGTACTTATTTCCACAATAGAGCTTATCGTTATCGCGAGCATTATCAACTCAGTTGATAATGCTCGCGATGAGCGAAACCGGTCCTGATCAAAAAATATATTGTGGAAATAAGTACTAAAAAATGTGTTTTTATTATTTAAAATATAATGCCTTTCCATCAAGAAGTGACAGTTAACACCTTAAAAGTGATATCTTTTAGTCATATTCACAGTCCTGATGAAGGGGTAAGCCGAAATAGCTATCAACTATATACCATTTAAATTTTATAGAACTAAAATACATTGCCAATTTTTCACTGAGTTATAATGAGGTTTAATAAGTAAATGCAAATTCAATCAAAAATACATGTTTTTAATATCGCTTTGAATTCATTATTTAGAGGTGATTAAAAATGTATTTATTATTAAAAATATTACGAAGTGGCGGTTAGCACATTAAAAGTAATTATTATTTGTTATAAAATATATAAATATATAATTTTCCTTAAAATGTGAATTTTTGATTTTTTCTAGGGCCCTTTGAAAAACGTAGAATAACAGCTTAGGTGTAACAACCACGGTCGGAATTTTCAAATTTTTTATATAATATAACAATGCTATCGCTTTAAGTTTCATTTTAATCGATGCATTCAATTCAATTTATGATATCGACTGAGGGTGCTTGATGGAATTTCAATAAAAAAATTGAATCGTTAAAACTTCGTACGATTTCACATGTTTTGTCACCAACGACCCGGGTTTCGTCTTTCGGCATCTTCAGGCATTCTATCACACGGATGCAACAGAACTGACGAACAATAAACAGTTGGCATCGTCTATATCAACATACATACTTTTAAGTGAAACGAAGCTTAATAGAAAATATTTAAAAAAAATATTATATCAATTTAATTAGATTCAAAAGTTTTTTACATCTGTTTTGCATGACATCAAACTTTCTGACGCAGGTCATTCTGTCACAAGTGTGCAATTATTTACTAAGAGAGCATTGCTTTATTGGTTGGCTATCAAACCAATAAACGTTGTCAATTTGACGTGTAACCAAAATATATTAAATTGTCAACGGAGTAGATTTATTCATTTTGCAACATTGATTTGTAAAAGCGTGCTGATGTACACAATCATACCATGGAGATACCTCACTATCGTGAAAGTTTATGTGCATGCAAATATATGTCGGATATGAGGTTCTTTTTTTCGAGCCATTTTCAAGCCGAGTAACACATTAATTTCACGCAATGAAAAGTAAAATTCAACATCGGTGGAATGCTGTAACTTGCGGATGAAATTCGATTAATTTAACTATCGCTACATTACATTTAAATTTAAGATATTAACTGAAGGTGGTTATGGGAAATTTAATTTTTAATTTAAATCGTTCAAGCTCCATATATTCGTTTTGCACTACTCGCGTTTAATCCGTTAAAATCTTCAAGCATTTCTCATGATATTCAAATTTATAAAATAGCGCCATAAAATTAATTTTCAATTGTTTGAACACCGATTCAACAATTGAAATTGTATCAAGCACCTTCAGTCAATATCGTAAATTATGTATTGAATAATTTATTAATTATTTTCCAAATATTAACATAATAATCATCAGTTACCTTTAATGTGTCAACTATCGGTTTTTTATGAAAAGGCATGAATATTTAGAATAATAAAAACATATTCTTAAGTAATTATTTTGACAATATATTTTATAATCACAACCGATTTCGTTCATAAAAAATTTCATGACAATAAGTACTAAAAATGTGTTTTTATTATTTAAACCTATTATCATTAAATCAGTAGTTTGTAATATCGACTGTAGGTGCTTAATGGAATTTAAATTGTAAAAACTTTGTACGATTTCACATGTTTTGTCACTAACAACCCGGGTTTCACCTTTCGGATGTCATCTGTTGCATTCGTGTGATAGAATGCCTGAAGATGCCGAAAGGCGAAACCCAAGCCATTAGTAACAAAACATGTGGAATCCTACAAAGTCTTAACAATTCAAATCAGTAGTTATTTAAATTTATCCAGACATAAATTTTGTTTCGAAACTTCGTTAATTTTTTTTGTCGTATTTCGTCTCATAACCTATATAAACGGTTCAAACTGTCTTCTAACTGTCAGACCAAGTGCATTAGTATATCTTATTGTACATAAAAGTACGTGAGGAAAATAACAAATAATGTGGAAGTTTACAAAACTTGAACCTATTATATTGCTAGTTGATATTGCGTTGTATAAATTAAGCTTTATATATAAAAAAAAATGAAAGCCCATCGAAAAAGCTCCCATTATAATATTCGATAAAATTTTGCTGTATAGAGCTTTGACATCGGAATTCCATTTTCGAAAACTTCAATCGAATACACTATTTACTTATTTACATTTAATTATGTGAATATTTAGTAAGCCAGCCTAAGATATTAATCGACCATTTAAGTTGTAAATTTGTTGCCTTTTTTGTAATATTGTACAATGTATAATAATGAAGTAATCAGTATTAATTTAAATATTTTAATCGTAGTTATTGAAGAGTAAAAGTATGCGAGTATTTTCAACTTGAATTAAGGTAAAAATAAAAGACAGTAAGTGTTCAAAAGACATCCCAAATTTCATAAATTCTTCTCGTATTTAATAACCGTTAATCAAAAGATATTAATTTAACTGCCAAAAGTATTGAGTCATTAGTGATTCCGGCGTATCATTACCGAACAACGCTTTCGAACACTGATGAGGGGTTTCAGCTTTATACGTTTTTGGGAAGATATACCACAAACATTAACTTTACTGCACCAAGTTGAGGTAAATGTATAATAAATGCATAAACAGAACAAAATTATACCTCTAAGAATAGTGCTTCTCAAACTGTTTGACGTCATGCATGACACCATAAAAAGCTGTCAAAATAGCCCTTGACCATATAGAAAAATATTTTATTTTAATACTATTGAATGAATTGGCGTTTCACATGTTATAACAAATACGTTTTTATGTGTATACACATAAAAACCAACAGAAATCTTTTAAATTTAGATTCATTTTAGAATGAGAAATTTTAAAGATACAGGGTGGTCTGTGGGAAGATTTACTACTTTATTTTTGTATCATATTATTGACTGATAAATTTGATGTTCTGAATTATAGAAGCTCTTTTTATTGAATTTTCATGCACTTTTATCGGTACTTGATTAATTTCATTACAATGTGTTTAAAGATAATCAAGTGTTCCTGCCTTTGCTGACTCTTTAAATCATCACCGATCATGCAAACAAATTATTTTAAAAACAAATCTTATGTTTATCAAATCCAATGAATTCTTTTTTTTCACCGAGTAATAATTGAGTTCTGCCAAGTAAATAAATGCTAATTCAATAAATATCACGTTACATTATTTTATTAAATGTGTGACGTTAAAAAGCTAGGAATAAAATAGACGATAATCAATTCGGTGATTTACTTGGTGCGTTGAAAAATATGTATTTGTATGGTGACCACGGCATATCAGGTTTATTTGGCGTTTACTTGATAAACGCTGTATACCTTGGTAAAAAATACAAACTTAAAAGTAGGAAATCAATGACACAGCACTTTAATTGAATAAATTGCATTCCATTGAATAATATTTATGAGCAATTTGACAAAATGTATCTACTATAAATGAAAAGTTGCACTACGAGATGTTATGTTGCGATTTGCTAAGAATATGGAAGTTTTAAATTTGAATATTATGTATGTGAAAAACTTCAAATATTTAGTGTCTCAAAATACACACGAAAATGCATTGAAATTATATAAACACAGTTCATCTATATTAAATGGAACGCTGCCCTAAGAGAAATAAAATTTTGAAATATGTTCAGAATTCGAAATTTGAATAATATGCAAAGACAAGGAAATAATTCACACATTTCCTTGTCTTTGCATATTTAAACGATATAAACCAATACGTTAACAGTCGCACAATGAATTCCGTGAATCATTTACTTAGCATTGCGTCAACTGCATATGTTACATGGCAGTTAATACGACCAAACGGCCCATATGAATGAACACAGACAGCTTAATGATAACTGCTTTGAGATCGCTCGTTATATCACGACGATCAAGAAAAGTGTTGCAAAGTCTTGTGCCATTCCACGCTTGGAATCTTTTAAAACAGCTAACAAACATATGGATATGTGTTCACATAGTAATAATGCACGCGGTGATGAAATCAACAAAGAATTTCACGAAAAATCTCATCAAGTGAATTGTATCACAATGTAATATGTTATTCAAATCGTGACTGTAATGGAGATACCCAATATATCACTTTTAAGGTGTTAACTGTCACTTCTTGATGGAAAGGCATTATATTTTAAATAATAAAAACACATTTTTTAGTACTTATTTCCACAATATATTTTTTGATCAGGACCGGTTTCGCTCATCGCGAGCATTATCAACTGATAGAATACAATTTACAAACAAGTCTATTTATACAAAACAAAAAAATAATTTGAGTTAAAGGTAGCAGGTGTACAAAACCATAGGTACAAGAACTAGGAAACGATTTACATAAAATCATACAATATTGATACAAATAAAGTAAATTAGTATAAAAATTAAATGTTCACAATCACTTATTAAGAATTACAATTACAATTATAGTAAATCAATAATCCATTAGGAGCTCTGAACAATCAATAAGGAAGTAAGGAGTGGGAAATTTTAATGACGAAAATAACCCACACTTACTACTTAATGGAACAAAATAAATTAATATATGAGAATTTTAATGATAGTCAATTGAAGATGAATCGATGAGATGGGAAGATATGGTAAATCAGGGGCGTTCCAATATTTTCTGCAAAAAAATAAAGTAAAAGGAGGCAATATCATTTTTCAAAAAAAAAAAATTATGAATATATATTTATTAATCTAATTTAATGAGTATAACAATGGTGACGACGCAAAAGTAGTTTGTTCATTTATAAGGTTAGAATTAGGCAAAAATTTATATCAATTAATTTCAAGGATTTCTTGTTTATCTAATTTCAGTGATTTGTTATTGAAATGCAGGATTTTGTAGTTTATAGTAAAATCACATGAATGTTTATTTTGAAACAAATGGTTTCCAAAAGTAGAAATCTCATCGCATTTTTTGGCACAAGCTAAATGTTCCTTAAATCTAGTATGAAAGGATCTTCCTGTTTGACCAATATACCTAGCCTCACAGGAATCTCATTTTAGAAGATAAATACCACTTTGGCTTAACATATTAATTTTGTCTTTCGTGTTAACTAACATTCGACTAAGATTATGATTGTTATAAAAAGTTACATTAAAAAGTTTTTTGTCTAACTTCTTGGATATGTTTTCAGAAACTCGGCCTAAATAACTTAGTTTTACCCAACGTTTTTCAACGGAGGGAACATCAATCATCAAGCTCGAGGTTACATTTAATAAAGCTAATTTTTTAGTTTTTTAAAGACAAGTCGATCAATCAACTTTGCATCGTATCCATTGTTAAGTGCGATCTGTTTAATGGTGTTTAATTCTAAATTGAAATTTGATTCTGTCATAGGAATTGTCAACAAGCGATGAATAAAGGAATGAAAAGTTGACAACTTATGTGAAATGTGGTGTCTAGACGAGCTACTTATTTTATGTAAATCGTTTCCTAGTTCTTGTACCCATGGTTTTGTACACCTGCTACCATTAACTCAAATTATTTTTTTGTTTTGTATAAATAGACTTGTTTGTAAATTGTATTCTATCAGTTGATAATGCTCGCGATGAGCGAAACCGGTCCTGATCAAAAAATATATTGTGGAAATAAGTACTAAAAAATGTGTTTTTATTATTTAAAATATCAAATATATGTACAAACAAAATTGACAGTCAGTCAAAAATCGTTTGGTAAATGAAAGAATTATTCAATCTACTTTCATAGAGTTTCTAAACTATTAAATATAATAAATATTTGTTAATTTTTAATTCAACTAAATACTTTTTAAATTATTCACAGTTCAGGTAAACTAAAAACACCATTTCAATGCTGTAATAAAAATACATTAAATGTGATTGAAACAAATAATCAATTCTTTTTTTATTCAAATCAATCTATTATTTTTTATCTATATAATTATCGAAAGTTTGTACAATTCCATATGTTTTACGTTCCGGGTTTTGTCTTTCGATATCTTCATGTAATCAATCACACATATGCAACCGAACTGACTCGTGTAGTGTTGTGGTTATATTCTTTCTGTGTGATTGTTCTTGTATGAGCGATGAAAAATATTGACTGTGATTTACATCTATTGCATTCAGTGTGATAGAATGTCTGAAGATTCCGAAAGGTGAAACTCTGGTCGCAAATTTGTCTTTGTTTAATTCATTCACTGCCCATATTTTAGACACATTTTAACATTGGCTCAAAAATAGACCAAACAAAATAGCTTTTAATTGTATAACTTATAAATTTTGTAGAAAAAAAATACATTTCTATTTTTTCACCGTGTTTACTATTGATTGTACAGTAAAATTATGATATAATATCGAGTTAGGAAGTCTTTAATAGTTTTATTAAAAATAATTTCACCTGCAGAACAAGAAAATAAAATAATACAGTGATGGCTGTATTAATAAACAAAATATGAATTCATATATCAGTCATGTATTGCTATTAATAATTATTATCAAATAGAAAAATTGCTATAGAACTTAAAAAATCTACCAATCTTCCTTGCTAACACATTTTTCAGAGAACGTCAAATCAAAACATCCCAGACGATTTTTTTTTAAGTTAAACATATTTTCTTACGTTTTAGAATTTTGTGTACCGCCGTCTGAAACGTGCGTGTAACTAACGATCCACAATTAATTTCCCGTTAAAATTTTGTCTCATATTATTTGATGGCAAATGCAAAAAAACATTTTAATAACTGTCAGCTCTTAATTTTTTGATGTCTAGAAATCGTCTAGAGACCCACTAATTAGTGTATAGTTTTTATGTATTAGCGTAAATTCTCTGTTAAAAAAATATTTTTTATAATGATAAATATAGAGCGGTAAAAAAGGTGAACCAGGATTACATTTCTCGTTAAGTTGCAACTATGTATACGCTTTTAAAATTGAAAGTACCATTGCCATTTTCAATTATGCAAACGAAAAAAATGCAAAGTTACTTGGGGAATGTTTTTTATAAGATAAAAGATGCACACTTTCTATGTATAAAACAAGGACATATTTGAATATATTGATGTTATTATCAGTGATATCGTCTTGTAAATGGTTCAACTTTTTAATCGATCAAAACGTGCTTTAAAAATTGTATCGCATATTATAGACTAAACTATAAAAACATTGTGTTATAAAGAGACTTTTAAGTCATATTAACCTGAGACGAAGAAGCGATTTTCCAACACCAATATATTTTGACACAAAAAAAAGCTAAAAACCCTTTTATGGTTTTGACTGTCACTCTTTGATTAAAAGGCATGGCATTTTAAGCAATAAAAACATATTTTTAACCACTTTCTAGGAGACCACGTAAATATGCGTGAAACAAAATATGATATCGGAGGATTACGCAAATACTCGTGATTCACCTTAATTGCGAGATTTATGATTTTAAATTCAAGGCAGTCACGCAAATATGCATGAATAATATTTGAACCATTTTGAACCAGAGAAAACATGTGTTTAATATTAACGTAGTATAAACTGATTGTTCCAAAAAACAATCGCTTGCGAAGCGGTTAATACTATTTTCACAATAATAAATTATAATAAATACCGGTTTCGTTCTTGGCGAGCATTATCATCAAAATACATATTTTATTATAAAATCATCTATCAAAACTTTGTGATAAGTAAACATTTAAAAAAAGTGAGTGAACAGTGTCTAAATATTAGTGTAACAGCTGATTTTTCGTAATACTTTCCATAATTTAGGTTAATACCAACACAACTGAATTCAGTTTTGAAATCATCGGTTTCGGAATTTACTCTATGTAGCACAGCAAGGAGTGTGTTAAGTCCTATTCTTGGTTTATTGTCACAGGAGAGTTACTTGTATACTTTGCGGTTTGCGTGAGCGACATCTGATTCATTTTTGAGGCAATTATTTCATACTCCCCAATAATTGCCAAACAAACATTCATCGCCTTGAGCTAAAACACTATGTATTATCATAAGTGTGTTGTTTGTACAATCATATCTTCTTGTAATTGATAATTTTTTTTATTTCCATTTCATATGCAGTCATTAAAAAATAATCTCCTAGCTCAACGCACGAGTGCGTGCAGCTAATGAGAAGAGAAGACTCGTTACCCAATGGCATTTTCACATTTGGCTATTTTTCTGCCGGCCGAATTCACACAAAATAATGAGAGGAGCTTAAAAAACCATCAGACATTTGCTAATTGTGCCACACGCAGAGCAACGGCCGATGCTAAGAATCGTATATTTTTTCATCGAACTACTAGAACAAAGTTACAATAGGGTCTTGTTGGTATATTTGGATTAACATTAAACATATTTCAATAATAAACATAGCTTATTGATTGAATTGCCATTTAATTAGTAGAACTCCATTATAACACATCGACAATTTTTTTATAAGATATAGTTGATAGGTATTTCGACTCACGCCATCGTCAGAACTGAAAACTGAACATTGCTATTTTTTCACCGTGTCATAAAACACAACGCTTAGAACTATTTCCACAACTTCATATTTATAAAAACAGAACCGGTTTCGCTCATAGCGAGCATTATCAAGTGATACAATACAAATATAAACAAGTTTATTCACACAAAATTACAAAAAAATACCGGGTGTACAAAAAACACTTCGAGAACTTAATTTAAAGGTATTTAACAAAATAAATCTGAATAAAGTGAAATAATTTCTACCGAATACCGATCGAAAGTGCTTGATCGAATACCACTATGAAATTTGAATTTTTGAAACTTTATACGATTGCACATATTTTGTCAGTTACGACAAGGGTTTCGCCTTTCGGCATCTTTAGGTATTCTATCACACGTGTGCAAGAGAATTGATAATAAACAGTTAGCATCGGTTATAAACCAAAAGAGTTCCTTCATGAATGGATTCTACAACAAAAAATAATAAAATAAATTCTTTCATGAGACTCATTAATAGAATTTATTGTTACTAAAACTTATCACATGCAATTAAGCGTCATTATTATGGAATCAATATTATTTAAAATTATATCATTTGTTTATTTGGATCTTACTTAGTCTTAGCGTCTGTGTTTTTCCTTTGTAATTAACTCCATTGGTATATAACCAATGCTAACTATTTATTATGTGTTTGTGCTGTTCGATCCATGTGATAGAATGCCTGAAGGTGCTAAAAATCGATATACGAGTCGTTCATGACAAAAATGTGAAATTGTACACAGTTTCAACAATTCAAATTTGATATTGAAATTCCAGTTAAAGTCATAGATTAAATGATTTTAATAACGATATGAAATATTCGAGCAGATGCTACGATTGTCTTTGAAAAAAAATTTGAGTGCAAAGAAGCTTCGACGATAAAACTATAATATATCAACGTTTACATAACAATACGAAATCACATCAATGAGGTGAAAGCGTTTCATAATAGTAAAAAACATTCTTTTACCTTACAAGCTCGCGAAACACGTAACAAATTTCTAAGTAATTTTTGAGTAAATAACTAATTGAGATGCGTTGATGGTAGAGATTAGCTTTTGATTCGTCGCTTGTTGAAAATCTTGATGAAATGAAAGACTTTAAATTGAACAGTGTTACATAAAATGGCATCTTAAAACTGCTATCTTAAGAAATATACTGTTTATTTTGAATATAACAAACCACAATTACATTTATTTTTTTGAGTAAATTAACTCTCTCATTCATCCCCAAGGGTAGAACAATCTTCTCGCCATTGTAACTTTTTCTTGAATATATATCTAAATCACTTTTAAAGTGTCAAGTCACACTACCTGATGGAAAGGCATGGTATTTCAAATAATAAAAACACATTTTTAAGTACTTATTCCTATAATATATATTTACGATCGTGACCGGTTTCGTTCATTTAGAGCATTATCAAACTGTTGATAGTGAAACCTGTCCGGATTATAAAATATATTGTGCAAAAAAGTACTAAAAAATTATGTGTTACCATGCTCAAATGTTGGCGATATGTTGATGTATTTACGTGAAATGAAAGCTCTTTAGAAATATTGCTGCGGGAAGAAAGTGCAATGTATGATCGGTTAAAGAACATTATTTGTTCCAAGACTGTATAAGCTATCTGAAACGTTCGTTATCCAAATATGTGTTCGTTTTCCGAACACGAATTTTTGGTCATGGTGTTCGTTGCCCGATTTGTTCGTTAACCGATCATTAGCTGTATTGAGTGGCCAATTACATCACAAATAATGTTTTTTCAAAATAAACATAAAACATATTTTAAATATAAATTGTTTTCTTACAAATTTTTAGTATTTTTGCTGAAATATATTATATAATCCGAACCGATTTCACTCAACGTTGATAATGTTTATGACGTTTATGTTGATATGGTCCTGATCGAAAAATATATTTCCACACTAAAAATGTGTTTTTATTATTTAATGGAAACGATAACGAATAACAAATGGGAAAATTTATCATTTTATGATATAGGCACCCGTTGCTTTAAGAAAAAAATATATTATTATTTGCTGTCAAAACCTTTCATTAAAACTTATTTGTTGTTTAACGGTTTTTGTTGTTTAAAAAACTTACTATAAGCAAATTGAGTTTTGTTTTAATCGAATCAATAGTCTTGAATGTTAATTCGGAAAAATATTTGGATACTAGATCTGCGTTAGTTCTTTGCATTTAATGTTATAACCGATACAAACGGTTCATTATGTGTCAGTTCTGTTGCATCCGTGAGATGAAGTACCTGATGTTGATGAATGCATGATGCACAAAACACGTGGAATTTGAACAATTTTACAATGAAATAACTTGCACAAAAATATTTTAGGGAACATAAAGCATTAAATAATTAGTAATGTAAAAAGGTAGTACAGAGTTAAGACGCATAGAAAAAACGATTCGAAAACCGAGCAACACTAATGTATGATTTGTAAATATATGAAAGGCATTATTCGGCCTGTCATTTTGTACACAGTAATCGAATATCTCAGCAGCTATAGATAGCGCTAAGTATTGATTGATGATGAAAGATTCCCAATTCAAAATGTCAGAATTGATAAGCAATTATTAAAGTATTGAAAAGCATTGATTGGAGACTAATTGCCCACATGCCAAGATAAAAGTGAATGAAAGGAAAAAAATAGTTAATAATACGAAGAAGCAAGCATTATTATTTCGAGACAGGTTTGATGCTGTGTGCCCTATTAATTTTTTTTCGGCAGTGTGTCAGTGAGACTACGACAAGTAGAACTTGCGAACTCGGCCTTCAGAAAAAAGAACACTGTGTACATAAAATGATAACCACACACAATAATACATTGATTGAATTCATTTTCTTAGGTAGAACTCAATTATACCACGGTAAAAAAATAGCAATGTATTTTTGTTCAACAATTTTTTTATAAGATATAGTTGATAGCTATTTCGGCTCACTGCATCATCAGAACTATGTTTAAACGTAGATTTACTTATCTATACATAGCTGTGTAGAAAGGGTACACAATATATTTTGTTTTAACGACGTAGCTTATTTCCTGCCAGCAATAAAACTATAAAAAATAAAAATTGTAAATGAAACTAAACAGGCGGCAATTTCAATATGCTTAAATATCGGAAGGAGATGGTTTATTATGGGAAGGCAATAGCCCCTCGCTATGGTCTGAGGAGCGGCGACCGATTTATATTTGTTTTTTCATTTAAAATTTTGTGACAATTAATATCAATTGATTTCCAGATTTTCAAAAGCCGTCATCTTGCGATCTTTATTACAAAGGTGTAAACACGTAGACGCTGATAATACAATAGTTTTTAAAACTTTGTGCATATCTACGAACTTTTTCCAGGGCTGTGGAGTTGTTAAAAAAACACGACTCCGGCAAAGCACCGCGACTCCATAACTTCGACTCCGATTTCATAGCCCTGGTTTTGTCACTCACGACCCTGGTTGTACCTTTCAGTATCTTCAGGCGTTCCATCACACGGATGCAATAGAACTGACACATAATATAAGGTTTGCAACCGAATTATACGGGGAAAAAAAATACTCTAAGGATAGAAGCTTAGCATAAATAAAGTACAAGGTGGTTGTCGCACCACCACCCATTTTGTGTTTTCAGCTGCTGTTACACGGCCGCATTCCATAACGCAAAACTAAAATGAATCAACTCTAATCCTCATATTATTGGCTCGATACAGAGCTGCACGGACCGACCATCAAACCATGCAATATTCTGCTTAAAAGAAAGGAAAAAAAGAAAATGTAAAATAAACAAAAGTAAAGCAGCTATAATGATAATTTGATAGAAAATACAGGTGTTTTTGATGAAAGGTTGTTTCTGTGTAGTTTCCTAAAATATTATTTTGAAAATTGAATTTAAGCTTTAGATGATGACTCTTTTAAAGGTTAAATGTGCGATAAAATTGGTGGTCATGGTGTATTTGGCATCCATTAAGCCCCCACGCGTATTATATGAAAAACATACTATTTTTGAAAAGAATAGCAGTGGACAATTTTTAATAATAAACAAGCTATACGTATTTCACCAAATTTTAGCGAAAGAGAGCTTATTTATTCAAATATGTTATTTTTTATCAGAATGAAAATTAGCAACGTATTTTATTTTTACAATATGTATAAGGTAAGCAGTTGATAAATATTTCGGCTTACGCCCTCGTCAGAACTATGTTTAAACGTACGTTTACTTATCTTTATACAACTGTGTAGAAAAGGTACACATTCTATATTCTCTTGTTTTCCAACACCCTAGTATCAAATTGTGATTAAAAATTACAAAATGTGGCAAATTGATTTTATGTATAAATCAAAGTGAGAAGAGTTAATATAGGTTTTTATGGGAATAAACGTAAATTGTGAAGAAACCTACTGTAATGGTCTGAGAAGTGGTGATAGATTGTGGAAATAAGTACTAAAAATGTGTTTTTATTATTTAAAATATCATGCCTTTCCATCAAGAAGTGACAATGAACACCTTAAAATTGATTGTATTTATTTGTTCATAAAGAATGTCAATGAATTGCTCATATCAATTTGTTTCTTATTGTTCCAATACATTAAGCTAAGGATCTTTATTAAAAAGATGTAAACACGTGGACACTGAGTTTAAATTTATGTTATGCGATTCCTTTATGAGTTGATTTGTAAAATATGAAAAGGGTTTTTTTTAATATAATGATTTTTTATGCTCTTTAGCTCGAGTCGATATACTCCTGCTAGTTTGTCCACGAGCACGAGCCATAGGAAATCTTGAAAATGTTATTTTATATATTATTATAATGGCAGATTAGCATAATACTAATTAGTAGAAGAAATTGAATATTTTATAGAATACACAATATGGATATTTCAATAAAACGTTTAATATATGCAAAGATAACTGCCAATAAAACATCATTACGAATGATTATTAATAACTAACGGAATATATATTCAAATTAAATTTAAATTATCATCTTAATTATATGGGTTATTAATTTATAATTAAAAATATATTAACACACATATTTGAGACGTATAAAGACTTTTGTTTTGCTTATATAAGAAACTTAATGTAGCGTGAAGAATGAAGTGAAAATATTTAAATATTGTCATAGTGAGGCCAATTTTTTTGTGATATTTTACAAAAGGAAGAAGACGTTATTTCTATCTGTTTTTCAATTAAATTATTTATCAATCAATGCATAAGATATAAACTCATTTGAATATAAAGGAGTAGATAATAATAAAAAAATGTAAATAATTATAACTAGTTGTCAAAAAACACGACTCCGATTAAAAAAGTTTAATTTTGTTAGTTAAGTTTTCCCTACCTTTTTTTATGTACGTGCATTAAATTAAAGATCAACCAACCAATCCGGCAAATTGTTCGTAAATATTTTTTAAAAATCGTCGCTCGTTTTCAACGACTCCAACTCCGATTCCACAGCCATGAATATAACATAATCTTATACATCTTATGTATAAAATAAAATAATGTTTTTTGGTTTGTTTGCATATTATCTATGTGTATTGCTAAACTAAGGATAACAAATGTTTGAAACTTTGAAAAATATCTTCTTTACACTCATTCAGGTTTCTGAATTATTACAACCACGTGATAACACAACTGAAAAGTATTTCAACTATTATAAAAACACTCACGAAGTCACACTTTGAGGATGACATTTTGCATACTGTCAATTTTCATAAACTAAATTTGATTTTAGAATAAACTTTGCACTACATTTTTAAAAAGTACTTAACAAATTCGATTACTTTGAATGTAATCAATAACTATTGGAATTATAAATAAATACATACCTAGGTGCCACCTTTGCGAAACTGTCACACTTTAAGGTTGTGAATTTCTAATGACATTTTGCAAACCATCGATCACCGATCGTAGCGAGTAGTACAGTTTTATTAGTTCAATATGTTTTAGTGGTATTGCAACGCAGGCCAAGTAGTCGCTGTTTGCTAATAAAATAGAAATGCAATCAAACAAATGATAGCAATTTTCTTATTGGTATAGTTTCAATCAGTTACAATTCTGGTTACGTGTTTCATAAACTCATAATAATGACATATACAAATTGAAGAGCCATCGCTTAATACTGAGTGAGATCCCGTGCATATTAATATTAATTAAACATTTAACCATCGAAGGAAAACATTTTACTAAATATTAAAACCTACTTCCATATAAAGAGTACTTTGAAAAAAGGGATATTAACAATGCGGGCATGTATAGAATATTAACGATTTGAATTTGTGTTTAATTTTACACGTTAAAAGGATTACAGTCGTAACACTTCTGTCATTTTGATGTTGTATTTAGAGTCGGGTATATTAAGACACTGAATCGAAAGACAAATCGCTTAACACCCGAGGCAGACGAATCAATTAATGAATAATCAAGCAAGCCTCGTAACACTATTTATTGTAAAAAACAAAGTAACTCTTAATCAGGTATGTTATATAACAAAAATAAAGATAGTATCGAAACAGAGGTAAATCGATCAACAACTGATTGGTCCCGGCGACGTTTCGGTTGATTGTTGGAATGTAGAAAATCCATTTTAGCGTGAATTCTGAAATATTTTTTTAGTAAAGTTGTCCACTGTTAAAATGACTATCATGTCAACAGAAAATGCGTCGTAAATTTTACCTTAGCTGTAGAGATAAATAAACGTTTTGTAAAGTCATTTTTTCATTTACTATTTTTAATTTATGATTAGCATTTTTGAAAAAAAAATGCCATTTGATGACACTTATTAAATTTCTGCGATATTTCACTTAAAAAATTGATATTTATACGATCTGAAGGTGCTTGATGGAACTTAAATATCAAATTTGAATTGTTATAACTTAACGATTCCGTTTTCGCCTTTCGGGATCGTAAGCCATTCTATCACACGGATGCAATAGAATGTCTGAAGATGAAATGAATTTCTATAATCTGAATGTGCTTGATGGAACTTCAATACTTCAATACTCAACTTGATGGAATTTGAATTATTGAAATTTTACGATTCACGATACGATGTCACAATCAACACAATCCGTTTTTCGGTTTTCATCAGTCCAATTCAATCATTAATACAATCCGTTTTTCGCCTTATGGCATATTCGGGCAATCTATCACACGGACAGTCGATTTGGTTGTAATTACTGCATATAAAAAGCGTTAAGGGTAACTGATTGCTTAAAATATTAATTCAGCAGCGTTATTGCTGAGGAGACTAATTTGAAAAATCAGACTATATTTCAATACTAACAATTACTTGTACACGAACCTGCTCTCATTATTATAATTAATATATCATTCAATATAATTTCAGGAGTTCAGACATTTTTAGTCATTGAGATTAAAACACTTAAATTGGAACTGTTATAAATAACTAATAATTTTCATCAATAGATGTTATATTCAGAAAAGTTTTTAATTAATTTTGACCGTAGGACAAATCGATATTGAACTGACGAATATAACTAGAATTCGATGTAAACAACATTAAATAAAATACAATAGATAGTGAATCGAATGAATTGAATGAATCATGTCAAACCACTATGACGAAACAGTTCGCCGGATGCAACAAAAACGCACACGACAACATGTCTGAATGGTAAAAATAGCACTGGAATGCATTCGTGTGCAGAAAAGTGCATTTAGTCACATGAAGTAAAGAACGATATAAACAGATAATTGCGGTATACAAATTTTTTATTTTTCAAACTTAAACGAACAGCACAAATCAAATTAGGTAAATAAGACATTGAAAGAACGAAGATTCAGCGTGTTAATAGTCTATGAAAAATTTGAGTGTACTAACTCGTGACGAGATGTCCCAAAATGATGAGCTATTCAACTTATAATGTGTTAACTGTCACTTCTTAATGGAAGGCGTGCTATTTTAAATAATAAAAACACATTTTAGTACAATTTTCACAATATATTTTATGGTCAGGAACGGTTTCATTATACATTGATATAATAAAAATCACAGCAATAACAATACAACATTACCATTTAATTTTTTTATTAATTAACTTTATTCGTATGTATATTGTATGACTTCTAAACTCAAAGTTTTGTAGAAATAGGCTCGCTTGTAATTTGAATATTTTATGTATTTCGGTCCGAAAAACAGCCATGAAAGTTTTGACACAGTTAACCTTTCTATATTTTTGAGCATCAACTATTAACATACTGCAATAATCCGTCTCAACACTTGTTATGTTAGTAATTGGAGCTTCGGTGGTTAATTTTGAACTGCTATCTTCTGTGGAAATATTGTGAATCCAGTTTTGGTAATACAAGTACTAAAAATTTCTACAAAAAGCTCACCCAGAAGCAATCGATCAATACTGCATATCATTGTTTCTAAGTGAATTTAGCATTGTTCTGTTTTGCAGTTTTTTTAACAAACAGCTCTGTAGCCCACAATAAACGTATTCTATTAATGCTTAATTATCAAATTTACTACAAATAATTTGTCCAATAGTTGACGTTGCACACAGACGGCAGGAAATGCTCGCGCGATTAGGAGGTTTGTGTATTTTAAAACAACAAAGTATGCTATGTATTTTAGTTCTACAAAATTATTTTTAACAAATATAGTTGATAGCTATTTCGGCTCACGCCATCGTCAGAACTATATAGTTTTAACTATATAGTTAATTATATAGTTTTAACTATATTTGTTAAAAATAATTTTGTAGAACTAAAATACATTGCTATTTTTTCACCGTGTTATAATGGAGTTTTACCAAGTGAATGCCAATTCAATCAATAAACAAAGTATGCGCTTAAACGCTTTAAAACGCAAACGTTAACGTTTGCGTTTTAAAGCAAGTTGTCGTTTCTGAACTGAATGTCGCGAGATTATTTAGAGATTTTTAAGCATTGACGATGTTGTTAATGATGGTTGAGTGAGCAAAATTGCAGTGTTAAGCAAACTTTTTATTGAGTATGCTAAGCAAATTTAATAAATCAATAAAAAAACACCCTTATGGAGGCAGTGGCACCCCTGACAAGTCATAAATATTATTTTTTTGCGTCCTCAATGTCCCCAAACAAACGACAAAAGCGTTGTTAATAAACCATAAACTATGTATTACAATTTACCTCAATTTTTCTTGAAATGTGTACTTAACAAGGCGGAATAGTGTAGTACTCGAGTACCGGATATAGCGGGCCCATATGGTACTTTATGGGTATTAAGAAAATGACATTTATGCAATTTAAACACTTGAAACAGTTGAAGAAACAAAAAAATCCATGGGTAATTTCCCGCGTAAACGTGACAGACGTATCAAGACAGAAAATAGAACATAAAGAAATGAAACAAGCTTGCAATATTCTCAATGCGACTTTATGTAATCGATTACTTATACAAGATTACTTAAATGTTTTTTTTTATTTTATTTGAAATCGAAAGTGTACAAAAAAGTTTGAATAAAAGTTGTTTATCGAATGAGCTTTATTTGGCACAATTAAAATGATACCTGACAGTGATTTTAAACAGTTAAGATAAGATCGTAATATTATTTAAATTTATAATTGTTATTAAAATATTCTGCTTTTATATTATATTATTCAATGACATGATAAATTCGATCTTATGAAAAAATACTATGGCTCAATAATTGTAACAAGCCATTTTGCTTTGAATTTAAATAGTTGAATAAGTTTCAACAGTAAGTCTGTACAATGTCACATGTTTTGTCACTAAAGACAAATAGACAGTTATTACCAGAGTAAATAAAATTATTGATTGAATTGGCATTTACTTGGAAGAACTTCATTACAACACGGGGAAAAATATATACGTTTCTATTTTTAACGTTTCGTTTTTATTTTTTTTAGTTTTATTACTAGCAGGAAATAAGCTAGGTCGTTAAAACAGAAGAGGAGATGTATTGTGTACCTTTCCTACACATTTATATATAGATAAGTAAATGTATATACTAGATTTTGTAAAAAATTTTTAGAACGAAAATACATTGCTATTTTTCACTGTGTTAGTTCATTTTGGCTGACGAAATAGCTATACCATATTTTCACTTAAAATGATCTTTTGGCGTGACACATTAATATACATCTTTAATTTGCTACAATACTCCACGCTGTACACACCACCACCCGATAATTCCACAATACTCAATTGCACGAACTGAAGTGTGCAAAAAATTACATATTTCAACAAGCACTTTTCAGTGATATTCAGTTCGTTGTAGAAGTTTCTTTAAAACCACAGAAACACTACGATATTATTGTTGATATGTTAAGTACATTTTTGCTGAAAGATGAGTGAAAATACATTTTTACTTTCAATGAACTTTCGCTGTAACATATATAATGTTAAGATAAAATATGTGAGGATAATTGCTAACTAAGAAGATTCAATCAGACGTCCATATCAAACGTTATAAGAAGATGTAAAAAATCCTTAACGTATGTGTGTCTAATTTCTTCTACAATTAGGTAAGTTTAAAATTAAATGTCTCTTGTTGTATAAAATACAGACACCCGTTGCATAAAATACATGTACACAAAAATGTTATTATAAAATATCGTTAAAAAATCTTGTAAACTTAGAATTATAATAATATAGTTAACGGTGCAATTGTTTTAATCAAATAAAAACAACAAAAAAAAAAAAAGAAATTTGAATTTTGTAAAAGAATAAATGTACTGAACTATTTTTTTAAATATTGCACCGAGATGAATAGGCATTCAAAACTTCTTATAAATAGCTATTTTTAAATATAAAAAAATCATTTATTGATTTTATGATTTGTCACTCTTTTTGCATGGAAGTCATCACAATTAATTTATTTTTTTATTTTTAAATGTCGAAAAATTTAGTCAAAGATTCAAATTGCGAAGCATATCCCACGTCATACTATTCGTTGAATATTGAATCGGGAGCAAACTTAATATATATATACACCAGCAACTTTCCTACGTGATTATTTGTAACGAAATTATCAAAAAAAAAAAAAACTGAATATATTGTTGATCACTGTAGCCATAAAGAGTTTTAAATTTAAATTTAAATTATGGCAATTATAACAAAATATGTACAAGTGAACCTAATAAAAGCCAATTTCACTGAGGCGGTATGGCAAGTCAGATAACATGCAGATAATTTTAAAATTCGAATTTTATTTACATGGCTCGCTCATTGGCTGGAAATTTATTCAGTGTTCGAATTAAGTTGGTCAGACATATAATAAAAAAAAAGAAATATAATCATCCGAATAATTTGATTTCAAAGATTCGCTTTCACTATAACTGGATGGCGCCACAATATGACAACACCGACCTAAGCGGATGGATTCCTATTTATTTTATTAATTTGTGGACGTCTGCCATTTTATGCAACGGATAAATTAGCGTGTTTTCCCGCCAAATTTAACGAATTAGGAACGCATATTAATAATACCGTAATGTCATATGTTTGTTTGAATATAACAAAAGAACATTGAATCTATGAATAGAGCAGTATTCTTTTTTTAAATAGAAATTTTACGGCTATTAATTGCAATGTTCGAAATTTCGTCTGACGCAATTAACTGTTAATTGATAAATAATAAAGTATTTATAATTTAAAATGATTTTCATGACGTAAAAAAAGGAAATATACCGCAGGATTCTCAACAGAGAGTGAAGATAGTTTTTACGATTTCTCAATTGGAAAATATAAATTTACTTCAATTAATTAAAAGTACTGAATCCGTTATTTGATGACCTTATCAAGAATGGCCCAGAAATTGCAAGCTACAAAATACTCAAAGTGTCATTTCTTGGTGGAAAGACGTTATAGTTAAACATAAAAACAAAATATTTAGCACTATTTCTCTTATTTTATCTAGTGAAGATCAAGGTGGAACAGTTGATAATGCTCGCGATGAGTGAAACTGGGACATTAATTTTTAATAAACGGGCTATAACTTCATACATTTTTTTAAATTCTTGTATACGAAAAAAAAATATTTATTACCAAATGGTAAAAAATAAAAATTAGATGATGTCACTTCTTTGAACATGTGATTTGAATGTCTGAGGGAATCTTGACGCCTGATTGTCAGTTTTGTCAACTCGGTGAATTTCGACGCCTTAGAAGGCCACTGATGACCTTATATGGGTTTTACTAGGGTCGTAGAAATGATATGTCAAGATTTATTCAGAACAAAAAAAACTTTATTAACCATTTAAATGTAATTAAAAAACTTTTGGGCTCTGCAAAAAACGCCGTACAAAAATTAATTCAAGCAGTTTAAAAGAGTGTGAAATGCAAAAATAGTGGCTAAGGCGTGATCAAAAATGTTTGACAATCCTTGGGAAACTTCAAATGTCACTATTTTTATTATGTTTAAGAGTTTACGAGCGTTTCCAATATTATGCAAATGTTATGTTAGCAATAGTAAAATCCGCTTAGCAGAACGGTTGAACAGAACATTAAAACTCGGTTACACGAAAAGCAATATTATGACAGGTAAACGAGTGGAATAATAACAAGGATGTGTCGTCATTTATGAAGAATAATACTGCTTACTTATAAGGAGAAAATAAGCCTGCATAATAGGTTCCATGTCCGATACGATTCGCCCACTTTCACTATGTAGGAACTAAATCTTGGCGGAAATCAAGTTAATCTGTATTCAAATCAGGTGAAATGTCGAATCGGTCATGATGCTAAGTGATTCGATTCGGACTTGCTCAGGTGACAACTGGCTCAAAGAGTCGATTTAATCGAAAGATGTTGCCAACGTTTAAAAGAAATAAATTTCGAACATCACATTATTCTAAATTCAAGTATTGTCGGGAAAAACCTTTTCGTTGCTGCTTTAATAAATTAAGTAGAGTGATATAAAAAAATAGAAGTGGTTTGAAACAAATTATTCTCTATTAAAAATAAATAAATTATTTTCGATGGTTTTGACAGTAACTTTGAAAAAGCTTATTTTTAATACGATTTACAAATGATCGATTTGCATTATCATTCAGCGTCTTCAAACCAACTGTATCTAGCGGTTATTCATTACTAAGGTAAGCAGTGAGTCTAGTTCTCAACTTAAAAGATGAGTAGTAGGAGGGAGTTACAATCAAAAATTAACAGTAATAATTTGAATTTTTGAAGCTATATACAATTCCTTATGTTTTGTCACTCACGACATGAATTTCGCCTTTAGGCATATTCAGGCAATCGTGGATATGGATGGGCACGTGGATGCAATAAAATTGACATTGGTTATGATAGTTTATGCCCGTTACACGTTTCACAGTTTTAACAATTATTTTTTGATATTAAAATTCCATCAAGCGCCTTCAGCCGATATTGTAAATAATAATAGAAGGTACTAATTATCACAAAACTACTAATGATGTAGTGATTACAGGTGATAATCACAAGGGGAAAAAAACTTTTAGCAGTGAACTAACTAATGTATTTAAAAAAAAAATCTTATAACTGATTGCTTTCAATTTAAGTTAATTTAAAAATTAACTTCCACAAAGCTATACAGTTTGTATAGCTTAAATTCTTAGTTAATTTTAAGCCACATGTTTGTAAAAAGCCGTATATTTTTTCTTTTGCTTTTCAGCTAAGCTTAAAAAATGCCTCCCACATTACGTTTTGTTGAGAGAAAAATATTTTCAATAGATGAGTTATTTAATCGTCTTTAAAATAACATTTGACTTTTTGTGTGACTAATTATGTTATTCAATGTCAAATTCTAAATGATTTTGATTAAATTGTATAATATTTGCATGCGTTTTTTTTTGTCCGCAAAGAGACATTATATGAACAATTCTAATCTATAAAAGAAATGTTCTTAAAATATTTTCCGAATCACATTCTTCACTTGGATACAACTTTTCAAAAGTATTTATTTATTTTTTTAATTGTGCATATATTTTTTTGTGACACCCGGCATTTTACAATATATTACCAGTGTCCCAATTGTAAATGCCCCGTTTTCACGAAACTGAAATCATGGACGACAAAAAGGCGAGAGCTGGCAACACCGTTTATTATTAAGTAACGATTAATTGATTGCGAGCGAGATTGCAGAAGTAATTTATTCCCAAACCGTTTAATTTCGTGATTGCGAGCCGATCGTGTAAAACGATTAATTAACGTCAGATTTTGATCTTGTACACTAAATTGCACCAAATTGGCTACACGAAGTGGTCGAAACCTAATACACTCATACTAGTAATTAATAACGTCAGCTGTGTTTAATATAATAATATGTAAGTAACAACGCTTAGTACTATTTCCACTGTTGAATAACATCTAGACCAAAACCGGTTTCGCTCAGCACCAGCATTATCAACTTATGTAATCCTAATAAAAAACTCTGTTAAGAACCTTTTAAATTTTAATATTTCTAATTTGTCATCGTATTCTTAAGACTTAAAAGTCAATTATGTAATACTCAATTAGAAAGAATAACGAATGGAAAATTTGACAATCAAATAACGAACACCTAAATATTTAATGAAAATTTGAATTGGTGAATTTTTGTTTTATTCCACATGATTAAATATGCTGAATCGGTAAAATTTTCAACAATTCAAATTTGATATTGAAATCCATCAAGCACATCCAGTCGATAGCATAGATTAAAAAAACAATACTATTTTAAATATTAAAAACTATATTTTATTAGTACTTACTTTCACAGTATATTTTATGATCAGGACTGGTTTCGCTCATCACGAGCATTATCAACTGAATTAAATATTTAATAAATGTATTGTTATTATTCAAAATATCACGCCTTTCTATCAAGATGTGACTGTTGACACATTAAAATATAAAAAAAATGCAATAAATAATTCGTATAGTTTTTTTTTTTTTTATCAAATTCATGGAGCGTAAAAGATCGTGGAGCAGGCCAGGTGAACCAGCTCAAGCAACATCAAAAGCTGATATTCATCAAAAGAAGTTTTAGTTATCAGTTTGGTGGGATTATAAAGGATTTGTCTACTTTGAACTCTTACCACCCAACCGAACGATCAACTCTGATGTCTACATTGAACAACTAACGAAATTAAGCAATGCAGTTGAAGAATACGACTAACCCGAATTGACAAATCGAAAAGGTGTTGTATTCCATCATGACAATGCAAGGCCACACACATCTTTCATATATTTTTTGTTTCGATCTTTACAAAACTCCTTGAATGGTAAAAAGTTCAATAATGATGATGATGTCAAATCGTACTTGATTCAGTTTTTTGCTAATAAAATCCAGAAGTTTTATGAACATGGGATTATGATGCTTCCTGAAAGATGGCAAAAAGTCATTGACCAAAATGGGCAATACATTACAGAATAAAGTTATTTAGTTCCATGAAAAAACTGTCTTTGATTTTCTAAAAAAAATCTGCAATTACTTAGTTGCCAACCTGATATATATATATAAAACTGTGTAGAAAAGGTACACAATACATCTCCTCTTTTGTTTTAACGACAAAACTTATTTCCTGCAAGTAATAAAACTAAAAAAAAAAAAAATGAAACTATAATAAAAAGGCGGCAATTTAAATAAACTTAAATATTGAATGGAGTTGGTTTATTACGGGAAGGCATTAGCCCCTCGCGATGGTCTGAGGAGCGGTTGATCGACTTATATTTGTTTGTTCATTGAAACGTGTATTTTTCACCGTGTTATAATGGAGTTCTACCAAGTAACTGCCAATTCAATAAATAAAATGTAATAAACTTGCCAACGATAAAACCGTAATGTTTAATAAAAGTTTGAAAATATCATATTGTATTGCCACTGGAAAGTATGTGTTATAATATATTTTTACACGTAGACATATTAATATATGATATAAATGATAAGATTATATGAGAATTTGATGTAATGTGATTTCACTAAAACACCAGTTAACATTTATTTTGTAACACATTTTTTTTTTGGGATATCAAATTCATGGAGCGTTAAGATCTATGACGCGTCAGAATCAGAGCTCTTCAGGTCTCCTCCATCTCTCATATATAGATTTAATTTTGTTATAATTTTTGTGTCATTGTTGACAATATTAGGTCGAAGCTGAGCCGTGGAACCCACAATGAGTGCAGCTCACGCGGACACCATACGCATTATATTCACTCACGCATACGTGTGCATACAGGCACACACACAGCCACACGCATGCATATACAATATGTAAGGAAATAAAATAGGAAAGTCTTTTCAGATTTAAGATCTGTAACAACAAACCAATGGCGGGTCATCGAGCAAAACCGCTCTCGGCCTTAGACGATTACTCGGTACTGTCTCATCATAATTATGTAGATAAGAAATTGTAGGGTTATAATGTTTGCCTATATCGCTGTGAAAGTTTCGAGACATTTCACGAACGAACTCTCGAATTGTAGACATTTTCAAGTCTTTATGTAACAGCAAATTGCAAACGTACCACGGGGCATTACAAATTTGTCGCAATGATTTATTTTGAACAATTTGAAGTGTCTTCAGATGCTTCTGGTGAGCATAAGCCCACACTGGAATAGCCTACACCATAATTGGCCGAGTTATAGCTGTATAGAGGAGCAGCTTGCTTTTGAGAGTAAGCTTGCTCTTCACATTGAGAATAAAGTTTAGTCTAGCTTTTACACCATAAGCTTGACGTTTTTTAATCGTTGTGTGCTCATTGAATTTTAGTCTATTGTTTAGAGTGAGTCCTAGATACTTGACAGTATTGGACCACTTGATTTCTGTATTTTGCATACGAATGCAATCGAAATTGGGTTTTCTAATGAAACCCTTTGAAAACATAGCTGCAGCGCTTTTTTCGGTATTGATTTTAATTCGCCAGTTTTCACACCAGTCCGCTATGGTATCAGCCAACAGCTGGACTTGTGTGACAGCACTTTGCCGATTACGAGATTTTGATAAAATAGCAGTGTCATCGGCGTACTGAGCTATAACTACTTCGCTTTCCCCACCGTAAGGAATGTCATGCGTGAATATGTTATACAGTATGGTTCCCAGGACGGGGCCTTGCGGGACACCTGCCTGGATCGGTCTTAAGGAGGATCGAATTACACCCATTTTGACTTTGAAATGTCTATCCGTCACGAACCAGTTGAGAATCTTTACTAGTGGTAATCCTATGCCAGCCTTCGACATTTTGAATACGAGCCCTTCGGTCCATACCCTGTCGAAGGCTTTATCAATATCTAAAAAGAGACCCGCCGTGACCTCTTTATGAATGAATCCACTTGTGATCAACTCTACTACCCGAAGAAGTTGGTGGTTTGTCGAGTGATTCTTGCGGAAACCGTGCTGTGTGTCTGGGATTATCTTTTTCTCTTCCACCACTTTTTGCAGTCTAGCTTTAATCACACGCTCTAGAATTTTGCTCATTGCGGGTAGCAAGCTTATTGGTCGATGGTTTATCGGAAGAGTGTGATCTTTCCCAGGCTTTGGAATTAGAATAATATCCGCTTCCGTCCATCGCGATGGAAAATATAGTAATCTTAAGCACGCGTTGATAATATTGACTAACGAGGTAATACCTTTAAGCGGTAGATGTTTGAGAGCCTTATTACCGATTTTGTCATTTCCCAAAGCTTTTCTGTCAGGAAGCGCTTTGATCAGTCCTTCCACCTCGGCAACTGTAGAAGGACAAATAGCTTGACAGTCTACAGTTAAGGGTTGTTCTAAGATTAGCTTAGCGGTTGCTTCTATATCTAACACGCTATTTTTCAAGCGTGAATTACTTGTGTCAATTGTATTGGGTGTAAATTGTTTCTGGAGGCTATCCGCAAACTCTTCCACCTTTTCACTGATGGTGAATACGGGACCCTTTTCTCCGTGAAGTGGCATCAAGGGGTATTTTTCTGCGCGGAGAACTTTGGAGAGAGCCCAGTATGGGTCGCTTCCTTTGACGAGTTCATTTAAGTAGTCGTCGGTAGTTTTTTCGCGATAAGCCTTCATGGCTCGTCGGATTTCTGCTGACAATCGGTTGACGCGTTGTCTTACTAAGGGGTTGCAGAACTTTTTCCATTCCTTTCTCGCGCTCCGTCTATCATTTATAAGCTGTCTAATATCTGCTGGAAGCGCTTTACTATGCGGTGATTTTTTACCGTTTTACTGGCATATGCGGCAGCTAAAATGATATTTGTTGTGAGGCTATGAATCTCAAGATCAATGCTTTGAATATCCGTTAAGTCACTGTGTGGGATAAGCATGTCGTCAACAAAATTCTCGAATTTCTTCCATTGGATAATATTACGTGTCTGATTAAAATTATTACAACTTTGGGTAGACGGTACTCCTAACCATAAAATGACAGGCTGGTGATCAGAGTTAAGCTCATGCACTATCTGAGTATCGTACTGAAGGTTCACTCCACTCAGTATAGCAATGTCTATGACATCTGGAATGCCGCCATTTCTCGGTAGGGTCTTTGGTTCAGAGGGTGCCGCTACCACTGCATCGATATTATCGATGTAAGATTTTAGTAGACGTCCACGTGAGTTCGTTAGTCTACTATGCCAGTCGAGGTGTTTTGCGTTAAAATCACCTGCTGCTATTGTAGGTATACCACGGCGAATAACTACTTCTAGGTCACAAGTCATTATTTGTCCATCAGGGGGGCTGTAAACTGAAACGAATCTAATGAGTCCCAAATATTTTGTATTTACAACTATCGCGTTTGCTTCTAGTTTACCGGTAAGCGCTGGCAATGGCACCGCACAGTGGTCAATATGTTTTTTTATATAAATCGCAGTTCCTCCTTTCGAAGTTCGATTACGATCAAATCGGTTTAAGGAATAATTAGGTTTTTTTTTTTTTTTTAAATAATAAAAACACATTTTTTAGTACTTATTTCCACAATATATTTTTTGATCAGGACCGGTTTCGCTCATCGCGAGCATTATCAACTGATAGAATACAATTTACAAACAAGTCTATTTATACAAAACAAAAAATTAATTTGAGTTAATGGTAGCAGGTGTACAAAACCATGGGTACAAGAACTAGGAAACAATTTACATAAAATCATACAATATTGATACAAATAAAGTAAATTAGTATAAAAATTAAATGTTCACAATCACTTATTAAGAATTACAATTACAATTATGGTAAATCAATAATCCATTAGGAGCTCTAAACAATCAATAAGGAAGTAAGGAGTGGGAAATTTTTAATGACGAAAATAACCCACAATCACTACTTAATGGAACAAAATAAATTAATACATGAGAAGTCGATTAAAGATGAATCGATGAGATGGGAAGATATGGTCAGTCAGGGGCGTTCCAATATTTTCTGTAAAAAAATAAAGTAAAAGGAGGCAATATCATTTTTCAAAAAAAAAAAAAAATATTTATTTGAAATATATATTTATTAATCTAATTTAATGAGTATAACAATGGTGACGACGCAAAAGTAGTTTGTTCATTTATAAGGTTAGAATTAGGCAAAAATTTATATCGATTAATTTCAAGGATTTCTTGTTTATCTAATTTCAGTGATTTGTTATTGAAATGCAGGATTTTGTAGTTTATAGTAAAATCACATGAATGTTTATTTTGAAACAAATGGTTTCCAAAAGTAGAAATCTCATCGCCTTTTTTGGCACAAGCTAAATGTTCCTTAAATCTAGTATGAAAGGATCTTCCTGTTTGACCAATATACCTAGCCTCACAAGATCTAATTTTAAAAATATTATTTTTATATTATTTTTAAAAATATCATCTATTGGTATAGATATGTAGATGATATTTTAGTACTTTTGGGAGGTACCGAAAGGCAACTGCATACTTTCTTGAATAATATGAATAAGATTCATAGTTCAATTCAATTCACAATGGAATTGGGTATGCATAAAATAAACTTTTTAGATTTAACCGTTGAACTAATTAATATCGTCATAGTTTCAGTATTTACAGAAAAGAGACTTTTAGTGACAATATCATAAGTAGCTCGTCTAGACACCACATTTCACATAAGTTGTCAACTTTTCATTCCTTTATTCATCGCTTGTTGACAATTCCTATGACAGAATCAAATTTCGATTTAGAATTAAACACCATTAAACAGATCGCACTTAACAATGGATACGATGCAAAGTTGATTGATCGACTTGTCTTTAAAAAAACTAAAAAATTAGCTTTATTAAATGTAACCTCGAGCTTGATGATTGATGTTCCCTCCGTTGAAAAACGTTGGGTAAAACTAAGTTATTAGGCCGAGTTTCTGAACTATGAATCTTATTCATATTATTCAAGAAAGTATGCAGTTGCCTTTCGGTACCTCCCCAAAGTACTAAAATATCATCTACATATCTATACCAATAGATGATATTTTTAAAAAGATCTAATTTTGAATTGAATTTGATTGAATCAAAAATTTCAAAATTAGATCTTTTTAAAAATATCATCTATTGGTATAGATATGTAGATGATATTTTCTGCCAAAAAAGGCGATGGGATTTCTACTTTTGGAAACTATTTGTTTCAAAATAAACATTCATGTGATTTTACTATAAACTACAAAATCCTGCATTTCAATAACAAATCACTGAAATTAGATAAACAAGAAATCCTTGAAATTAATCGATATAAATTTTTGCCTAATTCTAACCTTATAAATGAACAAACTACTTTTGTGTCGTCACCATTGTTATACTCATTAAATTAGATTAATAAATATATATTTCAAATAAATATATTTTTTTGAAAAATGATATTGCCTCCTTTTACTTAATTTACAGAAAATATTGGAACGCCCCTGACTGACCATATCTTCCCATCTCATCGATTCATCTTTAATCGACTTCTCATGTATTAATTTATTTTGTTCCATTAAGTAGAGATATGTGTGGTTATTTTCGTCATTAAAAATTTCCCACTCCTTACTTCCTTATTGATTGTTTAGAGCTCCTAATGGATTATTGATTTACCATAATTGTAATTGCAATTCTTAATAAGTGATTGTGAACATTTAATTTTTATACTAATTTACTTTATTTGTATCAATATTGTATGATTTTATGTAAATTGTTTCCTAGTTCTTGAACCCATGGTTTTGTACACCTGCTACCTTTAACTCAAATTAATTTTTTGTTTTGTATAAATAGACTTGTTTGTAAATTGTATTCTATCAGTTGATAATGCTCGCGATGAGCGAAACCGGTCCTGATCAAAAAATATATTGTGGAAATAAGTACTAAAAAATGTGTTTTTATTATTTAAAATATAATGCCTTTCCATCAAGAAGTGACAGTTAACACCTTAAAAGTGAATAATTAGGTATCGATGGACGAAGCGATGACTTGAGGAAAGTCTCATTCACAAGAAGGATGTCGATTTCATATCTCGATAAAATGTCAATCACTTCAACTCTATCGTGCCTTAGGGTACCTCGACTGTTCCAATGGAGAATCTTTAATGATGCCGGTTGGATTTTACTGGCCATCTTCGGCATTACAAGACGCCTCTTGGGCGGACAATTTCACGAGGAATTGATTTCCCTTTGACACGATGATACGCCATTCCTCGAGCATGAATTTATGATCCATGCGAGCATATACGTTTGGCTTGGGCGATTGGGAGTCTGGAGTCAACTTAGCCGTTACAACTTGTGACTTTGATGTCGAAGAGCCCTTGGCTTCAGAAATTGTTGGCAACGGCCATCTATCATTTTCAGTTACTTGAGGTCTCGCGCGAAGCAGTTTAGCCTTCTTTATTCTATTCGGATATTGCGAGCAACCACGGTAGTTTGCTGGGTGAGGCCCATTACAATTAACGCATTTCGCTGGACCGTTCTCTTTCGTGTACGTACACTATTCGTATCGTTAGAACGAAGTTTAAACGTATAAAACCGATAATTTCTTAACTGTTTATTGAGAGGTCCGTAACATTTAATTTTTGAGTTATTTTACATTATATTGATTTCCACCGAGCTATCGTAAACAACAAATTGAAAGGAATTGTACAATTCCACGTGCTTTTTCGCAAAAGAATCCGGGTCTCGTATTTCGGTATCTTCATGCATTATGTTGCATCCGTGTGATAAAATGCCTAAATATTCTAAAAGGCGAAAAACTGGGATATGACCGGGCTACTGACATAGTAAGTGGAATCGCACAAAATTTCAACCATTAAAATTTGATATTGAAATTCCATCAATCACCTTCAGTCGACAACATATATTAAATTTTAAATAATAAAAACACTTTTTTACTACTTATTACCACGATATATTTTTTGATCAAGACCAGTTTCGCTCGTCGCGAGCATTATCAACTGATTTAGACTTGTATTAAAATAAAAATTAATAACACGGTGAAAAAATAGCAATGTATTTTAGTTCTACAAAATTATTTTTAACAAATATAGTTGATAGCTATTTCGGCTCACGCCATCGTCAGAACTATGCTTAAACTAACATTTGCTTATCTATATATAGCTGTGCAGAAAAGGTACACCACATCTCCTCTCTCCTTTTCCAATGGTATAGCTTGTTATTTAACAACAATGACACTAAACTTTCAAAATTCCAAATGAAACAATAGGTGTCTATGACAATAAGATTATGTGTGTGGGACGGAAGTGGTCCTTCAGGCAGCAAATTAGACCACTCCTTTGTGCAACGGCTTGACAAGTGGTGATATTATTATGTTAGTTTGATCGTTAAGAATCCTTTGTGACAATTGGTGTCTATTGATCTCCAGCTGTTCTAAAGCCGTCATTCTTCGACCCTTACTACAAAGATGCAAACATTTAGGAGCTGAGTTCGAATTTACATTATGTGACTCATTAATAACGTGATTAGCGAATTGTGAATCTGTTTTTTTATTATTGAATGATCTTACATGTTCCTTAGCTCGAGTAGATATACTTCTACCTGTCTGTCCGATATAAACGGATAAACATGAGCCACAGGACATTTTATAAATACCGCTTCTGTCCAGTTTATTGATTTTATCTTTGCTATTTTTAAGATGTCTGCCTAAGTTATTGTTGACCTTGAAAGCTACGTTTATTGAGTTTTTAATCTCCCGATGAATTTTTTCGCTAATGCTACCTAGGTAGTTAATAGATTTATAGAAGCGGTTATCTTGTATTGGGTTCGGGTAAATGAGTTTTCTAGCTAGATTTAATTGTTTTTTATATAATATGAAAATAATTTTGTAGAACTAAAATACATTGCTATTTTTTCACCGTGTTATAATGGAGTTCTACCAAGTGAATGCCAATTCAATCAATAAAAATTAATATGTATGTGTGCACGTTAGAATTTATAGTAACGTCTCTAATCCTCTTGTAGATAATATTCCGATAGTTATGGTCAATATTATTGACCTAGATAATCTTTCGAACTAAAAAATGACATGATATAAAAAATTTCAAGCTACTAAATCAGAATTTCCTAGCCGTCATAAATATCTTAGATCATTTATTTTCTAACCATTGGCGTGTAAGTGAGGTATGGGCTTATAGAAATAATCACCTTGAAACGATTCGCTTTTGTTCCAAAAGAACGCCTCTGAAACCACAAAATTGAGAAATGAACGTAATGTCTACTTGTAAATTTGGGGCGTTTCAACTTAACCTCAAAATGAAAAACCGCAAACGGTTAAAAAACCTTCAATACAAAAAACACATCTCATCATTAGTTGACAGTAATTATCAAAACTTTGTATATTTTTTGGTACTTTACAAAATTTCGACCTATTTTTCAACTTAAAAAATCCTGATTTGAGAGAAATTTTTGATTTTTTTGTGCGACACTTGGTTGAAATGTATTGCGGTTTTAGGCGAGAGAATAGATTGTTTAGTAAAATAGTTTTTACAACCAACAGATTTTTTTTTTTTATTATTTATATGCACAAGGAATACTAAATAGTACAGCCGATACTAAGATACAATGATTGTCATAAGTAGTCAACAAAAAATGTTTAAAAGAATTTCAAATATCACGAACAAAATAAAATAAAATTAAGATATATATATTTTTATATATATTCGCTGATATACGTGACAGATTCAAAGTTAATTAAAATATAATTTTATATCATCCTCTAGATCTGATTTGATGTCATATTATATATTTGCTTCCATGCGGGGCAAAACCGGCAGCTAGTATTTTATTGTTTTCCGATAGCAGATTGTACGCTGGTTTCGGTGTATCCAATGGAGGTCTGCGCGGGACTATGTCTAAAAAAATTAACCGGCCCGAGCACAACATTTTCTACAATAGTCTTTTTAAGAGATTTTTCACAGCCTTATTTGCCTGATATATCTCGTTATTAACAACACTGATTGATAAAGTTTTAATAGTTGAGAGTGCTAATTGCAGTGTGTTTATAATTGATACTCAAATGATGAACGATTTGAAAACAACGCAATTGTTGTATTGCAATTTGACAAGAAACGTCATCAATACTCAGCGAGAAACGGAGTAAAAAAAAACATAATATTATATCTTCTTTCTAGCTAATTAATTCTTCGATTGAATACCTCAATGATAGATATTCATATCCTAAACAATCCAAAAAATAATTATATACCCATAATTTATGATATCGACTGAGGGTGCTTGATGAAATTTTATATCAAATTTGATTTGTTACAACTTTATACGATTTCACATGCTTTGTCACAAACGACCCGGGTTTCGCCTTTCAGCATCTTCAGGCATTCTATCACACGGATGCAACAGAACTGACTGTCACTTAAAATTATATACCCAATTTTTTTCACCCGCCCGAAATGGTTTACGGGCTGATGCGGATAGAGGCCCGCCGAACAAAACCGTTCCCGTGCAGACTTCTAATAGCCGTGTTACGTTATTTCCAACTGTAAAATTAAAGGTCGATTCCACTACCGGAGAATTATTTATCATCTTTCTTTGCGATTATTTCCGCTCGTGACCATTTTACAATAATCCCGGATCTTGTTTATTCAGAGACATCATTTTATCTTTCAATGCGGCCGATATTTGGTTAAATGATTTCTTTTACTATTGCTTTCAATATGTTATGTCGTCGCCTATTAATTTGGCTATGCGGTGGTCTCCCATCAATTTGAAGCACGACTTTTTTTGAAATATCGAAATGGATTTTTAGTGAAGGTAATCAGTGGCTAAATACACGAGGGTGGAGCGAATATATCGATATTGATTTAATTACTAGAATAATTTTTGAAGTCAGTTCTCACCTAGCCAACAACTAACATAACTAAGGCGAACTGTCACATCAAAATAACATAAAATATGAGTGTTTTTTTTTGTACAAAAGTAATATTGAACGATTACTTTAGGCGTAGTTTTTTTTTAAGAAAACTATTATTGGAAAACCCAAACGAATGTGCCTATTTTCAGCTTGCAGCTTGTGCTTCACTGAAGTTTTTGTCAAAATATACGACTTTTGCATGGAATATAAAAGGTTTTCTTGGAATATAAAATAAATATTCAATTATAAACCATGATGCCAAAATCAGGGAGTTTTAGCATGTTTAGTATGGCGGTAAAAACTGTAACCTAGCAATCATTATTGACTAAAGTTTATTAGTGCTATATTTGATACCACTTTTGAGTTGTTAACTGTCACTTCTTGTTGGAAAGGCATGATATTTTAAATAATGAAAACACATTTTTTTAGTACTTATTTCCACAATATATTTTTTGATCAGGACCGGTGTCGCTCATCGCGAGCATTATCAACTGATAGAATACAATTTACAAACAAGTCTATTTATACAAAACAAAAAATTAAGTTGAGTTAAAGGTTGTAAAGCAGGTGTAGAAAACCATGGGATTATGTAAATTGTTTCCTAGTTCTTGTACCCGTGGGTTTGTACACCTGCTACCTTTAACTCAACTTAATTTTTTGTTTTGTATAAATAGACTTGTGTGTAAATTGTATTCTATCAGTTGATAATGCTCGCGATGAGCGAAACCGGTCCTGATCAAAAAACATATTGTGGAAATAAGTACTAAAAAAATGTGTTTTTATTAATTAAAATATATTTGACACATTGAGAATGAATGGTTGTGATGTGTTTTCTTCACGAGTTAGACATGAGTGATTTTAAAGATCAATTATCATCGAGTACGTGGTTTAAAAAATGCCTTGGGTATTATGAATTCCAATATAAAACAAGTGTGATAGAATGAATGAATAAAGATACCGAAAGGCGAAACCCAAGTTTGTAATAAAAATGTGGCATTGTACGTTTGAACAAATCAAATATGATATTGAAATTTTATTCCACACTTTCCGTCGATATCGTTAATTATATCGCTTTTTGGTAAAAAAAACAAATCACTTTTCAGTACAGTATGTACTGAAAAGATATTTGCTATTATAGAATAATAAATTGAACAGGGCCCGGATTAGATTATCGCGAGCATTTGATCAGTTTGATTAATTGATCATTCTTGCGACGAGAAAAACTTGTCACTATCATTATGTTAAAATACAATATTTTTAAAATTACGTATATATATATTTACTATTAAAATAAAGCATATTTGACAGTAATTATTCGATATTTTCGATAAAACTCAATCGATGTACAATAATTTTCTCGATGTTATTTAAAAGCTTAAAAAAATATTAAATTTAATCAAAAATTTAATTGGCATGAATAAATATTTTTGTTTTTTTTGCGACGTCGATACTACACCACAAAATCGAGCAATAGGTCGTGCTGCTGGTCTAAATAATTTATGTATATTGCTGTTTGGATTTTTGGTGAAAGTGAAGTTCTTTCTGAGTGCATAGGCATTTATAATACCAGTTACTCTTGTTCATCAGTTCATACTAAAGACCTTTAGAAAAAAATATATATGTATCTAATTGTTTCTGAACATCTGTAGAAAACATTAAATCATTTTGAAATCGAATAAATTTGTCGCTCGCGACCGAATGGAAAATACACATTAACTGTATTAACTAGACGATAGACAGCATTATGTTAAAAGTTGATACACAACAATTTAAAAATTTTGACGGAGAAATCTTAGATCGTAAGCTTATTTTATTAAAAAAATATGTCCCGATATTTCCTTAATTTCCATGAATTTGATTAATATCGATATAACAGAATTAATTTTTGGTAATAATGAAATATGAAATAATTCTATCTTATCTGATAATGGACTTTCATTTTGGTTTAAAGTTACCAGGTTATTGACATTTAATTTATGAATTGCTTTACTTAATTTATATATATGTAACTAGGGGAGTGATTTCGGAGTCGGAGTCATTGAGTCGAGGTGTTATGGCCGAAGTCGGAGTTATGAAAAATGAGTAACTCCGACTACTCTTTCGATTAGACGGCTTAAAAAAAGATTACTCTATGAACAATTTGCCAGAATGGTCGGTTGATTTTATATTGAATGCAAATAAATAGAAAAGGTAGGAAAAAAACCGACAAAATTCAACTTTTTTTCAGTTGGGAATCGTGTTTTTTTTTAAGCGACATCACAGCCCTGCACACATCATTCAATAAGTCCGTAGGATGAAACATATAATAATTTATGATATCGACTGAAGGTGCTTGATGGAATATCAATAATAAATTTAAAATTGTTAAAATTTTGTACGATTCCACGTGTTTCATCACTGACGACCGGGGTTTCGACTTTCGGCATCTTCAGGAATTCTATCACACGGATTCAACAAATCTGACAACTTTGTCAGTCGTCAGTGACAAAACATGTGGAATCTTACAAAGTTTTAACAATTCAAATTTAATATTTAGTATAGATAAAAATTTTAAATAATACCAATCTTTATGCGATACAGGTCAAAATTTCTTGAAAATCTCAAAAAAATGCTAGGCGGAAAGACATGATATAATTCGAATGTGTAGGTAAATTAATATTACGCAAATGCGTTTCAATAAAGCCCTAGTTACAAGCTTGTGTCGATGTATCAAAGTAACCATTATCATCAACTAGCTGATCACTGTATAAGTCAATCTATAATGAAACGAAAGTGAATCCATAGAAAAATGAGTGGCAGATGAGACCAGATAAAACGAAGATTATATCTTATTATTACATACGCCAATCACGATGTGAAAACAACTTGCAACGTCATCCTTAATTTTACATTACGCTATGCAACTCATAAGAGTTATAACGAACGGTTATACGTTATTCATTAATCCTGGGTTCGGCAAACTTTTTTGTTTAAAGGACATATCGTATAAAACTGGTTCAACAGGGCGGGTATAAAATTTTAGAAAAGTATTCGATGATAACCCTTTCGCTGATGAGCAACATAAATATTTTTACAACACTTACTACTTCAAAAAATAGCAACTAATCGAAAGTTTAAACAATATTGATTCTGTTATATTGAATATGAACTATCAATGCAATATAATCAGCCGTTCACAACAGTCGAGATGTTGGTAGTCAGAGGGTTAATTAATGATTGAAAAATACTCTTTTAAATTTTTGTAGCTAGACTATCATGATACGGTACCGAACCGTCCATGACAAGTTCACTGACAATCTTTTTTGGCTGGGCAAGTTGGTACACTGGAATAGCATGCTAAGCATACAGTGTGTGACTACCCCGTAATAAATACAGAACGGACAAAGCTGTTTTCTGTGGTCCGTCCTCATACGGGCCCAATAGGTCACGCTGACATATGATCATTGAAATTAAATATTTACGTTTTTGGTAATCATCATAGACAAAAAATAATAAAAAAATATAGTTAGCATAGTTATTTTTTCTAAAATAAGTAGAATTAATTTATGATATCGACTAAAGGTGCTTTATGGAATTTTAATATCAAATTTGAATTGCTGAAACTCTATACGATTCCACATGTTTTGGAATCTGAATGTTTTATCACACGGATGTAACAGAACTAACAAATACTTCAATAGATACCTGAAGAACCCAAAATGAGAAACGCGGGTCGATAGTGACAAAACGTGTGGAATCTTACAAAGTTTCAACAATTCAAATTCAAAAATTATTAGAGAAGTATTAGAGAGGAGATAGTACTTTATATGATCGTAGTGGTTTGTGGCACAAGTAATCGGACCGCATTTGGGCCGTGGGTCAACGTTTGCCGAGCCCTACGTGATATCGTGATTGTACGCTTTCAAATATTACATTTTTATTAAATGACGGACACTTGTGGGTTACTGCATTATGTTGTCATATATTGTATTATTAAAGTCTCAATTGAAAGGTTTTATAATTTGTCAGTCATCAAAACAACCTGGGGTTAGATTCTTTGGAAGCGAAAGCTTTTCAAGGTGAATAATTTCAAGACCAAATGATAGCAGGTTATTTAAGAAGTATAAGTTATCAATAAACTGAAAGCAGTCGAGTGTTGTCATCTGCTATCTGTCGGAACTGAATATTATCAAGAAAACTAAAAATGTATAATTAATGAACGTAAATTGTGCAGCGGTCAATTGATGTAGATTTAAAAACAATTGTTTAAGTACACTATAATCAAATTTGAACTTGAATTCTTACAACTTTGTACGTTTTGGTAGAAAGTAGTTCAGATAGTTATGACGATGGCGTTAGCCGAAATAGCTGTAAAACTAAAATACATTGCTATTTTTTCACTTTGTTATAATGCAGTTCTATCAAGTGAATGCAATTTCAATCAATAAATGCATGATATTAAACAAAACAACACATTTTTTTTGGTACTATTTTCAAAATGTATTTCATGATCAGGACCGGTTTCAGTTTTCAATTCAACAGTTATACATTATAGCCTTAGTTAAGGTATGCATGTATTATATTTCCTCTTGTACCTTGTATATATTATATATCGAAAGATGAAACCCATATCATGAGTAACAAAACTTGTATAATTGTACAATATTCAGTCAACAGTTCATATTTCACAATGTTATAACTTACCTCAATATACTAACGATTACAGCGGGGTCAATTTTAATGACAAGAGATATTGTACTATGGAAGGCAATATTGACGATCTCTTACCTGAAACAAAAAGAAATGTTGGTCAAAATCACACTTTATAAAAAATTGTACGGGGGAAATTATTATCATTAGCCGGGGTCGATCCACTGCTGGATGAAGGCCTCCCCCTGCTTTTTTTCCAGGGGGGTTGTTTGGACATAGCAACATCACGCTGCCCAGGTGGGTTGGTATTCGGTTTTCCGTCTGGGTTTTCCTTCTCATAGCCAAGAGAACACGGCACGCGGTGTTCCCGAGCGGTCACCCATCCAAGCACTATCCGCGTCCAATGCTGCTTAACTTCGGTGATCGCACGAGAGCCGGTGCTTTCAACGTGGTATGGTCGTTGGCAATGGAGGAAATTATACCAAAATGATATTATTGACCACGATCTTATTTATCCGTTGGATAAAAATGAACTTTAATTCAATTTGATGTTTGTGGATGAAAGCGATGATTATTTGACTAGAATAAAAATAATGTTAGAAGTGTCTTTAGTCAATTCGTCAATTTCGTTAGTTCTAATTATGGTGCATAAAAAAATTGATTCCCAGAACATTAAAAATCATCATTTGATATTACAATATATCGATGAATTTACAGTCATAGGCATGCATATCATCGATATCTATTGTAGAATTATCGTTCACCAATGCGATCCTAAAGCCGAGTATAGCGGTAGCAATTATCTACCCTACTAAACAGGGCTGAGTAAAAAAACATGACTCCGACTCCAAGACAAAAAAAAAAGTTTTTTGTCAGGTTTTTTTACCATCCCTATTTATGTGCATTAAATTAAAGATCAATTCGGCAAATTGTGCATTGAAATACTCTTAAAAATCGTCTAATCGAAAAAACATCAAAAAGAAAAAAAATATTGATCAAAAATACGATTCCGACGTCGTCTAAAATACCGTGATTCCATGACTCTGAATTCACTCCATTTATCCTTTTTCAGTCATTTCTGTTGCATCCGTGTGATAGAATGCCTGAAGGTGTCGAAAGGTGAATCCCGGGTCGTTAGTGACAAAACATGTGGAATCGTACAAAGTTGTAACAATTCCAATTTGGAAGATCGAGCATCGAGCAACTGAATATTAAGAATTCAAAAAAGCTGAATTAGAAGCAGAAGTCAAAACGATCAACGTAAAAATAAAAATATTGTATCAATAATTATATATAAAACTATTGCCTACCCGTAATAAATCATAACAACCATCCCGTCCATTATCCGTTAAGCTCATTGAAATTACCGCCTGTTTAGTTTCATTTACATTTTCAAATTTTTTAGTTTTATTGCTAGCAGGAAATAAACTAAGTCGTTAAAACAGGACAGAAGATGTATTGTATACCTTTTCTACACAGCTTTATATAGACAAGCAAATGTACGTTTTAAACATAGTTCCGACGATGGCGTGAGCCGAAAGAGCAATCAACTATACCTTATAAAAAAAAAATGAACTTAAATACATTGTTATTTTTTCACCGTGTTAAAAAGAAAAAACCAGCAATAGGCGACGTGGAAATGAAATAACCAAAATTAAAAAAAAAGCACAGCCCTAGTGAATTTATGTCATACTTATTCTTTCTTTGTGAGAAAATAGTCTATTCAATTGACACGGTGAAAAAATAGCAATGTATATTAGTTCTACAAAATATTTTTTTTGAATATTGTTGATAGCTATTTCGGCTCACGCCATCGTCAGAACTATGCTTTAACTAACATTTCCTTATCTATATATATAGCTGTGTAGAAAAAGTACACAATACATCTTCTTTCCTATTTTAACGACCTAGCCTGTTTCCTGTTCGCAATAAAACGAACAATTGTAAATGAAACTAAAAAGGCGGCTATATCAATAAGTTTACATATGGCACGGAAATGGTTCATTACAAAGACAAAGATACATCAGTCAGAGGAGTCAATAATGGTAACGGACATATATTAGTTTGTTCGTTGAGAATCCTTTGTGATAGTTGATATCTATTGATCTCCAGCTGTTCCAAAGCCGTCATCCTGCAACCCTTACTACAAAGATGCAAATACTTAGGCGCTGAGTTTGAATTTGAATTTATATTATTCTATTCAATTGATTAAATTGGCATTTACGTAGACGTTTTATTTACATTTTTTTCACCGTGTTATTACATTATATCTAAAGAATATCCAATAAAAATAATGTGAAATTTAAAAAAATGGTTTTGTAAGAGTACAAGATATCCATGTCTGGCGGTCGGTCACTTCTGTGTTATTTTCGTTTTCATCAAGTGCTGCGGTCAAAACTGCGGTCAGTAATCTGAAATGTCGTCTGGTTTCTCTCGCGCGGCTTCCTGTTGTGACAATCATTACTTGATTGTTATCATCAATGTTGCTTTTTGAGGTCTGCCGCGAAACAATGCTATGCCCAGTGTAGCGTGACAAATGTAAGAAACATGATACCATAAAATCAGATGAAGAGACTTAGATGGCAGATGATAGACCACAAGTCCTAGAAAATTAAAGTTCATGGTGATATATATAATAAAACTTCGTCAAAAGAAAAATTAGAAACAAATTTCAGCCGTGACTTACTATTGTGAGTGAAATATCGATGAATCAGTAGCATCAAGCACTTTTTTTAATTTTCTTACATTATTTTACTTTGTTAAGTCTTATTTTAAATTTTTAATAATACAATTGAAATTGTTGAAACATTGTACATTTCCACATACCTTAACACTCACAACTCAGGTTTTCCGTTCGGCATCTTCAGGCATTCAATCACACGGATGCAAGAGAACTGACACGCAGGAGATGACATCCATTGATTGTTATTATGTTCAAATCAATAGATATTTGAATTGTTTCAAATAAACATTCGTCTATCGATGATGATAGAGAGGCGATCGATCGATGGAAAGGCATGATATTTTTAAATAATAAAAACACATTTTTGAGTACTAATTTCCACAATATATTTCTTAATCAGGATCGGTTTCGCTCATCGCGAGCTTTATCAACTGAGTTCTAATTCATGTAAGATCATTGAAGTTATTTCTAATCTTCACATACAATTGTAAATGTCGTTTTAGAATTTGATCATTATAATGACAATCTGTCAAAGAATGGCGTCATATTTAACACAAAAGTAACTTACAAACTAAAAATAAAAATTAATTTCATGGTTAAAGAAATATTGCAGGTTTTGAGTTAATATAAATCTATAAATTCATTTACCAATTCTTGATGATATATGTTTAATATTTTTTTTTAAATCAGCACCATGTGATAATATTAATTTGAATATGTTTATAGAACGCAACTTGCGTACGTGCTTTATGTAGACTCATCTTCGTTATGTTCGTTTGTTCGTATAAATAAATCGTCGTCATACAATGAACGATTTCTTCGCGAATCAGGTGTCGATCAAAAGTAGAGTATACAATTATGATTATCGACACCTTTCAATTACAATGTTTTTTTATGCGACCAATGAACTGCTTCGGGCTTGTAGTCTATATGTAAATATAATTTAAAACAATATATCTATGAAATTCAATATATGACATTTCTACTTGTTTTGTCACGACGTAGGTTTCGCCTTTCGAATCATCAGGCAATCTATTCGAACTAGCACTCGAAATGATAGTTCGCACATGATAGTGAAACTCACATTGTGAGTGTTAAAAAGCGTGGATATGTTCAGACCTTGAACGATATAAATTTGATATTAAAATTCTTTCAATCACCTTTAGTCGAGATTATAAAAATATCTAACGGGTTATGTTAGATATTTTATATAACCAATATGCCAGATATCGAGACTATAAACCGATGAGGGAAAAAACTATGTCAAAAGGATAAAAAAAACAATAAGAAAGAACTAAGCTAAGCCCGCTTGGGAATGCTCTTCCAATTAAGGCACAGATGCCAATAATTATGGGCGTATCCCGTGAAGTGCGTAAAGCAAGGGTACGCAACCTTTTTGAAGATGGGAGCTACTTTTGATTTTAATTTTAATGGTGATCGATTTTTTTATGCCGGCTGGTCGATCGGTAAGCGAAGTTCGGTCGATTACAAATACATTTGCGAATTTCGAAAATAATTACAATCTTCAATTTACAAATACGAATATATGTATACAAATAATAAAAACATATTCACAAAAAAACAAAACCACTCATCGCCAGCATTATCAACCAATAGAATACAAATTACAAGCAAAGCAATTTATGTAATGTTTTGAATTATAATGTTAAGTTGTAAGTTAATAATGTTCGCGATGAGCGAAACCATTTCTGATCGTAAAATCTATTGTGGAAATAAGTACTTAAAAATGTGTTTTTATTATTTGAAATATCATGTCTTTCCATCATGAAGTGACACTTAACACCTTAAAACTTTATTAGTTTGACAATATAAAACGGCATTTAAAATTTGAAAATAAATATTTTTTATTTGACATAAAATGGAGGCGATTGCCATGAAAATTAAAAGTAACCCTCAACTCAACCTCAAAAGGTTACGTACATATACCATCTTGTAACAGCATTACACACCTTAGAACAGTGCTCCACAACTTGTGTGTCACGGCACACCAATGTGCCACTAAATTTTACTACGTTTGCAGCGGTTCAGGAGAGCAGAAGTAATTATTTTTTAATAAGACAATAAATGTACATAGATATTATACACAGAATAAACGATATATGATGTGAATTTATAAGAAAAAAAATTAAATAAAAGTAAAGAAAGAATAATTATTTTTGACCATGGCGTCGATGGTAAATCGTTCGTATTGTTATTAATATTGACTTGTAGTGTGCCCTGAAATTTTAGAAGAAACGTTGGTGTGCCATAGAAGAAAAAGGTTGCGGAGCATTGCTCTAGAATAAAAAATTGAAGGAGCAATTGTGTAGAGCAAATAATTGATATTTTTTTATTTTGAAACTCGTTGATGTAAATGAGAAATAAACAACGAATTTGAAACAGTTTGTGTATGGCAGCTCAATGCTTAAATGATTAATATCACACGCGAGGGCTATATCTACAAACCAATTTACATAACTCTGCAAAGCAATCATTGAAAACACTTTATGAATTACAAATCAAACATAAATCCGGTAACTCCTGCGAAAAAAAGTAATGACCAAAGATTTCTAGAGATGTAAAAATATTATGACGTAGTTTTAAAGAATTCAAATAATTATTAATGGCTAGCCGGTGAACTTTTACTCTTTTCAATCTAATTGCATACATTACCAATTGAACTACCATTAAATTAATGTACATGTTAGAATCTAGGCAAAGCTTGGACAGTGGCGAAAAGTGCTTGTTGGAGAAAGGTGAGCGATATCTATTCATAAACAATACTAAACTGTTGGGCCATTGTTTTAAGAATTTGTATCAAACACTGACAAAACAGAATGAATTGATAGTTCTAATGAAGGCGTAAGCCAAAATCAACTATACGTATTATGCATTTTGTAGAACTAAAATGCATTTCTTTTATCAATCAGTCATACATATCAATCGAACGAAAGCTTCAAAAGAAATTTAAGCACTTAAATGCCAAGCGTCAAGTGGAGTGCGATATGTTTAGTAGCCTTCATTGCCAAGTGCGTAAATGAGTGTACAAATATTAACATATTGTTGCCGAGAGACGTCAAATAACGATTGCCGCTTACTATCAGTAGAATGCGAAACCAATTGTATGTTTTTTATACAGTCAGTTTTTTGAGGGATGCACAATATCACGAGTTTGTTTGACAGCGTAAAATAAAATTATGCAACAACTAATTATTATTAGTCCTACTTCATTGATAGATTTAAGGATGGTAGAAAGAAATAAAAAATAAACAGTTAAATATCTTCATTGTTAGTTGTATTTAAGTGTTTTATGTATAACGCAATTTTTCATACCACTTGCGATATTTTATTCATATTTTATATAATAGACATGGAATGTTTTAAACATTTTATATAAATAACATGTGGAATGCCATTTACTTGATAACAGATTATTATATTCAGTTTGGAAATATTGTGATATAATGATGGAATAGTTTTTTTTTATTCTAAATGAAAAATGTCACATGATGATTTCATTAAAAGTTTCGTTTGAAAATAACGTTTGTTTGAAAAGTTATGTTCACTTTTAGAAAGTAATATATATTTTCGGTAATCACTAAAAAAACGCCAACCACATACTTAAGTCTATCATCGAGGCGCCCGATTACAAAGTGTTATGTGTTCCGTCAAGAATTCGATGAATGCGTAATGTCATCGTGTAAATACATTTATGAATCATTTATTAATTTATATTTAAAAAAAAGTTCGTTTTACGTTGAAAAATGATTTTATTGACATTTTGACGCATACGTGGAACTAGAGTCAATCTGATTCTGGCGTGTATTGAATAAACGTTCACAAAAAAATGTATATCATTTTTTTATTATTTTCCTGAAATATATGGGTTTTTTTGATCTCCCTCTATTGGATTATATTTGAGTAAGCATAATTATGCGTATTCGTCTTCAAAATAAGTGTATAAGGGAAGTAACAGCCCTAACATAATTAACCGAAGGTATCAAAAATTAATGAAAAAAGATAAGCCGAAACCAAAGCGAAGATATGGCACTTAAATATTATATATTTGCTCTTAAAATAATAAAAAAGTGCTAACTTCACGTTATATTTCATGATTAGGACCGGTTCCACGCACTTCTTTTTCGAAAGGCGAAAATAACATTTTTTATAAACGATGAGCGAAACCAGTCGTGTTCATAAAATACAGTGCGAAAATAGTACTTAAACATGTGTTTTTATTAATTTAAATTTCATGCCTTTCCATCAAGAAATGCTAGTGAGCGCATCACAAAAAAAAGGTTCAAAAACCATATCGAAATCTGCACAGATAAAAAAATCATTACGTTTTGCGTAAAGGTAGTAGGCTTTACTGCCTAGGCTCTTTAAGTGACCGGTAGTTAATTAATTTGAGACTGAGGCTGTCGGTCTACGTCTCGCCGTTACTATGTACGTTTCGCATTCGTGCTTTATAATATGGCATAAAATCACAGCGCAATTTGACAATACTAACAGACGGAGTCATAATAGTGTTATATTAACAAAAAATGTGATCTTACCATGTTTTCGCGAGTCTACCATTTAAATGATGAGATTATAAACGATCATTTGACACGGTGTGGCAATCACAAATCACAAGTAGCTGTTTCTTTTTTATGTCAGTAAAGGTAACACAATGAAAAAATTGCAAAAGTATTTTATTTTTATATTAAGTTTAAAAATACTTTTAATTATCTATACATTGCCGTGTATAAAATGTACACAATATATCTTCTCATCTATTATAACTTCCTAGCTAAACATCGCCATATCAACTATCTTTTGATTTTTGTATAAATAAATAAATTATATTGCATTTTTTTCAACTTATAATAACAGAGTTCTACTAATTAAATTCCAATTCTATCAACAATCGATTCCCTCCAAATAACTTGTTTTAGAGTACCTTGAAAAACATGGAAACGAGGTTTCAATATAGGTGATAGCTATTTCGGCTTACGCCCTCGTCAGAATTGTGTTTAAATGTATATTAACTTATCTATATATAGCGGTGTCGAAAGTGTACATAATACATCTTCTATTTTGTTCTAACCTCCTAGTTTAATAAACCGCTAAACGGATTTTTATTTTTATGGTTTTATTTGATTATATTTTATTTATGGTTTCTTGATTATTTTCCATCAATCTTTGTATGGTATTTTTGAGATACATACAGTTAGACAATGTATTATGTTTTCCCTTCTGTTCTAACATCCTAATTTTAATATCATTCAGTTGCTGATATCAATTAGCTTAGGAATTTTAAAACAAAGATGTAAACATGTAATGATGTAATCTAATAATAATTAGAAAATTTTGTAGAACTAAAATATATTGCCATTTTTTCTTCATGTTATAATAGAGTTCTACCAAGTAAATAAATATATAATAAAATTAACAGTGAAATAATCACTTAGTACTGAATTTTAACAACGACTTATCATGATGTTAACAAGTTTGCTGCAAAACATTTTGCAAACATTTTAGGGCCGCGCCGAATCCATCATATAAGTTAATATTAACTTTAAAACAGGTATTAGTTTGAAAGTTTGGATATTTTGCCTGAAAGGGTGTTACTAATATATTTCAATACGAAACTCCTACAGGACTTCAGCCGATTTGTTACTTAGGCATCTAGCCTATCACCGACGTCTCTTCGGTATAAAAACAGTCCAACTCAACGGAAAAGGAAATTATTGTACATTTCCAAATCTCGATTTTACGGAAATGTTTATGGAGACATATGAACTAAATTTCGAATTTATTATTATTTTCATATTCAACATATTTTGTTGCTAATGATCCGGCTTTCCTCTTTCGGCATCTTCAGGCGTTCTACATCAATATAAAAAATGGATTTTTTAAAATAATAAAAACACATTTTTTTACTACTTATTTCCACAATATATTTTTTGATCAGGACCGTTTTCGCTCATCGCGAGCATTATCAACTGATAGAATACAATTTACAAACAAGTCTATTTATACAAAACAAAAAGTTAATTTGAGTTAAAGGTAGCAGGTGTACAAAACCATGGGTTCAAGAACTAGGAAACAATTTACATAAAATCATACAATATTGATACAAATAAAGTAAATTAGTATAAAAATTAAATGTTAACAATCACTTTAATTAAGAATTACAATTATAATTATGGTAAATCAATAATCCATTAAAAATGGATAGTTAGGATAATTTAAGCCCGGGTGGCAAATGACGACAATGCATGTGGAATCGTACAAAGTTTGGACAATTAAAATTTGATATTGAAATCCGATCAAGCACTATCAGTCGATATCATTAATTTGAATAAATGTTTATAAAAATTTATTAACCAATATTAAAATTTTCCTTCGCAATACACATTTTACGCGAAAAAAAAATAATAATTATTTAATTTTAGATATTTTATTAGTAATATAGTGAACAGCTTTTCAATGCTTCAGCATTTTACTTATAATATATGTTTGGGTTGAATCATTATTTTTTAGTTCTTATACGAGATAGCTTAAATGAATAAAACAAATGTTATGTTTGTTTAAACAGTTTGCTTTTTCACTAAGAATTGGTTACACACAATTAAAGTTATACTAAATTTGCATTGGTTATGCATTGTAAAATTTCACATGTTAGGTGACTAACCACCAGGGTTTCGCCTTTATCTTAAGGCATTATATCACACGGATGCAACAGAACTGAGAAATCCTGAATGCCTGAAGATGTCGAAAGGCGAAACCCAGGTCGTTAGTGACAAAACATGTGAAATCATACAAAGTTCAGATCTGATGTTGAAATTCCATATATTCCAATATGACCTTCAGTCGATATCATAAATAAATTTTATACGAATAAATATTTTTTACGAAAATTCACATCATGACTGTCTTACTGTAAAATTGAACATTTTATTTTTTTCTGCCTATTCTAAAAAACTGGCCTAGAAATAGTAAACGCTTAAAAATTAATCATTTACTTCCGAGAACACTTATTGAAATTAATCAAATGATAACGATACAGCGAAGTTAATTTCATTAGTGATAATTTTAATGTAGACGGATGAATAAAAAAATTCCTCATTACGTAACACATGCGAAAATATCGGCTGACTTGCTTAAATTGCCAATATCCGTTTCTAACTTGGCAAACTTGATTTTTCACACAAGATTTGTCGGATTCTTATTGCGGACAAGCACTAAATATTATATTATCACGTCGATTCCTGGAATCGTGTGTTAACGTGATTGACCAGCCTTTCAAAAACAATCAAATTAATGACAATATGCGATGAATTTAAGAAAGAAATTGTAGGTTTTTCTATGGTAGATACTTAAACCTATTCAAAACTGTTCAATTATGCTATCGCCTATGAAGGTATTGATTTGAATCTGAAGACTCAATCTTTGCTCGCATAATATACAATCTTCTTTTTGAAGACGACCTAACATTGGCTCCGAGTCCACTCCAAGATTTTTGCAAGATCTACAATATATAATATGTTGACAGGAGATATGTAAAAACATGTTTTGATTTCTATACTGAAAACAATAAAAAATAACCCTTGTAGATCTTATAAAGTTTGTGCAAAACAAAAAATAAACGAGACTCGGTACAATGGCGAATGTTGGCAATTTTATCACAAAAGGGCTAATGATAATAATATTTTAAAACATTTCATAAAGTTTCATTTGATGTTATCAAATATTACCACAGCTATAACACTTTTAGTAAACACTTAAAAAATGCCATTAATTTAAAAACGGGCGAGGCATACCGATTTATGTGCCAAATTTTGGCCGGAAATGATTGTGTTAACCGGTAGCTGCTGCATGTTTGAATATTTCTTGTTAATAATAATTTCAACAAAGATAAAAAATAATGCATAATACAATATTTTAAAAAATACAACAAACGTGGAAGTATAACACTAAAGAAAAAGTATTTTATTCATGTTACTATGAAACAATATTTTTAATTATATAATTTCATTAATTGAAATTTATTATACGTTACACATATTATATTTGACAGGTATACAGAACCAAAGGCTTAATAAGTAAAAATATAATTTACAGCTAATCATACAATATAACATTATATCTGAATGAAGAAAAATAGTTTAAAAATAAAATGTTATGGAACAAATATTAAATTGTAGTAAAAATAAAGCCAAAGTTACAATTTATTCAAGTCGATTCGCTCTTATTTTGTATTTTTTTTAGTGACTGGCGATTAGACAGCAAATCGACATGGCCGATCGGTCCAATGGAAGATCGAACTGACTTTCACAACTATTCCCTTTCTGCTTGCATTGAATGACACTTCCCTATGATATGTTAATCATCTTGCTTTATGTAGTAACACATTTGTACGTTGGTCTCTCCACTAGCCGGTCAAGTTCACATATCTTGGCAACGGTACTAACGTGGGCAGTAACGAATTGATTTGAATTCAAGATTTTGGTAAACGTCATTATCCATTTTTTATTCGAATAAAATGGCTATGAGTACCACGAAATATCACAATACATAATCGAAACAAAGTTAATCAAAACTGACATAGTGCGAAATGTGTCAACACTCACCAAATCGCTTCAAAGTGTCATTTCAGATTTAGAAATGGTTTAGGATATGTGTTTTCATATTTGGAATCAATATACACTTTCTTTCAAAAACAAAATGTGGTTTTTTAATTATGACACTTTTCTTGCTAGGGTACGATATGATACGAAGCGATCAAAAGCAAAAATCGATAAACACGCTTTGTCTGAATTATAAGAAATATACCCATTTCCTTCAGACGATAAACTATGATAAAATATAAACTTTTTATGATTAACAAAGTTTGATAAGTTGAAAGTTAAATCCATAATTGGTAATAAACGACCATAGAAAAATTATTCGTTCGCTGACAAAATATAAAAACCTTTGTGAATCACCAAAACTTTGTTAAAAACAAATATCTCAGCAGTAGTAAAGTGCACAAAATTTATTTTACTTTCCATTGGCATGTATAAAACAACATCTAAAAATGACAAAAAATTTATCACGTATCATTGTAGTTATTAATTAAAATATAGAACAGATTTTACACGTAGATAATTTCTCTTTGTAAGAAGATCCCATACATTCTATTGGTTCAAAACATATATAATATATGAAAAAACCATAAACGTATGGGAAGTGAAATATGAATAATTATTTCTTAATGATATAAATGAATGCTATGGAACACTTCTCACGATCACGTATGAAATAGTATACATATCGAAGATAATTAATAAATTATTTTAATATAAACTAATGTTCACATTAATGTCAAGTTTTGTAAATTGGGAAAATCTTGTTTCATGATATTTCAGAACTACGAAACATTACAAAAAATTAAGACTGTCTTTATAGAAAAAATGGCTTTTTCGTCATTCACTATTAAACTTGTGTTTACAATTTAATCGTATGTTAACTTAAACTCTCTCAAGTGAATTCTTGATGGAATGGCCTTAAATTTTAATAGTTAAACATAATACTTAGGCTAATTCTATACTTTGAAAACGTGCAAAAAGAGGATCAGTTAGTAGTTCTTATTTCACGATGGAAAAAATAGCTATGTATTTTAGTTCTACGAAATTATTTTTTTAAAAAATATAGTTGATAGCTATTTCGGCTCACGCACTCATCAGAACTATGCTTAAACTAACATTCGCTTATCTATATATAGCTGTGCAGAAAAGGCACACAACACATCCTCTCTCCTGTTCCAGCGGCCTAGCTTGTTACTTTAACACAATGACACTAAATTTTCAAAAATTCTAAATGAAACAATATGTGTCTATGAAAATAAGTTTATATGTGGGACGGAAGTGGTCATTATGGAAGAAAATCAGACCACCCCTTTGTACAACGGCTGGACAAGTGGCGATACTATTATATTAGTTTGTTCGTTAAGAATCCTTTGTGATAATTGGTGTCTATTGATTTCCAGCTATTTCAAAGTTCCAAGCTGTTTGAACACAAAAATTGATTTATTAATTTTGTTTCATTGTATCATTTTAAATTTGTCTTTTTAGTAGCGGATCTTTTCAACATTATTCACTTTAATATAAAAAGTTGCAAGTTATTCAAAAAAAATATATATGTATTATTCAGCAATTTGAATAGTGGAGAGGTGTGGTTGTGAGTTTCAGGTCATAATAAAATGGAATTAAAGAATACCTCCACGTAACAGTGTGATAAATATACCTACACAATAATGAAACAAGCGAAAATAAACTATTCTAAATAATAAAAACGTATTTCTTAGTACTTATTTCCACAATATTTTTTTTGGTTAGGACGGGTTTTGCTCATCGCGAGCATTATCAACTTATTAAAAACACTATCAACGAGTTGATAATGCTCGCGATGAGTGAAACCGGTCATGATCAAAAAATATATTGTGGAAATAATTATTAAGAAATGTGCATTTATTTTTTTAAAAATCATGCCATTCCATCAAGAAGTTACAATTAACACCTTAAAAATAAAAAAAGACTATTTAATACATACAGAAATTATTACTAAAAATCCGTAGATTAATTCCTTTGTATAACCGTTATAAGTTTATTATTATAACGATAAAATTATCAGCGCAGGCCAACGTAATTAAAATATTCACAAAAGAAAAATAAAAAAACGATTCATTAGAATAATTAATTCGCATATTGGGTGTGCTATAATAAATAATCGTTTAACTGGATAAAAAAAGAAACGTTGTGAATTAACAACTAGGTAACTGACAATTCTACCGAGAACAAATGAAATAACTTTAAAAAACTTCATACAATAAGAAATCCCGCGTGATCTGTCGTGGGAATGATACCATAAAACTATACAAATAGCAGTTGTGCAATAGTGGCGTGCGAGGAAATTAGATAATTAACAGCAAGGTAATAAAGCAAGCATTTTATTTTCACTTTTTTTACAACGACCAATATGAAGTGTTCAACGGCGCGTATTAATACGTCAGCAAATGGTTCACATACTTTTTAATATTGAGAACCCCTCGTTGTGAAAATTAAATCCGCAAAGAAATTGTGTAATAAATTCAATGATTTACGTTTCAGTGAAGTCACATCCCAGTACATTGACATCACTTGATATTTACTTATTTGCTTAAAAATTATATTTTAATGGCTACATTTCAGCGATTTTGCAATACAGTGGTGGCGAACCTTTTCATTTCAAAAGGCCACATTGACTTATCTGATTCAACATAAGGCCGCAGTAAAGAAAAAATTGACACGCCTCTCTCTACAAACTAAATATTTTGATTCACTATACGAATTAGTCAAAACGCTATTTCAAAAAAAATCTTTTAAGAAAAAACACACATTTAAAATTCGAATTTATTTTACTGTATATTGTTAAAAAATATACATATGTATATATTATATTTAAAGGAATCATACTTCATTATATATTATTTTTGTTGAGGTCTATTACTATTGCCGTCTCAATTTTTTTTTTTAACTATTTTTCAATTATCAAGCTGCATATCTATAAGAAACATAATAAATAATTAAGTACGTACATCATTAAAAATATTTGTAAATATTACAGTTAACCAACCTTTATGGCGAATTTGCTTATGCTTTTTGTTAGAAAGCATTTGAAAATTTGGTTCAATTTGACATTGTTTGCAATTTACCAGTCAATAGGCCGCACTAGAATTCCCGAAAGGCCGCAGGTTCCCCACGCCTGTTATAATAATACATTACTCTCAAAAGTTCCATTGAATTTGTAAACCAAATTTTCTCTAGAGACAATAAGATATTTTCACTTAAAATGTTCTTTCTCTGCAACATATAGAATATACGCATTTGTTTAAGGTTATACAAGGCCAAAATAAGAATTCAACAAATTCCAAAAATGTCGAAGAATATCATTTTTTAGAGAATTTTAGGCAAGCCATGTTTGTTCTTTCAAAGAGCACAACCTGCATGTCAATAAATATGTCAATGAAAATAACTTTAACAATGATAAGTACAGATGAGAATTGTTAACGCCATTTTTTTAATTGCTTTAAGTATATATATCTACTTGTCATACTATCGATGCTTTCGGCTGTAACTTTATGGAAGTTTATTTTAATATAAAATTTAAAATAACTTTGAATATTCTACGTATTGTGTTACTAATTGTGACACGTGTTTCGCTCCATTCAGAAGGCATTTTCAGACGTACCATTTAAAAGGTTGTTAAAGTAATAAAACAAGAATGATTTAAATACTCTAAAACGATATTAGATAATATCCTACATAAGACAGCATGCTCGCCATTTCATAATTTATTTTAAATGGGTCGAATTTTAACGTCATTAGAAGTATAATTAATATTTGTTTGTTTCTACTCTCCCCTTCATGCTTCCTGTAAAATGGAAAAATCCCAAGCTTCATGATGTAATTTATCGTTTTAGAATATTTAAATGGTTTTTATGAAGCAACATTTGCGATAGTAAGTCTGAAGATATCTCTGAAAGATATTTTAAATATTATATTACGTTTTTGTCTTTTTTGAATTTTAAAATAAATCAATTGATAATTTGAAACTTATTAAATACATACATTTACATATTGATTGAATTGGCATTCATTCGGTAGAACTCCATTATAACACGGTGAAAAAAATAGCAATGTATATTAGTTCCACAAAATTATTTTATTAAATATAGTTGATAGCTATTTCGGCTCACGCCATCGTCAGAACTATACTTAGACAAACATTTGCTTATCTATATATAGCTGTGTAGAAAAGGTACACAATACATCTTCTCTCCTGTATTAACGACCTAACTTGTTTCCTGTTCGCAATAAAACTAACAATTGTAAATGAAACTAAAAAGGCTGCTATATCAATAAGTTTACATATGGCACGGAAATTGTCCATTACATAAACAAAGACACATCAGTCAGAGGAGTCAATAATGGTGACGGACATATATTAGTTTGTTCGCTAAAAATAAAAATAAAAATAGTTTAAGCATAGTTCTGACGATGGTGTGAGCCGAAATAGCTATCATTTATATTTAAAAAAATAATTTTTTAGAACTAAAATAAATTTGCAATTTTTTCTCTAAGTCTCAAATTTTTACGTCACATAGTTTTCGAGGCAGTGTGGATAATACGGATCTTATTCAAACAATGCAATACTAATTCAGAAGAACTAAAGAAATTTTATTCTTTGCTCGAGTTTTCGTCGCGCAAGGATTGCTTCTCTCAATTGCTTGTAAAAAAAATCGCGTAAAATCTTAATTACATCACAGAAAAAGCGTCGCAAATTTACCGCAATTTTTGAGATTTAAAAGATAGCATAATTTTCTATACAATTCGATAAATTTTGACGGAAAAATTTGGTGGAGTTTAAGTGAACAATGCACATTACGTCAGTAAGAATAAAACGTATAATTTAATAATTTATCCACAATGACTGACGTCGAATAATTCTGCGTTCTATATAAATTAAGACATTTTTTGGAACATTATATATAAGCATAAAATTTATGTCTTATTTGACTGCCGTGTGGCCAACTCTTTATGGCAGTGTTCTTCAAAATTTTTACTTCTGCGGTCCGACGTCAACTAGACACGTTTATAAAATTATAATATATTTTCATACAGTCAGATGTGGGCTCATTTTCTTGATACATTAAATAGAAATAGTGAAATTGTTTGCAATTATGTAAAATTAAGTGTTACAGAATTATCGTTATGCATGGGTTCATGATTATTCAATTGTCATAGTAAGTAATAATGCAACTGCACGTTGCATTGTCAACAGAAAAAAGGGTCAATTAGTATTTCATTAAATTTATATTGTTTACGAGTCAAAAACTTAAATTAAATTAAATTCCAATAATTATAATGATCAATGATTTTCTTCTTTATTTTTTATCTATCTATCAATCATTGTGTCATAGTTTTTTAGATACATATTACAAAAAAAAATAGCGTATGTTTGTTTGTATAAATAATCACTTGTATGGTGTTATAGGCTTGAATAACAAAAAATAATGTTGAGTAGCATATATTTCCACAATTTAATAGTATTAATTTAAGGACAGAAATGTGCATTCGGTTCTACTCTTGACTACACATAAGTATTATATAATAGATATTTAATTTAAGGAGGTCAATTAATACTTTAGAAGTTTTTAAGGGTACGTGTGATAGAATGCCTTGAATATGTCAAAAAGCGAAACCCGGGCCGATAGTAGCAAAACAGGTGGAATCGTACAATTTTTTAACAATTCAAATTTTGATATTGAAATTACATCAAGCACCTTCAGTCAATATCAATAATGAAATGAAAAGTTATTTCTGTTATTTTCGATATATACCTCAATCTTAGCCGTGGTCTGTGTTTTTCTTTTGTGATCTATCACTATTGTATAAAAAAATTAAAAACTACTTATTTTATGTCAGTTTTATTGCGCATGTGTGATAGAAAAAATGTAATTCAAATTTCATATTGAAATTTCATCAAGTCACCGTTGGTCGGTATCTTATATTATAGTCCTTTAATATTTGAAAAATAAAGTGAAAAACCTAGAAGTTGTTTAATACATATGTATCCATGAATTCGCATTGTAAAGCAAGGCGAAATATTTTCTTACTTATATCGGTAGATTGGTATCATTTAACTTAAAAAAAACAATGAATAACTCACAATCATTACCGCGCGAGTTGTTTCTACAAAATAAAATAAAAACGATCAGAGATCGCCGAAAACAATACCAAAAATTTCCCAAACACAACAATTACTTATTAGTTTTTGAATATTCAAACGAAAGTGGCACACTCTAAGCATCTCAGCGCATGTTTAACGAGATCAGATAGTGAAAGAAAAACAATTAAAACACACCAACAGATATAGGTTTAGCTGGAGAAAATACTTTCTTTGTGTTATTCAAAATGCGCGCAGTAAAAATCAGTGAATCGTGGAAATTGAATTATGTTCCCACTCAATGCGTTTAAATTTTATGTTTACTTGTTAAAACACAAATTTAAAATTGAAATTATTTCTCACTGTGCGATAAACTTAATACAATTAGTAATTAATATTATAAAGTATCAATACATTGTATCTCTAACTACTATCTTCTTAACCGTATGACTGCCGACAGTGTCTTACGACGCGTTCATTTTCCGTGAACGGAACGCCGCTCTTACAAAAACTATGTCTTTAGATGCGTCGCTTTAAGCGAGATTTCATAAACTTCAATCAAGTATTTGAAATATGAAGAAGTATGCTGACCACCAGTCATCTATTAGGAATATCGTCACATACTCAGAATTGAAACAATATTCAAATTTTAAAACTTTGTACAATTCCAAACGTTTTATCTCTAACGATCCGGTTTTCGTCTTTTGGCATATTTAGGCATTCTATCACACGGATGTAACAGAACCGGTTGATATTGAAATTTCATCAAGCATCTTCACTCGATACCATAAATTAATTACTGAAACAATGTTCGCTTTTACCTTTTAGAACATAAATTTAAAAGAGGTTTTTTAAAATTTTTGCAATAAAATTAGGAGCGTGTTATGAACCGCTGTACATACACCTACCGGAAGTTAAAAGGTTAACCATTTATATAGTTGATTGCAGTATGCCAATAGTTGACATTTTAACATGTGAGAAAGTCAACCTGGTCCTTTTGTTTTGATTAAATGGCCTTTATTTGTATTTTAAAGTAATAAAATCAGATTTTATAAAAATAGTATAATCTTAACATAAAAATTAAAATTAAAATTTAATAAATATAATGCTAATAAAAAAATAGACTTTAAGTTAATAATACATCAAAATATATATTTAAATACGTTTCCAAGATAACACCAACAATGTCATTCAACATGGCAAAAAGCCATAACTTTCGACAAAAGCAAACAAAGAGAATTGTATTTGAATCGAGAATGTGCCCATTGTTTTGAGGAGGAACTGACTATTGCTCATAAATATTTTAACTCACCGTTGGAGAATTTGACAGCAACAAAAGAAATGTTTATTCGAATGTTTTAATATAGCTTTAGCGGATAATTATTGAATAAATTACATCGTTGAAACTTTGTACGATTTCATATGTTTTATCATTAACGACCCGGGATTCACCTCTCGGAATCTTCAGGGCATTCTATCACGCAGATGCAACAGAACTGACGTAAATTAACAATTAGCATCGTCTGTATACCAAAGTTATTATAAGTTATACAAATTTGGTATATAGTAGATGCTAACTGTTTATTTTACGTAAGTTACATCCACAGAAATTAAAATATCCAAGTGTAAAATATTTGACATGCTGCAGTAGGTCAGAGCATAATATTAAACGTGTTATGACAGATTTAGGTAACTGCAATTTCAGTCGTCGTTTCAAACTGTCAAGAGATAAGATTTGACATCGACTTGAATTATCATGAAAGTTAACGAGTGAGTTCTTTAAGCCTGTCCGTCAGACATATACAATACATAACCTTTTTTTATTTTATTTAAAAAGAAAATAATTGAAATTGTTGCAACTTAAACAGTCACGAAAATACATATTTTTGTCAATCATATAACATGTGATGATGATCTTAGAAGTGTTTCTTGAAGATAGTTTACCAACCAACTACATGTTATGTGATAATGTTACTTGATTGGTCAAATAAAAAAATATTTTTAGAAGTTGGGGGTCGAGTAACTGCGTGGTAAAACTGATATTCAAAGTTAAAATAGATGACTATGTATTATTATACTGGTAGAATTGCCATTTGGTTGGTAAAACCTTCCGTAATGTTCTGAGAAGCGGTGACAGATAAATATTTGTTTGTTCATTAAGAATATCGTTGGATTGCTGATATCTTTTAATTTTCAATTGTTCCAATGCATATATGGTATTGAAATTCCATCAAGCACCTTCAGTCGATATCATAAATTAAATCAATGCATTTCACTCAGGGCCTTTACTATAAAATTAATGCTAAAACTATAAACTAAACGGAAAGATTTATTTTTAGGAAAACGTATTTTTTTAATAAATCAACTTAATACAATACTTATTTATTATTTAAAAAACAGATTAACTCTCACTTCCTGAAATGTATAAAATCAATTTGCTACATTTAATATTTCATTATCACAATATAAAACGATGATGTTTTAATAGATCAGAAGAGAAGATGTACTGCAGGGATTCCCAACCCCGTGTCCGCGGGCACCGTGGCGCCCGCAGAACAATTCGTGTGTGCCCACTATTTGAACGTAACAGATTTTTTCATTAACACTAATTAAACATGTACATTATTTAATTTTTTTTGTTAGAGTTTTAATTTTTTTGAGTTACTTGGTTTATTATATAGTGACAAAAACGTAGAGATCTTTTTTTATTATTAATCACGTCTAATTATAAATAAACGTAGAAAAAAATAGGTGGTGTCCGCCAACCTACCGATATTTTAGAATGCGCTCTAGAGTATAGAAAGGTTGGGAATCCCTGAGGTATTGTGTACCTTTTCTACACAGCTATATACAGAAGAAGTATGTGTACGTTTAAACATAGTTGATGAGGGCGTTAGCCGAAATAGTAACCTTATAAATTTTGTAAAACAAAAAGACATTGCTATTTTTTCAATGTGTTATGTACTAATAACCACGCTCGGTAACTTTAATGAAATCATTCTTTTTGTTTATTTATATAAGCTCTAGGCTTTCTTAAATAAAACTTTACAAATAAAATGAACACCGACTTGTTTTACGATACGTCATATATTCATTGTTATATATAAAGTGATAAGCTAACAATCATGAACATTGAAAATAAAAAAAATTCTGATTGCATTGCTTTATTGTAAATAAACATCATTTAGAAAAATATATATCAAATTTGAGCAGATTTTTTGAAAACCAAGTAAAGAGCCCTTTGAAAGAATATGTATTGAAAAACTACACGATAAGTTAAATAGACCTAACATTAATAATGAAGTCTGAATGGTTTCATTCATTTTCAAGATTAATTAACAAGTAATACTGGTATGAAAGTCGAAATCTTTGACCACTAAGCCACGTAGTAAGTGATCTGTTCGATTGAAATGTTGCAAATTTATCGGCCTAGCCACAAACCGGTCGAATAAAAGTGAAATCATTTACAGGTTTTCATAATAATTGCACCTCATCCAGTTTTCAAAAAAATAATCAATTATTTTTTTGAACGATATTTACGTGACAGCCAATTTTTTTATATTTATTCCAGAAAAAGAATAATCTCAAAAACATGATAAAACGACGGTTTTTTAAGATGTTGATTAATTAAATACACACTTTATACATATAATTCAATTATACAAAGGTTTCGCCTTTCGGCATCTTTAGGCATTCTATCACACGGACGCAACATAACTGAATACTTTATACCAAAGAGTTAAGTAAAGGAAAAATACATTTTTTCATATGACAGTTTAGATCTCATAATAATTATCACAATTGCCCGTGATAAGTTTTATTAACGATCAATACTATAATAACGATATCGACTGAAGGTGCTTAATGGAATTTCAATATCCTTATTTTTTGTCACTAAAAAAAACCGGGTTTCGCCTTTCGGCATCTTCAGACATTCTATCACACGGATGCAACAGAACTGACTGCCTGAATATGCCGAAAGGCGAAACCCGGGTATTTAGTGACAAAACATGTATAATCGTAAAAAGTTGTGACAAATCAAATTTATATAGATGATTATGAAACACCGTGGTTTTATAACAGTAACAAAAAAATATAATTTTAAAATCCATAAAATATAACACAAAATTAGATTGTTTACCGAAATAATATCACATCGCGGACCTCCCAAATTTTTTCGCCGACTACCGGTTGAGAAACTAGGATTCAATGCACATAAATAGAAAAGGTAGGAAAAACCTGATAAAAACAAACTTTTTTAAACGGAATCGTGTTGTTGGTCAATGTCTGAGTTGGATTCGAAGTCGCGTTTTTTTAACCGGTTAACTGCCAAAAGCGTCTTAAGATGCATAATTTTCTGTCTAACGGAGCGCCGCTCATACAAAAATTACGTCTTAAGACGCGCCGTTTTAACAACCTTGACCTTGTTTTTTAACAACCCTGCACCACGAACAATTAATTTTATGATTATGGATAAATGACTGCACGACTGGCGCTCTCTTCATTTATTTGGTAAGTTTTATAAATAAACTTTATTACACTTTCAATAACGATATTTTAGAAGGTTTTATTTTTGTCGTAAAATTCGCGGCGTGCTGGGTACCGCAATACATGTACCTGCCGTCAGTTAACCGGTTAACGAATCCACAAACCTGATTATGTTCGTTGACGATTTTCTTCAACAATGAGTCAAAAGCTAGTGAATTATTAATTACATTAAGAAAGTATATCAGTTGAAAATGTAAGAATAATTTATATGAATTACAATCATAAGAAGCAAGCCACACCTGCGTCAAAACGTATTAAAACTAAGTACCAACAATCGAACAGTCACGACTCACGAACAATCATAAAACGAAACTGACAGTCGACTTCTATTTAAGAGTCCAAATTAAGCCCAGAGAAAGAAAAAGTGTTGCGATAAAAAATACGCAAATTCAATCTGCGAGATATGTTAACACCTTTTAAATTTCACTGAGTGGCAATTATCGTAAGCTCTAAACATAGGTAGGCATACAAACTACCAATTTAAAGTCGCATAATACCTGCGTGCGCACGGATACGTTATACAAATTATTGGTGTCCGCTCGTGATAAAACCTATTTATGACCAAACAGTGTCAAAATAAACCCCAACGTGCAGACATATATCATAGATAAAGCTATCTGCTTCACGTTTACTAAAAAATACGGCAACGTTTGTCTTACTGAGTTCTAACATCTCAATCACTTCCACCATAGTTTCTCAACTGGTAGTCCGCAATGTGATATTACTTAACCTAATTTTTCATAATAATTTTTTTGTTGCTGTTTGTTTTAATAAACTCAAATATGGTTATGACACGGTGTTGCAAAATAGTTATTGTTTTGAACAAAAAAATCAATTATATAAATATTAATTATTTTATTTCATTGTTGATGGTCCGCAAAACATTTTTGGATTTTTTGGTGGTCTGTGGATGTAAAAAAGTTGAGAAACTACGATTTAGATGGCTGATTTAAGTATATTGACAATGGACACTTAAAAATATACGAATGTTAATAGTTTATTGAATTGGCAATTGCTGGCTAGAGCTCTATTATAACAAGGTAAAAAATAGCAAAGTATTTTAGCGCTACGAAATGCGATCATTATCAGTTGATGATACCTATGTTATTCGATCTAATTTTTAAAACTTTATTGTTTGCTGATGCAACCAGGGCTGTGGAGTCGTTGAAAAAAACACGACTCCTATTAAAAAAAGTTGATTTTTGTCTGGATTTTTTGCATTAAATGAAAAATCAACTAACCAATTCGGTAAATTGTTCATTGAGATATTCTTCAAATCTTCTAACCGAGATTCAGACTTCACAGCCGAGAATACGACACGTGTTTCGTTTTTTTTTACCTCCCTTTTTTTATCACCTTCAGGTTAGTTGTATCGTCAAAATTATTCATTACTAAGGTAGATAATGATTTTAATGCTGCACTTGAAAATGATAGAGAAAAAATATTTATTCACACAATCAAATTACTCATTGTAATGATAATAAATTAATGTTGTAACAATTCAGATTTGATATTGAAATTCCATCAAGCACCTTCAGTCGACATCATAAATAAGTGTTAATTGTCAATTCTTACCGGAAAGAAATTTTAGTGACCAAAATAAAATTAAATATTAATTCCAAAATCGATTGATGTTTTCTTAAAGAAATATATTTTGGGGTTGTAAATTAACGATGATCGCTCAAACCCCTGTCATAAACGGGTTAACATCTTACCGTTACTTGCAAAGTACACTGCCCGTAATACCGACGTCCGGCTTTGAAATTGTCTTGCGATAAATTAAGACCATATGACGGCCATTCAAATCTCTCACTCGTCGAGATACATGTCACACAGTCACTTACACATCTACTCAAACAGCAGTCATAATATGATAATGATAACGGCTTGCAACAATGTTAACGTCAAATAAAAATGACCTGAGACACGAGATTGGTCATCTGACAAACATCGGCTGTCAAAACGGCTTGTTTTGGTCTACTTGTCGTAAGTAAAGAAGATTAACATCAATATTGACACATCGAATCCCGGATCCGTGTTTTAACGTGATACAAGATCCAACGCTTGAGTCCCGGGAACGTGTTTTGACGTAATAGAACGGCCTTTCGAAAAAAGGAAAATTAGAGACACTAAACGAAGTATTTAATAGAAAATGTTTTATTTTTGTCAACACTCAAACACAAAACGTTTCGCGTGCAATACACGACACCAACATTCCCCCTCCTGGAGACGATAGAAAAGTGGCACCGAGTCCACTTCGAGGAATGCCTGAAGATGCCGAAAGGCGAAACCCGGGTCGATAGTGACAAAACATGTTGAATCGTACAAAGTTGTAAAATTTGATATTGAAATTCCATCATGCACTTTCAGTCGATATCATAAAAAAAGGAAAATTCAGTTTTAATTAGGTAATTAAATGGAAAAGAATATGTTATCATAAACATAAAATATTCTTTTTGCACGGGTGAAACGTTTTAAAGATTATCGTGCAAAATAAAATAAGTTGCCTAAACAAAAACAAAATGATTGCATTACTAAAAATCGCTAGTCGCAACGCATACCTAGCGATTCTAAAACGTAAATGTGTTTGAAATATTTTTATCATAATTATGAATATGTAGACGACAATGCAACACAATTTATTTTTGATATGTATGTGTTATAAATGCCAAGACCATACCACGTTGAAAGCACCGGCTCTCTTGCGATCACCGAAGTTAAGCAGCATTGGACGCGGATAGTGCTTGGATGGGTGACCGCTCGGGAACACCGCGTGCCGTGTTCTCTTGGCTATGGGAAGGAAAACCCAGACAGACAACCGAACACCAACCCGCCTGGGCAGCGTGGTGTTGCTTTGTCCAAACAAACCCCCTGAAAAAAAAAGCAGGGGGAGGCCTTCATCCAGCAGTGGATCGACCCCGGCTGATGATGATGATAATGTGTTATATATGGTATATACGTAGTTTGGCCGTTTTTAAGCCAATTTAAATTAAAAACGATCGGTGTAAAAAATGCACCGAGCTAATTCGAAGCCGTGTAAGAAAGCTATGCAAAAAGATTATTTAACACCACTAAGGGCAGACATATCTCGTGATTGACGAACTGGTCTAGCAGAATAAACGTGTTTTCAAATCGAATCACTTAATCGAATAAATAATGATTTACATTATTTTAAATTAAAAGTAAAGAAAGTTTTCTCGATTAACAATTCATGAATTAATATCGATAAGGTGTTACACTTAGAAAGTAAATAGGCGCAAATCGTATAAATTAATATTTATAAGATAATGTTAACATAATGAAAATATAAGTCGTAAATGAACTATTATGAATAAAGTATTCGATTATTATACGAGGCAATGCACTGAAAGTGTTTAGAATTGAATAATAACATAATATACATTCCATGATATATCTAATTCAAAAATTGAATGGTTGGAACTTTGTAAAACTCCACATGTTTCGTCAATCACGAAATGGGTTTCACCTTTTATCATCTTCAGTCATTTTATCACACGGATGTAATAAAATCGACAATAAGTACTCACAATATTGATGTAAATTACGATATCGACTGAGTGTGATTGATGAAATCGCAATATCAAATATGATTTTTTCAAGCTTTGCACAATTACATACGTTTAAAATGATTAAATGCCCAAAGATGCCAAAATGCAAAACCCAGATCGCGAATGACAAAACACTCGAAATTCAGTCGGTTTTACCGTTTATTATATGAATATTTTGTGTGTAATGAAACACAATGCTTAGTACTAATGTAATCAAATACGATACAAATTAAAACAATTCTATTTATTATATACAAAAAATTGAGTTAAAAATACAAGATATACAATAACAATGTTTCATATAAATAGTTTATAAATAAAATGTAAAGAATTCCTTATACTTATTTGTAATGAAAATCAAATGAAATTTAAAGTAAGTTAATAAATAATCATGAAATATTCACTAGCAAAAATATCGAGTGGAAAATATTGATAATCAAATATCTTGCACTTAAGTATTTTAGGGAACTTAATGTATTAAATATTTGTATGAAGGTTTTTTTTAGTGTATCAATTGATGCGATGAACAAAAACCGATCAGATATTATAAAAAGAAAATTTTAATTGTTACAACTTTATACGATTCCACATGTGTCACTAATGACCCGGATTTCGCCTTTTGGCATCTTCTGGCATTGTATCACACGGATGCACAGAACTGACGTACAATAAACAGTTAGCATCGTCTATATACCAAAGGTATTAATTACAGTCAAAATGCGAAACCTGTATCACTAGTGACAAAACATGTGGAATCGTCCAAAGTTGTAACAATTCAAATTTGATATTGAAATATTGTACTTTCAAGTATCCTTAGTCGATATCATAAAACATTTAAAATAGAAAATTGTGAAAATAGCAGGAAACATTGTGTTTTATTATTTAAATGTAGTTCTATACCAACAAGAAGTCACAGTTAACGGGTAAAACGGGGAGAATATATTCATAAACAATTAACTCAAAGTAAATTTACAACTAAGTAATATATTATATATGCATTAACTATCAAAAAAAAAAATACTATGCTGGGAGTTTTCCCCAATCGGTAATGGTCAAACTTTGAAGGTTTCCGAAGACCGATATTGCAAATTCATGAAAATGTGGGGGGAAGCGAATGATGTTAGGAGTGAGTGCGTAGCAACCCTCGTATCACGATTTTGATATAACGCCGGTATATGTAAAACTAGAGTCATAAACCAGGGGATTTCGGAGTCGTTCGTCTTGATAATCGAAGGAAAGGTTTTGTCGGGTCACTTCCGGTAATATCGGAAATGTTTTTGAAAAAATTAACACACATCAAATCTTTAGAGAAGGTACATTTCACGGCAGAAAAAACGATAGTCTTGATTTTATAAAAAAATAGATTTCAAATTATTAATCGCGATCGACTGAAAATATTTTTATTGTGTTTTGCGAGTGTTTTTCATTTTATTTGGAGAAAACTACATTTTTTAATCTATACTAACAAACTGTTACAAACACTCTATTGTTAATGTGACGACTATAATAAATACACTATGAGAATAAAAACAAAATATTGATTGAATTGGCATTTACTTGGTAGAACCCATTATAACACGATGAAAAGATAGCAATGTAATGTAATCCTACAAAAAATATATAAGATACAGTTGATGGCTATTTCGGCTAACTCCATCGTCAGAACTATGTTTAAACATACATTTGCTTATCTACAATATTTATAGCTGTGTATAAAAGCTACACAATACAATACACATACAGAAAATGAAACAAAACATGCGGCAATTTCAATAAGCTTAAATAATGGACTGAGATGGTTTATTATGGGATGGCATCAGTCCCTCGAAATGGTCTGAGGAGCGGCGACAGATTTATATTTGTTTGTTCGTGTAAAATTTCGCGTGAAAATTGATACCTATTGATTTCCAGCTGTTCCAAAGCCGTCATCTTGCGACCTTTATATCAAAGATGTAAACACGTAGGCGCTGAGTTTGAATTTATATTACGCGATTCTTTTATAAAGTGATTTGCAAATTGTGAATCTATTTTTAATATTGAATAATCTTGAAAAAAATGTTAATCAATTAATTTTAAATTATTAAAAAAAGAAAATTATTTTTAACAAATATAGTTGATAGCCATTTCGGCTCACGCCATCGTCAGAACTATGCTTAAACTAACATTCGCTTATCTATGTATAGCTGTGCAGAAAAGGCACACAACACATCCTCTCTCCTGTTCCAACGGCCTAGCTTGTTACTTTAACACAATGACAGTAAATTTTCAAAAATTCTAAATGAAACAATATGTGTCTATGACAATAAGTTTATATGTGGGACGGAAGTGGTCATTATGGAAGAAAATCAGAACACCCCTTTGTACAGCGGCTGGACAAGTGTCGATACTATTATGTTAGTTTGTTCGTTAAGAATCCTTTGTGATAATTGGTGTCTATTGATTTCCAGCTGTTTCAAAGCCGTCATTCTCCGACCCTTACTACAAAGATGCAAACTTAGTTCTACAAAATTTATAAGATATATGGTTGATAGCTATTTCGGATCACACCTTCGTCAGAACTAACCACTTACCATGTTATAATGGAATTCTACCAAGTAAATGCCAATTCAATCAATAAATTACAAAATACATTGTACGATCAGGACCGTCAGATTGATATTTTTTATGTTGAAAGACAATAAATAACGCACTACAACTGTTTCGCTAGTTTTTTCTACAAAATGAAATTATAACGAACAGAGATCGTCGAAAATATTACCAAAATATTAATTTATAAGTGATATAATTTATTATGTTGGTTGAAGTTCAACATCAATTACAACACCGTGAAAAAATAGCAACGTATTTTAGTTCTACAATTATTTTATCAGATATAGTTGATAGCTATTTCGGCTCACCATTGTCAGAACTATGTTTAAACGAACATTTGTTTATCTATATAGCTATGTAGAAAAGGTACACAGTACATTGATTGAATTGGCATTCACTTGGTAGAACTCCATTATAACACGGTGAAAAAATAGCAATGTATATTAGTTCTACAAAATTTTGTAGAACTAAAATACATTGCTATTTTTTCACCGTGTTACACAGTACATCTTCTATCCTGTTTTAACGACATAGCTTATTTCGTGCTAGCAATAAAACCATTTTTTTGTTAATTGTTAATGAACTAAACAAGCGGCAATTTCAATGAGCTTACATATTGGACGGAAATTTTTTATTGGATAGGGATCGGATAGGTTAGGTTAGATAGATTATTACGGAAAAGAATTAGCCCCTCGCAATGTTCTGAGGATCGGCGACTTATATTAGTTTGTTCGTTTAGAATAGATATCAATTATCACACGAACACGAAAAAGCAAGTAAATGCCAATTCAATATTTTGAAACTTAGTACGATTCTACATGTTTTTTCAAGCATTCTCATCATACGGATGCAACAGAATTAATGAAAGAAACTGACTCAGTCAGTACGAGCTGTTAGGGACAAAACATGTGTAATCGTAAAAAGTTTCAACAATTCAGATTTAAAACTGATATGTTCATCAGATAATGTGCATAAAGTGTGTTATGGCGGCCGGAAAAAAGGTTTACAACGACGGTAATGAAAAGCGCATGCAGTTAAAGATAAAACGATGTAAGCCCTGAAACCGAATGGAAGAGGACCTCTTCCAGCCTTGCAATAAATTTCAAGATTCAACGTGTTGAAACGGTAGAAGGAGGAGCTCGTTGTCAAAGCGAAAGATAAACGACGATCCCAAAATGGTATCGATCGTTCATCCCTCGACAGTTCACCGCCCGAACCCAAATGCCATACACGGGCAAATGCGGCCCTTTGCTGGGTTACGTGCGACTCCCAATATCACGTGATAAAAATGCAAGTATTTTCTTTACCATTAAAATTTTACAGATTGCAAACTTAATAAAAACGCGGTGAAAAAATAGCAATGTATTTTTGTTCTACAAAATTTAAAGATGTAATTGACTGACGCACAATAAACAGTTAGCATCATCTATATACCAAATGTTTAACTGAAGGAAACACAGACCCTAAAGGCAAAAACAAATATAAATTCAATAACAATTAACACAATCGTCTGTGATAAGTTTCATTATATTATATATCTCATATTTGAATACACCCAGTCCTTTTTTTACGCGAATTCGATTATACGCGATTTTTTGGACGGCAATTTTTCATACGTTTCTTGGACTTTTTCACACGATATTTCTATTTTTGGAACCGAATTGTCAAATTATATGAAAGTTGTGATTTTTTTACGCGCCATTTTCATAAACCAATTATCGCGTAAAAAAAGGACTGGGTGTATTCTCGTATTTTTTAACATCAACTCTCAACAGGCTGCGACCAGTCGTCTCCACAGTAGTAACTTTAGTAGCTGGTTAACAATTGAAGACACGGTGAAAAATTAGCAAAGTATTTTAGTTCTACAAAATTTAAAGATATAGTTGATAGCTTTTCGCCTCACACTATCGTTAGTACTATGCTTAATCGTACATTTGCTTATCTATCTATCTATATATAGCTGTGTAAAAAAGGAACGCAATAGTTCTTCTCTTCTGTTCCAACAACCTAGCTTATATCATGCTAGCTAAAAATTAACTAAATTAAAATATAAAATAAGCAAACAGGCTGCACTTACAATAAGCTTAACTATAATAGCACCCGGAGATGATTTATTACCGAAACGCTTTGGCCTCTCACAATGGTCTGAGGAGCGGCGAAAGACTTATATTTGTTTCAACTGTTTTATGAATCTTAAAAATATAATCTTTTTACCCATATTATTCAGTATACAAAAACGAAAGGTCGGTAAAAAGACATAATTAAAAAAAATGTACAATAGAAGTTAACATTAAAAGCGGATATTCCTAAAAATAATACTCACCAATTCCGACAGAGGTCAAAAACTCAATCGAGTGTAAAAAAGTAGATATTATTTAATTTTAATAAATTTCATTACCTGAAAACAAAAGATAAAAAGTAATTAATACATATATCACATACTACTAATGAAAATTTGAATTGTTGAAACTTCACACATTTATATATGATTTGTCACACATTTCACAGCTTTCGTCTTTCGATATCATCGTGCAGTCTATCATACGGCTATTTACAGGAGGAAGTGCACAAGAAAAAATAAAGCCCCTAAGACTAGGAGCAAAATTAATATCTAAAATAATTAAAAAAAAAAAAAACGTGACAGTATATTTGAAAATGTACAAAGTTTCAACAATAAAAATTTTATATAAAAAGTTCATCAATCACTCTCAGTCAATATTATCAATTTTAAATTTGCATTTTTAAAGATAAATGCAAAAAACCCCGGAACATAACAAAAAACCAAAACGTGGTTTTCAATTGAAATCCTCACAGATGTATGTGTAGAAATGTAATTAAATTTGAGTAAGTATATTGTATTCTACATGAGATCGTGACTACGGTGTGGTTCTATTTATATGCAAAAAATTGAATGCGGCATGCGGCTCTCGTCGACCTGACGTTTGTCCACCCCTGGTGCAGTCAAGCCAACTGTTTTATAACGATGATAATAATTATAAGCATTGCACGAGACGTTCAAATGGTGATGGTCGAGACACACGACCGGAAAAAGATACCAAAATTTAATTTTATAATGTCCTCGAGATATGAAGTGGGTCGGAACACACAAATTTTCCGTTAAGTATAAACGAATTGGCGAGAACTTATCGTATTTTGTGATTTTCTCTCGCGGGGTCATTACAGTAAACTTATATCCGAAAAGGTGCCTTTTGAGAAGGACTGCAATCTCAAATAAAACCGGAACCGTTTTGAAAAGGACTTAACTCCAAATTTTAAAACATCCCTTCTATCCAACAAAAATGTCCATATGACGTTGTTCTCAGCAGTACGGCCCAACACAATATAATTGACGAAGATATATTACGAATTTAAAAAATCAGGGTTGCAGATATTTAAAAATCTCGGTACAGGAAAACCTCGATATAACGGACAAAAATCCGGTCTAATGTAAAAAAAAAATAAAAACGTCCTGTTAACATTATAAATGCTTAAATTCAAGTGTTGCTGCAAGTAAACAATTTTCAGCGCCATGATAAACACGTCACGTCTGCATTCACTAGAATTTGCAATATATCTTACACTTTAGACGTTTACGTCGACATCAAACAGCAACGTCACTTCACGACGAGTCTCCGAAGACAATTAAATAGTATCTTCACTATTAAGGTGTTAACTGTCACTTTTTGATAGAAATGCTTGATTTTCATATGAATTACAAAAATTATTAGAAAATTATTGATGAGTGATTGTTAAAATTTCATTTTTTAACTAATTTGCATTGTTTGTATTATTGATTTCCTGTAAATTATTTCTTAGTTCTTGAACCCATGGTTTTGTATACCTGCTACCTTAAACTCAAATATTTCATATAAATAGACTTGCTTGAAAAGTTGATAATGCTCGCGATGAGCGAAATCGGTCCTGATCAAAAATATATTGTGGGATTAAGTGCTAAAAATGTGTTTTTATTATTTAAAACAGTATTTTGTATTTTTATTAATATCTGAATATAATGTATTTTCAAAAAAAGATCATATTTTTGTAAAACGGACTTTCGGTTTTAACGGAAGCACCCTCCCCGCAATTAGTCCGTTATATCGAGGCTTACCTGTACAAATAAATTCGCTCAGTTTTATTGGTATCCCTGTATTATCACACAAATTTAATGTATGCATTAAAATCAATTACACGTACAATTTATTATCTATTTCTAATTTAAGACTCGATGATATCATCGCTAAAAGTTATTTTTGACATAATAGAAAAAAGTTAGCCATGCTAATGATTACTAAGGTACTATTTGATATTTTAACAAACGTGTTTTAGAAAGATACGACGAGGCATCTGAAACAAACTCGAGGGCACTTAATGTGAATCTAAAAGTCTAGTGGTAACATAAATGTCAAGGGCAGAGAGGAATTGGCATTTTGCTAACAAATTATCTGCGATAGATAAGCTATACTATATATATATTAAAATCTAGCACAGATCGAACTCATAAATAAAATCATTCACAGTAGTGTTTCATGGAACTTTAATATCTAGATATTTCAGTTTCGTTCTAACGTCAGAAATTTCCTGACGATATCGACTGAAAGTGTTTGATTGAATTTCAATATCAAATGTCAATTGTTGAAACTGCGTACATCTTCCCATGTTTTATCAATCATGAACCAAGTTTCACCTTTCGGCTTCATAAGGGATTTTATCACACGGATGTAGTAGAACTAACACACTGAAAATATTAAGGTGCTTGCTTGTATAGAATAAGAGTAAAAATATTATATATATATTTATCTTAACATATATATATCTGAAATAATTTAAATAACTATTGCTTTATTCATGAAGGATTCAATTTTGAAGACAATACAGCCTAATGACTTTTTGATGAAAAGTTTTTACAATAATAGAAACGGGTTCTGAACATAAAATATATTGCGGAAATTAGTTTATGATATTTACTGAAGGTGCTTGATGGAATTACAACATAAAATTTAAATTGTCAAATCTTTCTACGATTTCACATGTTTTGTCACAAACGACACGGGTTTCGCATTCCGGCATCTTCAGCCATTCGATCACAAGGATGCAACAGATCTGACAGTCAGTTCAAATTTGAAATTTAGTATTCAAAAATGTATTTTTATTATTTAAACATCTTGTCTTTCTTACAATCAAGAAGTGACAGTTGAAACCTTAAAAGTGATAATCAGCTACCATTAAATTGGAATTGAGCAATTCGATACATAGAGGGACATACATATTTAAAATTATTACTTATGTTTCGATTATACATCAGGTGACCTAATGTTCCAATTATTTGCTTTACGATTGTTAGCTTGTTGAACTAATTTCACGTAAGAGATTTAATAAGGGAGAATAAAGAAGGTTTAACTGGTAGTTTAATATAGACACTGAATTCAATTGGGCTATGTTTATGACTAACATTTCTTGATTAAATTGTGTATGATCATTCATGTTCTAATGAAATGGTGGTTTTTGAGTCGAAGTCGTGAAAAACAAGCAAATTGGACCACTTTTTCGATCAGATGATTTTGAAGAATATATAAATGAACAATTTGCCGGATTGATTGATTGGTTGATCATTAATTTAATGCTCATAAATAGAAAACGACGGTAAAAACCAAACAAAAAAAAAATGTGGTATCGTACAAAGTTGTAACAATTCAAATTTCATCAAGCACCTTCAGTCGATATCATAAATTATATATATTTTACTCGGAGTCGTGTTGTTGATTTAGAATTGAAATCGTGATTTGGTCGAGATATCAGAGCCCTGGTTTTAACGAATCCAAAAATGATTTGAAAATAATTATTTCTATTGTCATAATATACGTCAGTATCACAGTAGCTTCAAAGTTGTTTGTCTGCTTGTAAAAATATATGGCAACACTATTGTGTTTATTATCGTTCCATTTATCATTGTTTTATTATCACAGCAGTCCATTTAAATTGATTCAATTGAACAGGTAGGCAAATATCCAAAATCAATCAAAGTAGTTTTTTTTTTGTGTACACCCGGATGTTTTTGCCACAGATCGCAAAGCAAATAATAAAGTATATCAAGTGAAAGTAATGCAGACGTACACCGCTTATTTTGTTATTACATTAGCGGCTCCATACACAGCCGGCATAGCAAATAATTGCACATCGGGCTTTATAATTATTAATTATATGAACTAATTGATGGGAACAACCACGTTTTCATTATATATTCATACAAACGAATGCAGCAGCGAAAAAATAAACAAATTTTCCATTTTTGAATTCATTCAAATAAAGAACAATTATAATTTTGTTTTCATTGTTGGTTTTAAGTATCATGGGAGCAGAATTCCAAATACAAATTTAATGAAACGAATTCTTCATCGAATTGCGGAGAAAATGGCGGTTTTATGAAATTAATTATATACTTGCTAGATAGAACTGTAAATGTTTATTATTTTTCATAATTTAATAAGAATAATGAAAGTTTATTGAAGTAAGAAAATAAAACCAAGTTCGTTTTTTTTTAATCTGAAGATACAATCAAACAATTTTTTATCAAATTTTGATTGAAGTTTAAAGTGAAATCGCGATAAATACACAATTATTTTTAATTGATTGAATTGGCATTCACTTGGTAGAACTCCATCATAACACGGTGAAAAAATAGCAATGTATTTTAGTTCTACAAAATTATTTTTACAAATATAGTTGATAGCTATTTCGGCTCACGCCATCGTCAGAACTATAGTTAGTTAGTTATAGTATAGTAGAACAGTAGTTCTGACGATGGCGTGAGCCGAAATAGCTATCAACTATATTTGTAAAAATAATTTTGTAGAACTAAAATACATTGCTATTTTTTCACCGAATTATTTTTTACATGCTTCTATAGTCCTCAACGAATTTTTGCAGAACTAATCATTCATATACACTTTCACCGCATTATTTTCCCTTAGTTTTAAGCGGCAGTGGCGTAACAAGCGTCAAATGTGTCTACAGTTTTTTTTTATCTTATAAAGCATGTTAACTTCTCCATGTATTGTCACTCACTTCCCATGTTTCGTCTTTTGAAGATACTATTGCACCTGTATGATAGAATGCACGAAGATGCCACAAGAAGAAACCCGAGCGGTGAGTGACAAAACATATGAAAGTATACGTATGTAGCTTAAAAGATTCAATATTAAAATATTTAATTGAATGCATGCATAACTGCATGATAAAATCATTCCCATCAGTCGAAACTTGCATGAAAGGAGAGTTTACTTTTTTATGGCAGTGTATCCGAGTGCTTCTACATAAAAAAATACGAAACGCATTTTTTTTGTTTATATAAACCTATTGCATAAAGACAATGACTTAAATGTGGTTAATAATCACTGATCTGTAAATTCAAAGCTTAAACTCAATAGGGAGAGTTGATTTTTTGTGGCATTGTATCCTAGTTCTTCTACATAAAAATGCAAAAGCATTTTTCTTATTTCTTAACACCTATTACATGAATATATAAGACAATGATTTGAATGTGATTAATAATCACTGATCTGTAAATTCAAAGTTTGAACACAATATTACGCGTGCTGGAAGTAAGATTTAAAACTACAGTGACGTAGAAGAAAGCAGACACGTCGGGCTTAAACTATTATTTAAATATCGTATTTTTTTTATAAAACAGTAGCGGAAACACCGAAAAATTAAATTTTATATTGTAAAAATAAAAATCAACGTTAGCGAATTCCGCACGGGGCATTAAACTCGAGCTGCTTGTATCTTATAAAACTCACATTTTCGACAACCGGAGCAATAAACCAATTGTAAGTTATAACATTAACTCAACCACGACAGAAGTTATTATTGTTTGAATAACTCGTTTTAATACAATAATTAGATCTTACAGCAACTCGAGCGTTACAAAACGAATTAATAACGGCTTAATAATACAAATGCTTTGAAGCTATCGCATCTTGGCTTCATCTCTCTGTATTTGGTTTCTCTAATAAATTTATCAAAGAAAGAATTATAAGTTTACCTAAAAAGAAGAACTAAAAATCCCGTTAATCGGTGGGATACAAATTGTTTCCGGATAGCTATCACAAAATATTGATTCGAATTGCGTTTACAACTAGATATATGTACGCTCGAAGACATAGATGAATTGATTTTTTAAAAGATGGTTACTTCACTTTCTTACCAAGTACGCCACAAATGTAAAATACAAGAGTTGTTAAGACTTTGTATGATTCCACATACATTTTTTGTCACTAACGACCCGTGTTGCATCCGTGTGTACTCTATCACACGGATGCAACACGGGTTATGCTATTTTTATTTTGAATCGTTAAGACTTTTTAATTTTGTACTTTTTCATAGGTTGTGTCACTAACCCGTGTTGCATCCGTGTGATAGAGTGCCTGATGATGCCGGAAGGTGAAACCCGGGTCAAATACTTCGATAAAAAAAAACGAAAGCCCGAGTACTCGAAAAATAGACAGAAATAAATAAAGCTTAATAATAGTAAAACAAATTATTTTTCATTTTTTTTTATTTCACAATTTATGATATCGACTGAAATTGATTAATGGAATTTCAATGTTAAATTTGAATAATTAAAAATTGTACAATTCCACGAGTTTTGTCACTAATGAACCGGGTTTCGCCTTCTTAAAACCTAATCTGTACCGATGCTAACTGTTTATAGTGTGTTAGTTTGATTGAATGCTTGAAGATGTCGAAAAGCGATATCCGGGTCGTTAGTGACAAAACCTATGAAAAAGTACAAAATTAAAAAGTAAACTCATAAAACTCATTTGTGCATATAATATTTTTTTACACATTTTAAATATTGTTTAATGAAGTCTTCAATGTTTATTTCTGTTGTTTAATGTTGCTTTATTAATTATTATGACTCTTCGTGTAATCAATTTGATTTATTTCGCACCAGAGTGCAAAATTATATTTGTAAACAGCTTTTGCATAACAACGTAAAGCAATAATTCAAATTTATGTTATAATGTATTTACAAATCACACATTCAGCGTTTAATCATTGGTTAAAAAACACATTCCATTCATGGCACAGTGGTTATTTATAGCTGAATTTGATACAAAACATTTTTCGAATTATTAACGATTTCGAAGTACTTAATCACCCAATAGTGGGTACTGCGAATTCATCATGCATAAGATATGTGTGTTAAGTACGGTTTTTGTATCTAAACAAGATATTATGACAAAACAAAATCTTAAAACTAGGCAAAGTCATTTTTTTTTATTTATCAAATGTGAAGGGTTTTACTGTATGTTTAACCATTTCCCTGCTAATCTATGTTCAAAATAAATCATTGAGACATATTTGTAATGCCCCGTGGTACGTGCGCAATTCGCTGCTACATAGACTTGAAAGTGCCTACAATTCGAGAGCTCGATCGTGAAACTTCGCAAAAATTTAACAGGTAAACATTAAACCCCTACGATCTCTTATCTACATAATTATGATGAGACAGTGCCGTGGAATCGTATAAAACCGAAAGCGGTTCTGCTTGACGACCCCTCCATAGATTTGTTTTTACAAATCTTAATCTCAAAATACACAATCTTGGCATCTGAAAATGACTATCGTAGTTCATTGTCTTACACATTGTATATGCATGTGTGTATCTGAATGTGCGATTGTATGCATATGTAAGCGTGTGTATGTATAGTATGTGAGGATATAAATTTTATATAATGCATGTGGTGTCCACGTAAACCTTTTTACAGAGGGTTGCTCAGCTCTGCAGCGACTAATGTCTGTCAAAAACGATTATGCAACTTAATAAGTATATACATAAGAAATGAAGGAGACTTGAAGACCTCTGAAATTATTGCGATTAAAGGATTTTCCGTATTAAATAAACACGAGGAGATACCAGGACAAATCAGACAATATTGTACAATAACACACAAATTAGCCTATGAACGCAAGTTCTTTCAACACCGTAATATTTTTGAGGTTCAACTATCGGTAGTTCCAACACTGAGCACATTGTCAGTCAAGGGGTAGCAATTTAAATATACATATACAATTTATATAATAAAAAAATATTTTTTAGTATTAATTCTACAATTTAATAAATTTATGATCAGGACCAGATACGATAGTAGCGAGTATTATCAACTGATTGCGATGAGCGAAACCATTCCCGACAAATAATTAATAAAACTGAAGAAATAATACTGAGAATGTGTTTTTGTTATTTAAAATATAACACTTTCCCATCAAGAAATTACACTTGACAACTAAATAGTGAAAATATGAGGTATTTATTTGATCTTTTTTAAATGATAGCTACACCCTGTCCGTAACGCATAATAATTTAATTTATCTACAGCGAAGAGAGAGGTTGAATTTAACAGCGATATCTGTCACACAATATTATGTTAATAATTACTATATTACAAAACAACTTTTCGTTGCATAAGAATAGATAATTTAAAATAACGTGTACACCTTGTAAATAAAGATAAACAAACATTCCGTAGACAATTATTAACTATTGACACACGACTTATAGATAATACCAACATCCAACAACGTTTACATGTCTATGATAATTCAATAACATATAGCACCGGTTAATAGCCGAGACTAAAGTCATACATTGTAAGATTATAGGGAAAGATTTATTTGTTAGCGTCAATAACATCATCACTAAGTTTCATTTATATAATAAAAGATAGAGTGAAAAAATATATGAATCGCGGTGAATCAAATTTGAATTCAGTTGTTAGTCATTTGTTGTCGCTATACAGATATACGATTTGTTCGCTATGATTAGTGTCAAATTTACTTTATTTTTATTGAATCGTCAATTCTTCAATTGTTTGGCATAACTTCATTATAATAATGTAGACATATCAATGTGATTATCTCTACAAATTTTTAAAATATAGTTACCGATAGTTATTTCGGCTTTCACCATCGTTAGAGCTTTGCTGACTACACTAGGAATTCTAAAATCCTGGGATATATTGATTGATATTTGAAACCAAACTCTAGAAACTCGAGAGTTTGGTTTATTTTCAATTCATTGATGTGAAAAAATATAAAAAAAATAATTTATTATTTATTGAAAAACAAATAAATGAAGGTATGTTTACACGTATTGAAAAATATGGAATATATTTAATAAGTCAATTCATTGTTGAATATATATAAAAAAAAAACACATTGTATGATATTACCATCAAAAATAAATTAACACAAATTGCTGATTGAATTTTGGAGCCTCTGACATGACAATTTGCTTGACTCGTTTATATGCCCGATTTAAATGTCAAAAACATAAGAATGTAGACTAGTAACCTTTGAATATAAATTATGAAAGATTTTATGACACTAAAAATAAACAGCTGATTTTATTCGTATGACAACCAATGCTGAGCTTAAGACGAGAGGTTCTCTACGCGGAAAATTTAAATGCTAAGCAGGCCTAACAAACTAATGTGCGGCAAAAATTAAGTAATTTTACTGTAACACGGTGTAAAAAAAGAAACGTTTTTTAGTTCTGTAAAAATTATATGGAATATAGATGAGTAGTGAGTACAGAGAGTAGTATCAGCTATCAAATGTATATCTTATAATTTTTATAGAGTTAAAATACATTGTTATTTTTTCAAAGTGTTCTACCAAGTAACTGCCAATTCAATCAATATACTTTATGTTATCAACTGAAAGTGCTTGATGGAATATCAATACCAAATTTGAATTGTTAAAACTTTGTACGATTTCACGCGTTTTGTCACTAACAACCCGGGTTTTGTCTTTAGGCATCTTCAGACATTCTATCACACGGATGCAACAGAACTGACTAAGTTCTGTCAGTTGACAGTCGTATAAAGTTTTAACAATTCAAATTCAATCAATATACGTTTATTGTAATAATATATTGTATAATATTTGTTATAGAAAAATTGTATTGCTTGACAAATTCAAGAAAATCGTTAATATTTATTCATTAATACTATTCGGTATATATTTTTAAAGCAAATAATTAATTTACTCATTTCAATTAAGATATATATTTAGATCAATTTCTTCGGGTGAAATATGAAATAGCTCGTTAAATCATTTATTGCGCGTAAAATTTTACTGCGTTCATAAAATTTCGATTCTACGCATGACATCTTATATCAGATGTTTCTGTATTAGAGAAATTCACAGGTTGCAGGATTACAATTTTGCATAAGTAATATTATAATTTCTGAAAAATCATTTTTGAAATGTTTACTCCTTTATAATTTAAATTATTCTGCAAATGTTTACGTTGCAGTTCACCCCGACCTGGTAATACTAAACAGGAGAACAGGGTTTCTATAACTGTTGTGAGAGTTTTGTCTACAAACCGCATGATGAAATCGGACAAGATGCAAAATTCAACTAATCTATTAAACAACTGCTACAGAAAAATATGAAAAAAAATTGATTCTGTCATCTGAAATCATATTCAATTTTCAATTGTTACAACTTTGTACGATTCCACATATTTTGTTACTAACGACCCAGATTTCGCCTTTCGGCATCTTCAGGCATTCTATCACACGGACGCAACAGAACTGATGTAAAATAAACAGTAAGCATTGTTTATATACCAAATTTATTAATTACTGGAACCTTCAGTCGATATCATAAAAGAAATCATATTGCTTATTTCAGGTAATGGAATTTTCTATTCTTCGAGTTTTCGGTAGTTTCGTAGGAAAAAACTTTTGTTTATAAATAACAAAAAAACTTTATAGAAATCACCGACGATGTGAAATGACTATAAATGTGTCTTAAAATTAGCTGTTTTTTTAAATATGCAAGCAGAATACAATTCAAGTGAAACGTGTCCGTCTTGCATTTGAATTTATCGAAGATGTAATCTTCTAACTTCTAACGTGAAGCATATGGACTGCTAATGGAGTATCTTGAGAGATATACGTTCAATCTCTCTTAAAAAGGGCAACAATATATTTAAATTTAATACTAACAATATATGTATATATTTGAATTATAGACATTCTCTGTTTGCATACAGAACCATTTTTATGGCATATAAATGCTGCAAAGGGTATTTAGGGGTAATGGTGGTGCCTATTATAAATGATTTGCCCAATTGTTTTAGGGCACCGTTGAAATATGATCGTTTTAATTAAACGCTGTGACAAAAAACTTCACCTCAATTCAAAATGTCAAAAACAGCTGTCGACGGTCGGTTAAATTCAAACCTTCGTAACAGGTGGCGCGCAAAGCGCAGCTTTTGAAATTAGATCATAATATGTTGAACGTTATGAATAAAAGCAGAAATTTCATTGTATGTTCATTTCATTCTAATTTGTAATAACCTGGGCCGCATTGGGAATGATTTGGCCGATTAATTATAAACATACAAATGAATAACAAGAATGTTTTTCTAAAATGGAATTGACGATTTGACTGAAGATTTATTTGACATTAATACGTGGTTTTTTTGCTGAAAATACATAGAGAATTTATAATACATGTTTTAAAGTTATTTTTTAAGGTAAGGTTTTTTTCTAACACAAAAAAAAGTATTTTATGTGAAAAAGATTTCTTTGTATTTTCTTATTATATACAAGATAAATATTATTTATTGAGTAAAACAGCAATTTTAAAAGCAAAATAATTGCAATACAAAATAACAATAACTTTTGTGCCATTAAATTATTAAAAATTAAATACACGAAAATGACAGACTTTTTCAATATAATACAAATTAGATGATACCCATATTATTATTTTTTTGTAGTGGTCAACAACCTTTTTAGTAACTGGGTGAAAAGATTCAATTTTGTAAATTTTATTTGCATAACACCTAAAGGCTTAAAATAATTAATTTTGACTAAATCATATTTAAAAAAACTAAAAATTATTAATTTTTCATTTAAGATATTTTCAATAAGTAAATAAGTTTACAAAATAAACAATATGCTACAAAATAGCATATTTCTTTGGCGGGTAATTCAAAAATTTTAATTACCGCACAGGCTGTAGGTTGCCAACCACTGCGCTAATATGTTTGTATATATTAATTACAAACTTATTTGCTTTTCATTAAGTAGATATGGCTTTTTAACTGCAATAATGTTACGCATTATAATGGTCAGTCATAATATTTTTATTTACATAAACATTATAAAAGTACGCACAGATGCAACTGTTCATATAACAAAAAATACAGTTTAACCTGAATTCTAAGTGTTTAATAATACAACATAATTTGAAAATTATACAATTAAGTGCACAGGTGAAATCAAATTGAAACCATTATGAATACCATTAAAAAGCATGAATCTAAAACAAATAAATAATATATTCAATAACGCGTAGTATTAATTTGCATAAAGGTTGAGTAACGTCACGTTGCAGAAATGTATACAATAGTAAAGTTTGTCTCGACAGGAATCGACGAAACGTCCATCCGTTTAACAGAGTCATTTGCATTTTTAATAATGTCTGTTTTCTGAGAATAACATATCTACCTGTTTAAATAATTGATTACCTCCACAAGAAAACACATTCAACGCACGGATTTTAGTAAAGTCATAGTGTCGGAATACAAATAAATTCGGTGGGATATATTTGGCGAAAGGTCAGATAACTGTTGCGACAAAGTAAAGTACGACACTGATTTATCGAAAAAAAATGTATATCAGTGGAGAGACGTGAAAAAAATACTACATATAAACGAAAACTAAAAATGAAGCACTTCAAAAACGGCGAAAAATATACAGAATGTAATTTTTTAACCGCGTTCACAACCGAAGCTGGGCTTATCACTGATGATTTTTTTCCTACAAAAACTGGTTTTCCTTCAGTAGCTGAATTTTTCACCCATAATTTCTCAACCGGTAGTTCATGAAAATATTTTGGCCGGACCGCCTGGGTAAGCCGAAACAATGGAATAATGCGTTGTGTTTAATGGATTTTCAATTATATTTTTTGTTACTGTCTGATTTTTTTTATTTGATAGATTGAAGCTTAGGAATCATGGAAAAATTATAAAATATTTTATTTATTAATTATATCGTGTATCTTATTCCATTTGATTCAATGACGTTCGAACATTATGAAAATCTTAAAATTAATTAAGGAGTTAGTAGAACGCTTTTTTTATTTTTTTACGGAGTGCAAAGGGTTAATAAGCTTTAATATTGTCACATCAACATACAGTGTTAAAAATAATTGTTTTTAATGAAAAAATCCATTATATAAATATTATTATTTCAAATTTGATTTGTTGACTGACTGACAGTTATGTTGCATCCGTGTGAAAGAAATGAATGCCTGAAGATGTTGAAAGGTGAAGCCCATGTCATTAATGACAAAACATGTGGAATCGTACAAAGTTTTAACAGTTTAAATTTGATATTGAAATTTCATCAAGCACCTCCAGTCGATATTATAAATTATTTATTATTTCATTCCAATGTTAATGATACACAAAACATTTTTGGATTTATTAAATGGTCCGCGCATGTAAAAAGGTTGAGAAAATATGGTTTAACCTATATTTTCAAGCGAATATTGATAGAAAGAAGTTGAAATGACAAGACTAGAGATGAAATAATTTTAAGAATTTGATAGCTAAATGTTTTAGCTGCCATTTAATTCTTTCCATTGGGTCTGTGTTTTCCTTCAGTTAATACCTTTGGTATATACACTATGATAACTGTTTATTGTGCATCAGTTCTGTTGCGTCCGTGCGATAGAATGAATGCCTTAAGATGTGGAAAGGCGAAACCCGGGTCGTTAGTGACAAAACATGTGGAATCGTACAAAGTTTCAACAATTCAAATTTGATGTTGAAATTTCATCAAGCACCTTCAGGCGATATCATAAATTTCATCATATCATGACGACTGATACCATATTAACTTTTCAGATAAAATACTGTTTTTTATAATATGAAATTTGCCACAGAATTTAATTTTTGCTATCAAAATTTGGTTAACTTTTAATGAATAAAAAGGTAGGTAGAAAAAAGGTTTTGTATTTAAAATCGATTGAAAATAATTTGGTTAGATGTGATTTTACTAAGATAATGATAAAAATATACTATCGCTGAAATGTATATGTATAAAATATTGAAATTAATATTAAGCACTTTTTTACGCGAGGTTTAAACTCGGTAGCACGAACTACTGTTTTCGAATTAACATGCAAGTATAATAATAGTTTAACGCGTCCTCAAAAAATGACGAGTCATTTCAGTGAAAGTGCTTTTTTTGAATCGAAATAATGAATATACCAATTTGAAACGGAAAACGCGATACAACTGATATTATATCAATCCAAGGCCATCTGAGAGAGGAACTTGTTAGACACAGATTGCGTCATTTATTTTCGCAAAGAATTCAAATTTATTTCTCATGCTCAGTTCCAAATCAAATTATTTCACATTGGGAATAATTAAAATTTGCATTTAGTACTGACGGAACATTCACTTATCATTTCAGACACTTTCGGAAACTTAATTACAACCGCAGAATTATGGCCGTTTTTAACCAGTACGGACAACTTCCCTTCCCATATATTGTAACACGGAGATGAATTCGTTTGATAGATTCATGCTACAAAATTGGATTCTAATACTTCTTATCGATATTGTGGATTTAGAGTCGGAGTCAGAAGACGCGAAAAATGAAACCGAAGGTGCTTGATGGAATTTCAATATCAAATTTGAATTGTTACAACTTTGTACGATTCCACATGTTTTGTCACTAACGACCAGGCGTTCCATTACACGGATGCAACAGAATTGACGTAAAATAAACAGTTAGCATCGTCTATATACCACAGGTGTTAATTGAAGGAAAACACAGACCCCAAGGCAAGAACTAAATGGCAGCTAAAACAAATTCAGTAATATTGATATAATAATAATTAATACAATTGCCTGTGATGAATTTCATTAACGATTAATCTTGTTAATGAGTCATTCTTGAAAGGGTTTTACAACAAATATTGATCAACTAACATTAAAATATAAACAGGTTTTTTTTTATAGATAAAGATACCTACTTATTTCAATCTGGCAAGTAACGATCAAACATCTAGTGATGGAATATAAGAATTACTTAGACTACATTTTCGATGAGACGATTTTGACGAATATCTCAATGAACAATTTACCGGATTGGTTGGTTGATCTTTGATTTAATGCACATAAATAGGAATAGTAGGAAAAACCGATGTCCTCTTTTTTTAAAGATACCACAGCCCTGCTTTTTATCATGTATTGAAATAACGACGAGATATAAAATTCATTCGACAAAATGTTCTTAACGAAAACCTAAGCAGTTTATTTTTATATTCCCTTTTTAGATGTCAACTGTCATTTCTTGCTGGAAGGGAATTATATTTAAATAATAGAACACAGCGCGTTGAAATATTGTATATCTGATGCATGGTACAGAAATGACATCCAAGGATAGCTTTAAATCGATTTTAACCAACACCACAAGACAAATAAAATACATCTGAACGTGAATTATGTACTGTAGCCGAATAGTCAAGCTTTATCGGTGCAAAACACAGTACGGACTAATTTGTACATAATTTCTCAATGAATAATGCTTTACAAAATTTTGTACATTACTCAATGATTTTTCTTTTTTCTTTACAAAATTTTAAATTAAATTGAGGATAAAAAAATAAAATATCGTTCCCTTTTTCGAATAGCAAAAGAGTACGTCTGTTAAGCAGTCAGTTCTCGTGAAAACAGATTTTGTGGGAATCTAATAAATAGCACGGTGAAAAAATAGCAATGTATTTTAGTTTTACAACTGTAGAATTGAATAACTAAAATACATTGCTATTTTTTCACCGTGTTATAATGGAGTTCTACCAAGTAAATGAGAATTCAATCAACAAATCTTATGAATGACCAAATGGTTGAAAATAATGTATTTTTTTCAAATTTTGAATTATAAATACACAACTTCTTTAGTAACGTTATCACCTTATGTGTATAAAAAACACATTGGTTTAAACACTTTTAATGTTTCAACTTTCACTACTTGATGGAAAGGTATATTTTAACGAAACCTGTCCTGATCGAAAAATATATTGTGGAAATAGTAATATATAATACGTGTTTTTATTATTTAAAATACGTTGATTTAATATTCGTACATCTTAAAGTGTTAAGTTTGATTCGATCTGTGTATTCTTTACAATGAAATACTTCTCATTGCAAAATAAAAAAATCAAATTTGAATTTGAATTGTGTTTTCAGTGTTCATGCAAATTGCGACTGCATCCCTGTAGAGCCCTTTTCTGAAGCACTACATGTCCCTAATACGTCCCCGCTTATTCCAAATACAAATTTGAATCCCGCTAACATTTCTCTGGCAGTCTGGCGGGATGGTAAGAAAATAAAAATAAAATGATAATGGGGTAGCCGTCAAAAATGTGTTTTCGAGGCTTACTTCGGGAATGATTAATTGCGATTGAATATTAAGTATACATAAATGACAAATTTGAATTTTTGTTGAAACTTTTTGCGATACCACACGCTTTATCACTAACGACATGGGTTTCGTCTTTCAACATCTTCGGGCATTAAATCACACGGATGCAACGAAACCCGGGTCGTTAGCGACAGAACATATATTTTATATAATAAAAACACATTTTTAGTACTTACTTCCGCAGTATATTTTACGATCAAGATCAGGATCATCAGTTGATAGTGCTTGCGATAAGTGAAACCGGTCCTGATCATAAATTTTTTTGTGGAAGTGAGTACTAAAAAATTGTTTCTAAAACTCTTGTTGTATATTACTGGGAATTTGAGTCCATGAACGAAAAACGAAAACCAAAAACATTAACCAATACACCACAGATCCAACAATGAACACGCTCGAACACGACTAAGAATATCTTATGTGTAAAATATGTTTTATACATATATATAATAATTAACTCATTTTTAGTACTGATTTCCACAATTTGTTTTATGATCAGGACCAGTTTCGGTCATAGTATACATTATCACTTGATGGGTGGGGAAGAGCGAACCCGGCTCTGGTCATAAAATATATTGAGGAAAGTGTGTTTTTATTATTTAAAATATCATGCCAAAAATACCATCCATCACGAAGTGACGGTTAACACCTAAAAAGCGATTATTAATATTGTGATAGCGACGGCATTGTTTGAAAATAAATTAACCCTATGGAAATTACAAGATGGGTAGCAAAAATAAGAAAAAAACTGTGTTAGATTGCCATATGGGTCACCATAAACGATAGAATTAGAGGCAATAAAATCGTAGACAATCGAATAATTTTAGACTCTCAAGCAATGGTCAAAAAATGCTATTATTAAAAAAAAATGTCAAACGCACTAAATAGTTTTACCTACCTTGGGTTTTTTTTAATTGAAAAACATTGTCGGTTTGAGAATTCGACATTTGGTATATTTAAAAATTCGTAAAAAGAATTAAAACTTTAATATACAACAATTAGGGAGAGAGTTGAATTGATAAAACTTGATTAATTGTAGTCTTTCTGTAACGTTAGCATAATACTACTTATTATATTGTTCGAAGAAAGCTAAAGCGACTAGTTTACAATTAGTTATTATCAAATCTAGAGGGAAGAGAAAACCTGACAGTTTTCCTAGGCGGTTGATTCGGGGATAGCAAACATTGATGTAAAGAAAAATTTAAAATTATTAAAATGTCATACATTTGTAATACTCTGCAAGTACTTGAGATAGTAGAGCGACCCTTCCATGACATTGGTATAATACCGCAGATCGTTCAAAATCAGACAATAACCGACATTCATTTACGGCGCAAATTGCAGTGCTTCTGTATTGGGCATCGATAATCGAATGAGCAAAATATTTTTACAAAATTTTCATTATAAATGTTTAAAACCCTTTTCTATCGTGCTAATTAAAAGCTCTCGTATAATCCATTTGATAAAGAATTACTGTATATAAATTCTTGATAAATCATTCCCGTTCTCCGAATAAGCATAATATATTATAAAAAAATCCTGGAAGTGATGACTTCAATTGACTATTATTATGAATAAACTGTCAACAATTTTAACTCAGTTGTGCTGAGCATTTAATAGTATATTCCTACGCCTATACTTCAAAAATTTATTGAATAATATTGGTTTGAAACAATCTTATTGAGTTTGTCAGGACAAATCAAGCAACGCATTAATTCAAAAATTAGCGAGTACACGAAGGTTTTAACCACTGTTAAAATTCATATGTTTTCGAGTATCAACCATCAACACAGTAAAATCAGCCGTCTCAAGAGTTGAGACGTTAGCAGTGAAAGGGTTAATATACCAATAAGTAAAGATAGTGAAGATGTAAATGTCGATTGAATAATTCTACTTGTTATTCAATAATCCACACGAAATAACGGCAGTTAGATGCAATCAAATATATTAGAAACACATTAAAATTGTATATTTTATAAACTGTCTACATCTGTATTGTTAATTTTGCGTTGTTATTGTCATAAAAAAATATTTATAAACTTCTAGACGCCAGAAACATGCTGTTGATAAATTTATTTATTTTTTCACGATCTTTTAAGCGAGAATAAAAAATCACTATCGCGAAATGAAATACGACACATAAAGCTCACTGACTAATGGACGAAATTTAAATACAATAATTCGTCAGTGATTAATATATGTACATACGAAAGCCCACTTGAGCTAACATTTTATTGACATTTCGAGTCGTAAAAAAATACTTGATTTTTAACTAGTTATAGACAAGAACGTTTTGATATAAATGAATATATTGATACATTATATTAGTTGTTTAGTGTAATACAAACTTAAAAATCCTTGTTTTACCGAATATTATTTTGACAGTTTCGTAGAGGTGTGTACTTTAGCGACTGTGTGAGCTTTTACGAAATGAAACGTCAAATATTTACAATATACCATTGTTTTGAATTAAATTTGAGTATATAGATGTATTGAAGGATCGATTCGGGTTTATTTTTGATGTTTTCATTTAAAAACTGCAGTGATTTGAAGTGGGTGTAAAAAAACAAACCTTGGAAGGTCCTGAGGGTAGTTGAGTGAAGCATAATACGGCAAATATCCACACTGCGGCGAATAGTAGAACGATTTTGATATTTCTCCTCATTTTGTCACAATTTAAAGAATATTTCGGTTAATATTTACACGTTTATTATCTATTTACAACGTAATGTATCGAAATGTCACGATCGATACATGTGCGATGCGTCTTAGCAACTACCGCCATACACTTCGCGCCGCGAGCAGCCATCAACTGACAGAACGAATGGCGAGCGCGAACATGTTCCCAAGTCCCGTTCGTTCCGTTCGATTATGCCATAATACAGTGATTCTTAACTATTTGTAATAACATTTTTATAAATATTAATACTTGTGCTATAATTAATTGCATCGTTAATTATTATTTGTAGCGTGCATGATATTGTACATTGTTATAATAGCATTTATAATATGATACAACGTACTTTATTCTACAAATATATCTAAATTTTTAATCATCCACTTCACTATTACAATAATATTTTAACAAAGAAATCAATAATTTGGATTACGTTGGATGATAAAAATAAATTATAAATAAAATGAAAAAAAATAAGGCTTATTTTAATTAAAAATGTTATCACTGCAGTTCTGAACAGCTGCCAAAATATTTTTTTTATTGATTGAATTGGCATTTACCTGGTAAAACTCCATTAAAACACGGTGAAAAATTATAATGCATTTAAGTAAAAAAATTGTTGATAGCTATTTCGGCTCATGCCATCGTCAGAAATATTTTTGTATTATCAACTATGGCTTTTGTTACTACTTGCAGAACAAGTGGAATAGTGTATTTATTATGTTTAATTTTACACATTTTGTACAAACGTACCAAGGAATAAAAGGCGAAAGATTTATACGTATTGAAGGGAAGCCAGAGTGGTAGTTTGAAGATCAAAAAAATATTGTTTGCTACATCTAAATTAACGAGTCTATTTCTATTATCGTTTTCTTAAAAAAATGAGTGCCGGCCGTTGTTGAGAAGATAGAGTGTGTCGCTAAATTACTTACTTCACAATCATTTTTTCATTGTACCGTAAATGGCAAGAAAAATGTTTATATTTACTGAAATAGTGCCATCTACTAATTCTTTTGCAAAGGACTAGTATACACACTGCACACAACTAAAGTTCCCCTACCAAATTACGTTTGGACGCTTATTCAAAAAAATAAAAAATGTATACATCAAGCAAATGTTCCCAAAGAGACATTGAAACGTGAAATGAGATAGCGAAAATGACATTAGACGATAGGGTTGGGTAAGGGTGAAAAGATTTTCTTAAATTTCTGCAGTGAGCTGCATTTTTTTTATTATTGTTGCCAGTCAATTAAGAAATATAATCTGTTTTCAATGGTTGCGCACAAATGTTTAAAAAGGTAAAAGAATAAAAAATATAAATAAATTATTGACACCAATAGATCAGACACGCATAAAAAATTAAAATTTACATGACTTGAATTTTGCTGCTGTTTTGAATTTTATTTAATGAAAAAATAATATTTTACTCAAGTCGAACAGCAAAATTTTTAGTCAATAGTTTTCTTGATTTTTTTATAAAGAGTGTTTCTTTATTTCACATAAAGCAAAGAAAACACTGTCATAAAATAAAATCATTGGCTTTTTGTGCATTTTAATGTTTTATAAATTTTTGGTAAGTAAAACTTTTTAAAAATAATTTAGCGTATACAGGCCTCTCTAGTATTTTTCGTAAAGCTTTATCCTAATTAGTTTATAAAATTTACAATAGGCGCAATTGCTACTAGATTGATAGCTTCTTTATTTATAAATTAAAAATAATGAGTGTTTCTTCAAATTATCAGTTATTAATTTTTCGTTCAAAAAAAGGATTTTCTGTATAAAAAACAAATACGTCATTATTTATTTGTGGCATCTTGCAATGACTTGTTATAGCTGTTAAAATAAGTGATTTATTTCTGCCATTATAAGCAAAGCCTTACTTTTGGATATTTTATTGTGATATGTGAAATACAACAGTCAAAACGAATAATTTATTGAAATTCAATCATTAATTGCCGTTGGAATATATTTAAGATACTTACATAAAAACATAAAATCACTTGTATTTTGTCATTTATCATTAGATTCAAACATTTTTTTTTTATTTTTCATAATATTCTTTGTAAATGTAGACATCTAGCGAGTTGAAAAATAATTTTATAGTGCATAAAATACTTAAGAATTTGTCCGCTTGGAGCGTTAGTAAGTAACATGTTTGCAAAAAAATCTGACAGTTCCCTCTATACCGTGGAGTGTGGTGTGTGTCCCTTATCAGTAGCCTACTTCTGATCTTTGATATCCACTTTTCATTGTGTGTATTTACAGTGACAGTTTGAGCAAAAACTTTAAAAAACAAGAAAAATTTCCAAAGATTTATAATTGTCAGCCAACAATAAGGTATGTTTAATACATCATTTAGCTTTTCTCAGAATAAAAATAACGAATCCATGTTCGGTTCGTATATTTTTAATCGAATATACGCTTATAGATAAAATATATGGAATTGTTTACGACATAATGTTATTGTTTGAAAGTGATAAAATGAAAATTTGGTTTGGCTATTTTATCATTCTTTTCCGAGGATTAATTTCATTTAACATCAAGTGGTTTATATCAATATAATAATAACTGATTCATCACGATGTAGAGAAAACAATATTTAAGATAACTGAATGATTGTGTACTGTCTATTTTTATTTATAATAGCGTAGTGCTATGATTACTCTGTTTTATAATCGCGTATTTTAAATTTTAATTACATCACTGATTATAGTTTTACTCAGACTTTTTTATGCCACGGCCCATTGAAAAAAAAACAATGAAAACTCTTTTCGGCCGCCAGTTTGGGAAGCACGTATCTAACTAGTCTGCTATAGATATTTTTGTCGACTAATTACAATAACTACTAAGTGTTTATCGTAATTGTTAAGTTAGCACACCGAATGTACAACGAGATATTTCTTATAACCGTATTTATGAAAACTGTTTTAAAAAAGCATTTTTCTCGATGGCTAAAATATTAATATGTAATATAATACAACTATCAATCATTTATTATTAATACACAATATTATCATATAGATAAGCAAACTCATAATCATACGTTTAAAGAAAATGAATAGCTGTATTTTATGATATCGACTGAAGGAATTTCAATATTAAATTATAATTCATTGCAATTTTCTACGATTCCATACGTTTTGTCACCACACATGTATGCAACAAAACTAACATGATTAAATGTAAGTTATGTATGATAAAGGGTCTGAAGATGCCAAAAGGTGAAACCCGGGTCGTAATTGACAAAACATGTGGAATTGTACAAAGTTTCAACGATTCAAATTTGAATAAAACAAATTTCTTCATTTGTTTAAAAGTATTTCGTTAAACATTTGTATTAATACTGTAATAAATGTAAAAACTTTGGTATTAATGTTTTAGTTCACTCTTGCTTTGCGACACTCACTTTTTAGGTAAATGACTTCGACATTGCTACCGCAAAAAGTTAATAGAATTGTTTCAAAAACAATGAAAATTTCTTACCTAAATTATTATTTGGTTCACTAGTTGAGTTCAATTTGGTAAATCATCCATGATACCGTCTGTCGTAATTATAAAGAGTTCTGATAAAAACGTCTTCACCTGACGAGCGTCATAAAATATGATTTTATTTAATAAAATGTGAAAAGCAGCTCATGTGTGCTATTGTTAACTAAAGTTATCGAGATTATCAGGACAAATCAAGATAAGTTGCTATAAAAAATATATTTAACGCAACAGATTAGGCACGCTTATATTTTTGACTGTCGCTTCACAACACACTGCAGTTAGCTATCTTAACTATTTGAACGTTCACAGCTAGAGGGTTAATTTTAAATTAAATGAAACAAATGTATTTAAATTCTACAAAATCTGTCTAAGCATTTCCTCATATCCTTTTTATATGATTATATTTTCTAATAAATTGAAATTCTAACATTTTTATATGATGTATATTTTCTTATTGAAGGTTTAAATTATAATATATTCACATTTTTAAAATTTTTATATTTAAAAGTGTATATATATTAATCGGATACCCTCTGTTGATAACTTAAAATAATTTAATATATGTAAAAAAATTTTAAGTAATATTAATATGAGTAAAAAAAACATTTTATTACTTCTGTATTCTACCAATTGACATATTTACTGCCGAAATTGTTTAAAGAATAAATTTAATACGGCTCATATTTAATTTTATGTAAGTTAGTAGTAATTAATTTTGCGACTATTTTTGTTAACTTTATACGAAAATAGGTCAATGTATCACTTTTATCGATTTATGCGAGTTGCGATTAATTAATAGTTGATCATAGAGACCATTTTATTGAGGGTGATAACACCTGTCAATTAAACCTTACGTTATTTATTATTACTTTTTGTATATGGCTTAGTATTAACTTGCTCTCTGCCGTACCTAGTAGAGGATAGTCCAATAAATAATTCAGTATTGCTGGTGTCAAACAAACCGATGGACAATAACAGGACAAATGTCAATAAAGAAAAGCTCTTAATACTGTCAACTATCTTATATTAGTGAGGATTAACTATAAACATACTGTCATAAACTGTCTCAGAATGTCTAAAGAATTCAGGGAAACAAAAATTTTCTTTTTCGTAATATAATATATCAAATTCCACTAAAAACAGCATTCTAACACTCGTAGCATCGCGATGTTTCTTGGTATATTTAACAGTTATAGGATATTTCAAATGAAAACATATTTTAATGGTTTCAGTTAAATTGTACCCAAGCAAATTAAAAAAGAACATTAAGCACATTTTTAGCAAAAATATGTTTTAAAATATATTTACCGGTGAAAATATTTTTTTTTTCATACCTAGCATCGTAAACATAGAATTATTTTAATTACAATTAAATTTGACACTTGTGAAATGACCAATCGAATGAATTTATAACAAATAATAAAATACACAAAATATCAATTATCCGGTATGTCTTGAATTGATAAAGTTATATCGCAAATTATCCGTTGACAAAAATACAATTATACTCGCGGATTTAATAATTTCGTCAAATATAGTTTCACTGATACCAAGTAGTGAACAAGAAAATTTACTATTCGCTTCATTTTTACCGTCAGAATTGGTCAAATATATTTTCACTTAAAACATATTTATCCTTAAACCGTATCATTCAGTGAATTTTCCATTCAAACAAAAAGCTATGCTTTTAATTTACTTAGTTGGTTGACTGTCAAAAATATTACTTGCAAAATTTTTGCGAAAATTACTTTATTCGGCCATTGAAAAAGTATCAGATATATGTATTGTTAATAACCTGCAACGTAACAAAACTTGACTTATTAATTATTTATTACAAATTGCGGCATATTCTGGACAGTTGTCCCAAGAGGCCCGGCAGCGAAAAGGTTAAGAATATTTCATCCGAATAATATTTGCTTATCAATATATATGTCAATCATTTAAGTGTGCAGGGTTAAAAAAACATCTGTTATATTATATTTAGTTCTGCATTTATTATTAACCAAATATTTTATTTAATATTACAACATCGCGCTGTTGTCAGAGCAATGTGTAAATAGTCTTATGGTTGCGAATGCATGAAAACAATTGTAAACATGCTAACATAAAAATATCAATTGAAATGCTATACAGTGAAACCTCGACTTTATGTTTTCCAAAGGACCCTGAAACAATAACGGTAATTGCGGGAAACGGTTAATGCGGGAAAGCTTCAAATAATAATAAACAAGTAAAATCGTAAAAAATATTTGTTTATTAGTTACTTGTACATACTGTACATAAAATTTATTTTTTAAAAAAGTCCTTTATATTCGTTTGCTTCTATGTTATTTGGAACTTTAATCGGAACAAAGACTCGTTACTAAACTTGTGACTAAAAGTTTGTATGTTCAGGAATCATTATTACCATGAATTTTAAACAACTCTTCATTTGCATCATAAACAATAATACGCGTGTGGTGGATTTCAACCCAAAAAATAGCACATGCGTCCAATGCGTTACGTCTAACATGTACAGCGCATTCCAACGTGTCTACACATAACACCTGCACTCGGCTGTGTCAAACTTGCTTGCCGAGATACGGAGAAATATGCAATAAAAACGGTCAATCGGGATAATATTTGTGACGGGACCAAAATATTTAGACGGTTTATCGAGGAAATCGGGGAATCGGAGAATCGGGAAACGGTCAATACGGGATTATTTAACATTGTTCTTATGGGAGTTTGACGGGACTATAAAAAATAAGCGTTCCATCCGGGAAAACGCATTATACGAGAACGGTTGATCGAGGTTCTACTGTATTTATACTATAATAACTGCCATGGATAACATGTATTAAATACTACAATAATATTTTTCTGAAGCTGTTTATGTATGCTTTTAAGGTATTAACTATCACTTCTCGGTGAATAGGCATAATACTTAAATAAAGAACATTAAAATTTTTATAGTTCTATTTCTCAAATTTTATAATATGATAAACAGAACCGGGTTCGTTCAACGCAAACATTACTAAGGTTTTAGCGAACAGTTGATAATACTCGCTTTATGCGAAATCACAGGCATTATATTTTTAAACGGTGGAAATAGTACTAAATATTGTGTAAATAATGCTATCGAAATAATTTATTGTTACTATCGAGATAGTTTTGCTTATCAGGACCATTTTCATTAGAAAACAAAACGACTTCAAATCAGGTTATTTATACAAAAGTATTGGTTAGTTATTACCAAGTATAGATGATTCAACGAATAAAAAACATTTTACAGGTCCTTCATTCAAATATATTTAAATGCCATGAAAAAAACATGACTCCGACTCAAAAAAGTTAATTTTTATTAAGTTTTTTTCCTATTTATATGCATTGAATTAAAGATCAACCAAATTATTCGGAAAATTGTTCATTGAGATATTTCACTTTTAAGGTGTTAACTGTCACTTCTTGATGGAAAGGCATGATATTTCAAATAATAAAAACATATTTTTTGGTACTTATTTCCACAACAATATGTTCAACAGCATTGCTTCGGATGTCGACATATTCCATGTGGACGAAAGTGAGTTCAGGCGAATACTATTTTTTCATGTGTTAAAGTAGATCAGATGTAGATAGATAAAGGTAGATAGTAGATAGATAAAGTTGCAATCCTTATTGTTTGTTTTGCTGTGTATTTGTTTAAATTTCCAACACATATATGTTCAAATATTTTGACGTTGCAATAGCAATGAATTTATAATTTGTAATAAATAAATATTACTTGTGGAAATGTAAAGTTTAAGGATCATTCAATCTTTATTTAAAAATAATTATAATAAAGATTTTTTTATTGTTCCGTGTCAGGAAATATTTAACAAACTGTGGTTAGCAAAATTATAATGATTATTACATCAACTATTTAAATGTCGGTGCGATTTTGGACATTCACGCTGCGGTTTGCATTGGCTAATTTGATTGTGTATCCAGGATATAATTTCATACCAGAATGTATTCTTGAATAACCATTTATCATTGAGCTGTTTCAAAACGATTCTGGGAATTTTTCTAATTGTAGTAAACACTTTTTAACTTCGTGACGATTTGAACACAATATCCGTAATGCTTATGAGACATTTGATCTATATTTAGCGTGTGCGTCCCGCTTATCTTTTTAAAGCAGGTATTCTTTTAATAAATACATAAGTCACCGTTAACTACGCAATAATATTTTGTGTCTGTGGTGTTGATTTCCAAAACTGGTTATTGGTAACAAGTGTTTTTCGGAAATCGATATATCCCATGACAAACAGTTCATTCGACATTATATGAAAAATTGTCATACTAACAATTAAAACATTGGTTGAAAGCAGATTTATGGAGTCATTAAAAAAACACGACTTTGACTCCGACTCCGAAATTGACCAAAAACATGACTCTGAACCCACAATCCCGGTGGAAAGAGTTAAACTTATGAAAAATGATCACCCGAAAATCATAACTATACAATTAATATATTTTTTATTACCATTTCCACTATACATTTTGTGGTCACTACCGATTTCGCTCATCGCGAGCATTATCAACTGATGGAAAAAAAATTATAAGCGAGGCTTTTTATATAAAGTTCTGTATAAATAATGAACAGTAATACATCATGCAAAATGTGATCATGCAAAATACATCTTAATAAAGTAAAATAGTTTACAAATGAAATGTTAAGAACTTACTAGTAATTGCTAATTCAGGAAAAAAAATCCATTAAAATATGTTTTGCACGATATTCAAAATGTTCATTATTCATTTCAATAAAGAACTTGTCAGAATTCATGCATTAGTTTTCATCAGTTATTTCAACTGTTAAATACAATATAATTTATTGTATTTCAAGATTAATGAAAAAAAAGTTTGTACACTATTACCATAAACCAATGTACTGCCCATACTTGTTCGTAAATATTCGCACACAAATAGACGAAATAAAAAAACTTCGAAAAAATGCTCCAATTGTAACATTTGCTGAAGGATTCCTCGATCGAAATTCATTCAGTTATCATGCAATGATAAATCACTGAATGAATTTGTTGACCCAGTTTAAAGTCCAGGCCCAGACGATAGTCTACTAGCTGATACGACACTGCTCCAAGATCTTATCACACCACGAATCAACGAGCTTACTATTTTGTGTCACTAGATGGCTGTTTTTTTTTTAATATCCCACTGTTGATCTTTTGACACTGTGATAATAATAAAATGATGTTAGTAGGAATGACATATGTATTTTTAGCTCGAGTAATTTGAAAGTAACCCAAATAGCAGTAGTGCTTAATAACGTGTATGAAACATTTCAATTAAAATTACTGTCAAAAAAAGAATGACGTCATTGATGCAAGATGTAAAGAAAATGTTTTTTTATTTTATTTTTGTTAAACGCGTTTTAGTATACAAAAAATAACTGTAATATTTTTGATATACCCCGATTAACGTAGATTCCATTTGCACGTCCATATTTCACTAACACAATTCAAATTTAAATTATTTTATTTACGTTCTCATTACTGAAATAATTTTTGAAATACACCTGGGTCTCGTATAACACGGTTATATTGTTTCACAAAAACCTCATGTATTACAAATCCGTGTTATACAAGGTTTGAATTTCATATAAAATTAAGGATTGGGTTCAAAAATATATTGAAGATGATTTATAGAAATATGTACTAATTTTTTTAATTAAAAAATATGTATTTAATATGAACTGAAAGAAACCTTAATTACAAACATAATATACCATTCATTTATCATCACTGTTACTTAAAAATATGTCACCATTTATACCTCCGTGTTGCATGAAACCGTGTTATATGAGGCCTATGGCGTATTGAAAATTTGAGCAGAATTTTTGAAAACAAAGTAATAGAGCCATTTGAGACAATGTGTACTAATACACGATAAGTTAAAAAGACCAAACATTAATACTCCTTTCCATTATGGGATTATTATCAATAAAACAATATTCATAATTTATTAATTAATTAGCCAATTCCAAGCCGTCATTTATTGTTTTCAATGTGAAACATATGCCTTTTCCACTGCAACTGTTCATTCAACATTTTATTTTAATTAAATTTTTTCCCTTACACCGTGTTATATAAAGCGTGTCACAATTCATACATCCGCGTTGTATAAAACCGTGCTATATGAGGCCAAGGGACGAGTTAAAAGAGTTGATATATAATATCGAGGTTTAATCTATATTAAATTATGGTTTCGTGCATTACTTTATCAAAATCACCTGCAAGGACACTGTGACACATTTTTACGATGTAATTATGTTTTTCGTCAAGGTATATGGGCGCCGCGATTTCATTTAATTGCCAATTGTTTGTATAATCAAATCGATTTAGCCTTTACAGCGATGCTTATATTAAACAAGGATACGCCGGACTCGTGAAGTGGATTCAGCATGTATTAATTTTCATACAATTTGATTCAAATCTGTATTTTACGTTCTAATTCAGTTAGAAAATACATATTGTATTCTGAGAACTGAGTGTAATATTGAAAAAGGTTTTGAGGCTACCCTTGTCAAGAATACACGTGGGAAACCTTTACACTATCATATCTAAAACTATGGCGTTTTGACTGGATTTATTCATTCATTTTATTATTTAACTTCATAATTAACGTGTTTTTTTTTTAATTGAATTTCCTTGGATGAGTTTATTGAAACTTCTAAAATAAAAAGTTCGCAATATATTAAATACACATGGCTGTTTTCTATCTAACTGTGATGTCTATAAATTCCCTTTCACTAAGCGATCCTACAAACGAAGCAAAAACAGTCACTTCTTGATTGAAAGGCGTGACATTTTAAATAATAAAAACACATTTCTTAGTACTTTTTCCACAACATATGTTTTGATCAGGACCGAATCAAGACTAGTTATCAGCAGTTGATAATGCTCACAATGAGCGAAACCGGTCCTGATCAATAAATAAGTTGTGGAAACGAGTGTTCAAAAATGATTTTTTTATTATTTTAAACAAAAACAGTCAGTTAACCACATACCCTACTCACTCCTACACTACATACTCAAATAAAAGATATGTTGTATAACTGAATTACAAGTTATTCTCGTAAAAATGATTTTGATAAGTTACCTCTTTTAGAAAACCATAAGCTCCACATTTGAAGCGGACATTGATAATATTCACTCATAAATATTTGCAAAAATATCTTGACAGCTTGTTTTATTTTGTTTATTTTTTTCTTGTAATTGATTCGAGATAAATGAATCCGAAAGAAAAGTACTGTTTCCTGCGGTGCGCCCTCACACTAGTCTAATAGGCAATAGATTCAATAAATTTGAACATCAAATCAATTGATTTTTTTTATGTGACTTGAAATAATGCTGACTTTTTACTAAAGCCAATAAAATCGACTAAAACAACGGTTCCTCTTAATATATATTTGAATAAGTTGAATAAGCTAGTCACGTTTTTTCTTAAGCTCGTTATAAAAGACAAAAAAACAAATAAACCAAAAGGTTTTGTGTTCTCATAAGTTTGACACTAAACTATACAAAGTTTTGCTAAACGTTGGCATTAAAAAGTGCTTTTAATCAAGGTTGTAGAGTCGGAGTTGTGAAAAACGGGCAACTCCTACCACTACTGAATATAAAGAAGAAACAAATAGATTGTGGTGATACCAAAAAGCGAAACCCGGATTATTGGTGTCAAAACATGAGGAATCGTACAATGTTTCAACAATATTAATTTGGAAATAGTTTTAGTCGAATTCGAGGTCTTTTTTAACGACACCACATCCCCGCTTCTAAAAGCACTTTTGTTTTTGAAATAACAATCAAATCAAAAACATCTTCGTATATCCAGAGCGCACTTTTCATCTAAGATCTAAGGCATTACAAATTCAATTAATCTTCTTTGACATCTATTGCCAGTTTGTTACTACAACAATTTAATCCTCTGTGATAAGACGTTTGCCTAATTGAATTTACTAAGTATTTGTGACAATAATTTCTCTCGTCATCTGCTCGGCTTAACTTTTGGGATAAGTCATGTTTAGATCCCATCTCCCCACGGGATAGACTTACTCTCATTATGTTCTAGCCTCTAAAGCGTTTATTAAGAATTTATTGACAAAATTAAAACACCGTGCCAACTGTCACTTCTTGATGGAAAGGCATGATATTTCAAATAATAAAAACATGTTTTTTAGTACTTATTTCCATAATATATTTTTGATCAGGACCGGTTTCGCTCATCGCGAGCATTATCAACTGATAGGATACAATTTACAAGCAAGTCTATTTATTATTTTGAGTTAAACTAAAAAACGATTTACAAGAAATCATTCAATATTAATACAAATACTATAAATTAGTTTAAAAGTAAATTGTTAACTTTATTTTGTAATTTATGATACCGACTGCAGATGCTTGGTGGAATTTCAATATCAAATTTGATTTATTGAAAATTTCTACGATTCCGCATATTTGCCACCAACGATTCATATTTCGCCTTTAGACATCTTCAGGCATTCTATCACACGTATGCAACAGAACTCGGTAAGTCTTATCAGTTCTCTCTTGTCTTTTCTGTTGCATCCGTGTGATAGAATGTAACATATATAACATATTCAAATAATTTATATTAAATATTATTATATAAAACCTTTTCGGTTATTTACTATCGTATAGCTTTAATATTAAGCAATCGTCGAAAATTCTTTTACGCTACACGAGTAATCGAATATTATGTTTTAAATGATAAAAACACATTATTAAGTATTTATATTATATACCTGCTACCTTTAACTCAAATATTTTGTACAAATACACTTGCTTGTAAATTGTATTCCATCAGTTGATAATGCTGGCGATAAGCGAAACCGGTCCTGATCAAAAAATATATTGTGGAAATAAGTAACATTTTAAATATCATGCCTTTCCATCAAGAACTGACAGTTAACGCCTTAAAAGCGAATATTAATTCTAGCTCAGGATTTGAATCCAGCACCTATAAACAATAGCGAACGCATCATAGAATTCAGCAACTTTAAGTTTACTTTGTTTATTTTTATAAAAAATATACGAAAAGTGTTAGAACCTTGTCAAATCCGGTACATTATTGTTCGGAATATGTTTGTCCTTTCCGAGGTTTGTATAGAATAATTTCAGTATTTCAAAGTTGTGCTATTTTTAATTGTCAGAGTCGAGAGACTGCTAGAGAGGTCGACTCTTGGAGACTTAGTGATGTTATGAGATTGTATTGTACTATATATTGTATAAGTATAACATATTATTCAAGATCATCCGATCGTTTTGTCGTCAACACACAATCAAATTTGTTTACATAGAGCGAGTGAATAAAGTAAAGAGATGGACTTTCGAAATTGGAACTGATTTTATAATTTTGTCGTTTAAGATCTCTTTTTAGAGATGAGTGACCTAACATGGATTTAATTATGGTATAAGACATTTTCTGATACGCGCTTTTGATTTTTACAATAAAAGAGAATTAAAATATGGCTCAATATACGAATTTGCGTTTTAAATTAAAAAATACAATATTTTAACATTTAATTGCGTTTACAGTGACAAAATATCACCACATAACCGTAGTGTACTAATAACTTTTTTTTTTTGATGATGTATTTTTTTATATGTTTGAAATCAAGTTACGTATTTATCAAAAGGTGACGTTTTTAAAACTGTTATCATACTTTTGTGGAAGCGCGATATTAATTAATAATTTTTTGTTGTTGTTTTTGGATGTCTTGTATCAGGGATGTTGAACTTATGGCACGCGTGCCACTTATGCCATGCAAAACGATTATTTTATGGCACGTAAATGTTTGTGAAGAGAACAAATAATACTAATTAAACAAAAAAGTCAAAAAAGTTTTTGAAATTATTTCTTTTATTTTGCCACTTATTAAGTTCTTAAGTAACTTTTTGACGGATTAATGTTATGTTTACATTAAAAGTTACACAAAAGTTTGACACATTTTTTAATTTCCATGACATATGGCACGCAATATGTTATTATATTGAAAATAAAAAATAAAAATTAGCACTCACGTTCAAAAAAGTTTAGCCACCTATGCCTTATACAATAGCCCGGACTGTAAACCTTAACAATCTTTTCGACATAATTTATGATTCGACTGAAGGTGCTTGGCGGAATTTCAATATCAAAATTGAATTGTTACTACTTTGTATGATTCCACATGTTTTGTCAGTAACGACCCAGGTTTCGCATTTCGGCATCACCAGACATTCAGTTCAGTTCTGTTGCATCCGTGTGATAGAATTCCGAAGATGCCGAAAGGCGAAACCCTGGTCGTTAATCACAAAACATCTGGAATCATACAAAGTTTCAACAATTCAAATTTAATATTTTTGACAATTTGTTATAATTAAATCAGTTAAATTTATTTACTCAGTTATCAGTGCGTATTTTTAAATAACGATAAATAGTCGCTTCAAAGTATTTTTGACTATATTTGTCAATAAATTTAAACAAAAACATATCAAAAGATATATAACTGGATAACTTTCAATTTCTGCCTTAAGCCTAAGGGAATAGCGAAGTTATGTTGTTTTATCAATTTTATACAAAGGCTTTTTCCAAGTTGACCTGTGCCAAAGTAAACATGGCATATAAATGATTATATTTTCTTTTGGGGATAAGATTATGTTAGCAGTTTGTATACAAGGGAATATTATGTATAGAAAACGAATCATAACATCCTTCTCCCATTGTTTTCTTTGCGGAGCTTAAATTTGTATTGAAAATTAACTTAATGCTTGATAAACGTTTCTACAAACTATTTATGTGATTTGTTTCGTAAACAATTTAAAATCATTATTATTCAAACAATCACCGTTTAAAATTAGTGCAAATTTTCTCAAGGGAAATTATTTTTTGTCGTCAAAGGAAATAATTATGTCTACCGATAGTCTTACGTGAAAAAAATTGTTTTTTTCATTTTCGATTGTGATATTGAAGTGAATTTTATACGGTAAAAAAATAATTATGTTTTAATTCTACAAAATTTATAAGATATGTAATTGATTGCTATTTTGACTAACGCCTTCATCAGAATTATTTATTTAGTTCTGATGAAGGCGTAAGCTGAAATAACCATCAGCTTTATATTTTTAAAATTTTATAGAACTGAAATTCATTCCCATTTTTTCTCCGTATTATAATGAAATCCTACCAAGTTAATGCAAATTCAATTAATAAAATGCTTTTTTAAATTAATAAGATTTTTTGTTAATATTAATCATATATTCGACAAACACCGTTGCAGTTAACTGGCTTCCATTGTATAATATTACCAACATTTTCACTGAATTAAAACGTTATACCATTGACCGCATTCAATTAATATCATATGTGGATTACATCAACATCTAAGTCACGAATACTAGCGCTCACTTTATCTTGCATAAATAAGTCGGCCCGTGTCCTTTAAAACGAAAGCTTATTTCAAAATACGTACGTTGTATAAGCTCTTTTTCGATTCAGAGAACACAAATCACCCGATCGCTCGTGGATTGCGCCAGCCATTGAAAGATTGTAAAATTATTTGCTTCGAGTGTGTTATTTATTATCTTATCGAGAAGAAAGTGTAATATCTACACATCAACTTCACATTTAATGGTGTGAAATTGAAAACTGCACCAAACTTTACATTGTTGTGGCTATTGCCAAACCTGCGAAAACATAAAATATTGTTTATATTGGCAGAAAGACGGGTCTAACAAATATTGTTAAGTTTTCAACCGTTTCTGTTTCGTAGCATCTCAAGTTTGTTTATCGAAAATTTTACGAGATGCTAGAACAGCGATCTCTCACAAAAATATTTCACCGGATAAAACAAATTTAAGCACGTAAAGTCAAAGAAATGTTTTTGAGTTGTGTTTCTCTAAGCACCTATTTGGCTTCTTGGAAGAAAAGCATTGTAATTCAAATACTTTAAACACAATTTTGTAAATATTTCCTAAATATATTAAATGATCAGGACCGGTTTCACTAATCTCGAGCGTTATCAAATGATCATAAAAACATATTGTGGAAAAATAGCTAAAAATGATTTTTTGTTATATAACCTACAATAGATTACACTTTTGGATTGCGAGAGATTATAAATATAAGTAATAACTTAAATAAACCTCATTTTCTTTTGAATTGTTTTTTTTTCTATAATGCATCACCTGATTAACTTAAACATGATTTAATTCCTATATTACGTCACTTGGTATTCAATCTCACCAATAACTACCAATTTGAAAGAAGTACGTATTGCAAAGTCTAAAATTACCTAATTGCATTTTAATGATTGTTGGTTATTATTTGTCGTAAAATCCTTTCAGTAAAGACTCATTAACAATATTGATTGCTTATAAAACCGACCATATACTGTTGACCAGCATTACAATCAAATTGATAGTTTTTAAATTTATTATATACATGTATATATATATATATTTGGATACTAGCCTTAGGTCCTGTGTTTTTATTTGTAATCAATACCTCTTGCATATAAACGATGCAAACTGTTTGCCAGTTTTGTTGTAGAATATCTGAAGATGCTAAAAAGTGAAACATGAGTTGTTAATGACAAAACATTAATCAACAATTCTAATTTAATATTGTATTTTTTTGGCAATTTAATATACGTACTGTATAGCTATATAAATAAATGTTTTATTTAAATACTAGAATTTTTATTATGTGTGAAATTCTACTTACGAACAATTCGGCTTATGATAAAAGCTCGGGAACGTATCCCAGTCGAGTTTTATCTGTATTGAGAAAACTTGAAAGTGTTCACATCTCAACCGCTTCGCTGAGCGTTTATAATAACAAATTTCAATTGTTAAGTATTTTTTTATTCTAAATATACTCGATAGTAATGTCATAGCGTTTAAATTCAACTGTTCCTAATCAAGCATTACCGATGTCAGGCCACGACCTTCCTTATCATAACGAAACTATATATATTTTTCTATGTATTCTAACACACTTTTAGCTTTATTGAATTAGTAATCACTGGTACATATGTGTTTGTTTAAAGATATCTATTAGTTAAAAATATTATGTACATCAAGAACTTGGTTGAAATTCGTACGAACATTACGAAATAATTATGAGACGTTCGGTATAGTTGAATGTAACCATTTTAATACGGGTAGACTTCCGTACCCTAGAAATCTTTGCAGACAGGCGTATGGAAAATTGCTCATTAATTTGTAAGCAATTTGAAAGCCAAATAATCCGGTGTCATTTTGTAAATATATATTTTCAATCATTACTATACAATGTATTATATTTGTTTACTTGTATACAGAGTAAAATGTTGAACATTATCGGTTAGTATGAAATGATACTAGGGACCGACACAATTTTGTGTTATTTCATACAAATATATTCTCTTAATGTGTAATAAAATTTTACTAAGCACGGACAGATTTTTAACGTCAAATAAGCACGAGTCAATAAATTTTTCATTATTTGATGTTTTTGACAATAAACAGACTATCAATGCATCTATTAGTGTAAAGTATTAAAAAAAATCGAAAAGAGTCATGAATTTTTCTTGTTTAACGAACAAAAATAATCGTTTCGATCCCCGATATTTCGTGTTTATCGTTTTAGAATATCTGCTTTCTGGATCAGGTATTACAGATCTATTAACTTTTTTAAAAAGCGATGTGTTATTGCAGTGGTCGCCAACTGGTGATCCGTGTACTACTGGCTTTTCAAAAACAAATGCTGGTCCGCAATGTTACTATTGCAACGGTCACCAAATGGTGATCGTTCAATAGTATTTTATTTATTATACAATAAAATAATTTCAATCGCCATTTCACGATAAAAAGTGTAGATAATATGAATATCAAAATATAAACGCCTGAGAAAAAATAATCTGAAAGGCTAGTTTTTGCTGTATCAATTTGTTCGTTCGAGGAATTGGAAAGTAGGTAGCATAACTGGAGAATAAAAAAAGCCACTCACATTTTTATATAAATATTAAATGCTAAATATAAATTAATTTATATAGCAGTGCCATTTGTGAACATTAAAAAGTACTCTAAAACTATGAAGTAAAAGAATTGCAGACATATTATCAATGTGTGATATCTCTATATTCACGATCACACACACTATTTATATATGCGCATGCGCTGAAATTTAAGTACATTGGAGATAAAACAATTGTCTTTTATAGAAGAAATTATTTCGTCCTTAAAAAATTCCAGACAAGCTTCTAATAATTAATGCGCTGACAAATTTTTGTTTCGTATTTGAATTTTCAATCGTAGATTATTGAAAATAATAAATTTGTTGCTTGGCTAGATTTTTCCGTAACATTGATTGTATTTTTCCAGCACAAAATATGCGTCACAACAGTGTTGTGGTTACGTCGCTGTAAGCATATCTTCGAATGGAAATGTTTGCATAGAGAGGAGTGTAACGACATCACCTGGTGATAATTTTACGACAAATGCATAAAATGGTAATACAATTATCTAATAAGTAAATTATTCTTATCAATGCATTCGAGTGCTCAACAACACTAGAAAATTCTGCGATGATTTCTCTTGCGAAATATAATAACATTATTAGCATAAAATTTATATAGTCTGTTTTTACAAATGACCCCCGGAATAAACGCTATTGTGAATGTCAGTCGACATATGCATTAATTTAATTTAGGAACACAAAGCATTATTCCATATTTGAATTTGATGACGTTTGTTTATTAAGAAATCATATCAGCTTGTAATAAACGGAAGTGCTCTTCGACCTTTTTTCATCCGTGACACACCTAAATAGTCTTAAAAATTTCGACACATCACGAGAAAATATTACTTACTTATCCATTTAATGTTATTTTGGTGTATATATATGTGGTTATCTTGCGCGGCGTTGATGTGAACCGGCCACTAAGATAGTGCGATTTTTTAGAGTTATTCCTTTGGGGCAATCTTCAATCTAAAACCTTTGTGAATAAATCGCAAACAATTAACGCCCTCAAACTAAACATGACAAACACCATTTAAAAAATACAGCCAGATTTATGGGACAAAATCGTTAATACTGGATCTATCAAATACATGCCACTAAGTAAAATCGCGGCAAGCATTTAACGACGTTATACACCACTGTGTTCCACAAGTGCCATAAATTATACTTTTAAATGAAATAAGTGAGTGAGTGTCTCACACACAACATGTTTCATTTACTTTTGAAAAATTTCTGATCATCCCTTTCGAAAGACACTTTATAACACGGTGAAAAAATAGCAATGTATTTTAGTTCTACAAAATTAAAAATTATTTAAAAAAAATATAGTTGATAGCTGTTTCGGCCCACGCCATCGTCAGAATTATGCTTAAACTAACATTTGCTTATCTATATATAGCTGTGTAGAAAAGGTACACAATACATCTTCTCTTCTGTTTTAACGGCCTAACTTGTTACTGTCTCACAATTAAACTAAATTTTCAAAAATCGTAAATGAAACAAAAGGCGGCTATGACAATAAGTTTACATTTGGCACGGAAGTGGTCATTACAGAAGCAAGTCAGCCCACCCCCTCAGGTATAGGTTGAACTAATGGGGACGCTATTATATTAGTTTGTTCGTTAAGAATCCTTTGTGATGATTGATGTCTATTGATTTCCAGCTGTTCCAAAGCCGTCATTCTGCGACTCTTACTACAAAGATGCAAACATTTAGGCACTGAGTTTGAATTTATATAATGTGAATCCGTAATAACGTGATTAGCGAATTGTGAATAGACACTTTATAATGTTTAACATATACATTATATTTTATTTAAAAATTTATTATTTTTGACTTCCGAGTGGCTTATAACTGTTTATTTTACTCTTTAGCTTTGCTATCATTTTGACGTCGGATATATTGAGAGATGGTACGAAATTATGTCATCAAACAACTTCGACTAAATACGGATTATAATATGTTTACAGTCAGACCAAAACGAATCACATATCAAATGAATATTGTTTTTATTTAATTATTCATTATTGCTTCATTCCATGCAAGTAGTTACAATTCGAAAACAATAAACATAATACTGATTTGGAAATCTTTTGTTTTTTCGCGGATGCAGGATGCTACAATTATGGCGTGATGTTCGATACGTGTTCATTGTTATTGTAAACATTTACATCTTTAAAAAACCTCAATTTATAATTAAAATAAGTAATGCGGGATGCTTTAGGCGCTGCGTGTATTAAATTATTAAATTTATCCAATATAAATTTATTAGTTTTCCACATTTCCGTTTCTACCACCGCCGAATTTACTTTCAGTTACATTAATTAAATGTTATTAAAAAGCCTTGTAATAAATCTGTATTGATGGCCATTAATTACATGTCAGTTTTTGACAAATCAAGCTATATATAATTTATGATATTAACTCAAGGTGCTTGATGGAATTTCAATATCAAATTTGAATTGTTACAACTTTGCACGATTCCACGTGTTTTGTCACTAATGACCCGGGTTTCGGGAATGGATGTTTAGTCGTTACTTGCCAAATCGAAATAAGTATTCTTAAAAAGGTAAGGTATTTCTTAAAAAAAACTCAACAACATTTTAATGATAGTTGATTTTTATTTGTTGTAAAATCCTTTCGAGAATGACTCATTAACAAGTTTAATATTTAGTTCATGAAAATTATCATAGACAATTATGTTAATTGTTATCATATTAATATTATTAATTTTGCATTAGCTGCCATTTAGTGCTTGCCTTGGGGTCTGTGTTTTCCTGTAATTAATACCATTGGTATATAGACAATGCTAAATGTTTATTGTACGTCAGTTCTGTTGCATCCGTGTGATAGAATGCATGAAGATGCCGGAAGGCGAAACCCGGGTCGTTAGTGACAAATATACGGAATCGCACAAAGTCGTAACAATTCAAATTTGATATTGAAATTTCACCAAGCACCTTCAGTCGATATCATAAATCATAGCATTGTTTATATGAAAAAAATACGTTTTAGTAATCCAGATACCTTCGCGAGGGTTGAAAGAAGATATTTTGAAATTTCATACCTTTTATACAACAAAACATAAGGGAATAAAGAAATAAATAATAATTTCTCAACAAAAAGAACGAAAAAAATGTTAAATATTGTTTCCTACCGCAGTACCAGAAGTCGATTTCTTATGTCGACGTATAAGTATCTGGCACATGGTCACCGCGTTCGCTGATTGGTTGTTGAAGATGGCCGGAAGTGGAGACAAGTGGTAAACAGCTGACTTCCGGCTACGCTACACTCCGTCAAAGACAGCGCTCGTTAAAGACTACCTTTGTTATTCCAGTTAAAAGGTGTATGGAAGCAATGCGTAACCCTCAACTCGCGTTACAATTCATAGTATTTTTAGAACGTCAAAATAATAATAATATATTCATAGATCCATCTAAAAGCTTTTTAGGCACGGTGGAAAAATAGCAATATTCTAGAACTAGTTCTGACGATGGCGTGAGCCGAAACAGCTACTAACTATATCTTATGAAATTTTTCTAGAACTAAAATTCATTGTTGTTTTTTCACCGTTTTATTATGGAGTTCTACCAAGTAAATGTCAATTCAGTCAATAAGCTTTTAAGGGTTTCCTATTTACATTGAGCTTCAATGCAACTTTAATATAATTCGCCATAACAATAAAAAAGTTTTCGATATAATTTTACTTTTCTTACTTTATAAAAATTCTCGATTAATTTAAATGAATAATGAATCGAAATTGATTACTTTGGTAAACCAATAGCTGTTTTTAGGCTTGTAATGCCGGGACTTGAAATCTTGCAAAACCTGCGAATTAGCCAGTATCGATATTTCGGGATAATATGCCAATATACTATGAATAATGATATTGGCGTGATAAAAATGCAATTTCTCATGCAGTACGCAAAAAAACACTTAAAAGTGAACGAATATATAAAATAAATTTAAATCCCACTAAAAAATGAAGCGCCGACATCCGTATTTATTCGGCTTGTTAATAACCGTGAACATGTCCCAAAATATTAATTTATTTCACATTTATAATTTACAAATTACATGAAATAAATCTTCATGACAAATCCCGGGATCAAAAAAGTGTGAGTGCCAAAATTCCGTGATTATAAAGCCCCAGGAAAAATTCTCAGAAACACATTTTGTGGGTTACACGTGTTTCGTCTCTTATTTTGATAAGTTAATTAGACTTAATCAAAATGAATTATTTTCCTCGTTTAAAAGAATACTTAGTATGTGTAAAAAAACACATATTTCATATGCTTTATAAAATCATATATAATTGTTTTTTATGATTGAATAATGTAAAGAAATGGAATTAAATGTATTTTAATACAGCTTATAAAAGAAATAAATTTGAATATTAATATAACAAAACACTGCAAAATGTGAAGATTTAACCATAAAGCAATAAGCTTAAACAAGTTTTAACAATTCAAATCTGATTTTGAAAATCCATGAAGCGCCTTCAGTCGATATCATAAATTACAAAAAGCAATTCTTCATTGAGTTATCACTAATTGCATTTTATAAATTTCATAAATTGATCTGCTGGAAATAATATTCTATAAGCAACGTTATTCCATTTTCAAATGTTTTTAAAAAAATTAAAAAAAAAAAACTTTTTTCAAAAAAATGTAACCATGTATTTCTGTCTCACACATCGAAAAAGGTTTGATATCACTGAGTATTGAGCATGCTAATCTAATAGTGTATTTGTGATGCAGCCGCTCATCCGTAACTGAGTTTCATTATGGAATATCCAAACTGAATTTCTGATGCTATAAATGTGAAAGTTTTAGGTTAAGCAAGTGATTGTTTAATTTTACATATTGCAAAAATTTACACGAGAAAAAAACTTTTTTTTTTATTGTTTTCTATTTTTAAAAAGGAAAAATGGAGATTTTTTTATTCAAAAATAAAATATTTCATAAATACCAATAAAAAAAAACTATTCCGAGTCTATTATTCTATGATATTTTTTTTAATGTGTAACACTGTGTAGCGATAACCAATGAAAAACCGTAAAATTGTGGTTCGATTCGCCAAGAATCATGTTTTATACATCTTTGGAGAGCATTGCTTAAGTTTGAATTGTTACAGCTTTATACGATTCCACATATTTTGTAATTAACGACACGGGTTTGGCCTTTCGGCATCTTCAGGCATTCTATCACACGGATGCAACAGAACTGACGCACAAAAACAATAAGCATTAACTTTTTTTTTTAAGAAATAACTACTTATTTCAATCTGTCAAGTAACGATCAAACATCCACATCTTATATGTTTGATCGTTACATATCGTTACAGGCAATTGTGCTAATAATTATAAGATTAGTATTAATAAATTTGTTTGAGCTGCTATTTACTGCTTTCCTTGTGATTTGGTATATAGACGATGCTAAGCGTTTATTGTACGTCAGTTCTGTTGCATCCGTGTGATAGAATGCCTAAAGATGCCAAAAGGCGAAATCCGGGTCGTTAGTGACAAAACATGTGGAATCGTACAAAGTTTTAGCAATTAAAATTTGATATCGAAATTCCATCAACCACCTTCAGTCAACATCATAAATTATAGCTTTGTTTAAATAAAAATACGAAAATAATAATAATTTTTCCATCGACAGATAGATGAAAGGATAGTATATACACCAGTTAACGTATAAATTTAAAAAATATAATATTTATTTTGTATGAATTAATGGTATCGAAGTTTTTGTTGATAATTACAGCACTAAAGCATTGTGAATTTTCTTTTTAGAGCGAAAAGTTTAATACTAAAAATTTACGAATTCGTTATCGGAAGAGGCATACTAACTTTTAATTTATTTTTGAAATGAGATTTCAAGGGAAGACTTAATAACATAAATTCATTTTAAACATTTGAAGTTGTTTTTATTTAGTTTACGGAATAAGCGAGAAAGGACACGCTGAATGAAGTTTGATAATTTCCCCTCGATTAACATTTCAAGCGCTAATTAAAATTTTTACAACATTGTACGATTCCACATTTTTTGTCACTACCGACCCTGGTCGCGCTTTCCGGTATCTTCAGGTATTCTATTACACGGATGCAACAGAACTGCCCAAAAAAATGTGGAATCATACAAAGTTGTAACTATTCAAATTTCATATTGAAAATCCATCAACCACATTCAGTGATGAAAAAATAGCAGTGTATTTAAGCTCTACAAAATTTATAAGATATGTAGTTTATAGCTATTTTGGCTTACAGTTTTTGACAATTCAAATTAATTTTTTTCATAAATAAGCTTGTGTATGATTTGTTTATCGTTTGATAATATTCGGGATGAGCGAAATCGGTCATTATCATAAAACATATTACAAATAAGGTACTAAAGAATATGTTGAAAGTATTTCAAATATAATGTCTTTCCACCAAATAGTAACAGTTGACTATTTAAAAGTGATTTTTTTGTGCAAATTTTAAATGTTTCTTGCAAGTTCATATTCTTCTTACATACACAAACTCCTTCTGTGTTTGAAAGAAAATATTATTTGTAATACGAATGTATGATATTTTTAACACGGTGAAAAAAAAGCAATGTATTTAGTTCTACAAAAATTATTTTTAACAAATATAGTTGATAGCTATTTCGGCTCACGCCATCGTCAGAACTATGCTTAAAATAACATTTGCTTATCTATATATAGCTGTGCAGAAAAGGCACACAACACATCCTCTCTCCTGTTCCAACGGCCTAGCTTGTTACTTTAACACAATGAAACTAAATTTTCAAAATTCTAACTGAAACAATACGTGTCCATGACAATAAGTTTATATGTGGGACGGAAGTGGTCCTTATGGAAGCAAATCAGACCAACCTTTGTACAACGGCTGGACAAGTGTCGAAACTATTATGTTAGTTTGTTCGTTAAGAATCCTTTGTGATAATTGGTGTCTATTTATTTCCAGCTGTTCCAAAGCCGTCATTCTTCGACCCTTACTACAAAGATGCAAACATTTAGGCGTTGAGTTTGAATTTATATTATGTGCTTCATTAATAACGTGATTAGCGAATTGTGAATCTGTTTTTTTCACTGTTGATTGATCTTACATGTTCCTTAGCTCGAGTAGATATACTTCTACCTGTCTGTCCGATATAAACGGATAAACATGAGCCACACGACATTTTATAAATACCGCTTCTGTCAAGTTTATTGATTTTATCTTTACTATTTTAAAAATATATTTTTTAGAACTTAAATACATTGCTATTTTTTTCACCGGGTTAAAATGGAGTTTTACCAAGTGAATACCAATTCAATCAATATATGATATTTTTTTCCGAATGAAAGAAAAATATTTGCCAATAAAACGATTTTACCTCTACTATTATTAGGGAGAGGCATGTTTACCCCTTTGAAATGGCTTGAAAATAAAAATAAATTCTTTAAGCTTTCCAAATGTCTCACATAATAATAGCAGGGTAAGAAAATGCCTTCAGATTGTGAAATCGAGCCTTTAAATCTGACCTTGTCGATGTTTTACTCTGCGGGAAATTGGCTATTTTCTGTACCAAATTAAATAAAAAAAGGCCTTTTAAATTTTTTTTCAAGAAATTCATGTTACATCATAACACAAAATTATAATGTCAATAATAACATTGTAACAGTTGGGCTTTAGTTTATGTTCAAACGTTTGGTTGAACTTGATTATATGTTCCATTTTAACCAGTTCTGTACCGTTTTAAGATTGTTTGTCCTATTTTCCACAAAATGTCCCGTTTTCAGAAAAAGTGCAAAAAATTATGTCAAAGAAAAGAAATGTGTTTTAAATCGTTGTTTTTTATTAGCATGTTAATTTTTTTATTTTGTTCTAAGTTTTCTGTACATTTTTATAATGAAATATGAAAAAAAACTTTTTTTTAAAGCACAAATATTATAACATAAATTAAAAAAATGTTCCGTTTTAAGGATAAAATAAACAATGTAAATTTGCTAGCTATCCTGCTTTTTTTCTCTTGTTATTTAATCTCAAACATTTTTTTAAAAATATTTTTGACGTTTCAAAAGAAGCTAACTAATAATTTGTATTTTTTGTAACATATATGTACTAAATAATATAAAATAATATATATTCAACAAGAAAAAAAGCAGATTTCGGTGTTTTATACACTCTCAAATGCCAACACTGTCACTTAGAGTAAATTTCAAAGATAATAACGACAGTCGTTGTGTACAATTTCCCTTATATTTTGTTTGTTCTATGTATACCTTTAATATTTTTTTTGTGATTTGAGCTTTTATTTTACTATGATTGAAAGTGATATCACAATGTAGGTGTAACCAAAAAATAAAAACAATATTTTCCACGTCAAAAACACAAATTTGTTTACGCCTAACGCCCATTTACTAAATGTCAAATACTAATACCAAACGCAAAAAATTGGGCTCGTATATTGAAACCGACATCTCAAAAGGTTTTTTTTACAAGGGTTGTGGAATATAAATATGGTTCATTGAACAAGTATATTTGCCATATACGACAAAAGCTTTCGAAATTTATTCTAAAGGCATTTTTTGTGGAATTTAATGAAAAATTCCGCAAAACAATTGCGTGTCTGTGATTATTAAATTGGAACCTCCAAAAACTCCAATATTGCTTTTGATCTGCGATAGAATTTCCGTCTCGATGAGCATATCAAAATATATCTCCCTCATAAAACAAGACTCCGATCTTTCAGATTGATACTTACAAATTTGTCAAAGAACACGATTAATTGGTTTCTTATTTATCGTTTGTAAATTTTATTTCTTACAGAGCAATCAAATAATGCCGACTGTTAATTTGAATTATATTCAAATTTATTCTGGTGACTATAAAGTTAAAAGATTACACAAATAAAAAAAAAAAATGACAATGTCGGCATTGCATTTAACTGTGCAAGAATAATACAACATATTTTAAATTGTACGATGTTATACTATTGTTCAACCGAGTAATTACCAATTCAATTGATACATAGCAACTCATTGTTTTAAGTATAGTTAAGTTTAAGTCCATCCATGGATTTTTATGCTAGACGATATCTCAATGAACAATTTGCCGGATTGGTTGGTTAAACTTTCATCTAATGCACATAAATAGGAAAGGTACAAAAAGAGAAAAATAAGCTTATTTAGTCAGAGTCCTGTTGTGAGTCAATGTTAGAGTTGGAATATACTAATATTCTGGAAAGTACAAATAATCCGATTTTGCAGAAAGACGTAGCCACTAACTCGGAAGATTTTTTTGAATCATTTTCATTTATTGATTGACTTGGCATTCACTTGGTAGAACTCCATTATAACACGGTGAAAAAATAGCAATGTATTTTAGTTCTACAAAATTATTTTTAACAAATATAGTTGATAGCTTTTTCGGCTCACGCCATCGTCAGAACTATCCCTATAGTTGATATTTGTTAAAAATAATTTTGTAGAACTAAAATACATTGCTATTTTTTCACCATTTTCATTTAGATTGTACGACTTTGTATAATAAAGTTAATTAAATATATATTTTACTGTCATGTGAAATAAAACATCCATCTTAAAAATCGAATAAATATGATTTTTTTAAACATTTAATATTGTTAATAAGCTAGCTTGTTTGTCATGCCGATTTGAATACATTTCCTCGCGTTTTTCCCCCTTATTAAGCAGAATCGTCCTCGATTTTAAATATGATTTATTTTAAAGAAATCATTTTCCTTAAATAAACATTGGCAAAAGTCTGTCAATAGCTGTACCCATCTACAAAAAAACTTCATGATAAATTCGCTGTTTTTTTTTGTTCAATGAAAACCTTTTTCCTTTTAACACAGTACTACTTTGTAAGCGTAGAACTTACCTACTTTCACGATATCCTCTTTTTTTGCGCTTCTTTCCAAAAATAGAACAGCACGTACCTTCTGGATCGATGTGGGAATACCTCCCTCGGGAAGTCGTGGCGAAAATATTATTTTTCTTTCTTTTTACATCGTTTGACAACACACAATAAAACATAAATCACGTCAAAGTTTTATAAAAAAACTTTCGTTTAGTGACTTTTTATCTGTCGTTTCTTTCTGCGCGTTTGGATTTTTTTACATAAATTTATCATGTAAAATAAAAAAAAACTATAATATTTCCTAACATAAAACCTTTCATATAAATCTCGCTCAGATTAAAAAAGAATGGTCCAAATGTATAAATATATAATATTTACCCCAATATTCATGAATCACTTTAGTTTTATTATGAACCTTTTTGATATGATAACTTGATTCAGAGATTTATTATTCGAGCCGTTTTTTTTTTGTTTGTTCATTTATGTATATTTTTTGCCTTGAAGCTGAATTTATATAATAACTCTACTTAATAGTTGCACTTTCATTACTTTAGATATGATTTTCAAGTTACGTACATTTGCATCACTGCACTGAATTCTTTAGAATTGACTTTAATATTAATAAAATGATTTGTAATCTGTCTGTAACGCACATCACAGCATTATATGCATCGTTAATAATGTGAGTAAATGTACCTGAAAGCGGTGCCATCTGGTGTATTCATTTAAAAGTAAATATTTATTTATTTAAATCACACAGATTTCCACCGAATTCCTACTTATTTCTGCCAAATGATATTTTAAAATACAACTTTATTTGTGGTTTATTTATTGAATTGTCAGTTATAGTTTCAAAACTTGTTTATTTAGCGGTTATTTTGTTCTAGCGGTCATATAACACTCATGTAGAGCTTAGCTGTAAATACTGTGAATAAATTGACACTTAATTTGTTCAATCATCATAACTTTTTTGAGTAGTTCAAATTTTAATATGGCATTGCATTAAGAACGAATCATGCGTAGGCACATTATTCTATATTATGGTAGATAAGGCAATGTATTACCTTATTAATTATGTGAAATCTAAGTATAACATTTTTTTATTGAATATTTGAATTGTTGAAACTTTTTGTTGGACTGAAGGTGCTTGATGAAATTTTAATATCAAATTTGAATTATTACAACTTTTTACTTGTGATAGAATTCCTGAAGATGCCGAATGGCGAATTCCGGATTGTTAGTGACAGGACATGTAGAATCGTACAAAGATGTAACAACTCAAATACAAATTTGATATTAATATTCCATCAAGCATCTCCAGTCGATATGATTAATTATTTTTGATTGCTTTTGCTAGAGAGTGTAAGCCTTTTTACGTCTTCTTTTTATTATTAAACCCCATTCAATTATTTTATAAATTATATTATAGATATGTCAAGGATACTCCGTTATAAATAAATCAAACAAGGTCTTGGGTAATACCGAAATACGTCTATTATATTTCGTAACCTCGAAAAAGCATAACAAAAAATAATAATTACATCCTACGCTTATTATTCTGCTATAACAAAAAGCTCTCATTTGGCACCGTAATTCCCGAAGCTCGTTAGGCTACGTAAGAGCGCAAATGCCGTTGCAGAGACCGTACAAAGCTTTTGAATTTCGCTTCCGCACAAAAAAATTGAAATAATTTCTTATTACCCATAGTAGAATGGCCGTAAGTCGACAGATAATTTGCATAATTACGTCGTCAAAAAAGGCGAAGATTGCTCTGAGATTAAACATATTTGCGATAGCTTCGTTCTCGAAAGCGCTTTTAGAAGTAAATAGGCGCGTAGGCGTTTGGCGTTGTTGCTAGGGTTGCCAACCGACCCGTTTAAGTCGGTATTGTCCCAAAATTGAATTAGTTGTTCCACCGGGATTCGGTGGAACGGTAAATTTATTTTATTTCGAATAAAACTTACGGCCGATATTACATACACTCTTTATTGAGAAAATATCGAATAGCATGATAAAAAGTAAAAAATAAATTATTTTCAATAATGAATACACGATAATCGATAAGTTGATATCGCTCGCGATATCAGAAACCAGTTCTAACCATAAATATATTATGGGAATACGTACTAAAAAATGTGTTTTTATTATATAAAATATGATTTTCCATCAAGAAGGGAAAATTACCAGCATAAAAGTGGAAACATATTATTGTTTAATTTTAACACGGTGAAAAAAATAGCAATGTATTTTAGTTCTACATTTTTTTTTAACAAATATAGTTGATAGCTATTTCGGCTCACGCCATCGTCAGAACTATGCTTAAACTAACATTAAACTAACATAACCTAGGTAGGTAGAAGTATATCTACTCGAGCTAAGGAACATGTAAGATCATTCAACAGTAAAAAAACAGATTCACAATTCGCTAATCACGTTATTAATGAATCACATAATATAAATTCAAACTCAGCGCCTAAATGTTTGCATCTTTGTAGTAAGGGTCGGAGAATGACGGCTTTGGAACAGCTGGAAATCAATAGACACCAATTATCACAAAGGATTCTTAACGAATAAACTAACATAATAGTATCGCCACTTGTCCAGCCGTTGTACAAAGGGGTGGTCTGATTTGTTTCCATAAGGACCACTTCCGTCCCACATATAAACTTATTGTCATAGCCGCCTTTTGTTTCATTTAGAATTTTTGAAAATTTAGTTTTATTGTGTGAAAGTAACAAGCTAGGCCATTAAAACAGGAGAGAGGATGTATTGTGTGCCTTTTCTACACAGCTAAATATAGATAAGCGAATGTTAGTTTAAGCATAGTTCTGACGATGGCGTGAGCCGAAATAGCTATCAACCATATTTGTTAAAAATAATTTTGTAGAACTAAAATACATTGCTATTTTTTCACCGTGTTATAATGGAGTTCTACCAAGTGAATGCCAATTCAATCAATATATGTTTAATTTAATTTTATTAATATTTACCTTAGATGAAATTGGGCTACCAGACTCATAATAACAGTTTTTTTCTGTTTTGAATTTTAATTTTTTTATAACATGCTTCATATAATACAATATAATATATATGTTAAAATGATCACCTTCAGGTGTTTACTGTTACTTTTTGGTGAAAAGGTACGATATAATATTTAAACAAAATAAACACAAATTCAGTTGATAATACTAGCGATAAGCGAAACCGGTCGTGATCACAAAGTATATTGTTGAAGCAGTACTAATAAAATGTTTTTATTATTTAACTCAAAAAAATTCTATGTTTTATTTATTATGTGACGTGGGGTTTCAGTCGAGAATATTGTGAATTTCATCTCTCTCTTTCAACTCTCGTAATTGTCTCAAATTAAGTTGTCAACCCTGATTTTAACCCAGGGAACACCAATTTTTATCATAAATATTCACATATTATATAAGATAAATACAGACATTATTGTAAAGCGCTGCAAGTATGTTTTCCCTCGGGGAATTCATGTTATCATATCGACTTATAGTGGAAATATATTCTGGTGACACAATACTGCTTGCCTTATTATGTATTATGTTGCCCGTCGTAAAGTAAAAATGTACCCATACAATCTTTTGAAATATCTATATACTTTATCTCTTCAAAGGACCACATCAAAAATTATCGAAGTTGAAACCATTATCATAATACATTGAAATGGTATTTTTAGAACTATATTACAGCTGAGTATAAAATTATCAATCGCCACCTACTTACTGCAAACAAATCATAACACGAGTAACGATTTTGCAATCATATTCATAATAATTATTTGAGGGGGCGTAAAAACGAAGTTTATTTAACGTTTAATGAATTGTGGCCGAGAAGTCACTTGTAAGATAATGTGAGATTTTCCAGACCCCAATGCAAAATGGCGATATTCTTTCGTATAATAATAATGAAATTGATAGCTATTTCGGCTCACGCCATCATCAAAACTATGCTTAAACAAACATTTGCTTATCTATATATAGCTGTGTAGAAAAGGTACACAATACATTTTCTCTCCTGTTTTAACGACCTAGCTTGTTTCCTGCTCGCAATAAAACTAAAAATTGCAAATGAAATTTAAAAGGTGGCTATATCAATAAGTTTACATATAACACTGAAATGGTCTATTACAGAAATAAAGAAGCACCCCGCATAGGGTTAAGCAATGGTGATCGACATATCTTGGTTTGTTCGTTAAAAATCCTTTGTGATAGTTGATCTCTATTGATTTCCAGCTGTTCCAAAGTCGTAATCCTGCGACCCTTACTACAAAGATACAACTTAGGCGCAGAACACTTAGGCGCAGAGTTTGAATTTATATATTATGTGATTCCTTTATAACGTGATTAGCGAATTGTGAATCTGTTTTTTTACCGTTGAATGATCTTACATGTCCCTCAGCTCGAGTTGATATACTTCTACCAATAACTCAATAAATGTGTTTTTATTATTTAAAATTTTATACCTTTCCATCAAGAAGTGACAGTTAACACCTTATAAGTGATTTCATTATGTATTTAATATTATACTTAAATCATTATAGCTTTCAATATATTATCTTATTTGTGGCTTTACGTAAGAAAGATAACAATGTAGCAAAAATTCCGATCGAAGGAATCGAGTCCACTATTCATCGCGAGCGCTATCTGATGTCCTTGCGCACACTTACGTCGTAAAATGTTGCCAGATATTGTATACACAATATATTAAACAAATCATTTTACCATTTACGTAACTGTTTACCGAATATTTGTTCTTCGGCGATAAGCGTTTATTTCAGATTAACTATGAACATTGTATCACCAATATTTTAAGACGTATTTAAGATAAAACGACTGTTGGGGGAGAATTTTTCTACCCTTGGGAAACGAAAAGTTAAGTGGTATACTGTTCTGGGTGTTTGTTTTTGCACAAAGTTGTACTGTACAGGGTAGCAATTTATCGTCGCTCAACGCAACTAAATTATAACAAAATTCAGGCTTCCGCAATATAATTTCGGTTTATTGTAATATCCTTGAAACTTTTGGTTATTGACCAAAGAAATTAGATATTTTGACAGCCTGGAGGCATGTTAAATTTATTATCGAAGACGTCGCAGATAAATTTGACAAGTTTTACGAGATTTTTATTCAAAAGACAGCGTAAAAAAGTGTTTTATTTACATTCAAAAACAACAAAAAACTCTTTAGTAATTATTTTAGAGTGTAAAATATCATGTTTATGATCCATAATACTTTGGGTTACGTCGCAAATATTTAGCTACCGCAGAATCGAAACATCGTTAACTTTTGATCCTGTTTACTATGGTAAACGGTATGACCAAATATCAGGCATGTTTAACCCTTTTGTTGCCAACAAGTTTTTGGGCAATACTTGATGTAGCGGGATAATAAATAATCTATACTTTAATACATTAACATTTGTTTGTACAAAATCGAAATCGACAAAACGTTCTACATAAATTAATTACAATTTCAGAAATAATACTTGAAAATCTACTTATTGTAAAGTAAAAATTTAACGAAGTATTTATTTTTATAATTTTTTAATTATGGTTGTTGATAGCTACAATATTTCAGCTTTATCATCATCAAATATACGATGGAAAGGCACGATATTTTAAATAATGAAATCACATTTTTAGTACTTATTTCTACAATACATATTTTGATCAGGACCGATTCGCTCATCGCGAGCATCAGTTGATAATGCTATGCTCGCGTTGATGCGAGTCGAATCAGTCCTCATCAAAAAATGTATTGTGGAAATAAATACTAAAAATATGTTTTTATCATTAAAAATTTAAATAATAGATAAAAGTTATGATGCTAAAATAAGGGAGACGATATATAGTTTATGTCTTTTTAAATATTATGTAAGCTTTTTAAATTTAAAAAAAAACTTGTATAGTTTTAGCAACTGTCTAAAAATCTAGTATTTAGCTTCATTCACACTTGAGAATATTAAATGGTTAACAGTGTTAAAAAAATAGCTTTATTTTTTTGTAATGAAATGTTACCTAATTTTGGTCAAAACAAATATTAATAAACCGTTCTTTTTTTTCTTTGAATACTATATATTTTATTTGTTGCAGAAGAAGACAGAGTAATAATTCTCAGAAAAATAATTTAACTAAAATTATAACGATGACGATCAGTATTTTTTTATGTTTTATCAAAACTATTCTGTGTAGTTTTACCAATTAAATGCCAATTCAGTTAATCAATTAAACGTTTTGACAGGACAAGGTCACTGTTACATAATATATTTAGTTTATACGCATTCGGTATTATTTGAATATGTCGCATTAAATTTTTTTACGAATTGCGTTTGTTTACTAACATATTGATTGGGAATTTTTACGTGTGGGTACGCGGCCCACGCTCTGCGAGTGGGCGTCGAATGCTTTCATAATTTACGAGAGTGTAATTTTTAAAAGTATAGCTGTGGATAAATTAGCTATCAATAATCAATATCAACATGAATCATCTACAATTTGTTTGGATAACACAATTTTCCACTAAATTAACCATTTGTATCCCAAGCAGACATCGTTCATTTCCATGGCATTCTAACATTATTTTTGGTGTATTATAGTGAATATTTCTAGTCACATCTATTAAGAGCTGTTCTTAATTGAAATAAATATCACATACACGTGTATATTACATAAAAATAACGATATATCTAAACATGCCACGTGGAGGCGACGAGGGTTGCCACAATATCATCGTGATTTATTACGAATGTATCAAATTCATGTCTATACGAGACGAAATTAATATTATTAATTGAATATAAATAAAAACATTAATCAAATGCATGACAAAACAGTCTTATCAAAGAAATTATATAATTTTTCAATTTTTGAAAGTTCGTACGATTTCACATGTTTTGTCACTAATAATCCCTGGTTTCGGCTTCCAGCATCTTCAGGCACTTTATCACACGGATGCAACAGAGCTGTCGTCATTACTGTCTGGTTTAGTAACAAAACATGTGTTTTAATAATTCAAACACTAAGTAATAACACAAAGTTTTAATAATTCAAATTTGATGTTGAAATTCCATCAAGCACCTTCTCTCGATATCATAGATTATACAATTTTAATTTTATACCCTATCAGTTTTTAAAAATAGTTTTCAAACGAAAACTGGGAAAAACTCAACTCATTATCAATATTTAAGTAAAAATATTACTACAAATTATTGAGGGTTCGTAAAATGCTATACATAAAAATACTAGTGATTTTACGATTTATTGCATTATCTTCTGCTTTTTCGTGGTTTGTCTCATATTATATTACATATATTAAGGATGTGCCAACGACCATACCACGTTGAAAGCACCGGCTCTCGTGCGATCACCGAAGTTAAGCAGCATTGGACGCGGATAGTGCTTGGATGGGTGACCGCTCGGGAACACCGCGTGCCGTGTTCTCTTGGCTATGGGAAGGAAATCCCAGACAGAAAACCGAACACCAACCCGCCTGGGCAGCGTGGTGTTGCTATGTCCAAACAACCCCCCTGGAAAAAAAAGCAGGGGGAGGCCTTCATCCAGCAGTGGATCGACCCCGGCTTATGATGATGATGATGATGATATTAAGGATGTAGATTAACTATCAGTGACTTTGTGCGATTCCACATGTTTTGTCACTAACGACCCGGGTTTCGCCTTTCGGCATCTTCAGGCATTCCATCACGCGGTGATCATCACGCGTGATAGAATGCCGGAAGATGCCGAAAGGCGAAACCTGAGCCGTTAGTGACAAAACATGTGGAATCGTACAAAGTTGTAACAATTCAAATTTGATATTGAAATTCCATCAAGCGCCTTCAGTCGATATCATAAATTATATCAGTGACTGTTTGCGTGCATAGACATGCAGAGAAATTCGGATAGCGAGTGAAAAAACATTTAAATAAATTTACAAAGTATTGAACGATCCAACTTTGTATTCAAAAATGTTGTATGGGTATCTTATCTATTTTGTGCGGCAGTTTTTGAAACGCACCCCCCATGCAAATATTGGATCAGGTGTAGTATTTATTACTACCAAGCGGCCTCTGAATGCTTGGAAAATACTTATTATTTAAATATTATTTATAGTTTCCTTACAGTGGTGGCTTATTGATGAGTTGGCGTAGCCTCTCCTAACAATGTTGCCCGAGGGGGTGATTTTGAATCTGCTTTAACGGCCTCCGAAAATCGAGGTGGCCTTACATCGCCCCACACAAGTACCGTAGGGTTTGGCTAATGGATTCTTCGTGTTCATACTTTTGCATTAGCGGGTCGTCGTTTTATGTTTTTACTCTCCCGCGGGTTAAGCATTCCCGGCTCGTGAGGTCGAGCATAATGTAATATAAATTCGACACCTGTGAAATATTCTCACACATGGGAGTCTCATTTTTAATATTTTCAAAGCCTTTCGATAGAACACGAAACTCTACCACAAAAAAACAATAAATTAAGTTCCTGTTATTTGCAAATTTTAAATAATTAGGTATTTCTAAGTCTAAAATTACTCAATTGCATTTCAATAATAGCTGGTTATTATTTGTTTGAGAATCCTATAATAAAATACTCATTAACGGAATTTAGCGCTAATTAAACTTATCACATGCAAGTGTGTGTTATTATTATTAAATCAATATTATTGAAACTTAATTTAGTTGTTTATTTAGATCCCGGCTTTAGTGTCTGTGTTTTTCCTTTTTAATTAACTTCTTTGGTACATAACCGATGCTAACAGTTTTTTATAAGTCAGTTTTGTTTCATCTGTGTGATATAATGCATGAAGATGCCTAAAGATAAAACTTGGTTCGTTAGTGACAAAACACGTGGATTCGAAAAAAGTTTCAACAATTCAAATTTGATATTGAAATTCCATTAATCACTTTCAGTCGATACCATAAATGAAATATAAGATCGTTTTAATGTATGTTATAAAAAAAATGGCTAAACAAATATGTTTATTTATAAAGAAATCTTTTATGCGTCAGCTGCAATTAGGCAATACTGTAACACTGTGCTATTATTGAAAACTAAAACCATGTTTCTCCGCCATCGCCGGCTATATTTATACGCAACTGTTGATTTGGCTCTAGATTTCTATAAAGCATTGATACTAGATAAACAATTAACGCTTTTTGTCTGTTATAAAGCTGTCTAAGATGTTTTTTTACATACTATTGTGGGTAGAAAAGAATACTCTTTTCATCTATTCAGCACGTTTACCTAGTGCATGATATAGATCTACCCTCGTACCCTGAAATGCCTTGGGCTTGCACTGCTGACCCACTTTCCCCAAATGTTCGTATCACCTTTTGAATCACTGTAACATTCCCAGCGGGAATAATCCCGTTTCCAGATGATACTCTCGATTTTGTTCGTCGCCTAAGTCTATGTTTTGATTCGTTTTTTTCTCATTGTCCCTCAGTGTTATACCGAGATTTTCTCACAGATGGTAGCTTAGCGAATAAAATTTAAGCAAGTATAAATTGATTTCATAAATTATTTCTTTCAATTTTTTATTTTTTTCTTTTTTTTTTCTTTAAATTTTTAAAGCTTTCTGAACCTAATTAATACTACTGTGTTCTACCAGAGATTGAACTATATTTTATTTTTGATATCCAAATGCTTTGTCACTAACGCCCCGGATGTCATAGAATACCTGAATATACCGAAAGACAAAACCAGGGTTAAAAATATGAAAATTATTATTTATATGAAAAAAAATATTTTAGGCCTTAATTTACTCATAGCTTTATGTGTGTTTTTTTTTTGTTATTTCACTTGTAACATATATAAGCGATGCAGACTGTTGGACTTGATGCAGACTTGATGGAAAGGGATGGTATTTTAAATAATAAAAACACATTTTTTAGTACTTGTTTCCACGAGATATTTTATAATTGTGTCTTAGTTCTTCAACCATTGGTCAGCCATCAGCTGATAATGCTCTCGATGAGCGAAACCGGTCCTGATCAAAAAACATATTGTGGGAATTAGTACTAAAAATATGTTTTTTTTTATTTAAAAGTTATTGAATTGTCCTCGCAAATACGTACCACCAAGCAAAGCCATTTGAATAACATTACATTACACACATTAATGGCTTAAAATAAACTTTCAAATTGATAAAAAAATGCGTGGACATCTCATACACAACTTGTTTTATTTACATTGACATGTATTTCGATCGTCAGTATTGAAAGAAATTTTGTTATACCAAAGTCAATTTTTATTGTTATTTATATCATTTTTAACCCACCAACTCGAAGAGATCAATAACTAACACACGCATCACTCAACCTTTTCATGCAAACTTATCTTTAACTTTCTTTCGTAACTATTGATCTTAAGGTCAACGTTTCCAGTTTTCCGCTGCAACAATCGTCACGCGATTCGAATCACATTTCGCCCTGTTTCGTTGGCGTCGTGAAAGGGTTACGTAAACAAAATTATGTCTAATATAAGCGAAGTATTTGTAAAGAAGCCATATGCGTTATTATTTCGAATAAGCCTTCCGTGTTCGAGGGACTTGATAATATTACGTCGTTAAATTGTGACGCAAACTTCGATGTCCTTGGTCTTGGGAAGGTATTCTTTCTAATTGAGTTATGAGCCCAATCGGCTTTTAAGAGGTTAAAGCGTATTTATTTTAAGGTAAAGATATGATGTTTTCATACATTGGCGGGTGACATTTTCCATATTAATAAATGACTTAAGTAAAGACAAAGTTTTTATCGCAATTCTGAGTAATTTTATTGAATTAAACTCTGTTAATACACTTTTTGTTTTAAGAATCATTTATTACTTCACAGAAATCTACCGTATCGAGATTTGAAACATAACTGTCTGAGGGTTAAAAAAATACCAGAAAACCTACTAAACGTATTAAAAAAACTTTTATCAGCATTATTTTATGATCATCTGTTAGTATAGTTTTACGTACCCAACGCGTTAACCCTTTGAAGAGTATGGTCGCCATGTGCAGCCACGTATTGTGTCGTCTTTTATCAATTATCATTCTTATATTTTTTGTTGCACTACTATTATTTCTTCAGAAACTATTTCCAGACATATCTGACATTGATTTTTAGAAGTAAATTTTTTATTTGATTCAAATTAATAAAAGAGTTTTGTAAAAAAGTATTTTGAATGAAATCCATTTGCCATGCAACATAGGATGTATAATTTCATGTCAGCTTGGCCGCTTCCCTTCTTTAATTCAGTCAGTATCGAACTTTATGCGCTCAGAATGCAATTATGAATATGGTTCAGTTTGAAGTAATAGCTTGGAGAAAATTATTAATAAATATATAATTAACACGTTAAATAATTATAATATTCCTCCTAGGTAAAAACAAACATAGAGGTTAACCTCCCTTAACAAAATGCAAAAGTATTTGTAAAAATATTAAAAATATACAAAAAATCTTATTTAGTAAAAAGTAATTTGCTACTCAAAGGGTTAAGATGATTATCAATCAATTTCCAAATAAAGATCGACAAGAATGATTCGACATCACTGAATACCCATCAGTAATTCATCACATTGGTGCTCTGTCACATCAATTGAATACAACATTAACGGACTTATTCACACAACTTATGGATAGCCCTTAGTGATATCATTTTCGCTAAGCGATGCGTAAATAAAGTGGATCAGTAGGAGATATGTCTAAAGCGTATAGCGTTTAACTTTAACGCTACAATGTATTAATTGGCGCATATATCAAGTCATGCGGTTAGAGCTATAATAATCGCATTTAGTTTACATTCTAAGTGCTCATTGACAGGGTTTCCAATAAGGAAATCCCGTTCAAAAATTATACACCGGGTTTATTGCTGATTATAAAAAATATATTATTTCAAACTAACTGCAACGCATATTTCGTTAGATCGATTTGTGTAATATAATTTTTTTTTTAATCATAAAGCACAATGCTTAGAACTATTTGCTTAGCTATTCACATTAAATATTAAATAAATAATTACTAAATAAACAAAATTACAGGTTTAAGAACTGAAATAATAAATTGCACTACATAATTATTATATTACGATTGCACCTGCACCTATACTGATTACGTTTAGTAAAAAGAGTAAGTTATTAAAATAATGGTATTCTTGATTATTTTTTGAATTAGCATTTACTTATAAAAACTCCATTTTAACACAGAAAAAATGTAGAACAAAAATACGTTGCTATTTTTTTCATCGTGTTTTAATGATTTTCTCTTGATTGCACAGCTTAATTCAGGGCTGTGGAGTCGTTAAAAAAACACGACCCCGACTAGAAGAAGTTTAATTTAGCCAGATATTTTCCTACAATTCCTGTTTTATGCATTAAATTAAAGATCAACCAACCAATCCTGTCAATTGTTTATTAAGATATTTTCTGAAATCGTCACATCGGAAAAATAATCAAAGTACCGACATAAACACCCTGCTTTTATTAAGTATTTTATGTTCAATACTTGAATATGGAAAAAATAATGGATTTAAAAATCTATATCGTCTAGGAAATTGATGATTTTTTATTGCTGTCAAAGCTTCAATCCTTTTAGTAATTTAATACATGGAAGTTTAATGAGAATACTATTTTCTCAAAATTCATCGGTTATTATTTTGCGAAACACCACTCTCCTTTGGCGAAGTAATCTCATATAACAAGGTATTTTACACGTGTGCATTCCAAGCGCACTAATGTTGTCATGTGTGGCAATTATATTTCCATCAAAAGATAATTTCCGCCTTTTCCTTAGCGCCGATAACATAACAAATAATTTCCGTTTTTTGACATACCATAAAGTCGCATTGAGTGGCACTGATTTCGCTACATTTCGTCTTACAATAGCACAAATATTTTTTTTCACAGATTTTTTAAACCTTTCTTTTCAAGTATTTTTTTCACTTTGAACTTTGATTTTATTGTAGCACTAAATTATCTCATTTCACATATTCGTTTTTCCATATAAACTATATAATACATATAAATATTTTCCTTGAAACATATACTGTGTTTTTGATGGCTATTTTGATTTCTGCCATTATCAGAACTATGATAAAAAATAAAATTATCTTTAGCTTCAAATAATATTTAAGAAGATATATAAACATTATAATTTTTAGGTATTAACTGTCACATCTTGATGGAAAAGCATGATATTTTAAATATTTGAAACACATATTTAGTACTTATTTTCAGAATTCATTTTATGATTTAGACCAGTTTCGCTTATCGCGAGCATAATCAACTGATGGTACTGATCATAAAATTTATTTGGAAAATAGCTTTAAAAATGTGTTATTATCATTTTTAGCAATATGTCTTCTCAATTATTCTTGCATTATAACTTTTGTATAGTTAAAATAAAAAAAATGTAGCTGTGTATTGAGTGGCTTTAGGCAGAGCTTTGAAGTCGTTAGAAAAACACGACTCCGGCTCCGACATAAACCAAGAGCACGAATCCGACTAGAATAATGTTATTTTTGTAAATTTTTTTCCTACCTTTCCTATTTATGAGCGTTAAATTAAGGATTATCCAACCAATTCAGAAAATTGTACATTGATATATTCTTTAAAATAGTCTAATGGAAATAAAATCGGCATCGTTCATTTCACTACTCTGACTCTACAGCCCTGGTTTTAAGAAGAAAAAAAAACTTCAATAGTACCATTAATAAATCCTTGACATAAAGGCATTTTTTTCATAATTATATGTAATAACGTGAGTTCTTTCTGATGTTTTGAGTAGGGGTGAGGAGTTAATGTTCGATTGGTCATTTAAATGGTTACCTTGATTGCGTCCATCATTTTCATAGAGTTAATCCAATAAATAAACTTTCATAAACATTTTCTTTATTTACAAATAACGTTTTACTGTTTTCATCATATCGATCGGATATTTATTTACTCATGTAATAAAACATACTAAATAAACAAAACTGTCTTGATTTATTTTTTTTGACTTATTTAAAAAAGATGCTTTTGGTTGCATGTCGCATTCGGTAGTTAAAAACGCACTTCAATGTATTTAAAACACTTAAATAAACGCAGATAAATGAGTATGTAATAATATGAAATTCGCGATGAATTCTAAATGTGGGTTTTGCGAGCTTTAAAAGATGACGTGACGATATGACTTTTATAAGCGTTTTATTTAAATTTACGATGTCGTCTGCAATATGAAAGTTTAAAAAATATTATCTTGAACGTCGGCAAAATAAATATTATATATTACAACTGCCTCCTACTGCATCCTGATTTGGCAATGACACGCGAGCTTTATTTGAAAAAAAAAGACGGACATTTAGAGACGTATTTTTTTCTGCCGTTACTAACTAAAAAGTTGATAATTAATCCTAATTAACCTAGAAATGCTCCTTAACCTATACCGTACTGAGCCAAATAAAAGATATTAAAACACTAAATATGGTTAAAATTAATTCAGTAATGCCAATGTTAAGAAAACATGTAGATTATTAGGTTAATTCAGTCTGCATTTAATTGCAAAAAAACAATTTGCATACTGTTTTAATACTGTTAGTCCTTGTACATTTTTGAGTGTCAATATTAACACATTGTAATCGTTTAAGGCCGAAGGCGGTTCTGCTTGACTCATAGGTTTATTGTTATGGGTCTTAATCTCAAAAAAACCTCAACATCTGAAAATGACTTTCCGTGTTCGTATTGTATATGTATGCGTGTGTAAGTATAGTATGTGGAGATATAAAATTAATGCTTGTTGTGTTTACATGAACCGCATTGACTGTTAATTGCTCAGCTCTGCAGCGACTTATGTTTGTCGACAACGACACAACAAATATAAAACATAATTAGTCTATACATAAATGATGAAGGAGATTTGAAGAGCTCTGATCAATTTGATATATAATATAAAAAAAACTTATTGCAATCGACCATCTCAAAATTTGAGAGGATAGCTAGCTGTCAGGATTAAAATTTTAATAGACAATTTACTTACGAATTCCTTTTTTTTGCTTTCAGGTATGCAGTGAAAATCAACTTCATAGAAACGAATTCACGACCGTGCCGGCTATATTGCTGGAGAAAAAAATTAAGCTTTTTAATATATGTATGTATGACCGAAAATTGTATTGCGTCTATTGTGGTAGAACGAAACAAAGTTTATGAAAATGTTATTTGAATAACGTAAGCTCTCAATGGAAAAGAATAATAGAATGGAAAAAAAGTATTAAGCAGTTTTTCTATATTTTATTTTTTTAATCGACAAAAATGTTTGTACGTACTATAAATAATTTCACACAATACGTAATGACATATAACTTATATTTTTTATCTCTGGACTTTTGGTGACATTTAGAATTCGATAAGATTGGTGGGTATAATCAAAAGCCGATATGTCCAATCGTATTTCACATTTTTATATTACTATTGTATGCTTTAATAGCTTTAAAAAATTTGAATATTTCTTAACTGGAATTTTTGTTTTATAGTTTACCATATCGACTGAAGATGCATGATGGAATTTCAATATCAAATTTGAATTGCTGAAACTTTGTACGATTCCACATATTTTGTCACTAACGACTCGGGTTTTGCCTTCAGGCAACTTCAGGCATTCTATCACACGGATGCAACAGAACTCACAAAAATGCCGAAAGGCGAAACCCGAGCCATTAGTGGCAAAACATGTAAAATCGTATGAACTTTCAACAACTCAAATTTAATCTTGTTTCAATTTGTATTATATCTGTTGATAATGTACGCGATCATTAAAACCGGTCGTACACACTAAACGTTTTGTTTTTTTATGATTTAAACCACACATATAATATTTACAATCTTGATCAGTTGATAATGCTCGTGATAAGCAAAATCGTTCCATATCTTAAAAATATAATGTTGTGGAAATTGCACTTAACATTATTCAAATTATATGTCTTAACTGTCACTTCTTAGTGAAAAATTTTTCATTGAAATAAAAAAAATATTACTATTTATAAGTAATTATCTATTTTCTCAGTTATCAAACATTTAGTTATGTACGAAGTACGAAAATTAGTTGTAGTAAAATCGTTGTATAAATAGTCTTGTTAATAGAATGAATTATAGTGATTAACCTGTCCTGATCATAAACCTTTAAAGTACTTGAATTATAATAGTAGTTAACATTGCGTTTTTATTATTATCTTATACATAATACTGTAGATGGAAATGCGACGCCAATTTTAAGTATATTATTGATCAGTGAATACATCAATGTTATCATTGAAATAAAAATGCGACGCATGGTTTCGACACTTTAAGATCATAAAAAGTTTTTGGTGGGCAGTCACCAGATGGCCACTTCCTTTCCCTCGCATCCTTGGCGGTGCGAATCGATAATGTCCTCGAAGTCGTGCGTTCATTCACGTGTTGGTCCTGGCCCGTCAGAAGTTCAACATTTCAAAAAAATCACCATCATTGTGTTAATTGTATAGTTTCCTATTTAAGTGAATTTATTAACTAATCCATTGGCCATAATCATTATTTAATTTGCTAATTTATATATTACCATTATTTCATATTGAGATACTAAAATTTTAATTGAAATATTCAATTCTGATGTTGCAATCGCTACTCGGAATTAGGGCTACCAATCCGGGATTTCGACCAATTAATCAATATCGCAATTCCGGGATTTTTTATTGGGTTAAAATAAAAAATGGTATCCTCCCCGAAAAAATCCAATATATTGTTCGGATTTCCTATATTTATACTTTATATATATTATAAAACCTGCGTAGTAAATTTAATTATTGTGGTGTGCCTCTTTGCATATTTTTTTCACATCTGCAGAGAATTATGACATATTTTATTGCTTTTTTATGATTTTATGAAACAATAGACAATTGTAAATATAAATGTAATCTTATTTTAAATTCCGAAATGAAATAAAAAACAATATTCCACCAAGAAATGACAGGTAACACATTAAAAATCAATGTTATATTGCTTCAAATAAAATGAGGAATAACATCGATTCTTGTTTGATTATTATAGCTTTATTTATTTGGAATATTGAAAATTTCTACCATCCCACATGTTTTGTCACTAACGACATGGGTTTCACATTTCGGCATCTTAAAGGGTTTTATCACACAGATGCAACGTAAATGACACTGCATCTGTTATATAAAATGACTGACGATAATGTACGGCGAAACCCGGGTCTTAATTAATAAAGCAGGTCGAATCGTACGAACTTTTAACAATTTAAATTTATTATATAAAGACTATCAAAAATTAAAAAAACTGTATTTCCCAAAAAAAAAATCGTAAATTCTCATTAATTGAAGCAATAGTAGACACAAACTGAATTTTCGATATACACTTAAACTACGAATGTGAATATCATAATCCCGTTGTCTTAAAATGGTCCGGGATTTGCTGCCCTACTTGGGGTTGCTATGTTTATATTTTATATGCCGACTTTCTTTTGTATTATTAATTAAAACCTTAATGTATACGCACAATGAAACTGCCATTGCAAAATAAAAAGCTAATCTGGCAAGGCGTCGGCCCAACTGTTGCACGCCGAGATCGATGAATGAACATCGTTCTAAACATATCATAAAAAAATAATTGACTCTCCCGCTTGAATCTCTACCTACGCTGTTAAGCGATCTATTTTTGTTCGCCACACTTTGTTTTCTTATGCTTGACACTATCTTTTACCGTCTCTCGTGCGCGATTTGTTTAATCGTGAATGTCAAGTAGAGGTCTGCACGGCCGAAAATTGATAAAATTGCCCAGTCCGAGAGCGGTCAATTCTTGCGTAACCCGGCCCGGAATAAATCATATCAACTGAAGTGTAACCCGAATCTAACCCTAAATCCAGATATATTTTCTTTCGGCATTATTTTAACCTTCCTTTATATTTTAGAATATGTAAAAACATGGTTTGATAACTTTGATATAATTTGATTAGTTATGAAAATTTTGAGGACTAATCAAACTATATTTTAACATAAAAACTGGTTTGAATTGTAACAAATTTTTACAATTCCACATGTTTTGTCTCTAACGACCCGGGTACTACCTTACTGCATTTTCAGGCATTCTATCACACGGATGCAACAGAACTGACACTCTTGAACTTGGTCAGTTCTGTTGCATCCGTGTGCTAGAATGAGAAAGGCGACATTATCAACATATATAATACAAATTGAAACAAGATTAAATTTGAGTTGTTGAAAGTTCATACGATTTTACATGTTTTGCCATTAATGGCTCGGGTTTCGCCTTTCGGCATTTTTGTGAGTTCTGTTGCATCCGTGTGATAGAATGCCTGAAGTTGCCTGAAGGCAAAACCCGGGTCGTTAGTGACAAAACATGTGGAATCATACAAAGTTGTAACAATTCAAATTTGATATTGAAATTCCATCCAGTACCTTCAGTCGATATCATAAGTTATAAAAATTGGTTGTTATAAAATACAAAAGCTTTAGCACTTACTATCGTATTTTTTTAACATCAACTGTCGACAGAGTGTCATCTTAGCAGTTGAACCTTTAGTAGTTAGCTGGTTAACAATTAAAGACTCAAAAAAATTCTTGCTGAGAATAATTTTGCCTCATGTTGGACTTCTAAATCGTCTATAGTCCGATAGATTTTACAGCGAAATAAATTCATTTCTGGAACCCGGCCCGAACCTCAAATGTGCATGCTCGTCGACGGGCTGATATCGGTTCCGTGTAGAACTCTGCTGTCGAATATTATGCTCATATCATGTATTATTTTATAGATTTAAAACATAACTACTATGTAACTCGCTCTAAATCTATTACATCGCTTTTTACCTTGAGCTGAGTGACATAAAAATATCTCTATAATCTATTATTTTTTTATTTTGCTAATGGTATCGTTTTAATTAGACAATTTCAAAAGGCATTACATAACAATAAAAGCGTGTTTTATATTCCTTAGCGCTCCATTGTTAGCGTCTGATTTTATTGTTTGCCAAATCAAATTTAAATCTGATTTTTCTACCCTAAATAAACATGACAGAACTCCTTTAATCATTTTGTTTTTTTATTTAACAAAGCTTTGATAAAAATAATTTGCATAAAACAAAAAAAAACAAAAAAGTATTCCCAGAACGTATTGTCTCAGCTCGTCAAAAGAAATGTTTACAGCCGTTGGCATTGTATTGGATCAATGAGCCTATAGAAATAAGGCACCACCGAATTTTTATTGTATATTTAAAATGCGAAAAATATAAATTTCATTCACATTAATAGTATTTTACAACAAGAATCAGTTTCCGACAATTCGCGTATAAATTAAATTTGTGAATAACTTATTCATCATAACATGTGAACCTCGTATATATCACTTTGAAGAAATCACGTGCAATTATCCCAAAAATACATTTGTCTCATTACATTGAACAGGTTAGTCAAGCTGGCCTATATGGTTTCATATAATAAAAATTAAATATAGTCAAATCATTCACGGTGTCGTATGGAGAGCGTAGAAACCTCAATTCATAATATATCTTCTATAAAATATTACATTTTAATTTCTGTACTATATATAATAACTGAAGAAAAAAAAATGAAATTTGAATGGCATCATTTACGATAACGACTGACTGATGGAATTTTATAATTAAATTCGAATCGTTAAATTTTTTTACGCTTTCAGATATTTTATCACATCCGGTCTTCACTTTTAACACCTTCTGACTTTATATTAGGCAGATGTATTCAAATAAGCGATGACGAACGACGAAAACACGTGGAAGTATACAAACATTGAATGACTTAAATGTGAAAAAGATCGTAATGCTGTAGAATGATTGTTAGCGAGTGGAGTGGGGTACAGAGCCGAGTTTTATCAATATTCCTAGTCCATTTATCCTTATACTTTGAGAAAGGCTTTGTAAAAAAAAATATGAAATAAATTAAGTTTGTCCAAAAAAATGCTTCCAACGTTGTTATATGCATGTTTTGTCACTAACGACCCGGGTTTCACCTTACGACATCGTCATACATTCTGACACCTTGTCAGTTCTATTGCATCCGTGTGATAGAATGCCGAAAGGCGAAACCCGGGTCGTTAGTGACAAAACATGTGGAATCGTACAAACTTGTAACAATTCAAATTTGATATATAAATTCCATCAAGCACTTTCAGTCGATGTCATAAATTATTTATCTTTGCATTTACTGCTTCATATATCACGCAGACTCAAAATAAATGTATAAATATGATATGAATTATATATTTAGAATTATTCAAGCTTAACTTGTAGCCGAATGGTCAACGGATTCATTTTTAGTTGTCATCGATATTGAACCCTTTTTTTTTAACTTGGCCTACCTCCCTACACGTGTTCTCTGCGCTGTGAGGGACGTTCAAAGTAAAACATCAATATTGATTGCTTAATTTTTTTGTGTTAAGATTTCTGACTGAAATCAGAATTAAAATTGCTACACACCGAGTCTCGCATGTAGCTCGTAAGCCATATTGTTGATACGCATTTAGAAATTACACTGGGTGTTCGGTTAACGAACATAATTCGAAGACAATGTTTGCTATCCGAATTGCTCGCTAACCAATGAATTATTATATAACAGATAAAAAATTGGATTAGGAAGATTGATTGTGTTCATTATCCGACTGTGAATTCGTTATCCGAATACGAAAATCTTTCGTGATATTGTTCGTAGTCCGAACTGTTCGGTAACCGATCACCCACTGTATTCGATTTATAGACAAAAAATATTTTTTTGATGTAAATAATCTCTTCTACCAATCCGCTTTCTTTAAATTATATATATTAAAATCAATTTTCTTAAGACAATTTTCCTTGTAGTATTGTTCTCATCTAAGCTCAATTTTTTTTAAAAAGCTTAAACATCAGTTTTCTTTATGCTATTATAAATATTAAAACCAAGACTGGATTAAAATTATTATTTGATAAATAAAAATCACTTTGGCTTTACTTCATTCACAATTATGTTCGTTAAAATAATTCATATTAAAATGTAAATAATCTCGTTTTGTGCCATGAATTATTCATCAAAAAATATCATTGGTAGGTTCGCGTTTAAAAATTCATATTATTTTTTCCACAAAAATTAAATTGTGTTTTTCTTAATTTCGCTTAATCTTAATTAAGTGTGTGTTGGTCACAACATGTCTTATATAAATTATAATATTTGGGTCAAAAGTATTTCATAGCAGGTTATGAACTGATTTTGCATATTAATGCAAAATTCAGGCTATATTTCATAGGCAGTTATTAAACGTGCTGATATAACCATGCATTTCCTTTGTTATGTAATATTGTACAATATATTATATAATAGAACACTTCGTTTACTTTTTAAAAATACATTAATTTGTTCGGTTTTATAACGAAAAAAATAAGGGTGTATAATATATAAAATTGTTTCGATCACTAAATAAATAAGTCAACGCAAAAACTGATATTACCACTTTATTGATTGAATTGGCATTCACTTGGTAGAACTCCATTATAACACGGTGAAAAAATAGGAATGTATTTTAGTTCTACAAAATTATTTTTAACAAATATAGTTGATAGCTATTTCTGCACAGCTATATATAGATAAGCAAATGTTAGTTTAAGCATAGTTCTGACGATGGCGTGAGCCGAAATAGCTATCAACTATATTTGTTAAAAATAATTTTGTAGATCTAAAATACATTGCTATTTTTTCACCGTGTGTTATGATAGCATTAAACGATTTTTGTGTTTTAAGCCGGAGGTTCCAAAACTTTTTCGGTTTCCGGCGCCCTTAATATATCAGATTTTTCAAAACATTGGTTGTCTCATGGAAAACCTTATGTTACTCACATATAATAAAGTAAAATTATTTATAATATTTTATATAGGAAAATTTTCAACGTCACCCTGGGCACACGGTTTGGGTAACTCCGTTTTAAACTAAAAAGATAAATATTAATTACAAATCAACAACTGTTGTCATATTTTAATTTTATTTTAAGTGACAACCATTAGAGATGCACCTTTATCTATTTTTATTTTCTTTATACATCTTCATTATGTTGGTACAAAACAAAAACAACATCCTAATATGCGAAGGAAATAAATAGTGAAATCTTAAATTTTCATAATAATCAGTTATTCTAAACGAGTAATGATAAGAAGAAATAATCTGACTTTAAAAAACGTGAATGGATAATCATATAATAAAAAATATTACTTACGTAACACTTTTGACTATCGACATCGTTAAAGTGTGACAGATCGTCTAAAAACATTAGTTAGTATAGCCACAATTGAAACCACATTTAAATAAAGAATAACAAAAGTATTTTTAGATGCAATACAAACATTATTACGCCTAGGCTATAATCTAGCCGCTTTATTGATTGTTTGAAAAGACACGGTATATGAACTCATTTTTCATAGAAAATAATCTAACAAACTTTAACAATGCTAGTTTTCACTCTTGATCGCCTCATATGTTAAAATATATGGTAACAATATGAATTTTGACTGTGAAATAAAATTATTACATAATTGGCTTATGGGGCAAACAGCAAGAATAGAATAAAAAACGTTTTTTGTCATACCTTCATATTTTATTTTCACATAGAGTAATAATTAATAAGGACTATTATTTTTTCAAGGTGTTAACGTCTTGATAGAAATGCATGATATTTTAAATAAAAAAATCCATTTTTTTATATAATTTTTGATATCGACTGAAGGTGCTTGATGGAATTTCAATATGAAATTTCAATTATTACAACTTTATACGATTCCACATGTTTTGTTACGAACGACTCGGGTTTTACCTTTCGGCATCTGTGCTTAATCGTTATTTACCAAATGAAAATAAGTAGATATTTCTTAAAACAAAAAATCCAATTATATTCTAATGATCGTTGACTATTTTTTGTTGTAAAACCCTTTCAAGACTGACTAATCAACATGATTAATCGTTATTGAAAATTATCACAGACAATTGTGTTAATTATTATAAAATTCGTTTTAGTTGCCATTTAATTTTTACGTTGGGGTCTGTGTTTTCCTGTAATCAGCACCTTTGGTATAGAGACGATTCCAACAGTTTATTGTGCGTCAGTTCTGTTGCATCCCTGTGATAGAATGCCTGAAGATGCCGAAAGGCGAAACCCGGGTCGTTAGTGACAAAACATGTGTTATCGTACAAAATTGTAATAATTCAAATTTGATACATTTTTTAGTACTTATTTCCACAATATATCATCTAAGCCAAAATACCTATCAACTATTTATCTTATAAATCTTTAATAACTAAAATATATATAATTATGTTTTTTCATCGTATAAAAATATATATTTAAGATAAAATGACTGTTGAGGGATGATGTCTCTATATTTGGGTATGGAAAGTTAAGGTTTTGCTAATGTAAGCTTTTCACAAAACCTTGTTAACTTAAGCGCGCTTTTAGCGGATCTCGGATTACCCAAATTCGTATATTTATATTCAAATATACTCACAAAGCTTTAGTTCTGGTTTATTTATCCCTTTAAAAACTTTTTCGTATGCAAACATCGAAAGTTTCGTGGCAAGTAATTTGCGGATGGCGCCCGCATGTAATTTCATTCAGCTGGTAATAAATCCGATTTGCACTCTTCCGCGCTGCACGCGATCCGGGCGAAAGTTGGTACATTTTATTTTGATGTTACAGTAAGCCATACTTGGAACGATTAAGTGCTTTATGGTGTAATGTATGACCTACGAAACCCGACGCGAGCCGATCGCAATTTAACCTCTTTGCCACTTAAATACTGACGATGTTACGTGTTTTCTCTGAACTCATCAAAATTCATGGACATCGGTCAATTTTCACGATGTTTTAAATCTAAAGCTGCCGTGATAGTTCTAGACTTACAATTCAATTATATTGTTAACATTCCGAAATTTTACTAATCACATTGGTACTTTTATAATGTTATAAATGATCTCAATATAAATAACAAAATACAATGTTTCGTTAAAACAAAAAAGCTCAAATTAACTCCCACTTCGAGAAATACATAAAATAAATGTATCACATTTAAGAATTTATTATCATAATATAAAACTATGATTATAGAAGAAAATATGTACAGTATCCGTTTTCGTCACCACTATATGTGGATAAGTAAATATAAGTTAAAACACAGTTCTGGCATGTGCTTAACGAAAATATCTATTAACTTTATACCATGAAATTGTTGTGGAACTAAAATACATTACTATTTTTATGCTACGAAGTAAATGCGAATTCAATAGATACAATGTTAATTGTATACGGTGTTTTTTTAGAGGTATAGAACTTTGAAATGGAATAAAACAAAAATGAATAGTTTTAAATATACATGAAATTTACTTTATTCGAAAGATAATCTTCTGGCATTATAATTTAAATATGACATCTGGCATATGACCGCCATGGCCAACTCGGACGTAGTCTAATCTGAAGGTCCAATTTTTGATGACTTTTTCCAAAATTTGTGGCCGTATATCGGCAATGACGCGGCGAATGTTGTCCTCCAAGTGGTCAATCGTTTCAGGCTTATCGACGTAGACTATCGGCTTCACATATCTCCACAGAAAATAGTCTAGTGGCGTTAAATCACACGATCTTGGAGGCCAATTCACGGGTCCGAAACGTAAAACTATGCGGTTACCAAATGTTTCCTTCAATAAATCAATTGTAGCACGTGTGACATGTTGCGCCGTCTTGTTGAAACCACAGCTCATACACATTATGTTTGTTCAATTGATTAACGAAAAAGTTAGTAATCATGGTTCTATAGCGGTCACCATTGACTGTAACGTTCTGGCCAGCATCGTTTTTAAAGAAGTTCGGACCAATGATTCCACCAGCTCATAAAGCACACCAAACAGTCAATTTTTCTGGACGTAACGGTGTCTCAACATACACTCGTGTACATCACTAAAATACGGCAGTTTTGTTTATTGACGTATCCATTCTACCAAAAGTGAGCTTCATCGCTAATAAACGTAGTGCGCGATACGTATTTCGAACAGAACCATGATTTTCAAAATAAATTTGCACAATTTGGAAGTTTTTTCAGGTGTCAAGTCTATTCATGTTAAAATACTAAACCAAACTAACCATAAATCACTTGACAGCTGACAAAATAGCCGCCAGCTAAACAAGTGTTGCCAACTTAAAGTCCCATATCTCTTAAAAAACATCCTGTATTATCAAATCAAAGTCATATTTCGTATTATTTACGTAATAAAAGATACAAATTATCATGATAATAAATCTAGATATATTGTATATATATAAATCAATACATTAACAATCAAATTATCATTACAAGTTTCTTTGAATTTCCTTACTCTGAGATGGCAGCAACGCGCGTCGTGTCAGCTAGTGTCAAATAAAAAAAATCACCATCTCAAAAAGGTTGGTAAAAACTGACAAAATTATGCTATATAATTGATAGTTATTTGGGTGTTAAATTTATATGCATATATAAACTTGAAAGTTTAATTGTGACACATGAGATTTTTAACAGTAAGCTCAAGATCTGCCAAATTTTCCCAAGCTTTTTACTGCAGCTTATCCATACAGACTTTAATATTTTTTAAATTACTGCATCCTTTATTTCTTTATAAATTGGAGAAAATTACATCAGAATCCAAATAAGTCCGTGGAAAGCCGGCAAGTAAAGGTTTATTTCGATCAAAATGGTGTACACAGTAAAAATAAAACTAGACATTGTCTGCTTTGTCCCTAGAGACCAGAAAGCAATTTAGTGTAGCTTACCCACGTAAAACCCATAAATCTGCTATACCAATGTATATCCAGCTCTTCTATGACGAATGCTGCTGACTGTTGTATATTTTATGAAAAGAAATAGCAGAAGTTAATGTATTGTGAAGTGTTTTGCTAATTTTGTTTCCGTATACGTCAGTTAAAACTTTGAATTTTTATTTTCGATCATTCTACTCTCAACGAAGAACATCCAAATAGAACAAGTTTTTTACTGTCACTAATAATTAGAAAGGTTGAATATTTAAATAACATAAAAAAATTATATTCAGTACCGAGTGTGAATTGTTGAAACCTTGTACTATTTTATTTACATGTTTTGCCGCTGAAAATCCGAGTTTCACCTTCCGGCATCTTCAGGCATTCTATTACACAAATTAGTGTTGGAATTGCATGTGATGTAATGCCCGAAAATGGCGGATGACAGAACCTGGCTCGTTAATATCAAACTGTGTTGAATTGTAAAAAAAAATAACAGTTTCAAATTTGATATTGAAATTCCCTCTTGCACCTTCAGTCGCTATTTTAAATTATATTCAGTACTGTTTACATAACTTTGTATGATTAAGATCAGGACATGTTTCGTTATCAGTTAATATTGCATATATAATTTTAAATGAAATTTGTTGTATAGAGCCTGGATTGGGAAACTTTGTCGTTAAAAACAGGGTTGTGAAATCGGTGTTTTGGTCGGAGCCGGAGTTATGTTTCTTTTTAACGACTCCACAGTCATGGCTAAAACAGTATCTTTTTAAGGATTATAAGGAAAAAAAAGACCATTTATTAAATATTCCATTTCGATTCACTCCGTCATTATGATGTAATGTCGAAATCAAAGAAATGTTAATTAATCGTAAATTCATTTAGTGAATTTTTAATATTGAATGAATCCGTAGACACTGCAAACCGAAATATGACTTAACCATTCACCTGGAAGCCCAGTAATGTATACAAAATAAATTTTACAAATATAAATATCTTTTAATCTAGTAATAAATGTATGGCAAACTGCTTGTCTGTGGTAATAAAGTTATTTAATAATGTAATTACTTGAAATTAAAGTTATTTTTCAACTTATCTTGAAGGAAAATAATTAATCATCCATTATAGCAACATTAACTGAAAATTTATTTATCTAAAGTGACATTTGAAATATAATTGTATGAAACGATACAATATGCTAAAAAAATAATCGATGATAGACGTCCATGGCCATAATAACGATCGCAAATAAAAGTTGCCATGTAATGAAAACGTAGATCAATAAAATACTGGTCAATGTTACGTAGAGTCAACAGCTTAAGGCTACGGTGGGTCTACGGTGAGTCTACGATATTTACACGTGTCGGTCATTTTCGGAGAAAATGGTCTACGATAAAAGTGCCCGGAAATGAAGGCAGTATAAAAAATAATCGTGCTGATGTTTTCATTATTTTGCCTTTCCGGTAAATTAGAATTACGAAAGTTTTTTTTTGTTACAGAGTAATATTATATTAAAATACGTTGGCAATATTCAGGTCTTCAAGAGCACTTTACAATTTTCGAATCTTTTGATATCTAAAATAAAATCTGCCACCTTGAAAAAATCATTTTTTCTTGCATTTTTAATGCATATTTTAGTTAAATATCGTGAAGGTCGGCTATCTAGCCTTAATTGATAAAATGTACTTGATTGTTTTTAGAAAAACAATCAAGAACTTTCCTCACTCTTTACAGCACTTATTTTTGTATAAAAAAATCATATGTCACCACTAAAGTGTTAACTATCACTACATAATGTAAAGAAATTATTTTTTATCAACAAATCAAGACCGGTTCAGATCATCGCGAGTGTTATCAACTGAAACAATACAAATTAAAACAAACCTATTTATTAAAAACGAATTTTACAAAACCATACATTTTTTTTTTTTTTTATAAAACTCATATTTAAGGAAATCGGTTCTTTTTTTGATGATTACAATTGTGTTAATGGAAGTAAATATTTTATATTTTATTAAGAGATTTTCTTTATTAGCGACACACATAACACGTGTGTAACAAACGTGGAACACCATTTTTCTTTTCAATTAAATGAATTTTATTATTGGCATACTATAATATAATATCTATCCAAAAATCTATATTTAAAATAATTAAAAATTCACGATGAAAAAACAGTGTTTTTGGTCTACAAAAAATATAAGGTATATAGTTGATTGGCAATTTGGCATATCCCTCTTCAGAACTATGTTAAAACATACATTTACTTATCTGTATACAGTAAACATCTTCTCTTCTGTTCTAAAATCCTAATTATATATTAAGATAATAAATAAGTAAGCCAAAATATCTATCAACTATATACCTGAAATTTTTTTTAGAAAAAAAATACATTGCTATTTTTTGACCGTGTTATAATGGAGTTTTACCAAGTAAATGTCAGTTCTATCAACAATAAAGAATGTGCTTATAATAATTAAAATACAGTATTTTTCACGTACACCGCCCAAGTTAAGTTCGATGAATCTTCTACTAGTCCACAGATGTATAAATATCTTTTCAATAATGCAATTCGTTGCAATTGTTTTTATCAATTTTACAATAATAATTAAGAACAAGGACAAATTGAAATTAAATTTAATTCGTGAGTTTTAAACTATTTTTACGATTCGCTTAAAGTTTTTTTGGCTAAACAAAAAGTATACACAACTTGGTATTATTTAGCGTGACCAATTTATTAATGTTTTTTTTTAACAGGGCTAGATCAATAATATATGAAATCATGACAACAGCAGAAAATCTCCAACTAAAGCTATTAGAAAACAATTTTAAAATATTTAAAATATCAAAAATGACTTATCAAATTAAGCTGTCAGCTAAGTATTTTTCCATTAAAAAATAGTTATTTAATCAGAATTCATCTAGATCTGGTGTAACTGTCACGTTGATGGTGTTTACATATTGACAGTTATCATAAGCTAGTTTGTATCATGTCTATGATCTACTATCAGACCGATTGGCAACTTATCTTTACAGTTTCATGACCGAAATATATTGCATTTAAAAACACAGTTCAACTTTTAGAACACGTTCTTTGAAGTGTTAATTAATTATCCATAAAAAATTCTTGGCAATCATTAGAAAGCTCTCAGCTTAAAATACCTTTGAATAAATAATTTTACAAGTAATTTAATTTTTCTTGAAAATGGTAAAAGTTGTGAAATATTCATTTTTATCGTCATCTTAGTGGTGAGTGAACCTATTCCAAACTTTTAAGTTAACGCGATATTGACACGCAAATATTTCATGTCTGAGCCAACTTGGGTTTCTTCATGAGAGACTTAGTCTTTTTGCAACATACGAACAAATTTAAAGAACACATTGCGGTAATTGAATTCAGGTGTTTTGTTCAGAATTCCATGAAACCGAGTTGACGTCTTAAGTATGACAAAAATATTACAATAGAGTAAAACGTATAGTTATTGGCCTGTTGAAGATTTTTAAAATTTAAACTGGATATGTTGTTTATATAAAAATAATCAATTCTTCATGTATTTTTTTCAGTCTCAATAAATAAATACGTTGTGCTTTGAGTTTGTTAAATATATACTTCTTTATTTAGATTATTTCCTAGTTATTATTATTTATCTAAATATAGATCTAAAATACAGTAATATGCCACTTTTTTATTGCTTTGGGTTTCTAAGTAAAATAAACAAATAAAAGGGTTTGCATTAAATACTTATATATTTTGGAACACAAAGTTTTTTATCATTTGAAAAGCAAATTTACTTAGGGATTTTTTAAGAAATGACACACAATTTTCAAATTTTAGGCTTGGAAGTCAAGTAAACACTAGCGTTTCTTGATGTCATGATGAATGATAGCTTGTGTAATATGACACACTTAAAATAGGACAGCAAAGATTTTAATAGACACATTATTTCATCCTCTAGACGTTGAAATGGTCGACTATTATACTATGGCCAATAACTGTACCATTCACCCTAACGTTATTATGTTTTCAAAATATTATATATAGAAATATGTTCTTAAAAAGTCTTATAAGCAAAAACAAATATCAGTTTACCAGTAAAGTATTTTTAAATTTATTCTTAGTGTAAGATGTTTTCTTTAATCTGTATATATTGTTTTTCTATTGTTTGGCACTCTATTCGGCGAATCCGGCTCTGTTTTCATTTATTACAACAGAGTTAAATTCGATATTGTTTTATTTCCGCTCTTCACTTCCTTATTTGATCGTTTCGGTTGAGTAACTTCTATAAAAATCGATATTTTCATAGCACTGAACTTATCCTATTCAGTTTTACTACTGTTATAAAATTCTGAAAAAGATTTTTTGCAAATTGAGAACGGATAAAAAAATATGCGTTTTGGATTTTTCATTGCGGAAAGTAGAGCATGTAAAATGAATGATTGGTCCAAAAGGAAGTTCAGAGTAAATCGATGGACATTTATTTCAGAAAAGGTTTTGAGAGGTTTTCATTTTACCAATCACTTGGGTAAGTAATGGCGGTAGCAAAGCATTGAAAATATAATTTCACATTTATATATTATATATTCCATCAATAATTCAAACCTTGAAATTGTCCAACATTACAATTGAAAATATGTTTGAATTCAGAACTATTAGAAAATGCGCCAATTTTTAATATAATCCAATATAGACCTGTCGATAACTACATAAATATATTTCTTCCGCTAGTCGAACTTTTCTAGCTTTTCTACTAAAGCCACTTTGATAGTGTGATTGTTGATGAAATTTTAATACAAAATACATATTCATTTTAAAATCTACTAATGTAAACTAATTATATGGATTTTTTTGGATAAAGACAACGAACAGGAAAAATTACTCAAGACCATACGAGTAGCAATTAGATCTGTCTAACATGTCAACTTGGTTGCATCTCTGACAAATAACAAGGCATTCAAATCTTATGGAAAACAAATGTAACTCAATTCATGATAAAACATCACCTTTAAAAAAAATAATAAATAAATTTATGATATCGACTGAAGGTGCTTGATGGAATTTCAATGCCAAATTTAAACTATCAGTTCTGTTTCATTCATGGAATAGAATGCCTGAAGATGCCAAAAGGCGGAACCTGGATCGTTAGTAACAAAAACTGTGAAATCGTACAAATTTTCAACAATTCAAATATAATTTGAATTATTACAACTTTGAACGATTCCATATGTTTTGTTACTAACGACCCGGGTTTCGCATTTCGGCATCTTCGGGCATTTTATCCAGGGATCAAATACCTTCAGTCGATATCATAAATTATGTTTATAATTAATGAGTTTGCTTATTATTTATATAAATTCTCTGCACATGTTAGTTAGTGCATGCAACAATATCTTGATGAATTTTATTCGAAAATCACTGGCAACGTAACATCACGTTGTTACGTTGTGGAATATACCCTTTAAAAGGAGTGTGAAACCGTACGTGTGGTGAAGTGTACAATGTTGAATTGTCCCAGCCAACCTTCTTAACAAAGAATGATTGAGTAACTATTCAACAAGCAGCTTTTGTTGAAAACTTCATTAGGATTCCATATGAATCAAAATTGGACGTGGTTATCCTTAAGATTTATCGTGGGTAATTTTTCTTGATTCAACGAGCATGAGTGCACTTTGTTTCTTTGCGTTTTTGATATCGTGCTATCCGTGTTAATAAACAGGGTTTAACGACCCCATTTCCCTTTCTCTGTGCAGGGAATTAATAATACTCATTAGAAATTCACAAAGACACTTGTGCATGCGATATTTTCATTGGCAGTTTGTACACTAAGTGTTTTATTTGTACAATCCGCAAGTTAATTACTGTGTCTCTAACCCTCTAGCACGCTAAAGAAAATATTTAAATCGAAGCGATATTTAAAATAAAACATACATTGTACACATCGCCGACGTCCAAGCAAAAGTCATTGCCTTTTTTGTCAAAATTGAGAGTTATTTTCATTACATGGAAAATACAATCCGCAATAATCAACAAAAATCACAAGTTCAGCTCAATTAAATTTTCTCACTTATCCGTAATTTTATGCTTTGATAAACTACTATTATGTAAATAATTTTATTGTTCAAGCAAAAGCCATTATCTTGATAATAAAGAATGAAATAAATGAAAGATGCAGCGATCAGCAATTGTTACTGGTATCAAAAAATACACGACATCGATTATCTAAAAGTATAGTCTTGGAAGTTAGTCATTTCTGTCTTATATTTTTAACATACCATAAGAAAACACCACTTTCTTGAACCTACAATATGTCGTCCTTAAGAAACACCGTTTAATATTGCTGAAATTTTTCCAAGTGACACCACTATTGGTATGCTGATATTATACGTTCAGAGAGCAAACAGTCGTGATTGATTGACAAAACATACGCTTGATTCTTCAAAATATGTTTGTAAACATAACGTTCCATGTAATTTTCAAGAATGGTAGAGTTCCCTCTTTGTCGTTGTCGAAGCCAAAGTAAATGTGTGGTAAATTGCATTTATTTTCGGTCGTTTTAACTAATAAACAAAATAATTCTTAAGTTAAACTATTCATCTTGAATAAACCTTTATAGTATAGAAGATAACGTCCGACATTATTGCAAGTAACCACAATGTTAGATTGCTCTTAAATTATATGCCAAGATCTTTGACTAATATATTAACTTGATAATTAACAAGAACACATTTGAAGTCGTTATAAAACATTTTCATTAAATTAATTATAAGAAGTCTCTTAGCTTAATAATCATTCTATTAAACCCATATGTATATAATTTTGTTGTAAAATTTTACCATTCGCTATTCACGTTAATGAATATTTCATAGAAATTCATAATAGACTTATAATTTGATTTTATTTTTATTGCCAATACACGATGAAAACATAGCAATGAATTTTAGTTCTACAAAATTTATAAGGTATATAGTCGACAGGTATTACAGCTTATGCCTTCATCAAAACAATCATAAGTTTTGTAGAAATAAAATACAATGCTATTTTTTAACTGTATTCTAATGGGGTTCTTCCAAGTAAATGCCAACTCAATGCACTTTTTATTTTTAATTTTATTTGAAAACTCTTTTACCTCGGTATATATTGTATGATAATCTGTAAGTTATTATATTTTCCTCGTTCTTGGTCCATTTATTTTGTAAACTTGGCCTGGAAAGTTAATAATATAAATAAATATAATACGATAATGCTCGCGCCGAAATAAACTGGTCCGGATTTTGAATTGAAAAATAATATAACGCCTTTCCAGCAAAAAGCTTCAGCTACTTTTGAAAAGTAAACTTCTGTTATTAAATACCGTCATCTTCAAATATTTTCTTAATCAAATTTTTGTTACGACTGAAACTCTTTGAAATTCCGAGTAATTATTCAGGCTTTTGAGAGGGTTAAATAAAGGTTAGTGGCGCAATTCTCAAGTGGAAACATTGCACCGGAATTCATCTACTCCGCTCTTTTTGTTCGCTCTTAATGTACATATTTGTGGAAAGTTTCTCGGAAAAGCGTCGATAAACCGCCATTTTTTATTTGTTTCAGCATGGCGTGGAATATTTCCAGCCTAATGTCTTTTGCCTTGGCCATTGTTTGATATGAATTCGTTATTAAGAATCATTCGTTACTGAGTTATGTGACATGCTCGTTTGTTAAATTATTTTGTAACTACATGTAAATTCTGGGAAAAATTCTTATCGATATTTTTATATTATAAAACGAGGACCAATTATCACACAAAGCTTAAAGCGATCCTTATTTTCGAAATCTAGTATGGAATATTTCGTCTATCGGAATTTCAATATCGAATTTGAATTGTTACAACTTTTTAGGATTCCACATGTTGTGTCAGTTGTTAACAATTAAAATTGAATGAAATTTGGTTCGATCACAGTCATGGTAAAAAACCTTTTTTATACATACTTTTATAAACATATTCATCATTTTACAACATATTAATTAAAATCGGTTTCACTCATCGCGAGTATTATCAAGTGATGAATTGTAAATCTTATCAAGACTATTGACATCAATCAAATAAAATTATAAATTTTTGAAGCTTTGTACAATTTCATATATTTTGTCACTCACGACTTGGGTGTCTAGACTCGGAGTCTTTCTTTTCCTGTACTGTTATTTATTGCAAATAATTAATGCAAGCCTTGTGTCAGTTACGTTGCATACGTGTGACAAAACACATGAAGATGTTGAAAGGCAAAACTCGCGTCGTGGGTAACAAAACATGGCGATATGTACAAAGTCGATATCGTAAATTAAACGAAGCAAATAGTTCACAAGCCACGGCGAAAATTTACAGATCCTCGTTCAAATTATACTAAAATGATATTAAAAAATAATAGTCTGTCCTTTTACAAATAAATATCAAAGGTCAAGTACCCTAGGAAATATTTTAAGTGTATGGCTAATAATTTATGTCACGAATGTATTTAGTTTGCCCAGGCTTCTCTTCTGTTGGAATTTTCATTAAAAACCCGTATCATTAAAAACGAACATGTTACCGAAAAAAATGTGGTAAAATAAATATTTTTATTATACCACCAAATTGTTTTTGTTCAACATTAATAGGGTAATCTAGTCTAGAATTTCTCAAAAAATCTATTTAATTTTTTGATATTTTCAAAGCTCAAACCTTAAAAAACTGAATAAAATGTATTTTTATTTCAAACAGCCCTTAATTTGCAAAAAAAATTACTTCTGTCTTAGTTTGGGCGATAGAAGCATTTGTTTTTATTAAGTTTTTATTATTATTTCGGATTACTAGGAGGGTTGGAAACATGTAACCAGGGCGTGCCGTTTTTTGGACATCCCTCACTTAATTCGCCTGTAACTTTTTGAGTTTATAATTATTTCTATTATATTTGATTTTTTATGTATTCTTTAAACATCAATAAAAATTCGTTAAAAAAAATTATACAAAAAAATATTGTTTAATTTCTTTTTATTGAATTTGAAAAAATACCTAAAGTTAATGATTCTAGACTAGAATATTCCCTTAAAATATATGGTAAATATTCAAATGGTTATTGTTTTACCAAATGTTTACCATCTTTTACGTAAGAGCTTATTTAACATAGTGAAAAAATAGCATTGTAGTTTTGTTCGACAAAATTTATAAGGTATATAGTTGATAGAACTAGAATCGTTCTGATGAGGATATATGCCGAAATAGTTATCAATTGTATACCTTATAAATTGTGTAGAACTAAAATGCATTGCTAGTTTTTCACCAAGTTATAATAGAGTTAGCATGTAAATGCCATTGCAATCAATAAATATAATTTATTTATTTTTTAATTCACTGTTCTGACGAATCGAGGGGCTATGTAAAATACTTAAGTTTTCAATACTGCGAAAAAAGATCGATCACTCATCGCCTTGTGTACTTTTATTTCAACTAGTGATTTTGATAATCTTTCTGTGAAATCTTAGTGCACATATTTGCATACCAGTAGCAAATAGCTGATTCTCTGAATATTTAAAAGCACTTTATTGATTTTCGAAAAATGTACATTTAGGTCGTTGTTAATAACGAATACAGACAGAATTATAGTAAGTCAGTAACAATTTGATACACAATTGAATTAAAAATAAAAAGCAAGCTTTTTAATTTGATAATAAAGAGTATTTAATTACTCAATAATTTTGTAATAATGTATATATTGATTTTTTTTTGTTTGTATTTATATTGTTGAAAATTCTCGCCATGAGCGAAACCGGTCCTGATTTTTTTGTTATAAAATTGTGTTTATAGATACTACACTTTTTGTTTACCCTGAAGCCAAAAAATAGCTTGAGGGATATTGAAGGGATGTATCAGACATCAAGAAAAAGGTTTTATTCTCTCTTATCAAAATTTAAAAAAAGAGTGCAAAGGTCTTTTCATACAAAATTTTAAACAACTTTCACCATTCCTTGTATTGTGTTACTCATTGCGACACGTGTTTTGTCTCATTCATAAGCACATACAGTTTTTTTTCAGTTAAATTTTATGTTAACATTAAATTTCAAAGAGTAAAGGGAAAGTATCAAATGGCTTAAATGATATTTATTATGTGTGTGTTGTTCACGTGAATCAGATTTATTGTCGATTGCTGAGCTCTGCAGCGACTGACGTATGTCAACAATGCAAAATCCTTATGAAAAAATGCAAATAACATTCGAATTTAAAATTTTCTTATTTAATAATAAAAAAAAACAATTTAAAGTTTAGAGGAAAAGGGACGTTTTACATAATTTCCTGCTTTGAAACCGATTACCTGTTACCTTATCAATCTAATACGACAGAATAACAAGCGAGAAAACTCATTAGTCGCGTGTCACCGAAAAATTCAGTAAAGATGTTTTTCGCTTATCGCTGATTATGATATACTGTGTAATATTTGTAATGAATATTTTATCTTGCGATCTCGTGCTTATATTTTTTTCATCCCTACTGTGCCTACATAAACATTGATGGGAACGTAAAGTACACTTTTATTACTTTTTATCCATCATAATAATGCGGCGGTATATGGATGTAATAGATTATGAAAGTGTTCACTTTCGTTCGAGACTGTGTAGAGCAGATGGGGCGCCATATATATGTTATGTGGTTTTTTAAATATCGATATTTCATCAGTTAATTATCATTGTTACCCCTATTTTTGTGTTGTAAAAAATATAATATATAAAACATTTTTTTTTTGGAATTGGCGCTTACTTAGTAGAACTTTATGATAAGGTAAAAATAACATCTTATTGCCTTTACAATTATTTTATGCAAGCTTTTTAATGTATATTTAGATTCCCACTATATTTAGCGGCAGGGCTGTGGAATCGTTTAAAAACACGACTCCGTCATCGACCAACAACACAAAACGACTCTGACTAAAAAAAGTTTATTTTTATATCTTTCCTATTTGTGTAAAATATTAAATTAAAGATTAACCAATCGATCCGTCAAATTGTTCATTGAAATATTCTTGAAAATCGTCTTCTCGAAAAAGCTTACAGAGTCGCTCATTTTTCACAATTTCGACAACCAAAAACACGGTTTCACGACTCGAAAAAGAGTCGAAAAGAGACTCTACGAATCCTACTCTATACCCTGATAGTAAAACTTAGAAGTAAGATGCCTTACACATAAAAGCTATGAACACTAAGTATTGAAGATTACAGAGCTTTATGATTGAATTGGCAATCATTCGTATTTTATTTAATACAATAGTACTGTAACAGAACGGATAGTATAACAAATTAATTAACAAACACCTTCATTCATTTAAAAAATGTTTATAAAAAACTTCCATTTAAATAAAGATGTATAAAAAATATACACACATATTAATGCTCGACGTGAAAGCTTCTAGCGTTACTGCGTAGACTCGATAGTGTCTGGCAAGCTGAATGAGAATTGGTTGTACGTACAGCATACATGAATTATTTGGAATTAAAATAATGACAAAGCTGTTTCCTTTTCGCATGAATTCCTTATGTTGAACATCTAAATTTCAAACGGTACGGCCTTGATGTCCTCGGTACTTCCGGTTACCGCCCAGCTTACTTCCGGGACACGGAGTCTACTGAATAGGGATCGTTAGGGTGCTTCCCGCGTCGCTAATATCGCTTTCATGTTGCGGCGAATAGACACGTGAACTCGAACTTAGTGATGGAACTTTAATACTGTGATATTCGAATTTGAATGTCAACTATTACCTGCATTTTTTAGAATTTCATTTAAACTATCAACAATGATTTTTGAAGGTTTTTTAATATCAAATGTATAACATTAACTCTATCACTTTCCACTTTTTCAGGAGTTCTTGTACATTATTCGAAGTTAGAAGGTATATCTATGTTAAAAATTGACGTTTCTTTTAAACACCTCTCATTGTAAATTTTTTTTTTTTATTATAGTTGTAAGATTATGTTTGCAAATTAAAATTTTATTCCAATCAATACATACACATTATCAATTCAGTTATAAATTTTATCTTTGACTTTATTTTTAACACCCAGATTGTGAGTGATAGAACATGTGGACATCAATAGTGTTTTAAAGATTCAAAATTATATATATATTACTAACCATATTATTTGCTCAACAAATTATCATAAACGATATCGACTAAAGGTGCTTGATGGATATTAAGCAAATATAAATTACATTGAAATGACTGTCAGCACTTCTACGTGGGGTAAACCTCGCGTTTTCTAGAGACAAGAGACTAGAAACATTTAGCTGTTTTTAGATTAAATATAAAGATATCGAAATTTGCCAACCATTTATTACCAGAAAATCACTCGTTTTACGCGGATAAAGGTGTTTAATTATTGCATCGGAACATAGCTGATCATAAACTATAATATGTTTTCTGAAAGCTTTAGCCATAAAAGAAACCCAATTAAGCTCATTGGCTTTATAAAATGAACAGTTAAGCACCCCGGATTCGGTCAACTTAATTTAATATTCAATTCTACCATAACCCACCCATTCAAAATAAGTTGTTAAATGCTAGTTTATACATTACAAAAACATCTCGTCAAAGAGTTTAAAATAATGCCTAACATCTTTTTCAAATTTGAATGTCATAAAAATCAAGTCAGTATAAATAAAAATTATTTTTAGTTTATTTTTCTCCTTAGAGTCTATATCTTTTGGATGACCCATCTTTTAAATTTGGATAAGAAAGATGTCTATAAGCTTTTAAGATGTATACTGTCACTTTTTGATGGAAAGGCATGATATTTTAAATAATAAAAACACATTTTTTAGTACTTATTTCCACAATATATTTCTAGATCAGGACCGGTTTCGCTCATTGCGAGCATTATCAACTGATAGCATACAATTTACAAGCAAGTCTATTAAGTTAAGTTAATCAAGTCAAAAAATATATTGTGGAAATAAGTACTAAAAAATGTGAAAAAATAGCATTGTATTTTAGTTCTACAAAATTATTTTTAACAAATATAGTTGATAGCTATTTTGGCTCACGCCATCGTCAGAACTATCAGAACCAAGTTCTGACGATGGCGTGGGCCGTTTATATTTATACGTTTTCACTATATTTGTTAAAAATATTTTTGTAGAACTGAAATACAATGCTATTTTTTCATCGTGTTATAATGGAGTTCTACCAAGTGAATGCCAATTCAATCAATAAACTAAAAAATGTGTTTTTATTATTTAAGAAGTCTATAAGGCTAAAAATAGTAGTGATATAACCACTTCTACCATTTTATGCTTTTAGGATTAAATCGTATAATTACTTAATAAAATTACCCAATCAGTCGGCCACAGGTCAGACTGTAATCAAAAATTATAATAAAGAAATTCATAGTTATAAAGCATTCAAAAGAATATAAATTGCTTAGTCGATTTGTGGACGCTCAAAATAATTACTGTGTTGCTTAATACTCGCAAATATAAGTATGTTAGTAATGTCGATTTGCCATCCCGAATTTCTGCACGAAGTCGTTTCGAGCTTTATTTACCGACGTCGTTTTAAGGGTTGTGAGGCGTCGGCTTATGGCGAGATGTTTAGATCGTATTCGTGTGGGGTTTAGTGTGTTTTTATGTCCATAACGACTTCCTAGATATTGCTCTGCAGTAAACGATTTATCTGCGAAATGAAATTAATTCATGGCACGTCCGAAGAAGTTTATGCTGATTTTGGATCGACATTTTAACACATCGGAATTGCATTTTTTACATAAAAAATGTTTGATTTTTAACATACAATAATTAATGCTTTTGTTTGTGTTAATATACATTATACCCATGTTTCAAGTAGGTCAAATGATAACTTTAAACGATTTTATCGATAAAAAAACAACTACTACACAATTAATTTCTTTAACAATTATATCCGTATTCATGAATTGAGAGATAGATGTCTTGTGACGACAAAACGTTGAAACTGCCGTTTTTTTTTCATTTTCTTCCATAATATGCTCTTTATAATACATTCTTTGATATGGCAAAATATAATACTAGAACTGCAACATTAATTATCATAAAATTATGTTAAAGTTATCACCTCTTGCCATTTAACTTGTCAGACTGATTTAAAAACCGTTCACCGATGATTTATGAGAATCTTTTGTTTTATTCCACTTACGCCGTTCTATATTAGAATAGAATATACGATAGAAGGAAATTATATTAAAAAAATAAAAACCAATGTTTTGTATAATACTGTTTCCACAATTTGCTAATATATCAATCAGGACAAGTTTCGCTCATCGCGAGCATTATCAATTAACTTATAGAATAAATAAGAAAACAGGGTTATTAATACAGTTTTTTCGTAAATAAATAATAAACTAGGTATACAAAATAAAAAGATTTTATTTTCAATGATAAGTTTTTTAATCAAAAATTCAAATGTCAATTATAAGTTAATTAATGAAAACGAAATACTCACAATGAAATAACAAACACTTTAATTATTTTGATTTTTTTTTTATTACTACACAATTTTTTTTTATTTTATTATTTAAATACAGTGCCCGTGAAAATAGTTTGACAAAATAAGGCTAAAGCTAATGGACTGAATTTTTTATGAATGCCAAAGGCAAATCTCGGATGGCTTATGGCAAAACATATAGTCATGTAATATTTCGAACGATTTATATTTAGAAATATTAACTTACATAACATATTTTATAAAAGAAAAAGGATTAGCTCATTGCTTTAAATTGTTGTTTTAAATAATAAAAACACATTTTTTTAGTACTTATTTCCACAATATATTTTTTTTGATCAGGACCGGTTTCGCTCATCGCGAGCATTATCAACTGATAGAATACAATTTACAAACAAGTCTATTTATACAAAACAAAAAATTAATTTGAGTTAAAGGTAGCAGGTGTACAAAACCATGGGTTCAAGAACTAGGAAACAATTTACATAAAATCATACAATATTGATACAAATAAAGTAAATTAGTATAAAAATTAAATGTTCACAATCACTTATTAAGAATTACAATTAATATTAATATTAAATCTTAAGTGATTGTGAAAATTTAATTTTTATACTAATTTACTTTATTTGTATCAATATTGTATGATTTTATGTAAATTGTTTCCTAGTTCTTGTACCCATGGTTTTGTACACCTGCTACCTTTAACTCAACTTAATTTTTTGTTTTGTATAAATAGTCTTGTTTGTAAATTGTATTGTATCCGGTCCTGATCAAAAAAAATATATTGTGGAAATAAGTACTAAAAAAATGTGTTTTTATTATTTAAAATATCATGCCTTTCCATCAAGAAGTGGCAGTTAACACCTTAAAAGTGATTAAATTGTTGTATCGTGGTTTTGAAATGACGACAATATATCTTCATCATAATGCTAAGGTCGATGATGCTTGTTTTCCGTGCCCGTAACCTTAAAACACACATGACGTAATAAAAATGATGTGCTTCAGATTTCAAAATTTTCTTCAGCAATTTTCGAGCAAAACGTTTCAAGGAATCGACAAAATCTATCGTGGATCGAATTGTCGATGCTTTCTCAAACTTCAAAGCACTTTACTTGGATTCTAATCGTTTTTTGAATATCGCCTGGCGTGTGTCGGCATTTAACTCTTTACGTTCAACCCTGTAGCGCTGAAATTTCTGCACATAGACTTAAAAAAAAATATACATATCACAGTCTAGTTCAAGTAATAATTATAATGCATGATATCGACTTAACGTGCTTAATGGAATTTCAATATCAAATTTGAATCGTTGAAGCTTTTTACGACACGTTTCGTCACAAACGATCCGAGTTTCGTCAGACATTTTATCACACATCTTCAGAAATTCTGTTAGTTTTTTGATTTTCAGCAGAAATGACTCACTTTTGTTTACAAAACTTATCATATGACTTAACTCATAATTGAGTGACGTTATTATAAAATGGTAAGTTTCTATGTTTTTCAGATATATGTTTGTATCCTAGCCTTAGGGTCTGTGTTCTTCCTTTTTAATTATTTCATTGTCAGTTCTGTTGCACCCATGTAAAAGAATGTATAAAGATGTCGAAATGCGAAACCCGGATCGTTAGAGAGAAGATAGTTGTGATCGTACAAAGTTTCAACAAATTAAATAATTTTAAATTGTTCTAAAGATCGTGACGTTATACGGAGTATCTCTCAAAACTGGAAGTTTGTGGAACAATTAGTGGTCTGCCATATACTATTAAACGGTTTTAGTGTATTTCGACATTACAGTCACCATTCAATAATATACTTCTGACGGTTGTTCATTGTTTTGTAAAAAAACATAAGCGGCAAATTAATATTTATTTGAAATCGACAGTGTTAAATCTCATGTATGAGTCGTATTTCGAATTTGATTTAAAAATGTGATTCATAGGTTATGATAGAAATCAAGTCATGTTGTTTTGTCATTAACGTCGAACTCCATAAACCTCCAAGTTCAACGAATCCGACTGGACAGTGTATTTATAATCGTTATGAGATAACGACGATAAATAATTTATTATATAAAAAAAAAAAATCTAGCTAGAAAACTCATTTACCCGAACCCAATACAAGATAACCGCTTCTATAAATCAATTAACTACCTAGGTAGCATAAGCGAAAAAAATTCATCGGGAGATTAAAAACTCAATAAACGTAGCTTTCAAGGTCAACAATAACTTAGGCAGACATCTTAAAAATAGTAAAGATAAAATCAATAAACTAGACAGAAGCGGTATTTATAAAATGTCCTGTGGCTCATGTTTATCCGTTTATAGACAGGTAGAAGTATATCTACTCGAGCTAAGGAACATGTAAGATCAATCAACAGTGAAAAAAACAGATTCACAATTCGCTAATCACGTTATTAATGAATCACATAATACAAATTCAAACTCAACGCCTAAATGTTTGCATCTTTGTAGTAAGGGTCGGAGAATGACGGCTTTGGAACAGCTGGAAATCAATAGACACCAATTATCACAAAGGATTCTTAACGAACAAACTAACATAATAGTATCGCCACTTGTCCAGCCGTTGTACAAAGGGGTGGTCTGATTTGCTTCCATAAGGACCAATTCCTATTGTTTCATTTAGAATTTTGAAAATTTAGTGTCATTGTATTAAAGTAACAAGCTAGGCCGTTGGAACAGGAGAGAGGATGTGTTGTGTGCCTTTTCTGCACAGCTATATATAGATAAGCGAATGTTAGTTTAAGCATAGTTCTGACGATGGCGTGAGCCGAAATAGCTATCAACTATATTTGTTAAAAATCATTTTGTAGAACTAAAATACATTGCTATTTTTTCACCGTGTTATAATGGAGTTCTACCAAGTGAATGCCAATTCAATCAATATATTTATAATCTCGTAGATATATATGGGTAAATTGAAAAATTAAAAAATATTTGCAGAATCTAAGATTTTCACTTGAAGCACATTTTACTTTTTACTCATTCGTAGAATATTTGGAATTTGGAATGAGATGCGTGTCACATTGCTGACCAATGGAAGGGTTGCTGAAATTCCGAGCTTTTTCGTTTAGAAAAAAAATAAATCGTTAAATTTTAATGTATGTATATTTCATAGTTATTTATTCGCCCATCATATGCGAGAGTAATCCAGTTTTAACGAATGACAAAGCAGTTCATAAAAAAAAGCCAACTATTTAATGAACATTTACGGATCCAGTTCAGCAACATCGAGTCGAGAAAGTGATGATACTAAAAATGTTTTATATCCACAAAAAATATTCAAATAACAAAATTTAAAAGAGTTAACAAAAAATATTTCACTTCAAAGGTAAAAGCTGTCACTTCATAGCAGAAAGAAATTATATTTAAAAAATAATTTATAGTGTTTTGTAGTATTTTTATAACTTAATATAATTAATATCGGGACCGGTTTTGAACATTGCCAGTATTATCAGCTGATACAGTACAAATCGAAATTAATTTATTGTTTGAATCGGCACTTACTTGGTAGAACTCCATAATAACCCGATGAAAATATAGCAATTTATTTTTATTCTAAAACGTTTATAAGAATGATCTGATGTGGGCGTAAGCCGAAAAAGATATCAACTATATATCTTATACATTATGTAGAACTAAAATATACTGCTATTTTTTTACCGAGTACAAATGTATAAATCTTTACGGTTGAATACGTCGCGTAATTATAGCATTTTTACGGTCGTTAACAAAAGACACGGGAATTGTTGATTTTACCTGCAATTATCAAAGTTATCAATCTAAAAACATATTACATGTCAATTTTTCTTTTTTGTAGCTAAAATACACACGTACTTAATGTCATGTACGCGTTTACTGAGAATAATTGTATTTTTTTCATAATCACCTTGTCATGTAAAGTTTTTGTGTACGTTGATTTTTTAAAAGCCATACGCTCACAATTTTATTTTTGAAAACACTTTTTATTTTCACCTGTCAAATTGTAAGCAATCACAAATGCCCATCTAAGTTTTTTAATGTTTTTGAACGAAAATCATAATGTGTTTGAATTAAAATTTTCTAAAAACCATCGCATCGATTTTTAGTATATACTTTACCTCTATTGAAGAATTCGATTAAATATTTTGGTTTCAATATTATGATAACTATTGAATAATATGAACACCCACGAATTCACAGATTAAAAACGTATAAAATATTCAAAAACCATATTCACTAAGGATAATAACTTGGACTTTATAGTATACTTTAAATATCAATAGACAACTATTTGCTCAATTTTGAATTGTTGAAACTTTGTACGATTCAATATTTTTGTCACTAATCGCACGGGTTTCGCATTTCGGCATCTTCAGGCATTCTATCACACGGATGCAACAGATCTGACGCACAGAAAACAGTTTTTTAAATCATTTATATTTATATCAAAGAAGTAAATTGCAAAAGATAAACACAGACCATATGATTAGATTCTAAATAAACAACTGAAATAAATTTAATTATTATAGCACTCAATTTAGCGAAATACTGTTAATAAATTTTTCATGAAAGGATTCTGAAAGTAACAAGCTAGGCCGTTAAACAGGAGAGAAGATGTATTGTATGTACCTTTTCTGCACAGCTATATATAGATAAGCAAATGTTATTTTAAAAATAATTTTGTAGAACTAAAATACATTGCTATTTTTTTCACCGAATGATAATAATTGTGTTTATCGTTAATAAAACTTATCACAGGCATTTAAGTGTAAATTTTATTATTAAATCAATATAATTTCAGTTGCTTATTTGGATCCTAGCTTTAGGGTATGTGTTTTTCTTTTAAAATTAATTCCTTTGGAATATAGCCTGATGCTAACTGTTTATTGTTTTTCAGTTCTGTTGCATCCGTGTGATAGATTGCCTTAAGATGTCGAAAGGCAAATCCCGGGGCGTTAGTGACAAAACATGTCGAATCGTGAACATTGTTTTTGAATATGTCATATGTGTTTAACCTGTGAATTCTAATTGGGGAAAAGTTTGGCGTTACTTGACCACCGTTAAGAAGTCAGGATCGCTGGTATCCGCCAAAATACTTAAAAGCGTTGCCTTTTTAATATATTATATATATATCTAAAAAAAACTCATAAACTTCTGCGTGTTCATATTATAAATCGAATGTAATATTTTTAATTTATCTATGTTCATAAAATCTCTAAAAGTATTGTTTTCAGCTACGAATAGCCTTTAGCATTAAACTAAAGTAATTATAACAATTTAGACGAATATCTTTACTATACGTATGCCAACAAAAGCTCGCCGCCCTTGAAAGCTTTCACGAATGACGTCACAGAAAATAAAACTATCAAAAACCTCTCAGTATATTTAATTACCAACATGAAGGTTTAATTTCTGAAGCTTTCTCTCCTACCCCCAGTGAATTATTATTTTGTTAGTAGGTTGATGTTTCAAATTTAATGTGGGGGCGGTTCTTGTTATTTACTCGAATATTTAAGGCCTAACAAAAGCATAGGCCGGTCGCTGTTTTTATGTTGCACATTTTGGGGTGTGCTTATTATAAGCATATTTGGCAATATAATTTATTTTGCAGATTTTATCAGTGTAGAATCATCAAATAGGATTATGCAATACAAGTAGTATTTGACTTGAAAAATGCAGCACAATGCAAGATTAGGATAATAAAATATTCTTAAGAACAAACTACCTTATACAGGAAGATTTGCTACAAAGAAATAAACAAGTAAAAAATAACAAGTAACTCAAATAAAAGTTCGTATGTTTTTAAAAAGCTTCAAACGAACTGATTTAAGTCAAATGATTTGTAGAAGTTAGATATGTACGAATGACGAGGAATTGGACATATTAATTAAGACGATTTCATTTTTGCAATTCGTCGTTATTAATGAATTACAGTCGTTAAAACAGAAGAGAAGATGTATTGTGTACCTTTTCTACACAGCTATATATAGATAAGCAAATGTACGTTTAAAAATAGTTCCGACGATGGTGTGAGCCGAAATAGCTATCAAAACTACATCTAATAAAAAAAATTGCAGAACTATAATACATCGCTATTTTTTCCCAGTTATATAATGGAGTTTTACCAAGTAAATGCCAATTCAAGCAATAAGTTTTAGTTGATTTTTAGTTAGCTAAATATTTGATTAAAATATAATATGTTAGAAAACATAAATAAACAATAATTTAAAGTTAAATATTTATTTTATTTTTATAGTTAATTAAATAACACTGTCTCACCGATAAATGACAATTAAAACTTCAAATGTGATTTTCTTTTAATTATCTGTGTTCAAAACCACTGCCGTTTTTAGTCTACCCCAAGTGACCGCCGTCCGAAGTGAACAATCGATTGTTAATCCGAGCACCTTACCTTATTCATGAACTCCGGCAAGCGGTTCAGCCTTGCCCATCTGGTTGAATTAGTGACCTTCACGCTGCGTGCCGCGGGTCAAAAAACACGATAAGGTGTTCTGATTATCCCCGATTTGCATATTGTGAACTTGATGCGTTTTCACGAACACTAGGGGAACCAGTTTCGATTTTTTTGAGTATCTTTTTTGTGACAGTCGATAATTACATAGAATTTTTATTTTATTATATCCTTATTGCTTAAGTATGATATTTTAAATAATAAAAACACATTTTAAGCACTATTACCTTTTTATGACCAGGTCCGTTTTCGCTCATCGTGAACATTATCAACTCAATTACAACAAATTACAAATAAGTCTATTTATACAAAAAAATGATTAAGTTATGATATCGAATGAAGGTGCTTGATGGAATTTCAATACCAAATTTGAATTGTTACAACTTTGTACGATTCCACATGTTTTGCCAGTTCTGTTGCATCCGTGTGATAGAATGCCTGAAGATGCCGAGAGGCGAAACCCGGGTCGTTAGTGATAAAACATATTGAATCGTACAAAGTTGTAACAATTCAAATTTGAGATCATTAAAATTAAAATTTTTAATTTATTTACTTTATTTGTATAAATATTGTATGAATTTTATTAAATTATTTTCTTTACTCTTGAACCCAAGGTTTTGCATACCTCTTAAATTTAACCCAAAATTTGTACAAATAGATTTGCTTGAAGAAATAGAATACTCTCGATAAGCCGATGATGAATTCGGACCTGGTCATACAATATATTGTAGAAATAAGTATTAGAAAATGTCTTTTTATATTATATAAAATATCATGCCTTTTCATCGAGAAGTGACAATTAACCTTAAAAGTAAGTAGTTAAGCCGTATTGGAGTCTTTAACATGAAATATTAAAGGCAAGTATTTTTTATATAACATCCTTTTTTCAATAGAATCGTTATTCAGTTATTATTTCAACTGGCCAACGGTTATATAATGACTTAAGTTCAAAACTTTGCTTGTTAAAACTGTATGCAGTTATTATAATATTACGCTTATACTCAATCAGGCTAGGCCGATAAGCCAAGCGGAAGTTTCTCCTTTCCACATGATAAATCTTTATACGGAAAATATTTAAATTCGTTCAAATGTCAATGTCGCAGTTAGTTTGGTTGAACGAATCTAGGAATAATGCTGCACTTAAATACGAAAGTGCACTGACTAATACTAGCCTTTAATTGTGTGTATATTTACATACAAACTTTGAGTGGCAAAAATTTTCTAGCCCACTCTTTCGCTGACCATTATTTGTATACAACTCTAAATTGTAAAGTCATTACAAGCCGAAGAGTTCATCTAATGAATACAGAGTTAGTTTTTTTTTTAAATTTATACACTTACTGTTAAATTAATTCTTTAATCAGATGTATATTTGGACACCAAAAAGGAAGTATTTTTGATAACAAATTGTTGATAAGTATAATTTTAAGTAAAATTTTTAGTAAAAAAAGCAATGTATATTAGTTCTACAAAATTTATAAGGCATATAATTGATAGCTATTTCGGATTATGCCCTCATCTATAAATTATTATCCTCAACTATCCTAAGCGCGTAAACCGAAATAGCTATCAACTATATACCTTATAGATTTTGTAGAATTAGTATACATTGCTTTTTTTCACCGTGATAAAATGGAGTTCTTCCAAGTTAATTCCTCTTCAATCAATACAGTTTTAAAGTTTTAAACTTTACTGTCACTTCTTGGTGGAAAGGCATATTATATAATTTTACATTTTAAATAATAAATAAATCTGTTGATATGTAATCTGTTCAATAATATCTTTATAATTTTTATCCATTTTTTGATACATAGGCTCGTTTTTAGTTTACATTGAATCAATTGATAATGCTCGCGATAAGTGAAACCGTTTCTGATTACAAATATATTAAATTATGGAAAAAGCTATAAAAAACGTGTTTTTATTATTTTAAAATATGTTTTAAATATGACTTTAAATAAAAAATTAGCATAATTTTTCGGTACCTCATTAAATAATTAATTCTCGGTGCAGTATCTGTTCCAAACTGAAAGAATAAAACATATACAACCATGAAAACAACCCTTTAATGATTCGATCATTTCCCATCTAATATGTAAACAGAGCTTTTTTTCGGCGATTCTAAGTTTATCATTATTTTTCTCAAACGTGACTATTGGTTGGAAAAATTTGATTTTCTTCTTAACAGAAAAATATCCAATATGTGGTATAAAAGTAAAGTGATTTTCCAATATATATATATGAACTTTTTAATTGGTTTATTAATTTACATGAGCTTTTATCTACTTAACTATAAACTAACTCTTCTTTGACAGCTTTCCAAAACTCCTATGATTTTAAAGCTGTTTTATGGAAAACCACTATAATGTGTAAACTTATAATGTCTGGTTTAATAAACACTAAACTAGTCGAAATAATACGCCTCATAATTCTTGTATAATTCCATTACAACGGCGTAGCACTAGCGCTACGGAAACGTAGAGCATTATTTAACCGTGAGCAAGCCTTACTTCGGTACGGTTGAAAGTTTTTATTTTGCGATAAATTATTTTCGTAACTCTCACGGGAATTCTACGAAGTTTTCCACGCCATTAATAATTGTTATTTTGGAAAAATGTTCACTAAATGTAATAGTTTTGTATACGCTTTTTTGGGTACGCTCAAGAAATACTTTTTCCAGCGATATTTGTGAGAACAGCTTTGCGATATTTCAAATGTACTCAAACCAATACCTGCGTCAAGTCGCTACGAGCTTACAGCTTTTTGAAGTATTATTTGACTTAGTATTACGTCTTTTCAATTGTTTGTATGGAGATGGGTTCTTAAGAGCGACTACTTCAAACTCTCGTTTTAAAAAGCAGATACCATTTTACATTATATTTATATCGGAAGTTTTTATATACAGCTCGTAAAAACCATGTAAAAATTCACAAGCTTTGTCACTAACGACGAGTATTTATAATTTATGATATCGACTGAAGGCGCTTGATGGAATTTCAATATCAAATTTGAATTCCCACAACTTTATACGATTTCATATGTTTTGTCACAAACAACCCGGGTTTCAACTTTCGGCGTCTTCATGCATTATAACAGGATGCAAGAGAGTTTAGTCAGTCTGTTCTGTTCAGAAGAACAGTCAGTTCTGTTGCATCCGTGCGATAAAATTCCTTCTTTGTATTTTTTTATCATCGTCCTTTATCGCACCATACATAATATTATTATATTACTTAAAATAAATGAGAACGTAAGAACTTCAATAAGACATAAAATGCGTACTTTAATTATTTATTTATAAAAAAAACTTAACCAATGGAATTTAAAGAGTTCTTGCAAAGTCTCGTAATAAATAATTTCTACATGCGGCATTAACTAGTAAAAACTTTCTAATCAAAATAGCCACTCGGAGGAAATACGAAATACTGCCGCAATGGCAGAAGCAGACCAAGCTTTTGCGGCGAGCATTATATCATACAAAATTATGTCTGATGATACCGAAAGACTAAATACATGTCAAATTTGAATTGTTACAACTTTGTACGATTCCACATGTTTTGACTGACAATGTCAGTTCTGTTGCATCCGTGTGATATAATACCTGAAGATACCGAAAGGCGAAACCCGGGTCGTTGGTGAAAAAACATGTGGAATCATACAAAGTTGTAGCAATTCAAATTTGACATGTATTTAGTCTTTCGGTATCATCAGACATAATTTTGTATGATATAATGCTCGCCGCGAAAGCTTGGTCTGCTTCTGCCATTGCGGCAGTATTTCGTGTTTCCTCCGAGTGGCTATTTTGATTAGAAAGTTTTTACTAGTTAATGCCGCATGTAGAAATTATTTATTACGAGACTTTGCAAGAACTCTTTAAATTCCATTGATTAAGTGCATTCAAACATGATGCATCTCTATCTCACTGCTATTCTACTCACGCACTACCTCGCCGCTTAGTTGCTCGCCGCTCAGTCGCCGCCGCTGATCTGCAAGTGGCTTCAAACGCACTGAACCTTGTTTTGATCATATCGCGTCTCAATCGTAGCCGCAGCAACTATTACAGTTACAAACTGTTGACGTCTTACAATTGTAAACTCTTCTAATATGTAAAGAGCTTATGAGTAAGAAATAAGAGAAGAATTCTATGAATTGAACTCGGACCAATCAGGTGTCGTAAATATGAAGAGGGTATCAGTTATGGGACTTATCTGTGCAGTATGTAAGCTTATTGATATAGCCGCCTTTTTAGTTTCATTTACAGTAAAATTTTTTTTTTAGTTTTATTGCTAATAGGAGATAAACTAGGTCGTTAAAACATGAGAGAAAATGTATTGTGTAACTTTTTCTACACAGCTTTCTGACGATGGCGTGAGCCAAAATAGCTATCAACTATATCTTATGAAAAAAAATTGTTGAACTAAAATACATTGCTATTTTTCCATCATATTATAATGGAGTTCTATCCATTAAATGTCAATTCAATCAATATATGGGACTTTCTCCAAAAGAATAAATATGCGAAAGAATGAAGTGCGTTATTTGTAATTATCCACTGTTTATCAGTTTGGCTACTACTTTTGCAAACGATCCAAAACCTGTTTAAAGTGCTTCAAATAGAGGAAAGGTATCTTTCATCTGTATATCTAATAACAAAATGGTTCGATTATTGAAACACATTTTTCAATGTCAGTTTATTTTACTTTGTCAAAAAAATACACAGTACACTTTATCGAACATTAATTCATAGAAGAAAAAACCGTCCGACGATAATTGGTGGAAATAAACTACAGTGTTGCCAAGTTGCGATCGATTGACCAATAATAATTATTTGTCGTAAGCGAAGCGTTTTTGGTCAAGTAATTGTTAAAAATAAACATTCGCTAATAGCGGTAATCCATTTTTGGCGTGAAAGCTTATTGGTCGATCGCGTTTTCGAGCAATTGTATTCTTTGTCGCCCCTTTACTTTCGGAGCGCGTCGTCGAAAATTTTTGAGATCCGGTTAAATTTTTCTAATAACTATAAAAAATGAAAAATGCGTTGAACATGAAGATTTTTTCATGTTTTCGTTAATCGATATTTTCTATTTTCAGACACCGAAGGGAAACCTTTCGTACTACAAAACGTAAACATAATAGATGTTTTTTTGACATAATCTTGGACTGGGTCCATTTTTTTGCTGGGATATAAATACTAAAAACATCGATAAATTTTCTTGTTTCAACAATTTCGGTTGTCCAAGCCTATAAATTATGCGTTGATTTGAAAAATATTGATGGAGAGCACAGTAAAAAGCTGTTTGTTTCAAGGGTGAGTTTACTTTACAAAAACTTTTTTCTATCTACCTTCTTATTCATTGAAAGTTAACCACATTTCGATAGTAAAAATTAAATTGTGTGGCAGATTTCATATCAGAAAAACCAGTATTTTATCTGAAAAACTAATACGGTATAAGTTGTCATGATATGATGAAATTTATGATATCGCCTGAATGTGTTTGATGAAATTTAAATATCAAAATTGAATTGTTAAAACGTAGTCATCCTCAGGCATTCTATCAAATGTATGCAACATAACTGACACGCAATAACACAGATCCTAAGGGTAGGTTCCAAATAAACAACTGAATAAGCTTTTTTATGATATCGACTGAAGGTGCTTGATGCAATTTCAATATCAAATTTGAATTGTTGTAATTTTTTTCGATTCCAAATGTTTTGTCACAAACGACCCGGGTTTCGTCAGTTCTGTTGCATCCGTGTGATGGAATACCTGAAGATGCCGAAGGGCGAAACCTGGGTCGTTTATGACAAAACATGTGGAATCGTACAAAATTACAACAATTCAAAGAAAATGAATTAGCTTTCAATACTATTGATTTAATAATAATGATACTCAGTTGCTTTTGATAATTTTATTTACGCTAAATACTGTTTATGTATTTTTCATGAAAGTATTTCAAGACAAATTATTATCTACTAGACTACTGAACTTCGTTAGTTCCATTCGTAAACGTATAATGCAACAATTGAAAATTGATATTGAAATTCCTTCAAGCACCTTCATTCGTTATCATAAATTTAAAAAAAAGTCTCTTTTTCGTTCTTATCTTCTCAATTTTTTGGTTAATTTTTACTCACAGTTCTATCACGTTGTATTTTTTTATGATTATTTTTCTTCATAATATCACACAATGTGCATAATAAGTCAATTATTTCTACAATCTTCAAATCGATGGCCCAGTGTAAAAAATGATTTTTCAATTTTTGTTGTTTGCATTTGGCAACTTAGCTAATTTCCTCAATCTTTTAACCGGTTAACTGCCAAAAGCGTCTTAAGACGCGCCGTTTTATGTGGGCTTTTATTAAAGAAAATCACCATGAACAATTAATTTTAATGAGTCAACATGAGTACATGAGTAAATTTCTTTCAACTCTATTATTGTCTATACTAGCATAATAATTTATGTTCTTAACATGTCGATAGGGTTAACGATTGCTACACCATATCCATTAAATCTAGCGGCTTACTCAAATTTCAAAGAATCAAAAACATTAACAAAAAATAAAAATTGAATAAAGAAAATCAAAATGTGAAATGTAAAAAAATGAATTGGCTTCAATTCACATATAATATTCGTGTTTTTACCTTATTGTACCTTTTTTGTAAAAATAACATAAAATAAGCTTGAGGCTATATTTCCAGAGATGGCATGTTCTAAAAAATCAAAATTCACAACAGAATGCATTAAACTGTTAATTTAACATATTTAACAAAAGGCTAGTATTGTTTTTTGCTGGTGGCTAGTATAGCAAATTATTTAAAATATTATAATTTTTTTTATTTATATTTATTTTTATTATAATTTTAAAATATTATATTATACAAATGGAAATTTACCAATATCTGTATTAACCAGTTAACTGCCAAAAGCGTCTTAAGACGTATAATTTTCTGTGAACGGAGCGCCGCTCATACAAAAATTACGTCTTAAGACGCGCCGTTTTAAATGGGCTTTTACTAAAGAAAATCAATTATTTAAATGTACAATTAATTTTATGATTATGGATAAATTGACTGCACGACTGGCGCGCTCTTCATTTATTTGGTAAGTTTTATAAATAAACTTTATTACACTTTCAATAACGATATGTTTAGAAGGTTTTATTTTTGTCGTAAAATTCGCGGCGTGCTGGGTACCGCCAAACATGTACCTGCCGGCAGTTAACCGGTTAAGCATATTTTTGTTGCAAAGTTAATACTAAGCGATTTATCATAATCATGATTGTAAAATTTGACCAAAAGCGACGTAGAAAAGACACCAATCTAACAAATACTTAACATAAAATTTGTGCGCTAGGCCATTTGAAATTCTGACTAAACATAGCAATAAAATAATTATATTAAATATCACATCGGTTCAATGGTCGACATTGCCAAAAAATATATTAGATAACCTCTTTAAGTGTTTAGTACCTGGTAACTAACTGACTACCTTGCTCGATTACCTTGATCATTCGTGCATTGAACTGCCCTTGCAAGGCATGTGCCAACCGCAATAAAATACTATGCACATTATTACTAATTACGTACTCGTTTTTAATAGTGCATTTTATTTTAATTTTATTTTATAACACCGGATATCCTAAACATAAAATTAATGTTTCAACGATTTGCTAATTGTGAAACTAGTCGGTATAAACATTTACGCCGTGTATAACATATAATATTTATCTCTAATTTTGAGCGTACTTCCGTTCACTCACGACCCGGGTTTCCCTTTCGAAAAATTGTGGCATTCTATCACATAGACGCAATAAAATTGACAGCTAGTAAACGGTTTGCATCGCTTATATACAAAAGCTTATTTACATATTAATAATATAGAACTCTTAGCTTAAAAAGCGGTTTGTGATATTAAACGGTTGACAAATGAACGTGTTAAATTATTGCTTCAAAACACAGAGATCATTATGTAATGTAGAATTAAACAGAGCCCAACTAATTCAATGCCTGTATTAAACGACACGTAAAAGCTTCCCAATTTTCACACGTTGTATTAAATAATAATGTATTTTGTAGAACTAACATACATAGCTATTTTTTCACCGTGTTTTAATGGCGGTCTACCAAGTTAAAGCCAATTCAATCAATAATTTTCCCAATTTTCCTTCGTAAATTACCCTTACGCGAGTTTATAATATTTTGATAATAATTGATCATTTGGTAATGAAATTTAATCAAGCACCCTCGGTCGATATCCTAAAATATATTTCTGCTAGTTTTGACGAATTTTCTAGTCTTCTGTCTAGACAACACGGCCCTTCGTTTTGTTTTGTTTATTTCGCGCGTTCGTATTTTTGTATTGTCGAATTAATGTTTGTGAATCATATTGGACTGCGTCCAGATGCCAAATATCTTGGCATAATCATCTCGGTACGCGGTCCCGCGATGGACCCGTCTGGATTGCGTTGTCGTTAACATTTTTCATTCACGCATCCGATTTAATTTAGCCGGCCGGAAGAATTCCAGCGGCCAGGCGTCAGCAAAAACACAATAATTCAAAACGGACGGCTTACTAGTAAATAAAATGACCCGTTCCGATAACTCATTCGAAATATGTACGTATATATAATATTTCCATTTGCAATGTTTTAACTTTCTACATCAATGAAGAATAATACTCGATACACAGTTCGCACAAAATTTTAAACGTTCGTGTCGACGGAAAATACTTCTTAGATTAATAAAGAGCATTTCACATATTGTTTCAAAATTGTGATAACAAAGTAATCAATTTATGATATCGACTGAAGGTGCTTGGTGGAATTACAATATCAAATTTGGTTTGTTACAACTTTGTACGATTCCACATTTTTTGTCACTAACGACCCGGGTTTCGCCTTTCGGCATCTTCAGGCAAGAAAATGCCGAAACGCGAAATCCGGGTCGATAGTGACAAGACATGTGGAATGGTACAAAGTCGTAACAATTCAAAAAAATAATCAATTGTTTTTCGTACGTGGATCTTTCATAATTTCCACACATTTTATGCTAGAATAATATTATTTGTTTCGATACAATTCGTATTATGTATTAATAAAATTTCCATTGATTGTGTTGGTTTGTGTTTAATATGATTTACAGTGTAACCCCGATTCTACGTTTTAAATAAACCACAAAATCACGAAAAATGCTGAAAAACTACTAGCAATATTTTTTTATCACTTCATTACCTTCATTTTGTAAAAAAGTTCTTAATGTTAAGATTTTTTTTTCATCAATTCGAAGTATAAAATATTTTGCAACTCACTCAAAATCATCTCTAGAATAATTGACATTACAAACACTCGTGTCGAAATTCAAACTTGAATTGTGAAAATATAAAGCAAGAATATTTGCTAAAAATTGCACTTAGACCAAACTAATTGATACAGTTATGCTATCGTTACTAACATAGATCGAGTAGAGCAAAAACCGTTATTTTTTAATCTGTAAAAATAATTCTCCGTAAAAATCAATAGGTTGTCGACAACTGTCTAAGCAGATACGAATGTTACGATAAATTAACAGTGTTTTATTGTCTTCAGAGATCATTATGCTGTTATTTTATGACGACATTGACCAAAGCAAATATTATTAAGTCAACATCAATCTACCAATTTAAATTAGTTATTTTGACAATTTGTCTTAAACCCTTCTTTGCAAAGGTGCACTGTTACATCACTTATTATCAATAGCAGTGATTCTCATGTGCGGCCACCGGAGGATTTTGCTGCGGCCACCAACAGTTTTATATTAAATATTAAAATTTAAAAAATATGTGTTCTCACTAGATAGTTGATGTGTTCTAAAATAACTCATCAACTATCATAAAGGATTCTTAACGAACAAACTAATATATGTCGATCGCCATTACTTAACCCGCTACGGGGAGCCGTTTTGTCTCCGTAATGGACCATTTCCGTGCCATATGTAAAATTATTGATATAACCGCCTTTTTAGTTTCATTTACAATTTTTAGTTTTATTGCGAGCAAGAAACAAGCTAGGTCGTTAAAATAAGAGAGAAGATGTATTGTGTACCTTTTCTAGAAAGCTATAAATAGATAAGCAAATGTTCGTTTAAGTATAGATCTGACGATGGCGTGAGCCAAAATAGCTATCAACTATATATTTTAAAAAATAATAATTTTGTAGAGCTAAAATACATTGCTAATTTTTTTAACCGTATAACAACAATTGCTTTATTAATTTTGTCGATTTTACCTACAACTGTATATTTTAAGAGATCATTCAGTGTAATGGACTATATATAAAAAATAAATATCGAAACTATTTTTATCACATTTGGTGCGGCCATTTTTCCACAGAATAGCTGATATTTATAATGCGGCCACAGTGAAATTTCACGAGAGAACCTCTGCTCTAGAATCAGTAGACTGACAGTGGATATAAACAATAAACTCCGGTTCGGAATGCGGTTTTATTATAATAGAAAACATATTTGTTTACATATTATGTGATAGTTGATGAGAAACCGTTACGGCAATCTCGACTTGATGTAACTTTATCTCTTAATACGTTCTCTCTCGAGATCATTTCGCATTCCGTTTGCTTATTTTCTTGTTGATTTGTGTGATACTGTCGACTTTGTTTTGTCATATATTTATCAAACATTGAATACGTAGATTTTATACATTATAACATAAGCAGTGGCGGCTCGTCTATACGCACTGCGAAACTGCAGCACCCCGAAATAAATTGAGAAAATTTTAATATTATAATGTACATAAATTCATGGAAATTATATAAAATATTAATACAATTTATACGTGTAATAACCTCATCGATACATCCAATAATTACCATACACCACGGTAATCTAATATCAAAAAAGTAACGCAACTCGATATGCTTTTGTGCAGTACCGCTTTCAAAGCAATGTGCTTGGTCGAAAAAGTGGTGCGAGGAGGATTTGCAGTTAGAAACTGTGCCTCGTATTGCCACTTCGACAGTATTTTACACTATATTTAAGATTATAATATTATATAAACATAATTATTTTATCAAATATAATGAAATAGAAATACAAGCAATGTTTGATTTTAATAATTTTGATGCTAATAGTTAAATAAATAGGTCGCCATTCCTAAAGCCATTGTAACGGGGTTTTCTGTAATAAACCATCCCCATCCAATAAACCATTTCCGTGCAATATGTAAGCTTATTGATATAGCCGCCCTTTAAATTTTACTTACAATTTTTAATTTTTTTAGTTTTATTGCCAGCAAGAAATAAGCTAGGCCGTTAAAACAGAATAGAAGATGTATTGTGTACCTTTTCTACACATCTATATATAGATAAGCAAATGTTTGTTTAAGCATAGTTCTGACGATGCGTGAGCCGAAATAGCTATTATAATGGAGTTCTACCAAATAAATGCCAATTCAATCAATAAATATGATAATTTCATACTTAGAGATACCTACTAAAACCTAACTCTCGTTAGGTATATATCAGAGCACAATTGAAGTGTGTAATTGTTCGTTTAATAGAGTCATTGAACTTAATTGGACTCTGTCCGTTTCTAAAATTTATTGATTTAATGCTTTTATGATCCTCCGTGATTTAATGCAAAAATTTACCACTTTCACCAGCGTTAAACGAGTGGTTTTCAAACAGTAATTGTTCGTATAAAAATATACACATTTCGCTGATTATGTCACTGAAAAAGCATTTTATTTAGATTGTTTACAGTGTGAGAAAGTAAAGTAAGCGATTCTGTCTTTCGAGTGCAAAACATTACGCGTCGTTAATTTTGTTTTTCTTGGTTTGTTTCCGGTAAATGCACGTAACGTCATATGCACGCGCTTTACAGTTTCAATAATTAATTAATTGTACGGAATTAATTTTGCAACACAGTATTTTAAACGGCCGTAACTATTATTAGACATGAGCATTTTACTTTCGATAAATTGTTTACACAATATCCACATTGCGCTTGTTATAGTACTTTCTCAATGTGCTGATTAATTTAAATAGAAAATCGTATCGATTGTCCGTTTAACACAGTGGAACGTCAACAGTACATTTTCTGACGAAAGAAATATCATTTTCAAAAAAGGAACTGTATTAAACACATACAAAAAATATGTATCCAAACCTACAAAAACAAAAACATACAACGTCACTTAGAAAAAAAAACTTTTTAACACTCAAATAAATTGTGATCAAACAAATCTCAGATTACTTTTAAGATGTTAACTGTCATTTCTTGATGGAAAGGCATGATATTTTAAATAATAAAAACACCTGTTTTAGTACTTATTTCCACAACATATTTTTTAATCAGGATCGGTTTCGTTCATCGCAAGCATTATCAACCGATAGAATACAATTTACAAGCAAGTCTATTAATACAAAAATTTTGAATTAAAGGTAGCAGGTATACAAAAACATGGGTTCAAGAACTAAGAAACAAAAAAATTTAGGTTGAAAAAAAATCTGAAGAGTATATTATGTTGTAAAAACTGCGAACAGATTTAATTGTTCAAACCATTTGAGCTCTCAACTTGAGGCGTATGAAGGGCTTGAAATCGAATACATATAAACTCACTTTTCAACTTTTTTTTTCTTTCTTGTGTTACACTTAAATTATTGGCTTTATCGACAGTTTATTTATTATATTGTTAATCGTGTTATGAATGATATACCTTGCAAAATATATAAGCGAAATAAAATTTGGTCATTATTGAATGTTTTATGGTGTGGTGACGTCAACGCGCGGGAGATAAGCGCGCGGTGTAAACAATTTTAGTATTTAATAGAGAAAATAACACTTAAAAACAAATAATAAAATACAACAACTTAAAACTTTTATAAAAACATACAGAAATTTAAAAGATATACAACACAGAGATAAATGTGGGTTACATTAGTTAGGTTAAGTAAAACTATTATTTTTTTATAATCAATTTTTTTTTTCATATAAAACTTATGCCGTTAAAAGTACCAATCAACTTTTTTAAGATTTAATTTTACAGAAAATTTTTCTTAGCTAAGTAAATTTCTTTAAATGAGAAATTAACAATATATTATAAACTTATATTGCGCGCTATGTCAGGGTTGTACTGCGCGCTAACGTCAGGGTTGTACTGCGCGCTATCGTCAATGTACCATGATATAAATTTATTCATATTGTATTATAGTAAAATGCAAAATTTTTATGAGATTTCTTCTGTATACTTTGATGGGACTTTGTAGGTATTACGTTAATGATTTTAGACATATTTTATTATTATAGTAATTAAAATAAAATTTTGAGGACGGTATATTTTAATTCAGTGCTCCACAACCGGTGTGTCGCGGAACATCGATGTGATCAAATAATTATTTTTTCGTTGAAATAATATGTAATAAATAAATAAATATTGTACACACGATCTACAGTATAAATCGTAAATTTATGAGTTAAAAATTGTACGTACATATAGTTAACAATGCAAAAATAATGAGTTTTAATAAATGCATTTACGTCGATGGTGCATATTCCGTTTTGTCATAAATATTAACTTGTGGTGTGCCGCAAAATTTTGGAAGAAAACGTTTGTTTGCCGCGGAAAGGTTTCGTAGCCCGGCTTTAATCCAATTGATGATTGTTTTGTCTACTAAACTTACTAAAAAAATTCAAAGACACATATTTATTATTCTGGGTCGTTATATACATAATTGAAGGTTTTCTTCTTTGTTTGTGTGTTTTATATTTCCTTTATTCAGTGCTAAATTAAGTAAAGGAAATTTTTGAAACTTTCAAATTCTACCTTTAAGAAGGTTTCTGGATTACTACAACCGCATGACAACACATCTGAAGAGTTTTTCAGTAAACGCATGTTCTGAACATGGGAAAACGGTGACATTTAATTCAGATGGCAGCGAATTTTTAACTGATCACGTTGTTTTTTTCATTTTTAATTAACAATTATGCCTCGTGACCGAAATCAAAAAAGAATCGAAACAAAAGCTTTTACGAAAATTCCAGGTATAACCGAGTCGGCGTTACGCGTGATGTTTTCCACAAACCCCTTACGCGAATAACATTAAAAATATTGCTTTGCAAAAATGTTACATACTGGAATTGAAAACATGGGAAAGCCTAAAAAAATTGTTAATATTCTTTTACAATCAGCAAATTGAAAAAGCTTGCTGAAGATGCCAACAGAAGGCCTCAAAATCTGCATACTTCTTCTTCCGTAGAGTAATCGTTTCTTTGAATATAATTAACTCTCTGAAAATAAATTTAGAGACACCACTTTTCTTCACTCTTATGACCCGGGAGTCTCATTTCGTCATCTCCACGCATTCTATCACACGGATGCAACAGTCAGTTATGAAAAAAGTTTCAACAATTCAAATTTGATGTTGAAAGTATTTTAAAATAACATGTTATTTAATTTTTGCAGCAATTTATTTAATAAAAAAAAATATAACCTTTCCTAAAAAATGTGACGACAAAATTTTGGGTTTTCCTCGTAAAGGGGTACGCAACGGTTGGAAAAGTAAAGTGCATTTGTATGAGTTCAATCATCATTGCGGGCAGAATAATTATTAAGTAATTCAACAAATTCAAAAGAAAAAGTCACACGCAGACTAACATTTAATATGTTTTTGTGTTTTAATTTAATTTCTAAGAGTTCACACACAGACTTTTTTTCATTCAAAAGATGTTATTGAATTTTACGATAATACACCGGAATATTAAAACGTATCGTTTCAATATGCAATAGGCAAAGTAAGAATATTGTATTTCATATTTCATGACTAATCAAACAATAATACGATTGTCGCTATTTCTATGCCCTAATTTTATTTGATTGAATTCGTTAATTAGCTATTCATTGAGTGGCCGAACTCTATCGCGAATTTCATCAGTAAAGTATCTTGGAGTACAATTCGAAAGTAAACTAACCTTCAATAGTCACATTAGGACTACCTGCAACAAAGCATTGCAAATGTTGGGCTTTATCCTACGTACTACGAGAGCCTTTTCAGGTGTTAAAATTTTAATATTATTGTACAATACCTTATTGCGAAATAGGCTTGAGAGTGGGTCTATTGTTTGGGCCCCAGGAGATTTGAAATATGCCCTTATGGTGGAAAAGGTTCAGAAGAAATTTTTGAGACTTCTTTACTTGAGGGCATACGGATACTATCCGTGGCTTTATCCAACTGACTTTCTTTTAGGTATGCTCACTTTTAATAGTTTGAAAAATCGAAGAGAAATCTATCTAGCCACATATTTCTTTCGACTAATTCGAGGCCAAAATGAGAATTCTGCCATCCTTAATAATGTCAATTTGTATGTTCCGGATAATTTTTTAAGAAATCGTGTACATAATTTATTTGTTCTTCCAAAGTGTAGAACCAGTCTGCCAGTGGGGATGCCAATGGTAAGAGTATTAACAATGTTCAACAGTATTGCTTCGGATGTTTACATATTTCATGTGGACGAAAGTGAGCTCAGACGAATGCTATTTTTTCAGTTAAAGTAGACATTTCATGAGCTTACTTGGTTGACTTTCTTTTTTGCAATCCTTATTGATTGTTTTATAGTGTATTTGTTGAATTTTTATACTTTTATATGTAAATATGTTAATATGTTACGGTACAAAACATTGAATTGATAATTTTTAAGTTTTGTACAGTATAGTTGTAATAAATAAATAAATAAATTTTTCGAGTTATTTCTTTTGTAAAATTATTTTTTGTTGAAAATATCTGTAAATGAAAAATTAATAATGATTTTAATCACTTATAAGTTAGTAATTAAAGTTGAATTTGTATTTACTTATATTTAAATATAATTAAATCAAAATAAATTTGTTTAAAAAAAACTTTTACGCACTATGCGAATAAAATTTTCATAAGTGATTTTTTCCGTATTCTCTCAAAAGGTTGCTAAGCATTGATCTACAATATCCTGGAAACGAAGCCCACAGACGGTGAGTCGTAAAATCATTTAAAAGCAGTCATCGTCAAAAACATAATCTCTATCTTGCATTACTAGCTTGTTTATATGCTCAAAAATATTGGCGAAATTGTTTCAAGAGTAATAGTTCATTAAAAAATATATTTACACTCGTCCAGTTAACATTTAATATACACACAATAATGATTATTTTAAGTATGAGTTTTTAAAATTAATGGTTTATCAATCAATGTAAGTGGAGCTTGGAATACCAGTATTAACATAGCTGAGATTACGTTATTCCAATATCAAAATATCTCTTTTAAGTTATCAATTGTTGACAAACTAAATGGTTGATTTTGGAATAAACTTTTCAATGATTAATTTTTTTTAACGTGCTCACTCAATTCGATTACTTTGAATGTAATCAAGAACTATTGCTATTTTAAATAGGTGCCTAGGTACCACCTTTGCGAAACTGTCACACTTTGAGGTTATGAATTCTATGACAATTTGCAAACCATAGATTGTAGCCAGTAATACAGTTTTAGTAGCTCACTTTTTTTTAGTGGCGTTGAAACACGTGAGTACCCACTACTTTATAATACTTTACCACTCATAATTCTAAATTATTGTATCGAATTTCAGCAGAGAAACAATTTGTTTGTATTAATGAATACAGAGAATCTCACACGTGTATCAAAAAAATCTTAAAATTGAAATTTTATTCGTTTAAAATTAAATATTTTATTTGCTGCGTTTGACAAGGCTTAAACCGTTTTGAAAAATTACTTTTATCTTGATTTAAAATTAAGTAATAAATCACAAACAGCCCGCTCCGTTGCTTCACATTTTATTCGCATGCTGGCGCTGGTAGATTTCGTTTTTATTCTACTTTTTCAAACACGCCATTGTAATTTTCATACATTATTGTGTTTTTCAATCACCGAAAAACATTATATGTAGTATAAAAATAACGCGCAGTACTTTGAAATGTGAAATGATAGATCTCCGAAAGATACGTTGACCAATTTCACTTAATAAAAGCGTCTGACCGCGTAATGTGATTAGCTCAATCGATGTGAGAATAAATAAAATATGCCATTATAAAAAGTTCTGTCATATCCGTATAAACATTCCACCAAATCCGCGAGGTTATGTATTACGCAAAAAAGAAAGAATGATATTTTTTATTTCTGATCGTCACTTTTTTACTAGAACTCTAGGTGGCTGAAAATTACAATTTAACTGTTGAAAATTATTAGATACGTGACAGTTAACCATTATTCCCTTCTTCTCTATTGTGTGGCTTGTTGACACCTTGACACGCTTGTCCTGCGTAAGAAACAGTTCGTCTCAGCGTATACGGCCACGATTTTTTATGCACGCATTCCCAAATATCAATCACGTTAATAATCAGTATCAATGAAACCGAAAGTTCACGTTTTGCGAAGTACTACAAAAGTATATAAACGTTTTTCGCTGAATAAATAATATTGTTTTAATGAAATAACTCGAGAGGCCAGCAGGGGTCGTCAACAGATCACACGCGATCTGCGAACGTGCATGAAATATTTGTTAACCCTCACCCCATCTTCTTGTATAAACATCAAAAAATACAGCTAATCGGGTAGTTTTACAATGTTCATGTAGAATTATTTGAATTTTATTTGCCTTATAAGATTTATGATTTCTGTTTCACGCGAACAAGGTAACCTTATTTTGTTTTGGTGACCATGTCGTTTCCGCAAGTAGAGCATATGTAGGCTGTATGATGTATATTGTTTCATAATTCAACCTTATTTTTGACAAAGTCAGGTATATCGGTATTTGCTGTTCACATGTCGGAAATGACGTCATTATTGAAAGGGTGTCCGCTACATCTTCAATATCCTATAAAATATTATTTAATGCCGTTGTGATGCTTGATTTAAGAAATTAACGCCCGATTCTGTTTTTGCACGGTTTCAAAATAACACGGCTTAAAAATAAAAATGCGTTTATTTTTAACACAGATTATTATGCTTTAGCACGGACGGCTTCAAAAAATCTAAATACAATAAAACGAGGGTAACAAAACAAACACAACATTTTAATGTTATTCAAGAGACTCTCAAAGCCGTCTCTTCGTTAAATATTTCCAGCGATGAAAGTGATTTTTCGTCAAAACAACAAACGGCCACGTTTATTTCAAGAAACAACACTGACAAATTGTATTTATCTATGTTAAGTTTAATTTCATTCGAACCCTATATAAATTTACCACCTTTTAATTGTTTATTATAGGTATATAAAGATATCTTGTTTAACTGATGAAAATATTTTTACTTATAAACAGTTCGATTTATTTTTGAGTTCAAGGTTTTCGTGATATGAATTCAATTTACGTAATGGAACCTATATACTATTTTTGTATAGGCCACTTACCAATTTTTTTGACGGTAGTTTTTGAAACTAATCCGTCATTCAAAAAGTGGATCGGGTGTACTAAAAACAATTTTTAAAACAGGCAATATTCGGGCCAATACATCCGCGAATTCGAATATAACTGTTTGTTTACGAACAATTTGGTTTGGGAATTCAGATTTTCGACACTGTACTCTCTGATATAAAAAAAAATCATTGCTTTATATCACTCAGACAGGCCCCGATCTAGATTTTTGGCCGCCCTGGGGAGAAAGTATTATTTTTGAAACAAAATTTTTACCAATGAACTAATATTCATTTAAACAACATAGGTTGTTTATAATTTGTTAGTATCATATATATGTTATATATATATTTTTTTTTTATTTCACCGAGAAAATAAAATGTTATGTTTATTTGAATCGATTAGGAACAGGTTGTCTTATTAACCCTTTTCTTGCCCAAAAATCGCAACAATTATTGTAAATCGATACTCATATGATTGAAATAGTTTATTTCAGAGATAACATGCAATAAAATATCGTTAAAATATATTTTGATTTTTATAATACACAATATTACGATTAGTTTATATGCTGAGTAAATTTAAAAAGAAGTCATTTAACGATAAACTTGTTTTTAAGGTGTTAACTGTCACTTCTTGATGGAAAGGCATGATATTTTAAATAATAAAAACACATTTTTTTAGTACTTATTTCCACAATATATTTTTTGATCAGGACCGGTTTCGCTCATCGCGAGCATTATCAACTGATAGAATACAATTTACAAACAAGTCTATTTATACAAAACAAAAAAATTAATTTGAGTTAAGGTAGCAGGTGTACAAAACCATGGGTACAAGAACTAGGAAACAATTTACATAAAATCATACAATATTGATACAAATAAAGTAAATTAGTATAAAAATTAAATGTTCACAATCACTTATTAAGAATTACAATTACAATTATATTAAATCAATAATCCATTAGGAGTTCTGAACAATCAATAAGGAAGTAAGGAGTGGGAAATTTTTAATGACGAAAATAACCCACACTCACTACTTAATGGAACAGAATAAATTAATACATGAGAAGTCGATTAAAGATGAATCGATGAGATGGGAAGATCTGGTCAGTCAGGGGCGTTCCAATATTTTCTGTAAAAAAATAAAGTAAAAGGAGGCAATATCATTTTTCAAAAAAAAAATATTTATATTTATATGAAATATATATTTATTAATCTAATTTAATTGTAATTGTAATTCTTAATAAGTGATTGTGAACATTTAATTTTTATACTAATTTACTTTATTTGTATCAATATTGTATGATTTTATGTAAATTGTTTCCTAGTTCTTGTACCCATGGTTTTGTACACCTGCTACCTTTAACTCAAATTAATTTTTTGTTTTGTATAAATAGACTTGTTTGTAAATTGTATTCTATCAGTTGATAATGCTCGCGATGAGGGAAACCGGTCCGGATCAAAAAATATATTGTAGAAATAAGTACTAAAAAAATGTGTTTTTATTATTTAAGATAAACTTATTAATCTTTGAAAAACTCAACTTTGTAAAAATGGTACACTCTTAAAGTTGTAGAATAAAGTTAACAAATGAGAGGTTTTTTAACGTAAATTATGTTATTGGTCTATTTAATTGATACTATACGATTTTAAATAGTCTGCAGTGATTTTTCAATATCATCAAAGGGCTATAAACTATCTTTAGTACATTTAGAGTGACATTATACTCACATTCATGTCTTATTTATCATTGTAATAAAACAATTTTTGCCAATCACAAAATCTCACGCCCTGGCAAATGCTACGTTTGCCTCAACCTGGATCTGGGCATACATTCGTAAAAAATAATGCTTAATTAACTCGAAAATATCATTTTTATGTAATTGTAAATAGTATAAGACGTAACTTTTGCAACACAGTTGGCATCACTGAATCGACTGCCAGTCAAAATATTTTCATATATAATTGTACTAAAAATCCGACTAGATATCGCAATACAGCGATTAGATGTAGAGTTATGCCCTGATTTTTTTATTAAAAAAGTTTTTACCGAGTCCGCACTTCGTAAAGTGCTTTTCAGAAAATTCAATTGACTTTCTTTGGTTCGTTTTTCAACTATTTTCTTTGGCGAATCACAGTAGAATCTTTTTGATGTTTTAATGGCAATTCTTGTAAAAAGGAATTTTATCGAGAATTTCATAATATTCATTAAGCACATTCTTTCTCTTTGCTGCTTAAAAATATGTTTTTATATAATACTAAGTCAAGGAGATACATTTCTGTCATCTTAAATTCAGTTTTCTATTTTACCTTTTTTGTAGGTAAGGTTTTCTTTTATAAATCTATATATGCTCTCAGTGTGTGGGCATATAACATCTTAATTGTTAACCAATTAAATAATTAATGCTTTTTACCCATTTACTTATATTTTAATATAATCGTTGGAAAATATATAGACTGAGATGTATACAGGATTAAAAGTTAATTTTTCGCTCTTTCTGCGCCCTGATTTTTAGAATTGAATTAAAAGAATAATTGTTTTAGCCAGTCCAGTGCTTCACACGCACCGGTGTGTGAATTGAGTACTCAATACGAGCGACATTGAAATGTTAAGCGATGCGACACAATATTTTTTTAACAAACGCTCAGTGCCTTCAATAAATTGAAACAATCTACTTTTTATAATAATATTTATATAATTTATGATATGGGCTGAAGTTGCTTGATGAAATTTCAATATCGAATGTGAATCGTTATAATTTTGTAAAACTTCACATGTTTTGTCACTAACGACCCGGGTTTCGCCCTTCGGCATCTTCAGGCATCGCACGGATGCAACAGAACTGACTTATTACTAGATTAATATTATTAAATTTGTTTTAGCTGCTATATAGTTCTTACATTGGTGTCTGTTTTTTCCTGAAATTAATACCTTTTGTATATAGACGATGCTAACTGTTTATTTTTCGTCAGTTCTGTTGCATCCGTGTGATAGAATGCCTGAAGGTGCCGAAGGGGTCGTAAGTGACAAAACATGTGGAATCGTACAAAGTTGTTACAATTCAAATAATATTTATAGCATTTTCGATGTTTTGAAAAAACACGGCTTATTGTTGGTGATAGTTAAAACGATCCAGACACTGAAACAGTTAATATCGTATAAAGTAATGTTTTATAACATAATGCATTGAAATAAAACGTAGTTGATACGGGAAGTGCACTCTTGATATGCGTCATGGAGGCCTATAACGTTACTGCTCTATAACACTAAGATGATAACATTTAAACATAAACACCAAACAATTTGAATTTTACGTTAAAGTGAATTAGGTACACCTGTTTTATTTTCTTATTGGTTTATTGTTTTGCTTGACATAACACATAATGCGCATCTTTATTGTTAATCTAAGTGTCATTATAACGCTCAGTTGACCCAACCATAGATAATAATGCTTCGACGAAACTTGCCTAACTTCACACTGATCTTTCTTTTTAATCGGATTATTTGGTCGGAACAATTTCTATAATGCAGCCATGCCTGCGTGGCGGTTAAGCGGGTTAGCGGTATTTATTTTTTATTAATTAAATGCTTGTATATATTGTTTGTGAAATGTTGAGATTTTATTCGCATATTAGCTCTGCCTGAAACAGCCTTTTTCTCTGAGAGTTATTCGAAAATTTACTTAGTATTTTTGAATTAAAAATGTGGAATCCTCAATGGAATGTTTTGCCTTCTTTCATCAAATATTAGCATTTCGTAATCGTACTTAATCTCGCTACACACTTAAATATATTATTACGTAGAATTTATACCCATATTATGAAAATTTTTGTATTTTACCACTGGTTTTATTTGCTTGCTTTGTTAATTTTCTCCATATTAAATAACATTTAAGTCATAAATGTTATTCGAAATGTTTTACATATTCCAAGGAATGCCATGAGCGGATAAATCCAGTGCTTATTAAAAAATAGAAAGTCGACGCGTTAACACGTCACGCTTAAATACGCAATATATAATATCTTGCCCGCCCATGTCAAATGTTTTTTTTTTCAATAAATGTTTCATATCAAATTTATGATATCGACTAAAGGTGCTTGATGGATTTTCAAAATCAAATTTGAATCGTTGAAACTTTGTGCGACTCAACATGTTTGTCACAGATGTCCCGGGCTTCGCCTTTCGGTATCTTCATGTATTCTATCACACGGATGCTACAGAACTGGCACACAATACACAGTTGGCATCCGAAAAAGATGCCGAAAGGTGAAACTCGAGGAGTTAGTGTCAAAAAATGTGAAATCGTACAAAGATTAAAAAATTCAATGTTTTATGTTTAAATCAAACAGATTATGCACGCGATGAACGAAACCGGCCCTGATTTGAATAACATAAACAAACGTGTAGAAATAGTACTAAACATTGAATTTTATTATTAAAAAAAAAATGCTTTTCCACCAAAAACTGACAGTCAAAAACTTAAAAAAAAGGCTTTATGTTTATATAAATAAAACACAATTTTGATAATGCTTGCGATAACCTTATGAAATAATATTGGCAATAATCGATGTTCTTTGTTTACTTACATATAGCAAAGAAAACCTACATAATTATCTATATTTGTAATATTTGACTAACTTAGAATTGATCTTTCTGGTCGATTAGTTAAATGCTTATAACCGTTAGAGGCCGTTACTGCAGCATAAATTCTCACGGATTTTCGAATTACAGTATTTCGAAATTTAATACAAATATCTACCCAAGTCAACGATTCAGGAAATTCTCATCAACATCCAACTGAGATATTACGTTAGTAAACACTTCGTTTTCGTATTATCTCGTTCTTCTCCGGACGGAACCAATTGTTTCACATCGATTACAGCACGGTATTGTTCGTGGACCTCACAATTTGATTAATCTGTTGCTGAGATTGAAGTAACGCGGTGTTACCAAAGCGATTCGTTCTAGCCAAAATTCGCTCGGAAGAGTTCTAGCGCAATGAATAAATTCGTCGATTTATCTTGTGAATTTGTTGATTATAAAAGCACACCTAATTCTAACCCGTTCCCTGCTGAAGCATGTACAAAACATTTTTCGGCACCGACTATTCTAAAACATAATTCCAGGGCTGAGGAGTCGTGTTTTTTTAACACAAAACACATATCACATTTATTATATTGTAGTAACACATGGATTAGAATAATTAAGTCGTCAATTTTGATTTAATGTTGCAAATAAACTTCCATAAATTTACCGCCGAATTAAAGTTATAAACGTTTCTAATTCAATTCAATTCTTAAATTTCATCTAGTTACAAACATAAGTTTATATATGCATATTTATATACCAGCCGGTACTCTTTTTACGCGGCTTGGACGACACTATTACTTTTTTACGCGATTTATCGTTTTCACGCGTTTTTTTTTGAAGGCTGTATTTTACAGAAAAAAAATCGCCAACGATTATATTTGTAAACCGACAGTGAATGACTTCTATAAGTGAATACAATTACGCGATTTTTTATTCATGCCACTTTCTGGAAGGATGTATCGTGTAAAAAAATGATTTGGTGTACAGTGAAATACCGAGTCTACGATTTTCAAGGGACCCTAAAAAAATTCATGCGGGAAGCTTAAAATAATAATAAAAAAGTTGAATCTTAAAAAAACATAAAGCCCCCCCCTTAATTTTTAAAAACGTGGTTTTACAAAAATTGGTAAATATGAGAGGGTTTTGTAAAAGCTATATTCAGTGTTTTAAACTCCTTCTTGCGAAATTATTTGTTAAAGAAAATCTCAAGACATTTGAGCGAACTATATATTTCATGATTAATTTCTTTGGGTAAAATATAAGATTTAATGTGCTCAAGCTCACAAATCCGGTCAATCAGGATAATATTTGAGACGGGATCGTAATATTTAGACAATAGATCGAGAAAATTGATAATCGGGAAACGGTTAATGTTAACATTATTCTTGTGGGTTTTTGACGGGATTATAAAAAATGAATGAAATATCTGGGAAAACGTATTATGCAAGAACGGTTGATCAGAATTTTTATGTTACTGTATATATTTAAAATTTTCGCCATTTACATTTCAGCGAACATTTCATTTGAATTTCAAGCATTTTCTTCGTTGATTTTATTCATATTATGTTGCAGTCAACGACATCTATTGAAAATTAGATAAAGTAATAAAGCTTGAGCGGTAATTCAAATGTCAAAACGAATGGCCTTTTAATCTGTGTTCACCAATTAATTAAATTATGCCGCAGTCTTAATATTATTTCTGATTAATGACATTGCTTGATTGTAGACACTTAGCTTAATGTCAATATTTACGATGTTGTGTAGTGTAGAAAATTATCGGATTAGATAGAAGTGTTCCAAGCTTTAACGTAATTGATAATATAATAGGCAGCCATCACGCGAAAAGACAGTTTACATCGTGTATAGAACATTATGATTGCTTTCCACAAGGGAAAACAAAAGATGGATGGTTTTTTATGTTGAAAGTTCGAAAGTATATAGTTTAGGGCTTCTTAAATGTTGCGTTAAAAATATTTTAGATAACACTGTTGTGGAATAAAAACCAAATATTTAAATAATAAATCACAATGTTTACTAATATTTATCATATATTAGAATAAAAATTATAGTAAGGCTATTTATATAACATTTTGAGATGATGACAAAATAAATGGCTCAAGAACGAAAAAAAAGATTACGGATAATCTTATACGAAATATGTTTAAATGAAATAAATTGATTTATAAATAGTAATTGAAAACGAAGAATAAAACCACATTAAAGTCCACTAGAAGCTAAAACTATAAAATTAAATATTTTTTTTTAATAATGAGAAATAAACGATCAATATTTTTAATAAAAATCCAAAACCAATATTAACACTATAAATCCCGACCAAAATCTGGAAAATCAAGCCCATTGCCCCGCAATTTTTTTTAAATATTGCATTTTTCTTAAGTGTAAGCTAAAAGAGCTATAAATGTGGAAATATTTGATAAAATCAAATGAAATTTGAAATGGTTTAAAAGAATTTTAACAATTATCCCTAGTGCGATAAAATTACCAACATTTTCCCTTGTGAAGATCCGCACTACAATGTTTATACATGTACCGAGACTCACGTATACTTTGAGCTTTGCACACACTTTGTAAGTCGTATATGGGTTATTTATTATGGTTCCGCTAAAGCGGCTAGAGGAATCAAAACATATTTTGTCATATCCCCGGACAGTCTATCATGTGTATCAAAATTCCTACTCGGAGTAGACTCGGTGTCACTGTAATGTCCTCTCCAGAAAGGTAGATGTTAGTATCGTCTTTTGATTGAGTTTTTAGATCTTTCAAATCAATATCTACATAGGCGATAAACTAATTATGATTAGATGACTGTTTTAAAAAGCTTTGAGTGTTGACTTTAATAAAACCCAACATTCACCTGTCAAACGCATTGCTAGATATCAATAATTTGACTATTTTTGAAGGGCTGGCCTTACATGCGAAAACAAGGCTCCGGGATTCGACAAGTTAAAGATGGTTTCATCTGGAGTTTCAAATGAACCTACATATAACTGATATAAATTTCAAGTGCGTTATTTTTTACTCGACCGACGTTATAGCATGTAACAAAAAAGCACCAAAAAACAAAATTGTGTACAGCTGTTGTCATTGTGGTTTGAGTAATTCCAATAAAAATATGTTTCATATTCTACATCAGGGCTGTCCAATCTTAGATAGTTCGAGGGTTGTATTCAAAAATAATATTTTTTTTTGCCGAGTGAAAAAAAGGTTGGTCGTTAACTTTTAGTAATTAAATTAGACAAACAAATATTATAAATTATTTTTCAAGAAGTTTCACAATGATGATCAACCAACATCAACTAGATTTTAAATAATTGATAGTGAACGCGTGGAGCCTTCCATGTCGTAAAATATAATACATAGTTCTGATGAGGGCGTAAGCCGAAATAGCTATCAACTATATATACCTTATTATTTTTATAGAACTAAAATACGTCCAAATACGCCATCCTTCGTTGGATGCAAAGGGCTTATAGATCAGTGGCTATCATGTGCGGCCACCAGAGGATTTTGCTGCGGCCACTAACAGTTTTATAGTAAATATTGATATTTAAAAAATATGTTTTTACATATGAATTTGTAAAATTATTATTATTTTAAAATTGATTAAATAAACCTGACTTATCCAGCATTTAGTTGAGTTTAAGTAAAAGACCGTTTTAATAATAAAATTGTTCAAAAATTTTGGTTGAAGTTATACGTTGACCATGAATCGAATCTTAATTAAAAACAATTGCTTTATTAATTTTGTCGATTTTACCTACAACTGTTGGTTGTGAAAGATCATTCAGTGTAATGCACAATATAAAAAATAAATATCGAAACTATTTTTATCGCATTTGGTACGGCCACGAGACATTTTTACATGACAGCTGATGTTTAAAATGCGGCCACGGTGAAATTTCTCGTGAGAACCACTCTTATTTAACTGTTGATCCATGGAAAAAATCAAAGACTGACTAGACAATCTAAAATGTTGCGTGAAAAAATACGTAGTTACCGGTGGGCCCCGTTTTGGTCAGCCCTGTTCTACGACGTTTTTTTTTTATCGTTGGTGATTTTCGATGAAAGCATATAGCTCGGCTTATAATAATAATAAAAAATATAATATGCCACCAAACAGTTTATGATCACCGTAAACGGTTTGTCGATAGACACTAAATATGCTTTTTGTTATTAAGAAATAACAATAAAAATTAACTGCTTATCATAAAATGTTTCGGTTCATCGCTTTCACGTGATAATAATTTTGCGATTTTCGGCAAATATGTACGTGCATTTTCCCATTCTCGTAACCTAGCTTACGGGCACTTAATTGCTTATTGCTTATGGCCAGCTAAGTATGAACTTGACTCAAATCGATGATCAAATAATAGTCTAAAATGCCAAAATCTACATTACGATTTTTACTTTGATCAACCCTCCTTAAGCGCTACCTGCTATAGCGTGTTTTTTTCTATAACACGCGCCATAGTCCCTCCTGTAATGCTTTCTGCTACAACGCCGATTTCTACAAAACGAAATAAATATTATATAATACATAAATATTTCCATTTTGAGAGTATTCTTCATTACTTGTTTAACCCTTGACATCATTTGACGTATTTTCGTCTGACTGGCGAATCAATAAAAATATTTCATATATTAAGTATGATTAGAAAAATAAACACAAAAAAACTCAGTTCCCATTTTTTTATCAGTACCTAGTCTCCTATAGGGTGGGTATCATAATAAGCAATTTGACCACACAGAATGAAGATCCATGTTGTCAAAGTGCTTATTATTTATATTAAAACTTTTCACTACAGCAATTATTTTTAATGTTTATTATATCTATTAAAAATAAGTTTTTTTCTTTCATTATGTTTCAGATTCAGCACATGTCGAAGAGGGTCTGGACCAGGGTTTAGTTGAATTTAACTGAGACTCCTAAAAAAGTGGTTCGACACCAGGGAAGGTTGGAAATGCAAGAGGGAGTAAGGTGAACACAAATCAGCAATATGTTGGTTCAAAAGGGAACTGTAGGTAAGATAAAAGATAATATTTGCTAAATAATTGGCTGAAATTATAAATATACACTCTTTCAGTGAATATGGTTCAGAATTATGTTACAATAATTTCGTTAACATTTCATTTTTAAATAGTTTTCCTTAATTTGTATGTATGTTGTTTGACTTCCTGTAAATTGTTTTCTTAGTTCTCGAACCCATGGTTTTGTATATCTGTTAACTTTAACTCAAAATTTGTATCTTATTAGTTGACAATGCTCGTGATAAATGAAACCGGTCCTGATAATAAAATATATCGTGGACATAAGTATTGTTTTAATTGCAATACATTTATGTTTTCAAGTATTATATGTTATATTAATATCAAATGTTTTTTTTTTCAGCGCCTGCGGTGCCTGTGCCAAAAACTCAATATGACCATCTGTTACACAGTCTTCAATATGATTCAAGATGGCTGCATGAGGTGACAAAAAAGACTATAATAAAATTTATCATTAAAAGCACCCCATTGAAATAGTTCAAATAAATTTGATTTTGTTTTCGAAAATATTATTTGTTTTGTATACTGGACAAAAATTTTTGCTTCAAAAGATAAGCTATTTTTTGTTTGATGTTTTATTTGTGTCATTAATTATCTATATCATGGATGGCCAAACCTTTGGCCACTATAGGCTACCTGCTTTCGAAATAATTCATAGCAGTCCACAAACTCTAAAAGTAATAATTTAATGCCAAAAAATATAAAATTTGAATTGTTACAGCGTTGTACGATTCCACATTTTTGTAACTTACAACCTGGGTTCTTTTGCATCCGTGTGATAGAATTCCTGAAGATGTCGAAAGCAAAACCCGGGTCGTTAGCGACAAATTGTGGATTTGTACAAAGTTGTAACAATTTAATTTTATCATATCATAAATTATCCCAAAAAATATAGATGATACCAATTCAATATAAATTATTTATTTTTTTTTACTACAATAGTCTTCATTACACTCAGAAAACTTCCCATAATACAATTCATGATATCAAATTTTAGCCGCTCAAAATAAGTTTGAATAAATCCACATGTTTTGTCACTCATAACCTGGGTTTCGCAATTCAGCATCTTAAAGATTCAACATAATTCAGCATCATATGTATGCAATATAACTGCTATAATGACAGTTAGTACACAGTTTTCATCGCTTATAAACAACAAAAAAATCCACGCTTATCTGATAACTATGGAATATTTTTTGGGATGTCCTTTGATCTTCAATGATTATATTTCCACCCCTAATCTATATTATAATGAATATTTTCAAAGTTAGGACGCTTAAAAGAGTTGATATATTGTCCATGTCTTCTTGAAGTTTATAAAACTGAGCTTTAATTTAATTTTATCATAATTCTGACAATAGTGGAAGCTGAAATAGCTATCAACATCTTTATATATAAAAATTGTGAACTAAATACTTTGCTATTTTTATCTTAATACAATGTGATTTTACCAAGTAAATATCAATTCAACAAATGAACACTTTCTTTTCAGCTGTCACTGGGAAAGCGAGTCGGCTATTATCGCTTTTCAAGTGACATAGGAAGTGGAAACTTTTCTCAAGTAAAATTAGCAGTTCATCAGTTAACAAGAGGTAAGTTGATACTAATTAACATAACCTAACAGTTCGTATATATCATAAATTGTAGATTTCAATATCTACTTCAAATAATGTTTCAGAAATAGACTGACAAACAAATTGGTTTGCCATAACTCAACAATTTCTAAAGCTTTTCTTCAATTGTTTTGCTATCTGTATGCAGTTTTTAATCTAATAGTTTGACAAACACGAAGATGGTTTTTTTTATTTAAATGATAAAACATAATGTGTAGTTATATTTCCACAATTTTTATATATTAGTAAGATCATGGACAGGTTTCCCTCATCATAAGTAAAAAAAAATTACAATCATTATAGAAACACAGTTTAATATACTTTTAGGGAATATAATGAATTAAATCATTAGCACTGTCAATAAGTAGTGCCATGAAAAATTGCATTGACCAAATTATCTTTAGGGACTCTGTTTTGATAATTATTAATTAAAAATGTTGTATAAATAGCCTTGTTTTATTTTATATAGTATCACATAATAATGATCATGATAAACAAAACCGGTCCTGATTTTAATAATATAAAATTATAGAAATAGTTATAATCATTGTGCTTTATTATTTAAATATAATCTTTGCACCGATAAGTGACAAGAATATTTTTTTTTCGTATAAATTAAATGACAATGTTATCAAAAGATGTTCTTTGTTCATTTCAGATAAAGTCGCCATAAAAATTATTGATAAAAGTAAACTGGACAGCAAAACACGTAAAATGCTTACCAGGGAGATAGCTACGATGGAAGCAGTTCATCACCCCAATATTATTAGGTTTGATTGTTTTTTGCGTATTATTATTGCCCAGTTATCAAATAAATTTAACACACAGAATCAGAGAAATGATAGTTTTCGATAAATTGAGAAAGTTGGTTTCTAATGTATGATTACAATAAATAACTTTATTATTACACTTGATGTGTTACATTTCGTAACACATCAAGTAAGTTAATAAAGATTAGTGGTTTTTCATTTATTAAATCTCATTAGCTAACTGACTGCTTTTAACAGACGTTAGTCTCAATTGTTGATATGACAGATTACAGTGTATTGATTATTCATACTCATAAATATAAGAGTGTCTTAACAAAATTATATAAATATTTGACCTAATAAAATTTATTTAGTTTTTATTGTCTTTTCTTGATGTTTATTATAAAAACCTATATCATTTGATTGATAACATAATCTATGCTGTTGCAGACAAGTAAATAAAAAAAAAAATCTTTAAAATTGATTAAATTTTTTATAATTTTTCTTTTTGTAGGCTATTTGAAGTTGTAGAAACATACAGCAAAATTCATTTAGTAACAGAATATGCTCCCGGTGGTGAGTTGTTCAATAAAATATCTATGGATGGAAGGTTAGACGAAAATGTGGCTAAAAAACTCTTCCTACAAGTCGTTCATGCTGTTAAACATATGGTAAGGAAATATCATAAATTAATAATTTAGAAGCTTTTACTGCCAATTCGGTTCTAGATTTTAACTATGTTTACCTGTGAATGTTTAGTTGTATATTGGCATTGATTTCAGGAAGATGTCAAATCAAAACAAATTTTTACCTTCGATAATACCTTCTTGGCTTTAGATTTGTTTCCATTTGTCAACCATTTAAAAGAAAATCTTATGTCAATTTGAAACAAATAATAATAGGGTGACTGTCAAAAATTACTGATGAATATTTGCTTAGTATCTATGTATTGGATGTACATCTATGCCTATACTACGTAGAGAGTTATGAAGTTATGTAAATATGAAAATATTGTTAATTTCTTTTCAGCATACCAAAGGTTTTATACATAGAGATATAAAAGCTGAGAATGTATTCTATTCCTCTCCGACTGTTGTGAAGTTAGGTGATTTTGGATTCAGTACCCAACTTATGAACGGTTAGTGATAATTTGTTATCTTGTAAACTTCTGCAATAAAATCATTTCAATGCCAATTTACCTTGAAATTGTGGTATTCATTTTACAGTTTATTCATAAAAATGCTCGTTGATAACGGTATCTCTCTTTGACTTTAAATCTTTGATTGGAGAACTGTGTAAAAATAAATATTGATTTTTATTTCAGGAATGTGGCAGCCCTTGAACACTTTCTGTGGATCCCCACCGTATGCAGCTCCAGAATTGTTCAGAGATGAAAGTTACTTTGGACAATTGGTTGACGTGTGGGCACTTGGAATTCTGCTCTATTTTATGGTGACTGGAAGTATGCCTTTTAGGGCTCACACTGTCACCGCTCTAAAGAATTTTATCCTCGAGGGAAAGTATCAGATTCCAGGATACGTCAGCGACCAGTGCTGCTATATTATAGGTTGGTTTAGAAAATTTGTTAATTTTCATTGTTTCTATCTGAGAGAATAAAGAATGAGTTGACACACCGTTAGGGTAATATGGGTTAAATTTGTTCTCTGGCACTGCATTTCAAAAGGCTATGATGTATTATAGCATAATTTAAGAAATTTAATTGCTAAAGAAAAATCAAATTTAGCCGAGGAAACATAAATGCTTTAACATATTATTTTCAGTTAATAATAACATAATCTAGATACTATATTCAACTATTTCACTTTCAGAACACACATTGATTCAACCACCAAGGCAGCGAATGACCATAGATGATATGATAGATAACGAATTTTTTGTTATTCCACCACCTGCTGCACCAGACTTCAATAGAAGACGAAAGAATTCTTTAATGGTCTTAGCGACTAAATTCAGAAGAGGATCGACACCTCTGTCGCCTAATAATAAAATCACTGACCTAAACGATCCGGCTAATAAAAATAATTTCAGAAAATGTTCAACCACACTGCCAGATTCTGCGTTGAAGAATTTTAACAATAGAAATAAAGTTAGCGCAACGAAGTATAATACCAGTCAAGTTAACGTTGAGACTATAGCGAGTATTGTTGAAGGGAAAGAAACGAATGGAAAGCGAAATGTAATTGATCCTAACGTGAGAAAGAAATTGTCGACTACGTCCAAAGGTCAATCGTTTGACGTCCAAATGCTTCCTTCCACCAAACCGGCTGTCAACTTGAAGTGCGCAGACGGCACCCCTGTCGAACAAGGCAGATTTATAATGCTACCGACTTGCACGCATGATCTGACATTCTTAAACACACTCGAGGTGAAGACTAGGGAAAAATTAAACAATTACGGCATATCGTCGAAGATGCTCTGCGACAGTATAGGTCTTAATTCTAAAAGTGCAATTATAGGTATTTATAGGGTCGTTATGCACCGTGTTTTGACTGAAGAATACATCTGGGACAGTTTGAGTGATCCAGATAATCTGGTCAGCAAGCGGCCTGTTGAAGTTAAAAAAACGAAAGAATTCGAAAAGAGGACTCTTAAACAACGAATATCAAGGACATGTGTCTTGCTTTGAACTATTATTGCCATTAACTGGTTATTTAAATGTCTAATTATGACTTTGTGGCGCAAATTTATATGTAAGTCGTACAATGTCCATATGCGGAGAAGACTTCCTTTCATAGACAACGACCGAAAATCTTTGCATTTCACAGTCATTGTCATGGAGAATCTTCTTGTCTACGGTCTCGAATTTTGTTTAATTCAAAGAAGGCTGGAACTCAATTCTCGATTGTTGAGTATGAATATAGTATTTTCGTTGTTAGTTTGAAATATTTTCATTGACTGATATAATGGCATTCCCAAAATATATTTTTAATCGACCAATATTCAACTCGTGGTTGTTTACTGAAGTTTCAATGTTTTGTGATCTCTTGTTTAAAAAGACAGTATGTAAGTTTACGTTCATAAACTGCTCTATTCGTATTGTTTATATCGTTATGTAGTTGATGTAAGGATATTTGGCAGCTTTATGTAAAATAAATTTATTATTTGTGTTCAAATGATATGTCAAATATTAGAGATCAAATTACTATAGAATTATCCCTCAATCCTAGATAGGAAATTTATAATATGAAGTAGTTTTAATCGATATCTCTAAAGATTTATGTGTTTATTTTAATATAATATTTACTGACATATTGAAGTTTTGAAAGGGGAAAGGCAAAAAAAAAAAAATATAAACTCATTTTTACTAAAGATTATTGTAGAAAAATGTGACCTAATTTAATCATTGGGAGGTGTAAAGATTTTGTGGAGAAATGCAACAGTCATTGGAGGCGAGGGTTGAAGTAAGTGACAACGCCCAAAATAGAAGCAACGTAATAAATAAAATATAATTTTATATCTCATAGTATTAATATTTAGTCATATTCTATTGTACAATAATTTTCCCTGTACTCTTTTAAGCATAGTTAAGATGTCGAATTTTGGTGTTGAATTGTGCTAAGTCAAAGAAATCAAATCTCCAATTCTGTTGATCTGATGTACGAATGGCAACTAACAGGCAACTATGATGTAGCCATTATTTGCTGATTCATGAAAGGATATCAAATATCGGAAACAATACAACAGCTGAAGTGCTTTTATTATTCTTATTCTCGCCTCAATGTGGCCGTATTATGAAATAAAGCCATCGTTCAAATGCTCAAGATTATAGAAAATATGTAACGGATGTAAGCTTTGAAGTGCTTTTAAAAAATGATTGTCAATTAAGGCCTAATCTACGCGAACGCTGTAAGTGTCGAGTGCCAGCTGTTTAATTTGTTGAGCTATTCAAAGTTTTACAGCCTAAAAATTTATACTTTGATGTGCCCAAGATATATAACGTCAAGTTTTATATGTAATATGATTTGTTATAAGCAAAACTATCCCTGATATGTCATTGATCGTTACTGTATTGCCCACCTCAATTCATGCAACATGCTTTTACATTTCTACTATTATGTTTATTGATTGTTGAGACACGAAATAAAGCGCTAATTATGTTATTAATGATCATATGATCATATCATTCTATTCTTGGCAATTGAAGTTTTATTAAAATTTTGGGCATGGATAGATTAATCACAATTAAGCTGTATTTTTATTTATTATGCAGTTCACATCAACACCAAGAAAGGGCTCTTTATAAATTTCTAAGGCAGCGCTCTTCAACCTGGGTCTGTAAAAAAAATAACTTCTTGTAACTGTTTTCTTTAGGTACAACCGGTATGCAAAATATTTTATATATTTTAACTATTGCTTGGATTTTAAAAATGTTGAAGAACGCTGGTCTAGAATGCCTACAAAATGTCTCATGCCTAATTGCCGGACAATTTCATCATCATTCATTCTTTTTAATTCCAATAATTTTCATTGTTTTCAGTGTTTTTTTTTTGTCTGTCTTCAGTGATTCTATGTATAAGTTTAATGCTGGATTTTAAAACGTTTAGCTAAATTATTTTATTTTAATTGGACCCAATACGCAGCAAAAGGCTATTGCTTTTCATGGCATTGTAAGTTCCTAATTGATATTGCATCATTTGTTTCAGTATGAAATTTTTACCATATACTTAGATGAAAAGCGATATCATATATTGTAGTTTCCACCTACTGTATAAGAAAGCCGTCACAGAGAATTTTTATCAAGAAACAATGCTTCTAGTTTTTATTATTAAACCCAAAGATTATTATTATAGAATTATGTTTGCGCAAATAGCTTTTGAGTGAAAAAGTTCCTCATAATTTAATTTTAGATTTTTAAACTGAAGTGTCTTTGAATAATGTTTCATTGTAGCATATTAAATTAATGCACAAAGTTTTATATTGTTTTTGTTTACCACCATGACACATTATAGATTGCATCTCTAAATGAAAAAAAAAATTTTAGTTTAAAATAGTTATATTTTTTTTAATATACTGGAGAAAATGAACAACTGTAAAATTAAAAAAATAACTGTTACAGCTTCCAATCAATCTAAAAATTTCCCATTTGATTTAGTTTTTTAAAATTTATTCAAACCACGATTTTGTCAAAAGAAATGTGTTCTTAATCATTCATCATTTTCTCTTGTATGATAATGATTTATGTATTAACTGATATATGTAATATCCGAAATGAGTTCTGGTGATTAAACATATATTTTAGTTAATAATTGTTTCAGTTATACCAAAACTTAAGATATTGTATCTAAATAAAATATATAGATGTCTATGAATCTAATAAAATGAACTAGTTTTTATTATTAAGACTGTTTTGAATTACGATTTTTATAATTCAATTCGTGATGGAAAATTCCAGCAAGTCAATTTGCCGACTCAACAGAAAACAACAGGTGTTTATTTTTGTTTTCCGAATTTATTTTCTTCAAACGTAAATTTTACCGCAAATTAAAATTTGCAGTTAGTTTCACATTTATTGACATCAATATCAATGAATTAATAGATATCTATAACCTTATTATAATTTTTCAGCAGGCTTTATAGTTTTACTGTAAATCTTTAATTTCAATATTCTTATCAGCATTTATCGAATTTTATTGTTGTCCGCGTGCACACAAACACTAGCGAATGTCGTCGATCAGTACTGTTACTATTCATTAGTTAGAATAATAGCTGAAAAAATATCAAAAGTTAAAAGCTGTTAAATGCTAAAGATCCGCGAGTCACATGGAAAATAATGTTTTCATAATTTTCAACTTTTTTTAGACTTTTCTCTAAGAAAATGTCATTGCATTGTTTTAAATTAATGAACATCTGGAAACAATCATGACTTAGTATTTTATTCTTCTTAGTTGAAGCAGGTCTTACCTTTATTATCTCTTTACATCGCACATTGCACTCCCAAAAGTTACTGAATTCAAACAAGTCACTTACGAGATGTTTTATTGAAATTGATCAAAACTCCATAAAAATTGTCACAAACTTGGCAACACTAATTTCGTTTAAGTCTTCGGTTGTGATACATAAAGCTTTTTTAAAATTACTTTTGAACAAATGAGAATGATATTATATCATACGCCAAGACAAATATTCATTTTTATCTTTATTAGTTGTAATGGTCAATTTCTAGAAAACCTTTACATTATCGAGTCATTTTTTCTGCACTGATTATAGTTTAGATAATAATTGTGACATTTGCAGTGAAGTTTTTACCGAGTATGCGAGATAAAACAGTAAACTATGTAGTCTCTTCAAAATTAAGAAGACATGACTCAAGCATACCTGATCATGTTCCAAGATAGTCTAAATCAGTGCTCCGTAGCCCACAGCACACCAATGTGCCGACAAATGATGCTAGGTGTGCTGTGACCCATTTTTTAATAGAAATAATTATTCCTCTGTTGGAATAATATACTATATGCACATAGATATTATACACACTCAACCTGACATACAATACATATTATGTGAATACGTGACATACGTGGTCGACGGTAAACCATTCACATTTTTATATATTCCACACCTCAAGTGTGCTGCGAAATTTAAGAAGAAACATTGGTGTGCCGTGAAAGACAAAAGGTTACGGAACACTGGTCTAAATTATACCGGTCTCTTCTACCAATCCCATGAAAAAGGCTGCTGTTCATCCATACTTGGTGTAATTTAGAACAAAGAAGTTGGCAAGGGACGAGTGTGGCCAAAGAAAAATACTAATATTATCAACCCCATTGAGCAATGAGGGATTATCCTGTACGCGCTTTAGTTATAGTAAAAATATAGTTTCAAAGTTATATTTTTTGATTGTTGTTGACAATATTTTTTTAAGTAACTCTTGACATATCAAGAGTTTGGACTTAGGATATGATATATGGGGATGTTACTGTAAAAAAATATTTATTTTTTAACCACTTAACTGCTATCGCGAAATATTTGATCTAATGCTCCACACCAGCAACTTGAAATCTGACAGGGTGGTTCTTTTAATATTACAGAAAAAAGCTATAATGTGCCGAAAAAAATATTTTATCAATTCCAAGAAACTGTCAGAGTTTGTGTCACAAACGCAATGCACCGGGAGGTCGCTGGGGCACTAGTGGTTAAAATATTTACTGCCATCAGGTATTACGTGTTTTGAACATGCTTTCAAAGCATTATTTAAAATTTCTACTCAACATTCATGAAATCAAATTTTATTTATGTATTATAGTCAATGTAATAAGATATTCAACTTGTGTAAATGTTAATAGCACATGAAGTTAGATTTAATCTCAAATGACTTTATTATAGCCTAATGAAAAATCAATTACGTGGAAATTCACCATGAATAAAAATTATCAAGAAACAGCTTTGTTTTATTTACATATCACATCCTCAAAAAGTAATGTTTCCTGTAAGATAAATATCATATAAGTCAACGAGCGTCAGTTGGTAGAGGTTATCCTTGAATATTTGTACAAAAACTTATAAGGCTTTTAAAATTGCACATATGGAGGTAATCAAAGCGGTGCTGCCTTTCACAAGAAATTCTCTTTGCAATCAAAGATTTTCCAAAAAAAAATTACTTGGTGTCACGGGACAGTATCGAAATAACTTGAATATCAACATATTTCTATTTTAACCTTTTCTACGCTAACATCGCAGGGTCTGCGACGGCAAGGTGCAGGGCCAGTGTGCGAGTATTGCAGACCCTGCTATGCAAATTTTCAATTGTCAGTAATGCAGGCAATCTTTTGCAAATAGGACTGATTTTGGTTTCAAAATATCACCTCCATATACTTGTCAAAAGTAATAGGTTTAAATGTTTAAAACATAGATTTTTCAAACCTTTTAAATTTATGGCAATCTCCCTCGGTCACAAATCAGATTTGAGCTTCCCACCAATCATCGCGGCTTAGCAATAATGACACTCCATGACACATGACAGTAATGGAGCTTGTACATTTGAGTTTAATTTGTGGCTTCGATTCGTCTCGGTAATGGCGATTATGAACGAGTTATGTGTTAGCGATATATTTGCTAAAGTGATTGCGACTATGTGAAACATTTCTTTGTGTTTTTTGATGTTGTGAAGTATTCCTAATGAATCTGGCTTCCATAAAAGCTAACCCAATAATTTTTTATTGCTCTATTTATAACTCAATATGGATAGAAAACATTTCGAAAAATAGCAATGTAGACAGATTTAATTCCTATGAAAAACAACCGTGTTGATTGGGCAAGACTGTACTCTGATACAATACTGATGTGATGGGTTGGTGAGGCTAAATTGAAAACAGAATTATCATAATAGAAAATGGTTTTATACAAATATATAATTATAAATATAACATTATTTATCATAGTTTCTATTACTACTGAAGTGATGCGATGATCAACCGATGATAATAATTAAATTTCATGGTGATCGACATCAAAATAAAAAATTTGACACCTAAATCATTAAAATAAATTTCACACAATAAAAAATTTTGGAATGAATAACTCGAGAAACATGACTGATGGCAGATAAAAATAATACTTCAAATAACATGATATTAAGATTATAGTACTCGGCACGCGTGTGATTTTTTCTTAAAGGAGGAATTATATTTATAACTAAAGTAGGTTTCTCAAAGCCTTTTGTAAATGCCGCAATTGAATCAACCATACAAATCGATTATCCTTGCATAATAAGGCGGACAAAGTCTTCATAATTGATGTTTCCTTGAGAGTCCTCTTGTCCTTGAAGTAATTGCTCAACCTGTAACGGTTAAAGAGTAAAGGTTAGCGAGTGATTTTATCTTACTCTATATATAGGATTTTTAAATATTTAAAAACAGCCTGCACAGTGCAAACGATTATATAGTCACCTAGAATAGGTAGGTATGAGTCTTAATATAACACATGAACCAAAGTTGTATTTGTATTTTTCTGCGCGAGTACATAAAACTGTAAAACGGCAATATAAAATATATATATATTCACTAACAATATTCCACAAAGAATCTAAGAATGGGCGAGATGTGTTTAATGTGGATATCCTCTTACACCATAAATTATATTCGAAAGTTTTATAATTGAATAAAAATATTTGTCAGTGTTTCTTACCTCATCATCGCTCAATTTCTCCCCCAATGTGGACAAAAGGTGACGGAGTTCTGCAGAGGATATGAAACCGTTTCCATCTTTATCGAAATGCCTCAAACCCTCAATGAAATCATCAGCGGTATCTCCAGAACGAGCTTTTGATATCGCCTGAATAAAATAGAATTCGATTATAAGTAACATTCATTTCACTTAAATAATTATTTTTTTATGCTCGTGATAAGCAAAAACTGACCCTGATTTTTTTAGTATAAAATTGTGGAAATAGTTCTAAAAATGTGTTTCATTAAATATATTACATTCCCACCAAAAATTGATAGTTAACACTTTAAAAGTGAGTAATAATTATCATTTATTATTGCACAACTGAAAAATGATATTTTGCATTATAATAAATTTCAACATACAACTTAAAATAAGCCCAGTCAGCTAGCTATACACATTTTCAGTTTGTTATTTCACAATTTTATTGGCAAATACAAGACAAGCAATTATACAAATTTGTCATAGTACAATTTCTAAAAAATAATTATTTGAAAGATATTTAGGTTGGGATCAAATTTGAGCAATGCAGTGCAGCTTGTATTCATATATATCAACTGGCCAGATTAATTATCATATTCAGTACTGAAACCTAATCTAGTATATTGTTTATCACACAAAATGATAGTATCGTATAGTGCACACCAACTAGAACCATTAAATAACCTGCTGCAATTGTTGTTACAGAGAACAACTGATTAGTTTTGTGTTTTTGTTACAATTAGTTTCTTAGTGCACCTTATGCACAAAAGATATTCTCTTAGTGTTGAAAAGAAGCAATGATTGTAAAAAATATTCAAGCTAAGCTGTGTAATGTAAAACTTAGCTTTATAAAGAAATTAAAAAGGATAATTATAATAATTATCGACCATAGCAATACAATTTCTGATTCATTATATTCAATTTTATACCAAAGCAATCTGTATTGGTTGCAATGAGACAAAATAAAAAATGGGTATGCAAAAGATATTTTGTAAATAAAAAATATTGGAGGTCAAAAATAATCAATAATGACCTGGTAAATAGGGAGGAAGACTTCGAATGATATTCTTTCATCGGGCTTCAGCTGGTGGGTGCATTTCTTCACATCGGACTCGGTGGGATTTTGACCTAATGCCCGTAGAGCATCACCTACTTGGGCTACATGAATTTTACCATCTCCGCGGGAGTCAAAAAGCTGGAAAGCCTCCTGGAACTCTACAAATAGAAAACAAACATTGAAAAATCAATAGCAAAAATGTACACCAAGTCTGATGATAAGGTCCAAGATGATGTCTTTTTTTATCAAATTTAATAAGCAACCATGATTAATGAGGAGGCGGTATAGGTTTATATATTAAATTTATCTATAACTACTTCATTATTGAATGAAAATGAATCATGCTATATTATCGTGTGATTCCAACAAAAATACACAGTAAAAAAACTACAGGTGTGATAAATTTTAACTATAGTGTAGGATTTGTTAAAATAAGGTATAAGTTAATAATGTTATGAAAAAGTCCCGATACAACAAATTTGTCCACAAAATAATAATTATATCAGGTGGATTGATGTAACTTTAAGAATCAATGGTTTACATATTTATAGAAAATATTGATTAAGATTTTGGTTTCAGCTTGTTAAAGCTATAATGTGACTGATACTATTGCAGTGTGTTGATAGTTGTTTGCACTCAACGATGACTGATTGCAGCATGTTGATAGTTGACAATTCCTAAATATAAGATCATTAGAAGGGTCAAAACTTTTCTGTAAAAGCTAATTTTTGTATTAGAAAACAATCTGATTTGTCATGATAATCTTGATAAGTTCGGTGAAAACTAATGATTCAATTTTTTTAATATCCCGTGCGGGATATTCTTTATTTGGGTTCAGCAGGGAACAAGTTTATAGTTCAAAACGGAGCACAACCAAGAACTGACTGTCCACAGTTGACAAATTTATGGGCAACGAAATAGAACTAATATGTGACATTGAATTAGGTATGTAGTATTGAATAACATCATTGAATTTTATCAATTCACCTAACATTTTTATCAAACATCTATGGACTTTTAGAATCTAAGTCAATGACATACTTGATCTTGGACACAGGTGTGCTATGATCTGGTTCAGATTTCCCAAAATGGTGTACCATAAAGTAAAATTAAAGATTCATACTTATTTCTAGTTAAATAAAGAGGATATTTGATCATAAAACAAAGATATTTTTACAGTGAGCAACACTAAAAATATTTGGACAAATTCACTCTGTAGGTCAAAGGAAGTTTTGCAAGAAAGGTTTTGAGGAAAATTTTATTTGAAAATACTAAAGTTATAATATGTTTCATGTTATGCTTTTAAAACACGCTGAAAATAAATCCGTAATTGAATTTATTGCTTGAATTGGCATTTACTTGGTAGAACTCCATTATAACACGGTGAAAAAATAGCAATGTATTTTATTTCTACAATTTTTTTTTATAAGATATAGTTGATAGTTATTTCGGCTCACGTCATCATCAGAACTATGTTTTAGCGTACATTTGCTTATCTAAATATAGCTGTGTAGACAAGGTATGTAATACATCATCTTTTCTGTTTTAACAACCAAGCTTATATCATGCTAGCAATAAAACTAAAAAAAAAAAAAATTGTAAATGAAACTAAAAAGGCGGCCATATCAATAAGCTTACATATTGCACGGAAAAGTTCCATGACTGATACCCTCTTCATATTTTCGACACCTGATTGGTCCGAGTTCAATTCATATACCTTTCTTACTTATAACCTCATTACATATATAGGAGAACAGGTGGCACATACAATAAGCTTGACTACTACCCGGAGATGAATTATTACCGAAATGCTTTATACCCTCGCAATGGTCTGAGGAGCGGTGAAAGACGTATATTTATCTGTTCGTTGAAAAAGCCGAAATAACTATCAACTATATTTTATAAAAAAAATTATAATACTAAAATACATTGCAATTTTTTCACCGTGTTCATTATAGAACTTGCGAAAACATTCATTTAAACACGAACATATCTGAAATGGAGATGAGCTGGAGTTATGGGTTGGAAGTAACAAAAACTATGACAGTATGGTGGCTTATAGTCAAATAATGGTGAAAATTATATCAAAAATATGTTATGCATGTCACCTTCCACCGATGTTAAATTCAGTTTACCAGGTGGTTCGTACATATGCATTCCGTACAATCACGCAATTTGTAAAAAATAACACGTCTAATTCGACGAATTGCACTGAAGTAACTGCTGAGAAATTTGTCACAGCGTAAGCAAGAGTGGAAGACTCGACAGTTGGTCGATCACTTAGCTGACATCGAAAAAATACATCCAGTTGATGTACATGGTCATTCGAGTTCGCAATGTATACATATTGCTTTCAAAATACGTCCATATAAGGAATGTGGGGTATTTGGTACGTAGTACTAACGTGAACCGAACTCTGACTCATGGGAAGATAACGTTACACATGCGTCATCGAAGTATAAGTAAAGCTATGAGGAAAATATTTTTTAAGTATAGCGAAATAATAACCATAAGAACAAGAACATTGTCAACGATATCACTAGATATTATCAATTTCGATGTCCTAACTAAAAAACGTTTCATAAAAGTAAACAATCAACTCGACGTCCGTTGAAATTTGTATCGACGTTAGGCGGTGCAAGGGAATTTGTACAAAAAAAACATGATTTCGCAATACTCACCGGCCAACTGGTCTTCTGAATAGCTCGCCTGCAACAAAGGAAATTCATTTTGTATTATTGATGGTTTGTTAGCGTTTTAGCGATGATAAACTATAAACATTTTTGATATATGTGTGATAATTACCATTTTCACATGTAAACTTGGGCGCTGTCAGAATTTTTGACGTCACTGATATTCGAATATTTTTGACAATTTTACGTGCTACTGTCTGCCTCTAGCGGATATAAAGAAAACTACCGTCAAAAACCTGCAGATAAAACAGTGAGTTTTTATTCGACAATATAGTGCGAAAATTACAAATGTTTGGTAAAATTCAAAAATAACTGAAATCACTAATTCCATTTTTTATTATTTTATTCTGAATCAAATAAGAGAAAAACATATGATTTAGCTCGTAATGTAGATGAACATTTTTTTTTGAAATTGTATGTAGTAGCTCTGACTTATTTAAGAAAGATAGCTTGAGCAACTGAGCATCAACTAAGCTCTTCCATATAAACTTTTGTTGAGCTACTTCCATTGGGACATATGGTTAAACAAATTTTTAGCTTGAATCTTTTAAAAATCTATATCTGCTCTCAACGTAGAGCAGAAAACCTTTTAATAGAAGTATAATACCTCTACTTTAGCTTCTAGCTTTTTTCTACAAGAAATGCTTGTTGCTCAGTTATTTAACATATGTTTTACAAAAAATAGTCTGGATAGAAAGAATGGGGCTGGGACAGAACAAGTAGCTAGCCATCCGCTTATGGGTAGAGAAGATTTTTTAGCATCACATTCGACCACGACTTCTAATATAATTGATTAAAAAAATGTTGTACTGTGGCATAAATCAATTTGATCCAGAACATATAGCAAAGATGTTGACCACTGCACAATGGATGCAACAAAATTACTGTTATAATTTTCAAATGTTTATATCACTAATGTCCGATCTTGTCAATGGTCTTGGTAAAGTATCATTTTTTTTTAATTTACACCTAGCAGTTTATTTGATAATCCAGGATGGCATTATGTCAATTCTAAATTATGTATTTAAAAATAGATCTCATTTATTGACAAATGCTACTTAATTTGATGTTATTATACTATGCAATTTCCTGGTAGAATAATGACCTTAGTTTAAATATATAAACTAGCACCCTTCCGGAGATTTCTTCCATTAGTCTTTCCAGTGAATGAATATCCCTTCTTTGTTCATCCCTTCATTCTACCAATGCGGTAATAAATCATACAGCTTGATTATGACTGCATATTAAACACTGACAATCAATATTTGTGCAGGTGGAGCTTAACGTTTGAACTATTAAGAGGAATTTGGATTTTAGGGAATCATTTAGGTTTATATCCTTTATTGTAGGATCACATTGGAACTGACTGGATCATGTACAAGGATGCCTTCAGATAGCCTCAATATTAATTAGTTTTTCTTACTTACTCTAACTGTTTTATGACAAATATAATACTTTCATAATATATATAAATGACTTTGTTGTTTTCATTTCATACACTCATAAAGTGTTATAGTGCGAAAACATTCACCAATATGCAGGCCAGGCTTCTCTCACATGTTTCATGTATGTATTGTGTTTCCTTTTTTATTCCAGACTTACCAAAGCATTAGAATTATAAGGACAGTATGAAATATTGATAAATAATAAATTTCAATCTGTGCACAGCGTAAGTGTAACGAATGAAACGAAGATTACGAAACTGTCACACGTCTGTGTGGCGCAAGCTGTGCCAGACTCCAAAAAGACCCTGTTGAATCTCTTCCAAGTGGACAATTACTCATATCAATGTTAATAAAAACCATTGAATCCTTTTCAGAATTATTTTATACTAATTATGAATAAAGAAAAAAAATTAGGATCGCATTTTGGCGCAACAGTAATAATGATAAAAAATTTCATACATAGGTCTGATAAAAATAAAACAAGTGAGTTTCTGTCTCAAATATATTTTGTTATACAGTATGATTTATGAGTAATAAATGATAGTTATAGATAATTCATACTGAATTCTTCAAACACCATGTTAATAAGTATGTATATGCAAACTAACTATAAGATATCACATTTTATAACTATCTCTTTCAAAAATCCCACTCACACGAATTCTCAATGTCCATTTCAGATAGTTTTTCTTCTAATAATACTGCTGGCAAATTATCTGAAAATAAAAGCAAATTTCAATTATTTATATTTAATAACATTGACAACGTTAGTAAACTGGCAGAAAATGTTAAAAATGCAAATCGACCGATTTTAACACAGCCTGTAGTCTTGAAAAACCAGCTTACTAATGATTTATTTACTATTTTCATAATCTGAATGAAGTCTATTTCATTGATAGTTACTACTCACAGAAACCTATAATAAATAAATAGTCTAACAGCTTAATGCTGAACAGATTTAATATTTCTAAAGATGCTAAAATACAATAAGACAACTGAATGGTTTTCTGTAAACACAGATTTATGCAAGTGTCAAGTAACCCTGAATGAAAAAAGTTTTCTGAATTATTCTATTTTATGAAAAATACTTGTTGATGTTTAAAATAAATAAGATGCAACCTGCTCTCTCTTCGATGGGCTGAGCAGCATGTAGAAGTTCTGCCAGTGAATCGCTCCTATGAATTTGTTTGAAGAAAGCGTGTAAAAGTAATTGAGCAGATGTTGGTCTCAATGTAGGTTCCCTAAAAATAAAAATTGGTAATTAAAATCCAAATAACGTATTGTACACTAAAGTAAACTCAGATTTCATACCATACAAATGTATTTTGAAGACAACTAAGCAGTACCAATACAAGGGTGATATATCTTAGCTTAGAATCATTTTTTTGTTGCCAGGAATTGTTTTATCTTTTATTTGCAAGAATTTTTTTTTGAAGCATTGACATTTAAATACCAATGCTAACAAAACCTATGTATATGACAAACCTTTTTCTGGCAAAACAAGAAAAAATGCTTATGGAACTAACAATTACATTAAAAAGATATTGAAAATCATCTAATCTATTTGAAATAACTTTAATGATTCTTACATTACACCGATTCAAATCAATTGATAATTGGTGAAATTTTAAATATCCAATCTTAAATTACATGGATAAAATTCTGTTATAAGGGACTGTTTGTACTGGGTTTCAAGTCCATAAGGTCCGTATGGGAAGTGAACAACATTAACCACTGCACCACAGACCTAATGTAAAGTTTTCGTAGAAAATTGGGATATACTTCCAAATGGCATATCTTAGATACATTTTATTATTTTGAACCGAATTGATTGAAAGACATTCTATGTAAAAAGTTTATGAACAATGTTACATAAGAAAATGTTTGTATAATATCTAGCAAAACTAAACAACATAAGTATGCGTTTACGATGATAGGCAGACTCGAATTTATCAGTCACACATCAGTATTTGAGCTAAGATGTAGTTTTTTTACACACGACCAAAAATATGATTATTTATTGAAAAATATTAATATTTAAGCGTAACATATATATGGAAAGATGCAATTAAAGATGTACATATTTAATTTATTATATCTACTGAAGGTGCTTGATGGAATTTCAATATTAAATTTGAATTGTTAAAACTTTGTATGATTCCACATGTTTTGTCACTAATGACCCAGGATGTTCTGATGCATCCGTGTGATAGAATGCCTGAAGATACTGAAAGGTGAAACCTGGGTCGTAACATGTGGAATCATACAAAGTTGTAAAAATTCAAACATTTCTTTTACACTATCATTTAAATGCATTAAAGTAATACCTTTGAAGGCATAACTCTGTAAAGTGATGGAATGATTCAGTCAATGTTCTTGTTGCGTATACGTGTCGCATTTGTAATGCACTACTGCTCGCAACGCTGTCGCCCACACCAGAATCTACAGAGAGAAGTAAAATTGCTTATAACACATTATTTGACTGCTGCATATATGGATTCACTTAAATTGAATATTTCGGATAGCTAGGAAACTAGAAAATAACTAGACAGAGAGGAAAGTGGAAAGAAATAGCGGGGGAAAGAGAAGAAAATGAGAACTACAATTTGGAGTATATTAATTTTTAAAAGGTGTACAACAACAATGTTCCTAGATGGGCTTCTTTTGAAATTATAGTAGCATTGTTCACTATTCTAAAACCAAAGGAAAATTACATTACCATTTACCCCGAAAACCTGGAATAGCTTTAAGTACTGCATCAACAAATTCAAACACATTTGGCGTCACATCATCAAATTCCCAATAAATTAAGCAAGGTGGCTTTTAAACATTTCGGGATTTGTGAAGTTGTTAGATTGCAATGAGAGTTTGGGAAACCTTACCTTACCGTAAAATTCTATAGTGTTAGCATATTTGCAGCTAGTTAAGTGTTTTTATTAATATTCTAACAAGTTTGCCTTTACAAAATCATCATTATACTGTGTTATTCATTGTTAAAACAAATTAAAACATCCTAGAGGCAAGCAAGTGGAAAATATTTTGGTACATTGCAAACTCAAACTGCTTAAATTTAGCAAATGCAGATCCTAATATGACTTATAAGAAATCGTGTATCTTTTTTGACCACATCCACTTTATTCCTATTCATTTGCCAAGGTCTTTTTTTCTTCATTGATATTTTTAAGGATATTACCTGATGGTTATTCAGGATGCAGAAATGCCACATGCATCTGGAAACCATAACTGCAAATATTTTACCAATAATCTGATATGGTTGAATTATTTACCATGAATTTCTAAGTCCTGGAAGTTGGTATGGGGAAACGTTGTACAGTCCAATAGTTGAGGTGTATTTCCTCTAACTTTCTCAGTCAGCATAAGTGTTGTGGGTATATCCGAAAAAGGTATCGCTCCATTGGCCAATTCACAGGCGACCATCCCAACAGAATAAACATCCGATTTCTCGTCATATCCTCTCAGATTCTGAAATAAGAAAACACATTGACAAAATGTTGAAATCAAGTTAATAACCTAGAAGTCACTGGAATTAAAAAATCAATAATTCCAATGCTCCATTTTTGCATTGATTCTTTCATTTTAATTTTCCTGTATACAATCATTTTTTTTTGTGAGGTTCAACCAATGAATCATTTAAATTTTTATTATAAACTGATACTTTGAAATATCAACGCCATAGATTAAGAATCATCAATATCTATTGATGATTCTTCTATTTATGAACAGCAATTATTTAAGAGCAGATTTTAAATAAAACTGATGGTCAACAACTATATTATTTATTTTGCTACCCTCTGAATGACTCTAAGCATCTTAGTTTACTTAGTGGGAGAAAACTAAATAAGGAAAAGTTTTGAAATATGAATATTATCAATATTAGCGTTTTATATAACTCATAAGATTGGCCATAATATCCATCCAATAGATACATTATAATAGAGGAAATAAGTTATGTCCTTTATATTTCGTATAATTGAATGCATACATTTAATTGAGTGGATAAACAAATCAGGATGATAGCAATTGCATATTGAAATGTCTGCAAGGATAAGGTTAGAATTAGATAGTTACTTGTTCCAGCAATTCAGGGCTCAGCCAAATGAGTGACGTAATACTTTGCTGGGATGATGGTGGGAGACAGTGGAGAGATTTCTTTCTTTTGCCTTGTAGTAACAGGGACTCGGCGCTGCTTAATCCACTCAGACAAACATTCCCCGATGAACACACCAATATATGACTCGCACGAATGCCCCTGAAACCACACAAAAAAATACACTATTATTTAACACAATGACTTTGGAGAAAGTTAAACAAATATTTTAAAAACACACGGTGGTGGCTTGTAGCAAAGACATATATACAAAACAATATTTGATACTATACAAGCTCAGAGTAACTCTCTTAGAGGAACCTCTTCAATATATGTGTTTGCGCATTAAGCACATATTCCACACCAAATATGTCTAAAGCTTTGCCAATAATTGATTTATTTTGTACAATGGCACTTTGGATTAAATCAGTTTGACTTGTTACTTAAATTTTAATTTTGCATTTGGAAACATATTGTTTCAATATAGTAATTGAAACTATAATTTTCATAAGGTATTTGAAATGAATTATTTTACCTTTGTTGGATGTTATATGCATAACCCAAGATTTAAATTTAAATTAATTTAACTATAAATTTATCTCCAATATATTACAATAAAAATTTTCCTATTTATGTCTTTCCATTGTGCTACCTTGGACGTAAGTAATAATTCATAAAAAATATTTTTTTTTATGATAAATCAAATATATGGCATTCAAAATAAATATATTCAGCTATTACACATACTATTGACATCTATAAAATATAAATATTATTATTTGATAAAAACTGGAAAAAAACATGTTTAGTAAATTCTTCATCGTAAGTCAACAAAACCTAACTGTATTTAAATATACGTGTCTGGTTGACGCTGAAGAAGAAAAGGGTTAAGATTGACTATGCAATTTAACTAACATACATATTTCAAAGACACTTAGCGGATACTTCATTTTTACTTGCAGATTATGGACTATGTTATTAGAGTTTTTGAGTGAAAATTGTTTTTTTTTAAATAAGCTTCTGTTTATTTTGAAATGCTTTGTAAAATTTAACAGAGCGCATCTTTAGTATGTAAAAAATTGGCATACCTGTGAATATATCCTTTCTTATGTATGTAATCTAATCCTTGTAAAGTATCTCTAAGTATTATACAGCTCGCCAGTTCTGGAAGTCCTTCATTAAAATATTTGTTGATTAAGTCCCGACAAGAGCCGTAAGTCATCAGCGGAGAGACAATATAAAGATCTAGGCCATTGACAAACGTGCTAAAGTATGGGAGTATATTTGGATGTTGCAATTGGCGAGTAGTCAAAATTTCTTGCTGAAAAATTAGAGCAATATTAATTAACTGCTTGCATATAAATAAAACATCTGTGACCTGAATATTCAAATCGTATGTATCTCCACATAGAAACATTAATCAATAACAAAAAGCGTAATTCAAGGCTTGTAGGCTTTTGTTGAATATAATATTGAATTTCAGATTAATGTTTTGATACAATAACCAGAGGGATAATTTTTATAAAACATTTTTCTCATTTGTTGTGTCAAAGTTTTTGACAAATGAGAAAAATATGTGTTTTGTGTTGTGTAATACAGCGGAATCACAGACAATATGCGTAGCATTTTAAGGTTGTGTACTTTGTAAATAAACAAGTAGTTGCTTTGAGTGTATAACTATAGATAAAAAAATTGAAAATCAAGAGCGAAAAAAGCTATACCTATGGCAGCTTTATTGATTTCTACTTTAGTTTCAACAGCTACGATTCTCAGGTTACAGGTGGTGTACATTGAATTTACTAATGGTTTAGTATTGTGTATAAATACTTAGAAGCGCAAAGTTTTAATGATAAAACTGATAGTATATTTATCTAAATTTTGGTATTCATAATAGACGATTAGGTTTTCTTACAAGATAGTAGAAAATAAATTCTAAAAAATTTGTCATGACCAATTTTTTTGTTCTGCTTAGAACCATATCAAAAATATTGCCCAAAAGTGTTATGAGTAAAACAACTTTAGTCATTATGAAATAAGTGTAACGTACTTCGATTGTTTTTTTTTCTTTCAACTTTGTTGATGCAAAATTGTCTAATGTAAAATTTTATATCAGAATAAATAATATCGGTGATACGACTCTATAAGGCACTTTTAGAATACTATTATTTAGTCTCAGGCTATATTTCGAAGTCTTACCTGTATGTGGTTAGCATTTTCTCGAGCTCTGTCCAGATAAAATCTCTTTATGGCCACTGTCTGGTTTGATGGTTTGTGAGATGCTGTGTACACAACAGCGACCCCGCCACAACATTGTACGATTGCAGAATTTAGTTGATATTCAGCAATGTCGGACCCGAACATCGCGATTTATTAGCCGTACTTTATCCTTTATTTACTGTTTAAGTAAAGTGTTTGATATCGGAGGATTTATGTGGGGCAGACATTTTCAGGTTAGTGTAGTTTTGACAATTGACAGTCATACGAACACGGTGCTGCCAGTGCGCGACGAATGTTTTTAAATTTCGATTTGAATCAACGACTTTTAATTACAATCAATAGAAACAAATAATGTATATTTTAGAATCACATTAATGAATACAAACTTTTTAAAATTAACCTATGATAATTAGCAACTGAAAAAAAAACCTAGTTTATCTGTTATATTATTTTTATATTAATGTGCTGATCTATCCGTTAAAAGTTTAATACGAACATATTTTTATTTATTAACAATATGTTCATATGTATGCAATTAACAGTATTGTAAATGTAAAAGTAACTAATTTTTAACTGCAAGGTGTTTTATAAAACTTTAAATAATCTGTAAATCATTAACATTTAAATACTCCAAGCAAGAAAAATATATTTAGTGCTTTTTTTAAAAAATATTATCGTAAATGATTGTGATATAAAAGTATAAAACTATTCTATAAACCTACCAAAGAAGTAAAATTAAGAAGCCACTTTGTTATGAGAGCCAGTTTTAATTTTATTTATTTACTTATTTAGTACTTATATGTTACAAAAACAAAACTATTTATTGCTTTTGCAACGTAAACAATATTTATAAAAGGTACTATAGGAAATAAAACGAAAAAATAACATGATGCTAAAATATTCAATAAGTATATATAAAGCGTCGATTAAATTATTGAAATGTTTCATCTTATTTTGCTAAAATACATGCTAGTTCAAAAAATAATAATTCGTTTTATTAGATGAATGGTCAGAAAATTTTTGGTCACGAAATTCCAGCAAAATAAAAAATTTATAAATACTTACTTGGTGAAAAAGGAATGACAAATAAAATTTGGCCTTAGTGATTGAATAGAAAAAGCTTTGTTTCAATAATACAATGGGTTTTTGTAAACATCCTATCATAGTTAGTATCGATTTCAAACTTTTTTCAGCTTAAACTTTATATTGGACATTTGGGCATTTTTGACAAATTTGACACTAATGCCAAGGATGAAAGTAAAATGTTTTCTATCAAAAAGATTTTATGCATTCATTTGAATAACATTTTGCGTCGTGTTTTAAGTGATGGAAGTGAGAAATGAAATATTGAAAACATCAAAAATAGTCTTGCCATAGGTTTCATAAAAATATCCCTATGCATTATTCCATTTTGTTAACGGCTTAAAATGTTTTATAATTTTTTAAATATTGGAGTTGAAAATACTTCGAAAACGTAGATCCAATAATTCATTTGTTGCAATAATGAGCGGGTGGTAAGGTGATTTAGTTATAATTAATTTTTATTAACATGTTTTGACAAAAATAAATGCCAATATTCTTTAACGATAACAAAATTATAATTGTTGCACTACATTGTTAAATAATGTTGTCATACAATGTGAATTCTAAATATAATTTTGTGTTGACATAATGAAGATTTTTTTTTGTGATTGGTACAGGAAATACTGCTTGGTATAAAACATATTTGTAGATATTGATAAATTATTATTTAATTATATTTTATTATGAAAATCTCGTGGATATAATAAATTTAGAGCAATGGATATAATAAATACATATCTATTTGCTTAGCTCCATGATTGAAAAAGAACTAAAATTTCAAAGTTTTTTTTTGTATATATAAAGCATTATTATTTATATAATTTGTCGCCTCAGAAGAACAGTGGTCAACTTACGAGACGGATCACACATGTTAGAACACCTGTACGAATTGCGCTTTTTTCAATAGACTTATCGATTTACTTGGTGAAATTTGAATTGTTACAATTTTGTACTATTTCACATGCTTTGTCACTAACGACGCGGGTTTCACCTTTCGGTATTTTCAGGCATTCAATTACACTGATGCAACAGAACTGTCGCACAATGAACAGTTAGCACCGTCCATATAACAAAGGTATTAATTACAGGAGAACACAGACCAAGCACTAAATAGCAGCTTAAACAAATTTTGTAATATTGATCCAATAATAATTAACACAATTGTCTGCTATATTTTCACAAGCAATTAATCTTGTTAATGAGTCTTTTTTGAACGGGTTTTACAACAAATAATAATCAACTATATCATAAATTAGATTCACTTGGTGCTTGAGATATCTGAAGTCTTCCTCACATCCATTCATTCCAAAAAAATTAACTAGACGTATAAAGAGCGTGTCGTTAACTACTAGTTTTGTCTTAGTTTTATCTCCTATATCTCTACTCCCATTGTAAATAACGGGTTGGGCGATTGAATAACAAACGTACAAAAACACTTCATCAAGTTACCCATGTTAAGAAGCCATAAGCCTTACACCAGAAGAGGATATGAATAAAAAAAAACTAAATAAACGTCTGTGAAATTCGCCAGAATGGGAATAATGTATGCTGTATTACTTTGCAATATTAGAAATAATATGTCGTATTTATATTCTCTACAGATAACGAATTTCTATAGAAGGTTATCCTTTACCTGAGATAAAATTGATTAAAGCAAGAAGGGTGCTTTTGCTTGTTTAAGAGAAGGATGTTTGAAAACCCAATTCATATAACTTCAATCCTTATAATGTTACACAAAAGCTATCATTCAGGGAGAATATTGAAGAAAATATTTGTTGAATGCTTTTTGATTATATTGTTTGGTATTTTCGAAAATCAATAAATATTATATATTCATTTTTAGTAATACAATACCAATTAGACTAAATGTTCAAAGAGAACCTTTATATCAATAAGGTATATACATATTTACGTCATCTTTTGTTTGCATGGTTAACCGAAAAATTAAATGATACGTAAATTCTTGTATAATAAATTATGTATTCTCATAAAATTGATAAATTAATTTTGCATAATAAGAAAAGGTTTTCAATGAAATTTTCTTCTTTGTCTGTTTTCTTTTTTTTCGAGTTGAGTTGAGCGAAGGAAATATAATGATCAGATTTTGATTTTTATACCCTTTCTAAAATAGCATTTTTGGTTGAAGATATTTTTTGTAATATTCCACGACTGTTCAATTATTGTTTTTAAAAGCCAACTGGACAATCAAATTTATAACAATAGACGAAATAAAAAACACGATATTTTACAAAGTAATTCAAATATAACATAACATTAAATCAATAAATATGATAACAAAACTATTTAAAAAACCTGTTTTACATAGGCTCCCAACCTTTTCGGGTGGTGACCCCTTTTCATAAACCCATGTAACCCGCGACCCCCCATACAATCCAAAAGCATATTTTTTTTAGTTGACCGTATAAGTTGGCGACACCCAGGTTGGGAACCTATGCTCTATTATGTCATTTAACACAATTTTATGTCTGATGATCATGTGATATGGTTCCCGTTTTTTTGGCATAATTTCAAATTGATGGAGCGTTGAAATACATTTCGTCTCATTCATTTATTTCTGTTATTATTCGCTGCAGAGCTGATCAATTCACACTGAATGCAACTCACGTGGGCAATATACGTATTATAATTATTTATGTGTTTTGGGGCGCATATCTCTTACATTGTAGTATAAAACGATATACCGCGATCATTTTTTTAATGGTCGCGATATGACGTATAACTACTATGTTCGTTGTTACTGAAATATATTAGGTGTAGTAAAAAGTCCTGAGTTTTTTTTCAAACGCGTGTCTTAAAATCGGTCGGCTTCGGGCCTTTGGTTAAATAAGATGTTATAATTTTTTTTCGTGTTGTGTGACATCTCAAGTTACGTTCCGTATAGAAAAAAAAGGTTCATTCGCCCCAAACAGAATGACCGACCTTTGCCCTTCATAAGAATATCTGCGCGGTTGCATGCTTTTTCAATATTACGCCCAGAACAGTGCAGTCGTCGCCACTAAAGACATTTGCGACGTTTATAAAGACGTGTTAAAGGTTCGAAAATGTCAGAGATGGTTTACAAAATTTAAATTTGGCAATTTAAGCATTGAAAATTACCCTCGAAGTGGACGACCTCATGCAGTAGATGAAGTCGCCCTGAAATCGAAAAAAATCCTATGCTAAAAAAAAGGAATTGTCCAATATAGTCGGCACTAAATGGTCCATAAAACAAAAGTACCTGAAAAGGCTTGGAAAAATTCGAAAAATAGGAATTTGGGCGCCACACGCGTTGAGCGATCGGAACAAGGCGCAGCGACTAAGCGCGTGCCAATTTCTCCAAAAAAAACACACTTTACGACCATTTTTTCTAAACCTGATTATCGGAGATTAAAAGTGGGTGTTATATACGAATATATTGAAGAAAAAACAATATCTAAATCGTCGACAACAACCAATTCCGACCCCTCGAACTGGTTTACACCCAAAAAAAACTCTTAATTTGTGTATGGAGGGACTTCAAAGGAAAAGTTCATTATGAAAATTAAGTGTTATCATATGTGTGCTATATATGTGTGTTATCAATCATTAAATGTTCAAATATGGTAAAACTATGACGGCACAAGTACACTGTGACCAATTAAACAAATAAAGTGCAGCTTTGACAAGAAAGAGGCCGGGCAGGATGAATGGACGCAACGATAAACTGCAAAACGAAAACGCGCGACCGCATGTGGCGAATAAGACCTGGGAAAAAATCTAGGAGTTGGGTGGGAAAACTTTATTGCATCCACCTTATTTACCAGATCTAGCACAATCGGATTTCCATTTATTCCGTTTAATATAAAAAACTTTTAAGGATAAAAAATTTCAAACAAAAAATGACGTGAAAAACGCTATTTCCGACAATTTTAATTTCAAATCAGTAGAGTTTTTTACTAAATGGATTTTAGACTTCTCTAATAGGTAGCAGAAGGTTACAGAGAGATTACTTTTTATAGATAACAATTTAAAAAAATACTAAAAAAAAACACTTTGAGTTTCATTTAAAAAAAACGTCAAGACTTTTTACTACACCTAATACAATGGTATTTTATGTCAAAATATTATTTCATACAAGAAATGAACGTCCTTTGAGATTTATTAAAAAGCCCTATTTATTTCATTTTTGTGTTCCTGAAGGATAGACAGTCTCACGAAGTTAGGTCAAGACCAGGAAGTTAATCAATTTTTGTGGTTGGTAAAGTGATTCCATAAATTTAACTTAACCTGTTTTTCAATTTTTGTTCATTTCAGTTGATTAATTCAAAATAAAATTTGATACACGGTGAAAAATAGCAATGCCTATTAGTTCTACAAAAATTATAGAGCATACCTCTGACGAGGGTAAGCCGAAATAGCTGTCAACTATATATATTTTAATTTTTTAATAACTAAAATAAATTGACATTTTTTCATCGTGTTATAATGGATTTCAATTAATTAAATTCAATTTTTCAGATTTGAATTGTTACAACTTTGTACGAATCCACATGTTTTGTCTATAACAACCCGGGTTTCGCCTTTCGGCATCTTCAGGTATTCTATCATACGGATGTAACAGAACTGTACAAGCTTGTAACAATTCAAATTTGATGTTGAAATTACACCAAGTTCAGTCGATATCATAAATTAAATATTTCAGAGTAAAAGTACAAATTGAGATATTGGAATTGAATATTTATTTGTATCTAGGCATTTTTCAAATATTATACAACGCCTCTGGATTTAAAATATGTTTAACACCGAAAATTTAATTAAAAATACTTTCAAATATGAATCGTTAAAATTCTGAACTCTTCCACATGTTTTCTCACTAACAACCCCGGACATCGCCTTTCGACATTCTATTACATGTATGCATAATTACGAATTATATTTAGCCTACGCAGTGATGGCGACCCTTTTTGAGAAATGACTCAAATTTTGATCATTATTTTTTTAAGTGCGTGGGTCACTAAGTCAGTGGTGTAACTTAGAAAAGAGGAGGAGAGGATTAAAAAAAATGTTATCAGTTTTAAAATCCTGTTAAAACTTACAACTTTCTTTTAATTTATTTTATTATTAATTGGATTGCCTATTCTCTATTTTATAAAATAAAAAAATTAGTTTGTAAAAATCAACGTATGTGTCAGTGTCTAACCCGCGCGTCATAGGTTCGCCATACCTCTTGCCCTACGTCTTGGAACTAATTGAGTCTCAATTTTTTTTTTAATAATTACTGATAATGATGATATTCAAAGTTGGAAAAGGTTATAAACGGTTCAATTTAATGACTTCATAGTGAGACATTTTCACTGTAATCAATTACCATTATATATACCTAATCATTTTAAACATTTTTAAATTTGCAGTGAACGATTTTATATTTTTAATAAAAGTTGAAATCTAGACCAGAGCATCTTTTTTTGCAGTATGCTTCGTCAAAATGGATAAAGTAACCCCAGAATATACTATTAAACATAATTTACTCTATGGTTTTGATTTGACCCACGGTTAGCTTTGAAATCTTCCACTTGGACTCTCGCCGATTAAGGTTTTGTTCACCGTTACTTGTAGTAATCATTTAATCGAGTGACTAAATTCAAGAATCACTTGAGATAAATAATATACTTAACGAGAAAGATCGCAGAAACACCTTCTAGTTTATTTTATAAATCTATGTTAACATTCAAATTTAAAATTCGAATTCATTTTCCACACTAATTGTTTATGAGATTTCAAGTATTGATTGAATTGGCGTTTACTTGGTAGAACTCCATTATAACACGGTGAAAAAATAGCAATATGTTTTAGTTCTACAATTTTTTTAAAGATATAGTTGATAGCTATTTCAGCTCATGCCATCGTCAGAACAATGGTTAAACGTACATTTGCTTATCTATATATAACTGTGTAGAAAAGGTACGCAATACATCTTCTCTTTTATTTTACAACCTAGCTTATATCATGCTAGCAAAAAAAACTAAATTAAAATGTAAAATAAACTACAAACAGGGTGCACTTTCAATATGCTTAAATACTTGGCCGGAGATGATTTATTACAGAAATGCATTAGCCATCATTCGCAATGGTCTGAGGAGTGGTAAAACACTTGTATTAGTTGATTGAACTGGCATTCACTTGGTAGAACTCCATTATAACACGATGTAAAAACAGCAATGTATTTTAATATAACTAAAATACTTGTATTAGTGTTCGCTGTAAATTTCGTGTGACAATTGATATTAAACATAGTTCTGACGATGGCGTGCGCCGAAATAGTTATCAACCATATCTTATAAAAAAATTGTAGAACTAAAATAGATTGCCATTTTTTCCCCGTGTTAAAGTAATTGGTTTTTGATTGAGAGGTACTTATTTTTAGGCCGTGCTTCATAGTAATTTAGTTAATGTGTTGAATTCTTTGTAAACAATTGTAATTTTCTTGGTCCTGTAAAAGCTGGTTGTTTCCGAGCTATTGTATGCGTATCTTTAAGCTTGCTATGTGAAGTACGATTTATTGTCCATAAAAGGAATCGGACGGTTCAAAATGAATCCGATAGTTCAATGGTAAATTTGAGAAAATGAGAGGGCGGCGCGTACTCTTTTCAGCAAATTTTGAATTCTGGTTGAATAAATAACTCCATTAAACCAAGGCTGCTTTTATCTTTTGATTATGAATCATTTATCGTCTCAGCTTAAGAGATATAATAAGTTTTCAAACCGATGGGTCGCAAAGTAAATCTTGAGGGGCACCATTATAGAAGAAAAAAATTGAAAATATACCACGAAGAAATTTCATACACAGTAGATTATCATGAGCAGTATCACATTTTATTTAAGGTGTTGGCAATCACTTTTTGATGGAAAGACATGATATTAAAAAAATAAAAAAATGGTTGACCATGCTCGCGATGAGTGGATCCGGACCTGATTATTAAATATATAATGGAAATAGAACTAAAAATGTGTAATTATTAAAAAAAAAACTTCTAATGTTACAAAATTTAATTTAGAAATTATTTTACATTCGTTAACAATGTAGCATAACAATTATTATTTTTTCAGTTCTATTGCATCCGTGTGATAGAATACCCGAAGATTCTGAAATGTGCAATCTGGTGTGACTGATTAAACAATTAATCTTTACAACCTTAAGCAGCATTTGTATTATTTATTTCCATTCAAAATTTTCAACTCAAAGAGAAACGTACCTCGCCACAAATTTCTTTCATATTATACGAGGCCCAATATAAAGATTAAATATTCAGGCATTTTTTTACTCTGACAAATTTTGTAAGTTTGCTTGATATTTCATATTGGAATTCCACCAAGCACCCCCTGTCAAAATATAAAATCAACTTGTTTATTTAATGCAAACAATAAAAATAAAAGAAAAAACATTTTGCAGCTATAAAACTAATTTAAATATTTTGACCATTTTTAGATTTCATAAGCAGAAAAATGAAGCGATTGCAAAACATAGCTGTTTGGAAATTATTGATTTACTTCCACACGTACATTAAAACTGTGTATATATATGTATTTATAGAAGAAAAATATAACTTCATTAAAAAGCAGGTTTGCCATAAATAATTGGCTAAAATAAAGAGAATCGTTAAATATTCAATTTATTTTTAATTCCACGTATACAACAGTTTGTTTTTTTAATAAATAAAGTTAAAATAAATTTTTTATGAAATAGAGATTTATTTACGGAAAAATTTTTAGTGCAAAGCTTAGTTTAACTTTTTTGATGTTATAATTGTATTAAACTACATGACTTCATAATTTCATTTAACCAATATGAAGACACGAAATATAAGTTAATATTATCTAATATAACATATGATGTCTTTTTTAATATAGTGTGCAGTACAATAGCTTAATTATATTTGTAAAAAGGTACCACCATTTATTTGTGCTGATATGAAAAAATATTCGTTGATTAAAACTTTTTAATTCAATTCAAACAATATCGTCTGACACGGTGAAAAAGTTGCAATGCATTTTACTATAATATTAAAGTGTTAACTGTCATTTCTTGATGGACATGGTAAAGATGGTATTTTAAATACAATAATAAAAACACACTTTATGTATTTTAATGGCATTATAGTGCCTTTGTTAATACGATGAACGTTGAATATCTTGAGTATTGGCTATCCAGATGGCATGTGAACGGCATTGTGTGTATTTTATGAACACGCGTTCGACGGTCATCATGTGGAAGAGGTCATTTTGAGCTCATTCGTTGTTGACAATTTGGCAATTAACTTGGTTTAAATTTATTAACTTGGTTTGTTTACGTACCCGTCAACATAGTTATTGTAGAAATTTACAAACTCTTTAACGAAACATCACAGATACAATGAGTTATCAAATTTGAATTGTTACAGCTTTATACGATTCCATATGTTTTGCCAATTACGACCCGGGTTTCGCCTTTCGGCATCTACAGGCATTCTATCATACGGATGCAACAGAACTGACGCAAAAAAACAGTTGGCATCGTCATAGATATTATTAGATACGCGGATACGTATTAGATAGGCGGATGTTAGTTTAATGATGGTTCTGAAAATGTCGTGAGCCGAAATAGCTATCAACTATTTTTAAAAACTAATTTTGTACTACTAAAATACATTGCTACTTTTTCACCGTGTTATAATAGAGTTCTACCAAGTGAATGCCAATTCAATCAATAAAAGAATCACATTTTTACAATTCGATTATTGTAGGTCGAATAGCATATATTTTTAATAATTTATGATATCGACCGAAGGTTTTTAATAGAATTTTTAATATCAAATTTCAATTATTGAAACTTTGTACGATTTCATATCTTTTGTCACGTAAGACCTGGTTTTTGGCTATCAACATCTTCAGGCATATTCAGACACATACCCTAAGATTCAATAATATTAAGTAAATAATAATCGCTTCTATAATAAGTAAATTTAAGTAAATTAAAGGAAATATGCAAATTATAAGGTTGGAAACTAAATAACCACTAAAAAAATCAATAATAGTTAAAACACTTAATTGTTTGTGATAAGAGTCTCATGCTCTACCGACTGAGCTAGCCGGGCTTTTTTTGTGATAAGTTTAATAAACGCTAAATACTGTAAATGAGACTTTCATGAATGGATTCATTAAAATGCAATTGGGTAATTTTAGACTTAGACACAGCCGGGATCGTATAAAGTTTCATCATATAGTTACCGAAAAATATCAATCAATTTGTGATATATTTGTATGTATAATTTTGAATGAGCTCTACAACCAGAGCATTGTTTCGAAAGCTCTCAATACACCTTTGTAAACACTCACAGATACTTACAGTCGTAGATTGAGTGGAAGGTTGTCTACATCCGTAGACGCTCGTAGCAATTCCGTAGCGGAAAGTATGGTGAGTCGTAGGCATTATTCCGTTACCTCCTACCAACGTTGTCGATATCTAAGCTGTCTAAGATAATACTTGGCCACATCTTGTTGACAAAACAGAGATTGCTCAATCATCAACGTGATTTGTATTTGATCCAAAGCGCCGTGGGAACGTTAACAGTTTTTTTTTCCAATTATAACAATAACTTTTACCGGTATATGTAAGAGTAAATATTATACTTGAGATAGTGATACAATATTTGTTCTTTTTGTCAGATATAATACAGAAAAAAATAATCATGGAAGCAGACGAAAGAAGTCACAGAAAAGCGTTGGGTATCAAATTCAGCTTTTACAGAAAATTATTTGAAACGGAAATGAAATTTGAGCCGTTAGACTCTGTTACTCATTACGTACTTACCTAAGATTATCCATTTAGAATTAGTAGATATTTCTTAGTAAAAAATTTCCGAATTACTTTTCAACGGAAGTCGATTCTTGTTAACACACCAAATTACTAAGTCGTTACGTTATATTCGTTAAAAGATTTTTTTTCCTAAATTTAATTTAATTATTATCAAATTATAACTTAAAAAAGTGACTAAACTTAATTCTAAGGCTAAAGTGTTGAAAGTTTTCGTAATTGTTGTTTTATTTCAACGATGCAAACTGTTTACAAATAAATACCAAAAAAACATTTGTTAATTAACGGTTCCTGATTATAAAAAATATTGTGGAAATAGGTACTTAAAAATATGTTTTTATTATTTAAAATAATTTGCGTGTCCATTAAGAAGTGAAATTTAGCACTTTAATATTGTATCTATTCATTAAAATGCACGTGGTGATACCTGGATTGTGAGTGACAAAAGATGTAAAGAGTTTCGATGATTCAAATTTGATATTGAAATATCTTCAAGCACTCTCAGTTAACATTTTAATCTATAAAATGAAAGCATTTGAATAAACATTCATCGATGGTCTGTGAATTTTTACATTTTCCAAAATAAAATGTTGCAAGATACGAAAGAACGAGACTAAACTAATCAAAAGAATCGAAGAATTTAATATGATCAAAAACAAATTAAGCACTAATTTGTTATAAAGATTTATGATATCCACTGAAAGTGCTTGATAGAACCCGGGTCGTTAGTGACAAAACATGTGGAATCGTACAAAATTGTAACAATTCAACTTTGTTATAAAGAATTTGTTCTCAAAATTTATTTGCTGACACGGTGAAAGAATAGGAATGTAGAACTAGTTCTGATGAAGGCGTGAGCCGAAGTGGCCGTAAACCATATCTTATAAAATTTAGTAGAACTAAAATACATTGCTATTTTTTCACCGTGTTATAATAGAGTTCTACCAATCAAGCGCCAATTTAATCAATTAATTAATTGAATTTCAATGAAACATTTCAAGCATCAAAAAAATGACCGAATGAAGGAAAAATAAATAAATGGAAAATTTATCAATGAATGATAGTGTAGTGTATATAATATAATATAATAGATTACAAGTTCCGGGAATATTTCCACAGATTATTCTCCTCAATATTATTGCTTAAAATATTGACAATATCCTGCTTAAAGGTTAGGGTATAGCTTGAAGCGATATTCAATACAAATTTATAACTATGAACCAAGTACGTTATTATATTCAAAACGTCAAATCGAAATCCTTTTGCGAACAAAAGATAGGCTCATGATGTCTATAATAAATATGAGATGACAGGAGAGGACGTAATGAAACACAAGACATTACAATTTCTATTTTAAATAAAATAAAAACAAAGACATTTTTTTTAGTTTTTTAAATTATTCCACACTTCGTTTTTTAAATTGTTCGACTCCACATTGATTGACTGACTACGAGTTCTATTGCATCTTTGTGATAGAGTGCGTGACGATGCCAAAAGGTGAAACCCGGGTTGTTAGTGAAAAAACATGTGAAATCGTACAAAGTTTTAATAATTCAAATTTGATATTGAAATTCCATCAAACACCATCATTTGATATCATAAATTATATTTTTTTTGAGATACAAATTATAAGCAAGTCTATTTATACAAATTTAATGTTTAAAATTTTACTAGGTATACAAAAAACTATGGGCTCAAGAGATAAAAAAACAATTTTCGAAAAATCCTGCAACATATGTTATATACGAATAAAGTAAATCAATTTAAATTGATTTAATTAACAATATTTTATTAATAACTAGCGTGTAACACGATGAAAAATAGCAATGTATTTTAGTTCTACAAAATAATTTTTAACAAATATAGTTGATAGCTATTTCGGCTCACGCCATCGTCAGAACTATGCTTAAACAAACATTTGCTTATCTATATATATCTGTGCAGAAAAGGCACACAACACATCCTCTCTCCTGTTACAACGGCATAGCTTGTTACTTTAACACAATGACACTAAATTTTCAAAATTCTAAATGAAACAATAGGTGTCTATGACAATAAGATTATATGTGGGACGGAAGTGGTACATAGAGTACATAGAGTACGTATATTCATAAAACGGATGATTTGAGACATGCATTAAGTTCATCGGCCACTGTTGAATGTGATATAACAGGTAGAGTTTGTCGAAAATCACCAGACAATAAAATTAGTGCGCCACCGAAAAGTTGTGAAGAAAATAAGTGCTTCCAATGATTTTTTGTATGCCATAGTACATTCGTCACATACAATGATTTTACATGATGTGAGTAGTTTGCCCGTTTAAAAATATTTGTTTGTTATTCCATGTTGGTGTCTCAATTATTTGCATATTCAATGGCAGTTTCAGTGCTGAATGCGCTGTTCGGCCACCATCCAAAAGAGTTGCTGCAATTCCAGATGATGCGATTGCTAGTGCAATGTTTTTTCGTGATTGTGTGGCTACCAAAATGAGTGAAATGAGGAAGGTTTAACCTGTGCCTCCGGGTGCATCTATGAAATAAAGTCTACCACTTTGACTTGTAATTGCATCCATAATTGTGTCATACACTATACACTGATCTGGAACCAATTTAGGAAGATTCGTTTGAACAAATTTACCCAATTCATCCACATCAAAGTGTGTTTCTCGTTGAAAATCACGACCACGTCAGTCGTTTTCATATAGATTCAGCCCAGCCATTCCCAATTGTACCAATGATTTGGTAGCGATAACTAAACATATGTCCTCAATCAATAGCAATGTCTCATTATATACGTTTGGTGTGAATTGAACGTGTGGGTTTTGAATTGTTTCACGCAAACTATCTAAAATATCTTCACTCATGTAGCCTTTGTATTTTTCCCTAAGTTCTTTTGGATTGGATGGAAACATATTGTTAATATTACTGCAAATAACGCACGTATTTGTTGTGGGTGAGCAGTATTCGATGAATCAGCGAGTGAAGTGTCCCAACGTGCATCGTTTTCTAGAAGATTTAATTTGAGACAAGCTTCACGATAACACACACGACACATATTCGACCGTTTACTGTTCTCAATTCTTGGTAGGATGTTGGTCCACGTCTGTTGATTAACAGTAATCGCAAGTAAACGCATTCTGCATTATTTGGGTGAACAGTGTACAGACGGCCTAATGCGTCGGTTAAATATACATTGTAATGTCCTTCAACTCCTTTACCTTATTTGCGACATTAATCTCTGTAGAATGTTGGCACTTCAGAGTAAAGTAGCGTCTTTGCAAACATATCATCCCTACACAATAAGAAAAATGCAGTTAACGTTGTTGGCTGTGGTGACAATGCTCTTAAACGTGCATTTTCTGTTGTGAAGTACACTCGCTGTCCATTTTCAAGGTGAACTGCCAAATGAGTAACTGTTGAATGCCGTTCATGAATTGGAAATGATAAAATGCACCATATTGCTTCATTGCTACTAATGTAGCGTCCCAGTTGATATTGGTTGATTTTATAGATAGATGCAGTTGAATTTCCCACTACAAAAACTGCCAAGTCGCTTTCGTTGTTGACATAATTACATATGTATTGGATGGATTTTACTGAATTGCAATACTCGACATTGATGTGTGCTTTGTACGTTTTCGAGAGACGCTGTGGATACGGAACAATCCAACGATTATCAACTTCAACCTCATTGCTTCGCCCTTTTCTTTCGTGCTTGAGTTGTACTGTGACTTATTGCTTTTCGTTGGGTGGCATAACTGATTTCACAGTAAACGTTACGTTTTGAAATTCACTTTTGAATAATAAAAAAAAATGATTTATATAATACTATTCGAAGTCGACCAGCAATTGGAATTTCAAAAAAACTCTTTCAATATCACACACGATTTATACGATTTATTTATTTTAATTCGTTCTTTCACGCAACAAACAAAAAGTAGATAAAAATTCAAATATTGAAATACTTTATTCAAAGATCGAATTTTGCTTCAAAATATTCAGTACCTTACGTAAGTACCTACTTAAAATACCTACAGGTGAATGAATTTGACAGATTTGCATCATTCTTGTTCTCGGCGTTGCTATGAATACAATGTTTCATATATGGCCATTCTGTATTACAATAGTCTTGTATGAAAACATGTTTTTCGTAAATATTCAAATAATTTTTGTAATCAAATCAAATTCTGAGTATCCTTACTTTTGCCCGGTAGTCTAAGCAAAAATTCGACAAGGCTTTATCGCAATTGGATTAATGGTGTAGGAATGCATAAAGGACAGACAGACAGGCATTCATTTTTATATATATATAGATTTGCATATAACATTGAGATAAATATCGAAACAATACTAGATGGGGTTACTGCTTAAAAATGTGTCTTTATTACATAAAATATTATGCCTTTATTTAACATCTTAAAATTTTACGACAACTCTTGAATAATATATTTAAATTAAGATGCAAGAACAATTGTAATGTACTATACTGCCTATCTTTTCTTAAAAAGCTTTGCTTGGTTCTAGTCTTACCTTATTTCTGACGATGGCAGATGTCGCAATAGCTATCAACAACCAAAGTGATATTGTAAAATACTCTTTACATTAGTTTAATTATTTTTTGATACAACATTTATGACAATATGGCAGTGGTTATAGTGTTTCAATAAAGGCAAGAAATTTCGGCCTTCGCTTGGCGGTAGAATGTCATACAAACTGAAATATTTCATGATTTGCTTTGTTGCTTGAACTAACCCACGCTTGTGAATGAATACGATTGTACACATAACACAAGTATGCGTTTTATACCCACAACTGGCATATCAATCGTCGATACTGTTTATTCAGCAAGTATTTAATAATCGAGTAAACTGGATATTCTACATATAAAGCATTGTTGTATTTATAATTTTTCTTGGAATTGCGATCGTCGAGCGATTCTGTAATCATAACCTAAAAACACAGTGAAAAAATAAAGTAATGTATTTTTAGTAATAAAAAATTTGTAGTATGTATAGAGAAAAAAATATATTAAAATTTTTCACCGTGTTATAATGGAGATCTACCAAATAAATGTCAATTCAATCAATTAATTCTATTTAAAAAAAAAAATAGTATGTATATATTATATACTAATCTTTTATATATTTCCGAAACTTCTTCGATTTATTTAGGTATAAGTTTCATTATTGATAGTTGTTTTGGCTTCACGTTATTTTCAAAACCATAAACACCAATTAACAAATATTAGACTCAAGTTTTACGAGGCTACTATATATTTTATCATTCATGTTGATAAAATATATGCAGTTAATTACAAATCAATCGTTAATTTGAAATAATTTAAATAAGTTGTTTTTAAATGAAATATGTATTATTTTATATATTAATTATTTGTGCCCATATTCAAATTATTATCTTTTTTAATTCATAAATATATATATATATATATTTATATATGTGTGTACATAAATCGGTTGATTATTAACAAATATATTCAGTTCAAAAGTATTATATCGTATTTGAGCGTTACAAGAAGAATACATTGAGGCATATTTGGTTTAAAATTTTATATTGAAGTCTAGGAAAAGTTACAAATTATTGTGTGAAGCTAGTCTAATTTTAAACTATAATATTGAAATATTTTATGCTTTCAAAAATATTAAAATTCCAAGATATTAAAATCTATTCTTTGTTACAAGCGAAACTTGTTTTAAAGCGTATTACGAACTAATATTATAATACGACCTACCTTTGAGTTTCTACAAACTATATTTCATGAAATCAAATTTTTAAGATGAGTGAAACTAAATAAAAATTATTCCATCCAATCCTTCGGGAACTCAATCACCACCAGGTAGATGTAATTACCTTTGAAAGTCTATAAGTTCTAGACACCTTGATTAGTTCGTATGAATGTATGGGTTGGCAACTAAGTAATTGCAGATTTTAATAGATGGCTCCAGTTGAATTTTTAGGTTTGCGACGTAGTCCAAATGTAAACACATTTTGTTATTGGATGGTTGAAAACTCAGCTGTCAATCAGAAATAAAAGTTTTTTGATCGGTTGCGTAGTTTTCGTTTGACGTTCGTTGAAAAATGGAAAATCAAAATGAACATTTTCGTCATATTTCGCTTTTTTATTTCCGCAAAAGAAAAACGCATCGCAAGCTCACAAAAAGTTTTGTGTTGTTTATGGTGACGAAAATGGGTTGTTTACAAAAATATCATGAGGAAAAGATCGTGGAGCAGGCCAGGTGAACCAGCTCAAGCAACATCAAAAGCTGATATTCATCAAAAGAAGGTTTTGTTACCAGTTTGGTGGGATTATAAAGGAATTGTCTACTTTGAACTCTTACCACCCAACCGAACGATCAATTTTGATGTCTATATTGAACAACTAATGAAATTAAACAATGCAGTTGAAGAAAAGCGGCCCGAATTAACAAATCGAAAAGGTGTTGTATTCCATCATGACAATGCAAGGCCGCACACATCTTTGGCCAATCGGCAAAAATTATTGGAGCTTGGTTGGGATGTTTTGCCACATCCACCATATAGTCCTGACCTTGCACCATCTGATTACTTTTTGTTTCGATCTTTACAAAACTCCTTGAATGATAAAAAGTTCATTAATGATGATGATGTCAAATCGTACTTGATTCAGTTTTTTACTAATAAAAACCAGAAGTTTTATGAACATGGGATTATGATGCTTCCTAAAAGATGGTAAAAGGTCATTGATCAAAATGAGCAATACATTACAGAATAAAATTATTTAGTTCCATGAAAAAATTGTCTTTGATTTTCTAAAAAAAATCCGCAATTACTTAATGCCAACCTGTTAATTTTATATTTGCGTTCCGTACAGTTTTTTGGCGAGATTTTTTTTTTTTTGTGAGTATGCCTTTTTTAGACGTTCTTTGACTACTCGAGCGTATGTGTTTCATTAAATTATTTGCTAAATTCGTAGAGGTCTACTAGTTCATGATTTTTTCGCCTCCATTATCCGCCGGTAAAAAAAGAAAAACAGAGAAAGTATTCCGGTGTTTGAGAGAAAAGAGCTTTTTTGTCTTTAATAAATTTGACACGCGCTACAGCTTTTTTAAGACAAGGTTTTTTATGTGATTTTCTTCAGACTGTAGCATTGACCGTATTACTTTACATCTATGATACGAAGGTTTCTTAGAACATATTTTAAAGCAGTGTTCTCTAACCCTTTTACACCTGCAGATCGATAAAAAATGACTTTTTTCGCGGACCACTTATACTGAAATATTTTTTTTATTGTATAATTTTATATTGTGACATACGGACATAACTATAACTAACAAACATACATTTAGCAGCTTGATACAATTGAAAATTAAAAAAATAATGGGTTTTTTTCAACAAACTAGTACGAAACCTGGCGTTGCAACTTTGCACATAAATCGTATTTGGCTGCAGTGCTGTCTCTGACAATTATTATTAAGTTCCTTGTTATCGCATTGTCCTGTAAATTGTTGTTATAAACAAAATATTAAAATACAAGTGAACATGCAGACGAATTTTATGTAATAAATTGATTCAATTGGCACTTTCTTGGTAGAACTCCATTATAACACGGTAAAAAAATAGCAATATATTTTAGTTCTACAATTTTTTTAAAGATATAGTTGATAGCTATTTCGGCTCACGCATCGTCAGAACTATGTATAATCGTACATTTGCTTATCTATATATAGCTGTGTAGACAAGGTACGCAATGCATCTTCTCTTCTGTTTTAACAATCTAGCTTATATCATGTTAGCAAAAAATTAACCAAATTGAAATTTTAAATAGGCACACAGGCGGCACTTACAATAAACTTAACTACCTAATTGATGATTTTATGACTAGATGATTTTATTATCGAATCGCTTTAGCCCCTCGCAATGGTCTGAGGAGCGGCGAAATACTTATATTTGTTTGTTTATAAGAATTGTTGTTCTTTCTTTGGTAAATTAAAGTAACAATAGAAAGAAGGATTGTGAAAATTTTGAGTATTTTTTGTTGTTTATAATATGATTTTGTTGTAAAGCTCTTCCAATGCTACACCAATACCACACTTTCCTAAAGTGTTAGTATGAATGTGCTTTTCAAATAAACAAAACACTTTAGTAGCACACCGAACAAAAAGAAAGGAATCAAATCTTATTTTATATTAAAACAAAACTCCTCGCAGTTGTCTAGATTTCATCGAAAATTAATAAATGTTACATGAAATTGAAATTTGCTTGGAATAAATATGCAAGAATGATATGTTAAAACCGTGACTCGAAAAAAGCCTCGAGAAAATAAATTTTCCGGAAATGTCACTTTGAGTCTAATAATATGACAGAAAATGTGATAACTACGCCATAATGATCCTTGAAAGGTTTCGAGTGATAGCGTTTCATAGCCTGAGATGAATTTTCACAAGGATATTTGAACACAGATAAGTTTGAATAGCAACGTTCGTGAATGATTCTATTTATTCCTTCAAATTAAACGTCATTGGAAATATTATAAATTTCATAAATGTTACATTTTACTCTCGAATGAACAGGAAATGTAACTGAGTTACACAATGCTTTAGCAATACAACTTGTAAGAGAATTACAAAGTCCCATGATTGAAAGCGTGGCACTTAAATCCCATAAACAAGTCGTTTAACATTTGAAATGAAATATCTATAATTTAAGCTTTTAAAAATAAGCAGTAGTTATTTGTACATTATTAAGCAATATATTGGATTCGACCAGTATTTATACACGGTTTTCTTTCGGTATATTCTTTCTTATTGAAGATGAAAGAAAAATAAACACAAAACTTAAAGAGATCATATATGTACGTTCCATTATCAAGAAGTTTGGCCGTCGTACTGAACATTTGATAAAGCTCGCGACGATAAAAATTTTCTCTGAACTTTTTGTTATAAAATTGTAGATAAAGTACTAACAGTGCATTTTATTTATTTTAATTATTCGAATGGCTTGCCTATAATATTTTATGATATCATTACTTATATTAATTATCCAATTTCTTTCGAGAAGTTCTTTTTTCGTGCAAGTTAATGTTGACAATAAGGCTTTGGAGTTGTTAAAAAAACATGACTACGACTTCAACATTGACCAAGAACACAATTACGAGTAAAAAAAGTTTGTTTAGTCAGGTTTTTTCGTACCTTTCCTGCTTATGTGGACTAAATTAAAGATCAACCAACCGATTCGGCAAATTGTTCATTGAGATATTTTTCAAAAGCGTCTAATCAAAAAAATAGATAAAATTCGATCGTTTCACAGGACACCGATTCCAACTCCACAGTCCTGGTTCAATGTCTTAATTTCACTTTGCTACTCTTTATCGATTGGAAAGAGTTTTTTGTGAAAAACAGACCGACAGATTGATTAATGTATTGGGTTGGCAACTAAGTAATTGCGGATTTCACTCATAGATGGCTCCAGTTGAATTTTTTGGTTTGCGAAACCGGTCCTAATTAACAAATATACTGTGGAAATAAGTACTAAAAAATGTGTTTTTATTATTTAAAATATCATTTCCATAAAGAAGTGACAGTTAACACATTAAAAGTGTTCAAACTCGATTTTCAAACTTTCTTCAAAAATTTACTATTTCAAAAAGTAAATTGTCGTTTGTCGATACATTTTACGTTACTATTGTAGATGTGTAATATCACAATAGAATTTTGGTGTTATTTAAACATAGTGCTGATATTAGTAAAATGTGATATGAATTTAATATAATATTTATAGAATTGAGATTATGTTTTGGTCATATTCTAGCAAAACGATACATAAATTATTGTTTTATCGTTTTAATTTATAATTCAATGATTTATTGCCAAGTAATTATAGGAATGAAAAGCAATTGGAGTGGAAAATGTTTATCAATCATTTATCAATCTGTATAATTGACCTAAAATTAAAACGCCTTTTATATTTAGACAGAGTGTTACTAAATTTCAGCAGTTTTCAAGTGGTAAATTAGTTCCTGGCGTTCCTCCAGCATTCTACACTTCTTTATGTTGCTTAGTGCGGAGAATTATGGAATTGTTGTAAGACGTTATTATAAATTGCTGCAGAAAATGATACTATTGTATAATGTGGGTAAAAATAAATGATATATTTTAATCTTTAATTTATTAATTAACAAAACATATATTTTTATTTAATAACTGAAACATGATTCAAGAAGAATAATAAATAAAAGTATGGGGTAGTTCGTATAACGTGTGAAAAAAAATGTTTGAAAAGTATTTTCCTAAGGGGTTTAACTCATTTATTCGCATATATTGAAATCAATGAGACACAAGATAAACTAGTTCCAATAAAGATAAGTTTGTGACAAAAATATTATATTATATATAACAAATAAAATAGAATTGGCTTTCCTAAGCTTCCAACTCATGAAAAAGCTCGGCATATTTCAAATAATTCTCTAGAGAAAACCAGATGTTTGTGAAATCATGTGAAAGGGTGTGAATATCGTCCAGGTTGAAATAGAATATTTGTTCTTGGATACAAAACTCTGTGCACTTTCCGTTCAGTATTTTTTTAAATATTATTTTTGGAAACAGTCTGATGCTTGTATAATATTATCGAAGATGAACTGAAGGTTTCACAGATTTCGGCTTAGAGATTGAATATTTTATACATTTTCATAAACCAAAATGAATATAAACATTTTGATGAATACACAAGTGTAATATGCATCATTATCTTCATTGGTATATTTTTCGTCTAATATATAATATTATAATAGTAAATCAGTTCGTTTTATAGTCCCATATAACATACTAAATATTTTTAATTGTTAATTGTTATAAAACCTGTCACCAAAAAGTCATTTGGTTGTTTTATTTATAAGGTAATCATTTCCAAAATTGATTATCATTATAATCAAATCAGTTATTTTCAAAGATAATTTAGATATATATTTGGCTTCTAGATTTAAAGGATTTTAATGTTTTCAGAGTTATTACATTTATTATTATATATAACCGATGCAATAAATGTGCTTTAGTTATATTGCATCCTTGTTAAAGAATGCTCGAAGAAGCCGAAAGAAAAACACCGGGTTGTTTGTGACAAAACATGTGGAGTCGTCAGTTTCAACAATTCAAATAAATTTAAAATATAATAATAAAAACACATTTTGTAGTACTATCTTTTAGCATGATTGTTGATCAGTTGATAATGCTCGAGATGAGCGCAACCGGTTTTGACCATAAAATACATTGTGCGAATAAGTACTAAAAAATGTGTTTTTTTAATTTAAAATTTGATGCCTTTGCGTCAGGAAGTGACAGTTAGCACCGTAAAATTCAATTTAAATATAAATGAGACAACTTTGAATGTCATCATATTAAAGTCAATGGTCATCAAATATATTTCAGATTTACATTTGCCTTCTAGCCTCAGGTTCTATAGTTTTTCCTGTGTAATTAATTCCACGTGTAACATAAATAACCAATGAAAGCCGTCATATGTGTCAGTTTTATTGCATCCGTGTGACTAAATGTACGAGGATTCCGAAAGAAGAAACCCGGGTCGTGAGTCAGAAATCATCTGGAGATGTATAAAGCTTTTACAATCCAAATTTGATACTTAAATTCCATCAAACAGCGTCAGTCGATATCATCAATTATACATTGTATATCAACTTGGCTTATTGGGAGCGTATGATGACGGACAACAACGAAAAGCTATGTTCGTTTATCATTCATCTCTGAACAGTTCCAAGAATGTGATTAGTGGCTTAATCGTTGTGCTCACTTAGTAGAGTATTGCATTGATATTACAGATATTGAAGAATTGAATGAATACTGCCCACTCGAATATGAATGGTTAAAGTGTTGTTTTTCCATACATTTTCTCAAAGAAGCCAGACAGATATTGCTTGACATTCATTCATTCATGGCAAAGCGACTGAAAAAGTCAGACAGAAAAGCTTCAAATATGTAATATATAGATGCAGCTGAAATAGACAATCTTCTTTGTGACGCTCAAAGGAAACTTGTTGACAGATATATTTTAAAGCATGCCAATATCTTTTTTTTAAACGGGTTACAGAACTCACACTGTACAATATATGCTTTAAAAAATAAATCATTATTTATTTTGTGCCAAGTAATCAGTAATAACGTTTGAGATTGTATATGTTAATACGTGCAACTGATTAAATATTGCCTCGGATATTGATTGAGGGTGCTTGATGGAATTTCAATATCACATTATAATTGTAGGAATCCACATGTTTTGCTCCGCACGACTCGGATTAAGTCTTTGGATATTTACAGGCATTCTGTCATACGTGAAAAAATACCTATACTCTATATACCTTATAAATGTCGTAGAACAAAAATACATTGTTAGTTTTCATCGTCTTAAACATGATATATGCAATCAAAATTAAAACAAAATATATCACATCACTTTTGAGGTGTTAACTATCACTTCTTGATGGAAAGGCATGCTATTCAAAAGTATAAAACACATTTTTACTACTTATTTCCACAATATATTGATTATAAAATACAGTTATGTAGGAATAAAATGTAATTGATGTTTTCACAGTATTTCATGAGAGAAAATCAAAACAAAGTGTTGCATTACATTGTGTTACAAAGTGATTTATAAAAGTTGCCATTTTTTCACAACTAACTTATGAATAAAGTTGCAATTGTTTTTTTCTAAAACGTCAAACAATGTTAAGTTTTGAAATTATTGTAGAAAAAAACTTAAATGAGAAGACTTTCATAGATATCCACCATAAAGTAAAATGTTTAAAATGTTATTATCACAAAAAAATATTAAAACTTGTAAAAGATTTGTTGAATAATTGTAATAAAAACTTTTCACAATAAATGGTATACAATCGATACTACAACAATTTCGTTATATATCTTGTGGCCTTGTTTTGAAAAGTGAACAGTTCCCTTGTTTAGAATGTTTTAAATTATTATAACGGTTTCAATATCCAAAATGCTATGGGAGAAATAAATAAAAGCCCTTTTGAGACCTTTTGTTATACGATAACAAAATTTATGCTACTCTAGATGTCACATTTTCTCATATAAAACAAAATAATAAATATCATTGAAGGCTTCACATTGTCATAAAAAAAGAGAAAAATATTTATTTCATCTGAAACAACGGAAACAAAATAACAGTTTTATAAAAAAAGAGCATTTCGATGGCAATACAATATATTTACAAATTTAGAAGCTTTCTTGAAAGCTTTTGCTTGTTTCGGTTGTGGGATAACGGATTCGATCTCAAAACTACTTCATATTCGAATCATATTGATTTAAATAATACAAATGCAATAGAGGTATGATATATATATGAAAAAGCCACACAATTGTTGTAACAAATATCACATTTTAGCAAGACTGTGGAGTTGGGTCGTATTTTTAGTCAATGCCGGAGTCGTAAAAAACGAGCGAATCCAATTACTTTTTCGACTACACAACTAGAAGAATATCTCAATGAACAATTTGCCGGATTGGTTGGTAAGTCTTATGCGAATTTGATGCAAATAATTATAACAGGAAAAAGTAGGAAAAAACCAGACAAAAATACTTTATTACTTTTGTCGGAGTTGTGTTTTCACGACTTCACAGCCCTGCATTTTAGTCAATTTTATAACATAGCTATATCACAACGGTTCAAATCCTGAATAATTGTAATAAAATGAAAATGAAAATATATTTTATTTATCATATATATAGTAAAATTTAAATTCATGTGTGTTGATTTATTTATATAACAAATGAAAAAAAAAATGTGGCAGAATATGAACATAATTGTGTTTTGTTACAATATTTTATTCGTAGACCTCTGAAGACATCATATTAAGCTGATAATATGAAATTATAACAGCGTAACGGTTTTCCTTCCGACAAATACAATTATTTTTACCCATTTCTCATGAGTATGTTATGATTTTTCCCAGTTCACCCTTTTTATAAGCACGTTTTTAGGAGACAAAGACTTTTTATCTGAACATATTATATTAACATATTGAAAAGCACAACAGTAAAATCTCCACAAAATGACATTAACTGTACATTTTATATAATAAAAGAAGTGTTCTTACTTATAACATTATCTGCTAGTATTTCCCATAATATACATATGTTAACAATTATTTACAACCACTTCAAATCTTTTCATTAAAATAGAGATTACTTTTTATCAAAATAGTATTATAGTATTTCTCCTTCCATATTTCTTTCGCATGTGTAAACGAACTTTTTTATTGATTTTAATGATATTTAATTAAAATTGTTTCAACTTTATACGATTCCACATTTTGTCACAAACGACCCGGGATTCGCCTTTCGGCATCTTCAGGCATTCTATCACACGGACGCAACAGAACTAACGTAAAATAAACAGTTAGCATCGTCTATATACTAAAGTAATTAATTACAGAAGAACACTTACCCCAAGGTAAACATTAAATTGCAGCTTAAACAAATTTAATAATATTAATCAAATAATAATTACCACAATTGTCTGTGTTAATTTTCGTTAACGATCTTGTTAATGAAACATTTTTGAAAGGGTTTTACAATAAATAAGGTAATTAATTGCTAGAAATCCATTATAACACGGTGACAAAATGGCAACATATTTTAAATCTGTAATATTTATAAGGTATATAGTTGATTTTGACTTACGCTCTCATCAGAACTATGTAAACGTACATTTACTTATTTATATATATATATATAGCTGTGTGGAAAAGTTACGCAATACATTTTCTATTTTTTCTAACGTCCTTGTTTTATATTGTGTTAATAAATTATAAAAAGTGGAGAATTCATTCTATACAATTCTCGAAGTGAGGGTTAATCTGGGGTTTTTGGGAAGTAAATTTAAATAGTGAATAAGTGTTGTACTTGATGATTTATTATGCAAAATGATTTAACTTTGCGTAATGGTCTGAAAAGCGGAGAAAGCTTTAACTCATAGGTACTGTTATTAATCGACGTACAAATTTAAATCTATCACTGCTTCTCAGACTATAACGGAAGCTCAATGATATCTTTTTTAATAAATCATCTTAATATAATACTTACTCAATATTTACGTTTATTCCAAAAAAAATATGATTAACTCTCATGAAAATCGAGAGAAATGAATAAAACTAATTTGCCTCATTTTATGATTTATTTACATAGTATAAAACTAGGATGTTAGAACAGAAGAGAAGATGTATTGTGTTCCTTTTCTACACGGTTAGAATCTACGTATTAACATAATTCTGATGAGGACTTAAGCCAAGATAGCTTTCAACTACATATATAGCATGGTGGAAAAATAGCAATGTATTTTTTTCCACAAAATTAAAAGATACATAGTTGATAGCTATGTCGGCTTACGCCTTCATCAGAACTATGTTTAAATGTACATTTATTTATCTATATATAGCTGTGTAGAAAAGGTACACAATATATTCTCCGTTCTGTTTAAACACCATAACTTCGTATAATGCTAATAAATTCTAAAATGTGGCACTTTATCATATGTATTTCTCAAAGTGGGAATTAATCTGTGTTTTTTTTGGGAGAGTGAACGTAGTTTTACCCAGTAAATGCCAATTCAATCGCTATATTTATACTTTTTTTTTTGAACTAAAATACATTGATATTCTTTCACCGTGTTATACTAGAATTCCATCAAATTCAATCAAAAAATTCTTTTAGACTTTTTGAATAAACTTCTTGGTTTTACAAAAAAAAAAAACACTCAAGGAATGAGTATAATTTACAGAAAAATAGTATTTATTTTAGTAAAATATGTTCCTCTGTTAAACATGTTACAAAGTTATTCGTGAGATATGTGTTTTTTTGTTTTTAGTAATCGTAAGAAAAAGAACTTGAGAAGCTTTCGTAATGTTTCCCAGAGGAAGGATTTACTTCCAAGTCTCAAGGATACTAAGAAAACATTATCATTATTATTTATTGCTAAGGGCATTAAATTCTCGCACAATTTGATGAATAATAATATGGTCTCATGCATTTATGTCAGAAAAATGTTATCTAAACGTTTGCAACATTAATTTAAATTGTCCTATGACATCATTAGCAGTTTCAATATGACACCATCGTCAAAATATTAATATAAAACCTGACTTTAACATGGTAAATTTGAACGCATTCTTTTTTTATAACTCGTTTTCGATAAAAATAAAAACTTTTACTTTTAACTTAAAAACTGGTAGCTTATATAAAGTTTATTACACAATAAAAACACATTTTTAGTTTTGATTGAATTGAAATTTACTCGGTAGAACTACTTTATAACGCAGTGAAAAAATTGCAATATATTCAGTTCTACAAAATTAATAAGATATATAGTTGATAGCTATTTCAGCTTACATCTTCGTCACCTTTTAGAAATTTTCATTCCATCAGAACCGGTTTTGCTCGTCACCAGCATCATCAACTGTTGGAATACAAATTACAGACGAGGGTATTTATAGAATATTTTAAGGTAAAATTTGGCAGGTATAAAAAACTGAAAGATTACAATTGAAGATACAATTTACAGACTGATACATCTAAATGAAGTGAAATTTGATTCAATAAGGTTGTAATGAATACATTGATCAGTTTTTGCTATTGTATTGTTAGTGGTTTGAGATTACAAAAAAATATATTTTCTCTTATATGTACTAAGTGAGAAAGTGCGACACCGGCTAATTTTTCAATTATAAGATTTTGAATAATGTTTCAATGAACGATTTGCCGGATTGGTTGGTTGATCTTTGAGTTGTGTTTTGGTCAAATTTAGAGTCGGAGTCATATTTTTTTAACAACTCCACATACCTAGAAAATATCAATATTGGTTTTAAATTATATTTAGATCTCTATATGTTATATTTGAGTATTGTTTTGATGCGCCTGGTAGCCTCTTGTCAACTCGAGTCATATCTGAAGATAGACAGTGTAATCGGAAACTCCGTTACTGAGAGATGCCAGGTTAAGAGTTGAAAGTAAGTGAGATCGAAAAATAAGTAAGAGTCACATGTTTTTCATTGTACCTGACACAATAAAAAGTAGTTTTTTTAAAATTTTATACATTATTTTATATTAAAATTATCGTTCAAATGAATAAAATGTTGGTATAATTGTTTTCATTTACAATTAATTCAATGTAATAAAATATTAAATACTATTGCCTAAATGGAATTCTGTTTACAGTATTTAATTGATCCCATTTAACATGCAAAGCATTTATTGGGACTATATTGGAGTAGACGGTTATTTAAAAGTGGGGTTTGATGATAATTAACAGTATTTGATTTGCTAATTAAAAACAACTAATAATAAATTCAATTGAGTATTAAAACTAGCAATATTATTGTTGGAAGTTTACATTCAAATGTTTTTAAAGCTAAATTAATATAATATTTCAATGGGGATTCTGATTTTTGCCATACATATAAATTTACGCTTTGTATTTGGCAAACGAAAAAAATGTTTAGTTTAAGGTGTTTTTATTATTTAAGAATAATGTGTAAATATGTATTATATGACTAACCATAAATGAAGCTTTTGTAATTATAAAAAAAATCTTTAGTTTTGATAATGCTTTTTATTTTACCAAAATAACATGACAAGTTTTAAAGTTAGATCAAATTATTTTTATAACACTACGGATAGTGCGAATATTTCAAAAACAATGCTTTGGCAGTGGGTTACCTCTATTGCGGACGACGCACGAGCGAATAAAGGTTAACAAAATAAAAAAAATAAACCTAGAAGCAAAATAGGGGATGAAAATTTACAATAACGTATATCATAAAAAATAAGAAACTGCTAGCCAAATACAGTGAAGCTGTTAAAAGAGATGCATTGACGCCGTTTTAATTAAATTTTTGAACAACATTTCGAGCTTTTTTTCCCGAAATAATCCATATCTTTTTTCATATATATATTAGATTAATCATCCTGTGTCCATGACAGTTTGGCTTTTATTACTTGAAAAACTGCCAACCCCTAGTATAGGAACGCATAAATAAAATAAATACAAACAAAAAATGATTTTTTATATATACATACAGTGAAAACTCGATTCCACGTTTTTCAAGGGACTCAAAAAACACAACGAAAAATTCTGAAAAGCTGAAAGTAATAATATAAAAGTAAAATAATAAAAGAACATAATGCCTCTCCCCCTTTTTAATTTCCAAAAATTGGTAAATATGACAGGGTTTTGTAAAAGTTATTTGGTTAATACACAAAAAATATTGTCCTCAAACACAACAAATAATATCGGATATAAAGATTTATCTATGAAAACCGGTCCATCGGGATAATATTTGAGATGGGACCATTATATTTAGACGACAGATCGAAGAAATCAATAAATCGGGGAACGATTAATGCGGGATTATTTAATATTGTTCTTATAGGTTTTAAGCGGGACTATAAAAAATAAACGTTCCATCCGGGTTTCATTGAATATATATATAGATACCGTCATATCAGTCAATATGAGATTTTTCTATATTTAAATACTTTGTCACAAAATGCCTGTTCATGAAATAGATAGAAAACACAATATTTACAACACTTACATATAAAACGATAGTAAAACAAAACCCTATTCCGAATTTATGCGATTTTTTTTAGTGCGCTTTCACTTTATTGCGAAAACACAAAAAGCAATTTATTTAATTACACGCAGTCGGAATGCCGCTATTATATTTACGTTATATATTGTATAAAATATGCTCCGAGCATTCCGTTGTTATGACAACGGTGACGATCAGTCACACCCCTTTTGTCTTCTTGTAGCTTTCAGAACATATTCTATGAGCTTTTTTGATAAGCAATACACATAGAAGAAAAAACAATCATTGATCAAAGTATATCTTTATAAAAAAGCTTGTAATAATCAATAAACCATTATTCTTTAAGTGAAAATGAATTGAGAATTTATTATGATGAAAATGAAAGTTACTTAAACTCATAAAAAAGAAAAAATAATCGTGGAATACAGATTATTTTGATTCGTTATCCGAATATGTGTTCGTTATCCGAACATAAAATATTTCGTGATAGTGTACGCTGTCCGATTTGTTCGCAGCTCGAACTGTTCGTTAACCGGTCACCCACTGTATTTTGAAATTGATTGAATATACCTGATTTGTGCAGCATATAGTGTTGTCGTTTATAAATAAGTTACAATATATTTAAATAAATTATTTGTTGAATACAAACTTACAAGTTGAACTATTTTTTTAGTTAATGCAAATGTTTTATTGAATTATCTATTTTTGTTAAATAACAAAAACAAAATTTCGTTGCGACACAAAAAGATGGCTATGTCGATCGCTTTTTTTTATAATGCGGCCACAGTAAAATTTTAAGAGAGAATTAACGTTGAAAATATATATTAATAGTAATTTAAGCAATCGCGTAATGAGTAAATTTGAACAAAAAAAAAGTTAAATGTTGTGAACACTTGGTGAAAAAGATTTTAATGAACTAATTCATTATTTTATATTGTAGTCTATCGCTTGTTTTTGTATGTGTTCTATACCTATCTTACTATGTAACATATTATTCTTTTTTAAATAATAAAAACACATTTTTTTAGTAATTATTTCCACAACATATTTTATGAACAAGAAAATTCCCATAAGTTCAGGAAATATATTTTTTCATTTGCTTCTGACAATATAACATATAATGCTTTAAATGTTTTGATGACTGTATGAAGCGCACACCACAGGAAAAATTGGAAGCATATTTGTATTTCATATTATAAAAGTTTTATTGAAAATTCCGCGAAAATCAGAAGTACGATTTATTTTTTTCTAAAGAAGCCATAAATTTTTCGTGCTTTTTGCAGCATTGAGGAGAAAATTTTAAATTTCGATTCGTTTACGGAAGTGAAATATTTTGAACGTAATGAGTCATTTGCAGTCAGAAAATTCATGTGGTTTGCTTAACACAAAATCGAAAATAAAGTATTTTGTCACATTTTAGTGGAAAGCTATGTTATATAATTAAAAACATATTTTTCACTACTATATCCAAAACATAATTACAATCAGGACCGTTTTCGTTCATCGCGAGCATATTTGCAAACAAGGCCATCTATACGAAAAAATGAGTTAAAAATTTACAAGTGTCAAAAATCATTGGATTAGGAACTGAAAAAAACAATTTACAGGTAATCATATGATATATGTATAATTTGCTGGTAAAATGTTATCTATCACTTCTTGTGGAAAGGTATGACTATTTAAATAATACAAACACATTTATTATTTCTTATTTTCATAATATATTTTATGATCAGGACCGGTTTCGCTCTTTACAAGCAGATATTAAATCAGCTGATATTACTTTTGTTCAGTTGAATATTAGGCACTAAAAACGTGTATGTATTTTATAAAAATATGTTTATTTGAATAAATATAGTCAATTACGATTTTTAATCAAAATAAAGTCGAATCAAAAATCCATTAAAATCTTATAATAATGTGTAATAAATTCTTGCGCTTAATATAACCTGCTCTTGAATATTTTACGAGAACAAAATCCTGACATTTATTGTACCAGTTGATAATGATTGAGATAAACGAAACCGGTCCTGACCATCAATATGTTTAATTGTGATAAAAGTGTTTAAAAAATATATATAGGAATATTATTCCAATGAAGTGTTTCAGAAAAGTTTTTTACAATATTTGAAGTATGCATTATAATTGAAAAAACCAATTATGAATATACAATATATAATAATATTCCTTCCGTTTGATAGAATGCTTAAAGATGACGGAAGGTGAAACCCGGGTCATGAGTGACAAAACATGTGGAAATTGTGATAAAAAGTTTCAACAATAATTTTATTCGATAAATAGAAGACATTTCTTAGGTTGACCTTAGAAAAATAGTTATTGAAATAATATATTGATTGAATTGGCATTCACTTGGTAGAACTCCATTATAACACGGTGAAAAAATAGCAATGTATTTTAGTTCTACAAATTTTGTAGAACTAAAATACATTGCTATTGTTTCACCGTATTGAAATAATATTCAATAACATTTACACTTGAAGGGCGGAACTTGTAATTAAACAGTAAACGTCGTTGACTTCATTCATTTATAGTACTCACGGGGTAGATTTCCAAAATCATTCAATATTGCAAAATATTTTCAATCAATTCACTTGAATGCATAGAACTGCATCCCGTAAATAACCAAAGAAATAGGTCCCAAATTTTTTTTTCCTGTATTCTAAGTCAAAAGACTTAGAAAGAGAGACGAGTATTGTTCAGTAAAATGTTATTATATTATGTTTAAAATGTGACCAATCACCTTCATCGAACAACGGATTATATGTTAAATTCAGCAAATAAAAATTTTCGTAGATAAAATTTTAAATGGATGGGCAAATAAGAAAAAAGAACCTGTTCGAGATATGTTCTATCCAGAGTCCGTATGTTTAACGCTAAGGGTAGAACAGATAAAAAAATCATTGTTTTATGTTTTAGCAGATTTATTTGAACAATTTTACTTGGAAAAAATTTTGATTTATGGGAAAAAATATTATTTATATTTTCAAAGGAAATGATCGCAAGGTTTATAATTTTATAATTTCGTTTATACTGTTTCATAAGAAAATTGCCACTGTATTTCTCTGTGATTTTAGCAGATACCGCTATACCAAATTAAACAACCCCGCAAAACAGCTGCTTTCCAGATAATAGATAAACAACTTATTCCAGGAGTACTCCAATATTGTTTTTTAATGTCACTGAATTATCAACAGGAAAATTTAGCGAGAAAACTTATTTGTAATTATGATTTTCTAAGAAATTTAAATTTAAAGACCATTGAAAAAGTTGTTGCTTGTGATGAAAAACCTTAATATAAGCTAAAAATAACAAAGTATTTACCTAATTCTGTAACTGCCGTCGACAAAACTTAATTGTACTAAAATTACGATAAGTTTTATACAGTGGGTAATCGGATAATGAATCTGTTCCAAGACTATGTTCGCTATCCGAATTGACCGTTAACCGATCATCGAGGCTTTACAGATAAAATAATTGGATTAGAAACATCATCATAGTTCGTAATTTGAATATGTGTATTCCATAACACAAAAAAATTTATTGATTGAATTGTCATTTACTTGTTGGAACTCCATGATAACGCGGTGAAAAAATAGCAATGTATTTTAGTTCTATAAAAAATTTATAAGATATAGTTGATAGCTATTTCGGCTCACGCCATCGTCAGACCTATCTATCGAAGACAAAAATCTTTGGTGAGAGTTTTTTTTGTCCGATGTATTCGTGGTCCAAACTGTTCGTTGGCTGATCAACCAAGAAAAAATAGACAGTTCATAAAAAATCATTTCTCCACATCTGATCTCGACAACAGAAGAGTAATTATCTATCTACTAGTTCTGTTCCAATCTTACCCCTAGATCCTCATTCTCTACAAAAAGAAATGTTGAGTAAAAAATCAAACGAAAAATATTGCTTAGGGCGATACGAATCAAATCTATCGGCCTAGTCCGTCATGCCGAATTAGTTACATCGTTGACAAAAAAGTATTGAAAGAGGTTACTTCGACGCATTCAAAGCAAACAGGACTCAAATAAAAAATACTTAGTCAATGCTTTATTTCAATTTTGTACAAATCTGAGTGCAGCAAACTATGTTGAAGTTGTAGCGGGCAATAGTAGGTGCAATATTGAGTACATTTGGGAATATTTAATAATTATTAACTAAATAAAAAAAGGGTTAAATAATTAATTTTCATTGAGATCCTTCCACCTGAATGCTTTATGCATATCCATATTCTAAGCAAACCTGATAAAAATATACATTAATTTAATTTTAATTACTTCAGAAAAAAATATATACTTGTGGTTGAAGCCTTCATTAAAAATATGTATACAAAATATTCCGAGTGCAAGTGCAATCAGCTGTAATGGCATGAACAGAAGTTTTTAATTACATAGAATGTAAACGAATTATCGTTGGTCTTAACTATAAACCTCGTAATTCAATGGATTGCAAGTATACTAAAAATACATGATCAAATGATCAGATGAATAAGTATGCTTTTATTAAAATAAATTAATATCACAAACTTCATTTACTTTCGCATATCCGATTCCGATGTGAAGTTTGTCAACAAGTAATAGAAGTATCTCAGCGGAAGCTTTTTTTATAAAAGCTGTTTTTTAATCATTTGTTAAAAGTTTCTTTTTTATAGACATTTAGAATATAATAAAGAGATATAATATTAAACATGACTATCGAGGTAAGCTTTTTAAGTGCTAACTGTCACTTCTTAGTGGAAAGTTATTATATAATATATACTTAACTGATACATTATATAATGTTTCGCGTTTATGATAACTAGGCATACAAAATAAATGGTTCCGTTACTTACGTTTATGCTTCGTACTGAATGCTGTCAATTTTAATTATTTTATACTTTATATATCCTAAAATTATTCAAGTGCTGGTAATTTGATCGTAAACTTTCCTAATTTTATTTATCTTGTTAACGAGTATTTCATTATTATTTATTTACTAGTAATATGTGTATAATTTGCTTATTACATGAGAACAAATTTTGTTGTAATTTAATTTTAATACGTCATTCAAATTTAATTTGTTAACTGTTTTACTTCACTTAGATATAATTTGTATGGTTGAATGCAAATATTTTTGTTCGTTCTCGAACCTTTTGTTTTGTATATCTGGCAAATATTAATTAGCAATTTTTTATAAACAATCTTTTTAAAGTTTGTATTGTATCATTTGATAATGCTCGCAATAAAAATAACCGGTTCTGATCTAAGTAGTATAAAATTATGGAAATATTACTTAACCTTGTGCTTTATTATTAAAATAAAATACCTTTCCATTGTTTGATATTGTAAATATCGTCTATTTATTCTCATTCCCTTTTCTGTGCCCTGGAGGGTTGAGGTTTTTAGCCTCCACAAAATCACACCATGTTTCCTGGGACCAAGTTTTCATAATTAATGCAGGGTGCGTGAATTAATTATGTATCTAAGGGCGATCCGTTCTTTGGTTTACTCAACAATTGTTTATATAATATTAATTTATCTGTATCTCATATTCTTTTCTCTGAATTTTAAAATTTCATTCATTGTTGACAAAGTTGGTAAAAAGTAGTTAATAAAACAAATAAGTGTTATCGCTAAAAATAATTGCATTTTTTCGTGAATTATTTAACATAACATTAAATATATAAATTGCTTGAATCGTACTAACTATGCTAAATTCCACTTGTTTTAATATGTATTACTCGGGTTTCTAAATCTAGCATATGTTATATTGATTGAAATGCAGTGATTGCTATCACTTCTACGTGGGAAAAACTATGTGTAACATGTGTTACTAAAGACTAATATTTCACATAAAATTTTATTGTGTCTGCCTTAAAAACATCAGCGATCGTATAGTAATGTCTTGTGTAATCCCATCAAAGTGTAGAAATTATAAAGGACTATGCACTCATCAAAAAATAGAAAGCATTATATATATATAAATAATTTTTTCCGTATTTTGTATATTAAATGATGTCCTCTTTATTCAATGGTATTATGTTTTTAACTGACAAACAGCCTTTGTCTTAATTTATTTGTGAAAAATATGTAATCATGGTTTACTGTATTTATTTTTGAATATAACAATTAACTCAAAAAATGGTAATGAAAATTGGCATGTATAAATAAAAATTCATATTGGTTATACAAATTTATGCTGATTGTATGAATTCAAATAAACATACATAAGTTATGAAAAATTCCGAAACCTTTTCTCTTCAGAATTGCGATGCAACTGAATGGAATGCCATGCCGCCGCACACAATTTCCTCTTTTCACATTCACTAACCGGAAGTTCATTACGATGACTTGCGATACATTAAGCGCCAAGGAAATCTAAGAATAGAAAAGCATTTCGATGAAAAAGCTCTTTTTGACAAAATATAATAGTTATCAGTGTTTTTTTTTTGATTTATCTTACAATTTTTAATTTGAGTAGTAAATCTGTTATAAATGAAGTCTACAAAATCTATTGAATTTGAATTTTATTTGAATTGTTAAAGCCTTGTATGTTTTTACATGTCTTGCTACTTACAATCCGGGCTTTACTTTTTGGCATCTTCAGAAATTCTTTCACACGAGTACAATAGAACTGACATATTAAAAATGGTTTATATCAGGTTCATACAAGTGAAATTACACATGTATAAATATAGACCCTATGTCCAGGTACCAAATATAGACGTAAAATAATATTAATTTGAATAAAATGAGGGTTAGTAGTAGTTTTTCACCAGCTTAATCTAGTCTCGATATTAACTCAGATTATATTATATTATATTTAATCTCACGAAATCCACAATTTTAAAATAAATATTGTATGTGACTATCTTTTTGTTTCAAATAATTCAATTGAATTTTAATGGTATTGTGTATTGTAAAAACCGTTCAATAATACTAATAAACTATATATATTTTTTTACAATTGTCAAATCAGATTGAATATTGTTCTAATCAAATCAATAGTTTTAAAGATATTTCAGATGAATTTGTAAATATTTGGCTCCTAGTCTTAGCGTCTGTGTTTTTCTCTTGTGCCTTATATAACCGATACAAACTGATTATTGTGTGTCAGTTCTATCGTATATGTGTTAAAAAATGTCTGAAGACGTCGAAAGATGCAACCCGGGTTGTGAGTAACAAAAAATGTAGAAATGTACAAAGATTCAACAATTCGAATTTCAGAAGTGAAATCGGCATTTGTAATTAACTTATCGCCCAATTTAAGTGAATATATATCTTATATTTAATTCAAAGCTAGTTTTTCTCTGATTAAACATTCAGAGCTTTATCGCAACCCGTAATCCATAGCCTTAAAAGTTTTTTTGAAGATAATTAACCCAGTGGGATTTTGATGAAGTAATCCCAAAATTGTAGTTGAATCTTAATTATTTTTTAAGCGTTGTTCGTGAGACAAGATTAAACAAAGAAGTCTTAATCTATTTATCTTTAAATAACTGTGTCTTGGCAGCATGCATCACGCTAAAGTTATTTGAAAAGAAATAAGAGACTTAAAAAATGTTTGGCTAAAAATGTAATGTTTAATTAGCAAGATCACACGTCAGATAATATATTTTTTATCAAGTAATACATAAAAGAAAAACATCCATGAATTACATTCATATATATAATACTTGAATGAATATAAATTTCTTGAAATTGTTTGAAATTAATTTAATTTATGAAAATATTGTTGGCCAATTCATCGACTTTTATTTTTATCTCTTCCATGTACTTTCATTTACAAATTTATACTATAGAAAGAGTTACTTTACAGTAAATTAGTACCATATTAGTGTTAATCCATTTTCATCACCATTTATTCATTTTTATCACCACTTAAAATCGTTAAATATTTAGGTTTGTCATTGCTTAAGATTATTTTTCTAATTCGAGATGAACGTTATTATAATTAAATCAGCAGGAAACTAAAGTATATATATAAATTATGCTCACTGATAAGATTCATATTTTTCCTTAGTTCTTTTTATATGAATTTAAGTGAAATAAAATATTAGCTCACTGTCGAGTTCAAGTATATCCGTGCTTGAAAATGCGAAAAGGCGAAACCTGTATCAAACTAAGCGATGAAATATACGTAAATTTTACATTAAAAATAATGACTCAAATTATTATATTATCGATTGTTAATTAATAAATCAATGGGCAAAAATAAAGAACTTTAATTTAGATTATAAAAAAATATTTGAAATATGCCGTTCTATTAAAAGCAGACAGTTAACATATGAAAAGTGAAAAAAAAAAAATCTTTCTTAAAATAATCAATTAAAAGAAGATTTATTAATAAGTTCCTTAATGCTTAAAAAGATGCTCTTTGAAAATCTTATGATCCCAAAAGCTTTCAAAACAAAAAGCACTTAAAAAGTGTTTAAATAATCTCGTCCTAGATTTTCTTCAATAAACCCTAAAAAATATTATATTTCAGATAACAAAGGCTCGTGATATATTTTCAAAAACAAACACAATGTGTGTTTGATATGTGATTAAATAATTTTCCAAAGATAACAAAATATATACTAATAATAAATATATTAAAATATTTCATACAGTCTATCACGAGGGTGATCATCAGGGTGTAAAATCACTTCATAAGTATGCTATTTCTGTTGAAAATAATACGATAAATATTGCTTATTTTGGTTGAAAAACAAGGACTTCCAACAATTGGTTTCCGACTGCAATAGTAGTGGAAATATTTGTACTGAAAGTGCTGTTATATGCTCGCACAGTCGGTGGAAAACTTGATATATTATTTACTGATGAAATGTATACTAATGAACGCGTGTGTAAATACAGCGTGTGAGTATGTTAATATAATTATAATGCGTTTGGTTTCCACGTAAACCAGACTTAATGCGGGTTGCTCAGCTCTGCAGCGATTAACCGTTGTCAAAAATGATATAATGAATGAGGCTTGAAGTGCTCTGATGCTATTGCGACATCGATCTTTAAAGATTTTGGCACGGTTGATGAAACCCAAAATGCCGAATACATTGAAATTTTTACTAAATTATATGATAGTAAATCGATAATGATTTTAAAATCGAATTGCAGAAACCTTGTACGACTTCTCATGTTCTGTCAGCAACGACCCGTGTTTCGCTTTTCGGCATCTTCATACATTTTATCACACGGACGCAACAGTTAGCTTCGTTTATATACAAAAGACAAGAAAGAAAACATAGGCTTTAAGGCTGGGAACCAAATATCAACTAAAATAAATTGCGATAATATTGTTTAAATAATAAAAACACTTAATTGCCTGTGATACGTTTTATTAACGCTAAATAAAGTTAACAAATATTTCATGAAGAGATTTTACAACAAATAATAATCAACTATCATTAAAGCGCAATTGGGTAATTTTTGGCTTATAAATATTTACTTATTTCTAGTTGGCAGATAACGGTAAGTATTAAAAACCAGGTGACGTTTTATAGTAATTTATTTTATGAGGTTGTCGACTCATTGAGCTGATCTCAAGTAAAGAATAGAACAAAGGAGAATTGTATATGTTAACCTGGTCATTAAGAATACAATTAGAATTTAATAATTTACCTCTGTTTTTAACGGTATTCATATAATTCAAAATCAATTTGAGAAGAAAAGAAGTCTCATTCGGTTTCTATCTCAAATAAAGACTGTACGTGTCTACATTTGATATTACCTTGCCGCAATTTGAAGATAGCCGTGTTTGATCACAAAGGTTTAGCTTTTATTAAAATCAGTATACCATACCTGTTTGGTTGAAGCGCTATATGAGAGAAAACTTACATCGGAAATTGTCAAACAATGAAATTCATTTGTTAAACCCGATTCATTGTCATTCTGTATGTAGTTTTATTGAAATCATTTTTGGTTAGTTGATAATGCTCGCGATGAATACAACCGGTCCTGATCATAAAATATATTGTAGAAATATTACGAAAAAAAATGATTTATTATTATAAACATTCTGTATGTTTTACATTACCGTCACTCGCTTGAAAATGTGGCTGTTTTTTGTATATTCACATTTTCCTGGAAGCTGATATAAGAAAATAGTTATGGAAAATGTATATTTTTTTGATAAATTTTAATCCAGAAGCTAAAAACTTGCTGAATTTCTGATAAGAAATGCTAACATTTCACCTTATTGAAACAAAAAGAAATCATTTTGTTTTAAAAGCTTATATAATGGAGAAAACCCCACTCTTACTGTTAGCATATATATTTCTAGTGGACATAACGAAAATAGAATTTTTTATACTAAAACTGTTCGTTACTTGTATTTTTTACGGAAAGTCAGAGGGATGCGGTTACGATAAAACAAGTGGTTAGTCAAGCTTTCGCCCTAAGGGTAATGTTTTTAAATTTGGATTGGTTGTATGGAATGTCAGGATTAAATGATAACCATGCCTTCAAATAAAAAATATTAAATATAGATTAAAAAAGTATATATAAGATTAATAAAATTAAAAAAACGATACGATACTAGGTTAGCCACAGGCTAAAGAAATCTTTTTATGTTGGAAAAACTGTAATGTCTTTGAATTGAATATTTTATTTATATTTTACAAATATTTAAAAATGTTTAACTTTGGCATTTACTTTGATTCTGGCTTTTGACATATTTACTATAAATAAAGAAATAAATAATGTTCCACACGAAGCATAATATTATATTAAGTAATAGGAAAAGGAAATTCGAGTATATTCATTAAATTATTGAGTAAACTTATCCAAGAAAAGCTTTCACCTCTTGCAGGGTTTCAAAGCATCCATGAAAGTTAACCTTTCTTTGAGAAGTATTTATAGCTGTCAAAGAAATATAATTTTGTGTATTGAAATTCATATAACGTTAGTAATAATCTATTTCAGTAGTATTTGCGATCTGGACTCAGTACATTTATTCTGTGCTTTAAATCAATTGATGGCGGGAAAATATTGTATATTTAAGAAATTTGGCCTTTTTAATAAGTATATTATATTTACTTTGTAATATAATAAGAAATAGTCAAATATTTACATGAAAGTTCATCGCTGGTCTTCTTATTATGCGTGCAACTAATTATTGGCGATGAATCACCGGTGATAAATTTTTGGCCGTCAATTATTGGTGATCAAATATTACTGATGATCAATTTTCTGGCAACGAGTCATTTTTTATAAATTTCCGGCGATCAATTGTTCGTGATAAATTATTGGCGATCAATTATTGGCAATCAATTATTGGCGATTAATTATTGGTGATTAATTATTGGTGATAAATTATTGGCGATGAATTTTCTGGTTTCTTGGGAAGACACGTTATTTGTAATAAGTTTCTGGCGATAAATTATTAAATAAATAACTTGCAGCAGCATAAAGCACTACAATTTCCGACTATTAATGTTAATTTAAAAAACTAATTTTAATCGTCCAACTGCATCATCCTGATTATGAAATTATGTAAGTTTTGAAATTTCACTGTTGGAATATATAAACGCGGCTCTGTAAGAAACAGGTAAAAGGAAATGTAATGGGGTTTTAAATCACAAAATTCATATAATTACCCGCTAAACTTATTTTAAATGAAAATTTGATAATTAAAAACAAAATTTTCTTTTTATCTCAATTAATTATCGCATCTCTAACTAATTATCAATATAATTCTGAAGAAAATATTCTCATAAATTTTGCTATTTTTATAAACAGATTAAAATGTAATAAACAATACTTGTTAACCCTTGCCATACTGTTCCAGAAAAACGCACTTTCCGATACTGTGAATTAAATAGACACCATATGAACATAAATGATAAAAGAAATATATGAATAAACAAACGACTATATGTATAAACATTGAAATTTATTTAGTTGTCGCCGATATACGCGCAGACGTCTTAAACTTAATTTTATTGCCTGGCAAAGGCGCCGGGATTTCGACAAAATGTCTTCCCGACTCGTAGTTATTGTTAACTATTTTACGCATTGAATGTATACGGGAAGATTAACTAGAATCTTAGCTCAATATTTATTATATTTAAAGAGAAAATTAAATTATTAGAACGTGTACTTATTACACAGATCAGGTCAGAAGGGGTTAACAAAATTTTTAAATTAATACTTTAAACGTTAAATTTAGTGAAGTAACCGTAGCTTGTACAAGACAAAAAGCAGTTTGTGGCAGTTTATGTTATCTAATTACCGGAGGTAACTGAAATATTGCTTTCAGTGTTTGCTTATCAAAAGAAATAATAAACAATATAAATAAATTAACACCTGATTGCTCAGGGATCAAAAATTTTAGTATTGATAAGATAATAAACAACTTAAGAAGTAAATTATTTCAGTCATTGATTTATTTCAAGACTTGAAAGGCATTATATTTGAATATTAAAACATAATGTTTAGTAATATTTTAATATATTTTTAATAATATGAATGATATGAATCTTTGTTCAACCATGTGTTTTTATATCTAAGTGCCAAGAAAGTTGTTGACTTTCAACATAATTATTTCGTTTGGTTAATGTTCATTTAAATCTCGTGAGTGTAAGCAGTGTTTTGATAAATTGTTTTATTTTATAAAGATTGTATTATTAAAAGAAACACAACAAGTGAACACAGAAAGCATTTGAATTTTTGCCTATTATAGCTTTACAAAATTAAATTATTTTTTTATGATATCGACTAAAGATGCTAACTGTTTATTGTGTCAGTTATATTGCATCCCTGTGATAGAATGCTTGAAGTTGTCGAATGGCGAAACCCGGGTCGTCAATGACAAGTGGAATCGTAAAAAGTTTTAACCAGTGAATTGTTTTTATTTATGTTTTTTACAAGCTTAAAATCTGTTTCATTGAGTAAAATCTAAAACAACGAAATTTTTCGTTGGATTTTTAGCGTAATTTTATTGAAAATAATATTCGACTTAATAAATTAATTAAGGATTTGCTCGAGGAAATTTGATTAATTATGTTTTTAATCGTCTAATTTAACATTTACAAAAACGTAATTTCCGTGTTCGACAAACACTGTTTATACAATTTCTTTTTCGTTCATAGTTCTTAAAGTCATAACAAGCATTCCTTTTACATTAAATTTGATTGACATTTTTGATTAAATGTAAACATAATCAAAATGTTTATATTTAATATGAGTCACTGTAGCAGTGTTATACTATCATATTTTCCAATGGAAATATAGAAAAGGATCAATTGAATTGACATTTCTTTGACGGAAGTAAATTTAAACAAAGAACAATTAATTATCAATGTTATTATAACTGAAGAAATTAAATGTTGTAATGAATAGTTTTTTCGTCTGTTCATTGAAATTACAGTTTTGATAATGGCGTGAAGCTGAAATATCTTGATATAAATTTTACGCTAGAATTTTTATAATATATAACGAGCGATTTGAGTATTTTTAAATAAGCTATCGGGAAATGTAATTTATCTGTTCGCCATTATAATATTAATATGAAAATTTTTTAATGTGTAAGAATATATTATTTTGAAATATATATATTTATATGTTTTCTTTCACAATATGGATAATAAAGGTATAAAATGGAAGTAAATGTGATAAGTTTTTTACTACGATTAACGATTTTTTGGAGTGTTTGAGTGTAGAGATAGGGTGATATAAATGTTGAGCTATTTATTAAAGTAAATTTCGTTAAGATAGGATAGTTGTAAGAAAGTACAGACGTCAAACCACAAACTAAATAATTTCGAAATAAAATTGTAAAAATGTTCCGCAATCATGAAAGCTCAATCACTTTATCCAACGAAGTTGCCTCGTTCCATTCAACCTGGCCTTGATATTAATTTTAAAAACCTTCACAGTAGCAAAACACAAAAAAATATCTTTGGTTTCACTCGAAATATGTCGACAAATGAAATTTTTCAGTAAATTACATTAAAAATAATAATTTTTAAGAAACATGTTTTGTGCAGGAATTGTAAGAAGCCTTACAGCAAAACAAATATAAAAATTTTGAAATTAAATTCCTACTTGTGTTCTTTTCATTTTAAGATACTAATAATACATATTCTACGTATTTCAAGACTATTCCTACCGAAGTTTTCTAGAGAGAATGAGTAAAGTGACCTTAGAAAATTCTGGTTGAAATTTGCTGAAAAACATTTAATTAAAAGGTATAGTTACTGTTTGATATTAATCTCGCAAAAATTATACAATACAATCGTCTTACTGCTAATACGATGTATTGATATGTTTTGAATTCGTACTTTTAGTAGGAGTGGAAGAAATACAAATATTTGATTAAGAATCTTGGATTTAAGCACAAATCTCAAAATAGGTACTTTTTAGATGAATTAATATGTTTGTGACAAAAAATCACTCTTGATTGTATCCATGTATTCTTAAAATATCACCCAAGAAAAAATAAATACTACAATGTAATAATAAAACAAACACACGTTTTAACATTTATCAGATGGTTATAATAACATATGTAAACAACTGTAAGGTTTTTATAAACATTTATCTATTATACTCAAACAAAAAAAATACACAAGTTTATACACGAAAGAAGGTTTTATTATATCTGGGTTTAATATATGATTGAAAATAAAGTGTTGTATATAGAGAAACAGAGAACAGGCGAAAAGGAATTTATCGCCTTGTCTGAGATGCATTTTATTAAACTGCCTTTGAAATAATAACTTACATATTTCATCTAGCCAGATTTAGGCTGGATATAGTCAAGTTTTGTTTGCAAGCCGTAATTTGCCAACTTCTTTCATAAGATGAAGTATAGAATTAGTTCTACACGAGATATTCAGAGAGAAGAAAGGTCGTTGAAGTGCATTTACTTTTGAAATAATCTCCAAAGTTAATTAGGGATCGGTAAATTAAAATAATTTTCCCAGCAAACCCACTATCAGTATGTGTAAAGAGCTTTTTTATAAAATCTGTATAACTGAAATAATCTTGCAAAATTCAGTGCATGTAATTGGCACCCATAAACGTATAAAATAGCCAATTATTTTTATAGCACAAAGGTGACTTTGGCATCATAGCATTCTGATATGGGTGTTCTTATTTCTTTTGACACGCTGTCTCAAGGGGATAAGCCGTAATTTCATTTGATTTTTAGATACATTTTAATGATGAAATATTGTTCATATTCAAAATAGAGCGCAAAACAAAAGCTGCCAATTTTTCTTCATAACGTTCCCCGGAGCTATGTAATATTTTTATTTTTAAGACGTTTTTATGCGAAAATTCATTTTAATAATTTTAGTTTTTTTAAAAATAATATAACACATATTTATTACTGTATCTACAATTTTATATTCATACGATTTGGACCGGTTTTGTTCATCGAAAGTATTACCAAATAAACGCTCAAACAAAATACAGAACAGTTTTACATCAAATAGATAAAGACTTCACAATATTTTTCACTAACACACAAAGGGTAGTTTTTCGGGATTTACAAGAGAAATAATCAAATTATTCATATGGATGATAAGATATTCAATTTTGTTTTGTTGCTATAAATTTCTTGATAATCAAAACTGGTTCTGCTTTAAAAATATTTAAAGAAAAATGTATTGTGCTATTTTTTTATTTGAATGTAACTTCTTTCCATCAATAAATTTAAGCACCAGAATAATGAATATTTGTTGCAGTTAATTAACGATTTCCAATCTAATGATTCTAAAATTGAAGTATTGATCTCGTATTTCCGAATTTCAATGCATTTTGAAAAACACTTTTTTTTTTAAATATCCGCTTCCCTCAAGAAATATATGACTTCATATTGGAAGTACCTTAACAAAATATTAATTAACTTACTTATGATATCAAATGAAGGTGGTTGATGGAATTTCAATATCATATTTGAATTATTGAAACTTTGTACGATTCTACATCTTTTGTCACTATCGGCTCGGGTTTCGCCGCCCGCATTTTCGGAGACCCGGGTCGCTATTGACAAAACAGGTGAAATTGTACAATGTTTCAACATTTAAAATTTTGTATTGAATAACCGTTCACGAAAGGCGCAAGGATAGATGGGGTAAAGATTGGACAGTACTAACAGCAGTTTTCATAGATAATAATTTTATTTAAAATTAGAGAGACAAAATAATTTTTATTAATATATGCGTAAAACATGTCAAAATCTACAAAATAAACGATTAGATAGCTGAAAAATATAAAATAAAATAACGTGTAAATTTGTTTTGATTCTAGTTTCACATTTCAAATTTAAGCTGAACCAGTGGAAGAACAAATCTGTGATCTTTAATTGAACACTAAAAATAAAAAGCTATTAATCTACGTCGAATTAATTAAAAATACGTGATTATTATGCTATTAAAAGTTAATCTAATTTAAGAAAAATACCATTATTTCTCATTACTAACTTTATTTAAGTATTTTTTACAACGAATTAATTTATAATCGTGTCAATTAACATAACGTTTCCCCCAAAAAGTAATTATAAATTCAATATGGCACGCACACTTCCTCTCTATCCCGGACAATTTTCAAAGTACCCATACTATTTTATTTACACCATCACTTTGTTGCGTACATTGACTGTTACTGTTCATGACGCGTGTTTAATTTACTTGCTTTCCGGTTTTAAACCGAATACATATCGAAAAATGTACACTTGGTGTAAAAATAATTATTTTGAGGGCTTGGCCTACTCATATACTCCCAATGTATTTTCAATTGATAAAAAAATTATATGAGCAGTGATATTTATAAAAATAAAGTATTTAATATCATGAAAGGTTATATAAAATCAGGTCAATTGGTTATTGATTTTTGATTATGAATCGTTTTTTTCAAACACGATATTGCCGCCTCAAAAAAGGCAAGAAAGGTACATGTGAAAAATGTTTCATATGTTAAGGGTCAAAAAACTCGTGCAGAGGTTATTTGTCAGTCCTTTTTTTATGTAAATTTAGCTATAAGTAAATATTTATTAGACCTTTAAGCTATTGTTTATATTTAAAACCCTTTCTACACAACTATTACAAAAAACATCATCTTAATTTTCAAGTAAGGAGTCTTGAAAATAAGAAGTTAACCATAAGACAATAAGTATAATATAATGAAAAAATCTTGATTTAAATTTTAAATTGAAGCTTATGCTTACTAAGAAATTTACAACTTTATGCATGGCAACAAGTATGTCATTTACCCCATTAGTGTTTTTTCTTCAGTAGTTACTGGGATGTCCCTGGTTGACAATTTCTTCACAATGTTTTTATTATGTATTGAAATTATAATTTTTCAATGGATTATGTCTCCTAAAATATTTTACTAAAAAAAATAATAATATTAAAATTCTATCGAGCACCTTCAGTCGACATTATAAAATATTGTTTTTGTTTAAAATGTATGAAATTCTAACGATGAAATTTAACAATATATTCCACTGAACAACCTTTATATTCTTATAACTGAATATTTTGTCTACTTGATATTTATAAATATATTGCCGCTAGCATTTGTTTGATCATTATTCCTTGTACTTTAATATATTGTATAATTTATACAAAAACTTTACAGTACATATTTAAGACACGTGCAAGAAAAAGTATGTGTTAAAAATTAATCCATCTAGACAGAAGTTTAAAATGCAAAACATTTACGCGATAAAAATGAACGATTCTAATATTCACATAGTGTACTAAAATTTTGGTTTTGAACTGCTGTTTTCAATGAATATCTGGATTCCTAGACGTTGACCTTATTTTCGTTAATCGAAGGCTGCAATTATTGTTTAAAATCGATTTTTTATAAAAATTGACAGTAATTTATAATGCTGCGTCGCTAATAAAACTTGGGTAAGGAAATAATTATATTTTTTTAATAATAAAACAACATATCAATTGATTTAAATGCAATTTGTTTGTTAATAATGATACCAGCCGACTATGACCTAATCGATAGTTAGTAAAACAGCTGCTAAATTGCATCAAATTCTCACGGGAAATACATCAATTGATAGCACAAGTTGTGAGAAGGAACAAACGTGATTCCGTTTAAAATGATACCAGCAACGGTAAAACAATATAATTTTACTTTTATAAATAAAAATTTGTCTAAATTTTCATCGTATATATAATATAATTAAAAATTTCATTCCTACGATGGTGAAATGCAAAAATAAATAATATGGAGTGAGTTTCAACGTGACTTATTTAAATAAACTAGAAAGAATAGTAGCTTTCTGTCAATGAATAAAATGAAAAAAAATCAATATATCAATATTATATGTACACGAAATGCATAAACTTTGAACTTTGAAATTTACGGCGTCTTACAGCAAGCGTACCGACATGTACAGATAGATATAAGACTTAAATTTAATTTAAAAATAGCGTGGAAGATCTGAAAACTTAAGTGCAAGTCTTGGGTGATTGCTCCCGAGACAATATTAGCACTTAAATAATGTAAATGCATAACGTGTAACGCCACGGGAAACGGCCTCTCATACCAGACGTACGGGTATGGATACGAACTACCATCCACAGTTGTTATGTATTGTTAATGTGATGGATTGTTTTTTCTAATTAATTGTATTTCCGATAGAAAAAAAAGAGTCCACATTTAAACAATCAGTCAGTCACTAATTGGAGTAAGTATCAGCGAAGTTGAATTATCGATATATGATCCTGTCGAGCATTCTAAAAGATACATTTCAATAAAGTTTAATTAATTTTTTCGTATGCTTTTCCCAGGTTTCACAAATATATTTTCATGACATATTTTGTGAAACAGCCAAAAGAATACAAATGCGTATTTTACTCGAATTTTCAAATTGTTTTTTGGGTTTTTCAATGCATCATATGAACTGCTACTTTTTCAATAGATATAATTTTGAAATTGTATCTATCTATATGGTTTGTAGAATTAATTTTTCTAAGCAAACCTGAAGACCAGATGAATATTAAAACAGAACAGATTGAATAAAATACAGTAAATTCAATAAACTGTTCGCAACACTTTGATATTTTATCATTTCGTTTTTTCTTTTTGTTGAAGTTATTTAAATATCTCAGACATTGGTATTGTTTTCATCTTGTCAATGAAATTTCTTCAGTATAAAAAAAATATTTACAGTAAAAATTCAATTTATTTTACTTGCCGGAACAAAGTTTGAGCAATTTACCTTAGAATTAGACCTATGAATAATACTAAAATAATACATCAGAATTCTACATTATCAAAAAAACGACAAAGTTAAAAACAATAATTAACTTATAAACTTTTTCAAATTTTAAAAATATAGCAAAGCAATAGTGTTAAAATTTTTTATCATTGAGGTCCCCATTGGTAGACTGGTGCTATACTTAAGAAAAAGCAATTCATGTTCACTACTTATCTAGAATATACAATTTGATATTATCAATGATCTCGTATAAGGCAAATGAAATATGCGGCAAGGAACTTTTATATAATAGTTGAGCTTATGAAAGGTATTGTAGAAAGGATTGTGAAAAGTAAAGATATTTGACACGGTGAAAAAATAGCAATGTATTTTAGTTCTACAAAATTATTTTTAACAAATATAGTTGATAGCTATTTCGGCTCACGCCATCGTCATAACTATGTTCTGTTATGCAGCTCTGACGATGGCGTGAGCCGAAATAGCTATCAGCTATATTTGTTAAAAATAATTTTTTAGAACTAAAATACATTGCTATTTTTTCACCGTGTTATAATGGAGTTCTACCAAGTGAATGCCAATTCAATCAATAAAGATATTTGTTTTGATTTTATACAAGAACACATGTATGAAGACATTAATAGATAAATCAATAAAAATTTAATACTTAAATAAGTAGTGTTTTTTGATATATTAAATCTATGAAAATGTTTTAAAAAGCTTCTGTCAAATTTTAACGACATAATCAAACTATTTGAATAGTAATAAAATAATTTAGTAAACTACTTTGAATACGATTTATTATAATAATACTTCATTATTTATTAACATGAGTGTTAAATTGTATTGAAGTTATTAATTTTTACTTTTTCGTTATTATAAAAAAAGTTTCTCATATTTCATTCAATATTCTAAGTCATAATGTAAATTAAAGTGATTTAAATATAAAGCATTGGCAGATGGTGCTAGTAATCAAAAAGCATTCATTCAAATTTTAATCTCAGTTTATTTTTTCAAATTATAATAAAGCTAAAAGCATTTTTAATATTGAATAATTGTTAAAAACTTGAATATCTTTTTCTTGATTTGTAATTAGCTGAAAAAAAGAAAAAAAATATTTTTCTCTTGGGAAACAAAATTCATATATGTAATATAGTATTAGCTTTCTTAATATTATCAAAGCTCTGGTTTAAGAGCTTAACGGAAGTGAAGAACTCCAATAACTGATAAGTTTGTAAAATATTATATATATACATAAATTTCTTAAAGCAACTTTTTAAGTTTTTGTCGAAATATAATAGTATAATATGTTTGAAGAAGTTTAATTATGAGTTCTTAAACATTCCTAATATAATTTTATTGGTATATGAAATTAAAAATATTTGATAGAAAATTTAGATGATGCACGAGAGTCAATTATTTTAAAAATTGAATCGAGTTTAAAATATGTCTAATAAAAAAAAATGTTTTTCAATAATTCTCGCAGTAAATAAAGCTGGCTCTGACTATTAAAAATATTTGACAGTCAAATCAAATTACGTTTTATTTTATTGAAGTATAATTGCTGGTTACTAAATATTTAAAGTTAAGCCATATGCTAAAACCTAAATAGTGTTACGACACTAATATAACGATACAATCTGAAATATTTCATTGATATTAATTTACTTATTTGGTAAACATACGCATGAAAATAACAAATTTCATGCTATTAATAGACAGAAAAGATTTTTAAAAGGTAACATAAGAAATTAAAAGAAAATTTAGGAAGAAAGTCAACGAAGCAAACTAAGGTAAAATATACTTTCAAATATTAATAAATGACTCCACTCTCGTCCACATACAAATTTTTTTATAAAAGGGGTCGCCACCCAAAAAAATTTGAGAGCCTATGCTTTAGAATAAAAAACATTTCATGTTAAATATTTCTCAAACAAAATATGTACTTTAAATAATAAAAACACATTTTTTTAGTACTTATTTCCACAATATATTTTTTGATCAGGACCGGTTTCGCTCATCGCGAGCATTATCAACTGATCATTATGAACTTATAATATTATAATAGATATAAGACTTAAATTTAATTTAAAAATAGCGTGGAAGATCTGAAAACTTAAGTGCAAGTCTTGGGTGATTGCTCCCGAGACAATATTAGCACTTAAATAATGTAAATGCATAACGTGTAACGCCACGGGAAACGGCCTCTCATACCAGACGTACGGGTATGGATACGAACTACCATCCACAGTTGTTATGTATTGTTAATGTGATGGATTGTTTTTTCTAATTAATTGTATTTCCGATAGAAAAAAAAGAGTCCACATTTAAACAATCAGTCAGTCACTAATTGGAGTAAGTATCAGCGAAGTTGAATTATCGATATATGATCCTGTCGAGCATTCTAAAAGATACATTTCAATAAAGTTTAATTAATTTTTTCGTATGCTTTTCCCAGGTTTCACAAATATATTTTCATGACATATTTTGTGAAACAGCCAAAAGAATACAAATGCGTATTTTACTCGAATTTTCAAATTGTTTTTTGGGTTTTTCAATGCATCATATGAACTGCTACTTTTTCAATAGATATAATTTTGAAATTGTATCTATCTATATGGTTTGTAGAATTAATTTTTCTAAGCAAACCTGAAGACCAGATGAATATTAAAACAGAACAGATTGAATAAAATACAGTAAATTCAAAAAACTGTTCGCAACACTTTGATATTTTATCATTTCGTTTTTTCTTTTTGTTGAAGTTATTTAAATATCTCAGACATTGGTATTGTTTTCATCTTGTCAATGAAATTTCTTCAGTATAAAAAAAATATTTACAGTAAAAATTCAATTTATTTTACTTGCCGGAACAAAGTTTGAGCAATTTACCTTAGAATTAGACCTATGAATAATACTAAAATAATACATCAGAATTCTACATTATCAAAAAAACGACAAAGTTAAAAACAATAATTAATTATAAACTTTTTCAAATTTTAAAAATATAGCAAAGCAATAGTGTTAAAATTTTTTATCATTGAGGTCCCCATTGGTAGACTGGTGCTATACTTAAGAAAAAGCAATTCATGTTCACTACTTATCTAGAATATACAATTTGATATTATCAATGATCTCGTATAAGGCAAATGAAATATGCGGCAAGGAACTTTTATATAATAGTTGAGCTTATGAAAGGTATTGTAGAAAGGATTGTGAAAAGTAAAGATATTTGACACGGTGAAAAAATAGCAATGTATTTTAGTTCTACAAAATTATTTTTAACAAATATAGTTGATAGCTATTTCGGCTCACGCCATCGTCATAACTATGTTCTGTTATGCAGCTCTGACGATGGCGTGAGCCGAAATAGCTATCAGCTATATTTGTTAAAAATAATTTTTTAGAACTAAAATACATTGCTATTTTTTCACCGTGTTATAATGGAGTTCTACCAAGTGAATGCCAATTCAATCAATAAAGATATTTGTTTTGATTTTATACAAGAACACATGTATGAAGACATTAATAGATAAATCAATAAAAATTTAATACTTAAATAAGTAGTGTTTTTTGATATATTAAATCTATGAAAATGTTTTAAAAAGCTTCTGTCAAATTTTAACGACATAATCAAACTATTTGAATAGTAATAAAATAATTTAGTAAACTACTTTGAATACGATTTATTATAATAATACTTCATTATTTATTAACATGAGTGTTAAATTGTATTGAAGTTATTAATTTTTACTTTTTCGTTATTATAAAAAAAGTTTCTCATATTTCATTCAATATTCTAAGTCATAATGTAAATTAAAGTGATTTAAATATAAAGCATTGGCAGATGGTGCTAGTAATCAAAAAGCATTCATTCAAATTTTAATCTCAGTTTATTTTTTCAAATTATAATAAAGCTAAAAGCATTTTTAATATTGAATAATTGTTAAAAACTTGAATATCTTTTTCTTGATTTGTAATTAGCTGAAAAAAAGAAAAAAAATATTTTTCTCTTGGGAAACAAAATTCATATATGTAATATAGTATTAGCTTTCTTAATATTATCAAAGCTCTGGTTTAAGAGCTTAACGGAAGTGAAGAACTCCAATAACTGATAAGTTTGTAAAATATTATATATATACATAAATTTCTTAAAGCAACTTTTTAAGTTTTTGTCGAAATATAATAGTATAATATTTTAAATAATAAAAACACATTTTTTTAGTACTTATTTCCACAATATATTTTTTGATCAGGACCGGTTTCGCTCATCGCGAGCATTATCAACTGATAATCAGTTGATAATGTAGCTGTATAAATGTAATAATAAAGCTGAATCAGTTGATAATGCTCGCGATGAGCGAAACCGGTCCTGATCAAAAAATATATTGTGGAAATAAGTACTAAAAAAATGTGTTTTTATTATTTAAAATATAATGCCTTTCCATCAAGAAGTGACAGTTAACACCTTAAAAGTGATAGTATAATATGTTTGAAGAAGTTTAATTATGAGTTCTTAAACACTCCTAATATAATTTTATTGGTATATGAAATTAAAAACATTTGATAGAAAATTTAGATGATGCACGAGAGTCAATTTTTTTAAAAATTGAATCGAGTTTAAAATATGTCTAATACAAATAACGTTTTTCAATAATTCTCGCAGTAAATAAAGCTGGCTCTGACTATTAAAAATATTTGACAGTCAAATCAAATTACGTTTTATTTTATTGAAGTATAATTGCTGGTTACTAAATATTTAAAGTTGAGCCTTATGCTAAAACCTAAATAGTGTTACGACACTAATATAACGATACAATCTGAAATATTTCATTGATATTAATTTACTTATTTGGTAAACATACGCATGAAAATAACAAATTTCATGCTATTAATAGACAGAAAAGATTTTTAAAAGGTAACATAAGAAATTAAAAGAAAATTTAGGAAGAAAGTCAACGAAGCAAACTAAGGTAAAATATACTTTCAAATATTAATAAATGACTCCACTCTCGTCCACATACAAATTTTTTTATAAAAGGGGTCGCCACCCAAAAAAATTTGAGAGCCTATGCTTTAGAATAAAAACATTTCATGTTAAATATTTCTCAAACAAAATATGTACTTTAAATAATAAAAACACATTTTTTTAGTACTTATTTCCACAATATATTTTTTGATCAGGACCGGTTTCGCTCATCGCGAGCATTATCAACTGATCATTATGAACTTATCATCAGTTGATAATGCTCGCGATGAGCGAAACCGGTCCTAATCAAAAAATATATTGTGGAAATAAGTACTAAACAAATGTGTTTTTATTATTTAAAATATAATGTCTTTCCATCAAGAAGTGACAGTTAACACCTTAAAAATATGTACCTTGAGTATACAATTTGATTATCAAAAATGGCAGAATTCCTATTTTGATATTGTATATTTCGAAAGAAACATTTAGTGAAACAGATAGTTTAAAACGATAGTTTGCTTTATTTAGTTAATGGTAAGCCACGCTAGTCGAATTCTTCACTAAACACAACTGTATGAAGATTTCATAGGTTTTAACAATTTCCCCAGAGAAATCAAGTCGGATATTTTTCCTATATTAATACGTAAAATAAATACGGTGTAAAGAATATGAACAGTAAAATTTGCTCCTTGTAACATATATTGAGACATTTCAAAAAGAAAGTTTATCATATGACATGTACTAAAGATTTAACTTCTCAGATGTGGTGTTATTGTTTAATAGACTATGGATAACGCTCAAAATAAAAAAGTTCTGAATCATTCGAATCGTGATACACAAAGTTTTTGATTAAATTTCAAGACTTATTATTAATTCTTACAAAACAAGTCACGACTTGCCATTGTATCTGAATTTTGAATTAACGTTTTGTATAATATATATATATATACAAGATACTTACAATTATTTATCAAGGAATTTTATTTAAATTTAAATACGAACAAAAGAATTTAAATTAAGTGAAAAGTGTAATTTCAAACTTTTACATGAAACTACGCAAAATATATTTTTTATGATTTTGAGGCGTAAATCTTAAGTCAATGATATTTTGAATATTTAAAAATTAATTTGAATTTAAAAACTGTAGTACTAAAAGCTCTGGCTCTTAATTTCAAGAGGCATGGCAGCTGTATTTATAGAAATTGTTTTGTCCATAGGCCACAATAAATATACGTCTAATAGAAATTTTGTTTGAAATCAGTGAGCGTATAAATCGACGAAAAATTCCATGTTGTCGAATTTGTTTCGTCGAAGGATAAAACATGCTAGACTTTTTTTTATATCAAATGGAAATTTTTTTGAATAAAAACACCGATACATTTAATATAGTAAATCGTAATCAACAATGTTCACAAAATTATGCTTTCATAATTTAAATAATTTGATAAAGTGGTTTAAATTTGATAGAAGCTTTTTGATACAAGTCTTATAGATTAACTATATAAAAAAACACGACTAATTTTACTATTTATTTTTTATTGATTCACTTGTTAATGTTTTCATACATGTGTTTCTGTATAAAATGAAAACATTAGATATAATTTATTATATCGACTGAAGGTGCTTAATGAAATTTCAATATCAAATTTTAATTCAGGAACTTTGTACGATTCCAAGTGTTTTGTCATTGACGAGCCGGATTTTGCCTTTCCGTATCTTCAGGAATTTTATCATACGAATGCAATACAACTGACACGCAAAAAACAGTTAATATCGTTTATATACCAAAGGATTTAATTAAATGTCAGTTGAGTCAGTGCAATGAGTCGACAACCTCATAAATAACACAGTCACTCCACAACCTTTCGTCTTACACGGCACACCAATGTTTTTTCTAAATATTTACGGCAAATTTACAGGTGTGTCAATATCTATAAAAATGAAAAAATTTCGACGCACATATCAATAATAACGCATTCTTTCTGCATTGTTCACTTTTTTTCTTATACTTTAACGTTAAATTTAATGTATGTTAGATTGTGTGTGTATAATATTTGTGTGCATATGTTGTAATATTTCAAGGAAAATAGTTGCTTCTGTTCCTCTATGAGTCTTCTGTTAGAATTATGGGCCGAGGCACACCTAGCATCGTTTAGAAAGACATTGGTGTACCGTGGCACACCGGTTGTGGAGCACTGCTGTACGTAACAGAGAGATTAACAAAAAATATTATATACCCAAACGCAATTCTATTAACAGAATTTAACACAATCACTTTTTTAGTTTGAGAGGCATTGCAATGAATGCTGAGCACTTGCTTGTTGAAAATAAATATATGAGTATTATAATCAATTATTAAAACGATACACCGATAGAAAGAGACTTCCTTATAATTCGATTATTATTTTTAATCCTCTCAGATTCTTAAAGGAAAGTGTATCAACCTGTTATACTTTCGATGGACTCATTATAAAGTTCCCTTGAAAAGTTATTATTTTAATCTTCATCTTTCCAAAAATAAACGCGAGTGTATGAGTGAGTGTCTAGATTTGATAGTATTAAAAGCTTGCATAAAAAAGCTCAGTTTGAATAGATGTGGAGTAATTGCAATTAAGCAACTCCTTCGAAATAAATATTTGCAAGGCTTTTATTCATTATGTGCATATAAATAATTTAGTATTCACAGTAAAGCGCAGTGAAAAAATAGCTATGTATTTGTTTGCTCAACAAAAATATTAATAAATAGCTATCAACTATATATCTTATGAATTTTGAACACTTAAATACATTGCTAATTTTTCACCGCGTTACAATGAAGCTCTACCAAGTTAATGTTAATTAAATCAATCCACTGCAAAAAAAAATCATTTTAATTTATTAACGCTGTTTGCTCTTTCGATAAAAACATTTTTAATGATATGTTATTAGTCTCAGAAAATGACTTTCCTAGTTCATTTCGTTACGCGCTGTATATGCATGCGTGTATCTATGTGCGTTTGTATGCATATATATGCGTGTATAGGTATAGTAAGTGGGGATATGAATATAAATATAATGAGTGTGGTGTCCACATGAATCACTATGAATTACTCAACTCTGCAGCGACTATTGTATATCAACAACGACATAATAATTATACAACGTAATACGTCTATACATAAGAGACGAAGAAGACTCTCTATACTCTCTCTCTCTATGCTCTGATACTGACACGTCATAGATCTTAACGCTCTATCAATTTGATGTAAAAAAATAAACAAATTGAGTGTGAATCAAGAAATGCATTGATTTGAATTAATTTTGCCGTGACAAAAAGTTATATTTATAGTCGGAATTTTACAGCAAGAAGGCTTGTTTTTTATGTTTGGATTAAAATTATTATAAGAAAATGTTTTAAGCATTTCTATAAAATTGTAAAAAAAAGATCTCCGTTTCCGAAGCGGTCAATAGTCAACGTTGTTTTTTTGAATTCTCAGAACCAATTTTCAATCAATATAAAGATTTTTAACAACTCATATACGTATGTGATGTTAACATAACCTCCCTTTTGCATACTGCTTAGAATTGCAGAAACATCAATTTGAAAACTACAGTTCATTTCTAAATGATGCTCTTCGATCATAGCTTTTCCAAAAAAAAAAAACAATATGTAGCCAACAGTTCTTATAGTGTTTTTGATGTTGAGATAAAACATGAAAACTCCATGTGGCTTACATTACGAGTTAATATGGTTGAAAAAAAACATAGTAAGTTTAAAAATTCTAAGTATAGCAAGAAAAAAAGTTTAAGTCATCACAATCAATAACATAGAAAGCTCATTAGAAATTTTGTTTTATTAATCAGTTCAGAAGTTATCAGTATAACTAAAAATATTTGAAGAATTTTTTATTTAAATATTTGTCTCCATTTAATTTCCAAGACGATAATTAGTTAATTCAAATGGACATGGTAATAAGGACTATTCATAGAACGACACATTAAAACTGTATTCTGTGTTTCGTTTCGTAAACTTTATTTACTTAAGTATAGAATTTAGAAAAACTTTGGCATTACAAAGGATTGAAAAGTGTAAATTGCTCCTTGCAATCAAAATAATAAAATATATCTAACTGATAATGCATTCTAAGGGATGATAATAAGTCAACGCAATTAAGAGTATGCTCATCACAGTCAGATAAGAAATCGTAAAATTTTGAAGAAATCTAATTTTAGTTCAATTTCAGAAGACGGGACGACCATTTAAATATTCAAAGCCTAGATTAGTAATATCTCAAACTATGCTAAAGGTGTTAATCAACTAAAAGTGATACACAATATAATTAAACAAATCGAGTTGTGCTTCGAGGCTAATTTATTTTATAAGCCTGTTTAATGTTTTCCTTGGGTATCTTTCCTTTTATTTTTATAAACCTTTAGTGTTATATTGAAAATTTTGACTTAGTCAATAAAAAATGAAGAAAGCTCATCTTCTCAGTCGTGAGTGACAAAACATGTGGAAATGTAAAGTTTTAACAATTTAAATTTGATATTGAAATCCCAACAAGCACTTTCAGTCGATATCATAATTTTTAACAAATATGTTTCTTATTTGAATTGTTATAACTTTGTACGATTCCATATATTTTGTCAGTTCTGACATTTCTGTTACATCCGTGTGATAAAATTCTTAAAGATGCCGAAAGGCGAAGCCTGAGTCATTCGTGACAAAAGATGTGGAATTGTACAAAGTTATAACAATTCAAATTTGATATTGAAATTCTATCAAGCACCTTCAGTCGATATCAAAGAAAAAAAATATTTCTTAACGAAAACTGCACTTGTATTTGAACAGAAAACGCTTGGCGTAAATTATATGTTATAGAATGGTGCTTAAAAAATAGTGACTATTAAGCACTTTCATTCAGATTTTATTTGCACAATAAATAACCGTTTATTTTTCAGTTCACGTAAATTTATCAAAAGAATTTTAATTTGAGAACTTTGAGAAGAAAATCAACTTTGTAAAAATTAAAATTAAAATTCTCTCATGAAATGATTTTTAATTGTTAATTCTTTGAATTTTGAAATGCACGGGTACAAACATTAAATGAAATAGATGGAAATGCAACTCGACTCTAAGTAAATTTATTCTTGAAATTGTTTAATGAAAGATTCATTTGTAAATATTTGCAAGACACTGAGGAATTTTGTACCTTGTTTTTTAATGCTTTATATACAGAGTTATTGCAAATTGTTTTTTTCTGTATTGTTAATATGGTTTTACAGTAGCTATGTAGACTTATTTTTTGCGTATTGCCTTTTTGTATCGAGGTAAAATGAAGACTTGGTCAGTACAAATAAAATACACTATTTTCTTGAGAACGTCGGTCCAAATTTGCCTTTTAGAATAAATATTCAAATTTTTTTGTTGTTTGTTAAGTAAAGAACGTTTTTATTAATTTATTTTGAATCATAGAACTGGTAGAGTTATACTCTATAAATGAGAGATATACTCTATAAAATTATTAATACATAGAATATACATTTAAGATGTGAATATTTCTTTCCATTTATACTGTGCTTGAAATGACATCAAGTAGGTTTTACAAAATATTGTATATTTATGATGATATATATACTTTGAGAAAAGAAAATTCATACAAGAAACCGATAAAAATTAAAAATAAATAATAGAAATGAGGTCATTCATATTTTTCGGGCCCCATACAAATACTTAAGAAAATAAAGGGTAATAATTGAATTTACTTTGTCAGGCAATTGGTTGATATAACATATCATTAATAATAAGATATATCAAATTTTAACTGTTGAAACTTTGTACGATTCCACACGGTACTGACTCAGCTTGTTGCATCCGTGTGATAGAATACCTGAATATGCAGACAGGCGAAACCCAAGTCTTTAGTGACATAACATATGGAGTGGTACAAAGTTTCACAATTTAAAATATTATTATATTAAATATTAAAATTGCATCAAGCACTTTCAGTCGATATCATAAATTAAACATACATCACTGATATAAATAAATTATATGTATACACTGAATTTTTTGTTACCATACTAAAAAGCTGCGGTTTTATTGAATATTATACATAAAACCAGCATTTTTGTTTAGCAAAATATTAATACAATAATTATTTGGAATTTTTTACATTTTATTTAAATAAGGCTGCTACGCTTCTTTTAATAAAAATTGTGAATCTCGGGACACGAAAATATAGATTTGATCTATTTCAATCAATTGAAACTTTTTATTTTTTTCCTTATATCAATTTAAGTTATGTGGAGATATCTAATTATGAACTGAACGATCGATTTATGTTTTGGCTGTCACTATCCATCTTTAGGCGATGATCGGAACTATGTTATATAATCGTAATTGTTTAATATACTCGTGTCTTTTTGAAAATAATTAAAATATTGTCCAAGTGAACCCGTTCAGTGAAGAAAAATGTGATAATTACTTGTGCTGTTGGTAAATATATCTGATTTTAAAGGTGCAATATTTATTTGTTCTTAGTAAAATTCCTATAGTTCAAAAAACATATAACAGATGGTGAGTGTCGTGTTATTGTTCATGAAGTCGGTCGCTCTCAACTTCTGCATAACTTCATATTATGTTACATCAACTAAGATAATATATCGGCTACTACCTAAAATTTTCTCAACGTAGTTCAAAGTAAACGAGCAAGAAGGGTGTGTATTGGACGAGAAGTATCTATGACCCGGATATTGAGGTACACTTAGATAACAGGAAGACCCTTATGTATTTTGTTTGAAACTCTTACGATCTAAACTATGTCATTTATTTTCAATAGAAGATTATTTACTTGGGTATTACATTAGTTCTATAATAAGACGTGACTTGTGTTTCACCTGATCTTTCAATCAGAAGAAAAATTCTAAAGGGAGTATTCTGATTTCTTTCGACTAATTTGAGGCCAAAATGAGAATTCTACCATCCTTAATAATATAAATTTGTATGTTTCGGATATTTTTTTAAGAAATCGTGTACATAATTTGTTTGTTCTTGTAGTGTAGAATCAGTCTGCCAATGGGGATGCCAATGGTAAGAGCATTAACAATGTTCAACAGTATTGCATCGGATGTTGACATATTTCATGTGGACTGATTTATAGTGTATTTGTTGAATTTTTATATTTTTATATTTAAATATGTAAATATGTTACGGTGCAAAAGCACTGAATTGATAATTTGTAAGTTTTGTACCGTGTAGTTATAATAAATAATAAATGGAAAAATATGGATACATATCACACGGTGAAAAAATATCAATGTATTTAAGTTCTACAATTTTCTTTTTATAAGATAGTGGCTGCCAAAATGAGTGAAATGAGGAAGGTTTTACCTGTGCCTCCGGGTGCATCTATGAAATAAAATCTACCACTTTGAGTTGTAATTGCATCCATAATTGTGTCATACACTATACGTTGGTCTGAATCAATTTTAGATGATTCGTTTGAACAAATTTACCCAATTCATCGACATCAAAGTGTGTTTCTCGTTGGAAATCTTGGATATGGAATGGACCTATTGCTTTTCGTTTGGGTGGCATAATTGAATTCACTGAAAAATTGATTGATATAATACTATCCGAAGTCGACCTGCAATTGGAATTCTAAAACTATGTTTTTCTATATCACACACAATTTATACGTTATATTTCTTTCAATTCGTTCTGTCATGCGACATAAAACTAAAACAAAAAATTCGGTAAAAATTCAAACATTGAAATACTTTATTCAAAAATCGAATTTTGCCTCAAAATATTCAGTACCTTACGTAAGTACCTACTTAAAATACCTACAGGTGAGTGAATGTGACAGATTTGCGTCATTCTTGTTTTCAGCGTTGCTATGGATACAATGTGTCATAAATGGATATTGTGTATTACAATAGTCTTGTATGAAAACATATTTTTCGTAAATATTTAATTAATTTTTGTAATCAAATCAAATTCTGAGTAACCTTCCTTTTGCCCGGTAGTCTAAGCAATAATTCGACAAAACACAATTGGATTCATGGTGTAGGAATGCATAAAGGACAGACAGATTCATTTTTATAAATATAGATTGATGATCATTATTTGTTAGATATTTAAAAAAAAATGTAATATACCATATATCTCTTTCAATGTTCAAAAATTTTTATTAGATAATTTAATGTAAATTTTCAATTTTATTGTTGCAATTTTTTTATTGTGTAAAGCATTTATGTAAAAAATCTTAAGAAATGTGTTGTAAATCTTGAATAAACCTTTTATTTGAGAATTTTTTCTATTTTACCCAAATTGGTTCACTGGTTTAAGAGATATTTTTTAACATATCAACGTCGTTTAAATAATAGCGAAAAAATATTCGGGCAGTTCATTACGCCCTTTGCGCGCGGTGTACAGGCGTGAAAATGTTAATATAATCATTTTGTCATAGATTAGTATGACCGGTCTAGAACGTGACTGTTCGACCAAAGCAATAGCCAAAGCTTAAGTTAATATGACAACTATTTTATGAAAATGCACTGAATTCACGGAATGTATTCTTTTTCCAGGTGGAAGTTTATAGAATGTTACTGGAGGTCTAGCTTTGTATTGAAAATATTTGAAGTAGGAATGGGTCCAACTTATGAAGATTTAACAGTTATATTGCAAGTGGAACGTTTCACCAAGAATAATAAAATTTCATATTTAAAAAAACACATTTAAAGTACTATTTCCACAATATATTATCATGACCATTTTCTCATGCCGCGATTATTATATGCTAATTGTTACTAAAAGATTGTCATGATAGTAAAATGAAATGTATTTTTAAATTAAAATACATTATTTGGATGTAGTATGGTTTTCATGTGAATTTTTTATTAGCTTTTGAACGTATTGTTTTATATACCAGCTTATAATTAACTGGATTTTTTGTGTAAATAGGCCTGTTCGTACATCGTATTCTGTTAGATAATGCGATAAGCAAAACCGGTTCTTACCATTAAATATATTGTGGAGGTATTGAGGTTTGATATTTTTGAATGAATAGTTCGAATAAAAGCATTACAGACATTCTCAAAAATATAATATCATCAATGTCTCAAACATTAGAAAAATTACTCACGCTTTTTTTGTATCCACTCCTCGATTTTATTAATTGTGTCACTTCAAATAGAGGTTAATAAAATTATTTATTTATAATTGAATAATGTAACAGGCCACACTTTTTTCTTAAAATGTGTTAAGTAAGAAAACATCTGCAGAAAACTTAAATACACAAATGTATTACGAAAATCTCCTGCGTATTAAAGAATTTTAGAGTATTCATAATACATTTATTACGAAAACGAGTCTCGATAAAAAAGGTGGATTTAATATAAAAGTTAATACCCGTAAAAAAAAATATTATAAAAATGTACAAGAAATATTTTTCACTCTTCTCAACACTTGTAAAATTGTTACTCGAAACGTTTTCATAATATACGATTCAATCGATTGAATATATTGTAGCATCTCATCAAAGCAAATCGCCTCTTCGGTATACACTATACATTGAATTAATTTACTAGGTATAATTTAAATTATAATGGGAAGGAAAACCCAGACAGAAAACCGAACACCAACCCGCCTGGGCAGCGTGGTGTTGCTATGTCCAAACCCCCCTGAAAAAAAAAAAACAGGGGTGGCCTTCATCCAGCAGTGGATCGACCCCGGCTGATGATGATGATGATGATGATGATGATGAATTTAAATTATAATTCACTTTTTTTGACTTTCAGTGATGATATTTCCTTGCATAATCTTTCCAGTCACCATAATAGAATAGGTGGGTAGCAAAATGTTTTTCTTTTTGTTTTCCTACTTCAATCAATTTCTTGGATACAAAGTTTATGACTTCAATTCAAAGTTGTGTTGATTTTAATTACTAGTATTTTTTTCCATTAAGCTTTTATGACCAAGAAAAGTATGACTGAAATGAAAGCTTATCTAAATACCTGTGTTTTTCTGATAGCTTTATTTCAATTCAGCCGTTTAAAGAAAATGGGGTGAGTGAAAAAGGAAGAAAAGAGTAAAGAAATCGATACCTTTCGAAAGAAATCACAGCCAAATCGTAAGTGCTTTTCAACATTTATTGCTTAACATGATTTTTTGACAGCTCTTGCGTTAACCCACAATTTCACAAATAATAAGTTACGGCGATTCATAAAACTAAAATAATAGTTGAGGAAAATTATGATGTACTTAATTTCACATTAATTACCATTTGATGCATATTTTCACAACATTTATCACAATTATTTTACCATCTAAAACAAAGCTAAAATTATCTAATTTTTAGAGATCACTTTTCTGTAAGATTGGTATCTTTCATAATAAAAATTATATTATATTATTTATAAAATTTATTATGACATTTTTATAACTTTATTCATAATTTGCGAATCCTTAGAAAAGGTTGCCTCCATAATCTCTTTCCTTAATAATTCTTTTCAGTTTTTGATGTCCGGTGGTCAACAATCCTAAAAGTTAAAGGTTCAACAAACTTTTTACTGTTTTTGACTCCGATTATGCAAAACCTTTTTAGAGGGTTGCTAACGTGTACATTTAATAATATACATATACACTCTGCAAATTAAATAAACCCTTAAGAGCTTGGACATGTTTACTAAAGAAAGTTTATGTAAAATGAGTGTTTTATTGTAGAATGTGTAGTATTTTGACCGCCGCTATAAACTGTGGTTTTACGAGATATAAAGAATATAATTCCGCTGTATTAAAAAAAAAAAGATTTTAAAATGACATAAAAACACAAACTCTCTAGTTTTCAAAATGTTATCTGTCGACATTTTCGTATCTTGTAAGAATTGTCATAATGATGTAAAAGTAGATACAGGTTGCTTAAAGCAAATTTTTAATTTATTTGCGTTTGAGTCATATCATATAATGCATAATAATTTCAAAAGCTCTACAATCATGGAAACATATTAAAGCTTCATGAAAATCTGTATCACCTTAAATATGCTTGTCACTTGTTAGTAAAAAAGTATTATTTTTATGGTTGATTGAAATTGATAATGCTCACAAAAAGTGAAAACCACCCATAACAATAGACTTTTTTTAGTTTTTTATTTGAGTTGACTTAAATTTGCATTAATTTAAAACATAACTTAAAAATAGTATATCATTATTTCATGATTAATGACGCCCTCAAAATTGAAAATCGACAAGTCTACGATGACCGAAGAACACTTTCGTACATTCTAAATCGATCTACAGACACAAAGCAACTTCCTTTGTATTATCATGTTTGTTTTTTATTAATTTTGCCCAATAAACTATACAAAAAATATTTAATCATGTCAAAACCAATCGTGTTAATGTTATTATAATATTTGGAAAATGGTCCATATTTTGTTTTGAGTGTAAATTTCTTTTCTTATAAACCCTAGGATAAATGTTTCTTCTTTGACGTTTCTACATATAATCAATTACAACTTAAATTTTCATTGACTATACAACCCGTAAAAATTGAATGATTTTGTTGGTTGAGTAGTTCTTAAGTAGTTTTTTGTATCTGTTTGCCTCACAAATGCCTAGAACTAATACAATTTTTACTGAGAAGACATTTAGATAGTTTTTATTCAAAGTCTTAGTTTGTATTGAAACCATTAGACAAACAACTATGAAGATCGTTTGATGAAAATATTTTTTCAATTTATTTGAATTGGTTTATTATATATAACATACGTTTGCGAGTAAAATATTTATCACAACCATGCATAGCTCTCGAAATAAATAAATTCACAATACGGTGCGATTGATAATAAAAAAGAATGAAATAATTTATGGTATCGACTGAGAGCGCTTTAAGAAATTGGAATATCAAATTTCTAAGAAAAAGAACTCTATTTAGTTATGTTAAAAATACTGAAAGGTGGAACTCGGGTCGTAAATGACAAAAAAATTGAGATTGAATAAAGTTTCAACAATTCAAGCATGACATAATATTAATATTATTTTTGTGTATACAAAATTTTGTTTTCGTATGAAATTGTGTTTCTGTTCTGATTTGTTTTTCACATTTTCTGAGCTAGAATAAGTTCATAACTACTAAAAGGTTTATATAAAAACAACAAAATACAATTCTTTCCCACCGTAAGCCAACGTTAAGAGCTTTTTGGTACTTGAACTAACTTTTGACATCTTTAGAATATTAATTTCATTACACGAATTATCAGGCTGTGACAAGCATGTATTACATATAATAGAAACGGAGAAACGTATACATGTTACATGTCTACAAATATCGATATTGATAATTTGCTTTACGGAGTGAAAAGGTTGATAACAAGGCGCACCTAAAACATTAGAGCTTTCGTCTCACCATGAAAATATTCCAAGAAGCTTTATTAAACGAAAGCTCTATATGGCAAAAGTGGAGTAAACACAACATAATAAAAGTAAGCACCAGTTTTACTCAGTCGATAAAGCTTTATGTTCACAAAAACGGTTGCTGGGCCAAAAATATTCCTGTTGTAGCAAAAGAAATTTTACATTGCTTTATTTGAAACGCTTTTTTTACCTGGAAAATTAGTACTATTTTTAAATTGTTGGGAAATTTAAATTTTCTTTTATTGACTGTCTGGGTTTCTGGTGTATTTTTATCAAATATTATTTCAGATACGATCTTTTCATCAAAATCATCGTATAATATTATTTTTAATGGCTTAGCAAATTATATTTGATATAAATTTGAATTGTTACAACTTTGTACGATTCTAAATGTTTTGTCACTATTGACCCGGATGAGACCCGATGTAGATGTTTGATCGTTGCTTGCCAAATTGAAATAAGCAGGTATTTCTGATAAAAAAAATCATTAATATTTTAATACTAGTTTATTATAATCTGATGTAAAACCCTTTCAAGAATGACTCATTAATAAGATCGTTAATGGAAATTATCACAGGCGATTGTTTTAATTATCATTAGATTAATATTATAAAATTTGTTTTAGCTGCCACTTAGTACTTGCCTTAGAGTTTGTATTTTCCTTTATGAACGTCAATTTTGTTGCTTCCGTGTGATAGAATGCTTGAAGATGCCGAAAGGCGAAACCCGGATCGTTAGTGACAAAACATGCGGAATCGTACAAAATTGTAAAAATTCAAATTTGGTATTGAAATTCCATCAAGCACCTTCAGTAGATATCATTAATTAATTATGTTTGACGTTTCATGAATTCGTTTTCGATTACGCTGCAATTCAAGACATTCAAAATACTTTTTTCGTTTTATTTTCTATTGGAAATATTTTTTAAATCATTGTTTTGTATAATATTTTTCAACAGAAATATGATTCGATTTACTGAATAAATTGATTGCTCTTGTCCTTTTTTCGATTGAATGCTTTCTTATTACTTTGTTTTTAATCTTATTATTTTGACTGAACAATCGATTCTTAACGAAAGAAATAAGCTTACAACTAATCCATTTCTTACGCTTTAACTATATCCTATTCCAATACACAGCACTTAATTTTTTACGCGTTGAACAAATTCTGTTAGAGATTCGAATTTGTTATAGTAGACGAAGTTAAAAAATAAATGAATTTTAAGGTAAATAATGCCTTTTATTATGACGAAAATTTACACTGACAAAAGTTTAAATTTGGAATCAAAACAAAAGTTACTTAGTATTCTGACTTAGTTCACAATGTCAAGTTCAAATTTTTCCTCGCCGAGAAATATGAACACGTAAAGAATTTTTCATTCGGACATCCTTCATATTGAATTAAATGAAAAAGGATTATTAATAACGGACAATATAGACGTTAATTTACTAAGCGTGTAGAGTTGAAATACCTAATTATAATATTTAAACTCTACACGCTTGTTAAATTATTTAAATCACTGTCATGTATAACTACATTACAAACTGTATAATTAAAGAGCACACAACTTGAAACAATTGAATGAAACGGTAATTAATTTAGGTTTGTTTCGATATTGAAGCGACATTAAAATATTTTCTATCCATTGATTATAATGTGTATGACATTTATGATGCGGTTTATAATTATTCTAAAATTTTAATGAAAAATACTATTGAAGCAAAATCGTAAATGAGTATTCGATCATTATTCTATAAAGGACAACATTTTTAAGGTGTTAATTGTTACAGACTGGTGGTATTAAAATTATTATAAGTATTATATTCAAATTTACGAAAAATTAATTCAAACCGCTTAAATTTCGTGCTGCATTTTTCAGATTTCATTAATTTTATTCACTATATTATTATACATTTACATAAATGTTGGTAGTTTTATAGTAGTTCTATAGTAACTTTATGAGTTGGTCTTGTCTATAAGTGTTTCAGAATCATTATACATAGTTTTAAATAATAAAAAAACATTTTTTGTACTTATTTCCACAATGTATTTTATGATCAGAACCGGTTTCGCTCATTGATAGCAAAATCAACTGATCATAAAATATATTGTGGAAGTAGGAACTAAATAATGGGATTTTATTATTTAAACTAACACGCTTTTCCATCAAGAAGTTACAGTTGACACATTAAAAGTGATTAATTCATTAAATTTAACCTGTAGAATGGACTTTAAATATGGTGTAATTTTTTAATACAGAAGTTAATATTCATATTTTTTTATATGTAAGCAATTTTACTTCGTTCAGGCATATTTTGTATGCTTCCTATTATATCTATTTGTTTGTTTTAAAGGTGTTAACATTCATTTATTGGTAGAAAGGCATGATTTTTTAAACAATAAAACACATTGTTGGTACAATTTTCACAACAGCTCCTGGTTTCGCCTTACGTTATCTTCAGGCAATAAACTGAAACTTTTGATAACTCAAAATTTGATTTTGATATTCCATCAAGCATTTTCAGTCGAAATCATAAATTAGGACGATAGTGCACGGTTAAAAAAACAAACCCTTACAGCCTTGTATCGAATCAAGAACATGAGAAGTAAATTCGTATTTTTTTTTATCAATACCGTGTTATGTAACGTGGTCGTGTAACAGCGGTTGCATAAACATAACGAATTCAAGTATGCCAAAAAGGTTTTCTAAGCTTCTCAAATACGAAAGATTTAAGCGCCCGCTTCGTTAACATATCGGATAATCCACCACTGGTAAAGGAATACTTAACCCTTTGAGGAGTGAGTTTTTTTATAAATTGTTTTTTACTATTACATCACATAAAATTATACAAAATATCTTTCAACGGGATGATGTTAGTTATAATTTTAAGTAGTAAATATATTTTAACAATTGATAAGCGTATATTTAAAAATGAAAATTAATCGTTTCATTAATTTTATGAGAGATATGTGTTGCATTAATTTCCGAAACAATGATAATAAGCAAGCGAACAGTTTGGAAATGATGATTGATAAATGACGGTCGTTTACGTGCGGGCATACTCCTTAACGGGTTAAAACACGAAAGTAGCTAGGCTATTTTACTAGCTATAAATTTCAGGTAGGTTTATATTATAATATTATGATTGGGTAGTATCAAAAACTGTTTCGTTGAAAAAATTTGTTACTATCAATGATGTGGAATCGTAGTCAGAGTCGTGATAAAAGAGTGACTTCCACCACTTTAACAATTAGACGACTTTTAAATATATCTCAATGAACAATTTGCCGGATTGGTTGATTGATCTTTGATTTAGTGCACATACATAGGAAAGGTAGGAAAACACCTGACAAAAATAAACTTTTTTTAGTCAAAGTCGTGTTGGTCAATGGAAGAGTCGAAGTCGTAGTTGAATTCATCAAAAACGAGCAACTCTGACAACTTTTTTAATTTGACGATTATTGATTATATCTCAATGAAAAATTTGCTGGAACGGTTGGTTGATCTTTAATTTAGTGCAAGTAAATATAAAAGGTAAAAAAAAACTTTTTCGTATCATTCGTTTTTTTATTCATGTAAATTTTAAATATATACTCTCTCAACATAGTATAGAATACAATACAACATTATTACGATTGAATAAACTTAATTTTATTTTTTAAATAGGCAAAAGATATTATAACACTATGTATAATTTGTTAATTTCTACAACGAATAACCGATAGAATTTTAAAATTATGAATAAAATATAATAGATAAATATTGTTAAAAAAAATTTTTGCAGGATTTCAGAAAAGTATAGTCTAAAAAAATCAAAAAAGAAAAAATGTTTGTTGTTTTCACATGCAATATGTATACGCCTGGGCCTCGTATAACACGGTTATATGGTCTCACAAAAACCTCGCGATATACAAATCCGTGTTACACAAGGTTGGAAGTTCATACAAAATTAAGGTTGTTTTCCAAAAAAAAAACCAAAATAGTTTATATAAATATGTACTTAAACAAATATACATTTACAAATGAATTGAAAGAAACTTCAACAACAAATATTCATTCATCATCGCAATCCTTATTTTTTACTCTTTTTCGAGATCGGTTTTCGAGGGACTAATAAGCGGATAAGCAATTGTCTGCTTTTAGTGTATAAATGTTAACGTGTTTCCTTATAAGTTTTCAAAATATTTTGTAATTCCCTCCTGAATTTCGAACTTTTTTCCATTATAGGATCATTATCAATAAAAAAAAACTAATTTATTAGCTAATTCCAACCCGTCCTTATTGTTTTTAATGCGAAACATGTAGCTTCGCTGTAACAGCTTCCCTAGTCATTAATTGTGATAGGGTCATTTAATATTTAATTTTGAAATCCTTTTTTCCCCTTAAACCGTTTTATATAAATCGTGTTGTATAAAAATATGCCACAAATTATACAACCGCGTTATGTAAAACCGTGTTATATGAGGCCTTGGTGTATGTATATAAATATATATGCAATGCTGCTGGGACACTTTTCGCGAAACTGTCGATGTTCTTTTTTCCGAAGTATCATTTTGTTACTATAAATAGTTTCGTCCCAAAGCACTTTGTTGAAAGCAAACAAAACTTTCCCAGTGGGCAAAAGTTTAACGCAGTATGTTGGGCTTTGCGGGATTAATGATACAATTCCCTAATGGTGCGAAAAATATTTTTCTCGATATTAAATGCGACCATCAATATGTACGTTTGGTTTACCGTTAAAAATTGAAGCTCTCTGTATTGTGGCATAGATACAATGAAAGGGTTAAAAATACTCATGAGAACTTGCACGGGTTAAAAATAATCCAGCCACTTTCATTTAGGTAAAAAAAAATTTAGATTATTTCTACATTATGAGACTCGGTGACAAATTAAAACAGTGTCTTTTAGTTAAACACATATTTCATAGTTTCCAAAAAAATTAAATAAAAACGTAAATTTACAGTTTTTTGACTTTGATACTGTTTATTCTTGATAGAAAGGCGTGACATTTTAAATAATGAAATAGTTAAGTACGCATAATTTTGATAATAAAAAATTTCTATTCATTATTCCTGCAAATCTGACTTTTACGATTGTTTATGAACTTTTATTGAATTATTGATTCGTCTTTATTTTGTTTGCAAGTAATTATTAAGAATTGTTAACATTTCATTTATTATTTAATGTATGTCAAGTTGTTGAAAAATGATACGATGCCTAATGTTTTATCTCTAACGACCCAGGTTTCACTTTTCTGTATTTTCAGGCATTTTATCACACGGATGCAACAGAACTGACTAGCAGTTCTGGAATCGTACAAAGTATCAACAATTAAAATTTGATATTGAAATTTCATCAAGCATTTTCAGTCAATGTAATAAATTAGTTTATGTCACTTGAATGGATATTGTATGATAACTTGTGCTTTGTTTTTTAGTTCTTGAATCTTTGATTTTATATACTTGCTAACTAAACTTAACACGTTGGCTGCGTAAACATATTGTACCGTTTTACAGAGGGCCTGAAAAATATCCATTTTTCGAAGCCATAAAAGTTTGTAAAATATTAGGGAAATTTATTATATTTCTCCGAATTCGGTCGCCTTCAAGGTCATTTACACCAAAAAACATTTGGGTGGCACATGTACTGGCATTGTTTACCGATCAGATGTCGAAACATTTGCAGTGTTTATTGATGTTGTGCCGTCTGTAATACCCTAAAGGCTCATTCACACTAACATATTTTTGGTTTATCTATAATTTTATTTTGAAGGGAATTCTATCCTTCCTTTTTTACTCCAGGTTTTGATTTGCAGTGATTTATTCACCTTCAAGTGTCGTTGATAATAATTTTTATTATCTGAAAAATACACTATGATATAAAAGCAGTTGAAATGTTATTTACACTCTCATAATACACTACAATAAATATATGATATTACTTTGAAATAACATTTGAATGTTAGATTCACATTTATTCGTGATTTAGTCGAAAACAGAGTTCTAAGCACAAGCCAGGTTTATTTGAGCAATCGGGACAATTGAACAACGAAACTTTTCGTTGTTTGGTGATAAGTTGAAGAGGTATTCTTTTTTCCAGTAGTTACCTAGACGATTCAATCGTGTCATTCCTGTATGAAACAGAAGTTCCAACCATAGTTTGAAATCGTCTATCGTTACGTCTTTCCATTGCGTGATTCGACTTTTATCGCCGGCGTAGCCTAAAATTGAAAAGATGTAGCTTGGTTTTTTTCAGACGCCCACTTTTTAGGTGTGACGTTTGTTGTTGCAATCGATTGTAAAAATATTACATCATCAATTTCACTATCCGATTCACTGTCAATGTAATCACATATTATATTATCAAAATCACTACCTACACTATCGTAAATAAGATCATCGCTTTCTTCTGGTCGTTGCCTTTTTGAACACGATGGCTGATCCATTGAAAAAATGAAAATTGCAAAAATATTGAAACACAAGTGCACTAAAACGTAGAACGAAGTTTATAGAAGTGTAACAAAATAGGTACGCGTTGCTTTGAAAATATGTACTCGTTAATAAAAATACATATTTCACAAAATTATAAGAAACAGTGATAAAACAAAACCAATTTACATCTGTCAAAAATATTTCCACAAACTATAGTAAAACATTTGATGTAAGTATTTCGATAAAATAAATAGTGTGAATGAGCCTTTATGTGATAGTTCCAAAGAAATGTCCCGAAACTTTTAAGCCGTAGCAGGTACTTACTAATACTGAAAGATCTATTGTTATATTGAAAACACGGTTCCCGTGACCGACGCGGGTCGATAATTCAGACATGGACACGGGAGCCGTGTCGTACGCACTATTCGAAATTTGTATAAATAATTATTTTTGAAATCAGTTGTTAATACTCGTATTGAACAAAACAGATCCTGATCGTAATATATATATTTACATATATCAAATTAAAAAAAAAAATTAAATAAAAATTGTTAAAACGTTGTACGATTCTACATGTTTTGTCACTAACGATATGAGGTTCGCCTTTCGGCATCTTCAGACATTCTATCACACGGATGTGTCAAAAAAAACAGTTAACATTGCCTATATACTAAATCTATTAATTGAATGAAAATACAGACCCCAAGGCAAAAAGTAAACTAAATATGTGGAATCGTACAAAGTTTTAACAATTAAAATTTGATATGGAAATTTCATCAAACACCATCATCCATATTCAGTTGATATCATAAAATATTATATATATATATATATATTGTGGAAATGGCACAAAAAGTGTGTTTTTATTATTTAAAAAAAATCTTGAATTTCTGTTTCTAAACAAAACATATGTTTCACCTATTTTAAGTAAATCTTCTAATTGAGTGTGTTAAATATAACACAAATAGTCAATTATTTTTATTCGTAACTTTAAAACGAAGAGGGTTAATGTACTATTTGTTTTAACGTCAGAAAGGGTGAAACACAATGAAACAATTAATCATTTAACCATCTCTTATTCATTTTAGTTTGCGATTTTAAGAGGAATAACAAAGTTGGAATTTTTATTGTAATATTTAAAAGAACTTCTGCAAAGTTCCCGTCAAATTCAACAAGTATATCAAATATATGAAATTTTACAGTACGTCCTAAAGTAAATGTTTCTTTCGTAATAAATTAAAATATACTGCGTCGATTATAATATTATATATTAAACACGGTGAAAAAATAGCAATGTATTTTAGTTCTACAAAATTATTTTTAACAAATATAGTTGATAGCTATTTCGGCTCACGCCATCGTCAGAACTATGCTTAAACTAACATTTGCTTATCTATATATAGCTGTGTAGAAAAGGTATACAACATATCCTCTCTCCTGTTCCAATGGTCTAGCTTGTTACTTTAACACACTGGCACAAAATTTTCTTAGTATGTGATTCATTAATAATAATATTATTTAATTAATAATAATAATAATAAATTCAAACTCAGCCCCGAAATGTTTGCATCTTTGTAGTAAGGGTCGGAGAATGACGGCTTTAGAACAGCTAGAAATCAATAGACACCAATTATCACAAAGGATTCTTAACGACCAAACTAACATATTAGCATCGCCACTTGTCCAGCCGTTGCACAAAGGGGTGGTCTGATTTACTTCCAGAAGGATCACTTCCGTCCCACATATAATCTTATTGTCAGAGACACCTATTGTTTCATTTAGAATTTTGAAAATTTAGTGCCAGTGTGTTAAAGTAACAAGCTAGACCATTGGAACAGGAGAGAGGATATGTTGTGTACCTTTTCTACACAGCTATATATAGATAAGCAAATGTTAGTTTAAGCATAGTTCTGACGATGGCGTGAGCCGAAATAGCTATCAACTATATTTGTTAAAAATAATTTTGTAGAACTAAAATACATTGCTATTTTTTCACCGTGTTATAATGGAGTTCTACCAAGTGAATGCCAAGTCAATCAATTATATATTAAATTTAATAAATTCAAAACGAAACCGTTTGACGTGATTGATCGAAAAATATAATATATACATCTAATTTTTTTACGAAATACATCAAATTTTTTATTCAAACATTTTATTTTCATATACATAATTTGATATGTTGGTTCCAAAAATCAAAATATTGTGTGGAGAAGTATTCAAATTTATTAATAAAAAAATAATGTTTTTCGAATTTGCGCATTTGTTTTTTCATTTTTCATTTGAATTTTGTTGATTGATAATAGAAATAAAAATAAAAGAGATACCTAAGTAAATATGCATAATTGTATGCTCTTATAGACATTATTCGTTACGAACGTTTTGAATTTGAATTTGAATTTGAATTTTTCTGGGATTAATTTGATGTAAAGTTGTTTATCCTAGATTTTTGATCAATTGATTTTTTGTTGATTGAACGGTAGATAATTTCACTTTACAAGTAATTCCGTTATAAGTTTTGGATTGATTTCTGCATTTACCGAAGCTGTAATTCATAATAATGTTCCGTGCAGTTCATCATGCAGAGTCTAGATTCATTTTGAATTTGAGTTCCATATAAAAATGTTTAATTCTAGTATTAAGATCGTTTGTTAAAATAATAATATTGTGTTGACATTCTTAATTCTTGTTGAATCCTTTGAATGTTGGTTTCTCTGACTCCTTTTAACTGTTATTATTTGGCTCCTTATAAGCCGTAAAAATATTATCTATTATGTACTTTAGTATACCTTAGCATTTAAAGAAATCGCTTAACAACAAGTAAATCATATAAAAAAGTAGATGTGTCGGCCAAAAATATCGCGTAAAAAGAGGACGGGGTAAATAAATTTTTGCCTAAAATACTTCATTCAAACTGTGAATTTAATGAACAACTAGATTCGATAAAAAAATGTGTATTTTTCTATTGTGATCTTTGTGATTCAAAACATATGTGAGTTGTTTTATCATTGTTTTGTTTTATCAACGTTCGGAAATATCTACATAAAATTTCCTGTTACGTTTATCGCGTTGCCAAAATATAAATGTTTTCTTTAAAAAAACATTTACTCATAGATTTCATAGGAAATACTTTGCTTAAAATAACTTAGAAGATAAAATAAAACAAAACAATATTAAATGGAGGACTCGTTTTTTGTAAGTACTTTATACCAAATAAATTAAATAAAATATTTGCGGTTGACGGAAGTCGTATATTTTTATCGACGAGAAAGCTGTTTTTTTTTTGATAAAGATACGTATTTTTATATTGGAATATAACGAAATTTTTCACAAAAATTATTAATGCTTATGTTGGCATAAAATCTTCAATAGTTTGATTTTTCTTTGAGAGATTGATGTGCTAAGTTTTTTCAAAGTCTAATAAGAGCAAATAGTTTTCTTCATTTTTTGAGTAACCAAACATAGTTAAACAATTTTTTTATGAGAGAAAAAATACCATCTTACAAACCATTGTATAAGTATATACTGGGTGTTTATCAGAAATGTTAACCACTCTCGGTAGTTTTATTTAATATCAGCTGTTTAAGCTGTACTTTTTGTTGGAACCGTGTGTTAATTAAGCCCAAAGCGTCCAATAATAGGTTTTTTTTTAAAATCAGTTCGGTTCTCACGGTTTTCTTTTTCAAAACAAAGTAAATAAGTAATTAGGGTTAATTATATAAAGAATATTCACAAAGTGCCCTTATCACTTTTTACTGTCTAGAACCGACTATTATGTTTACAAAAGTAACCATGAAACTGAAAATGAGCCTCAAAAATCATTACATTTTTTCCCATAAAATATTGGTTTATCATGAGTAGCCTGTAACATATTTTTGGTACTTATGCCAATCGAATTTAAAATATAAAGATATGATTTTTTATGAATGATCTTCCATAAAGTGTCTACTTTATGTCCAATTTTTGAGCACGTTGTCGACTTGAGGTTAATTGTACACTTTCTTAGGCAGCAACAATGTTTTCAGCTGATTTTCTCGTACGGTATAGCCCAAACGTTCGTTTATTAACAACATACATAACATCTAACTCCTCAATCAATCATAATAAAAATTACGATTAAAACACATTAATTTATCAAATATGTTGTCATTATAAATTTTCGATGGGCAAAATTTATGACTATCAAATATCAACTGTGAAAATTAATTCTTACCAAAACGATGCCAAATAAAAGTAGTTTACCTTCTTGGCAAATAATTTGTAATTAAATGAAATTTTGAAAGTTCAAAAATAAAAATTATCAAAACATATGAACAGCGGCTTTGTGTTTCAAAATAAATACTGTATTATACTCACAAATATTACAAGGAACAGGATGTACACTTTTCTATAAAATAATACTTATCAATCTGATAAATATTCTGTCATTAATATTAGAATGATGAGCGATTCTATTTTATTGTCGGATCACGTAAAATAAAAATCTAGTGAAATTTTTACAAAGGCAAATATTGACCAATAAAATTTATGAAAAAAATCAATAAGAAATAATTGGCTATATATTTTATATTTTGGTGTATATGAAAAGAATTTATAAACGGTCTTTATTTTAAATAAAGGTCGATTGTTTGATTACGCTATGATGAAAACCTAAATAGTTTTTTACAGATATGTTATTCTTGTATTACATTTACACGCTTGAAAAAACGGCTTTTTGCTTCAGCCAATCAACCAAAAAATATTTTTTAATATTCATTTTTTTAACGAATATTATTTTATGAGAAATCTTGAACGCTAATAATGATAATAATACGTCATGTTGTTTTGAAAGCTTCCGTCAATTTCGATATTAAAAGTTCAAGATTCATGTCAATGTTTAATGGCAGCAGGATGTAAAGAGATATTGGATTAAGTTCTACAAGATTATTCACTTTGTATGAACCAGAAGTTGGTGTATTTAAAAAAATATATTTTTCAATTACCGTGTTTTCGTTATATATGAAATATTGGTGAAAATAAATTACAAACGATAATTATTAATGTGCAACGTAATTATTTTTTAAGCAATTGGATAACGCACAAAATTAATCGTTAGTACTAATTTATCATTAAATTGAAATATCAAATTGTATGATCTGGAAATTGTCGATATCTCGATAAGAAATTATGAATGAGGTTTTTTGATCTCGATTTTGCTTTGTTATTTATATCTTTTATTTTCAACATATTTTTTAAAAAACATTTTGACATTGCAGAAATAATAAACTTATAATTTGTAATTTTTGTAGCGTGCGTACCAAATAAATAAATAATTATTTATTAAAAATATATTGAAACTGATAATTTCTTAAATAAAACTTATGGTAACTTAAATCAGTTTGAGACAGACTTGAATCATCACAAACATTATAAACAGATCATAATTTGCTGAGCATTCTCACCTAATGATAATCAATTGATAATGATCATGATAAGAGAATTCGTTATCAAAAGTGTTTCATTATTTGCATATAATGCATTTACACCAAGCGATAGTTCATACCTAAAAAGATATTATTGGTAGTTGAAAAAGCTTATCAATAGTCATATAATGATAAATTTTATATGTTCAGCTCTGATTTTTAAGTATCGTTATTCAAAAAAAATCTTAAATTTTATAATTTCTTAAAATATAACACTTGTACATACCCAAATTTTATTATCTTTCTGAGCAAGCTTTTAAAACTTAATACATTCAAAGGCGATAAACGCAGTCAAGCGATATTCAAATGCGTTCGGAAAAACGCTTTCCAGATGAAATCGCAGCCGTACAATAAGGCATCGCCTGCTATTTGTCACTTATACGGCAGTACATGTCCGATCGTCGGCAGCTGCAGACCTGTGCAGTGATCGTGTATAACTTGTTCTTAGAGAAAAGTTTTTAACGATGTGAATAGTTTCCACAAGTGTTTAATTAAAATCGTGATTTATTAACGACTTGTCAGTTTGAATAATTAAAGTTTTAAATGTCTTAGTGATTTTGTTTCGTAAATATTTATATTTTTTTATTTAAAGTGAAACTAACTGATACATTTTGTTAGTCACAAGTAATTATACAAAAAAAAAATACAGTTGGCTAATTTTCTTAATCAAGGATTCTTGTGTAAAAAATTACTGTGGCAGCAATGTAAATATCAGGATATTGTATGTAAATATTTGATGTGCAAACCATTTTTTTCTATTGTAATTAATAATAACATTGATAAAATTGTGAAAAAATTTTAATTTATTTTGATAAAAGAAAATTAGAATTTTTTTACATAAAATCAGTACAAATTTAAATTAATCCATACTTCGTGCTTCCGAAGCAAGTTTTCATTTTGCAATTGTTTTCGATATATATATATTTAATGCTATAGTCTGAATGATTTTTTTAACATAGCAATATATTGCAAGTGATAAAATTTGTCACATTGTTACTTTTTTCCAAGTATGAAAATTAAAATTAATCTGTCTAGATGATAAAATGCCTATAAAGGTATGTGTATATATATATATATAAAAGGTCAATAAATGTCTTTTTTTGTTAATTGTTCGTAGGGAAGTTTCGTTATTTTACGATAGATTTTATTTTGAGGATCAAACCCTAAAACTATGTAATTTATAAATTTACTTTTTGAAACTGCTTCTGTTGCTTCCCAGTAAAATAAATTACTTAAGAGATAAATTTTATAAATGTTCTGTTCAACTCAGACTTAATTTTTATTTAAGTTTGCAATGGACAATTATTCTATTCCTTATCTCTGTCAGCCATAAAAAATACGTTCTATAGCATATTATTTGATGTAAATTAAAAAAAAATCACTAACACGGAAATTATTGCACATGCTTATTGTGACAAATAAAATCCAATTTCATCAATTCTTCAAGGGCTTCTTTCTTTTTTTGAAAAGCACCCCTATTTTTGCCTTGAATTTGGGTTTTCAGCGCTTTCGTTTCATCACTATTCTCAACGTTCTTGAATCGTACAGCACTTTAATACACTTACATATTGTTTTGTAAATAATTTCATTTACTAATTTTACCGGAAAGTTTATATTAACTGAATGAAAAAATCAAAATTTTTCTATATATTGCATAATATTAAAAAAAATCAAATAGTACATAAACGTCATTCAAAAAAATAATCTCTCGTTTCTGATAATTATAGTAAGCCCCATATAGTGTTCCCTCATATAAATAAGTTTCATATAGTGTGTGCAGCAGTCCCCCGTATTATGGTCCCCCCTATACAGCAGTTTTTTTTTTTAAAGTGAAATTTTCAAGGTCAAGTGAGAATTTATATAAATACATATTTTATTACCGTGCATTGAAAATATTATGTATTTGTCAGTAGCTGTTTGTCCCTTCATTTTACTAGACTCATTCAATGCCATTCAATGTTCAAATCACTGGGAAGAATGTTTAATTTGCTGATTTGGGATGTTTTGAAAAATACAATTGAAAGAACTTTATTTCAAATTTGGAAGGGAACATGGTTCCCTATAACGTAGTATTCCTAAAGCGCAATCCAAATATCTACGCTATAGGGGGTCAGATATAGATTCAATTGAAAGCTTAACAGCGTTGGTTTAGGTACAACAGACCCAATGAAGTCTAAGTCTATTTGGCGAGTTATGATTTCGATAAATTCATATTTCACTAACAAATAACCCTTTATAAATGAAAAATATTTTTCAATACAGATGTGACATTGAATCTAAATAATTATTACCAAACGATTTCTGGTGGCTGCACATGAGAGCCACTGGTATTAATAAAAGTGTATTTAATTGTTTATGAGAAAAAAAAACTTGTAATATCTAAGTGTAAAATACTCCAATCATTAATTTGATAAATAATTATATTCAGTGACTAAACATCGTCCAAAAACAATTCGCAAATATATTTTACTGAGTTGAGGTCAATAAAATTAAAAAAAGTTTGGAGTGCAAAAGTTAATTATCAACACTTGTAACAAACATTTCCGAGGTAAAGTTATTTTATTGTTTTAAGTATTAATTTTTAAGAAGTGAATATTTTTTAAAATGTCAAATGTCATGAAATTTTCTTTTGAATAACATGTTTGTTAATAAGCCTTTATTTTATTAAAATGTTGTGCGATAAAGCTGGTATATAAAAATTGGAACGTAAATATACGTTAAAAAGGTAAAAAAACTTGAACAACTCTATTGGTAATTTTATTTAACTTATTTTGATTTATTATTCAGAGAATTTCGAATCTCTTCACGCATGACTTACTTATACATCAGATTCTTGATTGTTAAGTGGCATTTTATTTTTAATATAAGAAGGTTCTTCAAATAAAACGAAATATGTCTAAAAATTTATTGAAATATATAAATTTGAGATCGCTTAATTCATTTATATGCTTGCTAAGACTGATTTTACTGAGAAAATTAATATAAGAATTATCGTTGAACATACTTACATACGTGATATAAAATTATTAATTTTAGGAGAGCAAAGAAACAAATTTTCACTTCAAGAGAAAAACAACTTATTTTTTATATTAACATTATTTTTGAGTGAGTGCTACATTTAATCTTAATTGTTAGTTTTTTTTTTTTTTAAATAATAAAAACACATTTTTTTAGTACTTATTTCCACAATATATTTTTTGATCAGGACCGGTTTCGCTCATCGCGAGCATTATCATGCCTTTCCATCAAGAAGTGACAGTTAACACCTTAAAAGTGATTAATTGTTAGTGTTGAAATGAAATGATTAAAAACATTTATTAATCAATTAAACATTTTCGCTAGATGAATAAACGTTACATTATTTATATAGTTTTCATTAAATGATATATTTTTAATTTAAATATTTTACTCTTTGTAGTTGATATTAATTTTTGGTGGCACCTCTAGAAAACGAACTTATTATAAGTAAAATATTAACATGATAACTCTCAAAGTTTAATCTCAAGGAAATCAGTAACGTTTGAATTGTTTTTTAGACAAGTAAATTTGTTTTAGCATACAAGAGTTTTATTTCAGTGGCACACTCAGTGTCCAGTTTTAAAACTATGGGCGTTGTGGCACGCCAATGCCGAACGTTAATTTACTAAATTGATTTTCTGTTTATTTACGGATGTAAATCCTTTATAAACATAGATATGCATTATCATTTAGCCGTTTTTCAGTGTTTATACTAGTTAAAAAAACACAAAATAAATATAATGATCTTAGAAAATCTTACGATCTTGTAGTGGAGATATCTCAATCGATTTATTTCTTCAAAAACTTCTTACAATACACTCTAAGCAAGAAAAAATACCTGAGACTTACGGTTATATATTATATAATATATGTTTATATATAACCACTGTTACTAAGCAGTTATCAGATCATTGTTGAAATGTTTTGAAAGTATTCTTGATGTGATTATAATAAGAATAGTAAATCGAAGAAATGATAAGACGTCCAAGAGATACTGCTAACAAACAAAGTTGATCATTAAATACACTTATTAAGGAAAGGTAAGAACAAACCCAAGCAAAATTAAGCTTTTTTTGGTCGGAGTCTTATTGTTTTTAATGTCGGAATTAGAGTTATGTTTTTGGTCAAAGTTTGAGTTGGGAACGTATTTTCTTAGACCTTCATATAAAAAATAAAAGTCATAACTTTGCAATTTGACAGAGTAATTAGGTCAGCTGACCGCTGCTTAGAAAAATAAAAAAAAATCAGTTTCGATATTCTGGCAGAATAGAATAGAATAGAAGAATACAAATTTATTACACTTATGTTAATTGTGCTGATTGATAGTGAATATAAGTTTTAAAAAAACAGAGATCTGCAAAATTATATTTACAAATTAAAACAGAGATCGAATAATTTGCAGTATCAAGTTTCTTTCGAAGATATTTAATTTTTGTCTACATAGCTTCGAAAAATATTTAAACATTACTCAATTATTTTTTGAATTCAATTAGTATTTGATCGTTGTGAATTAATTCAAATTGCGCAGCTCTCTCAATGACTAAATCTATTTAATGAAAAGAAATACTTTTGCAGTCAAAAATGCCCAAGGTAACACTTTATTGACTCTTTTTCCTCAAATGCTTCCCGTTTCCATTAAAGAAAAGCAATCTTCCAACCACAATTATGTCCTACACTTTATGTTCTTTCCACATCATTGAATTTTGAATGAAATACGATTTCCTGACTTCAAATATTGATTTTCGTTATATTTTCCAAAAAAACGGTAATGAAATAGAAAATAATTGTATAACTATCGCATCTTTTTATATAAAAGTTAACTAAAAAGACTCTCCAGTCTCAAATAAGTTAATAAATAATTAAATAAAACCTTTATTCAATTGTCATTAACTGTGTAAACTTTTATTAAAATAATATTTTTATCTCCTGAAAAATTATATAATGGTTTCGCTCATCGCGAGCATTATCAACAGAAACCGGTCATGATCAAAAAATATATTGTGGAAATAAGTGTACTAAAAATGTGTTTTTATTATTTAAAATAAATAAATGTTTTAAGAATAATTTAAAATAAAGAAATTATCTCAAAGAGCAACATTAATAAATGATTTTAAAAAATTCGGTGAAAAAATAGCAATGTACTTTAGTTCTACAAAATTATTTTTAACAAAAATAGTTGATAGCTATTTCGGCTCACGCCATCGTCAGAACTAATCTGACTATAGTTCTGACGATGGTGTGAGCCGAAATAGCTATCAACTATATTTGTTAAAAATAATTTTGTAGAACTAAAATACATTCCTATTTTTTCACCGTGTTATAATGGAGTTCCACCAAGTGAATGCCAATTCAATCAATAAATTTTAAAAAATCATTGAAATTCAATGATTTTACATAATTATTTGAGTCCTTTGCTATGTTATTTATTTTACGTAAAAAAAAAATGAAACTATTATTTTTATTTATTTATCATTTATCTTATTGTCTCTTAACGCAGTGGTTAAGGACTTTGTTATTATGGAGACACAACTAAACATACACAGCCGATAGATTAATCGTCAATATACCAGATTTGGTCGGTTTATTTGAACACGAGTACTAAGACAATGGTCAGATTATTTTTTATTGTATGGATATGAAAAAAAGATACAATAAAGGTCATAATCTTTTTAGTGACCTTATCAATATTACCTCAACACCCCTGATGCCACTAATACAAAGAAATCATGTAATTATTAATAATTGAATTTCAATGGACTTATAATATAATCATTTAATTTATATTATAAGTTGAGTTTATTGAATTTCTCAAAAAAAAAATCATAAAAAAAGCTAACATTTACTGATGATGTCGGATGCCGATATCAAAAACGATATCTAAATTTTTGAAAGATTAAATACTTTGAAATTTTTATAATAACGAGTAATTTCCAATTCAGTAGATAAATAAAAAAAAAGATTTAATATTCGTGCAATGCTAAGTCACTTTTAAGGTGTTAACAGTCACTTCTTGATGGAAAGGCATGATATTTTAAACAATAAAAACACATTTTTAGTGCTTATTTTCAAAATGTATTTTTTGTTCTGGACGAGTTTCGCTCATCGCGAGTATTATCAACTGTAACAATTTTCAAACAAGTCTTTTTATACTTATTAGGTACAGAATATGATCGAATTTATCATTTCAACTTCGGGTGCATAATGGATTATCAATATCACATTTTTTTTTTTTTTTTTAGTCAGTTTTTTTATCAGTTGATAATGCTCGCGATGAGCGAAACCGGTCCTGATCAAAAAATATATTGTGGAAATAAGTACTAAAAAATGTGTTTTTATTATTTAAAATATAATGCCTTTCCATCAAGAAGTGACAGTTAACACCTTAAAAAAAAAAAAAAAATATCACATTTACTCTTTTAAACATCTACTTGATTTGTCAGTTATGACTTTCAGAGTATTATTTAATGCAAGCAAAACAGATCTGCGCAAGTCGGCCCCACATATTCTTGAACCAATCAACTATGCTAACATAGCGCCAAATAAGTCAAATTGCAAGTTAATTCAATAATTATCGACTTCACGGAGAGCGTCAACGTTTGTTACGCCACTGAACATATATATTCCAGGGGTGAATAGAGATGGTCAAAGAAGAAAATATAAATAAAATACATTATTTATGGAAAATTATATAATATAATATGTAAGTAAGATTATGTTACTTTTCCAATCAGACAAAATTATTAATGAATTTAAAATTCGAAATATTTAATGCTCTTTTATAAGTTATGATATCGACTAAGAGTGCTTGATGGAATTTTAATATCAAATTTGAATTGTTAAAACCTTGCACGATTCCACATGTTTTGTCACCAACGACCCGGGTCTCGCCTTTCGGCATCTTCAGAATTCTATCACACGCATACAACAGAACACAAGACAGAGACTTACAACAGAGTGCTGTTGCATCCGTGTGATAGAATGCCTGAAGATGCCGAAAGGCGAAACCCGAGTCGTTGGTGACCGAACATGTGGAATCGCACAATGTTGTTACAATTCTAATTTAATGTTATTTTGTTCACGTACATATTAACACATACATATTTCAAATTAATATTTTGATCATCAATATGTTCGTTACTTTTTGCCTAATTTATTTTGTTCAGCATCAAAATATTTATAAAATTACTCTGACTTATTCGAAAATTTCATTGTTTTTGTATTCGATATTAAAATAACTCATATATTATGTTAAGGTATTATCATATATTATTATATAAAATTATTTGGAATCCCTAGTAACGTAATACTATTGTAGAAGAGCCAAGAACCCTGGCCGTCATTTATTACTTGGAGTAAGAAGTTGTATCACACAGTAATCAAAAGATGTTCATCGTTATGCACAAAACCTTGATCGCACATCGAAATGACTTGTCATGACATACCGATGCAAATCAGTTTAATTAAATAATAAGAATATAATGATAAATAATCATTAACGATTTTATTGCAAAAAATAACGAATCGACAATATCCGTTATTAAACAAATTTAATGATATTTAATTTTTTAAAAGTTTTTCTATTATACCAAGACTTAATAAATTAATCGTAAAAACGTTTTCATAAAGTACATGTGTACTGAAAAGAAAATCTAATTTGAAATATTTAATTCAGTGAAACACCGTAGACTATGCTCTATTTGTGGACTTAAAAACTTCTTGACATTTATAAGCTACTCATTCAAAATAATTGTGAATTTAAATCTTATTAATTATACTACCAAATGAGTTTTATTTTTTAATTAGAATTTAAATAGCAATTAAATTTTCACAAGCTTATTACAAATCACGTAGTATTTTAATTGTTTTGAATATTGAATAGTCATTATTTAAACTTTCACGGAGGATGTCATATAACTTTAAATTATAAACAAAGTCAGTAATATTAATCTCAGTTAAATTAAATGTCGAATTTTCAATTTATTGATATAAGCTTTGTCAAGTTATTTTTGAGTTGAAAGTAAAAGTACATTATTGGATAATTTTGAAATTTTAATATTAAAATCACGTCTAAAATGCTTGAATAATTTAAAGTGCGACAGTAAGTGTACATGGCATAGACATGTTTTTCGTCAATATTCACCGATGAAATTGCAATAATTGTATAAAACCAAAATACATTCATAAACACAATAGATTAAAAATAAATACCAATGTTTCATTATATTTCATTTCTAATAATATTTATTGAGACTGTTGATATAAGGTTTAAAATTGTAATCACGTGAGATAGCCTCGATGAGATTTTTTTAAGTCGCCAAGGGAAAATTCAACACAAACATTCATACCCAAAATGACAAAAACAAGATGATTTTTTTAAATATCTGACGTTGACCATGAAATCATAAGGCCGTTTTGGATCCCAGACTTCTTTAGACGCCAAAATACAATACAATAGCTCTTACCAAAAGTGTCACTTTAACAGAAAGGTGGAAAATTATCAAATTGTTTTTTTTTCTATCTCTAATATTTTTTTCGATTTGAATAAATGTTTTGCTTATAGCGAACCTTAAAGCACGACATAAAATAAATGTACAGTGCTGATCGATGTTTTTTTTCTAGTATTACATACATAGATTTCACTAAAATTGACTATTAACAAATCGAAAGTTTATGATATCGACTGAAAGTGCTTGATGGCATTTCAATATCTAATTTCAATTGTTGAAATTTTGTACGATTCCAAATGGTTTGTCATTAACGACACTGGTTTCGCTTCTCAGTATTTTCAGGCATTATTTCACATAGATGCAACAGAATTTTGTCAGTTCTTGTAATAGAATTCATGAAGATGCCGAAAGGCGAACCCGGTTCGTCAGAGACAAAATGTGTAGAATAGATCACACAGATGCAACAAAACTGATGATATTTAATCATTACTGAAAATTATAGCACGTATACAACAGAACTGACACAAAATAAACAGTAAGCATCGGTTATTTACCAAATGTTACAATGAATTAATTACAAAAGAAAAATACAGACCTTTAGGCTAGGATCCAAATAAATAACTGAAATAAATTTAAACAATATTTATTTCATAATAATAACACTGAATTACAATATATTGATAAGTTTTATTACCGCTTAATACTGATATTGGGTCTTTTATGAAAGAATTCTACATCAAATAATAATCAAATATCATTAAAATGCAGTTCCATGTGATAGAATCCCTATCCCGAAAGATACCAAAAGGCGAAACCAGTGCTGTAAGTGAAAAAACATGTGGAATCGTAGAAAGTTTCAACAATTCAAATTTCGTATAAAAAATAAAGGTATGCATTCGAAAGTATTGCGTTTATCAGAAATGTTTGATGGACAACAAAGGGATGATATACGTTTTTTTCATTTGGCAATCTTGCAAATATTTGGCCCTACTTCATTTGTTTGTTCATGCGCCGCATTGTCTTGTTTGTTTCGAAGGCATGCAAAATTATTTTCGTGCAAGAATCTGTCGTATTTCAGAAGTTTTCATTATGTCGCGGTTGAGTCTTAAATTGAAAGCTTATATTGATAATGTACGAATGTGGTGGGCGTTGTTAAGCGTATCAAACATTTTTGACACAATGCATTTATGCCGTAGTAAAAAAAAATGGTACGTGTATAAAATTTAAAATTATAACTTAAATTATGCATCGTAAAATTCTGCTTCCAATCAAAGCTCAAGCTTTTTGTTGATCTATAATTGAATTTGAATCGTTTGAATTTAAAAAATTTCCGCACGTTTTGATATTGCTCAATTTTCTGAATCATTATATATCTTAGAAAACCGATGTAAACGAACTGAAAAATAGTTAAAATGCTATATCATTGTTTTATGAAACGAATTGAGAATAATTAGAATTGACTGTTTGGGATCTAGCTTGATATCTATATTCATTTTTTAGTTAACTGTTACTTTTTGACTGAAAAGCATGATATTTTTTAATATTTCATGGCCTCTATCGGCTTCTTTCATTCAGAGTATTATCAACTGATAGGATAAATAATTACAACAACCCTTTCTATGCAAAATTTAAAAATAAATAGTTAGAAGGTACACAATACTTAAATATATTAAAGAATTAAGAAAACAATAAGAGTTTTTGGTTTTTGTATACCTGCTTATTAATGAATTTAAAAAAATGTGGATAGGATTTTTTGTAAATTGTATACTATCAGTAGATAATTCTCGCGATGAGTGTAACTGGTCCTGATCGTAAAACAAATTGTGGAAATTTTAACAAAAATATTGATTTTAAACGGTTCGAATTTCATTTGAAGACTGATGCCATTTTAATTTTCGATTTATATATCAATAGATATGCATTAAATACTCTAGAAAGCTTTCAAGTATAGCTTTAACAATATCAATTTAATAAAAATCAAAAGAAAACGTTTTTCTATTTCCAAGCAAAATGATGTCGTATTGAATGAGGCACATAAGCATGAGAAATGCAGTTGTTTCCGTTTTCAACACGAATAGCTTATGCTAGTGTAATCTGCACTATTGTTTTAATAATGAGCGAGTTTACTAAGAGTTAACAAATAAAAATTTAAATTCAAACGTAGATATAACAATTAATTAATTAAACATGAAAAGTGCTAGTAACTAATTGTGTTAAAAAAATTCTAAGATTTTATCAAAATACTAACAGACTCAATGTTGAGAGTTCTTAAGTGTAATTGTGATAAAATGTTTGAGATTCATCTTAATAAAAAACGAATTGAACTACGTATGGGCCTTAGTAATCGAAGTTGATCAAATTCCAATTCGTTTCACGCATCGCTGACATTGACATTTTTTCGTTCAAAACGCCACTGCTGTTGTTTAAAGACGTATCACTTTAAGTTATCTTTTTGCAATAATTTTCATTTCACATTCGACAGATAAAACAACGTTTGATAATATATGTACTGTCCTGTTTTACAAAATTCTAGATTGAATTTCTATTGGTATTTTAAATGTTTTATTTACTGTTTCATCGTAATGTTTTCAGACTAATGTATAAGGCATAAGTGGTGAACCTTTTTGATCCTGAGTGTCATAAAAATGTTTTTTTTTCTTTAAAATAATACTACGTCGAGTGCCACATGCTATAGAAATAAAAAAAATCGTCAATAGTTTGTGTCACTTAAGATTTTGAATGCAAACTAAATTGAACGTTGAAAACTCTAATAATGGCATAATAAAAGAAAAAATTATAAAAGACTGAAAAAAAATGTAAGAACACACAAAGCTTTATTATAATTGAGAATGTTGTTGTTGAATACTAGAGGCCAAATGTTTTATACAGAGTAAATAGTTAGTAACTTTTAGTTGAATAAAATAAGTAATACATTTGTATGTTAGTTTAATTCTTATGTCTGATTTTATAAATTAAAAAATGTGAAAACGCCCATTTATATTTATATGACATTAAAAATTACTTGTTTTTCTCTTCGTAATAAAACATTCGTGTGAAATGTTAATTCTTGTCGCGTACCACCTGTGACACGCGTGCCATTGGTTCACTATACCCGGTATCGGGTAATGCAGCACGAAGAAAGGTGGTTTTGTGTAACCATGTTAATTGTTCCTATCGTTAACTGTATGCAGCATTTAAAATTATCATTTAAATAAAGGGCGACTTAGTATGAATATGCCTACAACGAATTTTAGTTGTATCACACTCAACGAATCTCACTAATTATTCATTGTTCATTTAAATAAACAAGACCATTATCCGCTTTCATTTAACTTCTTTCATTACTAAGATATTAGTCGTTCCAATACTAATCTATTTTTATATTTAAGACAAAATTACATCAAAACTATAATTATTTGTATATTATATATAATACATTGAAAAAAATGAAAACAATTTTTTATATATAGCATTATGTGTAATTTGTATTCGATCAGTTTATATTGCTTACGATGAGCCAAACCGGTTCTGATCATAAAACAATATTACGACAATAAGTACTCAAAATGTGTTTTTATTATTAAAAAAAAAATCTTTTTCTATTTATGACTGAACCATAATTGAGAAAAATCGTTCTTTTGCGAATAAGCTTATATATTTTTTTATTAATTGAATTGGTATTAACTTGGTAGAACTCTATTATAACACGGTGGAAAAATAGCAATGCATTTAAATTCTATAAATTAAACTAAAATACATCGCTATATTTTCACCGTGTTATTTTTTTTTCCTTTCTGACTAACAGTACTTAAGTGAAGTAATATATTTTAGAATTAGTTGTCTGTGTAAATTGTACAATGGCTGTCTTTCTTGACTCTCTGCAACATCTTTTTTCTATGGCCTTGCATTTAAACCCGTTTCGAAAAAATTACCCATGCGAACTTGGGACCCTTGGCCAAAATCGTTGTATAATTACTCTATTTTTAAAACCTGTTTTTGGTGGACAGCAAGTTAAGAGTATTATGCATTTCGAAAATATTTCAGACGGCACTAAAAATGAGGATGAAATTTTTTTGTAACCAATTAAATGTTCATATAATTTCAAGACTTCAAAGTCTTAAATTAAGCTAACGTTGAGTTAGAATAACTTTCGAAAGCGATATATGAATAATAAAAGGTCGAATTTTGACAGGTAGCTGGCGATAAGTAAATAATCTTTGAGATACAGTGTGATATTAGTAGCCATGTTTTCTTACTTTGAAAATTAATTATTTATCATTTTTAATAATCGCTTAACATTAATAAAACGTAGTTAGAATGCTTGACATTAAAAAAAAGCGTTATAGTTTTCGTATTTCCTATGTAAACATTTTTTATAATGTTAGTTATTTATTAAAATCGAGGTCTGTAAACTTAAAAGATGTCGATAGTCAACAATGAAAAAGGAGTTATTACTTAGTCCATCGATAAGCAACCCGTAGCATAGATAAGGCACGTGAAGTTTTATAGTTTTACGCCTTAAAAAAATAAATTATTAAAATCTAAAATAAATATTTTACTCGGTATTTTAATGATTTTTTTTACAAATATGAGGGTGTTTGTAAATAAGTCACTGCAAAACAGTTCGTAAACAAAATTGTCTTAATATCGAATAGAGTTACTAGTTTTATTTACAGTAACACGCTAAGTTTCCAGTAGTTTAAATGTCCTGTTTTGTGGCACACCAAGGCATTTGGGGTGGCGAGCACTGAATTAGATTTTATGATTATTTTTCCAATTTTTTATTTATATTTCATCTTGTCCACTTAATAAAAGAAGATATTGGAATGATTATTATTATTCCTTGAGTTTTCATATTTAACATTCTTGTAGTCAGTAATTAGATGTTTACATTGTTAACTACCCACATTATATAGTTGTATAGAGAAAAAATCATTTTGCTCCGTTGAAAAACTTAGCTGTGTCTTTTCTATCAGTGTCGAACCAATAATAAAGACGAGTGTTGAACTATAGGGTTAATTTTAATTGCTTGTGATCGTATGTTTACAAATGTCCGCTTCTAGTTGTACCAACTGTTAACGATAAACAAAATACGTATTATAACATTGATAGCAGTATGGCATCAATGTAATAAATGTTTAATGCAGAATAAAATTGATAATCATATGTATATCTCGACAAAATGACGATGAATTTATCAACTCACCAGTTGCTTGTCTCATATACAATTTTAACATGCACAGTAAAATATCATACTTAATTTATCAGAGCATATAAAGTTTTGAAGAATTGGATTATCAGTTGATAATGGTGATTTTTAAAATTTATGGATGGGGCTATACGTACATATAAAATTTTATTTTATTGATTTAATTTATGACATCGATTACAGCTGCTTGACGGAATAACAATATACTATTTGATTTATTGAAACTTTGTACGATTCTCTATATTTTTTCACTATTGATCCGTGTCTAGCGAAAAACCTTTTACCGTCTTCAGGCATTTCTTTACAAAGATGTTCTATCATGAATAAACATATCTAAGTTTAGTTGCAACATTGTGACATAACTGAAGATGCCAAAACATATGACAAAATATGTGAAATCATATAGATTTTCAAAATTCAATGTTCTTATTTTGGTGTCTTAAAAAAACCTCCAAATATTCTTGTGTTATCTGCTGAAAGCTACTGTTAACTTTAGAAAGCTCGTGACACGCGCTCTTTACTGTAAGTTAATTGTTGTATGCCTATAACATTCCTACAAGCGCAATATTTTGACAAACTTAACGGTATGGCAGGGTATAAATATGAACAAACATTGTTTTTTTTTTATAGAAAACGTACTGTAAGTAAATTGTACTATTTCTATAACATTAAAGCAAGTGTAAGTAATAAATTGATAAAGTTTCATTGCAGTCGGATGAACGGTGTGGCAACGCATAAAATACGAACAAACAATTGATTTTTGCTTTATGCTCTTGGTTGAAAATCAATATATGCACATGTCTTTTCAAGATAATAATAGCGTTAATAAAGTTTTGAAAACATACAAATATCTTATTCGAATTTTATAAAAAATTTCATTCTTGTATCTATATAAAAATATATTTATCTGAATATCACTAAATGTATTTTTTACAAGTTGTTGAGTAAAAGCGATTTTGTTTATGAATATGAAATAAGAATTAACTATCGATAATGAAGTCATCTTTAATGAATGCAAAATAAAAAAATAAAATTGATTTTATACAAAATATTTCACACGAGTCTTATTGCTGAAGTTTTGTTTTAATACGAAATTAAATCTCAACGATGAAATCCTTCACTCTTTGTTAAAAAGTTTATATAAGATGTGTTTCTTGCGAGATGTAAAACATATTTAAATTCTAGCGTTCATTGACTATTGAACCAATAAAAACGTCTGGATGATATCGCCGAAACCTTTTTTAAAAGCAACATTATATAACCGAATAAAATATTACTGTAAAAAATTCCAATATAACATAATAAACAAGAGTGTAAATCCACTAATATTAAACACTTTTACAACTAAATAAACATTTTAAATTAAATAATATAATTAAATAAATATGTGTATTTGCGTGACAAGAAACAAATTATACGATGCAGGTAATAGATGAGTGAGATTTTAGGTTTTTAGGACTGCAAATATCCATCAAGAATTGACACTTCTGTCGCCTTAGTGACCTTCACAAATATTAGCGACACAGTATTCACAACTTTGTTTTTATACTGGCAGTATTATAATCGATGATGAAAATGTGTGGAAATGTTCGAAGTTTCAACGATTCAAATTTCATATAGAAATTCCATCATGCTACCCACATTAGTTGAAGTATTTCGTACCTATTAATTTGCAGAAAATATGCTCAATGCATAATATGTTACTATTTTGGGAGTAATGGATGCTTAGAGATATCGTGGTTTATGGACGTTTTTCGACAATTTTCAACGTTGTAGGCGCTATGAATCTTTATTGCCAACCTTCATAGCTACATCTAGAAGATCTTCAATCTTTTATCAGTACTCTATTGCCCAAGCGTTGTTTTTATTACCCTGTATATTTGTCTCGATTTATTTGTGGGTCTATCTGTAACGCGTTTGAATTGTTATATCCATGAAATATACTATAAATAAATTTGCTTTTGAAACATTTCAATATCTACTATTAAAATTAAAATGTCGAAACTTTGTACGATCCTACGTGTAAAATCACTGATGATCCTGGTTTCGTCTTTCAGCATCTTTATGCATTCTTTTACATGAATACAACAGAACTGACGAACTTCAGCCGTTATTGACATTGGTATTGAACTGATGAATATTCGTGACAAAAAATCCTAGTGATAGGGTGCAGAAAGATGCCAAAAGGCGAAACCCGGGTCATCAGTGACAAAACATGTGGAATCGTTCAAAGTTTCAACAATTCAAATTAATTTTTGAATATTGAAATAATTTAATAAAAAAATGTATTTATATTACTACAGAAATTATACTTTGTAGGATTTAACATGTGTTGTCACTGATGACCTGGCTTTCGTCTTTCGGTACCTTCAAGCGTACTATCACACGGATGCTTCGTCACGGATATTCATCAGTTCAATATGATATTTTAATGTTTATATTACTAATGACTGACTTCGTCAGTTCGGTCGCACCCTTATGATAAAATACCTAAAGATGCTAAAATGCGAAAACCGGGTTATTAGTAGAAAATATGTAAAACCTTTCGTATAAAAACGATGCTGACTGTTTGTATGTCATTTCTGTTGCATTTGTGTGATAGAATTCCTGACTTTGCTGAAAGGCGAAACCTGCGTCGTTAATGATAAAACATTATATATAGATTCAATAATTCAAATTTAGTATTAACTAAAAAAATAATATTTTATTTCCAAGTGTAATTCCATCCGTTAATTGCCAAAAATCTGCATTATCAACCAGTAGAGCATTTCTTGAAAATTAATTTAAATCCCCTGTATACGCTCTAAAAAAGTAAAAATTATATTTTGCTGTGCATGCATTGTATTATATGATGTAATGGATATGGTATAATTATATTCACAAAAAGGATACTTTATGGCAAACAATATAAAGTTATTTTATAAAGAAAATCGTAGGTGTATTATAATATTGAATGAATATTAATACAAAGTAAATAACAATATGTTTTGATATAATTATTATGTTATGCGAAGGATACGTTTATTGTGTTCATTCCTGGTAAAATCTGAATATAAACCCATCACGCAATCACTCCACTCAAATGACATGTGGTGAGTTTTCACAAGGGAAATAGAATTATTTTCAAAATATTGTGATATACATAATGACACGAAACCCACACTGTGGTAATATTGTGTAATATACAAAACATACGTACGAAATATGTTCGTAGCATTATAACTTTTGCAAGGTGCTTATGATAGTATGTTTACCGCAAAGTCTTGTATCTAATAAAGTAAGTAATGGGAAAACCTTAACGGTATTTTGAAACATTATCGCTAACGTTTGAAGCTGAATTCGAGGCATGAGGGTTTTAGTTGATGGCATACAAAAATAATTATTTTACGATGTTTGCTGAAAAATTTGAATTGTTAAACCATGTAAATTTCTATATTTTTTACCACCTACGACCTGGGCTTAACTTTTCGACTTCTTCAGACATTCTATCACACGTGTGTAACAGAACTGACATCAGTCATCTGTGTGATAGAATGCATGAAGACACCAAAATGTCGAATCGTACAAAGTTTCAATAATTCAAATTTCATTTAATTTATGATGTCGACTGAAGATGCTTGGTCGAATTTCAATATCAAATTTGAATTGTTGCAACTTGTGTACAATTTCACATTTTTCGTCATTAACGACTCTATCACAGGGATGCAATAGAACTGACGTACAATAAACAGTTAGCATCGTTTATATACCAAAGGTATTAATTACAGGAACCTTACCTCAAGGTAAGAACTAAATGGCAGCTATAACAAATTTAACAATATTGATCTAATGGTAATTAACACAATTTCCTATGATAATTTTCATTATCGATTAATTTTGTTAATGAGTCATTCTTGAAAGAATTTTATAATAAACAATAATCAACTATCATTCAAACATCGAGATGTTTAATCGTTACTTGCCAGATTGAAATAAATAGGTATTTCTTTAAAAAAAACCCAATTATATGTTAATGCCTGAAGATGTAGAATGGCGAACCCGGGTCATTAGTCACAAAACATATGGAATCGTACAGAGTTGTAACTATTCAAATTTGAAATTTAAATTCCATTAAACACCTTGAGTCGATATATATTATTACACAGTGTTAAATCTCTGAAAATTTTGTTATTGTTTTCTATAATAGATAAATTAGAAATGTACCGACCAAATGATTTTTAAACACATATAGAAATGAAATGTTTATTTTTCTTCATTATTATTTAAGTGAAGGAAAGAGATCATTTCGAATTTTAATTAAGGTAATTTTGCTTTTATTTTAACAATCATGCTTATATAAGAATTCCACATTGAAGAATTCTGTTATGATCATAATATGATAAAAGCTTTGTAGTGTGGCATGAACAGGAAAATTTTGAATTGCTTTTCTTTTAACTTTATACGCCTGAGGAATGAGAATTGAACTTTACAAATTAAAACAATAAAATATTTTTTTTTATAAATTTACATATTGAGAGACTTATTTCCTTTTGTGTGTTTGTTGTTAAGTGAATATTTGACTAACTGTACCTAATGGAATATTTAAAGTAATTTATTTCGATATTTAGTGAGTGGGATGATTTTTAAAGTAACAAAATATTTTAAGCACAACAGTCAAAAATCTGCTTCTTCTTATTTTTCTTAATAAGAAAGTACTATCAAATCAATAAAATATATCATGAGCCACAGGTAGCACCAATTTTCTTTAACTGGGTATTTATATATTTATTAATAAATAAATAATCGTAGGAGCTGGTGGTAGTCAAGCAATCTTTGTCATGTTTTCAGGATAGATTGAAAGCAAAACGAAGTCCATTGAAAAATCATTTTATGTATACATATTTTATATGTGTTCACGAATTATTTGATAATATTTTCGTGAGTAGCATAAAACTTGAACATAAACGTAATAAATGAGAAAAATGATTGAACAAAATGAAAAAGCTTTGTTGATTGCGTACTTAATCACATTTGAAACTACTTTAATTTAACAGATCTAATTTTTTTGTTGTGCAAAAAATGATTATAAAATGTTTAACTAAATATACAATACCAACAGAGATTTATGACAATAATGAATAAAACAAGAATGTTATAAAATAATGGTAACGAATTCCATTGAGCTCTTGTTTATTTCTAAGATAGCTTTAATTTCTACTTAATTTAGGCGGTTCTTACTTGAACAAAATATAATACATTTTTATCATTGTGGTCGAGTTTTAACTATCATGGGAATAAAAAATAAGTAATTTAATTTCGTCAAAGCTTCGTTAGTATACGATTATTTTAGATTGTCTATCTGATAAAAGAAATAATAATGAAAGTGATGTTTTTATACCACTATATTACTTGTATTACGAAAAGCGGAATGTGAAAATGTTGGTTGCGGTACGGCTTATGTTTTGTTTTTCTTTTAAAAAAATAAGTTGGGAGTTTAATTTTATATTTAAAAATCTTGAATTTGTCAATGTTTTAGTAAAAAGTTTTCATTTTATAATCGTTATTATTAATTTATTATTACTCACTTTCTCCCTCTATGAATTTCTGTCAGAATTGTTTTTAATCGTAGAATCAATAAATACCAGTATTTTCTGACTAAATTTTGTTAAAATAATATTAATAAGTATTAATGATAAAATTTCACAAAAAGGCTCTTTCGTTATTTAAAAATTTTCTAAATATAAATTATTGAAAATTTTAAGATAATTCAAGCTCGCATTTTACGTAAAAAATAAATGTACATAACTTGCAAAGCTCCACGAAAGCATTAAAAAAATTATTCAAACAGCAGCTTTTGATCAATTCGTATAATAGTTCAAAGCAAATACGAATATGTTATTTACCTTATATTTATTACATTAATCAATAAAAAAATATCTCTTCTTTACAAATTGATAACCAGACAGTGTTCCTCAACTATTTTGACAACAAATCATTTTATTTTACAAATGATTGTTTGACTACAGCTTTTTTGTTATTAACTATAATTTTACATAAGAAAGTTCACACGCAAGGCATGTATTCGCTATTTAGTAGCTTAAAAAGTTTGTAAAAATAGAAAAATATGTCAGTAACGGTAAAATAATATATTATATGAAGTATTGGCATTATGAGTTTCAATTCCGGTATAAAAACAGAAATAAAAACAAACATATTTATTATAACTGTCGATATCTGTTTAATAGTCAATCAGTAGAATAATGACTTCACGGAACGCTTATCTTATATAAGCATTCCGTAATATATTTTATAAATGATAAAAACATTTTAACAGTGATTGCAATGGCGAAAAATAAAAAAGGTGACAAATTTTTCATATTCATTTTTATTATATTTTCCGATCCAGGTATTGGAGTGAAATATCATGTGAAATATTTTCTTTATTTATGTGAAGAAGAAGGTTAAAGAAAGCCATTAATTATGAAGACGATGAAAATTTTATGGTTACGGTATTATAAACCTACAAAACTCATATTATATTTACCACTTATGACAGAAGATTGTCATGATAAACGAGATTATGTGAGAACCATGAAAAGTGATAGATGCCAGTGATTGTAATTTGTGATAAATTTTTCAATGCAAAATACTGAAATTTCATATTTTTGAACTACACTATTTCATAATATACAAAACAGTCAATTTACCGTGAACAAAGTTTCAGTAATTCTGGAATTTTAATCTGCAAGTGGATAGTTTTGTCTAAGATATTATCGGAAAATATATTTATCATTCGTGCTTACTTGTGATGCATGAATACGTTGCAATCATCAAATAAACCCTTTGAAAATAAAGATTTAATGTATTGTATGTTTTTACAAAATTGTACAAAGGCATTGCATAATTAAATAACATTTATTATAAAAAATCTCACAGAAAGAAGCACGATGCGTTGGAAACTTAATATAAAAAAATATTTGTAATTATTCCGCCCAACTAGTAAAACATCACGTAATCGTAGCGTTATAACCTTGGTTCGAATAAAATAGCTGTTTTTTTCAGGACTTCATATTTTTATAGAAGAAAAAAAGCGCTTGTAAAAACATTTGATCTCATAATTATTCTTTGAAACTGACAGCTACCTGTCATATAGCGTACCGGTTCTTTTGCTATACAGCGTAGTCTTTCCTGTACACAAATTATACACCTGAATCTATAAATACTCTACTTGTTGAATAAAAGATAAGAAGCGTCCTATATAATCTCTAAGTAATCACTATGATGAGACTATTTCACGATCTTGCAAGAGTATAAATTAGTCCACGTTTGATTCGGGAGCCATATATTTAGAAACACATAGATGTCTAGACGAAAGAAATTTTATTTGAGTATTCTGTTGTTTGACATAGAATCGTACGCAATTTAAAATGAAGTTGCATTCGAAATATTTCATTTCTTGATGATAATGAGCTTTTTTGACTCATAATTGTTTGTGTGGACTGAATTTAAAGTTGCATCGGCATTAGAAGAAAATTTTGTATACATACCAATGATTGGTGATTGAAATATAAATTATGTATTATATTATTCGATGAATTGTTTCTAGTAAGCGCGCTAATACTGTTTCGCCATCAAGTTTTTCAATATATTCAAAATAACTTTAATACAAAAGAAACTACAGAAAACTACAATGGTTTATCAAGAAGAGGGTGAAGAAAGGTTTACCTTGCTAACAATTAAGTAATTTAGTACGCGAGGAAATTTCTAGATATATTCGTCGTGAAAAACAATCTTTTAGGCAATTTTGAAAAATATCACAATTAACAAAAGAAGACAAATTGTATCGTTAGAGTTTCAATATTGTTGACGAATGCTAATCCATTTCAAAATTTAAAAAATAGTTTTATAATCCATTAAAAATATTGTAAAATAAATGACCGAATTTAAAAATTATATTTTAAATGGCAATAGTAAACAGGAAACTATAAAAGTTTAAGTATTGACCATTACAGCATTGCCGCCAACCCAAGTATCCATAGAGCTGCTATTTTCCGTTTTAAAATCCTTCATTCTTATTGAAGAGCTTTTGAAAATGCAGATTTAATAGAAATAATGCTGTTTATAAGAAGAAAAAAAAGTTTTGGCTTGGTTTATTTTTATTAATGCCTATAATAAGAAAAAAATGTTTGGTTGATAGATTTTTAATTTAATACACATATAAAGAAAATGTAGGAAAAAATTTGATGAAAAATAAACTTTTTTAGTTGGTTTTGTGTTGTTGTTCATGATTGAAGTCGGAGTAAAATTCATATTTTTTTTGACGTCTTTATAGCACTAAAACATTTTCTTAACATTCAACTCAGTAATATATAAATAATATATAATAACAGGCAAAATTATCGTGTTCATACGCTTCATTTCTGGTAAATATAATAGTATAGAAACCAAGCATTGAAACTCTAAATGACTATGAAGACTGACGTAATTAATTTATTAATTATCTGAATTTAAATATGCAATTTTAATTGCTTTTTTAGTTCATCTCTTAAGATAATAATTTCAGAACTTTTTTTTATAAATTCAAAGCTTTCAACTTAAATTTGAAGCTCATCAGTTGAAAAATGTCATGACTCACATAACTTAGATATAAATTTCAAACTTTCTGTTTGAATATCAAGTAGGCGTTTTAAAAGTAATATAGACGTTTTGTAATAGAATGGAAAAAAATGGGTTTGAGTATTAATGCTTATATCTGAATGCAATCCATCAATGTCATTTGAATGTCATAGAAAACATGTTGGTCTTGACAGAACATTGATTGATGGAAAAGTTTTTTTTTCTTGTTGAAACTATCTACCAATCACGAAGCCATCATCATTCAGTGGTAAAATCCTTCGGGTAAATGTCGCGAGAAATAATCTAAGATGTACTAACATAAAGCGTTACAACAGCATGAAACTGCGTAGTCGAAAGATTCGTTCATTCGCTAGTTTCTCATTATATATCCTTCAGTAACGAATTGATATTTCTTTATACTTGCTTTAAAGTATGAAGTTTGAATTTAAGAGAGGCAAGTTATTAAATTTAAGCTTCATTCACAACGATCAACTCAATCTTCTCAACTCACCCTTGTTGTACCCTGTACGTGAGATCGGTTCAATAAATCGACAATCTCATGACGTAAATTCTTATGTTTCATCACTAGATGTTTGATAGTAGGTATTCTCTATAGGGGAAAAAACCCATTTATATTTTAATGTTACATGATTGATATTTATTGAAAAAACCCCTTTCAAGAATGACTCATTGGCAAGATCGTTAATGAAAATTATCACAGGCAATTGAGTTAATGATTATTAGATTGATATTGTAAATTTTTTTTTAGCTGTAATTTACTGCTTTCCTAGGGGTAAGCGTTTTCCTGTAATTAATAACTTTAATATATATACGATGCTAACTGTTTATTTTACGTCAGTTCTGTTGCATCCGTGTGATAGAATGCCTGAAGATGCCGAAAGGCGAAACCCGGGTCATTAGTTACAAGACGTGTAGAATCGTACAAAATTGTAACAATTCAAGTATATAATTAGACAATTGAATAAATACACTATCTTGTGAAAATTTTTGCTCGTTATTGTATTGAATTAGTAAGGTGAATTTATTACGGAAATAATTGTGTAACATTGAGACTGAAGAAAAAATATGAAATAATTTTAATTCTTTGAGATGCGTATAAAATGTTTAAATACTCTAAGAAACTCGTGCTATTATAACTCTTTAAGGTTAACTTCCTCTCTGTTCAGTAAAATTCTTATATTTAGGGCAGTAGAAAAAAGAAAATGATGACATCACGACTCCAAGAAAACTTCTAGGACGTCTGAGACACTGAGTGTTAATGCATCACAAATCAGTGTCGTCACTATAAAAAAATCATTTTCACTTCAATTTCATGGAACCCTCTTATTTGTTTTTATTTAATTTTTGTATTATTTGTGAAACAAATACACCTATGATGAAAGGCTAATGAGAGAAACACACCCTTGATCCCCTATTGTTGTGAATAAGACACAAGCAAGCGTGCTGACATAAATAGCACGTGATATAAAACTGACTTTTTATTACTTCAAATATGTTCTTTAAAAAGTAAAAAGTTTATCGTTGTAAATTCTTCTTTATATTTTATCTGTCTTCGCAAATTCATATCATCTCTACAAAGAAAAAGGGTTTTTATAACATTGGGTAGTTCATTGCCTCCGGTAGTTTTCTGGGTAATTTACATTTAATATATAAAGTTGTATGCCTGTGCGGTAAACAAAAGGTTAATAGAATATCAAACGTTATTATTAAAACGATATGATATTGGCCAAAGGCATATTTCAGAGTATTTTTGGGATCTATTCAAACCTTGACATAATTCTGTTTGAATTCTAGTATCAATATTATAAATGCTTTGTGATATAATTATGATAATATAAAGTATATGGCGTAGTAAATGCATTTTTTTCTATTTTTTGGTTTTTATAAATCTGCTAACATTCTGTATTGATATTTATACTGAACGTAAACAGTGAACACTCGATTATCTGTGAATGAATTCAATAAGTATTCAGAAAATATTAAATACATACTAGATCCTAGTTTTTCAACCGGTAATCCGCGGAGATTTTCAGGTGTTCCGGGATGTGTTATTAGTTTGATAAACCATCGAATTTTATGTTGTACTTCATGGATTTTGAAATTATATTTTTAATAAACATTTTTGTGCTTTTTTGGTGGTCCGTGGATAAAAAGATGTTGAGAAACTTTGTTCTAGGTCGCATTCAATTTTGAAGTAAAATTTTAATAGATGTAGAAAAAGACTTATGTACCGGTAAAATTTGCAGAAATAGATAACATAGTAAAAAAATGAGTAAATGCGACACGGTATGTTAAATATCATAATAAAAACACATTTTTAATACTATTTCCACAATATATTAAATGATCAGGACCGGTTTCACTTATCGTAAGCGATTGATAAGTTGACGGTGCTCGCGATGAGCGTTACTGGTCCTGATCATAAAATATATTGTGGAAATAGTACTAAAACTATAATATAATAGTGCTTGTTTAAAATTTAAATATGCATGAATATTATTTATGAGATTCGCGTTTTAAAGGTTTCCTCAAATCGTTTATTATCTTTCATCTCTATTGAACAGAAAACAATGATATGGAATGACGTACGTATGTCAATATAGATGGAAAAATGACGTACTATATTCATTAAAACAAAGCCTGGAAACCGTTTTTCGCTTCAACAGATAATGTAAAAATTGATTTGGTGGTAGCTTTGTAGATGTTATTTTTCAACATTACATTGAAAATGATAACACTATTCTTTCATTTTGGTAACAGAACAATTTTTTAATATTTTAATAATCGCAATCATTTCCAAAAAATACCATTTAAATTAAAACAAAGCTGTTTATACAAATTATTGAGTACGTTTAAACATATAAAGCTCTGATGAGGGTGTTAGCCGAAAAAGCTATCAACAAAAAACCTCATAATTTTTTATCGATGTATGTGATACGATGTAAATATACGATATATGTGATCGATGTAAGATGACTAAATTTTGCTATGAAGTAAAAATAAGCCTTAAAACATTATTCATAAAAGCACCGAGTAACCCAAGGTTTTGATTTGCGTTTTTTTTCCAATAGATTCAATTAACTTATCAATATCGATAATATTAAGAATGGAAGCTTTGAAAAAGTTTCCTAAGCGCACCTGGGGTTATGGATATTAATTAACTTTTCATGCTAATTTATCATTTTAGAGTAAAGCTCCAAAGTTTTTAAAGAAACTTTTCCGTCGTAAAATCCTTTTGAATTCATTGAAAACATTGCTATTTATAAAGGTATTAGAGGTAAACTTTAAAGAAGTTCCACGAATGTTAAAATATCTTATACGATTTTAAGCGTAATTTATATTTTACATACAGGAAATGTTTTAATCAACGACGAAATCACTAGCAAAAGATTAAAAAAATCAAGATAAAGGTGAAGCTCTGTGCAAATATCGTTCTATACTTAAACACTTATTATTCATATGTTTTCGTAAAAGAATGTTAAAAAATAAAATATTGGCGTTTGATTACTAAGAATTAATCTAAATTATAAAAAATAATAATCATAGCATAAAAGTCAATGATATATAATATATAGCCAGCTGACCCGTCGCTCATTGCTGCGATCTCAGAGTAAATAAATTCAAAATAAATCGTTATGATAGTCAGTTATTTAATTGTTAGAAGCATTGTTTTATTTCTATTTGTTTACTTTTTGGTGGTTGGTGAGAACGTGTAATACTATAAACATTTGCAAGAGTGTATTCAAGAATTTTGTAAAGTTTCATGTTGATCGGATGAATGGTGGAGTAACGCATAAAAGACAAACAGACACACATACACCGATTTTTTTATATGTAGACAAAGAAAATGTGCCAATATATATATGACATATGTATTTGAGTACATTAATTGAAAATGAATGAATAAAAAATTCAATTATGTATTATATCAAGGAAAGAGAATAGTATTATATTAGAAGTAAGGTATTCCAAGAAATATTTTGGTCTATAGAGTCATTCATGATTGTTCAAAAATCTATACAAACATTAATACTTAATTAACCACAATTAGAATGAATTGTACTTAATATTAATAATTACTTGAAGAAATGGTGATTGATATTTGATTGTAATATTCAGCTTTAATAATATGTTAAACATTTACAATTAAGCCCATACAAATCAAATATTACTTTTCAAAGTCAGATTTAGATGAAGTGATGGTCTAGTCATAGCTATTTCACTTGTAAGACCACTCGAAATTGTGTACAAATTGTTTGATGAGATTAAAGTATGATGGTCTAGTGATCGCATCCTTCAATAAAAGAATTAAAAAATACCTAATTTTCAGAACTCGCAAGCGAAGAAGAAAACTTGTTAAATATTTATTCTGTGTTCTTATATATTTCTTTTTATCCAGCATAGTTTGTCTTAAAAGTAAATCAGTCATGATCCTTTGTGAAATGAATTCACCAACTCTTTTTGAAGCTTTACGACGAGGAATATTTACATTGTAAGAGATATATATACATGTCAGTAATAGTAATATTTTAAACTATTTCAATTTGTTTTGTCGTACAAAATTGATAACAGTCTAACACAAAATAGCTTAAAACTTCCTTTTGCTGTCTTTAAAAAGAGTTTTAAGGTATTTTGATGCAGCAAAAACTCTTTAAAACTGTATATTACACTGACCTTAAGTAGTGAGCCATTTACCATTAAATGGAAATTGCCCATTTTAGTAAATTCACGGCAAAATATAGTGTTTACTTATTTCATTACCTTATTTACCGACAACTATTTTTTTATGAAACTAGTATTTTGTTCAAAGGGAAAGTCAACCATTTGAATATTAAAGAAGTTTGCTTTAAGTTGAAAATTATTTATTCATATTTGAATTTATTATGTAAAGCTTTCTGTAGTTAAAAATATGATAAATTTTTCCTATTGACTTTTAATCTTTAAAGGATTTTATTTATAGAAAAAAACAGTTCCGGATTCCTTATATTTCGCTTAAGCAATCCACTTCTTTTTTTCGTTATGAATGCTTGATTTAACAGAACCTTTCTTTTTTTATCATCATGCCATCCGGTATTAAATTTATTTTTATTGAACCAGGAATAAGTATATATTTATATATATAAAAGGTTAGCAGGAAGAAAATAAATCGAGTAATCAATTATTCTCAATCATACTCGGTAGTTCAATATGTTCGTAAAATGTCGTTTTAATATCACTTTTTTCGTCAGCTATATCAACTTAAATTTACGGTCTTCTAAAACGATTTTGTGGATTTTTTTAATATTTTATAGAAAAACTGCCGAATTTGGGTGACCAGGGTTTCGCATATTCGGTGTCTTTACGGCCGCGTTTAAAATCAGCAAACCACTTCTAACAATTCATATCGATGAAGTAGTGTTCAAATAAAAGCTGTTTAGTCATTTCATTCTTTGAACGGTGTATTTTTACTATAAAAGCAACGTTTAGCTAACACACAAAATTCAGTTTTTTTCATTGTTTTAAAAATCACAAAAATAGCGTCACTAAAAGAAGTGTAAAATAATAGTTGAAATGTAATAAAATTTTAGTATATATTGCTTGAAGGTTAGCACTATAATTTTGTCAAGAGTAGAGCCGTTTACAAATATGTCATCTTACAAAATTATTGAGTGACGTGTTACACAATCTTTTGTGATACAGATTTTAAAAGAGTTCAATAAAATTCGCCTGATTTTTTCTATCTCTACGGACATATGTTTTTACACCATGAAAAAGATTGATTACCCAAATAATTCAAAAAACATTTTTCCAAACGTGACATTAAATTATTTTTTGTTAGTAGATGTTCGTTGCTCGTACAGTCTCTAGAAGTTTTTCTGCTGCCAGACTCATGGAAAAATCGTAAATTGATAAAGGAAAGCGTAATATCAATTTAGAGCATCTGACTCAAGAAAGATAGGAATCTAAAATTATTTACAGTTGATTTCATATTATTGACCTGGAGGCGTGTTCTACCTTTATAAGTCGAATCAAAGTATATATATTATATGTATATATTATTTGAAATTAAATTGAAAAATATTTATTTTTCAACTGAAGTTATATAATATAAAAGATTTTTGAATTCGACAATTTAATAATTTATTCCTTATGTTACAAAGTTCTTCGTTCATAAACGCCATGTTAAAATATCATTATGCTTGCTGTGTTTGATGGAATTTCAATATCAAATTTGAATTGTTGAAACTTTTTGTAATTTCATACGTTTTTTTTCTAATATGCCGGGTTTCGCATTTTGGCATCTTCAGGCATTTTATCACATGTTTGCAATAAAACTGACAAAGTTCAATAATTAGTGATAACACTTGCGAAATCTTACATAAGTAGCACCAAATTACAGTAGTAATATAAATTCATTTGCTATTGAAAATTTTTAATATTGCTTACATGTTTTGTCACTAATGACACCGGTTGCATCTTCAGATACGAAAGCTTTGTCATGGATATTCGTCAGTTCAATGACGAATTTTAATGTATTTTAATGATTATGTAACTAATGGCTGAACTTCGTCAGTTCCGTTGCAACCATGTGATAAAATTCCTGAAGATGCCAAAAGGCTAAGCCCAGGTCGTCAGAGACAAAACATGTTAAATCATAAAAAGTATCATAAATTCAAATCATATTGTTAGTACTGCTGAATAAGAAAGTTATACTTTTGGCTTGGAGGAGCTTTTGTTATTAGGATGTAACAAGAAAAAGTTTGTACTGATGTAAATAAAATCTCGACTTATGCGGTAGATACATTTACCACAAACCGTTTCCGTTAGATTATGTATCACGTAAAAATATGGTTCCGGGATTTGACATGTTAACATAATTTATAAATATGACAATTTTGCTTAATTATCTTTTAACTTTAACATCAGTTACAGGGAAGAAAATCGCAATTTAAAACGAAAACGAGCTAGCTTAATGATAAAAGAATACTTATCAACTCTTTACTGGTTGATATTGATAAAAAATATGTACGATGATAAATCATTTAATAAATATGACATATTGCTTCCGTTGGCAACAGCTGTGATGTGTTGTATAATATTTCTATTAGACGTTATGAAAAGCAGCAAAACATTGGTATATGAAAAACGACACCCATACAAAATGGACAAGAAAAGAAGAAAGCCTATGGGAGGAATATATTTCAAGCACATAACCATCTGTATTTCGGCCCTTTATGCGCAAAAATAAATTATGCCCTTGTTAGGTTTTTTTATAAAGAAAACCTGAATATGCTTTTGCGTTTTCTACTATGGAAAAAGAAAAAAGACTAGAAAGCACCTCATAAATAAATTCCCTAGATTTTCTTCAATTATGAATTGTTTCAAGTTATTTTGTGTATTTTTTTTACTTTAAGGGGTTTTGTTTCACTGAAAATGACTATCATAAGTAAATCAATTAAGGTAATGAGCTTTTTCTTAGACTTGTGTTAATATATAAACGTCAATTGTTTTTGATACAGTGCTCGATCTCCCTTAGTATGTTTTAATTAGATTATTATGTATATGAGTTTTTCACGAGAATCATAGATTTGTGCTTGAATTTATTTATAAACTTATAATATGTTATATTGATTGAATAGGCATTTACTTGGTAGAACTGCATTATCACATGGTGAAAAAATAGTAATGTATTAAAGTTCTACAATTTTTTTTTATAAGATACAGCTGATAGCTATTCATCGTCAGAACTATATACGATGGTGTGAGCCGAAATAGCTATCAACTATATATTTTTTTAAAATTATAGAACTATATTCCATTGCTATTTTTTCACCGTGTTAAAATATCTTATTTTCTCTCTTACCAAACTGATTCTTACGATGGATTGTAGCGTAAGAAGTTAACTAACCTGTCATTCGATATTTTCTTTTTATTTTTGCCTTTTAAAAACAGAAGGTTTAACAAATTAGTATTACGCCACACTCTTAAGCTTTAATCACAAACTGTTAGCAATAACTTTAAAAACTCAATTCTGATACAATAATGTTTCAATTAAATTGTCTTTTGTGATAGCTATATTTTTTTTTTCATTTTATCACATGCTATTTAGAAATATTTCCGCTTCCATTAAGTAAATACTTTGATTTTATTGATTGAATTGGCATTCACTAGGTAGAACTCCATTATAACACGGTGTAAAAAATTGCAATGTATTTTAGATCTACAAAATTATTTTCAAAAAATATAGTTGATAGCTATTTCGGCTCACGCCATCGTCAGAACAGATATTTCTGTATTTTAGTTCTACAAAATTAGTCATGGCACGTTCCATGGACGTACAAATAAAACACGCTAATTAATATTTTTTCGAACCGTGTTATAGGAAGTTATAGTGTATATAAATATATATAGTTACAATCAAACGAAAATAGTTGTGTAAAAATGTATAAAACGACAAATTAACGCTCATACATAAGTTTTTTAAAGGAATAATTTGTCATAGTATATTTTTTTCGAGACCACTTTTGCTGTAGTCCAATTAATATGTATGGCATGATAAAGTTTATCGTTATAATCTCGCGGTTTTAAAGTAAGTCATTTCAGAAGATCAAATGAGATTAGTTCCTAGAAGCCATAAAGCTTCCCGCTATTTTTGCATCAAAAGCTTAATTGGATAGGGGCCAGTGTTTGTCTTTTGCGCTTTTGAAGTGGGAAAAATAAACCTCAACTTCAAACTGCTTCTAATGGGGCTTATTTTTGTTGACGGCTGAACGTCCAATTAATCTTAATAATAAAACAAATTTGACATCCTCGATCAAGATGAAAATCGTTGAGTGATATATAATAAAAGTAGACTATATAAAACATACGATCAATTGATTTTAATTAATTTTAATGAATATTTGTGAATTAAGAAAACGTATATTTGCAATAAAAATGTATTTCCATGTAGACTTGATAGTTCAAATCTTACAAATAAAAATGGTTTGATTAATTATCTCACGAGACTAATGTTGATAATGAGAAAAATTAAGTTACAATTTACTGAAATTCTAGGAATAGTTAAATGGCTACAATGAATGAAAATGAGTCAAATTAACATTACACTAGACGTAATTAAAACTTACTGCTTGGCATATAATATCAATTTTGATATTTAAATCTGTTTTTAAATTACAGATAAACATTACAGCACTGAAGTGAAACTGTGTCTTTTAATTAAGAACTTTTCAGTATTTCAATCAAAGGAATGATTTTTAAAGTTAAAACATCTACCCGAGATGAAATCGAAAATCGAATATCTTACAACATTCGTTATTTATCGGTATTCTACCAAACCACCTGAAGTATAAAATATCTTTGTCCGACTTTCGAGAAATGTAAAAAAAAAAAATCAAAGTGTTATTGACCTGTCATAGAAAATTGCCTCTTTGTGAATATCACTTTGGTATGGAAAATTGACTTTTTTACGGAGTAACTTTTGAATGAATTCATAATTCAGAGATTTCTCTACAGAATAAAATGAAAACATCTCTTTTAAGGTGTTAACTGTCACTTCTTGATGGAAAGGCATTATATTTTAAGTAATAAAAACACGTTTTTTTAGTACTTATTTCCACAATATATTTTTTGATCAGGACCGGTTTCGCTCATCGCGAGCATTATCAACTGATAGAATACAATTTACAAACAAGTCTATTTATACAAAACAAAAAAAATAATTTGAGTTAATGGTAGCAGGTGTACAAAACCATGGGTACAAGAACTAGGAAACGATTTACATAAAATCATACAATATTGATACAAATAAAGTAAATTAGTATAAAAATTAAATGTTCACAATCACTTATTAAGAATTACAATTACAATTATGGTAAATCAATAAACCATTAGGAGCTCTAAACAATCAATAAGGAAGTAAGGAGTGGGAAATTTTTAATGACGAAAATAACCCACAATCACTACTTAATGGAACAAAATAAATTAATACATTTTGGTTGATTTTTATTCATGTTATTTTATTTTTATCTTCACTATGAAGATTTATTGGATTTTCAAAACGATTAAATTTTTAACCTTACACTTTTTTGTGCATAATACACCAAACAGATCAGCTATACTCAATCTTTTACTTGTGCGGCAAAAATTAATGTGCTACATTGTGCGGATTTTTCATCAGTAATGTAAGAAATATAGCTTAAAAAAAGAATGTTTATAGAAAAATATGTTAAAGCAAACTTTTATAAACAAATTATTATATGTTTACATCGTAGCTTCAATTGATAACTAAGTAAGACTTGTATAAAACATGATTCTGAATATAAGCAAGATATCAGAATTATAAAACTATGCATGAAGAATGCTTTTTTACAGGGCTTTAGAGCCGGAGTCAGGATCGAGAAAAACGAGCGACTCTGACTAATTTTTTGATTCGACGATTTTGAAAACTATCTCACTGAACAATTTGCCCGATTGGTTAGTTGATATTTAATTTAATATACACCAATATAAAGTATAAATACCCGACTACTAGAACTTCAATATATTGTACATCTGAAATAGTATATTGATTGAATTGGTATTTACTTGGAAGAAATCCATTATAACTTGGTGAAAAAATAGCAATGTATATATTTCAGTTGTAATTTTTTTTATAATATATAGTTGATAGATATTTCGGCTCACGCCTACATCAGAACTGTGTTTAAACGTACATTTGCTTATCTATGATATATGTAGGTGGGTACAAAAGGTACACAATACATTTTAAAAAAAAAAGAGGCACTTTGATTTTATTGACGTGGGGAGTAAGCGTAAATACTGCACGGAGATGATTTAATACAAAAATGCATTAGTCTTTCGCAATGGACTGAGAAGCGGCGAAAGACTTATATTTGTCTGTTCGTTTGAAATTTCATGTGACAATTGTTATCTGTTTATTTCCAGCAGTTCCAGAGCTATCATATTGCGACCATTAAAACAAAGATGTAGGCACTGAGCTTAAATTTATCTTATGATATTCTTTAATGAAGTAATTGGCTAATTGTGAATCTGTTTATTCTACATACATTTCAAGTATATTATGCCACCAAAGGTTACGTCAATAAACTAAAAGATCTTATAGCAATTATATGAAAATTTCGAATTATACATCGCGCAAATATAATACGCAAATGTGCCAACGGATCTAGAATTTATTTGCTACGCTGTTGGTTGACCAACACCTATAGCAAAGGCGTGGGTATTAAAATTTTGTCACCACCCAACGATGAGTAAGAAAGATTTCATATTCACGTCTATCCTTTCCATATCAAATTTTATCAAAGTAATATGATATTTTAGACCCGACTATATCGTTCGTAGTAGAAAGAATGCGCGTTTTTTCTGTCATCGAATACAGTTGTTTTTTAAGATTTTCCGTTTTTCGTTTACACCGAAGAAGAAAGCTGTTTAAAAGGTGTTTAAGTAAGATATTCGTCGTATTTGAAATTGTGATCCGATTTCGTTTTGATGCAATTACGTCTTTTCACAAGGGTAATATTTTCAATTCGATGGAAAATATTTTGTTCATCGGAAAAATGACAGCTTTTTGAATTCGAATGAAAGCTGTCAATTTAAGAAAATATGCATTAGCTCTTCTGTAATTTCAAGAGCAAATTTGAATTGTTTGAATTCTGTAAAATTATAAATGTTTTATCATTCACGACTCACGACCCGGGTTTTATCTTTTGGAATATTCAAACAATCGATATAACTGAACAGTTTGAATTGATTTTATACAAAATGACTCTCGAAAAATAAAGACCTAACGCTAGGAGCTTAAATATACTATATATAGTTACTATAGATTAGGAAAAAAATACTTTTACAACCGATAAAGTCATATGACTCAGTGATAAAAGGTCTCAACTAAAATAATTATTTTAGGTATATAGACTTTGAAGCCTTAAGCAATGCAAATTGTTCTGAAAGTCCATTTTATGCATACGTAAGATAGATAAAATGCCTGAAACTTTCGAAAGGCAAAATGCGGTTTGTGAGAGACAAATCATGTAGACGTTATACAAAGTCATACAACAAAATTAAAATTTACTTAATGCTAATTTTTTTCAACTGAAATGTAAATAAATCAATAAAAATTAAAATATATGCAACCGTATATCATCTTAATTGCCTTCTTTAATTATTCAAAAAAATTAACATTTATTTACATATCATTTATTCTATATTAAATAAATGATCAAATAACAATAATGTGATATAATTTATGATATCAACTGAAGGTGTTAGATGTCATTTCAATATCAAATTTAAATTGTTAGAATTTCGTAAAATTCGAAATGTTTTGTCACTAACGATCTTGGTTTCGCCTTTCATCATCTTCAGGCATTATATCGCAATGAATATCGGATGCAAAAAAAGTGTTTCACATCTTCAATAATTTAAATTATTTTTTATTTTTTAATTAAAATAATAAGTGTTGAGACTTTGTACAATTCACAGAACTGACTCAGTTCCGTGCATCAGTGTGATTGAATGCTGATGATGCCGAAAGGTAAAACCCGGGTGTTTAGTGACAAAAAATGTGATATTGTACAAAGTTTCAACGATTAAAATTTGATATTGAAATCCCATCAAGCACCTTCAGTCGATATAATTTTATGGTAAAAATATCTTAAAAGAAGTCGTTAAGGAGTAATGTCAAATAAAATAATTATTCAGTTGTTTTATTAGAAATAAAAAAAGTGATATTTGCATTGAATCAATTACATATTAGTTACCTTTACAAAAAATCATAAAACATTCCCTTCGTCTTATTGAAAGCATTTTCAGAAACTTTTGAATCTTACACTTGAGAATTTTTTTTACTTTACATAACAAAAAAAATTAAAAAAAAGATAAAAACGCAAATTTATTCATTGTGGCAACCCTGAATATATCTCAAAGAAAATTTCCTTATTCTCATGAATTTTATCAATGAATATCACAACTTAAATTAAGGGAAAATGCTTCTTTGAATAATAGAGCATTGAATATCCGCCCGTCTTTGGACGTAGACTCTTTGACAAGGTATTAAATAAATAGGGCTAGTTTGTACCAACCAAATTTTTTACTAAGAAATTCTTTATTAAATTTACAGTAAATTTTCTATTGGAAGAATTCTCATTTATTAAGAAATTTATTTGAGGCGAAAACTTTTCTCTTTGAATATAGGCATGATGTTGTATGAATAAGCTAAAGTTAAAACACATAATACACACCATAAAATACCCATAAAATATTCATACACTGCATAAATTTATGTTTATTAGTCGACAACAGTGACGTAAAACAGAAGCCCGCGAACTAATCACTTATTAAATATATTAAGACTTATTCTCAATAATGGCCAAATATTTTCTTTTATTTATCTCTTTAGCTACATCTATCGAATCTGATGTTATTAATTAAAATACGATAAATTTTTGATAGTCTGTGACATATTATTTACGGAGTTAACTCATTAGTGCCGAACCCAATTGCTCACGTTAATGGCACAAGTGTCCAATTGGACACGTAATTATTGTTGTTTACGATTGATCAGAAAATTGTCAATGGAAATAGTCATAAATATTGTTTCACATATATCAGTTGAAAAAGGTTCATTGCTTCATTTAGACGTCACTTTGGAGTTCTGGCTAATTAAATTAAAATAATATCGGTTGTCAAAGTGTGTCATCATTTTACGGCCGAGAAAACATGAACTCAAATTTTACGTAAGTATTCTTTTCTGATAATATTGATTCGAAGAATAATGCTTCTTTCATTAAATGAATTATAAACATACATCGTTTACGTTAACATATCCAAGAATGGCGATAATTTTGTTTATGGTAAATTTATTGAGCATTTAAATCCAATGTGTCCATTTGGACACGTGTGCTAGAAACCACTAAAAAATATTTTATATAATTTTTTAAAAATACTTTTATTTTAATTTTTGTAAATACATATGTAAAAATTATTCAATTTTAGGGATATATTTCCAATGATGCTGCAAGAGTAACACTAATTAACAATGCATTAGATGCACTATATTATGCAAGCGATGATGAACACGTTACCGAATATAATCTATTTATAACACCACCAGACCCTGCAGTTTTAACAGATGAAGATTCAGGAGATTAGGATTGTGGCGGAACTAACGACAATTTAAATCATAGGCAATTACAAGCAACTGCAAATGCAAGAGTTAGACATATAACAGAACATAATTTAGAGGAAACCAATATAGATTTGGAATGTGCTAATATATATGACCACACCGACAATGTGACATATAATTTTGACTATTTAGTAGGAAAAGAAAAAAGGACTTGGGTCAAGGATGAAATGGAATCATTCCTACCTCTATTCCCAGAGCCGGATTATAGTCAATTCAAAGATAAATCTGCAAGTCAGCTGTTTGAATTGTTTTTCGATAAAAGTAGAAAATGCGATGTTGGCTTGTGTATTATATGTTTTGAACATTTTCATACTGTTTATATTTTATAGAAATAAAGAATCTTAAATATATCAACGTTTTATTACATTTTAAAAATATTGAATAATTCATGTAAAATAAACCTTAAGTGTTAAGCTTGTCCATGTGGACACAGCTGTTTTCTATGAAAGTAAAATTAATATTTTAATTTAAAATTTAGTTATTACTTTCATTTAACATGCTGATACATAATAAATTAAAAGAAATTATTTTTGAAACGAAAAAAAACCTTGGCACACGGAGAACAAAATTTGTGTGTCCATCTGGACACCTGTGCCACTAATGAGTTAAGCATAGTAATTAACGCGTAACGGGAAAAACCTTTGTTCAAACTTCATCCTTATTTTTATACCTTGTGAATTTTATGTGCATATATATATATGTTATATATATATATATATATATATATATATATACATTTTTGTGTGTATTTTTTTTTGCATGTATAAGTAAAGCATACAAATATTATACATGTAATATCTACATGAACCGAGTTCACTGTGAATTACTCAGCTCTGTAGCGATTGTAAACTACTACATACTACAGAAGAATAATGGGACAAATAAATTTATACGTAAGTGATGAAGGAAGTGAAATACAAAAACAAAATGGTTAAAATTGTGCCATTCACTTGTCCAATTAATTATATTACAACTAGGGAATAAAATACCCGATATCTGTGTAATTGATGCTTGATCCATTCTATGTGATGAGAGTGCCTAAAGGTGCCAAAATACGTACAGTGTTTCAACAATTCAAATCGAAAAATAGATACTCATGTGCAGATCTTAAAATGGTTGTATATTACTTCAATGTAAACCGTAATTGCTTTGTTATATATAAACAGTCAGCACTTCTGTAAATTCCACACAATTTTCTGTAATTTATGAGTATTGCACGTGTTAAAATCTCATGGGAAATATCTGGAGTCTAGATTCAATGTATGATGTTAGCATTGAACTGGTTGCAATCAGCTTAAAAGTGTTAAATCAGATGAATCTTATGTAAACTTTTAGAAATGATTGACATAAATTTATCCAAAAGCTTTCAAGACGTTAAATAAAAGTTTATTACTTCACTATAATTTTCATTTGCTAACGCATTTTATACATTGATAGATTATTTCTTTTTTTCTACGGTAAGGGGGTTTCTTTAAGCGTCGTGTTTTTAACTATAATATGTTGTCCTTCCTTCACCTTCAGTCAATATCATAAAACAATTTATGCATTGAAAATTACCACTTGATAAGTATAAAAAAATCTACAGCATAAAAATTCAGAGAAAGCAATTGGTTTTTTATTGTTAAAAATATCACCAAAGAACTTAAAAATAAAAATGTGCAAGAAAATTGATTCGAATATTTTTTACGAGATGTGCAGAAAATTTTGATGAAAACGTTAGAATTATTCAACGAACGTATTGCTTGATGTTTTGAAAGTGGTTTTTAAATGCGATATGCCTTGAATATAAATGTTGTAACATTTCCACGACATTTTTTATTTAAACGAAAGCAATAAGCAGCCGATAAGAATTGAATTGATTTTTTCGCCAATATTGCAGTAATATTAATATTATTTTAGTGAGATATTTACTTTAAATTCGACAATTTAATTTGATATTATTTTTAAAAAATATGGAGAGTAAAACATATACCGTTTCCCATGCGTACTGTTTTTCTTCACATAAAAATGACAATATTAAAAATAAACAAAATACGAATTTACCATCATGTTTTATGCTGGATATATTATATTAAAAGTACACATAAAAGTAATTTTCTCATTGTTTTTTTAACAGTTTTTAAATTGTAAAATACGTGATACAATTTGATTTTCATATAGATTTAAGAATTCACGGACAATTTTCAGGTTTTTATCCTTTTTAAAAATCAATATTTAGTTAGATACTTTTTGTATTTTTTTCGCTGAATATTTTTGATTGTCTTATCTGAACTTTTAAGAGACTCTATATCAAACCGCAGAAAAAATATATCAAATGATGTTTTTGATTTGACAGTATACACTCAACCATAAAACGTCAGGATTCCTGTACAAATATAGATATTGTTTCAAGACCACATATCGATATCGAGCACTTAAGAAAATATGTGAAAAATGTACGAGACAATGTTCATAAAAAAACAGTTGTTTATATTTTATTTCAACGAATTTTTAGGTTCACAAATATTTTGGTTTTTATATTATAATTTTTTTTACTTGTTTTAACATATGGTTAAATGATTATTACAGTAAATATGAACTAAATGAATTTATTGGTTTCTACGCTTGATTTCTGTGGCGGAAAAAAAATCTCATTAATTTTTTCTAATCATTTTAATTGGTTTTACTATTTTATATTAAAACATTTTGACGAATTGTTAAATTGTGTTTTGACGCCTTAAATTAATAATGCTTTGTAGGCCAGTTGGTTAAGAATGAAAACAATTAAATTTTACGTCTTACGTATAACGTCTTTTGACATCTTCAGGCATTTCACAGGGATGCACTAGAAATGACATACAATAAATAGTTTGCAACGGTTATATAAGAGAGGATTTATAATGTGTATGAAAATAATAGACTTTAAGGCTGAGAGCTTAATATACATTTGAAAATGATCTTCGGAACTACTGATGTTTTTAATAATGCAAGCATATTATTTAATATATATTAGCAAAATATTTAATATATATTAGCAAAAGGAGGCAATATCATTTTTCAAAAAATGATATTGCCTCCTTTTACTTAACTTAACATTACTCACTACTACAATCACTGGGACAACAATGGATCATAGCACAAATGATGAAAATATTACAGAATATTTTTTTCAATATATACTATTTATTATCAATATAAATATATGTATATTACTTAGAGTAGATATTCTGAAATAAATATCACTAACGCATCCACCATTCATTTTTCATATTTATTTTTGTATGAAAATCGACCAACGAAAGTTTTGACTAACTCTCCTCTGACTGATGTATGTTATCTTTGTTTCTGTAATGGACCAATTCCGTGCCAAATGTAAACTTTTTGATATAGCCGCCTTTTTAATTTCATTTGCAATTGTTAGTTTTATTGTGAATAGGAAACAAGCTATGTCGTTAAAACAGGAGAGAAGATGTATTGTGTACCTTTTCTATACAGCTATACATAGATAAGGAAATGTTAGTTTAAGCATAGTTCTGACGATGGAGTGAGCCGAAATAGCTATCAACAATATTAAAAAAAATAATTTTGTAGAACTAAAATACATTGCTATTTTTTTCACCGTGTTATTTTGACTTACGTTTCATGTGGTGGATAGGGATTGCATTACCGGTTAACCGATTAACCGGTAAATGGCCCAAAATGCACCAACGATAAATACCGGTAAGAGGTAAAATTATTTACCGTTTACCGGTTATTGAAATTTGACGGTAAATTGCAATCCCTAGGGGTGGAACGAAATCCTGTCGTTAGTCAAGAACTGACTGTATTAGCAATTTTAAACACGTATATCAAGTGAGTATTTAATTTAATTACACTGGTTGATTAAACACGATTTTCAAATAGAAAACACACAAGTATGCAAAATCTGATGGCGTTATCCTTTATAATTAATCAACTTTAATCACATATCTTTTAATTATCGATGACTAAAGGTTCCACTAGCGATTATAGTTGACTGATATTTACCCTAGTAAATTGATCATCAAATTCAAAATCATAATTTTGTCTGTTGTCAGCTGATTTTCTCTTTACCCTCTTCTACCCACCACTGTTTTCCCCTTCGTTAATTTATACGACAGTACCCAGTAGCGTAACAAACGTAAAACATATTTATAGTTTTTTTTCTTCATAATTGGTATTATCATCGGAACAACTTCCCAAGACATGATGGCGCGTAATAAAGTGTGTAGAAAATGAAATAGTCTAAGTAATCAAATTTATCCGTTTCTCTTGTTACAAACAAACCCTTTGAAAGGAAAAGTTCGCTTTTGATGCACCCTATTGCTAAATATTTTTAGATATAATATTTCATGATTCACCTCCGCATTCTTTATATTATATATTGTGTTGACTGTAACTTCTTAATAGGAAGGCATGATAGTTTTTAAAATTAAAATACATTTCTTAGTACTATTTCCATTATATATTTTGTATTCAGCGCCGGTTATGCTCATTGATAGTATTATCGATAATCAAAGCTAGAGGTTGTATTTTCATTTGAACAAAATATTCGTAAATATATTTCAATTTTGGGTTATATATTTCAGAATATTTTCAAGAAAAGTTAGAGAATCTCAGACCCCAAAAGCAACATTTAGTTGTTCTACTCTATGCCCACTCTTATTAGGTGTATTTTTGGTGTTTATTTGATGTTAGAATATTGATATACATTCTTTGATTATTCTGCTATTTGTGTTACAGTTAGTCTTACGTTTTTTTGTATCTTTGTAGAACACTTTAAGACTAAGCTTTTTAACTAAGCACATAGCTCTGAGTTTGTGAAAAAAATAATCATTAGAATGAGTAAAGACTGAGTCTTGAATTTATTGTTTTCTTATAAGTAATAACTATCTCGACGATCTAATCAGTTGAAAGCTTTGTGTACGTTGATTGTTCTAAGAAATGAATTGTTCTTGAATAGTTAATAAAAAAGTTCTATTCTGTAGTTGAAAATTGAAGGATTAACTATTCCTTTATCAAACATACACAGATACTCATTTAAAACACAAGTCTTACTCGTGTTTTCAAACATACGTGCTTTTTCCATAGGCGCAGGTAATCGGACCAACTTTAAGATTTATCTCTAAGGGTAATTAAATGCCGGTTGGCATGCCCGCGTGTCTCATTTTTTTCTTACTCCACTAAAATTGAATTTTTTGTGTAGAAGAAGAAAGGAAACATGAAGATTGTGGCATAGTCTTGAGGAGTATTTTTAGTTGAGACCTTGAATTAAAACCCTAGATTTGTGGCGTTGAAAAACAAACTGATTTGTCTACATTTAACAAGAAGTACACAAATTTACTAAAAGTTATTTCACGCAATATGTCATCAAAAATAACTAGCAAAATTTTACTTTTAATCGTGAGAAAAAATATTTTAAAAATACTCAACTAAGTCGCTTGAAAAGTCCAATTTAAAACTTGCTTATTTTGATTTCAAAAAGTGTTGAACTAGCCATATAAAATATGCATACATTATTTAGTGAAAAATTCAAAACGAGTACATATTAACTATTGCTGAATTAAATTAAAAATGACATTGATAATACCTCATTTGTTGATTTTAAGGAATCGGTACGAAGTGAAACCAGTGCTTAAATTTCATCGAAATGTTAAAGTATAGAGCTTTTTGTGTATATGAGCTTGTACACCGAAAACGGATGTATCGCGTTACGGAATTTATTTTAGACCCTCTTTAAGTAAAGAAGATTGCCGTCAAATATGCTATCAAACCATATGAGGGAAGCTTGTGGAATGGTCGGTTTGCTGACAATGTTCTAAGTGTAGATAAATTTATATTGAATATTCAAAACACAATTGAGTCTTCATGAGGTAATATTTTCAGCGTTTTTTTGTGTTGTAAAAGATCAAATGACTTATTAAAAAGCTTTGCAAAACAGCTGATTTGATATGCGGTTGTTTTGTGATAATTTACTTTAGGAGAACAACATTCAGTTTTAATTTTTCATCAAGATTTTTTTATTTGAAAAATTACGTGTAGTTTGTGTGATAATAAAAGCTAAAGAAAAGTTTCAATTGATTATTAATCGAGGAGTCTAAAATGATTTTTTTTTAAATATCTTTTGAATAACATGTGTTGACATAAAGCTTGTCAAACAAAACGAACGATTTTTTTAACGTTTCATAGTGACATCAAATGCTGATAAATCTCATATCGTAGTGTTATTAATTGAAATAAGCAGTTAACTGCCTACTTGAAATATATTTTTTTTTGAATCATAAAATTTTGCACGTTTTCACATGTTTTGTCACAGGTAACCAGCGTTTCGCCTACCGGCATCTTCAGGAATTCTATCGTACGGATGTAACAAAACGGGCTGTTTTTTTTGACTGAAGTGACAGAGCTTCAAAAATTTTAATTTAATATTCAAATTCCATCAAGCACCTTCAGTCAATATCATCAACTATATGAATTCTATTACGAGTTGTAAATACAGTACGATTAAAAAAAATATTTGACAAACTGTAAATTTTGAATGAAACAAAAAAATGTGGTTTTCTTTTAATATATTTTATAACATTCTTCGCGCATAAGTGCCCAAAGAAGTGTTAATATTACAGGGTATTTAAGTCTTTTGATTGTTTTGAAGGAATTAGTTTCTGTATATTGTCTCTGTTTACAATGTTTAGTGTGAAACACGTCGAATAATAGAAAAAAATCAGACAAAACTTGCGTTTCTTGATTATAAATATGAGGCTGAAATCAATTTAAAAATGAAAGTGCAAAAAGCTTAATTATAGGATTCGGTGATTCGACACAGCCAAGAGGGATGTAATTACTGGAAGCCTTAGGGCGCTTCTAATCGCCTACGCGACCGTAAAATAAGTGAATATCATTGATAGACAGTATATGTAGACACTATTGATCCTTGTTGATGTTTTTCTCGTAGTTTCATCACACGTCCAAAGATTTTTCAACAATTTTTCAAAATAAAAAATGGTATATGCGCTCAAAATCCGCGTGATAGACAATCATATTTAATTGTTTTCTGTATGTTTTATTCCACTTGTATATAAACAATGCAATCTTATTGACCCAACGATCAAGAAGCTTATCAAGTACTGTGGGACTGCTCCTAAATGAATGCCAAATGATCAGAAATGTTTGATGTGGTCCGTCCTTATACGGAACCAGTAGGTCACGCTGACTTAGTATCAACCAAGGCCAACTTTGAGACAGTGAATAAATTTTAAATATTATATAGAGAACAACATTTTTTAGATTCAACTTCTGATTCAACGCTGAGTAAATGTAATTTTTCCATCACGGCGGATTTTCCGTACACATATACACATGATACTTAATACCACGTAAGCTAAGCGGCTGAGCAGGCCACATTTTCTTTTTCCTTTTTTTTTCTTCTCTTCTAACCACAATAACATGGCTTAAAGATCGGTCCGTGCAGTCTTGTATCGTATGTGTATGTGTAATAATGGAGTACTACCAAGTAAATCCCAATTCAATCAAGGAATAAAATTGATTCTTTTTTTTTATCAGTATTGTGTTATGGAAGAAAGCCGTGAATCAGTGGCTGCATACACATAACCACATAACGGGCGGATGTGGGAAAACTAACATGTATAATACCAATACAATCCGTTTAATGTTTGTCGATTCTATTGTATTCGTGTGATCGAATGCATGAAATTATCAAAAGACATTACCCGGATTTTGAGTATAGATTTATTTATTTATATATACACGTTAAAAAACTTAAAATATACAAATTCATTGCTTTTTTAACGTAAAAAAATTTAAAAATTTGATGTTGGAAGTTAAAGAAATAAACAACAAAACAATAAATAAAGATAGCAAGAAAGTCAACCAAGCAAGTTCACGAATAATTTACTTTAACATATTAAAAATAGTATTCACCTGAACTCACTTTCGTCCACTTGGAATATGTCAACATCCGAAGCAATACTGTGGAAAATTGTTAATGCTCTTACCATTGGCATCTGCCTGTAAACTTTGCCATTCTCAATGCCCATTAATCAATGAAACTTTCTATTCTGGTCTTTTGCACCAACGAAAATTTGCGGCTTGTACTTGTTTTTTTTGAATAATCTATGGAATAAAATTAAATAGGACATATTTATATTATAACTTATTTTTTAAGCTCGATAATATACTTCCAAATCAAACTCATCATGATTACTGTCTATTAATAATATTTAAACGAACATATATTCACAATAAAATATATTTAATGCCTACAATGTTGTATAAGGATTATGTTTTAGACGGAATATTAATTTAATGCTAAGAAAACTTGTTTTCGTGATGTAAACAGAATTATTAAGCTTAAAATACTGATAGTCGTGCGTGTCTTATAATCAATTATAAGCTCTTTATTAATGTCTGGAAAACGCAAGGTCAAAATTATAACGATTATTATAATATTAAGTAAAATTATTACAAATACGAGTTCGGGTTCCATCAATTAGTAAAAATATTACAGAAATGTTAAATTAGCATTTTAATCTGAACAATAAAAATGTTTTCATTTGTTTATCATAAACTATTCACTAATCTCTGTTCTGCCATCCTTGATCATATCAAACTGTATGTTCCTGATATTTGTTTTGAGAAAATGTGGACATGAATTGTTTGCTCTCTCAAATTATAGAAGGGTGAAAAACGGTGTGTGTTCTGTTGCTTTCACAGTTAATTATATAATGATCAGATAGAGACATGATTTTCCTTATCATTGTGAATTGTCTAAGCAATTATATTAAATTTACGTTTTACGGATAGTTAATTTAGTTTTGATCGTCTCATAAATATAAAAGTGATTTAAATGTTAAATATTCTGAATTGCTATTAAGGTGTTAACCGTCGCTTCTTGTTGAAAAGGCATGATAATTTAAATAATAATAACATAATTTCTGACATTGACTGAAGGTGCCTGATGGAATTTAAATATCAAATTTGAATTGTTACAACTTTGTAAGATTCCACATGTTTTGAGACTAACGACCTGGGCTTCGTCTTTCGGCATCTTCAGGCATTCTATCACACGGATGCAACGGAACTGACGATGCATTCGTGTGATAGAATGCCTGAAGATACCGAAAGGCGAAATCCGGATCGTTATAGTCGTAGTGACAAAACATGTGGAATTGTACAAAGTTGTAACAAGTCAAATAAAATATATTTTATAGTTCATGTTTAAACAATATAATCAGTTGATAATACTCACGATGAGCGAAGCCAGTCCAGATAATATAATATATTGTTAAAATAGGTACTTAAAAGTGTGTTTTTATTATTTAAAATATCATGGTTTTCCATCAAGAAGTGACAGTTAGTACCTTAAGAGTGATTAACATAACGGGTACGGCTAAATCTTCTGTATTGTTTGTTGAACTATAAACTAATTTAATTCACAATGTCGATTAAGGGTGCTAGATATAATTTGATTTGTCCCTCACGAGCCGTGTTTCGCATTTATGTACCTCCAGGTACTGTATCAATTCACTGATGGAATGGAATTTACTCTGTACTTGATAGTGAACTGAATTGTCGGTTTTATTGAATTTGTGTGATTGCTTGAAGATTATAAAAGATAAAACCGTCGACTCAACAACGACCAGTTTGATCAAGTCACATTGAAATATCACAGCTATAATCAACACGCGTCTTATTTAGGCAATGTTAAGGATCGCTGATTTATTAATGGCACAATCAAATACATGAACCCAATACTAAGAATTCTTAATTAAGATACATTAAATTTACTTCACGTGCCTTAAAAAACGTTAAATATAAATTTTTAGTTTTAAATATTTACAAGAATGCCATTTTGCTTCTTAATTATTATAAATAAAGCGATAAAGATTTATACTCCACAAATAACTAAAGTCAGATTCAAGCATTCGGATAAATGGCAAAATTTATTTATTATGAATTTAAAATAGCTTACATTACTTTTACTGGTATATAATAAATAAACGTTGTGCCAATTTATTATCTATTTCATGTTATTTTGCATAAATTATTGTTGTTTATATTACCTTGAATATATAATACATCAGTATTCATTATATTATAACGAAATTTCAATAATTTTATAATAATAAAAATACGGTGCTTAGAATTTTTCCCGCAATTTTATACTATCAAGACCAGAAACGGTTTTGCCCATCTTGAGAAATATCAACTGACAAAATAGAAATTGAAACAAAATTTCGTAGAGCAAAAATACATTTCAATTTTTTTTCACCGTGTTACACGAAGTAAATGATAATTCAATCAAAGAAACAATGTTATTTTATGATATCGACTGAAGGTGCTCGATGAAATTTCAATATCAAATTTGATTTGTTACAACTTTGTACGATTCCACATGTTTAAATTCGCGTGATATAATGCCCGAAGATGCCAAAAGGCGATACCCGGTTCGTTTGTGACAAAACATGTGGAATCGTACAAAGTCGTAACAATTCAAATTCGACAATGTTATTTGTTGAAAATTTGGATTTCACCATAATATTTATGTTATTGGGCATTTGATTAAAATTTATATTTGTTACTATTAGCGGAATTTTTATTTAATTTTATATTTATGACTCAAAGCATCTATATAATTAGCCTTGTTAAATTTTTATTTCTTGAGTTGATTAGTACAAAACTGTAGAAATAGTACTTAAAATTGTGTTTTTGTTGTTTGAATAAAATGTCTCTCACCACGAATCGATAGATAATACATTAAAAGTAAGTTTATTATAGTTGATGATTTTAGTAATTCTAAAATAAACCAACAAATATTTTAAATAAATCATTCTGTTGACTACCATATTTCAGTCTGCGTTTTTTTACAATGTCTGCATCCGATATGCCGCATTTGTGATGCTAATTAACGATATCAGCATACGGTTTTTTATCAATAAACGAATCTCTCAAACGAAAGTAAAATTTTATTTTTCTACTGAATTTATTTTCATACAACATATATTAAAAGATAGATGAACATTTTACAAGTAGTAAGGAAAAGACTTACGATTATTTGTCATAAACAATATCTTGAAAATATATCGGTGGAGGTGTACAATGAATATTATTTTGTGAGTTACTTACAACATGATTTTTTTGGAAATGGTGGGCGAGAAGACTAGTCCCTAAATTTGAATAAGTCAATTAATCAGTATTAGTTTGCGAACAAGTCCATCAATATCAAACAAATCAATCAATTTGCGAATAAATTTGAAAGCACCTATGAATCTCACTTAACAGAAATACTCTGGAATGAGAATCGTCTGAAGATTAAATATAAAACAAAATACTTCACGTACGTTAAAAGTAAATCCGATATGACCAGATTTCATTCAATACGAACAAAAAATACTTATTGTACATCAGATGATTATCAGCAATGAGTGAAATTGGTCCTGATTATAAAATATATTGTAGGAATAGCACCACATAATGTGGTGTTCTTATTAAAAAAAAAATAGGAAAATATGGCAAAATTAAACAAGACTATATGACATTAAAAATTTACACATAAAATCCGATATGCTTAGTGGCAAAAAAATCAAATGTTGATATCTCCAGTTGTATTTTGTCTATAGTGTAACAAACAGTAACATATTTTATTCAGTAATGCTTCCATAATATCAATTGATAATGCTATCGTTGAGCGAAAACGGTTCCGATTATCGTAAATAATTTGGAAATAGTACGTAAAAAAATGTGTTTCTATTATTTAAAATATCATGCTTTTGTACAATATAAAAAAGTAGTACGTAAAAAAATGTGTTTCTATTATTTAAAATATCATGCCTTTGTACAATATAAAAAAGTAGCAGTTAATACCTTATTTGATTTATTGTAATATATATGTAAAATACAACATTATGTTACAAGGAGATTATCTCTTTTACTAAAATGCTATGTTCACAATAACGTTTTTTAATACATATTTTAATCACAATGGTAAAATCGATTTTTGCTTTCAATGCATCTCTATTCGATTCATGTTATTATGAATTATTATGAACATCGTTCAGCTTAACAAATTGCAAGTGCGTGTTTTGCGGTTTATCAAACGTTTCATCAAAGTAATGCGAAATTTTTTTACAACTCATTAAAAACCTGATGCAGAACTAAGAACTATCTCATTATCAAGTATTCAAATGCTATATTTTTTTTGTTTCTGTGTAATATAGTAACACCTAGTCCAAGCAAGATTTCTGATTTAAATTAATTTGTTATCAATGGAATTTTTTCTATTGAGAATAAAACCGCGAAAATTTCTGTTTTCAGTTTTGTTAAGAAAACGAAATGATGAACGCTGAAGTAAAATTTAAAAAAGTTGAATAATTATAGTTTTGTTAAAAAAATGAGATTCCTTCTTACGACATAAAAACCCATTAAATATTATTGAATTAAGGCATGTTTTTTTTTACTTATCGTTATCCCCCATACCAAATACCTTATTTTAATTTATTTTTTGTACGAGGACTGCTTGCTACTTAATTTCTAAGTCTTCTTTTTTTAAGATACGTAATAGGATTATAATGGATAGCAATATATTATATATGAGGGCTCTAGTGGTTAGTTAAACGCCATCTCTCTCTACACTCATATTTAGAATGACTATACCTTCGATTCTAATTCTTCTTGTTGTAATTCGAACCCGTGTCATCCGCAACGGAAGTCTACGACAGATATCATTGATCCATATACTCGTCTGTACACTTGAAAGTGTTCTCTTAATATGGATATTTATATCCCATTTTTCTCTGAAAAAAAATGATACTGAATTATCTCGTGTTGAAACAAAGACAGCATCCAAATAATTGAAAAACAATTTCCAATTAAAAAAATAAAACACAACAGTGACAATTATATGTATCAGGACGGGAAAACGGTTTTGATGTTGTATTTTATATTTGATTTAAATATAAATCCTTTCCACCAAAAGGTCAGTATACATATATTTTTTTTTCACAAAATTGAAAATCTTTCACATAGCCTTCATAATGTACATTTGTTATAAAGATCATTTTTTTTTGTAGTAAAACAAACATAATCTTTACTTTCAATGCTCAACATACGATTTTTTTTAACTATCCCAAAATATCTTCGAATCAAAAACACTATTTTGATATCTAAATATAATTAAATTATACTAGTTTAAATACAATAATTCGTTCTGAGCACTGGTTTATAGTACTTGCTTACACTAACAACAAATTACGATAAGAGAGTCTCAATAACTTAAGTGATGGCATTTTAGTGAGTAACTTTACATATTTAATATTGGCTTGACCTACATTGGTAAATTTGCAAATTTGAACGTTAATTAACTTGCAGTCTGCAGTCTTAACAGTCACCTTGGAATAGAGTTAACTCTAAGACAAACATTTATAATTAATCACTATAAAAATTTTACTAGCTGTTGATTTTTTGAACAAATTTTAATTACAACATATAATATAATAAATCAGTCACATTTAATGTCAATTTAATCAAGTAAATTTTTCCACTCGTTTCGAGTATTTTATAAAAAAACTTACCTTTAAATGGAATTGTAATTTAGTTTTATTTTTGAATATTAATAGGTACCATGAGGTCATTAATGTTGTTTTTGTAAACAGTTTTACTTAAAATGTAAATTGTGTTCACAGTTATTGAGCCTTTGGCTTTCTATATATGGAAATTATTAAAAAAAAAAATATTTAAAGTATTGTTTTAATTTAGATTGTATCAGTAGAAACGAACGAAACTGGTCCTGATTTTAATAATTAAAAATTGTGAACATACTACAAAAAATAAATCATAATTTAAAAAAAGGTGAGTTATCTTTTGATGGTTATACTTATATAATATAAAAGAGTTAAAACTGATTAAAATTTTATCAACTTGCAAATTTAATTATTGAAATATAACCTGATTTGTCGTGAAATCTCGTTTAAAGTTGAATTATTGTAATTTTGTAAAATTCCACATATATTGCCAAGCACGACCCTGGTGTCACCTTTCAGAATCTTCAGGCATTTTATCATACGAAATTATTATATGATTTGTATTGATAGTGTTAATATACTTCATAACGGCAACTCCGTTTTTCAAATTTTTCGTCAAATTTGAAATTGATGCGAACTATCTACTATTTAATATAGCTCTATTGCATCCGTGTGATAAAATTCATTGAAAATGCCAAAAGACGCTACTTGTTTCCAACAATTTAAATTTGATAGTAAAATTCCATCAAGAATCATTAGTTGATATCTTAAATTTCTACTGAGTTCATTTTTCAATTCTCACACACCGCTTGCATCAAATGAAAATTGATTGATAGTTGGTGGAATTGCTGCCTGGTATCGATTTAAATTATGTTTTTCAATTGTTAATAAACACTCTGCTACTGGTACAAAAATATTTTATGGGACTTTAATTTCAATGCAAGTATATAATCACAGTGTTCTCATGAATACGATTTAACGCGTAACAACAGTAACGTAAAAACAGTATTGAAATAATGGATAAATTTTTTAAAATTTAATTTAAATTGTTTATGTTCCTCAGAATGTAACACGAAGCAAATATTTTAAATGCTACTCGAATTAAAAACAACAGTTGCTGGTACTGGATTAAATGTTTACCTCATAGCTTTGTTATGTTGCAAGGAATAAATAAATTTAAAACACATTTAATATATGTAAGATGATGTCGATATTTGTAAACAAAGATCTTGCGGTTTGGAAATACCATGCAATTATAAATTCTAAATATTTTATAAGATAATTGTTTTATGTAATGTTAACCGATAATAAATGATTAAATGGTAATAACTTAATAAAATATTCGCACACATTTAACGATCTTTCAATGACTTACAGCAATACTACGATCATTTTTGTAGTAGTGTTTGTGTTAAATATCATATATTATAATAAACGAACATTAATTAGTATATACATAAAAAGACTAGAATGGAAAAAGGTGGATTTTAGCGTGTTGTTGAATGCTGTTATAAACACAGCAAAGACTATCATAGAGCTGAATTTGTTGCGTGTGACACGTAGGAAGTAATAATCATACATCACGATTATAAATACCTAATTACTATGTTTAACCGTTGAGTTGTCCATCACTGAAAAGTAGCAAACGACAGTATTTATTACCGTAATTACATTTAATTAATCACAGAAAACTATTCCGGTATTAAATTTGAATTGTCCAAACTTTGTACATTTCACATAATTTGTTACAAATGATCTTGGTTTCGACTTTCGGCATCTTCAGGCACGCTATCACACGGTTGCAAAGGAAATGACACATCAAAAAGTTAACTACAAGGGAAAAATACAAACACTAGGTTCAACCATTAATACATCAATATGTATGATAATTTTTTAAAATTTATTTAATATTTGGTTGTAATTATTATTTTGTTTACGATTTTATGCACTAACTTCTATTAATTTTAGAAACATTTTGAGTTGAAAAAGCCACCGATAAAAAACTTTACATTTCAGTTTTGCAGTCCGTAATTGTTATCCACTTCAACGATTTTTTAATTTGACCAAACATTTTCTTATCGAAGTATTCAAATATTTTAATAATCGATATAAACAACATTCTTATCAATCACAAAATCTTCATTTCGTAAAAAGTTATTCAAAACGTCATAATGAATGCCTTTCAATGCCACAATGGTGGCCTTAGTGCTGCGAGTTCTTCACCCTTGATCTTGGAACATAGAGTATAAACGCTGGTTGAGACAATTGTGCAGTCGGAGAAGATCAATAATGCAGTTGTTACGTGAAGATTTAATCAGCCATTAAGGCAATCAAATGTCTGCGCGTTTATATTTTATAATATTTGATGGAAGATTTAAAAAATCAATTAACAACTTTAACAATTTTAACCTATTGAATAGCGTATAAATTAGTTTTAAATTATTCAATCTACTCAATCTTACAACGCTTTGATTATATTTGGTATATAACGAACGTCGCGTTAATGATTTATTACACATAATAATATTTGCAGACGTATATTGTTAATTACAATTGGAGTATTCTTAATTTATTGTTCAAATATTTCCAGTCAATTGTAAATATCAAATGACATTTTAACCGACAGTTTAATTATTTAACAATCTAATTAATTTAATTCCACTATAACCCAATCGGTTAAAATAAGAAGGTTTTTTTCTTAAATACACTGTAAGGAGAGAGTCTGTTTGTCCCAAGTGCATTGCTACACTATTCATCTGATCGATATAAAACTTTACAGTTTTTGTTAAGACACTGTCGTTGATGTTTTCAGCATACCACTCTCTTTCCAACCCTATCCGAATAGTTAATAAATAGAATTACATGGACACCATTAACAATTAAATTGCTTGTTAATATAATGAGTTTTCTTGACTTTCCTTACTCTGATATCGTAGCAACGCGCGACGGCTCAGTTAGTTATTTATAAATATAGTTGGTATTCGATTAACGAGCAGCTTGGACAGCGAGCACATAATTGGATAACGAACATTGTAATCCATAGTAAAAACCTACGGTTAATTGATGATTGGTTAACGAACAATTCGGATAGGTAACATAGTTTATTCGAGTATTAGAGTATATTCGTTCATCCATCACCTACTGCATTATTCATTACAATTAAACATCTATTACCAACAACAATTACGAATGCTATAAAATTATTTTATGATAAACTAATTTACACTTTTAATAATCATTTTACTATACAATAATAATTAGCAGTGCAAAAATTATTATAATTAAGTATCTATATAAAACGATCAGTAGAGCCTCCCAAATTATCCCTAGCTGTCACTTTTGTCAAATTATTTCAATTAGTCAACTTTCAAAAAAATAAAACAATAGTTTATTTAATATATAATTCCAACATAACGCAAGAATTTGAAAATTGTACTAAAAATGAGTTTATTATTTAAAGTATCATGCCTTCCCATCAAAAAGTGACAGTTAACACATTAAGACTAAATAAACATAAATTTAAATACTAATGAAAGATATTCATTTAAAAAACTGCCTTTTCTATGATACAATTTTTATCACCAAAAAGATCTTATTAACGATGTTGTTTATTTAATACCGTCGCTCATAAATGTTTGATGCTTCTCGGGTTTGACATTTAAACATTTAATATAATGTAATAAAAGTTATATTTTTTAACTTTTTTGATTATTTAAGGATGCATATTTAGATTTATAATAATAATCACTTAAAAACAATGAAAGCCTGACACACACATTAAACACAGTTGATTAAATATAAATGAAATTTATTTCCAGGGCTGGCAAACAAAAATTATATAACCGTATAAAATATATAAATAATTAATTAACGTCGGAAGAAATTCAAGAAACTAGAACTATAATTGAAAATATGGTTGAAAAAATTTGCTGGAATGAAAATAAATGATTTCAGTCAAAAAGTCACACACGAGAGCCTAGAATCATACGTTAATCCTAATTTTGTTTTACACCATACAATAAAAACCTAAAATAATCAAAGAAAAAAAACCATTTTGTGAAGAAAATGTAGTTATTACTTCGTATAGATTTATAATATTTTAAATAATAAAAATACAATTTTTAGATCTATTTATACTGTATATTTTATGATCAGGACGGGTTTCACACATCGCAAGCATTAACAATTGAGCAAAACCAGTCGAGATATTGAAATTTATTATAGAAATATTACTCTAAAATATGTTTTCAGTATTCAAAATATCATGCTTTTCCATTGAAAATTTAGTTTTAAAGTAATCAATGTATAATATTAATGTCATCGCATATTAAAGTAGAAAATAAATCAGTAGTTCTCAAAGAGTGTCTAGAGAGACTTTTTGACGAGTATGTTGTTAAGTTTATATATTATTCATTCAATATGAAGAAAATGAGTGCACGAAAGTCTGGCAAAAGTCAGCCAATTGACATTTGAGTCTAAATTACAGAATTTAGTTTCAAGCGAACGATTGCATAGATGAAAGAAAATTTTGCATTCTATTATAAATAATAAACAGCAGTAGGTAATATAAACTTAACGTATGATTGAAAAATATGGATAAAATTTTTTTCGCCTAAAACTGAAACTATTTACAAAAGAAAGGATGATTCATATAAAAAAAATCTATTTAAAAATGGTCCCTTTAGCGAAGAATTTTGTGAACCCCTGATTTAAATAGTGATATTATGTAATCTTGTCAAATTTATTCATAGAATAATACAAAAAAAAATAATTGCCTCTATTAAATATTTATCAAATGATGTTCGTATTTATGTTTCAACCAACTCTATGAAAGATTATCTTGATATTAACAATTATCAATTAAAAAAAAAATAACACTCAAATAAAAATGTTTTTTAATTTTTTTATTTACTTTCTTTTTTTGGGAGTGTGTTTTACAAAACAGTTGTATTGGTAAATAAACACAACTTAACTTTTCACAAATAGTCTTATTAAAAGTTTATAATGATATCTATATTTTCGTTTTATATTTGCGGAATGCGAACAATACTTTCATATATTGAGAAATATCAAATAAAAAAAAAAAAATATCGATTTAGATATAAGATAAAAAAATACAATAAAATGTTGAGAAGCCTTGGAAAATATACTGAAATGCAGCTGATGTTGAAGAAATGGTAATATATGTGCATATTAAGGTTAGACATTTATTTAATGCTAATATAATATTTGTTCAATAAATAAGTATAGAAAACGAAATAAAGGAATGCCTGTTTAACTCAAGAAAGTGAGTTTGTCTTACGTGTAATATAATATATTATATTTAAAATAATTTCAGTTTGGTTACTAAATAGTGGAAAAAATATTTCAATATCAAAATCGTCTTGAAAGTCTTTGATGTCATTTTTCTAATAATTCATAAACTATAGTTCACTACAGAACTATAGTTCTGACGATGGCGTGAACCGAAATAGCTATCTACTATATTTGTTAAAAATAATTTTGTAGAACTAAAATACATTGCTATTTTTTCACCGTGAATGCCAATTCAATCAATAAAACCATAACTAACCATTATTCACAGAATTATAAATATTTCTACTGTGCAGAAAAATGATTGAGAAAATTGCATTTTATTGTATCTTCAAGTAAATAATTATGAATGACATTCAAGGTTAAGAAAACAATAAGAAAAGCGGAGTCAAGAACCTTTGAATTTCTACTTTATTGTTACGATTATATTGCAATAATTTTTTATGGAATAAAAAAAGCATTTTTGCTGTTTATCAAAAAAAAAATATTTTAAATGATGATAGCAAAAAATATCTAGATTTTTTTAAATAATAAAAATAACATTGCAGATATAAACGACCTGAAAATACAATGGAAACAGTATTGAATGAGTAGTACAATTATGATAAAAAGTAATTCATAAAATGTTTATAACATATTTATTTATTTACGAAAAAATTAAACACTGCAAGTTTATTAATTTATTTTTCACTTTACATAGATGCCAAATAATAAGTTTATCTCTATAGAAACGTAAAAAACATTTCTCACATGTAAGAAATAGGAAAAAAAAACAACCGATAAAAAGTCAACCGATAAAGCAAAACAAAATATACATTACTGCATATTAAAAATAGTATTCGTCTGAACTTACTTTCATCTTTGCGAAATAATGTTAAAGCTTTTACCAATGGCATCGCCACTAATAGGCTGGCACTACCTTTTAAAACAACAAACAATTCATGCCCTCTACTTCTTACAAAAATTCAAGGAACACAAATTTTAATATTAACAATGATGACTAAATTCTCATTTTGTTTTCGTATATGTCGAAAGAAATATGTGGCCATATATATTCTGTTCGATTGTTCAAACTGTATAATAATAAATAAAAAAACTTTTCATCGAACATTTTCTCTAAGCAATATTATCGACATAAAAAAAATAAAGAAGGTCAATTAAAATTATGCTTGATGCTGTAATGTTTTTTAATTGAACTGATTGGCTGAGTTGAATTATTGTTGAATGGAATGAGATTATTTCTTTTATAAAAATGTATTTCAATAAATTTCAGTATAAAAATACAATAGTTGTCACGAGAGACAAGATATTTTACAATTTTATAAAATTTCCTATAGCCACAAAGTTATTAATCATTTTAGTCTTTGGTTTCAATGATTATGAAAAAGCTCTTAGCTCAGGCAACATTACTTTGCGACCACTTATGGAGACTGTGTACTTGTCTTGCACAAATAACATGTTGGTAAAGAAACATTATCAGTTTTGACGTGGCATATTATAAATGACCATGTTAATACATCATTACTAATGGTATGGAATTCTAAAGGCATTTAAAAACAATAAAAAATATTTATTACTAAAAGTACAACCTTTAAATTGAAATTTTTTGACCAGAAAGATAATGTTGTCAACATTTAAAATTATCACAAAGGATTCTTAACGAACAAACTAACATAATAGTTTCGACACTTGTCCAGCCGTTGTACAAAGGTTGGTCTGATTTGCTTCCATAAGGACCACTTCCGTCCCACATATAAACTTATTGTCATGGACACGTATTGTTTCAGTTAGAATTTTGAAAATTTAGTTTCATTGTGTTAAAGTAACAAGCTAGGCCGTTGGAACAGGAGAGAGGATGTGTTGTGTGCCTTTTCTGCACAGCTATATATAGATAAGCGAATGTTAGTTTAAGCATAGTTCTGACGATGGCGTGAGCCGAAATAGCTATCAACTATATTTGTAAAAATAATTTCGTCGAACTAAAATAAATTGCTATTTTTTCACCGTGCTTTAATGTACATTGTCGTAGTTAATAAAGTTGGCTTCAGGATGGATTTAATGTTTGGGTACTATAAAATTTGAAATATGGTGTCATGATGGATAAACTAAAGAATATTTTGTTGGTCTTTTTTATGTTGAAAGCATAAAGACTACCAGGTTACTACAGGCTACTTATGGCTTTTTTCAACTGACTTTCCAGAAAAAATGCTCACCATTTTTTGTTGTTTGAAAACTCAATGAGAAGTTAATGAACTTCGCTGTATACATTTTTTTCGAAGCCAAATTGAAAATTCTGCTGTCTTTGATAATATCAAATTGTTTATTCATATCGTGTAATTGTTTTTTCTTTTCTAACGTGTTGAACCAACTTTACTATGATCAACAGTATTATTTCAAATGTCAATATATTATATTCCACATGGATTAGAATGATATGATTAAAATAGATTTTGGCTTAGTGTGGTTTAATTTCAGTCGGTAATAATATTTTTTTTATAATTAATTCCATTTTCAGCACAAAAACTGATATATTTTATATTTAAAAGGAGAGCTTTAATTATTTTTCAAAATAATTGAAGGAACCTTCGATAGAATTTTATTTTTTAGTCTATAATTGATAAAAGAACTTTCGCATTTTGTTATTCCTTGTTTGTATTTTTCACCTTTGGAAATGCGTACTAATTACATTTTTATTAATGTATTAATATAATTGATGGGTAATCTTAACGTGCATGTATTGATTGAATTGCCATTAACTTAACTACTAAGTAAATGTAGGCTTAAACATAGTTCTGACGATGGCGTGAGCCAAAATAGCTATAGATTATATCTAAAATAAACAATTTTGTAGAACTAAAATACATTGCTATTGTTTTCACCGTGTTGAATATTTAGTAATCTCAAGTCAAAAATAAAACCAAATATCCAGTTAATATTGTATTGAAAATATATTGAGCTTATTTTAAATGATTCAGAAATATTCATTCGTAGAAATGCCAGATGATAAAGTTTTGCTACGAAATAACAAAAGCTCCAACAATTTAACAAATTAAATTTCAGTGACCAAAATTGTCACTGAAAAGCAAAAAAGTAAAAAAAAGTTGTTATTATTTTGCGTAAGGGATATTGAATGAATCGACAATAAAAAAACTTTTTAAACGTAATTAATAAATTATATATTTACAAATTGTAGTGATTAATTAAGGGGCAACGAAAAAGGTGAATGCAAAAAGTTTATGTCAATAATATTTGTTCATGTATCTATTGATTTCATATGAATATTTCCTGTTTATCAAGTTTTTGAGATTTGTTATTAAGATTCAAACATTTAAGGTTTTTTTTATCGAAAGTATATTTTTTTACATAAAAATGGTTTTCTTAATCTCAAAAACTCGTTTTCGGTTTGAACAAGTTAATTATTATTATATATTATATAAATAAAAAATGATGCAATTTTTTAAATATTGAAAACGCTGACAAAAATATTTGCTTTTTACTCATGTCAATTTTATTCTGAACACGTGATATTTTATTTTCAAAATCGTTATTAAAAAATCTATGAAACTACTAAAATTAATTTATTTTTTATAATCCATCAAAACTATCTATTAATGTGTCTAAATGGATACAATTTGTATTTTTTTTTTCGAAAAGCATTGATTGAACTTTATTTTATTGGCTGTGTTTCGTGTTTTCGTGTTACTTGAGCTTAAAAAAAAATAAAATTTTTTAGCTATCATGTTTCTTAAAGCTTGACCATGTGTCATGTAATTTTCATAAAGATTACACCTTGAAATTAATTTTGGACAAAAAAACGAATCATTAATACCTCAGCTTAAGTGCAATCTGGTTTAATGCTACTTTTAAGCTACACGTCTGCTTGGACACACAACTTTTTTCATATTACTGTATCTACTAGTATGTTGAGTTGTGGAGTCATTAAAAAACATGACTACGAATATAAGAAGTTTAATTTTGTCCTTTTATCCAACTTTTCGTATTAATCAGCAATTAAAATAGAGATTAACTGACTGATCATCCGTGATTAAAATCGTCTAATCGAAAAAGTAGTCAGGACCGTTCGTTTTTCATAACTCCGACTCTGATTTCACAGCCCTTCGACCAAGTAAAATCCTCATATAACGTAGATTCAAAAGTGAAAGACAATATTTACTTGCACTCAATATATTATTATAAAAAAAACAGACTTAATATTACGACTTCAATGAACCTTATAAAAAGGGTAACGATTGGTATGTTAGTATATATTGATTTTAATGGGTGAAATAAGCATATTAGAAGATGTTTTTATAAAAAAACATTCATATCACTGATTGAATTGCCATTAACTTATTAAAACTCTATTAAGTACTCTTATTTTAATTCTATTGAAAGACGGTAAAAAAATAGCAATGTATTTTAGTTCTAAAGAATTATGTATATGACACATATTATATGTTAGGTATTTCGGCTTACGCCTTCATCTAGGCCTGATGAGGGCGTAAGCCAAAATAGCTAATTTTACAGAATTTAAATACATTGGTAATTATTCACGGTGTTAAATTTCATATCATTAATAATAAAAATAAAACTTGAAAAGCTGCCGGTCACTTTTCGGAAAGCTGTCTGCCACACGTCTTTTTACACGTAAGCTATACAACTAAGGGCTAAATTTTGTTTTTTTTTCATTCCTAATAAAAATGTCTAATCTTACGAAATAGTCAAAGAATTTACTCATTAACCTCGCCATTCCGAAAAATAAAGATATTCGAGTGACTAAACGTCGATTCCAAGGTACAAAAGATCGTTTCTGTCAAAAATAAAGTAAATTATGTGATAATAAAGTATATGCAGTTAAGGGTGATTTGTAAAAATAAAATGTCAGAACTTATGATTTAAAATGACTATTTATTGAGTTTTACCGTAGCCGATGAATGTATTTCCAGTGGGTTTTCCAAAATTATTTCAGATATAAAATAATTGCCATTGAATTCCAAAGTACCAGGTTTTTGTTTTGTCTCAACAATGAAGGTATTTAACCGTAGAAATAATTTTACATTGAATTCAAGATATCATACCAAGCGTACTTCCGAACGGATTTCCACTTGATTTTACACTTAGCCAACGAGACTCTATGCTTAGACAATATTATGTAACGTAGTCACTATACTTAAGAGTTTAAGATTTGAATAATTTATCTTAATTGATAAATCTAGCAACGATCAATGCCAGAAGTATTCTTGTTGTATACGATTGAAATATTATATTGTTGTAAATGAAGAAGGATTTATCTTGGAGTAAGTGTTTGCTTTAAACATATTATTATTCTGAGTTTGACAACGTAAGTACTGTTTTTAATTTCCGAACCATCTCTTATAGGAAAACCATTCATTTAACGCGAATTAAGATGCTATACATCAAAACACGGGGAACCATAAAACAATTTTTATCAAGAAATTTTAAAAATTAAAAGAGTTCAATTAAATTCAAGTTATGTTCTTAGCGAACAACTAAATCTTCACAATATACCTAACGTGAGATTATTACTTCTTTGAGCCGAAAACTTTATAAAAAGAATTCTTACATAACGTCGCCTGATGTTTCATTCTAACCGTTACAATTATTAGTTATTATCTAACAATTGCAATTTTATGATAGTTGATTATCATTAGTCGTAGAATCCTTTCTTCAAAAACTCATTTAAATTATAAAGTGTTACTAAAAGTTATCACATGCAATGAATTATCATTATTATAAAATCAATTATATTTAAAGTCAGTAATATTTTACTTTCGTAGCCTTAAGGTCCGCTATTTTGCTTTGTAACTCACTTCTATGGTATTCTATGTTTGATAGTTTGATTTAACCTTTATCTTTATAGGCGCTCACCTCAATTATTCAGTTTCTAATTTTGTTTGCGTTTTATGTTTCTTTAGTAAAATAGAGATCTGTTTATTGTAGACCGTATTAATTTATGACGGTAAATTGAGGGTTAAGTAAAATATATGAGCATCTCTATTAATATAAAAGCATTTCTTTTTATTTATAAAATAAGATAGAATTTCTTATATCGAGAATCGCCAGCTTCTTGGTGAGTTTTGTAAGTATTAAATATATATATGATACATAAACTTATAAATCATACTAATTATTGGAAATGTTTCTTGATGAAATAAAACGAGCCCAACTTGTATTTGATTGAAATCATTTTCACATCAATATATTTGCGATAAATTCCTCATGCATATAACCGACGCAAATTGTTTGTTTTACATCAGTTCTGTTGCACCCGTGTGATGGAATGCCTGAAGAGATCGGAAGGCGAAACTCAGCTCGTTTGTGATAAATATATGGTATCTAAGAACATTTTATCGAATGAAAAATAATACTCTCCTTGTGTTACGTGTGTGTTTGTTTGTTTAATTATAATATCTTTTTAATCATTATTTGTCGTATATTTTCTGTAATTTTTATTTATTAGTGTTGTGTGCTAAAGTCACCGCTTCTAGAAGGGGTATCTCAAAAGAAATGCTTGTTGTTTAATTATTCGAACGCTCATTTGTTGAGAGAGTAAAGATAGAATAGAGAAGACCTAAACAAAGTTAAGTGAAAAATTAAAATTGTTTTCATCCTACAAATCTCGATTATGGATATATTATTTTGATAATTTGTCGTATCTTGTAAATATCAAATATTATCACTTGTATTTTAAACTAATTTATGACCTCACTGAATTATTGAACGTAAGACTGATATAAATTGATTCTTGTTTACAAATCAATAAAGACACTGGCATGCTATAACAGCTCGTAGAAATTTAAAAGTATAATTTTATAGATTATGTAATATACTAGATTGTAATCAATTCTTAAAATTATCTAATAACTCGTTTGCTGTCTAAGCTGCATATATGTTGTTGTTTTAAGAAAATGCAGTAACAAAACAAAAACTTGGCGACAACCTGGAGGTGTTTGAAATATGATATCAAAATAAAAATATTGTAGAACAACAAAAAGCTATATGACACTGTTGATAAATGTCTAAAATACTGCGAGAAAATAATATTTGACAGTTTTTTTAGATATTATTGTTAAGGTTAAAATAAAGCTTTTTACAAAGTCAACGTCTCTTGTGTAGGTTAAAATTGTTTAATTATATAATATACAGTGTTAATATATACTCATTAAGACATTTAATAATGTTTTAAGTTGCGTTATTATAAGTAAGATTAACTTTTTTAAGTGGCATAATATTTGCGATTGACTCTGTAAATTTTTGGAAATTCATTATTAATTTTATGACACGTGTTCTATATTTTATATAATACTAGCAGGTACCCAGCGTGTTGAAACCATTTGAAACGGTTGTTTTGTTAAATAAGGGATGATAGAAAGAACGATATTTATTTTCTAACGGTCGTTTGATTCTGATGCGTGCGATTGGGTAACATGTAAACTTACTGTTTCGATTCTTGTGATATGTTAATCTTCTAATTCTGTTGCACGTAAATAAGTGACTCGTAAACAATCTGCTTCATTGCTCTTTGTTTGTTTGAGAAGCTCGAATTTGATTATTTTCACGTGCTGCGCTGGTAGATACTAAAATACGATGAGACGAACGTTTGGAAAGCATATTTTAAAATGAAGCAATTAACAGTTAATTTAAATTAAATTGCTGTAAATTGTGAATGAAAGTTTTTATACCATAAACGAGCTTGTATTTTAGAATAGTAGTTGCCAAAACAATGCAATCCGCCGTCTCAGCAGTAGGGCTTGGGAGTCGAAGTCATAGAGTCACGGTGTTTTGGCCGAAGTCAGAGTCGTGGAAAACAAGCAACTCCGACTACTTCTTTAATAAGACGGTTTTAAAGAATATTTCAATGAACAGTTTGCGGGATTGATTTGTTATTCATTAATTTAATGCTTCTCAATAGGAAACGTAAAAAAAAACCTGACAAAAATAAACTTTTTTTAGTCCGAGTTGTGTTTGTTGGTCAATATCGGAATCAGGCTGGTGTTTTTTTTAACAATTCCACAGCCCTGGTTAGCAGTAAGTTAAATCACTTTCATCCAATTATATAAAGGGATATTTATATTAGAAATATTACAGGGTCAAAATTCCACAAGCTTTTAGCTTATTTGCAAACCGCATAAATCCGCTTTTATTTGTAGATGTTGAAAGCCAAATTATCATTATATTATTGTATTTTTTAATAAATAAAAGTTGTTAGTTTTTATATGCATCAAATTTTTTTACATGGATTCATTGTCTTTGACTAAAAAAATAGCAATATTGACTGGATAAACTGCTTTATAAAGTTAAAAATTAGAGCATTTTGATAGTCATTTAAATGCAATCCTACAAATTTAATAATTACATTCACTTTAAAGGTGTTAACTGTCACTTCTTGATGAAAAGGCATGATATTTTAAATAATAAAAACACATTTTTTAGTACTTATTTCCACAATACATTTTTTGATCAGGACCGGTTTCGCTCATCGCAAGTATTATCAACTGAATATTCACTTATATGCATTATGAACTTCAGTTGATAATGCTCGCGATGAGCGAAACAGGTCCTGATCAAAAAATATATTATGGAAATAAGTACTAAATAATGTGTTTTTGTTATTTAAAATAATTACATTCACACAAAATTATTATTAAAATCATATTGAAGTTTTTGATTAACTGTTCCAATTAGAATTTTGCTGAATCTTTTATTGAGTTACAAAGGATAAGTCCTGTTAAAATATTACGTAGGTTTGATTTCCTCTACATAATATTTTACGTTGTAATTTAACCCATATCTTTGTTAATTTATTGCAAGTCTTAGAAGCAAAATAATCAGCAAAGCTGTAATACTAAATGTGTGTTATATTGTTATATAAATACATTTTCCTGTTATATAAATTACACTGCGCCCATCCGATATAATATTAATGTATCGTTCTAGAATGTTTATGGCTCGTTCTATGTTAGTACGAGCATAATGAATGAAATAAATTGCCTATCATAAAAAACCCTCGGGAGTGGAGCAATAAACTACTTATCGTAAATGAAAACCGTCAAAGAATTATATGTTACTCTTTTTCATAATGTTTGATTTCCGAAAAACATAAGCCCTTATAATTCTCATATGTTTAGAAAAGAAAAGTATCGGAAAACTGTCGGAAAAATTATCATGCATATTCAAGAAATTTCGACGTGTTTATTTCAAATTTCATTTATTGGTAGAAAGGTATTATACAATATTTATATAGCTTAGGTGTTTAATTCAATATCAATGATTTGCTGTCAGAAAGACATTTATTTAACGTGGATGAAGGTGTTCAATTATTACGTCATAACACGGGAGATCACAAATTGTCTTATTAAGTAATTTTGTAAATAAACAGAGGTTAATTATAAAATTCAAGTTGTACTCTTAACGGCCGACTCAATTTTCTCAACTTCCATTTATTATATCCCTTACGTGAGATCAGTTCACTGAATCGAAAATCTCATAAATTAAATTCCTATATTACGTCACTAGATATTAAATACTTATCGTTAGCTGTCAACTTCTGTTCACAATTAAATTTCAGTGGTAGTTGATTATTATGTATTGTAAAATATAATTATAATGTATAATGTCCATGTGAGAAGCATATCCACATAGTCCAGTGTATCAGTTGATAGTTCTCGCGATTTACGAAACTGGTACTGATCTAATAGTTGTATTTATTTAGTAACCTTTACGGGCATGTACACATTAATCCACTAAAGTTTTCCTGCAGCCGGATTAGCGGTATATGAACGCATACGAAACGAACAAACAAACATACATTTTCATATATAAAATAGCATAACAGATTTACATTTAAAATTTATGATATTGACTGAAGGTGCTTGATGGAATTAAATTCAACATTAAATTTGAATTGTTACAACTTTGTACGATTTCACATGTTTGTCACTAACGACCAGGGTTTCGTCTTTTGGCATCTTCATATACGATGCTAATTGTTTATTTTACGTCAGTTCTGTTGCATCCGTGTGATAGAATGCATGAAGCTACCGAAAGGCGAAACCCGGATCTTTAGTGACAAAACATGTGGAATCGTACAAAGTTGTAACAATTCAAACTAGATTTATGTTTGTTATATTGTAGATTTATAATCACACATATCACATCTGTTGAAACATCAATTGGAATAATAAAGTTTTCAATTTAAATTAATTTTGAAATACATAATTAAAAAACTTTTTGCATCAGTACAATAAATAATAAATAACGAAAATTCGAATTCTATTCACACTTTAAAAATAACGACATTTTAGTTTAACTTATTGTATTTATATTTAATAATGTATGAATAACTATACGAAAGACTATTTTTCATTTAAGCAGATAGAAGATAAAGATATTTTATCTTGCGTAAAGCGTTGTGCGTTTATTTTAGCATTAGTGGTTAGGATGCTAACCAAATAGGAAACTTAAAGTAACCTCTATTTGATATGCTTTACACACGAATTTAAGGTTGGTGTAACGTGGGTTATTCATTTGATAACTATACCTCTGAGGATAAAATAGTTTTGTTTATTTCGGGACGATATTTACTCGTATTTATTTTGGTGGATATTATTCTAAATTAGTAATATTCTAAATATAATATTACATATAATCAATAAAATTTATTTTGTTGGTTATTCAGTGTTTATGTATGAATATTGTTGAGAATGTATTAATTTTGAGACATTAAAGTAGTTTTTAACAAACAACGTTGAAAACTTTTTGTACGAATATTTCGGAACACGAGTTTTTTGGCTTATATTTATTAACTCGTTTACAATTTTTTTAAGGTATTATTTTTTTTTTGTCTACCATCAATTAAGAGTAAAAAAGTAAGACATAAATTGACCTATTTTTCATTAAGTAATTTGGATGTGTTGAATACGTCGAACTTTATCGTCGTATTTTATTAGTCAATATAATAAAGAGAAACACTATTTAACATATTAATGAAACAAATCACTTTACTTGTCATTTTTGTATATGTTTGGTACTTTAAATTAAGTTATGAAGAGTCATGATTTTAATAAATAAGAGCATTTATCACAGAAAACCGGATGACAACATTAAATGTAACCGGCCCTTATCATGGTATATAGAACTGCATAAACAGTACTAAACATCACGTTTCATTTAATATATTTAATTTTTAAAAAATCGCTTTCAATTAGTGCTTAACAGAACATTAAATGAAAATTGATTTGTTAAAACTTTTTTAGTCGAAGTCGTGTTGTTCGTTGCTTCGACGAAATATTTATATTTAGTTTATCGATTCCGATAAAATATTTGATTATTAGCGTTTCCGATTCCGGGATTCCAATTGACCTTTTATAATGAAATATTTTATTGCCAATTTTAGTATAATTTTGTTTAAAATACTGATAAAAAATGGAACATCAATATTCAATAAAAAACAATTTAAAAACACTAAAATTTTACAAAATGAATAATCAATATCCTTACTTAATAAGTTATTCTGTACTCAAATAAAATGGTTAGTAAATTTAAGGACTTATAATATGGAAATATTGTTCAAATAATTCTTAAAAGAAGCTGGCAGTGAGATGGAACTAGTCATACAACATTAATGCTTTTGAATCGCTTATGATAAACCGCAAAAATGTTTCGTCGCGTATGAACAACGCATTACTCTTTTTCAATTGCCGACAGCTTTACATATTTTGTTACAATGGAAAATAGCAACATTTTAAAAGTTTTCAAAAGCTCTGTGTGAAGAGACCGCAAATTTTTGGACCATTTATAATTGCATATTAATTAGTCAGGGTTATTAATTAATCCTATTATTTACTTGGCCACGAATGGCAAATTTCACCTTTACAGCCTCTTGTGAACCACACTCTAAATGAATCGTTACCACAGATTTTAACATTATAAACTGATGTTAGTTCGGTTGATTATTCTCCCGATGAGCGAAACCGGTCCTGATCATAAAATTAACTGTATGATATCGAAAGTATGTTAACGAAAGTGCTTAATGGAATTTAAATATCAAATTTGAATTCTTAAGACTTTGTACGATTTCACATGTGTTTTCACTAACGACCCGGATTTCGCCTTTCGGCATCTTCAGGTATTCTATCACACGGATGCAACAGAACTGACTCTCACCTCAGAACATCAGATACAACAAAGTTTTAGCAATTCAAAATTGACATTGAAATTCCATTAAGCAACTTCAGTCGATATCATAAAGTACATTTTATGATCAGGACCAGCTTATTTCATCGTCAGAATTGTAAACTGATAATGAAACAAATACTAAAAAATGTGTTTCTTTTATTTAAATTATCATGAATTTCCATTAAGAAGTGAAAGTTATCATATTAAAAGTGAATTGCAAATACATTCAGATTTACAATACATTATCATAGATACAATACATAGATCATTGCGAACGGTGCGCGAGTATTTTTGGTTAGTGAAATAATTTTTGAAGAATCTAGCAACATCACAAACAAATTTAAAAAATAACTTAATCAATTCTTGTTATTTGATTATTTTATAAATGACATTTCAAGCAAATAAGCATTCGATTATCTTTGAAGCGTTGATTACTTGGAATAAATTACAAATAATGCTTAATAAATATTAACTGTCTTTTGAGTAAATCAATAATATTAATAAATGGATTTACAGTATTTGAAAATAACCATGTTTTTTCTACGTCTATTAAATTTAATCAGTGTTATTTTGTAATTAACATTGTATAATAAATTTAATTATAAACAGACAATGACACACGATTAATAATATTTTTAAATTGAAATATCAATAGTCTTACAAATTTAGGAAAAAAACCGTTTTTTTTTAGAATCGTGATTCAATATGACAAATTAATTAATGACAGATAAACGGAATCTCTCAAATTTATTTTGTTGTTGTTCAATATTCCTCAAAAAAATTGATAAATATGGGGATTTTTTTAAAACTCAATCAACGTTAAGATTGACTTTTAAAGAGATCAATTATTTTGAGTTTTTATAAGTATTTTGTCAAAAACAGGGCTGCAGTATCGTTAAAATACACGACTCGGATCAAAAAAAAATATACATATATATATTTTTTCAGGTTTTTTCCTACCTTCGTATTTGCGTTCATTAAACCAAAGATTATCTAATTCAGTGCTCCCGAACATTTTTCGGGTGGTGACCTCTTTTTATAAAAGCCATGTGATCCGCGACCCCTATACAGTCAAAAGTTATTGATTGAATTGGCGTTCACTTGGTAGAACTCCATTATAACACGGTGAAAAAATAGCAATGTATTTTAGTTCTACAAAATTATTTTTACAAATATATTGTAGTTGATAGCTATTTCAGCTCACCATCGTCAGAACTATGCTTAAACTAACATTCGCTTATCTATATATAGCTGTGAAGAAAAGGCACACAACACATCCTCTCTCCTGTTCCAACGGCCTAGCTTGTTACTTTAACACAATGACACTAAATTTTCAAAATTCTAAATGAAACAATAGGTGTCTATGAAAATAAGATTATATGTGGGACGGAAGTGGTCCTTGTGGAAGCAAATCAGACCACCCCTTTGTACAACGGCTGGGCAAGTGGCGATCCCATTATGTTAGTTTGTTTGTTAAGAATCCTTTGTGATAATTGGTGTCTATTGATTTCCATCTGTTCCAAAGCCGTCATTCTCCGACCCATACAACAAAGATGCAAACATTTAGGGGCTGAGTTTGAATTTATATTATGTGATTCATTAATAACGTGATTAGCGAATTGTGAATCTGTTTTTTTACTGTTGAATGATCTTACATGTTCCTTAGCTCGAGTAGATATATACTTCTACCTGTCTGTCCGATATAAACGGATAAACATGAGCCACAGGACATTTCATAAATACCGCTTCTGTCCAGTTTATTGATTTTATCTTTCTTTTTTCTTAAAGATAAAATCAATAAACTGGACAGAACTTTATTTTTATTTTTATTATATATCTTTATTTTATTTAAAACCCCCCAAAAAACACGTCACGACCCTTAGGATGTGAACCATTGATCTTCTCAATCCGTCAAATAGCCAAATTTTATTTATTTGAATTCATTATTATAAATGGCATTGCTTCTATTCAAGTAAACATTAGGAATTTAAAGAGCGGAAAATAACCGCTTTACGGATACTTGAGTTAGCGGAAATGCTGTAACGGTTAGTGTTATATTCTTTATGATTTCCATAGACCGCTGTATTGTTATTTTAACGTTTGAATTATAGGTACGGTCAATTTTTTTCTAGTATTTCCAATCGTAAAATTTTGAAATAGTCACCTTTGTTTACTGTATTGGGAATCAAATAAGGATGAAATATTTCCTCTTGATCATTGAGATATTTTTCAAATCGTTTAATACAAAAAGCAGTTAAAATCGCTCATATTTCACTACTCCAACTCTATTTCCATAACCAAGGCCAAATATTAAAAAATATGAAGCAAATAAATTTTATAAGATTAGATTTTTTAAGAAATTGATCAAATATTACATATTAAATAGAATCATTTTCTGCAGCAATTTATAATAACGTCTTACAATGATTCTATAATTCTCCGCACTAAGCAACATAAAGAAGTATAGAATGCTGGAGGAACGCCAGGAACTAATTTACCACTTGAAAACTACTGAAATTTAGTAACACCCTGTCTAAATGTAAAAGGCGTTTTAATTTTAGGTCAATTATACAGGTTGATAAATTATTACTGCGAACATTTTCCACTCCAATTGCTTTTCATTCCTATAATTACTAGGCAATAAATCATTAAATCATAAATTAAAACGATAAAACAATAATTTATGTATCGTTTTGCTGGAATATGACCAAAACATAATCTCAATTCTATAAGTATTATATTAAATTCATATCACATTTTACTGATATCAGCACTATGTTTAAATAACACCAAAATTCTATTGTGATATTACACATCTACAATAGTAACGTAAAATGTATCAGCAAACGACAATTTACTTTTTGAAATAGTAAATTTTTGAAGAAAGTTTGAAAATTGAGTTTGAACACTTTTAATGTGTTAATTGTCACTTCTTGATGGAAAGGCATGATATTTTAAATAATAAAAACACATTTTTTAGTACTTATTTCCACAGTATATTTGTTGATCAGGACCGGTTTCGCTCACTGCGAGCATTATCAACTGATGGAATACAATTTACAAGCAAGTCTATCTATACAAGAATTTTGAGTTAGAGGTGGTGGTTTTGTATAAAGTTATTGAAAAATAGTAAGTCATACATGAAAATATTCAATAATTTTTGATTTCTGTTTAAGTATGTTATTTGATAATTCATCGATGAAAAAATTCGTTAAAGTGATATAAAATAGAGTTTTTGTTTGTTGTTTTAGATTTTTTGTTCAAGGATTCATTATCTTAAAATTGGTAGTATTTTCATTAAACGTTACAATTTATTGCTTCAGTAATACGTAAGTTGTATCTAGTGCATTGGTCAACGTTCTTTGTGTCTGTGATGGATCTTGTGGTATCAAAAATTAGCGAGAAAAACGCTTTTTTCGATCGATTTGCAATGTATTTTAGTTCCAAAATGCTTTTTTCAAAACATTAAAAAGCTATTACTTTGAAAATTAATCATATGAATAATTTGCTGACATTTTTATTTGATACTTCATACTGACAGAAGAATGTAAATGTTTATGTGAACATATATTACGTTCACAAAAAACATTACTATTTAATATGATTGATGGGAATCGAATTTTAATTTAAATATTTTTTTTTCTTTTTAACCGAATATTTATCAAAACTGTGACTGAATCGTCGAATTGGAAATGACTTAACGCCTGAAAATATACACAGAGACTCCCTGTTTTTGGCTTTTTTTAATGCTTTACAATATTTTTTAGTTATTTGGGATGGCATAGATAAAGTGTCTGTACAGATCGGTTGTATGTGGTATTTTATTTAGTTAACGAGTGATAGATTATATTTTATCCACTAAAAAGTATTATATTTTGTGAACCATTGTCTATATGTAACTTTAATAATTCAATCTGAAACCAGCAGTAAGATAAAAGGTAAAAATATCAAATTTAAATTATTTTTATTTATAAGTCAATCTATACTTTGACATTACTCCATGGTCAGTTATATGTTTAAACATTATCGTAATTATTTATGTCATAGAATGTTTTTAAAGATATAGGCCAGGACTAGTCAACCTTTTATGCCTTCCGCTTAATTTTTTTTTTTTTATTGGAAAATTTCGTCATCATATCGCTATATTTAAATCCAATATAGGGGTGAAAAAATTCTAGGAGAAATTTAGGATATTTGAAAAAATAAGTTTTTAAAACCAAAATTTTATTGCAACAAAACAAACAGTGCGAGTGAATTGCCTGATCTTAGAAAATTGTTTTGACCAAAAGATAAATTTTTAATTCAACATTTATTGTATATTTAATTAAATCAAAAAGATAAATAAAACTGTTAATTATATTATGAAATTTAACACAGAGCAGTACTAAGGATAGCTGAAAATCGGATTGTGTCTAGATTTTTGTTTTAATGTCTAGACAAAATTTATAATTTTGTCTAGACATAAAAACAAAAATCTAGAAAGTTAATTAAAAAGAATGTTTAAATTAATAAATTTTTAGTCATTAAAATATAATATTAGTTATGTTTAATGCTAGAATAATTGAAAAAGTTGTATTATTAAACAAAATTTAAATGAGTGTAGCTTCACACTGTGTATCTCAAATGTTGGTCCGTGGAAAAATTTTGGTGGCTGGTATGCAAAGCCATATGGCAAATCAGTGCGCTATAAAAAATATAATGTTATATTATTTAACAATATACAAATATGATTCTTAGACACATATGTACGATGTTATGTTGAATTTTTTTTTACCAATAATTTGCTTACCTTTCAATTAATGAGCCCGGTTTCTCAGTTAAGATTATAAACAATAGATAACAGAATATCACTCCTACATTTATAAATTGTATATTAACGATTAGAAGAAGTATTTTTTTTATAAAATAATGGTTGTATAAGTTTTTGAAAAATCTTTCAAGATACACTCATTGACACATAAACATTGGTTGCATTAGTATTATCTATACATTTTACGGTTAATTTATACGGTCCAAATAAAGTTCCTAATATTTACTATTTTTTATACTTTTACATGAATTAAAAATTGAAAAAGAACAATAATTTAGATATTTATCGAGAAATGTGTTGTTCTGTCGTTTATATATTTATAGCTATATAAAAATAATAGACGATCCAAATATTTAAAACATCATATGCTTAAGGATTGAAAGGCACGCGGTGCGTTTTATGTAGAATTAAATACGTATTTTTTTTATAATGATTGAGAAACAACGGTTGGCCGTTATATGAAAGAGTAAAATATTTTAAAAACATTTAAAAGCCACAATTTTTCAAAAAAATATAAGCAATTACATATTTATAAGTATCTCAATATCATATCAGTGCATTTAATTAATTATTTACAAGTTAATAATGTTTGATGAATGGAGTTTGGAACCGCTGAAACGAACTTTTTTTATACAATTCAAACAACAATAGTGCTAATAATAACAAAAAGTGTAATATATATCATATACATAAATAATAACATGTTTCAATTTGATTCACTTGTGTATTCTCAAGAAATAAAAATGAAAATTTTTTATCAAAAAAAAATTGACGACCAAATGTAATCGAATTTAATTCAATGTTTGCAAGGTTAATGGATAATTTGAACTTTGAATACAAGACTTCTCATTGGTTAGTTTTGCCAATAATAAATTCAGAATATGTTAATCAAAAAACCAACAGAAAACGTAGGTGCAATAAAATATTATATTAAAAATTGGAGCTAAGCTTCAAATATGAAAAAAACGTAGATACATGATAATAAAATTTTATTGTTGCAAATTTGTACGATTCCACATGTTTTGTCTTTTACGACCCGGGCTTAGCCTTTCGACATCTACAGGGATTCTATCATATGAATGCAACAGTCAAAAACTGTCTCGTATCGGAAAACCATTCATTTAACGTGGACAAAGGTGTTAAGTCATTGCATCAACACACTGGGAATCATGAATAAAATTTTAATTGTTGAAACTTTGTATGATTATGCATGTTTTTTCACTAACGACGATCCAACAACACTGACTTTGATAGAATACCGAAAGGTGAATTTGAGTAAATTTAATCATAGCTGATTATTGTTTGTTGTAGAATTCTTTCACAAACATTTTAGTATTTAGAGTTATTAAAAATTATCACAGGCAATTAAGTGTCATTATTATTAAATCAATATCATTAACAAAAAAATATTTTTTGGACCACAGCCTTAAGTCTGTGATTAATCCAGGTCTGTGATTTTCTAGTGTAATTAACTGTGTTGGTACATAATCGATGCTTACTGTTTATTTTGTGTAAGTTCTATTGTATTCATGTTCAGAAATAGCCTCAAATCTCTGCTTGATTGACATGTTAGTACAGCAAAATATTCAAAAGGTCATTTATTCGGGATAATAAATTGCGTTTCATTTATATTTTATTACCATTCTTCGAATCTAAGTCATTTGTTCCACTGAATTCGGGCTTACAGATACACAAATAGATTACTAACAGAGTAAGGTAAATACCAGTTAATATTATAAATGAATTATTTATCGTTCAATAATATTGATGGCTTAGTTACAGAATAACTTTATCCGTTACTCATAAATATATATATTCAATGAACAAATCATAAGAAACTTGAATTTATTAAGAGCTAATGTGATCACTAAGCACTGACCATACGTAGAATATATTTTCTATTCACAAGTGGATAAATATGGGCACCACAGTAGATGTTATTTTATTAATCCGAAAATAGATTATTTTTTTTTGGTATTTTGGTTTAATCAACTCACAAGTCAATCAATATGGATACCACAAAAGATGTCATTCTAATAATCGGCTAATCGATTTTTTATTGGTGGTATTTTGCTAGAAATTTACTTAAAAATTGCCTTAGTTTTCCAGTACAGTTATGACTTAGGAAATCGCCAAAATGGAAGTACGTAAAATTTGGTCAATATTGACGAAAAATCATAATCAAATACGATATAAAGTGAAAATTGAACACAAATTAAAACAGCTGATAATGCACGGGATGACAAAACCGGATCTATAATTGTCAATTTAAAGTTGTGAAATCGTAAAAAACGTTGTGTTTTCGAAATAAATAAAACAATTATCTTAAAAAATGTTGTAGGACAATTTTTTTCTCAAGAAGAATAGTAAGATAAAAACTAATTACATTTAATGTAGTTACTCTATGTATATAACTAAAATATTTGACTTTACTATTTTTCTTAATAAGCAGGCGGCCACAATAAATCTAATTTTTCAGTTTGAAAATAAAAATTTAAAGTACTGTTTTTTTGGTGTTGATATATATTTTATATACTTGCGAACAAACAAGTAAAGCAGATTAAAGCACATTGAGTGAATACTATTACGACAAAATTAAATTGAATACAAATAATATTTCTTAGTATTTATTTGCTTGATGATATTTTTATAAAATAATTAACAAATATTAAATGTTTTTTTTGCACGCTTTTAAAAGTTGTTTACCATAACCTTTATTCATGAAGAATTTATTGTTGCGTGGGCTAAAACCAATCCAGGAATGTTCAAACATAAAAGTTTCACACTGAATGAGTGTTACATTTAAAAGTTTCAAATATGCATGTTTGAAAAGTAGAGCCAAATGTAATTCATCCATATTTTAGAGCTTTAAGTGGTGATAAATTTCACAATTTATAAAAATCCCACAAAAAAACCTGTTATCATGTAGAATGTCGTAATAATTGAAAAAAATGAATACGAATATGTATGATAGATGAGTAAATATTCAATTTTTTTACAACAAAATTTTTGATTCCACTTACGCTCAAATTTTCGATGTGAAAATTTAACAAAAGCTGTGGTTAGTAAATGATTACGTAACAAGTATTTTTATAGAGTAGTTGAAAGCTTTTACCGTTAACATCGTTGTTATGATTTTTATTAAGCAAATTATCATTCGACTACTATTTTTATGATTTCTGCCGAGTAAATTCCAATTCAGCTGATCTATGATTTTTTTTAAATCTTTCCTCAGCCAGTTTTATATACTTGATTTCTCGTTCAAGCTCCGATTTTGCAACCCCGTTTCTTTGTTGAAATTTTATTATACCTGTGCGCTAAAATGTCTGATGATGTCGAAAGGCAAAAGCCGAGTTGTGCGTGAGGAAATATGTTAAAGTGCATACAGCTTCAACAATTCAATTTTCACATTATATTAAATCCAGTAACAAATAATAAAAATAAAAAAATAAAATAGTAGAAAAATAGTTCTCATATATGTGTAAAGAAAATTAATTTTATTAATAATGGATTAAAACCAATCTAATATAACAATTTATCATATTCGAGGTTTTTTCCATACAATTTTGGTTACATTTAAATTTTCATTCTACTACGATGCGTGGAGTAATTTGCGTTGGAAGCTAAAGGAATTCTTACATTCAAAGAAATTTCTAGCACTTGCAACGAAATTAAACTTTAATTAAATTTTAATAAATTATGCGAAGAGCTGCAGTTACAAAGTTAAAAAGGAAACTGTTAAAAGAAGGCAAATTAAATGAAAGAAGATTTCAGAAATTATGAAAAATTATTTAATTCATTATGTAAACATTCTGCGTTAAGGTCCCTATTTTATAAAAAAACTAATAAGACAAAAGAGTCATATATTTTTTTATTTAAGTTTCACTTTGTGAATAATTAATTAACTCACGAAAATCTGCACATTAAATATAAATATCGCTTTTTGATTGATAGGTGCGATATTTTGAATAATAATAACAGCGAAAAGTAGAAAATCATGAGAAAAACATCATTCTAGGATGAAATTTTTCTGAATTTCATTTATCACTGTTAAAGGTCACTTCTTTATTGAAAGACATGACGTTTTTAATAATAAAAACACATTTTTAAGTAATTTTTTCCACAATATATTTTATGATTTCGAACATTATCAACTTGATGTTTTTAATATTAAAAATATTAAGAAAAAAATGTCAAGTTTTATTTCAGATAAACAAATAATAATTGAAATAAACAAGTTGTTATAAATAGAAAAAAAAAACTTAACAACCAACTAACATATATTCTAACATTTCTTGTCTGTTTGTATGCACTTTATATCCACAAATATTCAAAGCTTTACTGAGAAAACATTCTACAGATAAAATATAAAATAGAATTTTAGTAATTGCATAAATCACAAACAACTGCAGTCTAGTCACATAACGGATGCAGCTGCAAAATATTGGCAAACGAAACTAGACTGACCTAATTTTTGTCACGATAAATTGATTTAGATCAGTGGTTCCCACGTAAAATTTTACTGTGGCCGCATTATTAACACACGTGGTCTTGAGGAAATATATTATGACCGCGCCAGTACAAATTTATTTGGAATAAAACTACATTTCTTAAACCAACCATATAGGTGTTTAACTACAGAAAAATATGACCGCTTAAAAATATATAAACAATATTATGTAATCTAACCACCGAACAGTTACAAAAATCTTTATCTTTAAAAAAGATAACAAGTTTGATATTTTTTCATAATCGATCTGTTGCAAATTACAAAATGATGATTTGGTAAATATTTCTTTAAGCGAGGCTTTAAAAGCTTCTAGTAGATTGCACGTCAACCAAGTAAATAATATTATCTTCTCAGTAAACAGGAGCTTTAAAGCCCTGCAAAAAGCTTGTAAGACCATTATGTATAATACATTTATAGCGATAATAGCAAAACCTTTTGAGGAGTACGTCTAATTTTGTTCAGTACTGTTGTCATTGCGAAAAGACAGCAGGAGAAATTTGATAACTATGCTTATTTTTATTGAAATAGATTCTCTGTTGTCTATTTAATGATTCAAAAAATAAATTTATAAAAATCAATCCGTCTATCATTTAAAATACTTTCGTCAAACAGTGTTCGACCCGCAAGTTATAGGTTTACCACTGTTTGTCTATAATATAGATAAACTATAGTCTACATTTAGAGATCTTATACCAAAACTCGGCACAAACTTTATGACAAATTCGTAGCCTTAGATGATTTAAATTTTATAATCAATAACGAAACTTTCTAACTATTCAGCGCAAAATGCCTCAGATTGTGATTTTGTCACGTTTTCTATTCTTGATATTTTCGTTTAGATAACCAAACTATTAAAGCAAACGTTTTTGAATTATTTTGGAAAACTCTGCCTTAAGTAAACATCTCGAAGAAAAGTGATTTTTTATTTATTTTGCGTATTCTAGCTTTTATATATTAAAAATATAAGATATAAGGTAAAGTTCTTAATAAATGTAATTAATATACCGACTAAATTGTTATTTACCAGGTAGAACTTCATACATCCACAATAAAAATATATATTTCAGCTCTAAAAAATATAATACATAAACTTGATAGCTATTTTGGTTAACGACATCATCCGAGCTCTCTGATGAGGGTGTAAGCTGAAATAGCTATCAAGTGTATACCTTATTAATTTTGTAGAACTAAAGTATATTCCTTTTTTTTTTTTTTTGAATTGTTGCAATTTTGTAAGATTCTACATGTTTAATCTCAATCTGATTCAAATTTGATATTGAAATTCCATCAAGCACCTTCAGTCGATATCATAAATTATATTCCTATTTTTTCAAAATAGTTCATCATAATCACAAAAGGTTAGGAATCTTAAATTGCTTACACGAACCAGAAAAAATAAGAAACGTTTCACTGAGCTGTCATGTCTTTTATTTACTGAAGTACAATTTAGTCATTCAAAAACCCTCTCCTTCTATTATAAATGAATTTATATATATATATATATATAGCAAATGAGAGATAAATTTATATATTTGATATCAAGAAATATAAATAAGCTTTTGAACTCATACACTCTTGCTGATAAAGTTACTTTCATATTTCAAAAGTTTAAAATTCTGATGAATTAGGCACCATGTGTACAAATACATGTTTTTCATCAAAAGTTTTGTAATTTCAAGAACTTTTTATCATTTTCTTGGAATTTTCGAATCCCCAACACAGTCTGTTACAATATAATAATAAAAGACCCCACGGGATACAATTACACGGCACGAGTTCACTCGATTCAAGCCCGGACCGGCCCGGCCCGAACCAGATCTCAATATCACACGTGTCACTCAACGAAGCACAGATTAATTCTTGTCGGTCAAAAACCCTTTCTTAAATTAGCGGTTATCTATGATTTTAAAAATAAAGCCAACAAACAATGAATGCTTAATATTACATATTAAAAAAAATACTTTCAGATTCAGAAATTGATCCAACAATTAATCTTGCAAAATTATTTTGTCACTAGACTTTAAAAGATTATTTGTTTATTATTGGTAATCAATTTTTCCTTCTATATATATTTATTTTAATAAAATGCTTTTACTATTTTGAATAGCTAAAAAAAATTTTTGAATAAAAATTAGATAAAAATATTTCTGACTATTTATTTATGACCGCAGAAATGAAACTCTTTAGGTCATTTATAATGGGAGAAATATATTGTTTTTAACATAAAGATTCACATTTGACTTGTAGCAGCTTTGTACGATTCCACATGTTTTGTCATCAATGGGTTTCGCTTTTCGGCATCTTCAGCCATTCTATCGTACGGATGCAACAGAATTGACGCATAATAAACAGTAAGCATCGTTTATATACTAAAAGTATTAGTTGAAGGACCACAAAGCATTAATTAAAAGACAGCTAAAACAAACTCAAAAATATTGATCTAACAATAATTAACGCAATCGCCTATGATAAGTTTCAATAACGCTAAATACTGTTAATTAGTCAATCTTGAAAGGATTTTAAAACAAATAATAAACAACTTTCAATTGATGCAGCCGAACTGTCAGTTTAGTTGCATCCGTGTGAATGCCTGAAGACGTTGAAAAGCGAAACCCTAGTCGTTAGTGACAAAACATGTCGAATCGTACAAAATTTTAACTAGTCAAATTTGATATTGAAATTCCATCAAGTACCTACAGTCGATATCATAAATTATAAAAATTCACAAGAAAATATACTATTCCTTACAATATTTATTTAAAATTTCAACTCATTTATTTAAGTTCAATATAGTATGAGACATTTTTATTACTCAATCGTGCTTACATGCCTAAACCTGAGCGAACTTTTTCCGGGCTGGTAAAAGGCTTTTGGACCAGTTCCCGGCCCGTGCAGATTTCTAATGTGAAGGTAAAGTTATTTAGTTGTGGATTATTCTATTTCAAGTCGCTTATATACTAATATTTTTCCAAGTAATAATGATTGTAATTAAATATTTCCTGCTGTATTAAGTAGAATAATTGTTACTATATTTGAAATATTTCGGAGAAATTGGAGCTTTTGGATCTTAACAAGAAGTACAAGACTAATACTACAATAGTTAAAAGTTTTTCTTTTATCTTTTAAGCAGAAGGAAAAATAATAAGTCAAACCTGGAATTAAGACAATCAAATTATGATATATAAGTTTTTATTACATGCTTGTATTTTATTTTAGTGTGTCAGCTTTATCAAATATAGACAAAAATTTAAAAACGAAAAAAACTCACGCATTTAGGACACATCCATGTAATCAACGAATGGAAGGTTTTTTTTGGGCAATTTTAACTCTCGAAAGAGCGGTCGAATAGGACAAAAGCTCAAGAAAATTACTCACTCAAAACAACATCTTTTAAATGACAATACAGCTAATCTTCTTGTTAAATTACTTAAATACTTTAAATTTCAATTGTAAGTCTTAAAATCCAATTCAGTCTGAGTATTTGATAAATTTAAAAGTCGTCTTTTGTAAAAGATAATTGTCCCAACTCTGACATTTATAAAAAAATCAATGATAAACTAACACTGTATTTCGCGATTAGTTGATAATATATGAATAAACATTTCATATTGCAATATTATCAATAAAACCTCTCTACTGAATGAAGTATTATACCTGTCGTCATTCTAGCACGCATCACAGTGTTTAAAGAGATTATATGTATACTAGATGTTGTCAATGGTTGGGATAATCGTCAATTATCAATCAATTTATTATTGTTTGTTACTACTATATAGTTGATAAAATGTCACAAGTATTGTTTGTTGTTGTATTGTTATATTACTGTAGAAGCGTACAGAAACTGAAATGAAAATGTAATGACAGAAAGCTTGATATTTAAGATTTCAATGTCAATCGGCGATTTTTGTGGCTAATTTATTTTTACTCTCAACACATTTTATTTTTTATCATGTTGTTTTGTAAAAATCTTGACCATTTTCACCGATCGCTTTTTACTAATTTACCAACTTCAGAGCATTTTGAATTTTAAAAAAATGTTTTAAGAAATAAAAACATAATCGTTTTTTAATGGTGAAAATTTTATTATTTTTCACGTACTGTGTCGCTTGCAAACCGAGTCTCACTTTTCATCATCTTTAAGTATTTTATTATACAGATGCAATAGAACTGACGTCACGGATGCAATAATTAGTTATAGTGTATCCCTTTTCTATTTTATATTCCCCCTATTTTTCGAACTTGAGAGCTTTCAAAATTTTATTACTTCACAAAATTGTTTACAGTATTCTTTTAAGCTTAATATTTATTTAAAAATAAAAAACAAATACACATACACACCTCCCAATTAACGCCGTCATCATTGTGACATCTTCCATTAAAAAATGATTTTGAACGAGTATTTATACAATAATGAACAGTCCATCTTTTTCATGAGAATCTTTCAAAACGCATGTTCAATTCGAATATGAAATCAATATGTTTATTTAAACAAATTTTTGTACAATGGAAAGAATCTTTCAATTCCATATCAATCTCTTCCCTTTTCTACGCGATTTCTTTTTACACGTATCTATAGTAAGCTTATCTACCACATAAATTGAGGAATAAGTGTATTTTAATGATTATAAAATATTATTGAAAAAGAATTGATAGTCATAAAAGAAGGTAGCAAATTGATATTCATAACGCCGACTTCCTGTAAAGTATTCAACTGTAATTATTAATTTCAAAGTTTTCTTATCATCTCCAAAAAATATAAAGAATATTTTCTTTAACGACACAGTTTTAAATATATATATATTTTTAATGTCAAATTTGAAACAAAATTATTTTGAATTTCTCCGCACACGTAATGGTAGTTCTGGACGGTTAGTTGAAAATTTTGAAAAGCTAATTTTTCTGTCATCAATATTCATCAGATGAAATTGAATGAAAAAAAACTTCCAATAATAAAAAAAATACATAAGCCACTTAACAATTCTTGTGGCTTTTTTTTAATATCGAGGTTACGAATAATATAATAATAATTAAAAATAACATGAATAATATTTTAATGCTATAAATTAAAAATCGTTCATGTTAAAGTTGAATTATTAAAAAAATGATATGTGAAATTCATTATTATATCATAAAGTTTACTTTATTAAATTCGTAGTAGTCCAATTTATGATATCAAGCACCTTTGATGGAATTTCTATTGTAACGTGTGAAAGGATGCCTGAAGATGCCAAAGGCGAAACCAGGGTCATTAGTGACAAAACATGTGTATTCTTAGAAGGTTTTAACAATTCTAATTTTTTATTGATTGCAAATAATTTAGAAAAACTGCATTAGTATACTAACAAAATAGCAATGCATTATATAGGGTCCGCCATATAAAGTTTTTTATTTTAACTAGTGCTTATTTCGTGAATGGTAACACTTAGCTCATGTCTGATTTTACAGATAATTAGTTTTATCCTTCCGCTGAACGAATATGGTTGTGTATACGCATGAACAACGCTGGGAAATATTGCGACATTACTTTGAAAATCATGGTAATGTTGCAGAATGTGTGCGAAAATTGCGTACGGATTTTGGAAGAAGAGAAGCATCGTCAGCTCCGTATGTTCGTTATCTTGTGAAAAAAGTGAAAGAAACTGGCATCCTCATCGATAAACCAAAGCGTGAAAAGCCAAAAACAGTGCGTACACCTGAGAATATTGATGCTGTGGCAGAAAGTGTGCGTGAAGCGCCATCAACATCAATTCACCGTCGTTCTCAACAATTGAACATTTCGGAGACATCATTGAGACGAATTTTGCATAAAGACCTTGGTATGACGCCATACAAAGTCCAATTGGTTCAAGAGTTGAAGCCAACTGACCATCCAATGCGTTTTCGCTTCGCTGAGTGGGCCTGCGATCGACTTACAGAAGATGCCGATTTTGCCAAAAAAATCATCTTTTCGGATGAAGCTCATTTGATCTTGGCGGGTATATAAACAAGCAAAATTGTCGCATTTGGGGCACAGAAAACCCGCACGCATACATTGAAAAGCCGGTACACCCAAAACGAGTCACTGTTTGGTGCGGATTTTGGTCCAGAGGCATAATTGGGCCATTTTTCTTCGAAAATGAGCAAGGAGTGGCCGTTACAGTCAATGGCGATCGTTATCGGACCATGCTGAACGAATTTTTGTTCACAAACAACAGGACGGCGCTACGTGCCACACAGCCGAAGCTACACTCGATGTTTTGCGCCCTGTTTTTGAAGATCGCATTATCAGCCGCAGAGCTGATGTCGTTTGGCCACCTCGGAGCTGCGATTTGACACCATTGGACTATTATTTGTGGGGTGCCCTCAAAGATAAGTGTTACGCCGACAAGCCAGAGACAATTGACGCTTTAAAGGACAATATTCGTGAAGCCATTGGTGAAATACAGCTGCACACAATTGATAATGTGCTTAAAAATTGGACCGATCGTGTAGTCTACTGCATGGCCAGCCGAGGCAGCCATTTGAATGAAATAATTTTTTTTTATTAACCGGAAGGATTGTACTTTCAAATAAAAAAATAAATTTGAGAAAATATTAGTAGTTTGTTTTTTATAGCATTTTGAAAAAAAAAAGTCATTTGGCGGACCCTTTAGTTCTATAAAATTCAAAATACATTTTTTGTAGAACAAAATATGTAAAACTACGATACATTGCTTTTTTCCACTGCGTTGTAAATGTTTCAGTATTCTATTTGCAATAAATATAAATTAAATATAAATTTCACGTGTTATAATCATCGTTTGAATGTTATCAAATTGTTTGTAGATAGCTTGGTTACATATCTATTCTAGATTAAAGAAAGAATTAATTTCAGCGAAAGACACGTGCAGATGGAAAACAATCTTTGATTAATGCCAGATGCAGGTTGTTTCGATCGTTAAATTTGATATTGCAAATTATGTGTCTGATATCTGACATATAAAAAAACAATAAAAACATGTGTATTTAATTAAATAAAACACATTGCTTGTTACTTTAGGAGTTTTATAATATTCAGATCACAACCTGCTTCTTCCATCGTGAGTATTATAAACCGATACAATAAAGAAACACAAGTAATTAATACAAATTAAAGGTTTTTATTATAGGTATAAAAAAACACAAGCTAAAAAAATCACCACTGAATTTTTCCATTGTAGTGTCTATTGGCAATATTGATAACATAATTTATTATGGAACTAAAATTATTTAGATGCTCGTAAATTGATGCTTACAGTGTACTTTTAGTTAGGTTTTATTTAAAAAAAAAAATCATTTTCTTAGAGATAATTGTCGTTGAAAATTTATTTGCTTACTATTTTACCTGAGTTAAGATATATTTTGCATGATTATCTATAAGTTATATTCATAGTTTTTAAAACTTTACATTTGTATTACTGGAAATTTTTCTGTAATCGTACAATATAATTTACCTTGATTTAATTTATGATGTCAACCAAAGGTGCTTGGTAGAATTTCAATATCAAATGTCAATTGTTAAAGCGTTGTGCATATTCTCATGTTTTATCATCAATGAACCGAGTTTCGCCTTTCGGTATCATCAGTCGTTTGAGTCAGTTCTGTTGCATCTGTATGATAAATGCCGAAAGGATAAGCCCGTGTCGTTAGTGACAAAACATGTGAAATAGTACAAAGTTTCAACAGATCAAATTGAACTGAATAATACTTGTGATGAGTAATACTGTCCCTGATCTTGATTATGTAAAAATGTGAGAATATTTTATTTATCTAAATATAATGTTATCTACCAAGAGGCAAGAGTTAACACATAAAAAGAAAAACATCTTCTTAATTATTTATTGAACATTTTGTTTACACAGAATGACCGGTACATATTTAAAATTGACACAAATAAACAACACAAATTTATGATGAGCACATGTTCAAACAAATATATTATACAATATATATACTACACACAATCCACACATTGTTTGGATAAGACATTGTGTATTGATGTGCGGTTTATATTTGAATTGTATCATTATTTTTCATACAATATTATGCAATAGCAAATATTGGAAAATGACTAGCTAAAATGATAACTAAAAATTTTAAAAACACTGTCCACGAAACTGGTTATAATTAATATTGTAGTTAAAAAATATCAGTCTTATGTTTTTAACAAACGTGACTTAAAAATATTTTTGCCATAAATAATAACATTCGTCGTTTAATTATCTAATTAAGTATTCCAATTTGATTGATTCTTACAATTCTAGTAATTTGTAAAAACTCTCCGATTCAGTTGACTTATATAGATTTTTTTACTATATTTTGATACTAAAGTTATATAGATTTTTTTATTGCTAGCACGAACGTGATATACATGTTTGAATGACGCGTAAGATACGTAGAAAATTTGCTTAATGGCTAAACTATTGTTCAGAATTATCTAGGAAAAAACTTTGTTGACGTAGTTACTAATTTGAATTACACAGTTTTAGCATAAATTTTATGTTATCGAATTTAGCACAAAATTATTTCATATAATAAATCGTTGTTACAAATGATTTTTCTAAAAATAAAATTTGATCAAATTTGCATTGTTGTAACTTTGTACGATTCCAGGTGTTTTGCGACTTTGCCACGCATTTCGGCATCTTCAGGCATTCTGTCACACAGATGCAACATAACTGAAGGTATTAATTATAGGAAAAACAGACCCCAAGGCAAGAATGAAATAGCAGCTTAAACAAATTTAATAATACATATAGATTTAATAATAATTAAGATAAATGCCTGTGATAAATTTCATCAATGATTAATCCTGTTATTAAGCCATGCTTGAAAGGGTTTTACACCAAATAAAACTCAACTTTCATTAAAATATTATTGGGATTTCCTTTTTAAGTAATACTAACTAATTTCCATTTAGCAAGTAACTTAATCGTTATCTAGTGATGAATTTTAAGAATTTTCTTCACAAGATCGTCGGTTTATTGAACATGCAACAGGTCTGAAGTCGTCAGTTCTGATGCATCCGTGTGAGCACCTTCAAATTACGTAAAAAAATAGTTCAAATTTGATATTGAAATTCCGTCACGCACCTTCAGTCGATATCAAAAATTATATGATTTATATTTGGTAAGTAAATGTTTTGTTTTATTTATTCTTGCTAAATTTATTGATTGATATTTAATAATTAAATTGTAAATATGAAAATCTTCAAATATTCAAAAACTAAATGATTTTATTGAAATTTTCGCTTCTTGTTAGTAATATTTTTTGGTCTCCCACGGCCAATTAATTTTGAAATTATCTGTGTTTTCCAAAGCATAAAAATTGAAACTTTATTCCAAATATAATAATGCTTTATTTGTTACGATGAAAGTGTTGTGTAGATCTCAAAAATCATTCTATTAAACGATTAAATATTTTATTTAACATACATTAAGTGGGTAGGTAATTTTAGTGGTAAACAGCTTATTCCACATTTTGAAATCAGTGACATTAAAAAATTAAATAATAAAATACACAAGCTTTTTTTAAACGTAATGCTTTATTAAATTTCATAAATATACAAAGCAGCACTATTGTACTGTGACCAAATTTTACTGTTAATTATTATCATTTCAGGAAAGGTCATTTGATTTTTTTGCTTTACATGGTGTGTTGAAAAGGCAACACATTAATAATGATAAATTAAAAATTAAAATAATACGAAGTGAAAATATGACTATTGTTATTTATTGCTGTTAATTAAAAGAGTATCATATTTATATGCTACTCCTTGTCAACAAAAACAGTCATAGAAAATGAAAGATTATTTATAATATTCTCAAAATAAAAATTGAGTATAAATGGAAAATAGTTTTTTTATTAACTATGTCAACACATGAATCTTTAACTTTTTCAGATTTTAATAAAATCATCGTTATATAGAAAAAATCGGTTTTCTATAATATTTAGATGTTTGAAAATTTGGAAAACCCATTATATATTATATATATGTATATATATATATATATATGCACTAAAACGCATTAATTTTTAAATCAATTATAATAATTAAAAATATAATCAAATTTCAACATTGAAAAACTAAAACTGGTTCTTAAATTCTTCTAAATGACCATACTATACAAATAAAGGGAATAATTTTTATAATATCTCATTATGACAGCTTATAAAAGATTAAAAAAAGATCTATATATAAATATATAATATATAAGTTTTTGCATCCAAAATATTATATGAGGTGATGTTATTTTTCATGGAAATAAAATTTTAGTAATATACTTTGAGATGGTCTTGGCATTCCAAGTAGATAAACAATGTCAAAATATTTTTAAATATTGAACAAGTTGTTCTTTTTATACGCAAAAGTACATTGTAAAGCTTTTAAGGTGTTAATTGCCATTTGACAGGCATTACATTTGAATAATAAAACAAATTAGTACATTTTTCAAAATTATATTGTCCAGATAAGGAACCGTGTGCTCACAATAAGCAAAACTGGTTGTGATCTTTGTTTAATAAAATAATGGAAACAGTACTACGCAATGTGTTTTTTATTGATTTTTGTATCATAGAGAGTATAGTGTACATTATTATACAATTTTTAATGCCAGTAATGAGAGTGAAACCGGTCTTGTTAATGAAAATATAAAATTTTGGAAGTAATCATATTAATTGTGGTTTTTTTAACTTTTAAATAATGTTTATTCTCTGCAAATCTAAGCAAAAAAAAGGCTTGTGTTGGTTATAATAGTTATATATTTTTGTTTATCAAGGACCTTTCTCGATAAAAGTTAATTAGTCTCTCAAAATAATGGAAGACAAATGTCATAATTTCTTATCAAAGAAAACTTTAATAGAAAGAAGACGTTTTCGCTCCGCTTTAATATCGGTTTCGTCGTCTATATAATAAATTATACAACTGTTTTATTTATGAAGATTATCACTTAATTTTGATTTATATCTCATCTTTCTAGAAGCACTTCAAATAATAATTAAAATTTAAATTCTTCCAAGAAAACAAACCGACGAGACAAAAGTTTCTGTGGAAAGATATTAATTAAATCTGATTAGTAATATATTTAATCAATTCGATTGAAGAAACAAGTCTACAAATAAGTAATACTTCGTTTTCCGATTATTGATATTACAGACAACAATATAGCAAGATCTCATTTAAGGTTATAAAAAAATGAAACGTATTTTCTGTTATATATAATAAATTTTATTTGGCGCTAGAGTTCGGTATCACAAAGCATCAATTATTCGATAAAATAATCATTAAAATATTTAGCTAGAAATATTAATATTAGCATTTTTTGATATTATTTTGATGATTTTGATGTGATAAAAAAAATATTGAAACCAAAGCGAGACAAAAGTAGCTTCAAAATATTATATTACCAATAATGATGTATTTACTCGTTGGGAACCGAGAATAAACCGATTGCAAAGCGCTTCCTAAAATAACGGCAATTACTTTTCGCTTTACTTGAAACTTAAATATTTTGTACAGGTTATCAATTTTACATAAGAATCTAACGTTCTTCCCATTTTCTTAATATGTTGGTAGAAATTTATGTAAAATAACCGTCTTAACTAAAACTTTATTGGGTACAACATGCTTACGAACACTTCCCACTAAGTAAATATTATTAACCTTTCCAAAACGTATACTATATTAGCAATAATGAAAGACGTCATATTAAACTCGACTTAACATCCTTTAAAGATTTTCCGTAGTCCTCGAAAATTTCAGTATGTGATTTTTATTTTAAAAACAGCCCTTAGCAAACTGAGTATTATTATTGTATATTCTTTTCAGCTGACTTGAAGAAAAGCTTGGCTTATAAAAATATGTTTTGAAATATAATAGTATCCTCATTTAAGTGTTGGGCTTATAAAATGACATCAGAGAAAATATGTTATGATGTAATATTATTGATTAATTGAATTGGCACTCACTTGGTAGAACTCCATTATAACACGGTGAAAAAATAGCAATGTATTTTAGTTCTACAAAATTATTTTTAACAAATATAGTTGATAGATATTTCGGCTCACGCCATCGTCAGAACTATGCTTAAACTAACATTCGCTTATCTATATATAGCTGTGCAGAAAAGGCACACAACACATCCTCTCTCTTGTTCCAACGGCCTAGCTTGTTACTTTAACACAATGACTCTTAATTTTCAAAATTCTGAATGAAACAATAGGTGTCTATGACAATAAGATTATATGTGGGACGGAAGTGATCCTTCTGGAAGCAAATCAGACCACCCCTTTGTACAACGGCTGGACAAGCGGCGATACTATTATGTTAGTTTGTTCGTAAAGAATCCTTTGTGATAATTGGTGTCTATTGATTTCCAGCTGTTCGTGTGAATACATTATCGAGAAAATGAGTATAATTGAAGAAAAATGAATTGCTGAAATTTTGTACGATTTAGACATCTTCCGGCATTCTATCACACGGTTGCAATATAACTGCTGCACAACAAGCTATTTGCATCGGATACATGCAAAAAAAATTAATTGAAAAAGAAAAACATAGACCCTAAGTCTAGGATTCAAACACAAAACAGAAATTACTTGCAATACTTTTGAATTATAATGACAATCAATTGCCTACTTTGATTGACGAGCTTTTGATTAAAAGATTCTTTAACAAATATACTATCAATATCCATTAAAAAATCCTGTAAAAATATCCATTTATTTCCAGCCGAAATCTTCCATTTCCATATTTTTCTCCAATCCTGTTAGGTCATTAACGATTGACAAAATGATTTTTTACTTTAAGCTTTTGTTGTTTACGCTAAGCACAGTAAGTTAACGTCATTATTTGAGAAAAAGCTACGAGAAGCTTTCTGAAAAAGTTTAAAAGCTTTTCGCACATCTACGTCAAGCAAGTTCGTCTTAAAATAGAAAATGTGTTCTTTATAGTAACATTTATTTCACGTTTTCTTTGAATTTTAATTGTATGAGTACAAGAGAGTATCCAAATTCTTTTGTTCATTTAAAACAGAACTTGTTTAATTGAATGTCAGTGGATTGGTTACGTGAAAATGCGTCCTTTTATCAGCAATTGATATTATCATAAAAAAATAAAAGTCCTCAAAGAATGCTTTTTAATTACAAAACTCATTTATTTTTCAAATATTCTTTCAGTTACTTTAATTCTCGTTTATTTGTGTGAATGCATTAAATTTTAATTAATAAAACACGATGCAGTGATAACAAACGGATTTGCTCTTCCCAGTAACGCCAGTAAATAATAATCGCCATAGAAAAAACCTGTTCAGTTTTTTGTATTTAAACAATGTTGAAAAAGTATTTGAAATAGTGTTTCATTTATTTAATATTAAAAAACTTATTAATCAGTTTCATCAATGCCTTCAACTATATTAAAAGTATGATTTACTATATAAATAGACTGCAAGATAAAATTATGATATCCTTTACTTTTTTGACGAATTCTGTAAGCTTATAACCACGAAAATACGTATATATATTAAATGCTTTAACACTTTTTTGACTTTTAATAAAAGTTTATATCCACCAAAATATATCAACAAACTTGGCCATCTTTATTTACGAAACCTTTTTGTATTAACTTAATGTCAACTTTGACGAATACAGGTTGAATTTGGAACGAAATACTACAAGCTACACTTTCATTTTGTTTTTAGAACGGTAAGACTCGCCTAACATTTTAGTTTTCTTTCTTATGTTTTAAATGTGTATTTGGTTGAATACCGATTGTAATGGATTGTGTATTTGAAAAACGTTACGATTCATGATTTTATAATTGTACAGGAGAGTGACTAATAAATATGTTTTAAATAATAAAAACACATTTTTTTAGTACTTATTTCCACAATATATTTTTTGATCAGGACCGGTTTCGCTCATCGCGAGCATTATCAACTGATATGCTCGTGCTGATGTGCTCGCGATGAGCGAAACCGGTCCTGATCAAAAAATATATTGTGGAAATAAGTACTAAAAAAAATGTGTTTTTATTATTTTAAATATAATGCCTTTCCATCAAGAAGTGACAGTTAACACCTTAAAAGTGATTAATAAATATGTATTAAATGAAAAATTTTCATTATAAAATTTTACGAAAAAGACACTTTTCACTTTACTGTACAATTAAAAAAGCATGACTCGTAACGTTTTCGAAATACACGATTTATTTACAATCGGTATTCGAAAATAAATTATCAGCTAGATGCTTTAATTTCAAAAGTATAAAAAATAAACAAAAACAGGTTATACATTTGAATCTAAAATCAAAATACAGCATAGCCTAATCTGGATCAATTTAATCGGATGATCATCAACATCAAAATATTCTCCCAATTAAATTATGCCTAAGGGTGCTAATCCAAAATAGTTGCAACTTTTGACACCATTTATATTGAAGGCAAGGCATTAAGCGTGGGTGTAAAATCGGCCTTTGCAAAGCACCGCGGAACTGGAATGAAGGTTTTGCGAATACAAAGTACTTCATCCCCTACAGTCAAATTCACAATTAGTAGTATTTGAATTAAGTTTGTGTTAAATTTTTAAAACTAATTTTATTATTTATTTTCAAAATAAATATGTCTGTTCAAAAATTCAAGCAACCCTCTAGTATTATACAATATGTCTATAATCATGGGATAAGTGTAGCCTACTGCCTTATTTGTGCATATAGGAATAAAATTTTAAATTCTTATTGAATAGCGAAATGGATATTTTTATTATCAAATTATAAACACTTTAATGAAAGTTTTGTTTAAATAGTATGTATTTAAATAATGAAAATACAATGCCCAGAAGTATTAAATTCAGTTAATAATGCTCGCGATGAACAAAATCGGTTATGATCTGAAAAATATAAAAATATGGAAGTTGTACTACACATTGTATTTTTTAAATTTAAATATTATATAATACCTTCTGGCGTAAAATTACCAGTTATTGACTTGAAAACAATTAAAATATAATTGCTTCAGTGTCTATCCAGTCCTGATTTAGAAAAAAAAAATGAAAAAGTACTGAGTACCATATTTTTGTTATTTTATTTTCAGCAAGAAAAACCATACAAGTGATATGTAAAGAAACGTTTTTAATAGCTTTCACATGTGTGTGTTCTACATAAAATACGTTGATTACAACTGCAATAAATCAACGAAGTGTGTTTGATTTTACATTACCTTAAAAATTAAGCTTTCCGTTAGTGGAAATGCAATATAACGTGGAAAATTTACCGTGTATCGGATTTGCAATTTGCCCGAATTTAGCATATGGAATGTGATTGTTATGTATCCTCGTGCAATAGTCAAACAAATGTGTTAATAGATACAGGTGTTTTGAATAATCATTTTCAAAACTAACAATGTAAAATTATTCGATACAGAGTTGTAATACCAACCAGCTTACAGCTGGTTTTTTAACTGCATACTGTCTAAATATTTACACAAAAAGACTATAACATTTTTTTATTTGAAAACAAGATTTATATTTTTATTTTTGACGCTAAGAAAAAAATTTAGTTCATTTTTTTGAATTTCTGATCTTAAGCGACAGAGAAAAATTAAAAATGAATAAATTGAAAAAAGAAACTGACGAATTCAAATGAAATGTCTAGCGCAGGTTGTTAGTAACACATCGCGTGAACATGTGTTGAAAGAATCAAATTTGATTTTAAAAAATGTGACAAAGGTCTCTTTTTTCTTATTTATTCTATGAAATAGAAGATCATCTATCTAAAATCTGTTTTTAGATATCACGCCAAGAAGACATCGACGATTTTCTCGGCTTTTGGATTATGTAGCAGTTTTTTTTTGTGACGTAAAGCGGCAATGCTGTAAAGTTTCAGTTATTAATCCTCACGATAAGCTTAACCGTTCCTGGGCATACAGTATATTGTGGAAATAGTACTAAACATTTTATTTAATTTTAAGTATATTAATGTACATTAACTAATAGTCATTTTGTTAAGACGAGTTCTACAGACGGCTTGATAATGATATGCACTCAAAGGATTCTGATTGAAGTTGCAAGCCGGGTCGTGAGAGACAAAACATGCAAAAACAAACGATGTTTTAAAATTCAAATGTAATAAGATCAATTATCAAAAAAACTTGTGCTTTTATGTTAAAAAATAGCCTACTGAAATTAAGGAAGTATGTGATATTATACTTTAAGTTTTTAATATTTTTTTCGAAAATATTTTTTTAATAACGCAGATTATTTCATTGAAGTAGTTATTTATTTATGTAAAAAATAAAACAAGACATATACGTCCTCTTTTATTCGCTATTACTGCACTGTCCGATCTAATTAAGTTTTAAATTAGTATACATATTATATATAAGCTTCCTATCGTAACTGGTTCACCTGCAATTAATGTGTATAGTAATAAGCATATTTATGATTTAAAATATTTTCTCATAAAATTATCAAATAACGATTAGTTTGCAGATAGAAAATAAAAACAGATTTTGAGTAACATTATCAAAAAACAAACTTTTTTATTGACGTCATAATCCAAAAAGTAGGTTTTTTTAAAAACATTTAATTAGTAATTTTTTAAATGTGAATCTTTTGTGTTTCGATAGCGGTTAGGATTTTTAGTTATTTTAACAAATAATTTAATTATTATTATGATATAAAATATCGTAGGAAATATATCTCAGTTAAATTGTATTTTAATGTTAATTGTGAAACGATTGTTGCTTACCTTCTTTAATAACACAAAATTAATCTGAAAAAAATTAACAAACTGCGTAGTTTAATTTGCTTATTTTATACATAAATAATATTTAAAATATCATTGTGAGAGCATTGAAATTCTTTTATGTAATTATATTTGAATAAATTTCAAATTATAATTACAAGATTTATTAATAAATATTCTTTATAAAATGAATATTGTTTTAATTTGTATTTTTAAATTTCTTTATTTAAATTTAATTTGTAAAAAGAAAAATGCAGTGTAAACTGAATCTAAAACAAATGTGTTTTTCATTTAATACGTAAAATTATACTTTTATACTTTATGATATCAACTGAAGGTTCTTGTTTTATGATGTTTTGCGAAAATTCAGCAATACAAATTATACTTTTCTTTAATCAAAATGTAGATAAAGGGTGTTATATGCAACGACAGTACCGGATGATTGGTATTCGTGATAATCTAACCGGAACTGAGTCAAATCAGTAACAGCTTTCATGAAATGAGACGTATGTGAGATGTATCCGAGCAAAAAAAGCTTTATTGACTAATCACATACAAATAACTTGACATAAAAATCAAGGCTTAATCGAGAAAGAAGCAATAAAAAATCATTTGCAGTCTTTCCATTTCAAGGTGATAACTTAACTGCCATTTTTAAAATTATCATAATCATACCTCACATAATATACAATATTTACAACCTAAATTTGTATATAAAAAAAATCGTTTTACTTTTTATAATCAGTCATTTGCAACATAAAATTCAAGTTTTTAATTACTTGATTGGTTTTGTGTCGCTATTTTTTTATAAGCTAACGATGTCAAAAAGAAAAAAATATTAGTCATGTAAAAGCTCATGTGAAACATTTCGCGATCGAGAAAGGTGTTAGTGTAGATATTATGGTAATAAATCTTTAAGTGACATGTATAACAATTGAGTGATTAAATTAAATCTCTTTTTAGAATAATAAAGTACAATTCTAATAACTATAACTACCATTTATTGGTAGAAAAGCACACTTTTTATGAAATATCCACGAAGTATTATTTTCAATATCATGACCCTTTTTGTTCATCCCGAGAATTATAAACTTATAAAACAAATTAAGACAAAACAAAATAATATAAAGTATGCGTTAATAACAAAGTATGCAAAGCAAATAGTTTTAAAAACTTAAATATCATTTGCAGATAATTATAAAATAATATACCAAAATGAAGACGAATATCTACGATATTATGTTCTGTAATATAAATCTGATATATGTAGGCTTTCGAACGTTTTTAGATATCTAAAATCTAGATGCTAAATCGTCACTTGCCATATTAAAATAATTAGGTATTTCTTTAAAAAAAATCAATTATATTTTAATGATAGTAGATTATTATGTGTTGTAAACCCTTCCATGAATGACTCATTAACAAGATTATTCGATAATGAAAATTATCACAGGCAATTGTGTTAATTGTTATACACGTAAAATTATTAATTTCGTTTTAGCTGCCGATTAGAGCTTGCCTTGGGGTCTGTATTATCCTGCAATTAATACCTTTGGTATGTAGACGATTCTAAATGTTTATTTATTGTACATCAGTTCTGTTGCATCCGTGTTATAAAATTATTATTAATTATTAGTGACAAACCATGTGGAATCGTACAACGTTGTAACAATTCACAATATTTAGTATTTACATCGTGCATGCTCGATTTTTTTTTTTGCATTATTAAGAAAGGTGGAAATTATACTGTCTATACAAAAATTGTTAGATATATTATGCAAATATTTATTTTAATTTTCAATTAATATTCAATACACATAAATAGAAAAATGTTTAGTGTGGTGCATTGATTAGTAATTATAACAAATTAAAATATATTCAATAATTGCTTAATTAACTGTTGATCTTTTTTGAAATGTTAAAAATTTAAATAAACGTTCTATGAAGACAACTATAATATAATAAAAATATCATTTCTGTTTGTTGTGTATTTCATAATATCATTGAATTAATCTGCTGATTTAAATTAGGCTAAAAATCATCAATAATAGAATACACGACACGGAGTATGTAAACAATATTGAGGATTTTTTTTTATTCTTAGAAATGAAAGCTGTGGCATCATTTTAATTTTTTTATTGTTTGTTGTGATACAAAATCGTTATCTGAGAGAATTTTAAATATTTTTATTGTGACTACAACCTTTTCAATTTGCAAAGTTATGAAAACGTTTTTATTTTAAAGGAATCAAAACGAAAACTAATCGTCTTCTCAGTATAAAATTTGGTTTCTTTGGGAATTAATAAATATGTTTTTCAAATTTTGGGAAGTTGATTAGTTAAATCGTTTTTTCGTATATTTATTATCTACCTAAATAAAATGAAGTCTAAATCACTGTTCCTTTACCTTACCTTTAAACACTTGCAGATTGGTAAAAAAAGAAAAATTAATCGCGGAACACTAATAATAATATAAAAATTGTTTTTTGTGTTATATTTTTCATTCTCATATTGTGACAGATGGACATTACTAAAACTAACAAATAAGCATAAAAAAGTCAATGGACAAAAACAATGGATTTTTTCAACACAATAAAGCGAAACCTACTGTTGCGTCTTTGCTAATATATTTTATATTCTTGGCTGCAGTGGTGTCTCTGAGAGTTATTATTAAACTTTATAATTAAGTCGTAATTAATTGGACAATAATTAAATACACAAGTAAACGTCCAAGCAAAAAGAAATCTTAAATTTAATATTTTTTTATGGCGAATTTCAAGAAATTTGGCATACTATTTGCGGCCTGGCAGTCAGTCGTGGACCACCGATATAGATCGAGATTTATTAAAGTTTATATGTTATAACACGGTTTAAAAAATAGCAATATATTTTTATTCTACAAAATTATTTTTTCTAATATTCTATTTCTAATAATATATGTCGGCTCATCCATCGTTAGAACTATGCTTAAACGAATATTTGCTTAACTATATATAAATGTATAGAAAAGGTACACAATGCATCTTCTCTCCTGTTTTAACGACCGCGAGCAAGAAACAATTCTTGCTCGAAATAAAATTAAAAATTGTAAATGAAACTAAAAAGGCGGCAATATCAATTAGTTTACACATGGCACGGAAATGGTCTATTACGGAAACAAAAAAGCACCCCGCAAGGGGTTAAGCAATGGCGATCCACATATATTAGCTTGTTCGTTAAGAATCCTTTGTGATAGTTGATATCTATTGATTTCCTGGTGTTCAAAAGCCGTCATCTTGCGACCTTTATTACAAAGATGCAAACACTTAGGCGCGTGATTCTTTTATAACATGATTGGCGAATTGTGAATCTGTTTTTTTCTCACTGTTGAATGATCTTACATGTTCCTCAGCTTGAGTGGATATACTTCAACCTGTCTGTTCGATATAAACGGATAAACATGAGCTACAGAACATTTTATAGATACCACTTCTGTTGAGTTTATTAATTTTATCTAATTTAGATAAATGTATACATTGTGATAAAAGTAGCCGAAGGCTCGGTTTCCAAAAATAATCGATTTTCATTAGAAATCGATAATAGTTGCAAAACAATATTTCAGCTTTGATTAAAATTTGTTTATAATTAAATGTCTTGAAGCCTGAAGCATTATATTTCAAATTTGAATTATTGAAACTTTTACATTGTCACATGCTATGTCACTCACTGATATTGCTTTTCTGTATTTTTAAAGATTGTATCACGATTGCAATAAAAAAAGCAATTTAAATAAAATTGTCAATTGTAATTGGATGCAACAGAATTGACATTTTAAATGTAATGAAACACCTTCAATTGATATTTTAAATCAATATATTTTAGACACAGTCAAAAGTGTCGCATTTAAAAAACTACACTGATTATCACAAAATGTTAGTAAATTCATTTCTATTGTGTAAAAGTTAATCGGAGCTCTATACCTCTATATCTTCTTTAGTATTTTTTTTATAATATACACATTGTGGCAATGGATATTATAAATTATTACATAGTTATAATTTTAAAAGAAAACAGGTTTTCTATAAAAAATATAATCATCGAATAAATTAAGTGAAAAAAATATAATGACCATTACAAATCGAAACATTAGTTAATTATTAAAACGATTCATACAATACAGTGAATATCAACTTTGTTAGATTCCTAATCTTAAATATTTTTGATATAGCAATGCTAAATAGATTTTTTTTAAAAATTCAATAAATTCTCTTGTGAAATTGTTAAGCCGTAATTTTGAGTAAAACCTTATATGAGGCAATGGCAGTAAACGGAAGTCATTATGGTTCCATGACAGTCTCAATCCATGTAAGAACTTTCGGTTCGGTTTGGTAAGTAACTTAAATTTCTCTAAGAAAGACATACATGGACCAAAGTGTTTTAAGAAGTCTCTGTGGATTTTACTTTAAGTTACTCACGAACTGGATAATGACTTAGACTTCGTTTATAAAACAATTAACTCTTACAACTAGCTAGTTTCTATTCAAACAAATGAAAAGCTTTTGTGAGAGCTTAAATCTTGAAAGTTCAAATAATTTTCCAAGCATTTATTACCATACAATGAAACATTATGAAAAAGTTAATCATATTCATTAGATGCCCATAATTTAACAGAATATAAAAATAAAAAAAGAACATTTTTGGTATTCAAAAAAATTAAAAAAAACATATTTTTCAGAATTTTATTATTGTAACAAATAACGACGTTGTTACACCGATAAACTTTAATATTGCTTAACAAATATTTTTTGTAATTTTTTTAGTGTGATTTGAATAGAAGATGAGCTATTTAAAATAAATTATTGTAAATTGGCCGCTGTACTTTATATGCCACTGAAATTAAATTTAATAATTTTTTATTGTTTTTTTTTCCATTTTTAGAATTGCAATCAAAGACACCATCAAAATGCACTTACTTAAGTGGTTTACCATTTATTAGTGCTGGTATTTAAGTAAGGCAGAAAATTAGAAATTAAATTTTAGTACTCTTGTTATTAGAATATAAAATACTTGTGTACTAATTTCTTAAAAATATCACTTTGCAATTGTATTTGTTTTGTAATCTGCAGTAATAAAAATTGATTTGATAAACTACGTCTTAGCATTATATTGTAAGCATTTCTTATTATGGAAAACACAATCATAAAGTACAAATATAGCTTACCTCGCACTGTCATGATTATTTTCAGCATACTTTGGAATCTTGATATAATATTTAAAATCTTTAAAATGACCATGCTATCAAAATAGTAATATCACTTTAAAGCCATTTGGCAATTAAAGAAAAACGGGTTTTATATTATTAAAAACAAAATTTTTGTTTGGATTTTACAATATATAATAATATTTTATTAAACACTAATGTTTTTTTTTTCAGAATCAAAAATGTCTGAAGGTGAGTGAAGACAATGTTTGCAGATGTGGTATAAATTAAAGTTACCTTGAAGATCTCGAAAATGTGTAAAAAAGTGCAGTACATATATATAAGTGTTAAAAATAATTAATTGAGTGATTATGGAAAAGATTAGCTAAAAAAATAGCCATGGAAGAAGTTTGGGATAGGTACAATGCGATACAAACTACGATGAGTAACGGTGGAATTGTTGAAGAAGACAATAAAACATTTTTGTTGAACGAAATACTGGATAATTTGACAAACCCTTCAACAGGATTCGTCCTGGATTCGATTGAGAATGAGCCGTTACGTGATCCTCTTTATATAGTTATACCTGTAACAATAGTATACGCAGTAATTTTTTTAACTGGAGTCGTTGGAAACGTCAGCACGTGTATAGTGATATCGAGAAATAAATCCATGCATACAGCTACGAATTATTACTTGTTTAGTTTAGCGATATCGGATTTGTTGTTACTAATAAGCGGACTTCCGCAAGAAATGTATTTCATATGGTCTAGGTATCCGTATGTGTTTGGTGAAGTTTTTTGTGTGCTTCGAGGACTTGCAGCGGAAACATCTGCGAATGCAACAGTGCTCACAATTACAGCGTTTACCGTAGAACGTTACGTTGCTATTTGCCATCCGTTCCTTTCGCATACTATGTCAAAGCTGTCTAGAGCGATTAGGTTTATCTTAGTAATATGGTTGGTCGCTCTTGGATTAGCTATTCCGCAAGCTTTGCAGTTTGGATTAATGAAACACCAAGAAACGGTTGTTTGTATGCAGAAGATAGTACTAATTGAACATTCGTTTGAAATATCAACTTTTTTATTCTTTATAACTCCAATGACTTTAATCACCGTGTTATATGCTTTAATTGGATTGAGACTTCGAAGCTCTAATATGATGAAGAGAGAAAGAGCTCAAAGCAATCAGAGTAATAGAACCCTTAGGAATGGAGTTTTGCCAAGGGGCTCTAGAAGAGGTCCAGGGCAGTCATCTCGGAGAGTACTTAAAATGCTTGGTAAGTGATTTTATTATACAATTAATAAGCTTCATATTTCTTTATTTATATATAAACATTATATTTATATTACTAAAAAAATATTTGATTTTTATATCAGTGGGAAATTTTTAATATGAAGAAGTAAAAACGCCGAAATTGATAATTGCACAATTTGTCGGAATTGATTAAGACATATTTCGTTTCATTATTAGTCACACAGCAGTGGAACCCAGATCAATCATTATCGCATAATACGTTTTCAGAATTGATTGTTAATTTTTTATAGTCCGGTCAAACACCCATAATAACAATGTTTAATAATACTGCATTAACCTTTCCCCGTTTACAGATTTTGGTAGATGGATTTTTGACGTAATATATAGTTTGCTCAAATGTCTTGAGACTTTATTTGATAAAAACTTTCACCAGAAGAAGTTAGAAACACTGTTTATTTTAATAAATATAATTTAATTAAAACGACTTTTACAAAACCCTTTCACATTTACCAATTTTTGTAAAACCCCATATTTGGAGTTTAAGAGGGAGAACACGCTAAATAACTAGTAAAGTGTTTTATGTCTATTAAATTATTAAAAATTCAATCAAAAAAGGGGGGGACTTTTAAGCTTTCTCGCATCCATCATTCCCCGTATTTTTCATTGATTTTTTAAGTTGCCTTAAAAATGTGAAATCGAAATTTCACTACATACATATAGCAACAGCATATGAAATAAAAAACTTTTGATGAAACTATTTATTCATTAAGTAAATATATGTAAAAATTATTTTTAAAAGTCTATTATTTCACAACGTAGGACATATGTATACAAGTTAAAGTTTTAAATAATATATATTTTTTTTTAATAATAATTAAATCAACCAATCAAGCTCTGGTAAAATATAATTTAAAATATTGAAAATACGAAGCAATAGTGTTCAACATTGTTTATGCCAATACCATTGGCAGACTGATTCTACATTTTAGATGAACAAGCAATTCACGTCTATGAAATGTAGAGCCAGATGACTTAAATTGTTTAAATCAAATAGCGATCTAATTATTTGAATTTCGTGAGTGTAAATTTAAATAAGCGGTAACTGGCTAATCAAAATAAACACACTTTTTTAAATTAAGTATAACATACCATGAAAATAAAAATCTCTCTGCCTAAAAATTTTAAGAATATCAAAAAAAAAAAAAAAACCCGCTATCTACTGATTTTGAAAAGTGGATAAAAAGGGTTTCGCTTTCAAATATTTGACTGATTTTATGATCAAATTCAACAGATCTAATTTAAAAAGGGCAAGCCACTAGATTGTTCACAAATATTTCATTATATCATGTAATTATATCTATAAGATTTTGTATCGTTTCAAAAAACTTATTTTAATGTAGAATTCGATGAATACAAATAAACATATATGATAAATTATATTCGAGGCATATATTTCAAACGTAAGTTTCCACTTCAATGTTTCACTGCCAAAGACACTTGTGCTACAAAATTGATTATTATTATTGATTATTAAAATAAAACAAAAAAATTGAATAAAATATTTGTGTAGACTTTTTCAATTCCATAATGATATCAAACGAAGATTTTTAGTGGAATTTTATTTTCAAATTTGAACTGTTGAAAAATTTTACGACTTAAAATGTTTTGCCACTAACGACGTGGATTTCACTTTTGATATAATACCCAAATATGCCAAAAAGCGAAACCCAGGTCGCTGCAAAACATGTGAAATCTAATAATGTATAATTTTTTTTTTCAATTAAATCTAATATTTATTGAATTGGAAATGACTTGATAGAACTTCATCATATATTAAAGTAAACATAAATATTTCATTAACATATTTAGCTCTGCAAAATAAAAAAGGCTATCAGCAACCGTGTCTAAAAAATTATATGGCTAATAATAAATCTTATTCATTTTAAATAATGGCAATAACGAATAACAACTATGCCTTAAAAGGCGAAAGATAAGGGAGGTAAACTTTATCTGTAAAATATCATAGTTTGAAAGCTCTTTTTTAATCGGTCATAACTTTATGAAGATAATAAAAACTTGATGTAAGAAACGAAATATTTAATTGATATAATTGGGGAATCCCAATGATTGAGTTATTTTGATTTTATGCGAAATTGATTACATGTAAAGAGATTAAATTAAATCGTCAATTTATAACAATGTCGACATGTAAATATAAAAGGAACTAGAATCAAGTTCAATTTAATTTAAACAAAATCGACAAGCTAATCACTGTTCGATCAAAACGATTATAAGTTGTAAATTAATATTCAGTCTCCGCCCAAATCAAGTAGCACCTCAAATGAAATATGTTTGTTTTTTATCAAGTAAATGCATCAGGGTTCCCGCGTGAAACCAGTTTGGACGCGAGCCTTCTAAAAGAAACATTGTTGGGCAAGGTCATCTAACAATATCAATTTTTTCTTTGGTGCTGATATATTAAAAAAAGAAAATTTTATTTTCATACTTAACTCTATTGTATACCCAGGAAAAAAGAGTGTTAAGTTAATTTATGAGGTTGTAGTCTCATTAAAATTATCTCACGTAAAGGATGTAACAAGGGTGAATTCGGAAGATTATGCTTGAATATAACTTGAATTTAATAATTGACCTCTGTTTATTTCTAAAATCTCCTGATATAACAATGTAGCATCCCAATGATAATTTGTGATGAATGGGGATCAAAAATTATTGTATTGAGATATTGAGATTTTAGAAATAAGCCAATTATCAAATTCAAGATATATTCCATACGATTAGCTTAATTTTGCAATTCCCTGTAATTATATATATTTTACGTGATATCGGTTTAATGAGTCGACAACCTCATACATAAAATTTCTTTATTACGTCACCTGATGTTTAATATTTAGCATTACCTGCCAACTTGATATAAGTAGGTATTTCTAAATATAAAATTTCCTAATTGCATTTTAATGATAATTATTTGTCGTAAAATCCTGTCACGAAACACTCACAGTATTTAACGCAAATAAAACTTATCACAATCAATTGAGTGTTACTATTATTAAATCAATATTATTACAATTTTAATTGCCAATTAGTTCCTAGCTTTAGAGACGGATTTTTTAAAAGGATGCTAACTGTTTATTGTGTGTCAGTTCTGTTGCATCCGTATGATTAAATGTTTGAACATGCCGAAAATTGAAATCCGGGTCGTAAGTGACAAAACATGTGGAATCGTACAAATCCTCAACAATTTGATATTGAATTTCCATCAAGCACTTTCAATCGATGTCATACATTTATGAAAACTGTTATACACATTCAAGTTAACAATGACTAAAATATGTTCCATAACAGCATTAATTTTGTGGTGAGATATTCCGGTTCTGCGCCGATAAATATTATGGGAAATTACCTCATGTAGCTTTTTTTATTTTAAACAAAATATTTTTTTGTACTATTTCTGTAATATATTTTATGATCTATTCGCGAGTGTTAGCAATTGATTCAGTTGGTAATGATGTTGAGACATAGTTGAGTATTAGTTATTTTCAGCATTTGAGACAAGGGTTAATTACCTGTTAAAGAATCCAAAACACACGACCTCGGCATCAGAAAATGTCTTTCGTATGGTCATATTTGTATTTGTTTATATGTACAATACATATGAAAGAGTAGTATCAAGGGATTTATGTATAATAATAATTTGTATAATGTTCACGTTAACCAGATTTACTGTAGATAACTCAGCTCTACAGCGACTAACGTCTATTGGTAATGACAGAAAAATAATTAATCATATAATTTATAACACAAGAGATAAACTGAGAATTGAATAGCTCTGATGCTAAAACGTCATATATCCTAGCGCTCTATCAATTTATGTAAAAAAAACGTTGATTAAAAAAGAACTTTCTTTTTTGCACATTTTTAATCAGACTAATTAAGTCTTCATGTTTTCTACGGTGACTAACAAAGTCGATTAAATGTTTTTTATCATCAAATTTATATTCTTTAGGGAAGTATGAAAAACGGATAAAATCGATTTGACCTGGATTTGACCGCCAAACATTATTTTATACAATCACCTGTAGTGGAAATTGATTGGAATGGAAATTTTAATATCAGTTTTGTGGTGACTTGATGATTATTATAATAAAAATAGAGCTGTGCGTGTTCTATGATCGGCTGAAAAACATAATAACGATTAACGTTTCTGACATCTTATTATATGCCGAGATGTTAATTGAAATAATAAATCGTATAATTTTTTGAGTATAGAGTACTGAAAAACATTTTTATTTTAGAAGTCAATTCTACTCTGCTGTCATTGCTTTAAGTATTTTGATATAAATTGATAAATCGTACAGAAAAATTTTCTGAGCTGAGAGTTTCAAGAAGTCATTCAATGTCAACTCAAGGAGAAATAATATCACATGCAATCTGCTTCAAGTTCATAGATTTTCAACGGGTCAATCTTAATCTGTTCTTGAAATTTGACACCAGGGTTTTTACCCGTAGGATACAGAGTCCAACAAAATTGAGCTGAAGAGGTTCTACACTTCTAGTTGTTAGGCTTGCTATAAATTAATTATTATTATACCATTCAAAACGCGTATGACATACTACCGCATAGCATTTATGATAAAACTTTTTTTTTAAATATTATAAAACACAAAGCTAAGTACTATTCCCAAAAATCTGTATATATAAAAATGAATGTTTATTTGTATGCATATATTTTATGTATTGCTTTATTAAGAATAGAAAATTTTTGAATCTTTCAAAATATATCCATTCTCGTAAAGGTTTCTGGATTACTACAACTACATGACAATACATCTTAAAAAAAATACGATTGCATAAACTCTTACAAAACTTTCCACAATGCCTTTGAGAATGATATTTTGCATGCTGTCATTTGTTCATAAACTAAATTTAAGAAATATTGGTATTTAAAAAAACCTAGGCGCCACGTTTGCGAAACTGTAAAATTTTGAAGTAATGAATTTCTAATGACATTTTGCAAACCATCGATTGCCCTTAAACTAATTTCGCTTTGTTTGAGTGGTTTGGAACGCATGCTGAGTACTTGCAATAATATAGTATAAAGATCAGGATCGTTTTATTCATTGCCAGCAATACCACAAAATATAGTTTAAGACATGAATTTCTATATAAATAAAATTTTCACAATTACCAGATATATAAAACGAAGCGTTCAAGAGCTAAGAAAGTAATTAACACGTTTTACAAGTTGTTGGAAATATACATATAATATTTAAATGTAAAATGGTTTAAACACTTATTTGTCATTATAAGTAAAACATTATAAAACCTGGAAAATAAATTGGGAGAGGTTTGGCATGTCAATACTTGCGTATATTGTATAATATTTACTTTGAAATAAATTTTAGTGTTCTTTTCATTGAAATGTAAAATTATAAAATATTGATATTTTCTTAATTTACTGCAGTAACATACTAAAATGACACGTGTCTAATTTCTTTCATAAAAATCTTCTGGTCCACGGTTAACAAGAAGATGTTTTTTATAGGTGTTATTCTACATAGGTTTACGGATGTTTTGCCTAATCAATTAATAAAAATCTAATAAGACCAGTAGGATTTGTTCAACAAATATGAAGGTAAGCCAAAGGTTAGATCATTTCTGTTATTTATTGTATATATCACGAAATTCATTTATGCCTCAAGCTATCAAGCAAAACAACGTTTAATTATAAACATATTTTCGTAAACATAATAAAATAATAAGCCAACGGTTCTCAAGTTTTGCGTATGTTTTTCGCGTGGATATAATAGGATTGAAAACGTTTAGTTTATTAGACAAATAAAGTAAGTTTTAAAAATAATGGTGACAAAACAAACATTGACTTAAGCGTCAAAGTTATTTATCGGTTGATAAATTGTAAATTGCCAATAATTTAATAAACAAAATCGTCAACACAAGATATGAACAAAACTGCAATACTTGAAAATTTAAAAAAATGTTATCGCATTATAGATTTTCATCAATAGGAAAGCTGATGTTTTCTTTATATTATAATCAATAATAAGAGCTTTAAAAAGAAGAGTCGTGTCAGAGACACAGTAAAACAAACATTGAAACATTAACCAACAAATTTTTGCTTATGAATAGTCAAAAAAATATTTAATTTGAATTGTTGAAACTTACAACGATTCGACATGTTTTGTCACAAACGATTCGAGTTGCGCTTTAGAGTATCTTGAGATATTTAATCTCACAGCAATAGAACTGACTACATTAGGCTGCAAAAGCCTGTTATTTCATTAACATCCACGTGATAAAATCCCTGAAGATGCTGAAAGTTGAAACCTAAAATATGTGGAATTGTAGAAAATTTTAAAAGTCTGTCGAAATCATAAATTATGAAAAATTACTAATATAAAAATTACTTGATAAACCGCTTCTCAAACGGTATATAAAGCCAATCTAAAATTTAGTTTAATTACATATCCAACGACGATAAAAGTCAAAATAAACATTAACTTTTAAGGTGTTAACTGTCACTTCTTGATGGAAAGGCATTATATTTTAAATAATAAAAACACATTTTTTAGTACTTATTTCCACAATATATTTTTTGATCAGGACCGGTTTCGCTCATCGCGAGCATTATAGTTTAATTCAGATCAGTTGATAATCTCATGAGCGAAACCGGTCCTGATCAAAAAATATATTGTGGAAATAAGTACTAAAAAATGTGTTTTTATTATTTAAAAAAAAAAAATAAACATTAACAATAATACCTAAATTTTATCAGGATTCAATAAAATTCATAGATATTTTTGGCTTATTAATTCTATTATGTATTACTTAATCCTTCGTCAGATGAGATTTATTTGATAAGGTTGATTAACTTACAATATTTTTAATGTTTTACAAATGACATTCAAAATAATTTGATCTAAGAATTATTCTTCTTTCTCATGAACACTTTTATTTGTCAAAAAATCATTTTGTATAAAAATAAAACAACGTAAGCACACGTTGAACTTTTGTTATACTGAGTGTTTTGTAAACCTCCCGTAGCCGATACAAAAAGTAATCAATTAGTTAATACCTCACATATTTCTTATAAGCGGTTGTAGGTCTGAGAAGCTCTTAAAGAGTGATTAAGTTACATTCCAAGAAAAAAATTGTTTCAAAATAATGTGGTAGCTTATTGCTATTAAATAAACGCTGCAGGTGGATTGCGAAATGTTTTAATGTTTTGAATAACCTGTTCCGATCGAATGTTACAATATGTTAATTTAATTATGATCCTAGACTCTTAACGAATAATTCAATGGTGTTTTTATGATTAAAAAAACCATGAATTATGTACGTAGCTTTATCCAATAGTCTGCTTAGTTTGCACTAATATATATAGGAAATAATACGTTTATTCTGTTTATTTTTCCACATATTAATAACAATAAAATTATGTATTTAAATAAAACAAAATGCCTTACAATTATATTCAATTGACAAGAATGTGAATGTATAATTAAAGCTATTTTTTAAATTAAAAAACCAAATAATATCAATCAACCGAAAATATATGATCAAGCCTTAAGTAATTGTTAACTGTTATACACGTAATGATAAAATGACAAAAAATTTCTATTTCAAAAAATATTGGTCCTTCAATAAGATTTGCGACTTTTTTTTTACTGAAAAAACATGTTATTGTTTTATGATATAGTCGGAGGAGCTGTTTGATAGAATTTATATATCAAATTTAAATTGCAGAAACTGTGTACAATTTAATATGTTTTTCTACTCACGATCCGGATTTTCTGCATATTTATGAATTCTATCATGTTGATCTAACAATTTGTATTGCTTATAAGCGTGATAGAACATAATATAAAAAAAGTTATTAGACTTTAAAGTTAGAAACTATATATATATCAAAAATAACATAACGTTAATGTCTCAACCGGTGGTCCGAGGACCACTGATGGTCCATGGAGCTTTTTTGGGTGGTCCGCAAAGATTTTTGTATGGGTCGAAACAATAGAAATTTCATGTTGAGTTTTTAAATTGTTTTTGGCTTTTTTAATAAACTTAAATATTATTTTATCAGTTAAATTATTTTTTTTGAATAAAAAATCAATTATATAAATATTTTTTATTTTATTCTAATGTTGATGGCTTGCAAAACTTTTTTGGATTTTTTGTTGGTCCGCAGATGTCAAAATGTTGAGAAACTATGTTATATACTAATATTATTTTTATAAAATTTCCATTTCAAGTGATGTAAACTGTCTTCAGTTCTATTGCATTCATCAAATAGGGTGCCCGAAGATATTGATAAGGAAGAGCTGAGTAGTGAGTGACAGAACACGAGAAGTTGTACACATTTTGAACAATATTATCTGCTTTAAGTGATTTAATATTAAAAGATCACATCAAATATTATATTCATCGTATACAATTGTTCCAATAAATAATTATATTTTTCAAATGCAACCTTCATCATATTGATAACTTTTCAATTGTAATAAATCATTTAATAATATACTACAGATAACAAGTCCAGTGTTTCCCAAGAAAGGAATGTTTTTTATTAAATCTAATATACGATTGCAAAAAAGATTTATTTATCCATTTTAAGCATATGTAAGAACGCAAGCTTTTTATAAATATACGCGTAAAGCAGCACTTTAAGTAAAAAAGCGTCGGGACAGTCTTTTTTATTACTTTTGTAAGAACATACAAGAGCATAAAAGTAGGCGTTGATTTTTATTGCCTCGAAGTATTTGCTTCCGTCCGGATATAGAAATGCTTCAACAATCCTTGGAATGGGTTTTAACTGTGTATTTTTATGAGATTTTCTAAGGAACAGTTGAAATTTAAATTGTTGAATAATGAAGTAATTCACAGAAAGTTAAATATATATTATATTCTCATAAGTAAAAAGATATTTCATATCAAATACAAAATCTTGAAATTGTAAATAAAAATCAAAAAACACATTCGTTAGAATTTCTCCATGATAACACACGAAAAATGTAAATATTTATCACGTTACAGAAAGTTCAGTTAGTTATTTATACCTTTATCTCTTGCTTCAACCCTTATATGATTTTAAGATTTAAAAATCTAATTCTTACAAAAGTATATTTGATATTCAATCTCAGTAAAACCGACCCATTTAAAATGAGTTAGCATCATATAATATTAAAGTATTCAAAATATTTTAATGGATATTGATTATTTTAAAAATCTTTCATCACAAAGTTATAGAGCTGTTTTATTAATAAGATGATTAAATATGTGTCAAAGAATGCCTAAAGGTATTTAAAAGCGAAACTTGGGTTATAAGTGGAAAAATGTGTGGGAAATTACACAGTTTTCACAATTAAAATGATTTATTTACGATTGCATTTATAACTTCTTTTTTAATGATTGAGGAAGAAGCAAATAAATAGATTAAAGAGATTTTTAGTTAATTGATGGCGATTATTTTCAATATGAAAGGTAAAAAATATCCAAGGTATATGTAACCATCAACTGAACTATTTCATTTGGAAGATCTGAAAATAAAGCACGGCGAAAAAATAGCAATGTATTTTAGTTCCACAAAGTTAATATCATACATTGCTAATAGCTATTCCGGCTTGCATCCTCATCAGAATTATGTTTGAATTTATTTATCTATATCATTTTGAATTGCTAAAACATTTAGTACGGTTCCACATGCTTAACAAAGGTTCAACAATTTAAATTTGATATTGAAATGCCATCAACTATTTTCAATAGATATCATAAATTAACTTATCTATAATGCAATATATAGCAGTGTAGCAAAGATACAAAACACATCTTCTCTTTTGTTTTAACACTTTATTTTCATATAGATATATATATGGATAAGCATATTTACGCTAAGCCTAAATACCCATCATCTATTGTATATATATCATAACTTTTATAGAAATAAAATAATGAAGTTTTAACTATATAATTGTTAATTCAATTGGTTTTTTTTTATAAAAAATATTTTTAAAAATAGTTCTACACATAAATCTTTTGACACAGTTCAATTTGTGAAATAAAATATTACTACTTTTATCGCATCATAGCTATTTAAGCATAATCCAAGGTAGATTTTATTTTTAATCGGCGAATTACTTTTTTATTCAATCGTTTGATAGGTTTAATGGAGTAAAAGGATTATATTCAAATATGCGAAAAATTTGCATACCTGCAAAATTTGAGTGATTATTTACATTCTTAGTGTAAATTTCAGCACAATAATTACATCATACGTTGAGAATATTTTTAGCAATTCGCAAAATTATCATCGGAAATTTTTGTCTGTAATAACTTAAAAAAGAATCGATTTTGCTTAATCACAGCCGTTTGTTTAAGGAGAAGAATATTTGAATAATTTTTATTTTGTTAAATATTTAGATGTCGATAAAAATTTCGTATTTTAAGAATCATCATATTTCAAAACTATTATAACTAACTTTAAACAATATCGTTTGTTTTAAACTGTGGTTAAATGTAATTAATGATAAGACTCAAAAGTATAATTTTTTTTTTTTTTAAATAATAAAAACACATTTTTTAGTACTTATTTATTTGTATCAATATTGTATGATTTTATGTAAATTGTTTCCTAGTTCTTGTACCCATGGTTTTGTACACCTGCTACCTTTAACTCAAATTAATATTTTGTTTTGTATAAATAGACTTGTTTGTAAATTGTATCAGTTGATAATGCTCGCGATAAGCGAAACCGGTCCTGATCAAAAAATATATTATGGAAATAAGTACTAAAAAATGTGTTTTTATTATTTAAAATATCATGCCTTTCCATCAAGAAATGACAGTTAACACCTTAAAAGTATTATTATTTATCAAGATAAGACACCGCTGACAAAAAATATGGAATCTTATAAAGTAGTAACAATTCAAATCAATAATGCGTTGTGTCATAAACTATTTGTATAAAAGCTTTCATCATATATCTTTTTATATTCTCAAAATGATATATGCATAGGAGCTTGCAAAGCTTTTCTGAATTCAATAATAATAATTATTGTTGGAAGGTGTTATTAGTAGTCTCGGCAAACTGCACCTGGGGTTCCGTACAAAGGTAACACATCAAAGGAAAATTATTCACGGTGGGCCTTCAAATTAAAACGTGAATTAAAGCTTTATTTCCTTATGAAACAAAATGGAGAAATTGACAAATTTGTACTAAAAGAAATTTTAATTAACTACCCTCGTTATGGAAATTTCTTTATAATATACATATTCCAAAATTGAAATCAATAATACTTGTGTTAAATGAACTATCTGTGAAATCTATCAAGACAAATGAGTATATATATATAAATACATAGATTGAGTAGAACACGAATTTTTGCACTCATAAAATTAGTTGTGATCAAATAAACATGTGTATATATTTTAAATAAATTACACTGGTAAACTTCAACAACAATAAGTATGCTTAATGCGTTGACCAACAGGGTGAGCGGGAGAATGTGTGTGTGTTTATGCAATGTGTGTCAAAGTTCATTTTTCATTAAACCTAAAATCAACACACTCTCTGCCTCGCCTTGAGATATATACAGTTTTCGGTTTACTTTTTTTCGTTCCAAATACACTGATATGGTAATTATAAATTTGTATATCAATTTTATTATATATTTACTAAAAGGGTACCGATTTACAATTTAGCACCAAAAAAAAATATTTGCAAGGGTTATATTTAATGAAGCTAATTGTTCTTTAATTTTGTCTCAAAAGATCTAGCTCACCGGTAATAACAATGTTCTTAATAACAACTCTTTATTGGCACATTCTGTACCACAGCATCAGAGAGCGATGTTAAATGATTGCCAGGAGTATCTGAATATCACTAACGATGCTTTATTAATTTTAAGTACGCTGAAGTGACTTTGATTTCTGATCACTATAGTCAAAACACAGCAATATTCATTTCAATTTGTCTCATCTGATAATGTTATTTATATACCAAGAGTTATTCCCACTCTATCAATATAGTGAATTATTCACTTGATTATAGAGAACGAGGTTAGCAGCAAGGTAACCATGCCCAGAAGTAAATTGACTGTAATAATGAAAAACATAATATCGACATACCTTTGTGAATAATTTATAATAAATGTATCTTAAACATGCTTTGATACGGTGAGGATTACTAAATTAACATTTTTAATTTTGATAAAAATACATTAAAAATTTTAAATTGCAAATTTTATTACACTAAGCAGGTTGAAATTTAAGATTATTATTTATTAATATCTACCAAAATCAATCGGTCAAAGTTATTCGTAAATAATTAAATTAAATCTTTATGTATAAAAATTAAGGTTTTATCACTGAAAAATAGTATGTAACCCAAATATTATATAAAAAAAACGATTTCATATATAACTGTAAAATATTTTAACATATTTATAATATATCAATTTCGTATTAGTTTATGCTTTATATAATATAATACACCTGTAATTTTTGAATAAAATAAAGCGTCTTTTAATACTTCTAAATTTTCTTCTTAGATCATAATTCAAGAATTAAGATTCCTTTGATAAAAACTATTTTAACGTATGCAGGGGCTTACTTCTTAGCTTATGGCAATTCCTAAATAATAAATCACAATAAACCGAAAAAAGCTGTTCTCTGCCTGTAAAAGCTAATTTAACTGCTTTATTCTTATTTTTGATAAAATAATACTAAATTTTTCTAGCTGTTAATTTTTGTAATCTATCTGGATTTTTGCTTAATTGCTAAATTATTTGATAATTTCAAAAAACATAATGCTTCTTTAATACTCTACAGATGGATTGTCGAAATTTTAATTTATGCTGATAAAAATAAAAAAGCCGAAACTTCATTTAAGAGAAACTCAGAACATAACGTTTGGGAAAATAACATACAATTCTAATTTATTTTTGTTACTACAATACAACGCATCGCAACTTATTTATACCAAAACCAAATTTACACCAAATATTATCATAAGTTAAATATCTATGGAACTAACATTGTACGTTCATAATATTTGTCTAAAATTGCTAGTAGTCGCGAGAAAAATGCGCCATTATTCAATTTTTCAAATTTACAATTTTTTTAACCAATTGCAATAGAAAAATAAAGAAAGAATTCAAATTCATATTTTGCATCGAATATCTTTTTAATTATATTTCATGATAGAATATTCAATTCTTTTAAATTTTTGGAGAGTATTACGAAGCTAGAAAATAAGAGATTGTTTTGCTAAAACTTTTCTTTCCTCTTTCTCTTTTAAGAATCGTGTCTCTTCCGTTTTGCCTATAAAAACATTGGCAAAATTTGAAACAATGTAAGTACATTTTAATATACCTTTCGAAATTCTTTTCGAAAATTTTTGAATAATCGGCTTATTGTTTTAGGAAAAACTTTCTAAAAAAATGGCACAAAAACATTCATGAAAGTCATTATATTCAATCTTTCTCAAGAATTATCATTATTTTATTGAATCTTAAGAATAAACAATTTCATGGATGTAACTTCTTAAAAAAAGTACAGAATCTTTGTTTACATTAAAAATATAAGACTTTTTAACATCTTAATAGAGGGAAGATTTTCTTTTGTCGTTGTTTTTTGAGTTTCAACTAAATATATTTTGACAGTTGCTTAATTGCTTGTTACCGAAATTTAACAAATAATTGTCCATCTATGTTCTAGTAATCATACAATTGTTATTGAATTTATCACCCTTTAGCTACCAAATTGTTCTTTAAATGAAATAATTATTACTTTTTTACAATCTTTGAGCTTTCATAAGTTTTTTAGCTTTAAATAAATAAGCGTCAGAACGAGCTAATATAAATAATATCATTGGCCACTAAGTTTAATACCCGATAACAAAAGTATGTAATTTTTTATACGGTGAAAAAATAGCAATGTATTTTAGTTCTACAAAATTTTATCAGATATAGTTGAGAGCTATTCGCTCTATTCTATACGGCTCACGCATCGCATTGGTCTGAAGAGTGGCGAAAGACTTGCCGCTTCTCATTGTGAAAGGCTAATGCATTTCTGTTATTAGATACTTTCATTTATAAAAAAGACATTAAAAATATATAATTGCTTAGTAAATAGAAATGTTTTGTTTTTACATTGTGTTAAGATGTCAGCTATTTTTTATCAGAATTTTTGTCACTTGCTTCCAGGTACTAAAATTCCGGTTTTATAGACGACCGTCAGGTTCTTTTCATGTGTTTCAATCAACATAGTTCTGACGATGGCGTGAGCCGAAATAGCTATCAACTATATTTTTTAAAAATAATTTTGTAGAACTAAAATGCATTGCTATTTTTTTCAACGTGTTGCTGATAGATTTTAGCATGGGAAGGAAAAAAAATCAATTGACCGTTGATAAGTCAAATAGCTAAAACAAGAAAAACTTCACATTTACGAGTTTTCAAATTTCAAATGCACTGACAAATCTTTTTTTATAGTAATTTATTAAGTTACCTTAGTCATTATTTTAAAATGTATTCTTTATGTTTTTTAATATCTATCAACTAACTGCAATGAAGAAGTTGCCGCAGGCCAACATAAAACAAAATTTAAATCCTTTCGGTTTTTTTTTGCATAATGAAAATATAAATTTTATAAATAGCTTAAATTTTTGAATATTTAAACTTGCTGTCAATCGCTTCAATGATCAGCAAAACAAATTTATATTAAATTAACTGTACGGAGAAAATTTCAAGACGTTACTAAGCACAGGCTTACGTTAAAAGCTTTTCAAAATTTCCCATCATGTTATTACAAAGTAGCCTGTTCGAAAGTATACTTTGTAAATGAACATTTCAGAAGCATGGAGATATCGCATGTATGCAAGCTTTCTTTGTATAATGCAAACAAAACAGATATTTTTTCATTATTTTTTTGGTGGAAATATAACCTTTTGGGTGTGCTTACAAAAACATCGTATTTTGTCCGGTTATACATTCAAAAAGTAGTAACTTTGAAAAGAAGAATGAGGGTCATGAAACTGTTATAGCTGCCATTAATATTATTCTTGAACAACTCTTTTTGTTCACACGCCGTAATTTTTATCTAATCCAAGAGAAAAAAAGATTCATAAAAAAAAAAAATTGTAACAAATTTGAATTGTTACAATTTTGTACTATTCCACATGTTTTGTCACTAACGACCCGCGTTTCGCCTTTCGGCATCTTCAGGCATTCTAACACACGGATGCAACAGAACTGACAGTTCTGTTGCATCCGTGTGATAGAATGCCTGATGAAGCCGAAAGGCGAAACGCGGGTCGTTAGTGACAAAACATGTGTAATAGTAAAAACTATTGAGAATTCAAATTTGATATTGAAATTCCATCAAGCACCTTCAGTCGACATCATAAATATGTAACAAGCTTGTATCACTCACTCAATTTTTCGCATTTTTCTAAGCGCTATTGAAATAAAACATGAATAATGGTGAATTCTTTTATTTTGGAATGCTTCGTGATAGGAAGTATTAATTAAAGAATCTCGGCGTAAAACGTTGATGCTATTTGCCAATTTAATGAACTGTGGCATTCAATGTAAACAAAACATTATATAAATCTGGTTTGTGAGAATAATTAAATTTGTTTTTTTCGTGCGGATCACCTTACAGATTTATCGCGCTTAACACCTTTCGACGATGAATAGGTTAACAAATGCAAGATTAAAAATTCACAAAAATTGCCATTATTCAATTTTACTAAAAAAAAATATTCACTTGTCGATGGAAGATTCTTCAAAAAGATTAGATTAATCTCTTTATTTTATATTCTATAGAATAGTCGCCACAAAAAACTGAACGGTTGGACAATAAAATACTCTTCGAAGCAATGAAATACTCATATATCATCATTTCAAAAATCTGCAATATTATCTTAAATTTTTTTACGAATGCCACTATTTTTACTTTTTGTATTTAGTCGATACTCAAACGTTTCAAAACGACAATCAACTCATTTGTCATTCAAATTATTCTTAGGGATATATAATATAAGAATCACCCAGACATGACCAACCAACAGCTGTTCGAAGTGACATGGAACCAACAGAATAAAGAAAAAGGTTATTCAACATCTACAAAGAGATGACATTAAGACCATTCAGGCATATTGTTCAGAAGCCTCTCGAAGGTGCATATTAAAGAAAAAAAAATATCTTGGGGTTATTAAATCATTTACTAGTGTCAGCAACATCAAGAAGGCACAAAGTACCACAAATAGACACAAATACACAACATGAACACCACACAAATTACTACATAGCATATATACGGAACAAAAATATTGTTTAGGCTTTGGAACCGACACAATGTATACGATACTAATTCCAAAACAAGTATATGCAATTTAAAAGAATATTTTGTTCATAATAAAGAAAACATTTTTTTACGAAACTCTAACTAAAGTATCTTCTAAATATCCGAGTGTCCGAGTGAGTGCACTTCCAGCGAGATTTTCGATCTAATCAATAAGGTCAAATATTCGAATCGAAATGCATTTTGTTTTATAGTCCTTTGCGATTGTCTACAATAATATATATGTGAAATTTGCACAATTTTTTCTTACTTCCTACTCAATTCTGACAATGGACGCTCGTTAGAAAATATTCTATTTATATTCGAGATCCGTAATAAGAATGAAAATATAAAATTGATATACTTCAAAAAATTATTTTGAAAACTGATTCAATTTTATTTCTTTAAATGAAGATTATATATATAAGAGAATTTTCAATAATAATTGATAAGCATGACCTTTTTTTAATTCATAAAATTATTATATTATTATATTAATTATTATACAATCGGTATACATTGATATACATCGTACAGAGAGGCAAAAGTATATCAACTCTGGCTAAATAACATATAAGATCATTTAATTAGAAAAAATAACAGAATCATAATTTGCAAATCATCTCATAAACGAATCGAAAAACATAAAATTAAGCTAAGTGCCTACATGTTTACATATTAGTAATAAAGGCCCCAAACAAAATTCATCGAAATAATTGGCAATTAAAAGATATCGGCAATCCAATGACATTCTTAAACGAACTTACAAATATAATTCTATCACCTCTTCTTAGACCGTAACGAAAGATTATTGCATTAAAAAAATGATATTTTGTTTACGTTTATTCCCAAAACCCCACATTAATTCTAACTCCGAGAAATGCATAAAATCAATAAGTCACGTTTAAGAATTTATCAGCACAATATGAAACTAGAGTGTTAAAACAGAAGAGAAGTTATGTTGTGTACGTTTTTTATACAACTATATGTAGATTAGTAACTGTACGCGTAAACATAGTTCTGATGAAGACGTAAGCTAAAACAGCTATCTAAAATTTATCTTAAAAATTTGCAGAACTAAAATACATTTCTATTTTTTCACCATGCTATAAATAAATGCTCTGTTATTATTGACTTATATTATTACAAAAACATTGAGACTTGAGATAACATTCGAATGATAATAGAAAAATTAAATAATCGAAAAGTGAATTGTTTTTCAAAATTAAACAAAGGTTACCAAAACAGTCAAAACATATCCATTATTGTGTTGACAATAACAAAAAATGTTACATTAAAAAGCTAAATTTAGAAATCAACATTATTTTGATAAAAAGAAGAAATATTTTTGTAAATAAAAAAAATAGAAACAGAAAATATATTTTTCTAGTTGATTAGGTAATATGTTTCAGTAATAGATGGCGTTAATCATTTATCAGAAAAATCAACAGAGGTCATGGCATTTGTACAAATAAAATAATTTATTACATACTATTGAGGATGGCTGTATCGCTAATTGAAAATTATTACTGCGAAAATTATTCCTAGTTATCGTTTTAAAACATTTTTCTTGCTAACATGTTTATTTTTATAGTTTTTCAATTAGAAGATTGATTGAAATTATCAAAAATAAAACTCTGTATAGTAAATCTGAGTTTAGCGAGTTCTGAATCATTTTTGGAACCAGGATTTGTCTCAAAAATCTTGTGAAAAAAAATAAACCTCTTACTTTTTTCAAATTTTTGAATTAAACAAATAAAAATAAATATTTAAAGACTTACGCAACTTAAATTTTCCTATTGTGGCTTAGTGATCAAAGAACAATATCCATCAATGTCGATTTATTGAATATACTAATATTCAAACTATTTACTAACCAATTTTATATATTTACATCGTTTCCAAGTAGTACCATCAATTTGATAATGCTCGCAATGAGTGAAACCGGTTCTGGCCATGAAATGTATTGTGGAAATAAGTTATAAAAAATGATTTTTTATTTTTTTAAATTTCAAAGCTTTCCACCAAAAAGTGACAATTCACTCCTAAGTGAACAATCTATATGTTTTAATATTGTATATTTTATTAATTTTTTTAAACTATCTATTTTGGTGAGATATTAATAAATAGAAAAAAATTTCCGCTTCCTTGGTGAGATAATTACAGCACATATATTTGGAAGGTAGAAAAATTGATAAGCTAATAAAATAATTTTAACCTTTAACGAAAAGTGCTATAATTGTAATATATAACACCATTGAGAACCGATTAAAAACACGCACTTTATGTCTTAATGCAAATTTGGATAAAATATGAAATGGGAAAAATATATAAAACTTGAATTAGTAAAACTTTGTACGATTCCACATGCCTGTTGTATCTGTGTGATAGAATATCTGACGACGCCGAAAGGTAAAACCCGGGACGTTAGTGTTTTAAATCAATATTGTAATCATATGATTAAATTTGATAATCAAATTTCATCAATAGTCCTCATTCTATATCATAAATTATAAAAAAATAAAAAATGTAATCGTTGACATAAAAATCAGCATAATTTTTATTAGATTTATATTGCTTTAAAAGCTATGGGTTTTGTGGAAAATGAAAAATGAAAACCAAATGGATAACTAATTATTCATAATTAAAAAAAGGTTTCGCCGCAAACAAAATTAAATAAAAAAGTTTTTGTCGGGATATCATTTCAATAATGAAAGCGTATTTTTTACAGCCCAAATATCAAGGGCAGCTTAAAATTACACCAAAGAATTGAATTTAATTTGATTTCTTTTTAAGTTAAACAGCTGAAGGGTCGGTGTTACAATTTTCCTGTTTATAGATTGTTTATTAAGATAAAAAGCCTTCTGTCAACAATGTTTAATTAGAATGCAAAAGAAAAAAAAAGAAAAATTGATGATAACATGATACGCTTATAAAAAAAAATTTGGCTACAGGAACCAACGCGATTGACTGGCGACTAAGAATAAAATATTATATTGTATATGCAATATTGCCATATTACGTTCAATATATTGAGTGGATAATATTTAAAAGGTGTTTTATTACATGCAAAGGCGCTTTAAAACATAAATTATAATTTTAAAATTGAATCAATAAAAATGGTATAAGTTTTTTAATCGGAAATAGTATATATCGTGTAATTTAATTACGGGAATATGTTTTATTTAAAATATAAAACATAAATTAAGAACTCTTTGAAATTGAAATTTTCTATTGATGGCATATTTATTATCACTTTTGAAGTGTTAACAGTCACTTTTTGATGGAAATGCAATATATTTAAATAATAAACATACTGAGTTTAGAACTGTTTCTTCATTTTTAATATTTTATTTTTAGTGTAAAATTATTAAACTGATCAGTTGATAATGTCGTGATAAGTAAAACCAGTCATGATCCTAAATATATAAAATTAAAAAAAAAACACACATTGAAAATTGTTTTTATTGTATATAGAAATAATACTAGGCCCTTATTCATATATAACAATACGTATTGAGTCTAGTTACAGCTAGTCCGAATAAATTATGTTTAATATAAAATGTGAAACACGTAGCAAAAAACTAAACTAATCAAGGAAAAACAAAAAAAAAATATTTGGTATCAAAGTACTAAATAATTGATATCCCATTTTGTTTCCAAAGAACATATAAATAATATTATAAAAAAAAATTAACGGTCAATATTTGTAAGGAGTTAAGCGCAAAATGTTTTCCTTGAAGAAAAAACTTCAATTGACGGAATTAACAATTTGACAGATTATCAAATGTTGATATTTACGATGTCAATTATTATATATCAAAGAAGTTAGATTAAATTATTGATTATAAAGGTCTCTTAAATGTTATTTTATGCTGTTTTTATAATCAGGACCCATTGAGCTCTAATATTGAATAATATAGAGTTAATCACTTTTAAGGTGTTAACTGTCACTTCTTGATGGAAAGGCATTATATTTTAAATAATAAAAACACATTTTTTTAGTACTTATTTCCACAATATATTTTTTGATCAGGACCGGTTTCGCTCATCGCGAGCATTATCAACTGATAGAATACAATTTACAAACAAGTCTATTTATACAAAACAAAAAATTAATTTGAGTTAATGGTAGCAGGTGTACAAAACCATGGGTACAAGAACTAGGAAACGATTTACATAAAATCATACAATATTGATACAAATAAAGTAAATTAGTATAAAAATTAAATGTTCACAAACACTTATTAAGAATTAAAATTACAATTGTGGTAAATCAATAATCCATTAGGAGCTCTAAACAATCAATAAGGAAGTAAGGAGTGGGAAATTTTTAGTGACGAAAATAACCCACACTCACTACTTAATGGAACAAAATAAATTAATACATGAGAAGTCGATTAAGGATGAATCGATGAGATGGGAAGATATGGTCAGTCAGAGGCGTTCCAATATTTTCTGTAAAAAAAATTAACTAAAAGGAGGCAATATCATTTTTCAAAAAAAAAAAAAATATTTATTTGAAATATATATTTATTAATCTAATTACAAATTAGAGTTAATAAAAAAATATAGAGTTAATCAATTACACATATAATTTCAAACTCAACATAAAGTAACTTACATAATAAAATACTTATAAGATATATTTTTTTGCTCTGCTGTAGTATCTTATTATGAAAATTTACTGTGCATCGAAAATTACATTTCATGAATTTCTCTGCATTTATGATAGAGATTATTCCCAGAAATAAATTATTGCTAAAGTTTGAATATTGCTGTCAAACGATTAGTTTCCTAGTTTTAGTATTGGGTGACTACTTAATAAAGAACATTGTCTACTCTAAAGTATCATTTACACTGAGTACGCTGTAACTTACACCGAGTAAGTGCAATCAATATTGAGGCTTTTTAGGTGTCTACTGTCAGTTCTAGATAGAAAAGTATAATATTTTAAAAGAAATTTAGTTGTACTATTTCCACACTTTATTTAATGAGTGAAAAATACCACATTGAGGCATTTGGTTTTCCAGAAGTAAAAACACATTTTACAAAATATGTTTTACTTTCGCTCAAGAAACCAAGGAAATTTAAAGGCCAATTTGATGATTAATTAATCGTCAAATATATATACACAACAATTTTTGAATTTAATTAAAGCAATCGCTCAGTAATTTATGATAAAGAGTGAAGACGCTTGATAGAATTTAAATATCAAATTTGAATTGTTGAAACTTGGAACTGTTCCAAATGCTTTGACACTAACGACACAGGTTTCGTCTTTCAATTTCTTTAGTCACTCTATCATACGGATGTAACAGAACTGATACAACGTGAATAGTTTGTATCTGATTCTGTTTTTGGAAGTCTCGCTAAAAAACAACAATTCAATTAGACTCCTTTTACTCGGCCATGCAACTAACTGGTGTAAGTGGTCCAGTAGAAGCGCCTTAAGCTTCCATTTCTAATCGAGATAACTTTAATATGAACTAGTTTCCGAACAAAGCACAAAATGTTTTCCAAAAATATATTTGGCAGTGTCTTTATATCAAACAATTTTAATATTTTACGGAAACGTTGAATGCACTTACTATAATTGTATAAAATATAAGGAAAGTAAAAGAAAAATTAATTTGTCTTCAAGGAAAATTTCTTTGCCTTATTTTAAAAACAGGCCACGCTTGAAAAAATATGTGTATTTCATTGATAAACCTTTAACATAACAAGTCCATACTTCATAACATATTATATTTTAAGCCATTTAACATATTGCATATAGCGTCAAGCGTGATAGTTTTTTTGATTTCAATCGCTTAAGCACGTAGACATTCATTTCGATATTTTCGATATAAAAAGCGTGTCAACATGTCAATGTCATTTAAGAAATTTGTTCATTTTTACTCAACGTTTCTGTGTAAAAAAAACTTGTCTTTATTACTTATTGCATGTAAGTATTAGGAACCATGTTAAATTTTTAAAAGTAAATCTTTTTTTTTTAATTTCGTACCGAGAATGTTGATTGAGAACATAATTTTGAATAGAAGAATAAAATCATTTTTATATTAAAATTCGTATATTCCGTTTCATTTTCCATAAAAAATATAGAAGACTATTTATAGAACTAAATTTTCAAAGTTCATAAAATAAAGGCATACAAGAACTATGAAATATATATAAAAGCTCATAAACATATCGTAGATAAACATTCGTTCATTGTTAACATTGTAAACATTGTTATTTGTTAACATGGAAAAATATATTCGTAAAAACATATCGTTTTTTTTTATAACTTGAGATGTTAAGAAGCGTATTATGTAATTCGATTCGTCCTTTTTCGGATTTCAAAGACTTTTTTGGTATAAAGCTTTTAAAAAAGCAAGTTCAAGTGTTTTTTAATGTCTTGGAAAATAATGAGCCGATTCTTTGCCGTTTTCTCGGCTGTTTTTGTACAATTCAATAGTGAAATCTGACAATGTTTTTCGGAAAAATAATTTAATGAATTAAGACGAATTTTTATTAACTAGTTAATATATTTGTATTGGAATATATGGTAAATACTTTAAAAAGGTTGTATTACTAAAAACACATTCAGTTAGATAAGAATTGTTGACAAGAAGGAGTTTTAGTTTTTTTTAATCTACCATATCGCTTTTTACATTTGTATCTACAAGCCACTACCGGTTTTATTATCATTATTTATTTTTAACTAGAAAATCATCAATAAATATAAGCTTTGGCAATATTTATAACTATACTTTAAATAGATTGAAACAATAAATATTCATTTCTAACAATTTTATAAGATATTTTTTATTGGAAACTGCCAGGGTAAATTTAGAAATTCTTTGAAAGCAAAATTGTATGTCAGATCTGTCTCCTGAGTAAAAAGCTTAGTTCACTTATTTTAGTTCGAATAAGATATTAGCTTGTATTTCAAACCATCGTATATTTATTCAGGTAACATACAAAAACACATGTTTTTTTCTTATTCACAATAATTTATTCAAGAACTACCTGAAATGGGTGTTATATAAATAAGATTTAAAAGCTCCTTAAATATTAAATATGTTTCCATAAAATACAATACTATTGATTTTTTGCCCAAAATTTGAAAAAAATATGTATTTTTAATCGCATTATCTTTGCAGTGTTATTAAGACAATATATATATATATATATATATATATATATATATATATATATATATATATATATGTAACACTTACGTTTAGTGCAAAGATTGTCTATTTGATAATTTCATTTATTTTTGATAACAACATTTTATAATCTCACCGGAAAATCATTTTACGATGAATAGTGCATCCATTTATCATAAATTTAATCGCTTACGATTCAATACCAATCATAAATCATACTTAATTGCATTGGTGACATTCCAACCAAGAAACCAGTTATTATCGGTCATGGCTTTGGTAAACGGAACATTCTTTACCTTTTCCTTTCCATAGCATATGCATTTTTTGCATTTATTGGACATTTAACTATCGTTATTATTTAGGAAAAAACTGGAAGATCTCATTTATCCCTTTTAAGTATAATTTGAGAAAAGGTTAAGTAATATTAAATAATATTGCACAGCACCAATTGTATGTTGATTTAATTTAGATTTACTTGGAAGAACTTCATCACATCACGGTGATAAATAGAAATTTATTTTAGTTCTACGAAATTAATAAGAAACATAGTTGAGAATTTAAATTCTGATGTGGGCGTAAGCTGAAACAGTTATCAATTATATACTTAATAAATTTTGAAGAACTTAAATGCATTGCTATTTTTTGAACGTGCTACAATATTTAGTAGTATGCTCTAAATTTTATATTCTTCAAATCAGGACCGGTCCCGTTCATCTCTAGCATTATTTAAAGCTAATAATTGTAACTATACTGAAATAATATTAAGCAATGTGTTTTTGTTGAAATATTATCCCATTTTTTGTAAACCAACTGAATTAACAATTAACTGCGAATAAAAACATTCAAAATCAATGCAAGACCTGAGTATCATTAACGAAGTCACAAAGTCTATGGCTCGTAATAAACCATCAAAATAAACCTTCCCATTGAATATAAATGATGCGTCAAGAGAAGTGTGTACTTACCAAACAAAAAACAAACCAAACTATCACTAAACATGCCGAATTTGCCCTTCAACTTTTCCTACAATTTATCATGAAACGGTTGACATTTTATCAAAAAGCTCACTGTTAAATTTTCAAAACTCAGGAAAGGAAAAAGTGACACAGCATGTTGATTTTTATTCCCTTTGGTCAAGTATGCGATTAATGTATTCAATTTAGTGCACAGGTATATTTATGTTCAATTGTTACTCTTTGGTAAAAATGCATTTTATTTTTAATAAAAAAAAACCTGATCGCTTGTGAAAAGTGACAATTATTTAATTGGCATTCTAATTAAATAAATGCTATACAAATCGGCTTTTCCTTAGTCTCAAATTTATTCAATATAAGTTTTGATTATTGCTTTAAAAAGCCGTAAAAATCTTAAAAGGTGGATTTTTTGACAACTATCAAAAGGTTTTATGAAAGGAAGAGTGATGAAATACTTAAAGCACATGCTTTACGACAACGTTTGTTATAAAAGCGTTCATATTGTATTTTATGGTCTTTTACAGTGATACACAACCTGCGGCCAAGCCAGCTTTTATAACCAGCCCAAAATATTCACAGTCACCAAATACTTTTACAAAAATTTGGTGCTATTACTTAAAGTTTTAGATTGATTTATATCATTCGGTCAGGAAGCCGTAGGCTTCCTCAACTGATCTCTTGGGTCGATGTCTCAGAAAAAGATTAGTGTTTATGATGTCTAATAATGTCTTCCTACCCTTCGTATCCTAAAATAATGAAGCACAACAAGAGTGATTAGCTAACCACTTTTCCTATTCAATATCATTATTATAGAGGTATCTTCACATTGGAAGCGGATTTGGATTTCAATTATTATTTCATTTTTGGTATAAACACGATTTTTTTATCGATTGAATTGGTGTTTACTTGGTAGAACTCCATTATAACACGGTGAAAAAATAGTATTGTATTTTAGTTCTACAATTATTTTTTTTAAATTTTTCAAAAAAAATATTTGTTGAAACAGGAGAGAAGTTGTATGGTGTACCTTTTCTACACAGCAATATATAGATAAGCAAACGTTCGTTTAAGCATAGTTCTGACGATGGCGTAAGCCGAAATAGCTATCAACTATATATAAATAAATAATGTTGTAGAACTAAAATACGTTGCTATTTTTTTCACCATGTTACATGATTTTTAATGAATGCTGATTACACAACCATTAAAAAGTCAAAATGTTACCCTAAGGACAAAAAAGGTTAAGTAAGACTGGTCTAGAATCTAAACACATAAACATGGAGTGTTCTTGCGTTTACAAAAAGTATGATTTATGTTCGCTCAGAAGAATAGCGAAGGTTTTTCAGTTTTAGGCTGCTGTCAATAATTTATTATTGAACATCACTTTCTATGGAAATTTAATACATTTTTTATTCACTTTTAAGGTGTTAACTGTCACTTCTTGATGGAAAGGCATTATATTTTAAATAATAAAAACACATTTTTTTAGTACTTATTTCCACAATATACTTTTTGGTCAGGACCGGTTTCGCTCATCGCGAGCATTATCAACTGATCATAAGTTGGAAACTGGTTCGAAACCGGTCCTGACCAAAAAATATATTGTGGAAATAAGTACTAAAAAAATGTGTTTTTATTATTTAAAACATTTTTTATTTATTTTACACCTATTGGAACAGGAAATTTAATACATTTTTTAAACAAATGTTGTTCCTCGAAATGCGTTCAGGAATGACCCTGGAATAGAATTGAGAAAATAGACTGAAGGATTAATAACATAAATTATTGATGAAGCAGGTCAGTTGTTATCGCGTGTATGAAACAATTGAATTGGTGGTACAGTATGACAAAATAGATTTTGAGATAGACATACAGTTATATTGTCGATTATCAATTACCATTCCCATATTTTTCATTTTATTTAATAAGAATATTGATGCGAAGCATATCTTTTTATTTGTTTAAAATTAATAAAAAAAAAAATCATTGGAAAAATCGAATGTAAAATTTCATATCAATTCGGCCGCTATCCTTTTTGAAAAAGTGGTAAGTTCTAGAAAATTAATAATTAATTTTATGATTTTCATTTTTAAATAAGCGTTTATCATTTGTATTGTTTTAAAAAAAATATTCAGTATTTGATATAATAATTGATAATTGTTCCAAATTGACCTACGACAAAAAAAGTGTGTGTAATTTTATATAAAATAGTAGTAAAAAGAATCATTTGGAAAAAAGGTTTACACGGAATTACTGAATGTTTTTCTCTACATAATCCGCAAAAATAAATTCTTGTTAAATCTATGTGTTTAGTTGATGTGAAGTGACTTTCTGTGTTTTCATTAAAGCGACTAAAAAGTTAAAATCAACGTTAGTTAATATGCGACTATTTTTTTTTTTTTGACCAGCTTCGTAAAGATTCCAGCGGAAATGAATATTAAAAGAAGTCATTACAATAATTATTTACGATAAAGAATTTCCAGGCATAAAAAATAACTAGTGAGATTGCCTTCCTGCCACTCTCGTATCACATTAGTGTTTTTTACTGTTTGAAATAATATAATTTAAAATAAACAGAACCTCTCTTTGGGGAATTATTTTTTACACTTTACAAAATGAAAAATAAAAAACTTTCGCCCCAAATATGAGAATTTTGTTACTTTCAGTAGGTTCATAAAAAAAAACATAGCGGAATGATCTTGATATTTCATAATTTTTGCTAAGCTGAGTATTATTAATGTTATTTTAGTTTGATAAAACAGAAAAAAATTGTATTTCGTTTATACAATAATAAAATTAAACATCGATCAAGGGTTTATACTTACCCTTCATTTTGAATATTGTCTTCAACGACTATTTTTTATAGAGACACCTTAAATGTAATTATAATAAGATAAGCCCAGAAAATGTATTCTTTTGAAAATGTTGTACGATGAGTGATGACATATGAGTAATTAATACATGATTTAAATGTTTACGACGAATAGTTTTTTTCCTCAATTAAAAGATTTAAATTTAACCCATATAATTTACACAAAATAATTCATGCCATCGTCATTTTGTGATGATTTTTTAATTCGTTTACACCGTTTTAAGATATTTATAAGTATTTATATAGAGGCTTGTATCGAGACGTGGGAAGAGCTTTGCCCAACGACATGTAATAGACTGCTGATAAGATGAAGTATTCAATAAAAAAAAAACTGAAAGGTATTCAATGCTGTAACGCCATTGGTTTCGGCTTTATCGTGTTATACCGCAGCATAGAAAATGTTTCTTTCCTAGAAATTTGATGGAAAAATGCTCAAAGCTTAGTTCAATAAATTTTATAATGCATTACACAAAAAAATATGGAAAAGCTAATGCTTGATGATATTCATTCTTTTCCAAAATACGTTCATTACGTCCATTACGAGCAAGAGTTTTGTAAGATTCTCAAAGACTCATAATATATGTAAGTTTCATTTAATTTTATTTAAAATATCTACAGTTATAACACAGTTAATAAACAATTAAGAAAAATACCATTTGTCAATTAGTTTCAGAAAATGGGCACATCTGTTGGTTTGTCAAATTTTAACAGTTTCATCTCAATAAAACCAACATGAAATTTGATTTATTCATGAATTTGAAACGGCAAAATTTTAGTACACTCCTATAAGCATTGTCAAAAGTGACCTAGGATAAATCATCATAAAATATATAGTGGAAATCGTATTACAAATGTTTTTTATTACTTCAATTTTATTGTCATATTTTAAAGATCACATGAGCGTACACATATAATTCAAAATATTTAATGAAAATTAGGCAGTGCTTATCAAATCAAATAGAAAAAACTGAGTATTTGATTAATTACGTAATACGTAAAGAACTAAGAAACAATTTTTTGTAAAATTTCCTTTAAATTGTTTCTTTCTTCTTGAACCCATGGATTTGTATGTATGTTATCTTTAACTCAAATACTTTGTATGTACAATATAAGTAGACATGTTTGTAAATTGTATTTTATCAGTTGCTTATGCTCGCAATGAGCGAAACCGGTCCTGAATAAAAAAATATATTGTGGAAAAAAGTACTAAAAATATGGTTTTATTATTTAAAGTACCACACGTTCCCATCAATAAGTGACAGTTGACACCTTAAAAGTTTTACCTCGATGTTTGCTTTGTGACTGAATTTAATTTGTAATACTTTCTATTATTCAAAAAATACATTTTCCCAATTTTCAAAACATTCAACAATTTTAAAGTGATACACCTATGATAAAAAAAAATGTAAGAAATATCGTTGTGCTTTTGTATAGAATGTTTGAAAAAATGACTCAGGGCTGTTATGTCTTTTTCGTGAAAGTTTATTTGTCCTAATTAAGCATTCTTTGACCAACCTTCATTAAAATAAATGAGTCGTAAAGTGAAGCTTTATGGGCAGAAATTAGTTGGGTCTATTAACTGGGACGTCATTTGCTTAGGCGATAAATTTTGCGACATTGGATCTTTAAGTTGTTTGTTACGACGCTCATTACATGTCTTCAAAAAGATAATAAACGCATAGAAAACCACATAAAGCATATGTATGTATGAAATAAAATAATTTCGTAAGATTGTTGGATGTATTATACATTTGCTTCCTATTCAACCGCGTATATGATAACCTAATACAAAAACATTCAAAAAAATAATGCAGTAAAATTAACTTGACAATTGTGTGCTTTTGTTGCTATTACGCAGAATTTTCGACACCGCTTACAATTGTATATTTTTTGAATAACATCTGCCAATAAATTGCTATCAAACGTCTCAATAGTCCAGATACAATTCAGTGAGTTAATGATATTATCGAAATGAAAAAGTTGTTGGAAAAAGTCCTATAAGATTTTTTTTTAAAAAGCTGTCTATGTCTAGAGACAGAAACAACACATGGATATAAATATGAAATATTCATCTACACGACTTTTTTCTCTATGGAGTTTTTTATTCACCTCGACTGTGACATTTTTTTTATAAATATTTTATGTAAATTGATGGACTAATTTGCTGAAAAAAACATTGTTTATAATTTTTGATATCGGCTGAAATTGCGGATTTAATATCAAATTTAAATTGTTAAAACTTTTTACGATTCCATATGCTTTGTCACTAACGACCTGGGTTTCGCCTTTTGGCATCTTCAGGGATTCTTTCACACGAATGCAACAAAACTGACAGTTCAAAAGATTTCAAAAAACGAAACCCGGGTCGTTAGTGACAAAACATGTGGAATCGTACAAAGTTGAAACAATTCAAATTTGTAAATTTATTTTCTGTGTTATGACATACACAGTCATTTCATACGTAAAAGTGTTTATAAATAATAAACCACTTCTGATAATAAAACACTATTTGCTTCGTGAAACAGTAGGATGACAATCAATGTGAATTCATATTTGTTATTCAACTTTTGATATGCAATATGATTTTTCATATCGCATATTTATATCAGTGAAAATGTTAAGCTTTTTGAAAAGCTTTTACGATTTTATGACTGCATTAAGTGTCACCAGTTTACGAGTCAATAATATTAAACATGACATTCAGAATGAAGCCATAACTATTTAGAATACCATGAAAATAGTAACGTAAATTATAAACTATAATTGCTTCAAAACAATCTTATATTATATCATTGAAAAAAATATCGTATTTTAGACCATTATTTCTTAATACAATTTTACTACGCGGACCATAACTATATTTAATTGTTGAAATATGTAAAAAAATATTAAGTCATATATTTAAAATTCATTAATAACTGTACATTTTGAACTTAATTTTGCGAAACTTACATTTTTAAAAAGACATTTCACATACGCCAAAATGAACTAACATTAACATACGTGAATGCATTGTTGTAACAATTAGTTTCTGGAGTGCAATTGAACAAATTTCGCTTCATTAATTTCCAGGTTAATTAAATTACCGCAGAGAAAGCATCATACTTGTATTTTTATTAGCTTTGTCTGCTGAAAATATGAAAAAAATATTCCACTAATGAAAACTGCTTTTTTTATTTTTTTTTCAATAATAAAAACACATTTTTTTGTACTTATTTCCATAATATATTTAATAATGAGGACTGGTTTCGGTCTTCGCGAGTATTATCAAATAATGAATCAGCTGTTGATACATTAGTCATTGATGATGATTAATAAATAATTGATAGTGTTCGCGATTAGCGAAACCGGTCATGATAAAAAATATATTGTAGAAATGAGAATTAAAAATGTTTTTTTATTATTTAAAATATCATGCCTTTCCATCAAGAAGTGACAGCTTACACCTTAAAAATTCTTTTAATTTGGTTGATCAACTCATCTGTTTCAAAGCGATTACGGAAATAAGAAAAGGGTATGAAAAAACTTATGGCAAATTTATAATCCCTGCTAAGAGTTTGGCTTTAGGATTTGATAGTTTGAAATAAAACTTAGATGTTAATATTCAAAAAAAAAAAAGTCCGTGAGAATCATAACCAAAGTCAATGACTTTGACTGTTCAACTACAAACCTGGGAAAACTTCACGACTGAAAATTATATAGGACATAAATATTCCCAAATATTTTATTCTTTTGTCTAAAAGCAGTAAACTTCAAATCAGTAAACAGAGTATTTCATTTAGAAGTTTTAACTTAGAAGTAACACTTAGGGAAACGATTGTTCTCAGACCAATCCCAAACATATCTGTAGATTTTATCACTGCAATGGTTTGTGTTTCCCGAATTCTCCACCGCGGCTCATCGCGCTTAAGGATGTCAATTTGCAACCCTAAAGGATCTTGATGATAAATCTAAAGGGATTAGACCACTAAATCTACTAAAATAAAATATGTTGGGATCATTATGAAGGGTTTAATAAAGCTCTGATGTATTTGAAATTTGTTCAACAATACAAACGTAAATGAGTATTATTTTACGTTCGTAAGATATTTTAGTAATTCAATACAATGAAAATTTTACAATTTTAGCAAGCATTGTTTTATCATACCTACTATTGGACCCATATGTAAACTTTTAAGCAATATTATGTTAAGATATGTTACAGCTTGTACTATTCTAATTTCACATTTCTTTTTCTTATGTATACGAACCAATTTTGCACAATGCGAGTAATATTAACTGACAATGAACAAAAAAAAAGATTTAATATATGCATTTGCATCTCTTATAAAAATGAAAAATAGCTTGGCAAAAACTGACACGTGATTGACGCGAAAAGCTGTAGCCTACGATTTATAATAAGAGCATCTTGGATTCTTAAAAATGTATCAGAAAACGTTTTTCAAGTTCGAATACTTGTAACGAGAGCTTTTTTTGTGTTTCGAAACTTGTAGGACGGAAAGTATAACATAATACCTTTTCTGTCAGAGTTTTTCATAGTTGCCTTTAAAAAAGTTTTCATCACGTTTTCGTGGTGAAAATTTTTCATTTTCGTAAGTTTTTCTATTCAACAAGTTATTGTATACTTCGCAACAAAAAGCTCAAATATCATTTTTGAACGTTTTGAAACTTACAAGTTGTTAAAGTAATATTGTCATTTCAAATATTCATTAAAATTTTATTTTTATTTATTATCGGGAAAATTTCGAGACGCTGAGTTTTTAAGAACTAATTACTGAAAATTAATTGGTGAGAAAGTAAAGCACGTTGTGTCTCACTTGCACTTGAAAATGTACACATAAATATTATTTAAAAAAATCAGCCATGAATAAATTGGTTAAAAGTGCGTCTTTTGATATCTTGAGGTAAGAAGCCGGACACTTTAGCTGTCGACACAAAAAAGATGAGTTTATAATTTTGAGACTAGAAAATAGCATGTAAAGTCACTGTCAAATGCTTATATTTAGCCATATAATATAATGATCATAAAATTGAATGAAAAAGCGATAAAACTTACATAATTTATGATTTTTGTTTCAGATTTATATATTTGTTCATATACTGCACACCTTAATTTAATTTTTAGTGAGAATTATCATTTTATCTAAATACAGAAGTGTAAAATACGCGTTTTTTAAAGTGATTCTTTTTCATACGGTAAAAAAATAGTAATGTATTTTTGTTCCACAAAATTTTAAATATTCATAGTTAATAGCTCTCATTAGAACTATAGTTCTGTTGGGCAATTTTTTTACCGTGTTTTAATGGAGTTCTACAAAGTGAATGCCAATGCTATCGATTTCTTTTGAACTAAATATATTGTCATTTTTGTGATGAATTTTTTTTTTCATTTTTGAAATTTTCATATGCCTGATATTTAAAATAATGAAAACCCATTTTACTATACTTTTGCCATAATAGAAATATGTAGGTTTTGATTTTAGAGAGCATTGTCAACGTTTTCAACAAAATATGTAGTGAATTAATTGAAAAAAAATATATGGAAACCACATTTACAATCTCAATTTCAATTCAGTAACACAAACAACACGATGTTCATAATCATTGTTTATTTTCAGAATATGTTACCGTTATAAACGAGTAAACTAAAACTCATTACTAAATTTGTAAGCCGACGAAAGTCTATTTAAGCTTTCATAGTCTCCTAATGATCCAAAGCTCGTTCATTTACGAGACATAACAAATGGTTTTTGGGCTTCATTTTTTACAGTGGAAACTCTTCCGTATTTTATACATTTACTTTCTTTTATATTAAATATGCACGATTGTATTCTTTGGTTGAATAAGTTAAATAATGAGAAGAACAAAGGTTGTTTTTTTTCGTTACCTACGAAAAATTCAACGATTTTTCTTATATCAAAATATTGTACCCTTTTGAGCAATCATACTTCCAAAAAATATTCTTTCAATAATTGGTAATTTTTTTTAGTTTGCTGATTTAATATAAAACCAGACGGTTATTTTATTCTTAACATCGAGCTATATTGGTTACCAAACAATTCAATTATTTTACTGAGAGTCTTATTATTAATGAGTAATTATCGATACCAACAAAAAAACACCGTCAGTCCATTGTTATATTGCAGTAAATATTTGTAGCGTTCAAGAATAGAATTAATTCTTTCCAATATTATGAATAAATGACAGTTTTTACTAATATTGAAATCATTCATTTATTCCGCACCTTGAATGATAAAGTAGACCCATAAAGTATCAAGGAGACTTGAAAGTTGTGAAAATAATGAGTTCTTTTTATCTAAACACTTAACACTTTATCAATTAATCACTTTTATACCATAAATAAAAATTCAATGAAATAAGTATTGCTTTAGTTTATTCTTTTCAAGAAAGTGATTGATTCTGAAAATCTTTAAGAATTAATAAGAATACTTTTCATTAATAATATCCTACCATGAATAGATATATAAATAAAGAATAAGAGCTTTCTAAATATTAAGCGTGTAAGCCAAGACTTCCGTCTGTTGCTTTATCGGCTCTGAGCTTAAGAAGGTTTTTTTTGCATAGGTCAAAGTATCCACTTGAAGCTCTTTCATTTGTTACCCACGCAGATAGTTTCCACTATTCTACAACATTTGCTACATTCAACTATCATTATTTTTACTACCGCCAACCTTTTTGATTAGGGTTGATAAAGCAGAATATATTTCTTAAGTAAAGTTTTTTTTATCTCTGCGACAACTGAGCAAAAAAGCGATTTTGGGAGGATAATAAATTGAATTAATAATGTAAAAAAATGTGATAAAAAAGACGTGTTTATGAAAAGTTTAAAGAAGATAAACAAATGAAACGAGTGGTACGTAAAACTGTTACTACTAGCAAAAAAATACTTTTTTACAATGAAATGATTTTGTGGAATAAATTTTGATGTTAGCGTGTTAATTTAAGATTTAAACAATTGATACATACCTTAATTCAATTTCAACTTTTTACGATCTTAATTTTAAAAATGAAAACTTTATATTTTTTAAAATCAAACATAAGACAATCATGAGGACTAATTAAAATTATATTATCATCTTTGATTCTCTTTAGGTATGGTTAGAAGATGTAAGTAGACATATGATGTTCATAAATCAATGTCATACAAATTATTAGCATGTATCCGGAATGCGTTATAATGTCACTCAAACAAACTGAACTACTAAAATTGTACTACTCAATGCAATCGATGGTTTGCAAAATGTCATAGAAATTCATAGCCTCAAAGTGGGACAGTTTTTATAATAACAATAGTTCTTGATCATATGAATTGGATGAGTACTTTTGAAAAAAAAGTATTCCAGAATGAAAATTAATGTGTGAATGATTGATTGTCAGTAAATTGCAGTTATGTTTTCAAAGGGTTTCATTATAAAACCCAATTTCGATTGCATTTGTATGCAAAATGCAGAAATCAAGTGGTCCAATACTGTCAAGTATCTAGGACTCACTTTAGACAATAGACTAAAATTCAGTGAGCACACCGCGATTAAAAAACGTCAAGCTTATGGTGTAAAAGCTAGACTATACTTTATGCTCAATTTGAAGAGCAAGCTTACTCTCAAAAGCAAGCTGCTCCTCTATACAGCTATAACTCGGCCAATTATGGTGTATGCTACTCCAGTGTGGGCTTATGCTCACCAGAAGCATCTGAAGACACTTCAAATTGTTCAAAATATATCATTGCGACAAATTTGTAATGCCCCGTTGTACGTTCGCAATTCGCTGTTACATAGAGACTTGAAAATGCCTACAATTCGAGAGATCGTTCGTGAAACGTCTCGAAACTTTCACAGCAATATAGGCAAACATTATGACCCTACAATTTCTTATCTACATAGTTATGATGAGACAGTACCGAGTAATCGTCTAAGGCCGAGAGCGGTTCTGCTCGATGACCCGCCACCATAGGTTTGTTGTTACAGATCTTAATCCCAACAAGAACAACCTCGGCATCTGAAAATGACTTTCCTATTTTATTTCCTTACGTATTGTATATGCATGCGTGTAGCTGTGTGTGTGCCTGTATGCACACGTATGCGTGAGTGAATATAATGCGTATGGTGTCCGCGTGAGCTGCACTCATTGTGGGTTCCACGGCTCAGCTGCGACTTAATGTTGTCAACAATGACACAACAATTATAACAAAATTAAATCTATATATGAGAGATGGAGGAGACCTGAAGAGCTCTGATGCTGACGCGTCATAGATCTTAACGCTCCATGAATTTGATATACAAAAAAAAAAATCCAAAATTTCAAAATTTTATATAATTGACGATTTTGTTACAAATTTTGTAACGTTTAGAAAACTTTTCAAATGTGCTGTCACGCGGTTTTAGTAATCCAGAAACCTTTGCAAGGGTTGAAAGAATATGTTTTTTAAATTTCATTTCCTCAATATAGCAATACAAAAAGTACAAATAAAAAGTCATTTATATAGATGTAGATGCCACAGTTTATGTATTAGGTATCAAACTCTGAAGTTTCGTCTGATAAGCAATAAATCTCAACTTATCCGTAATAATATTCAAATAGTTAAATAACTATTTCCACATGAACTTTGTCAATTTGTCGATAGATCAGTAATAACTTCATACTGAGCAAACATATGTATTTAATGTTAATTGTATCACCGTAACTTTAACAATTCCAAAAAGCTTGCGTTTCGATTCTGAATAATTGAAATAATAACGTATTTTCGTGATGATTAAATACGATTGGTAAATTTTCCTTCAGAATACTATTATATTAAATACTTAAATTTGAAAATTAAACTGTTTTCCTAGTATACGTTATACGTGATATTACATATCTCTTCTAAGTGAGTATTTAATATTAAACGTTGACTATATTACACTACAACAAAGTTTTGATGACAGTGTGATGTTGAAATAGCTTTTAATAAATTAACTAACTCTATATTCACTCCCAATTTAAGGGGTATAGTATCCAACCTTACTTTTCTCATCAAAAGTTTTACTGCTAAAGAAAGGAAAACTGATCATTACTCAATTGTAAAACACAAAAGACTTATGGTTTAATTACATGCACTTGCTGCGTCCTGTAGCAAATAATTTTACGACTGTTGATATTGCTTGTATTTTTTATTAGCCGATAATATTCATTTCGGATTTTAACGCGTGAAACACTTTTTGCATAGTAAAGCTGAGTCTATGCGTGCAGTTGTGAATATTTATTTTTTAATTTTTATTAATTTTTTTTTCATTGTTTTATTGTTCTTTTATTTTTAACAATTGGAATATGAACATAACTGACTATTTCTATAACGTCGTTTTGTGAAAATTTCAGCGGAGAAGAACTATTTATAGTATTATTATAATTTTTATTATAGATATTTGTGTGTACAGTTTATATTACAATCATGAATCAAAATATATTTGAAAATGAATACATGTGTGGACCAACCATTATAGTACAAACTTGCCGCAGATTTATCAGTGTAATATGAGACGAAAAAATACCGACTTTGAGTTATTTGTGCTTACCGACACTTACATGTATTGTCTTTGAAATAATGCATATTATTATAATTCGCAATACGTTTTTTATAATTCGAATACATTCAGCACGCAAATTTTAGATGAGATTTTAAATAAGCAGTGAAAGCGTTAAAGAGAATTGATAAGTCAATTAAAAAAATGTAACTAGTAAACGTGATGAGAAATGAGCGGACGAGAATTTTAATGACGACATAATGGAAATAAAATGGATTACTGATATTTGGAACATGCTGATATTTCTTTGATTGATGTAAGAAGAGTTTTAGTTTTAACCTTGCGTATAACATTTAAAATATTGGAATACAGAATACGACAAAAAAGACTCCGGTTATTAATATCTATTCATTTTAATGCAAGGAAAAATAAAAGAAACAATTAGCTAAAAAATAATTCATCAACGACAATCAAAATTTAAGATTAAAATTTTTAAATATAAATATATCAAATAGATTGGTTCAAAAAATAATAAATAAAAATAATAAAAAAGAATGTTCAAAAATGAATTTGGAATACAACAGATTATCATTTTTTTAAAAATTTATATAAGATTAGAATTCATTGACATTTATAAATAATATGAGGTTACTTTAAATTTCATTTCATCTGTAAATCTTAAATTTTTAGCTGATAAGTTGATGCTTTTAATGAGTGAAACTATTATTTGGATAATATATTTTTTTTGCAAAAGAAACTAACATAGCGTTTTATAATTTAAATGTTTATATATATTAATCTGTTTATAACTTCTTAGTGTTAATAAAAAATACCAAAAACACTTACAATTTATGATATCGCCTGAAGGTGCTTGATGGAATTTTAATATAAATTTTGAATTGTTACAACTTTTGTATGATACCATATATTTTGTCACTAACGACCCACGTTTCGCCCTTCGGCACCATCAGGAATTCTATCACACGAATGCAACACAATCGATAGTTTTGAAGATGCCGAAGGGCTAAGCCCGATTAGTTAGTGACAAAACATGTGGAATCGTACAAAGTTGCATCAATTCAAATTTTAAAAACACTTGTGCTAAAATGTGAATTGTTGAAACATTCGCATTTTGTAAATATTTCAATATCAATCACCGAACATTCTTATTAAAATGTGAATCCCTCACTAAAATTTCATGAAAACCAAATATGATATTTACATTCTGCAAATCTACTTATTAAAAAAGTGAGAAATTTTATTAGCATTTAGACAATACTAAGAATTTACCGAATGTATTATATTCAATCAAAACTCGAATTCCATGTTTGTCTACCACATACGTTAAATTGAATATTATCATCTTATTTGTAATAAACTACTCAATTACCAGCCATAGTAATTCAAACAAATAAGCCAATTAAGCTTAGGTGACTTCTACCCAAAAGCACGAGTCTAATTAATTACCACCATTATGAACTATGCGTGTAAAGATACGAGGCGTGGTCTTTTTGGCAACGTGCCTTAATATGTCCCTGGCTTGACTTTGTTCATATCCATCTACAATAAAACTTAATGATCGAATATTACGAAATACTTTCCAGATGTGGATCGCTTTTAATAGTATATAATATTTGATAGAAACATATAATTTTCGATTTTATTACGTATTCGTATTATGAGCCATTAACAACAGTCATTGCATAAATACGTGATAATAAATTCCATTACAAAAATTTATATTTGATATTAGAAAAAAAGTATAACTATCTTCCACGAAAATTATCAAAAATTTTAAGAGATTTTTTTTGTAAGTTGAAAACACTTTTTCAGTCTATTACATTAATATTTAATGTGTCAGTATCATTTTTTAAATAATAAAAAACATTTTTAGTACTTATATACATTTTTTAATTATTTGATAATGTTCGCGATCAGTGAAAAAGTGGTCCTGATCTAATATATTGTGGAAATAAGCAATAAAAAAAATGTGTTTTTATTATTTATTATATTATGCCATTTCAACAAGAATTGACAGTTAATACCTTAAAAGTGTCAATATTAGCCATAATCAACCATTTTTTCCTCGAGGCCACATTCCAATTTTTGTTTCTCTAAGTGGGCCGCAACATATATATATATATATTATGATTTCAAAATAAAATTATTTAATTTTATGGAAATATATAAAAATGCATTCATGTGTCTTTCAAAGTAAAAAATAACAATAAACAACAAATAAAAATACGAATGTATCCCAAATTTTATCTTGCTAACAAAAGAATATTATGAATTTTGGTATTGAGTCAAAATTTCTACTATCTTAGCCACATAAAAAGAATAGTCAAATGAAAAAATACATAATGACTATAATTATTTTGGGTCACAGATTGAGTATTGCTGGTGTATATGCTTAGCTAACATTAAATAAACAAAATTAGTAAGTATTTTTATCTTTGCACGATATTATACTTCTACTATACCTAGATCTAAATTTAAAAATAAAACTGTAAAAGCTGTAAGATATTTATTAACTTAATTTGTCGATTGTGAATCCAATAGACTAGTTTTAATATATTTCGTCAAATTGCGGTGATATAAAAAACCATTGGTGCATGAGAACCCTCGAGCTTTACGAAGGTTGACGGGGTTTCAGGTGCTTTTTACAGCCACGAAGGCTGATATCATTTCACCCTCATTGAAAGCGTAATTTTCAATTATTTGTAATGAGAAAATCGGCTTTCATTTGTGTTGAATGTAGTCCTGCAGCAATAAATTTTTGGTCAATACATTTGACACGAATCTTATTTGATAGTAAAATTTTCAAAAAAAAATGTAACTTTAATTGATCAAATTTGATTCATTCCTGTGTATAAAATACATTATAATATTTTATTTTATAATATCTTTACAGCACTCACAATAAAGAAACGGTAAAGTAAAATCAGCTCTAATATTCACAATTCTAAGATTAAATATATACCACGGTGAAAAAAAAAATATTAATGTATTTTAGTTCTACAAAATTATTTTTAAAAAATATAGTTGATAGCTATTTCGGCTCACGCCATCGACAGAACTATGCTTAAACTAACATTCGCTTATCTATATATAGCTGTGCATAAAAGGCACACAACACATCCTCTCTCATGTTCCAACGGCCTAGCTTGTTACTTTAACACAATGACACTAAATTTTCAAAAATTCTTAATGACACAATAGGTGTCTATGACAATAAGTATATATGTGGGACGGAAGTGGTCATTATGGAAGCAAATCAGACCACCCCTTTGTACAACGGCTGGACAAGTAGCGATACTATTATGTTAGTTTGTTCGTTAAGAATCCTTTGTGATAATTGGTGTCTATTGATTTCCAGCTGTTCCAAAGCCGTCATTCTCCGACCCTTTATACAAAGATGCAAACATTTAGGCGCTGAGTTTGAATTTATATTATGTGATTCATTAATAACGTGATTAGCGAATTGTGAATCTGCTTTTTTACTGTTGAATGATCTTACATGTTCCTTACCTCGAGTAGATATACTTTACCTGTCTGTCCGATAGGAACGGATAAACTTTTGAATATATACTTTTGAACAATACCGTTAATTACTTTATTGAAAACGATATATTTTTAAAAAACATCAACATAAATACACAACCAGCTTCTAATTAAGAAGTGTTGAGACGATTTACAGAATCTTAATTTATCACAATTAGTGTGTTAATTTTCGTTTCTTGATCGAAAGAACACATTATAAAAAAATAATTCAAACATAATTTTAGCACTTATTAAAAAAAAAACCTATTGATAATGATCAGGATTGGTTTCACGTATCGTTAGTATTATAAAATCATGCAGTACAAATTAAAACAATGTATACTAATTGAAAGTTATTAACTATCAGTAATACAAAAAAAAAAAATCAAAACCTAAAAGAAAATCTATAGAATAATCTAATAGGTAATAAAGACTGCCTAAAAATATGTATCTACTTATCTGGAATCAAAAAGTGAACCAAAATAAAACTCATTTATGGTTTTCATTGAAAAAACTTCTTTAAATATTCTGTTGGTATGTATGTATACGATTCGCCGTTGTATGAATTAATATTTGGTTTTTTATTGAATTCTCTACATAGAGTGTTACTTTTGAAGTCTTGATATTGCTTTTTTGCAGATCTCGTATATTTACTTTGAAATTTATTTCAAATGGCATTTAGAAAGTTAGTTGAAACCATACTTTATTTTTGATAAAATGTTAAATGACGTTAGAACGCCATGAAAAACTTTGCATATGGCATTTCAAATAAACTTTATACTCGATAAAGATATAATTCATTTTATTGAAACAACCTCATTTTAATAACTAAAATGAGATTTTTATAGACAAGAAAATCTTTCTTTACAATAATTTATCTTATATTAGTAAAAAAGTCATGTATTGTAGTTTGTTGAATTATTTGTATTTAAATACAAATCTAAACTAACATTGCGAGAACGTGCCTTTAGAGCTTTAATCAGTGTTTTGTATTTTATTTGTGAAAATCCTGATTTAATAGTTTTCCGCAATTGTCGCGAGTTGAATATTAACAAAAGTCATTGAATATGTATGAAGATAAATTGGAAAACTTTTTACAGCGCTGTGTGGAATACGTTAAATGAAAGTTAGTAATAGAACGCATAAATATAATCTTGAAATTTTTGGCGTTTGTCTGAAAAACATAATATTCATTTCCGTTTATAAGAGATGACTATTTTTTTAAATCAAATGCACTATTAAAACAAAACATAAATTTAATAAATCAGTAGGTCTTTAAAATTCTACAAAAAACCAAAGAGTTAAAAAATAGATTTTTAATCAGCTTTTTTATCCCACGAAAAAAGGTGCAGTAACTTTAGTCATACAAAATACATATGTTATAGAACCATTTTTTTCTAATTCAATTTTTTTTTCACTTATCTATCTACAATATGAAAAATAAATGTATTATGTTAACAACTAAGCTTGTAAGACAACTTTTTATTTTTTATTTTGATAAAGCTATATTTAACAGAAATGTTATGCTTTTTGTTGCACCATAAATAAACTTTTAAAGACACGTTTGTATATTTTATTAATATACACATCGGGCAAAGTTAATTTGTGAAATATTAAAAATCTCCCAAAAGAATGAGCAAGGTATTTTAAATCATGCTTTTAATTCTTTTTTCTTGTTTTATTCTCACTCATAAAATCGATAACCCACTGAAAAACAGTACATTTTATGAACTTTTAAATTCTCGAAAAAATGATATGTGACAAAAAGCAATAACGTATTTGCTACAATATTGATCGTAAGAATTAATCAATGCTATAATTTTACAACCGTTTTGAAACGATTTTAGTATTTTTTTTCATTTTTATGTGATGATGTTTTGTAACTACTTAATAACGTATACTAATAAAAACATTTGAGAAAAATATTAATAATAAGACATGTATTTTTGCATGCTTTTACTTGAGGTGTTTCAAATCCAAAATATACTATATTTTAAAAAATAAAAACACATTTTTTAGTACTTATTTCCACAATGTATTTTTGATCAGGACCGGTTTCGCTCATCGCGAGCATTATCAACTGATAATGAACTGATCAGTTGATAATTCTCGCGATGAGCGAAACCGGTCCTGATCAAAAAATATATTGTGGAAATAAGTACTAAAAAATGTGTTTTTATTATTTAAAATATAATGCCTTTCCATCAAGAAGTGACAGTTAAACCCCTAAACACCTTAAAAGTGATATACTATATTTTGCCAAATAAGATTTAGAAAGTAATGTATTTAATTAAGATTCTTTTAGATAATTAAATAAGTTTACTTAAGAATTTCAGCTGAAGTTGGCTTAGTATGTTGTGTATATTTTCTGTATTTTATTTCGAATATACAAAGACCTCGCAATGTAAAGGAACTGTTAGGAAATTAAGAAAATGTAGGAACATGTTTGTTGATTCAGAAATAGTAAACAATTTTACGTTTTCCAAAAACGATGACATCTTTTTTCAGATGTTAATGCTTTATATATTCATTATTATTAGATTATGGGTAAATTAGACAAAGTAACAACATAGTAACAACTAAGTTAATAGTTTCAATACATAAATTTATGTAGTGTCGATAGTGCATTACATATGTGACTGTGTCACGAATATATCGTGGATATGTCTTAAAAAGTTTAGTCATTTTCTACTTACCGCTGAAAAACTTTCAGCAAGCTTGCCTATATAATTTTAACAGCGAAGATAAAAGCTCTCTTACTTTTGACAAACAAATGAAGACACGTTTAATGTATCAATATATATATATAGTGATTTAAATAATGTAACATAATATATAATCCGAAATGATTATTTAATCTCTTATTAGACTTCTAAAAAAATTAACTTATTATTAAATTTTACTCGTACCAAATCTAACAAATAGTTATCTCATGTTATGTCGTATTTAGAACAATTGCCATTAAAAACCTTTTCAATTGATAAAGAATATATATTTTTAATATACAATATTCAAAGTGTTTTTCTTCAAAGTATATTTTCCTTAATATTTGCAACTTACATTAAAGTTTAAAATCTTACAGATATGAACTTAAACCCATAGTCAATCATTTTTTGATAGATATTTTGTTTTACTACCTTTTACGACATTGCTTGGTATACATAGGATATTCCAAAAGAATACGCATTTGCATTCATCTCAATTTTCGCATCAACTAACCAAAGTCGTTGAAAAAATGTTCTTATAACAAAAAGGTTTTTTTCTGCTTGCCGGAAATTTAAAAGCGATTTGATTTTGCTTTGGGATTTTCCTTTGTTGTTTAGCTTAATACTGTTCTTGAAAAACGCTTTTATTTTCAAATAAAATGAGGAAAAAGGTCCTAGTGTTAACGACAATACATTTTAAAATACCAATTTTCTTTCACTGTTCTTGAATTGAACAAATGGTTTTAATAATTTTCTCAAATATTATGTGGACGAGATTGAAATTTCCGCTGGTATATATTTATCTGTTTTCTATACTGCTGATAATATTGAAACTTCCATTTATTTCGTTAATAATATATTCTTATTCAAAATTATCAATGATTACAAAAGCGAGTGAATTAAGGAAAAATCAGAATATCCATCGCCATAAAAGAAATTACAAAAGAAAAGAATTTTTCAGTCTAATTTTGGTAATAAAGACTTTAAAAATTTGTAATATTGTTAACACATTCACACTTTTCCGACCGCGCAACAAACACGCTTTGTGTGTTGTTATTATTACACTTAAATCTGCTTTATAGTATCAACGTAATTCATGCAGAATTCAATTATGTTTTATTGTTTTAATTTTCAGGAAAGGTTGGCTTAAACGTTTATTTGCAGTATTTTTCACTATTTATGGAATAATTATCAATAAGATTTTATGCCAGCAATAACAATGTTAAAGAACATAAGAATATTTTTATGACAAGGATTGGTCTGGTTAGCTAGCCTGAATCCATTCAGAAGGAAAACTTTGGTGAAATACAAAAAAAAAATCTGTTTCATATCACATGTATTATAAAATATACACAACGGAGAGGAGACGTTTCTATAATTTTATTGCACATAACATTAAAATAAAAACAACTCAACTGAAATGCAGTTTGAGTCCTGCTTTATGCAGTCAGTAACAACAGCTCATTAAATGTCTGGACTTACATTCCCTAAATTGACGAATTAGAGTTCAAGCAACTAGCCATAAATTAGCCTGACAGAAAATAAAAGGCAGTTCAAGTTAACAATGATATTTTTAAAAAGAGAGCATATCAGAAATATATATTGTATTATATATGTTAAAATCGTAATTGGTATTTTGTCCACTCTCCTTTATGTTTGCAAAATCAGATAGTTAGTTAAAGCTGCATCACTGCCACATCTTCTGCATACTAATTCACATTACAATTGCAAGTCATAAAATATATCTCTAATTCAAAATCAATTTCTACTTAGCTCTGGATCCGAATCAAATTATATAAAATTGAATAATATAACTCAAAAATAAAAATGTTTCAAGCAAGTTACAAAATGTTGAATAAAATCCTATATTATATGATTTTTGTAATAACTTTAATAAAATTTTTTTAATTATACTGTATTTATTTATATAGCTTATTTGAAACGGGGTATGAGACAGAAACTTATATAAAATAATTGATACACCCAAAAACTGGAACTTCTGGATATTTTGGGACACAATGTAAATTTTTATGGCACGTGTAAGCAATCGATAAATTTTAATGCGAAAAATTTTTGTATTAAGAATAAATGAATGAATTTATATTTACATTTAAGATTCTTGGAAATCTAATAAAAAATAGAATTTTTTATGTAACGTAATGAGAATTCTTATTGAATTTTGGTTTTATTTAATTCACCACAACGAAACACACATTTATTTATTTTTTGTCTGGGAATGGCACTTTATCTTTATTGAGAACGACTAGATTTGAAAATTAAATTTAATTTATTTAAAACAATGAACTTTTACATTGAAATTTAAAAAACCGGGAGACTTTTCGAATGACATGCGTATTTAAATTTTTTTTAAATATAAATAAAACGGGAAGATATAATATAATATTAATTGCATGACAATGAAATTTTTAACTCATTAAGCCTCAACTTATAAGACAGCTGATTGTAGTCATCTGAAATATTTAAATTTTTAGATTTTATCTTGAGTTAAAGTTTTTTTTAAACCAAATATCCGGATTCATCCTGATAATCTCCATAACGTTGCATAAGTATTACTGAACTATTTTTGAAATAATTGTATTCTAGATTATCCTATACGGATTTACGTTTTGGCTCAGCACTCAACCAATTTCTTTAATTTACACATTTTGCTCGGATACACTCTACTTTCGGGAAACAGGGTTACCTTTTTTATTATTCGCGTCAATGAGCGATCAAATTTATTTTCTTCCTGTAAATAAATACCGGTGTCAGTTTTCTAATTAAATTCGCGACATTCTTTCAATACTAAAATTCAATAAGAAAATTTTATACTTCAATGAAGATATTTTTAACTTTTTTTAAAGTAATACGTAAAATGCTTAATGACTTCGTTAACGATGTTATATAAGTCTTAATTGTCCTCAAATTATGAAAATTATGAAGACAATACTTTTTTTTAGAATCTGAAAAGCCAATGCCCTCGTTTTAGATAACATAATTATATAATATTTGAAGCTTTCCGCAGCTTTTGTTACAAGAAAGCTTTGATCAACTTAATTATTTTTTAAGTGGCTTAAAATCGAGATGTTAGCATTATTTAACAGTTGGTAAGTAATATTTTGTTAATAAATGCTATCATAACTCCAAAAGGATATATCAATAGAGCAATGAAAAATAGCATTCCAATAAAACTTTACAGGGAAATAAATTGACAACGTTTCTGTATTTTAAAGTCAAATTAATATAGATCTAGTCTATTATTTCATCGTTTTGTAAAATATGTATAGTAAAAATCAATTTCACATCAACATTAGCCAGCCAGTTATAATTTAAAACTAATATATACAAAACCACAAAATGTATAATTTTCAAAATTAAATTTTTTACGTTTTGTGCGATTCCGCATGTTTTTACGTATTCTGCATTTTCAGGCATTTTAGTCAGTTTTGTTGCATCCGTGTGATAGAATGCCTGAAGACGCCAAAAGGCGAATCCTGGGTCGTTGGTTTCAAAACATGTGGAATTGTACAAAGTGGTAACAATTCAAATTTGATATTGAAACTCCATCAAGCACCTTCAGTCTATATCATAAATTACATAATTTTCTGTGTGATTTTCGTATAATAAAAAAGTCTTCATATATATAACATTTGAAACAATTTACTTATTCATATGTAAGTGTTTTGGATAGTGTGATTAGAGCTTAAGCGATTTTCGTTTTTATACGAAAGATTATTATATATTCACCCACAATTATTTTCCAATTAAATAAGCGTTGTGATGCATAATCAAATAGTTATGTTATTCTATTTATTCGAAGTCAAAGACAATTAATTCCGTCTTCCGATGCCAAATTAACGAGGTTGAAATGAGTAAATATTGGAAACCATAAGGGTTACTAAACAATGCGATAGCATTTAACTGATTGGAGAAACTACAAACATAACCGTTAAAGTTTTAATTGCGGGAATATTATTTGAATTATATACCTCACATATATTGACTGTATAATTTTGTTATATCATTAACGTTTGTTAAGTAGATATTTTAATTTATGTTCTTTAAAAATGAGCGGTATAAAAAACAGATAAAGAATGAAAAAAATACAAATGTGACAAGACTTAAAATCGAAAGTGAGAATAGTTGAAAAAATGCAGATGGACACGATTTTTCGCCAGATGTAAAGAATTAGAGCTTTCTTGAATAAAATTTGAATTGTTACAACTTTGTACGGTTCGACATGTTTTATCACTAATGACCCGGGTTTCGCCTTTCGGCATCTTTAGGCATTCTATCACATGGATGCTTATTGTTGAAATTGAAATTTCACTAAGCACCATCAGTCGATATCATAAATTAATTTATATCGTTAAAAGATGAGCGGTATAAAAAACACATAAAGTATGATAAAAATACAGATGTTACAAGACTTCGTTTTTACAATTTTTCTTAAATAGCTTAGCAACGTTTAATTCTTTAAAGAAGCTTAAATTTTAAGTTACAAGCAGTGTATAAATTTCAAGTCATAACTTTATCTAGCTTAATTAACTAAAAGTTTGTTCCGATTAAATATTATTCACGGGACTTACATCATCACTCATCCAAAGATTTACATGCTTAAAATTTCCATAAATTAACGTGCTTTTTAACATGAGATGAAAACTTTTATTTAACTTCAAATAGTACGTAAAAGTTCAGTTCACATTTAAGTATGTAATTTTGAATTTTAAAACCGATCACTGGCAATTATTCTCAATTGATTCGTCCACTTTAGCCACCCTTTTATGAATCCAACCTCTTTACTCTGCCTTTTTTATGTGAACCTCGATTGCAATCGTGAAATAAATGGAGTGGCTCAAAAAGAGTCAAGTTTTAAGTTGAAAACATTTAAATTGAATATCGGTACAACAAACTCCATTTTGTTGAGGATTATTTTTTTGAGGCTGGAAAATTTCAATTATATACCCATCACACTCCAGACAACAGTAAGCGCTTAGTCTAAATATTTGAAATTGAAAAAAATAAGATTAAAAACGCATGAATATATATTTACAATCTGAATGTCGAACATACAGACGTTTTAAGAAGCAATTTGATGACAGTTTGAAAGAAAACAGTTTGACTAACAATCTCTCTGTCTGTTTCTTCAAATTATAAATGAAATACAAAAAAAAAATTGTAAGAAGGAACAATTCCATAAAAAATGTTAATAATCAATTTACGAAATGGATTTCTTTTTGGTCTTGCAAACACATCAAGCGAAAATTTGACTTGTTTGTATGATGCAGTGTTTTTGCTACTATGGAAAAAATTGCCACAGCTAATATAATATTATTTAAATGCACATATATGAAGATTATGAATTTGTTCATTGAAACATCTCACTGAACAAGAGTAAAATAAATGTTAAGTTTCCCAATGATAGCTGGGTAAAAAGTGTTTTCTTTTGTGTTTTGGATTAGGAATCAGAAATATTCAGTGAAATTAAAAATTGTCAGTCAATTACCGCTAGATTACTAATGAAAAATTGCTGCAAATATTATCTTGAATGATACTATTTTTTTATAAGATTAAATTACGTACTATTATCGTTATACTTTTCATCAACTCCAAACGAATTGAAATTATAAACATATGCTATCAACAGATACCAAAGTATGACCATTTACATAATCTCGTAAGATCATTTCGAGCGAAACTACAATAGTAGACACTGTATACAAAATAAGAGAAACACCAGACATTTGCACCATCTGTTGTGCTGCATTAATTAATATTATCTAGTGAAAGCTGCATACAAAGACTGAGAATAATGGATAACGGATGAAATAGATTCCAACCATTAATTATGTGCATAATAATTTATTGTAGTTGTAGGCGATTGGAAGGGCATGTTCCACATTAAAAAATTATTCAAGAAACCCAACGCGAACTTTTTATAAAATAACGTAGAATATAAAGTAACTCTCACCCGGTTTTTAAGTAATGAATGAGTATTTTTATTGTGCTTAATAATAAACAATGAAATTAGAAAAGAATGCATAAAATCATAAATAAGACCTGTTTCTTATAAGCATATTTATTCGTAGTAACCAACGCTTTTTTCGATTAATTTACTTGGCAAGAATTAATTTAACGCACCGTTTCAGCCGGGCGGGTTAAACATGTATTACGTGATATATTAAATTATAAAAGCACCTTTTTCAGTACTTATTTCCACAATGATCAGGACCGGTTTTGCTCATCGCGTGAATCATCAACTGATAGAATACAAATTACAAGCAAAGTTTATTTACACAAAATTTTGAATTTGGATTGTTACAAATCTGTACAATTCTACACGTTTTGTCACTAAAGACCCGGGTTTTGCCATTTGACATCTTCAGGCATTCTATCACACGGATGCAACAGAACTGACGTACAATAAACAGTTGGCATCGTCTATATACCAAAGGTATTAATTACAGGAAAACACATACTCCAAGACAAACAGTAAATGGCAAACAAAAATAAATTAAATAATATTAATCTAATAAAAATGAATACAATTGAATTTGATAATTTTCATTACAATCTTGTTAATAAACCATTCTTGAAATGGTTTTACAACCAAAAATTATGAACAATCATTAAAATATAATTGTGTTTTTTTTTTAGAAATACCTATTTATTTCGATCTGACAAGTAACGATCAAACATCTAGTGATGAAATATTATATAAGAATTTACGTCATGAGATTGTCAATTCATTGAACCGATCTCACGTAAAGGGTACAACAGGGATGAGTTGGGTAGATTGAGTTGATCTTTGAGAATGGAGTTTGAATTTAATAACTGTCTTCCATTAATTTTTAAATCTCCTTGCAACATTTTGATTTAACATAAATGTAGCAATTATACAAAACCATGGGTTAAAGAAGTAAGGAAACAATTTATAGGCAAGATATACATACCAATAATGCAAATCAATTAAAAAATATAATTTTATCACTAATGTCAATCAACAATCCATAATTTTCACATGTGTTTACCTTATTATAACAGTGTCCTACTAAGTTGATGTCAAATCTTTATTATTTTTTTGATTGTTTATTTGTATATCATAATAAAGAAAATGATTGCAATAATGTCTGCATATTATAACGATTCTTTGTGGGTATCCTGTATCCAATCCCGGAACTGAATCCATTTACCAGAAGTAAAGCCGAGCAAATCGAACACCTTCTCTTGATATGTGTCCAATAGTTTCACTGAAAATAAATATTTTCAATTAATCAACCCTGACCCGTTAAAATATACATAGATGTTTCACTGCAATACCTATCTTTATTTCTGATTTTTTCGGTCTTTTGATTTGTTTTTTTTTTAATTGGAATCATCATTTTCGCTGCCACTCCGTCGTCTAATGTTATAGCGATTTCTCGACTCGGAAAGTTTTACACAATTGACGTACGTACGAAACAATGAAATTTTTTCTTACTTACGTCTGGATGAATACAGTTTGATATAAAAGGTTTTCGTTGTGAAGAAACAGAATCACCGCCTCGAGAGCGACGATATTTTGGAGATAACTAGAGATTTGTCACGTAATTTCCTTTCATAATCGGTAGGCAAACAACTAGCAGTGCGTCATTATAACAAAGAAAAAGTTAAAAAAATACGTAATCGTTCTACACCTTGAAAGGTAATAAAACTTAACGATTGAATTGGTATTTACTTGGTAGAACTCCATTATAACACAGTGAAAAAATAATAATATATTTTAGTTTTATAAAATTTATAAGATATATGGCTGATAGCTATTTTCGCTCAAGACTTTGTCAGAACTGTGCTCTAACGTACATTTACTTATTTATATATAGCTGTATATAAAAGTTACACAATACATCTTCTCTTCTGTTTCAACACCATAACTTCATATTGTGATAATAAATTCAAAAAATGCAGCACTTTGATTTTATGTATTTCAGGACGTGCGAGTTAATCTGGGTTTTTTTAATCATCTCCGTACAGTATAAACGCTTACTCCTCCAAAAAATATAAAATAAAATATGTCGATCCAGTGAGACTAGTCATATCTTTTTTCTGACTAGTATTCGAGTCTTTAGATAAACATTTTAAATGAAAACTCTTCTTATATCAAACGTGTTCCAATCCACACCAATATATGAATACGGGTAAAATATGAACGAATTGTCAAATCAAATGATTAACTAAATCTTCGTTATTCTTTTGTAAATTCATCATTAACAGAAATAAGACCAAAGACACTAAGTAAAATTTTCTGTTATTTTTCACAACGCTGAATTTACGCTTATGCGTTTTTGGCGGTCTAACTTCGCAACTATTCACACCTTGTTATATATACACAGTGCATAGTTAATAATGAAGCCCTTTGACACTAGTCTTTGAGAAAATAATGACCTTGTTTGAAGAAACGTGTGAAGGTTAAGTAGTAAGTAAGTACTCCTACTAATTTTACTATTATATTAATATAAGAATCTACAGTTTTATTAGAAATAAAATATTAATCACTCAAAAAGAGTTTATTTATTAAATGTTATTATTATTTGACGCCAAATATATTAATTTCTTGTTCTACCAAAAAAATACGCCAGTATTGACACTTATAATGTATTAATTATGATCAAATAAATATAAGTCGGTGTCCGCTCCTCAGACGATTGCGAGGGGCTATTCCTTCCTGTAGTTTAGTTTCACTTACATTTTTTAATTTGTTTAGTTTTATTGCTAACAGGAAATAAGCTAAGTCGTTAAAACAGAAGAAAAGATGTATTGTGTACCTTTTCTACACAGCTATATATATATATATATAGATAGATAAGCAAATATACGTTTAAACATGGTTCTGACGATAGATGAGCCGACATAGCTATCAACTATATCTTATAAAAAAATTGTAGAACTAAAAAATTTAATCTACTTCTTTCGTTAAGACACCATATTAAAGAAACACATTTTATGTATTAAAAAATGAGCATTTTTGTTTCTAATATGTTGTAGCTGTAATAATGTATTAAACCACGCTTCTTTTTGTGAATCTATGTATTTTTAATTATGTAAACCAATTTTAAGTATTATTTTCTCAATTATATACTATTCAGGTCTGGACCTGAAATTGCTCATTATCAACAACAACAAAACAAATTAAATCAGGGTGGTTTATACACATTTCCAATAAATAATGACCAGCTATACAAAACGAAAGGTTCAAGACAACCAAATAGTTTATAGATAATCATTAAAAATATTTGTATAAATGAAGTAAAATGGTTTGTTAGTAAAATTTGAAAGATATCCTTAGAGTATATTTGTAATCAAAAATTAAAACCAACTTAAAATGTAATATCACTTAAAATTATAAAATACTTAAAAAATTGAGAATTTTTTCAATCAAGTTATAATTTTTGCCTAAAATACGCTATGCATTAATTAAACGTATCCACTATAGAAAAAAAAACAATACAGCTTACCTTTTATAGAGAAAGTAATATTATTTATTACAGTGGAAGAGTTCAAGTCAGTTCAAACTTTATGAATAAAAAAAATATTGAAAAGATTCCAAGTAGTACCACTGATAAAAAACAATTGAATGATTGATAAACAATCGATAATTTTATGATATAAAAAAACATTATCGTTGTTGAAATTTGCATGTTCTCATAGAAAAGTTCAATTTATCGAATACATCAAATATTTTGTAAAATTTTCATGAGACACGTTAGTTGAGTTGTTAAATTATTAAACGTTTTAAAGTCATCCAAAGTTTTTTAGTGCCAATACTCAAGTTTGTAAAAAACTTGTGAAAGTAAACTTACTTGAACTTTTATATGGTTTTTTGAGACGTTACACGTTGAAATCCAATGGTTTTTTTTTTTTTTTTGATAAAAAGTTTTTTTTTTCCTAGATATTTTAGTATTTCATATTAACTCCACGCTTTTGATGAAAATATATTACATAAATAGTTTAAATGAAAATGGTTTTTTTAATTAGGTTCTTTATAAAAAGCACTCACCTAATTATATCGCCCAAGTTATTTCTTTTTATATCGTGAATATGCTAAATTATATTATATATAAGATTAAAGTTAATCTTGAACAATATCGTCAAAAATCTCATTTTAGACCCAATACGATATGAAAATGAAGTATTATAAAAATTACAATGTATTATTATTTCGATGGACAATATTCTTCCAGCAGATTCAATGAATATTTGAATAAGAACACAAAATCGGTTGAGCAAATTTATTCATCCAAAATAAAGCTCTCCAAAGACCTTTACAGTATTTTGTCGAAATATTGACTGAATAAAAAATAAACATCTTCGCGTGTCCTAAGCAATTAGTTCACTTCCTGTTGACATTTATGTCTTGGGGGTGTTATCAGATCAAAGAAAAACAAAAATCAATCAATTTATTCACAACATGACCAATTTATTCTATTTATATGCAGAAAAGGTCTAAATACAATATTATGTTATATTATTTTTGAAATGTTCAGTGACGAAGAATATTTTTGTTGCATAAATATTTACTAACAATTCTTACTTAACAAAGTGTTATAATAAATAAAAATATGTTTATTTATACTGATTTGCCATAGTACAGTGGTCAACATGGACAGCTTTCGTAACTCATCTTTCAAGTACGTACAGCTTTTTAAAATAAATTTATAGATTTCTGTTTAAATGTATATTAAATCTGAAGCTTTCTATTTACTCAGTTGGTCACATGCAGTCTACTAATCTTACGCATTTAGCAGAAATTCACTTGATTTGTCTAAACTAATTTTTCAATAATCTTTTTTTCAATGTGTTTTTACATGTTGAGTTTTATTTAAACATCAATATAATAACGATGTTAGAATGTACAATGTTCGAGCACTATGCTAACATTATATCTTCAACAAAGTGGTGTAGCAAAATGATTAGATAAACAGTAGACTTTTCATAGGTCTATCTTTTCTATCTCTGCTCCGTTAAAAAAAGATAGAATAAGACATTGCCATTTTAAGAAAGCATATTTGAGGATATTTGTAATTATCAACGGTTTATGTTAAATTAAAAAAAACACAATTACAAATTCTTTAACGAGTACAGATTTACTGTTATTGTGGGTATATTTTCGTACCATATTATTTAAATTAAAAGCTTTTGAGATCGGTGTCAAAAATATTTTATGGCACCTCTTTTGCTGGAGAATTTGAGTAAACTCAGGTTGTTATTCCAATTTATCGTTGCCGTCAAGTTTGAATAGAAAATTGGATAAAGAAATATTTTTCACTCTGCAGATTTTGGAAATATAATAAATGCCAATTAGGCCGTTGGTTTAAGTATCAAAACGATGTTTATTGACATTATCTGAAAATCGAGACGCCTTGAGTAATAATTGAACAAGAAGTAATAAATAAATTTGACCATAATATTTCCTGTCTTAATATTGCACAAATAACCATTTTTTTATTGTTTAAATTACAACACATTTGAAAGAAAATATTGGATTTAACTTTGAACTTAAAAAAATTTCCATTATTTTTTTATAAAAATCACCAAATAATATTATATCGTAGGAGAAGTTTGATTTTATTTAGTTGTTTTTCTTGATACATATATTCAATTACACTTTTAATAACGAAGTCACGTTTTTCCTTACTATAAATAAAACATGCAAGTGACGAACCGTGTTCTTTCAAGCAAAAAACTGAAATAGAACAAAATCTTAGTGACATAAATAACGTTTTGTTCTAATTTGCTTTTTACACATGAAAAGCTCACCAGAAAGTTTCCCAGAATTTCCACACTTTTAGATAACTCAAGAGACTGCTGAGTGCTGTTGGCTAATAAATGCTTTGCGACGGATCATTCTGAGCTTTTATATTTAAAGCCTTAATACAGGCATAAATAACGGTAGAGTTGCGAAAAAATTTAGCCACTTTTTGATTTAGCTGGACGGTGACAAATATAAATATACAAATGAAAAGAAGAAATCAAATGCTCGTTAGTAATTCTAAAGAAATTTATATGAGCTCTCTGAAGTGATTTTTTTAAAGAAAATCTTGTAATTATCATACAGGGTAAGTCAGCTTTCAAATACAGTAGAACTTCGATTATCAGAACTAATTGGAGATGAAGATAGTCCGGGTAAGGAGAAATCTCGATAAATAATAATCCGGATAATCGAGATTCTACTGTATTCTTCTATTTTTAATTTGATATTTACTTTGATCGTAACGTATGTCTTTTTGAAAGAAAAAGTTGGTTCATTTGACCATTATAAGCAAAGTAGCTTTTTATTACAAATGTTTTAAAAACAAAAGTTTATTTAAAAGTTTTTCGACTTTATGCTATTGTAAAGAATATATTTAAGTGTCACTATTATCTGGGAATCGGGTTAGACTCTATTTTGTATTTCAACTCTGGTACTATTAGAAAGTTTGCTTGGTGCTGAAACTTTGTTGATGTTTAACATGATAGTGTAGTTTGGACAGAACATCAAATACCCTCTAAGGTAGTCTATATATAATAAAATATATAATTATTAAACATATCAAAGACTAAAGTTTTTTATATAATTTAATCTACGAAAGCTTATTTGATCGCTTATTGTGAATAATATTTCATCTTTAAGGGAATATTTAGAGCTTTCAAAATCATTTACAACTGTTAACACCAAAGTATAATCCATACTTAACTTTTGGTAGTAATACTAAAATTCATAAAAAAATATAATGAAATTTCTTGTATCTACAGATACGCTCTGGTGTTGAATAAACTGACTTTTTAAAGATTAAAACAACGGATATAAAACCGATGTTGTTTTTTTTCACGCACTCGTTTGTTTCTTTTTAGTTGTGTTTGTACAAATCTAAGCTTACACATGCCTTAAATAACAAAACAAGAAATTTCCTTTTTTGCGCTTCGCTATAACTCTCTTATACCTGAAAGTAGATTTGCACACCAAATATATACGCTAGATTTCAATCTTCGTATTATTATTATTAAAAAGAAGTATCCAAAAACAATTCACAGTATAAAATTGCTTTCTTTCTCATATAAGATAAAGTCTTCTTCGTTATTTTTCTAACAAATCTTTTTTAACTGTATTTGAGTGGCTTTTTTCAGTTGTTTCTTCAAGTGAAACATTCGAGCGCCAGTTATTGCTTTAGGGCGGTTATTGTAAATCTTTTATTGTTCAAAAGTATGGAGGTAAAATAATTATTTAAAACTGAAACTTTTTAAGAAGTGTATTTTTTGCCTGTTAATACTGGTAATTTTCATTAACTTCTAAAGTGTAGCCACTTGGATAAAATTTGCTCAAGTTCTAAAGTTCTAAAATTAAGTTCCAAGCTGGTCAAAATAGAACATTGTGGGTCAAGATTTGAATTTTTTATTTTTAAAAAATTGTGCTGTAACTCACTTATCTTTATGATTATTTTGTCAAAAAACTTTGTGCAGTCTTCTTTCACCGAGAGAAAATATTTGAACATGATTTATTTTGTCATTATTTTATTCAATTACTTTAAATTATTTCATTTTTAACATCGTCTTCAACATTTCAAGCTTAAAAAATCCCTGACGAATTTTCCACAGAAAACAAATGAACCTTCTTCATTGTTTAAACTATGTAAAATACTACATTATAATCCATTTTTAGATTTTACGAAATTATCTACACGATTTATACTCATTGAAATGTTTTACTTTCTATTGAATTTTTCTTAACTACGTGTAGATAGCTACAGGTTAAAAAAAAACTGAAATGTTTTAGTAACAAAAAATGAATCTACATAAAATATCTCTTAATGTATTGTAACTTTGAGTTATGATTATGTATTGTATTCTATTTGCTTAAGCATAATGAATATTATTTTAAAAAATTTAAGCGGGCATATAAAATATTTTTTCCTGAAAGAAATTTGTTAATAAATAAAAGATATTTTTAAACGTTTCTTTATGAAGAAATCATCAAACTTTTCGGACTTAAAATATTGTTCGATGGTACTACTGAAAAAATCAAAATTACTGAAATACGATTTAGAATGAAATTTTTATAATAAACAAAAATAACATAAAAGATTCAAACAAACTAAAAAAGAAACATTTTTATGCTGATTTTATTTTTAGAATACAATCAAAATTTCTTTGTAGTGGAGAAAATAAAATATTTTTGTTTTATTCGTACGCAGGATATTATAATATTTTTGTTATTTCTACATGAATGATTTTTTGCTTTTTTATTCTAATATAAGATTTTCACATTATATTCGAAAAATTGTACGAGAGTGGCTTAAGGTAAGAAACATCTAACTGTTATTGCATTATTAAGTTTCCAGACAATAATACATTTGCGTTTCATTCTGAAAACGGCAAAGATGTTACTTAAATTTCTTCAGTAGGTGTAGCGATTACCATTTTCCTTTTGTCCTTTTTCATCTTGAAATATTCTCCAGATATTTCACGATAATTAATATACTCGCTGAGAAATATTTCTTCTCTTCAGATCGTCTGGAGAGCTTTTTAACATGTTAACACCGGAGAGCGCGGATTCCATGTCATTCGATAAAGTTGACATTAATCGAACATTACTCTTTGAATGTTTTTTCTTAAATTTTATTTTCAATTATTTGTTATTCGCACGAAATGCAATTATTTATGTATGGCTGGAAATCTCATCAATTATGAAGTCAAGTCAAACAAACAGTGAATGATAACTTAACAAAACACAGTGGCATGAAAAACAATCGGACACTTAAGCTGTAGTGTCTTACAATACAAGCTTGGTTTTATAATAATTTTATCATCAAAAAGTGATTACTTTAATAAAAAACAGAAATTTAAATTGTTAAAACTTTTTACGACTACACATGTTTTGTCACTAACGACTCGGGTTTCGCCTTTCGGCATCTTCAGGCATTGTATCACACGGATGCAACAGAACTGACAAAACATGTGGAATCGTACAAAGTTGTAAAAATTCAAATTTGATATTGAAATTCCATCAAACACCTTCAGTTGATATCATAAATTATGAAACATATGGCGATATAACTCGAAGTAATGATAAAAAGTCTATACATTTTTTTAACAAATTTGAATTGTTACAACTTTGATGTGTTATCACTAATGACACAATTTTTCAATTGAACTTATATAGTTTCAATCAAGCATGAAATTAATATAATTTTTCCATTGGAATAAGTTTTCATTTTATCAGAAATATACCCACGAAGATAAACTTAAAAATTTAATATTTATACAGCTTACAGTATTTACGCTACACGTCAATGCGAATTGTTCTTTCAAACAACATATTTAGTAAAAATAAAGTATCGCAGCAGGTTGTTCGATAAAAACATCACTCATTTACTACTATGCGTTTCAGGTAAAAAACATGTTAAACATACTACAATACAATATAAAAACAAGTTATAGACTGATTTTTTTGATGAAACTCTTTGCTAATTTGAATCGTTACAACTTTGTCACATTCCACATGTGTTGTCACTAATGACCCGGGTTTTTCCTTTCGGCATCTTCAGGCATTCTATCACACGGATCCAACAGAACTGACAATACCGTGTGAGAGAAAGCCTGAAGATGCCGAAGGGCGAAACCCGGTTCGTTAGTGAAAAAACCAGTGGAATCGTACAAAGGTGTAATAATTCAAATTTGTTATTAAGATTATATCAAGCACCTTCAGTCAATATCATAAATTATTGTAAAAATTTTGCAATAGAGAAAAAGTTGTGACAACTTTTGTAATACCTTGCAATTTTATCAACTTTTAATATATCTTTAATTTGGATAAATTAACTCCTTTGCGAATGAGTTATTGAACTGATAAATAAACGGCTAGACGAAAAACATCCCTATTCATAAATTCTGCCCTTGATTCATGCGGCTATACGAGATTAAAAAAACACCAGCTATTAGTATGAAGGTGGCCAAAACAACAAACATCAATAAGTGTAACACGGTGAAAAAATAGCAATGTATTTTAGTTCTACAAAATTATTTTTAACAAATATATTTGATAGCTATTTCGGCTCACGCTATCGTCAGAACTATTCGTATATACATAGATAGTTCTGACGACTATTTTTTCACCGTGTTATAATGGAGTTCTACCAAGTGAATGCCAATTCAATCAATCAATAAGTGTCGTTACACTATTATATTTCTATAAGTTTTTTTTTATCAAAGTAAAGGTAACGTACTTTAATCTGCCCACAATAAATTTTGTTCCGTATATGTGCTATCGAAAAATCATTAATAACATCTCATGCAAAATGCAAAATGTTAAAATATTATGTTCCGCGTTATCATAACATCTAGAGTTATATTGAATATTTACCGTTTTTGAGTCAATCGATTTGTGTTTTTAAGTCGTAACAAATTCATATAAGGATGTGTTTACGACAGCTCAACACTGTCTGTAGGCAGAATTCTATTTATAACTAACGTATTAAAACGGATGGTATTGATTACAAATTAGATTACCAAATAAAACCACTGCTTTTATTCCGATCAAACCGTTATTTGATAAATCTTACAAAATCCTTTAGAAAAATTATAAGGATAATAATAAAATAAGGTATTAATTTATAACACGGTGAAAAAATAGCAATGTATTTTAGTTCTACAAAATTATTTTTAACAAATATAGTTGATAGCTATTTCGGCTCACGCCATCGTCAGCACAGCTATATATAGATAAGCAAATGTTAGTTTAAGCATAGTTCTGACGATGGCGTGAGCCGAAATAGCTATCAAGTATATTTGTTAAAAATAATTTTGTATAACTAAAATACATTGCTATTTTTTCACCGTGTTATTATGGAGTTCTACCAAGTGAATGCCAATTCAATCAATATATTAATTTATATTTGAAACACTGGAAAGGTCAATAATAATGTTTGGAAGTTTTGGCATTCCTACGTTAAAGGGATTAGCACGGTTGTTCTATTTAAAAGCAAATCGGGAGCTATTACGTTACTGACATTGAAAAATATTTTGTGATCATTTTCAACAACTCTGAATAAAATTTAGTGCAAAAATTGTCTTTCAAAACTGTTCATGGTTTTTGGTTAATCAAAATATTTTATAATTTTTCCACAAATTTATATAATTAATATCAAGACTAGTTTTACTCGTTAGGGGCTCTCGATGATAGTGATGCCATACTTTTTAAAAGCAACGTTTAATAGTTAAACTTAAATCCGTTATTATATATTATACTGAGTCGAAAAATCGACTGCGAATAATCGAACAATATAAAAATTGACTCCACCTTTTACTGAGTAGTAGACTAATTACTGAGTTAGATTAATGGGCAGATACATTTGCAGTGAAAAACCAATTCTACATTTTTCAAGGGTCCATGAAATAAAGTGAAACATGATGAAATCAATAAACATGGAAATTGAGTGGAGAAGTTGAGCTAAAAGCTATGTTTTTTATCATGATTTATTAGCATTCATTTATTAAAAAAACTGTTTAAACTTTAATTTGTTTACTGTTAAGGTTTTTACTGTAAATTTTTGTTGGAAGGGCAGATTAAAAAATAAATCACTTTACTTTACGATATCGACTGAAGGTGTCTGATGGAATTTCTATATCAAATTTGAATGGTTGAAATTTTGTACGATTCCACATTTTTTGTTACTAACGTCCCGGGTTTTGCTTTATGGCATCTTCAAATATTCTTTCACACGAATGACACCCCACTGACAGGTTTGCAGGATGCAACAGATGAAAAGTTTCAACAATTCAAAAAGAAACCACTATGCCTAATCAAACGATAATGCTTGCGATGAGCGAAACCGTTCATGATATTTTAATTACAATATTTTGGACATCTTAGTTGTTTCTTTGCATATTGGGATATCAGTTCACACAGAGAATCCTTGAACTCACTTATAGTTCTAAAATTATATTTTATATTAATCTTTTAAAAGTAATATACATTTTTAACCAATAATGCCTTTGTCAATGATGACGAGGATAAAGTCAATGAAAGCAGTAATATGTAGACAATATGTCGAGGAAATTAAAAAAAGGAAAATTTTAATGGAGGCATGACCAGCCTTAAAAAACCCTCTTTATTTAATGAGAAACACATGTGGGAAAACGATTATGAAGAAATTGAATACAGAGTTTTCTCTACTATCAAATTTTTTGAATATTCTTTAAATTGAGATTTGAATAGTAATAAGTTACAAAGGTAATATTTGTGTAGTATTAATTATTATAAATGCAGCTTAATTAGCTGCATTTAATGTGCTACATCAAGAGTTTTACAGTGTAAATATCCCACATATCACAAAAATATCCAAAATATAAAATAATGACGATATAAAACGAAAAGAAAGCATTCAAGAAAACGATAAATGTCAAATCTAAAATGCTGATGAAGTGCAATAACTTTCTTACTACATATAAGCTTTAAGAACATTCCATTCGTCCGGATATCGTGAAAGTGTCTTTAAGAGTATCAAACTGTCTAGAAATGTGAAAATTTACTATCTATAAACACATATTAATGTTCACGAATCGAAAACGTAACGGCTGCAGGTAATGGCTGCGCGACGAATCAAGTTGAATACGAGACAACATTTATTGAATTCCGATACCCTGTGGATTGCCAAAAGCATGATGTATGATATGGCATTATGGCTATTTTAATCTTTTATGTTTACAAAAGATAATTCAACAGAAAAGCTCTTTAGAGAAATTTATTAAGCCGCAGAATCGATTGCACGAACTTTACAATTTGAACTATTTATAACGCTTCCAATATTGTGTCAAAAAAAGCTCGCGTAAATTGTTTTACATCACACAAACGTGAATGATATAGAATATATTTAATGAAAAAATTAAAATATATTTATTTTGAATTATTACAACTTTCTACGATTTCACATGTTTTGTCACTACCGACCAAGGTTTTGCCTTTTGGCTTCTTCAGCCATGTTTTGAGACAAATTTCCAACAATTAAATTTTGATATTAGAATTCATTGATTGAATTGGCATTCACTTGGTAGAACTCCATAATAACACGGTGAAAAAATAGCAATGTATTTTAGTTCTACAAAATTATTTAAAAAAACTTATATTTGATAGCTATATCGGCTCACCCATCGTCAGAACTATGCTTAAACTAACATTCGCTTATCTATATATAGCTGTACAGAAACGGCACACAACACATCCTCTCTCCTGTTCCAACGGCCTAGCTTGTTACTTTAACACAATGACACTAAATGTTCAAAAATTCTAAGTGAAACAACAGGTGTCTATGACAATAAGTTCATATGTGGGACGGAAGTGGCCATTATGGAAGCAAATCAGACCACATCTTTGTACAACGGCTGGACAAGTGGCGGTACTATTATATTAGTTAGTTCGTTAAGAATCCTTTGTGATAATTGCTGTCTATTGATTTCCAGCTGTTCTAAAGCCGTCATTCTCCGACCCTTACTACAAAGATGCAAACATTTAGGCGCTGAGTTTGAATTTATATTATGTGATTCATTAATAACGTGATTAACGAATTGTGAATCTGTTTTTTTACTGTTGAATGATCTAACATGTTCCTTGTCTCGAGTAGATATACTTCTACCTGTCAGTCCGATATAAACGGATAAACATGAGCCACAGGACATTTTATAAATACCGTTTCTGATTCAACATGTTTTGTCACTAATGAGTGACAAAACATGTTGAATCGTACAAAGTTTCATCAATTCAAATTTAAACGTTTTTCATCATTTAAAATCATGTCTTTCTATCAAGAAGTGACAGTTAACATCTGAAAAGTTTTTTTTGAATAAAAACATGGATTTTGGAATATGTTCAAATGAATCAATTGATTGAATCAAAGCATGCGTGAATTTCGACGTAATCGTTAATATTTGAAGTATTTCAAAATCTAATCAACTCAAAGGTATCAATTACTCCGATCGCTCTGTTGTAATTGGTTCAAATTTTGTCTTCGTCCTTTTGATGGTGTCTTCGTTTAATAGGGGTTCATTATTTATATAGGTTCTTCAAAATCAGGCTATTGTACAATAGTGCTATTGAAATGTTTTATTTAAGAAGAAATATTATTCTTCATTCGAAAAGTAATCAAGACTTGATAACTAGCATTAAACAGTCATATTATATAATATGATGTCAATAAACATGTTTTTTGATTTGCTATAATATATTGATACTTCGTTAAATTTTAATATTAAATTTGAATTGCTAAAACTTTGCACAATCTCACATCTTTTGTCATTTGCCATTGTCACTTGATACTTAATGCCTTTGATTTAAAATATGTGGCGTTTCCACGTATCAAAAAAAAACATGATTTATATTTATTGATCTAATATAATCAAGTCAGGAAGTCAAGAAGTCATTTCATAAATTAAGGGTCTTTATTTGTTTCTGTGTCTACCTGTATATAACCAACCGTTTTATATGCCATTTCTATTGCATCTGTGTGATGAAAGTTGTCAGTAAGAAAAAGGTAAATTAAATTCTTCGAATGGAAAACCATAATCGGCATAAAAAATGATTTTAATACACGAATGATTGATGAAATAACATTTCATGTGCATATAATACTTGCTAATTTGGTACTTAAAAAATATCAAAAATATCAAACTTCAAATGATGAACAAATAAAAAACTAAATCTAAAATTTTGTCATAAAATTTGGTGTGTGTCGAAATTATCTTCAAAAATATCTTTTAATTTAACATATTCCACAATCTGCACAGACTTGATAGACTGACTAGACAAAAGCATGATACGAATTATGAGTTCATCCAGAGTTCATAATGCGTTTGTGGTTGTGTAAAGTTGAAACACGAATTTTCGATTTGAATTGCATTTCATGTGAGAACAGCGAAACAATTGTTAACTCTTTTCACACCCTTTTTGTTTAACTAATAATGGTTAACAAGAGAGAACGAACAAAACTAAAGACAAGGAGAATAAAAAAGAAACAGTTGGGTGATGGTAAAAAGAAATCTTTTCGTCTACATCCAGTCCTTTTTTTACGCGATACATTGGTTCCAGAAAAAGGCGCGTAAAAAAAATCGCGTAAAAAATCATAGCTTTCATATAATTTGATACATTGGTTCCAAAAATTTAATTTTAGCGCAAAAAAGTACCAGAAACGTACGAAAAACCAAAATTTGCTCTTTGAAATTCGTGCAAAAAAAAAAATATATATTTATGAACTTATATACACTTATATGAATTATTAAAAGAGTGAATTATAAAAAGGCCGAGAAAAGTGCTCTTCAACGAATTTAATAAATGCATTGTATTTAAACAAGTTTACGAGCGGACATACATCCCATGATTTTACGCAATTGCATTATATTTCTTTACACACCCTAAAACATAAATTCGCATAATATCCGATATACTTGTCAACATTTGGCAATTGTATGTGTATTTAAAAAAATGGAATGCTTTACAAAACTAAGTTTTAAAAATACACATTTTTTTTTTTATTTAAAAAAATGATGAAATGTACATGCCTAGCATCATATATAAATTTCTTCTTTAAATCAAATTTGGGGAAAAATCGCGTAAAAACGAGTGAAGCGTGTAAAATAATCGCGTATAATCGAATTCGCATAAAAAAAATTCGCGTAAAAAGAGGATTGGGTGTACAATATCTGTCGAAACTCTATTTAATTTCTCTTTTGATCAAAGAACAATATGAAAATTCTTACGAGTCAAATGTATTTAAACTCATAAATCTGGAGAACTATTACTTGGTACTGATACGAATTCTTAGAATTTGATTTTTACTTAATGATATCAACTGAAGGTGCTTAATGGAATTTCATTATCAAATTTGAATTGTTACAACTTTGTTCGATTCCACGTGTTTTTTCACTAACAACCCGCTTTCAGACATTCTATCAGACGGAGGCAACAGAACTGATGAATAAACAGTTTTCTGAAAACTAAAAAGGGGATATTCTACTTATGGCAAATAAAATGCAATTTTAAAAATACAATTTTGATAAAATAATTTTTTTAACGTTATAATAACTAGAAATATCCAACGTTTAAAAATGGATATATCTCAAATGTAGTAATTTTTTCAGAAACTTTGTGACAAAAATATTTTCAGGATAAGTATACCTCAAAAAATTACAATTTTCTTTCTGATGTCTACTGTCAATAAATTAAAAATTCATAAAGAGCAATAAAATTGAACAAATTTTTTTGGTAGTAAGGAAATACTCTTTTTTTGATAAGAAACAATTTTGCGACAAATTTGGAAACTTGAATAGTTTTGGCGTAAAACAATGTTAAAAAATATAGTTGTCTACTGATATTTTAATGTCAATTCGATAACAATACTATTACAATACATGTTATTTATTATAATTTTTACAATACATTCACAAAACTATAAATTGCCATGCATATTTGAAGGAAATTATGTTCGTAAAAGCATACATTTCGTAGCCACTGGATCAAATTTTATTAACTAAGGTAAGTGAATTAAAATTGTTAGACATGTCTTTAGGTACACACAAAACATAATAAAAATATTTATTTTTAGTTTATATTTTCTTTATTATAAGTCATAAAATATTTTTATAAAAGCTTTCTTTACTAGAATACCTAACCAGTGATATAGTGGTATCGAAGCAAAGCTCTCACAAAGCTCATTTTCTGAAAAGCCTTTTGAACTTTATAAAACTACCAACACTTAATATGATTTCATTTCCTACGCTAGAAAAGTTTTATTTTACTTGTTTTGAGTAACCAAATTTATCATATAACAAAGCTACTTTTCAAATATTCCTTATCTGTTATTATATTAAATCCAAGACTTTTTTTTTTTTTTGAAAATACTGAAATTTATTTTATTTAATTTTAACAGCAGTGCTTAAACTTTTTAATTTTTTTTAAATTAATTAAATAAGTGGTTAAAAATTACGAATAAGACGGTTAATGAATATTTTTAATCTTGACTGGATACAATTTTTTTTTCTCATATTTTACATTAAATAGCAATTATTTTTGTCATCATTATTAATTGCATCAGTCTTAAAAATCTTGACGGCATGAAAAGCTTGTTATTTTCTACGTAAGAATTGATGATAGCGTATATTAAAAACTTCGCAATCATGTCAAAAGTAACACTTGCAACAATGTATAACTAACTTACTTCAACTAAAGCTTGGCACGGATTTACAAAGTTTTTTTTGGTATTTCAATATAAAATGTATCACTATTCAATTTTGTTTTTATAATTTTAATAAACCAACATTTCTTTAAGTTGGTTTAGAAATAATGTTATTTGACTGACTATCAAAGTTACTCTCATATTTCAACAATGATTTATAAAAGTTCATTTCATTCCACTGCTTAGTGAAATATTAAAATCTTGACTTGTTAGCTTATGTTAACTGCATTAAAATCATTTGATTTGAAAAAGCTCTGCAAATTTATCACTCAATTAATAAAAGCGTTACTTTAAATAAAATGTAACTAGTAAAAAAAATATGTGTTAGTATTGTAGATCACATTGAAAAACTTATATACACTTCACTTATCAGTCTTTAGTATATGCAAATGAAATTTTGCACATTCATATTTGACAAAAAATCTTGCTTCTTTAGTTATTCAGTATGAAATAATAAAATTATCAAATTTCTACAAGAAAATTATTCACATTCTTCAACAAAATCCACCATTCAAATTTATTCATTTGGTATTTTGAAGAAAATTTGATAAATTGCATATCCTAAATTACTAAATCCGAATGTTTAGTTTCGTTGTTTTCATTCATGTTCTCAAAATATTCAGTTCATATTTGGACGGTTTCATAATACATTAAATAGAAGATTTCCATCTTCCAAATTGAACTTTTACCACACCATGAAAATTGTAAATTTTATGTCTTATAAAATATTTGTAATTATAATAAAACAAAGCTTATGATCTTATTGTCCAATCTATAAAATAAAATCAAAACAGTCTTCCTCTAGTGAAAAAAGCGTTTCAATAACCTTAATTTATTATTTATCAAATTATACAAATGTCATTTTATACTATCGCAGTGCTAGAATTTTTAATATAAATTTTGCAAGCTTTCAAAAATTGAATTGTAATTTTATATATAATATCTCTGCGTTCAATCAAAAGATACGATCAACTCATTTCGACCAATATTAAAATTTACGACTGAAAGTTTTACGGAGGCGTTCAGTTGATATTCCTGACCAAGTTAATTTAATTGTGAGTTTCCTTACTTCCTTTGGACTTAAAATTAAATAAAAAAGGAATAATCTTTCTTCATTCGTAAATTAAATTTTTTACAAAGGTAATTCTTTGTTTCGCATGCTTCGTGAATACCCTTTGAAAATTTATGAATAATGGTTCCGTTTTATTCTTATTATATATTATTAATGAGAACAAAATATTTCAACCAAAGAAGACACGATTATCAGATTTTGTTTTTTGAGTAAGAAGTCTAAATATTCATTATGACGCTTTTGATTGTTTGTATAAAAAAGTTTTGAATACAGACACAATTTCAAATAAAATATAATATGTATTTCAATAAGAAAATTTAATAATTAAAAATGGAATATATGATTTGACAGCAAATTTATTGTTGTAGCTAACTTTAACGTTTTTAACGTTTTACTTAACTATTAGGCAGTGGTATGTTATAAATATGTACTTTAAATACAAATAAAATATCATATTTATATCGTCACAACAATAATCACACCTTTTATCTCTAAGTGATTTATTTACAATTTTGCTAAAATTGTTAGTTTTTTTACTTTGGCAAGTTTGCGCGCATTAATTTTAAGTCCACATAATGTTATGTGGCCCAAGTCTCTGAATGTTTTTGTTTTTAGAAAAAAAATCACACATTTTAGTTCTATACCCATAGTTTATATATATTTTTATTACTTCTTTAAGACCAATTTCATAAACTGATAAAAAAACAAATGAAAACAAAACTATTTATGTAAATCAATGTGTGTATGTCTGTTTGTCATTTATGCATTACTACACCATTCATACGATCAAAACGAAACTTTACATCTTTCTTGAATACACTACCAAAAAGGTTTTGACATACTCTTTTTCCAATTTCCTCCCAAAATAATATGAACCTTTGAGAATTTCTCAAGTACACCCCCACGAAGGTTATGGCATACTACTAAAATAAAAAGTCGATGTATATTCTAATCTTGTTATTGATTGAATTGGCATTCACTTGGTAGAACTCCATTATAACACGGTGAAAAAAATAGCAATGTATTTTAGTTTATTTATGTTTAAAAAATAATTTTGTAGAACTAAAATACATTGCTATTTTTTTCACCGTGTTAATCTTGTTATATATGTAAATCAATGTTTACGTGTGTTTGTTCTATATTCATTACTACATCATTCATCCGATTGATATGAAACTTTACAAATTTCTTGTGTGCTCTCCCGCATATGTTTTTGGCATACCATTCCTCCCTGAATTCCTCCCCAAATATTAAAAAAAAAATAGAACTTAAACGACAATATTTATTAAAACCATTATATTGTTTGTTATCATGGCCAGTTTCCCTAAATTTTCCTACTCTGAGATCGCAGCAACGCGCGACGGGTCTGCTTGTTTGTAATTAAAATTGAAAACAAATTGTAGTAAAAAAACAATTTGAAGAACTTTTTAACAACTCAAAAGTTCATTTTTATTTTATATTAATTAGTCGAAAAAGTACATAATTTAATTTGATGTTTTGTTTATTTAAATACGCTATTTCACAAACACGTGACTAGTTATTAACGTAAAAATTTAATCACTTTTAAGGTGTTAACTGTCACTTCTTGATGGAAAGGCATTATATTTTAAATAATAAAAACACATTTTTTAGTACTTATTTCCACAATATATTTTTTGATCAGGACATCGCGAGCATTATCAGTTGATAATGCTCGCGATGAGCGAAACCGGTCCTGATCAAAAAATATATTGTGGAAATAAGTACTAAAAAATGTGTTTTTATTATTTAAAATAAAAATTTAATATCGAATAATTTTTGAGTAAAAGTGCGTATATTTTTTTTTTGTTAATTCAACAACGACGAGTGGGTCGAATTTACGATTATTTATGACAAACTAATGACGAATTAATAAATATCATGTAATTAACATTCAAAACAACCAAAGCAATTGGATTTCAAGCTCTAAATATGTTCGTAACCTCATTTTATAATGTTATATTGAAAACTAGCTTTGTGATGATAAAATTAAAAATCTCACATAACCTCAATTTATTTGTATCAGTCACGTCAATGACGATTTACTCTGTCATTGGACCTGATGTTCATTAAGTATTTTTCACTCGTGTTAATAAGTTCTTTAGTGTGGTAATATGATGTGAAATTTTTTAATTAGTATTTCGACTGTAGTTATTACTCAAAGCTTTGACTCAAATACGTAGTAAGGTTACTTAAAACTCAAACTTTACTATATTTTAGTGATTCTCAATTATTCTTCACAGCTTTATATGAAAAAAAAAATTTTTTTGTATTTTTTTCCACAATATATTTTATGACCAAGACCGGTTTCACTCATCCTAATTTAAGTACTGAGACCCCATTGACTGGCCATTTCTTTTCATCCTTTTTGGCTTTAATTAAAATTTAATTAATAAATGAATTTTGTTATACAAAAGATTTAAGTGTTAGTTCTGACGATGAGTGAGCCGAAATAGCTATCAACTATGTATTTTAAAAAAATAGAACTTAAATACATTGCAATTTTTTTTCACCATGTTATAATGGATTTCTACCAGGTAAATGCCAATTCAATCAATACATTAAAGCGTAGGCTATTTTGGTTTAAAAAAATCCCACTCATTATATAACGAGTCTTTTACGATTGTTCTGATCATTTAATGGATTATTGATTTATCTTATTGTTGTTTTCGAGTTTTCAATAACAAATTGTTTACATTTAATTTTAAAATTAATTTACTTAATTTGTGTGTATATTATAAGACTTCCTGTATTTTTTTTTTTTTGACTTAGATAGTGAATCCATGGTTTTTATGCATACTAACCTTATCTCGTAATTTATATGAATAGACTGGCTTGCAATTTGTATTTTATCAGTCAAAAGCGGTCCTGATCATAAAATATATCGTGGAAAGAAATACAAATTTTTTTTTATTATTATTTAAATCATCATGCCTTTCCATCAAGAAGTGACAGATTTGACACGCTTATGAGTGTAAAAAAAATATTACGGCACCACATTTGAGTATAACCAGTTCGCATAGTTTACATCAGAGATATTATGAAATTTTAGTGAAAAATTCTTATTTGTCATTAATACTAGCTAATATCACATGCAAAATCAAGAGCTAGTTAAATTTATTTACATTATGTCTTATCAAATTGAATTTCAGGCTGTCAATATTGTGTTAAACGTTATTTAACCATATCTCTCGAGAACCTAATTTGGTTGCTATACAATTTCAACTAAATTATAACGGAAACAAAAATGAAAATCTGTTTTAACACAGTGAAAAAATAGCAGTGTATTTTACTTCTATATAATTTATAACAAGACATAGCTATTATATTATAGCTATTTTGGCTCACGTCTTCATCGGAACTATTTTTTATTGTATTATAATGGAGTTTTACCAAGTAATTGCCAATTCAATCAATAAAATCTGTTTTTTTATTAAATCAAAGCGCATCATTTTTAGAACATATTTCCACAGTAAATTTTATGATCAGAACTGATTTCGCTCATCGCGATGATTCTAATCATAAAATATATTGTGGAAATAAGTACTAAAATGAATTTTTATAAAATAAAATATCACGTCTTTCATCAATAAGATACAATAGATAGAATATACTTTAAAAGTAATTCCACATAACTCGTCAAATATGATCCAGATTTCACCTTTTGGTGTCTTACGAATCATACGAATCCAACAGAATATAGGTAACACTTAGAGCATACATCACTTAAATATGTTTATTTGCTGATTATTTAGTTGCTGAAACTTACAATTACAAAATGACCACAGGAATTGTGTACTACCCGTCTTGAACACACAATGACGAAAAGAGTGTTTTTATAAATCACAACACCCGCGCCCTCGGAAAGACACAATAAATTGACTGAAAAAATGCCTTTTTTACTGTAAAAAAGCGCATGAGATCTATAACAGAAGCTAAGGGTTGCCTTTCCCATATTTATTATGTTTGGCACTATTGTTTAAATATCAGTGACCTATTTTTATCTAAGTGATAATAACACTAGAAGGCACTTTCGATGAATTTTAATAGATCTCTACAAATAAGGTATCAAGTTACCGGGTTAGGTTGTCGATGTATTGACGCTTAACCAATATTTTCATTTGATATGGGTAAAATTAGCGTCAATGGTGGTAGTAATAGGAGATGATTATTGAAACCGCATATTCGTCTCGTTACTCGATGTTCATGACGTATGTAAAATAAACTAAATGCTCGGTGTTAAGTTTTTGACAGTTGATAGAAAGACATTCCCAATCATGAAAAAAACTTATTGAATATTTATAACATTCACAATTTTCATAAAATCATACAATATTGATACAAATAAAGTAAATTAGTATAAAAATTAAATGTTCACAATCACTTATTAAGAATTACAATTACAATTATGGTAAATCAATGATCCATTAGGTGCTCTGAACAATCAATAAGGAAGTAAGGAGTGGGAAATTTTAATGACGAAAATAACCCACACTTACTACTTAATGAAACTAAATTGTTTCCTAGTTCTTGAACCCATGGTTTTGTACACCTGCTACCTTTACTCAAAATAATTTTTTGTTTTGTATAAATAGACTTGTTTGTAAATTGTATTCTATCAGTTGATAATGCTCGCGATGAACGAAACCGGTCCTGATCAAAAAATATATTGTGGAAATAAGTACTAAAAAATGTGTTTTTATTATTTAAAATAGCATGCCTTTCCATCAAGAAGTGACAGTTAACACCTTAAAAGGGATAATATTATAACTTGTCACGGGCAATTGAATGTCATTATTTCAGTTATTAATTTGGATCCTTGCCTTAAGGTCTGTACTTTTCCCACGTAACTATTTTGGTATATAACTGATGCTAATTATTTATAAGTCAGTTCTGTTGCATCATGTGATAAATTTGTTACGCCAACTAAATTCAGTCGTGTAAGATTAACATAACCAAAAACATTTGCGAATTAAGTAGGGAGCAACATAATCCATAATTATTCACATGAAGCAATAGATATGTTATCGTAATTATTTTATAAAAGACAAAATATTGTTAATCGTCTCTAGTTAGCGCGATGAGAACGTAACGTTTGATAATATACGTCATGCCCTCAATATGAGCCGATCACGTGTAATACTTCAAATACTGTAGAAATTGTGAGAGCTTGTTAAAAAAACTGAACATGCGATAAATATATCAGTTTACATTGAATGTAATACTACATACAACAGATATATCCAGTTGTTCTCGTTATCCATTCAATATATGTTTTTTTATACAACAAACATCGTACGTAATGTAATGTTGGATTTCAGTACAGTGATTTTTCAGTCATTGGTCTTTGAATTATTTATCACTTTCAATAAATAATAGAATATTCAAAGTATTTCCAGTACCATACGGATTTTAACTATTACCTATCACTTCCTGGTGGAAAGGTAGTAAATAAAAAAACAGTTTTATATTATTAAGGTTTGAACCGGTTTACTCATCGCGAGTATAATCAGATAATATGTGTTTTATTTCATTTATTTATTTCTTTATAATTGTACGTTACAAAATTTACAAATTATAAATTCATTTCTTGTGCAACGTTAACATATTTGAATATATAGTACTGGAAATTTAACAAATACACAGCAAAACAATCAACAAGGATTGCAAGAAAGTCAACCAAGTAAGCTCATGAAACATCTACTTTAACTGAAAAATAGTATTCGCTTGAGCTCACTTTCGTCCACATGGAATATGTTGACATCCGAAGCAAGACTGTTGAAAATTGTAAATGCTCTTACCATTGGCATTCCCACTGGCAGACAGGTTCTACACTTTGGAAGAACAAACAAATAATGTCCACGATTTCTTAAAAAAATATCCGGAGTATACAAATTGATATTATTAAGGATGGCAGAGTTTTTTGAATTGAATATATGCTATTTCCAGATTTGTATATTGAACAAGATTTGTTTCACTTATCGCAAGCGTCATAACTTTTGATTGTTAAAGTGTCCTAGTGTATAATTAATCATCTGCAATAATTTACGAATAATGTTAGAAAATTTAAGATGTCTACTCAAACTTCATATAATGTATCCAAACTTGACAAAAAATAAATTAATGCGGTCTCCCAGCCAGCATTAATTGCCAATCTTCGGTATAATATAATACATCTGGTGACCGAAACGGTTTCCAATCTTTATGCCACTATACCTATCTAAAACAATTTTTATCTTTCCGTGCCACCTTAACTTTTAGTCACATAATATATTCAAGATATAGTTTATATTAATTAATTAGTTATTATGATATATACGAAAATTCTGAATGTTAAACATTCAGAATTTTCACCCATTTACAGGGATTTTTAGATTTATCAGTAGGATTGTCAGTCTTTCAATAGGAATGCCAATGGTAAGAGCATTCACAATGTTCAACGGTGTTGCTTTGGATGCCAACATAACGCATAAAGACCAGAGTTAGTTCAGGCGAATACTATTCTATAATCCATTAAAGTAGATCTTACATAATCTTGCTGGGTTGACTTCTTTGCTATCCTTCCATTCATCCTATCCTATCCAAAATCAATAACGTGCACGTACCAAATAAAATAAATATTTCATTTAGACTTTAAAATAGTCTCCCATTAGCAATGCCACTTTTAAAAGACCAATCAATGGAAATCATATAAATGATGTATATTTCTGTTTAGTTGATATTATATCAATATCATAACCACCTCCCTATCTGAGGAATTTTGTAAACAATAACCGATATATCCAACTTAACAGACGTATTTACAAACGATGCAAATGAATACTATACATTATTTTGCATTATAAATATTATACGATATATAAAATTACATGCACTTAATTTTGAATTCTATACACGTTATACTAACCTATAATTTTAGTATTTAACACATCAATATCGTTTTCATCTGGCTTTACATTGTGGACATATTGGTGTTACGTTAAGACACTTTATATTGACGTGTTAAGTACCTATCACCAAACAAGGTATGAAGCTTGATAAATGGACGAAAAAGTCTTGCGTGAAATCCTTTTGGATATATGACTTATTTACGATGTATAACATTTTTTTGCGTGTAATTTTGAGCTATTTTATAAATGCTGAATAATATTAAGAATGAATGATTAAAATATTGATTTTATCTCTAAGATTCAAAAGTTCAAAAATCCTTATCGCAACAAACTCCAGATATCACTTTTAAGGTGTTAACTGTCACTTCTTGATGGAAAGGCATGATATTTTATGTAATAAAAACACATTTTTTTTGTACTTATTTCCACAATATATTTTTTGATCAGGACCGGTTTTCGCTCATCGTGAGCATTATCAACAGATCAGACAACTGATTGAGTGAAACACACTTTTCAGTACTTATTTACACAATATATTTTTTGATCAGGACCGGTTTCGCTCTTCGCGAGCATTATCAACTGATTATAAATATCGATAATGTTCAGTTCATAATGCTCGAATTGATAATACTCGCGATGAGCGAAACTGATACTGATCAAAAAATATATTGTGGAAATAAGTACTTAAAAAATGTGTTTTTATTATTAAAAATGCTGTTATATTATATATGATACAAGTGTTGAAACTTTACAAGCTATGTAAAATATTAAAACATTTACAAACTTTTTTGTTTTCCGTTAAATATGGCCAGAAAATCATATTATTCACTTTTTTTTGAATTCTCAGTGCTGAGGTATCCTTTACACGTCTCTCCAAGAAATGGATAAAAAACGAATGAATGTTAAATTTGAATTGTTACAACTTTGACCGATTCGACGTGTTTTGTTACTGACGACCCGGGTTTCGCCTTACGGCATCTTCAGGCATCCCATCGTCAGTTCTGCTGCATCCGTGTGATGGAATTCCTGAAGATGCCAAAAGGCGAAACCCGGGACGTTAATGACAAAACATGTGGAATCGTACAAAGCTGTAACAATTCAAATTTGATATTGAAATTCTATCAAGCACCTTCAGTCGCTATCATAATTTAATGAGTGTTAATTGCTTTAGTACTTAAGGAAGTTGAATATTTTCTATGGAAAAGATGTAAGGATTTCTCAATTTTTTTTACAGTTGCAGTGGTGGTGGCGTTCTTCATTTGCTGGGCACCATTCCACGCCCAGAGGCTGGTGGCTATTTATGGAACCAGCGACAATCACCAAGCCTCTTCACCGACTATGCACACAATATACGCCATCATGACGTATGTGTCTGGCGTGCTTTACTACATGTCGACGACCGTCAATCCGGTCCTCTATCACATCATGTCGAACAAGTTTAGAGAAGCTTTTAAGGTATTCCAAATTTAAATTTTAATTAAATAAATATGTCAATTAAAAATAATTTTTCTGTTTAATTTGAATTGTTTCAACTTTGCACGATTCCACATGTTTTGTCACTAACGACCCGGAATTCGCCTTTCGGCATCTTCAGGCATTCTATCAAACGGATGCAACATAATTGACAGTCAGTTCAGCAGAAAAAAAATCATTTTCAATTTTAATTTTTGTAAGTCGTAACACTCAACCTAAAGCTCTGACATAATAGTTTAAAAACGACAATATTTATACCAATACGATGCCGAAAGGCGAAACCCGAGCCGTTAGTAACAAAATATGTGGAATCATACAAAGTTGTAACAATTCAAATTAGATATTGAAACTCCATCAAGCACCTTCAGTCGATATCATAAATTAACCAAGACTAGTTCAGAAGGCGGAAGTCGAAATAGCTATCGTTAGGTATATAGTATAGCTAAGTATATACCTTATAAATTTTGTTAACTAAAAAAAATACTAAATTTTCTCCGTGTCCTACGGTAATTGTTCATAATTCAAAAGCTTCAAAAAAAATATTTTTTTCATGTAAAAGCACTAAAAATCACATTTACGATAAAAAAACCTAGAAAGGTAAATGAAAGCTTTAGAGATCATGAGATGATGTCAAATTTTTTCTCAATATATATTGATATATATTACAATATATATATATTATAGGAAGTGCTTATTTTATTTTTGATACTTTTGTAAATAACCTAATCATTGAAGACATGTTTTATCACTGGTCAGTTTTGATAACTTAAAACTCATCTTCAATTACGAAAACATGTGATAAGATATTCGATGCTTCTCATGCATTGAGAAATATATACTTAAAACGATTGATTTATTCTGCTCGTCAATTTTTTACATGTGACAAAATGGTTTGATGTTACGTGAAACCCTATGAGAAAACAAATATAATATGGTATATCAAAGATCGAAGCTTTTTCTTGTCAAATCTTAAATGTTAACTTGTATAATGTTTTAGTTCTTCCGGTAGTCAATTATTATCATAGTCATATTTTTCAAAAAATTTCATCTTTTTCAATTCAAGTTCATGTGTTTTGCAGCTTTTCACGCAATAGTGATTAGTTACAACTTTATATATCTACTGTTAATCAGATTTTTCCAAAAAAATGTGCTTTGTATCATTTAATTTATTTTTTCTAAAGAAATAAAAAGAACATTTGATTATATTTGAATTTTTTAAACTTTGTAGACTGGAACTTTACAAAGTTTAAACAGCTCAAATTTTATTTTATAATTCATCAAATACGCTCAGTCTATATCGTAAAATGTTCGAAAGAAAATTTTTTGTTTTATATCTTTTATCTATATCGTAATTTTCAAAAAAAAAAATTCCAGATACCAATACTTAGAAATATAATCTCAATACTTGTAGACTTGCAAATATAAATCGATTAGTTTTCATAATAAACTAAGACTATTAAATAAAACAATTTGTCATTTTAAAATGAAATACGAAGTCTGAATAAATTTTTGTATTTAATGTTTTTTGCTACGAAGATAAAAAATACAGTTTTTTTTATATAATTAATATCTGTTTATTTGTAATTATGTTGTAGTATTAGGTTGTAAAATAATTAAAGCCTCTTCAAGACTTCAAAACAATCGCGTTTAAGTTGTCAAATCTATTTGAAGCTCATATTTTTATAAAAAAAATACACGGTTTTCTGGGTATTTCATACGAAATCAAGCATAAAAAGACGATGTTTGAAAGGATAATGATTTATACGAAAAAATATTTTTTTGAATCTCATATTTTCTTTTTTTATTTTTTATGATTTTTTTATGTTTTAGCTCAGATTTTAAAAGCTTCAATACGCATATTATTTTTAAAGTCAAAATTTAAGAACAAAAAGACTCATATTTCGTTAATTGCACATTTATAAAATCATATTTTTTTATTTTGGTTTTGGTGTAAAAAAGCGAAAAAAATTATGTTTTTTCGATTATTGTAAAAAACATTAAAAGAAAACATGTTTCAAACATTCAATTTTCTGTAAAAAATAAATATTTTAACTTAATTAAAAGTGTTTGTAGAATTTTTCACATAAAGATTTTGATATAAGTTCTCGTTTATAAAATAAATAATGAAATAATAAAAAAAAATTGAAATTTAAAAGGTGTATATATTATATTAATCAACCTTATTTTAATTTAATTTTCAATGTGTACTGTTAATTTTATTTCTCATCTTCTGTACAAGTTAAAATTTTATCAGTCGGTATAATCAGATTTTAAAATTCACAGAAGAATTTGCTCACTTTTTGACATCTTCAGGCATTGAATGCACAGAACTGACCAAGTGTCTTTCATACGTGTGATAAAATGCCTGAAGATGCTGAAATGCGAAACCCGGGTCGTAAGTGACAAAACACGTTGAAACGTTCAAAGTTGTAACAATTCAAATTTGATATTGAAATTCCATCAAGCACCTTCAGTCGATAACATAAATTAGATCATTTAAAATATTGATACAATAAACCTGTTTGGCGATAAATTCTGCCTTTTTTCACAAAATTTAAAATTAATAAAATGTTCCTAAATTGACTCACAATTATTAAAATAAAACAACCCGGAACAAAGCCATCGATTTAAATAGAATAATGTATAACATTAAAATATTAATTTAATGTTTTATCAGTGGTTTTGTAATCAGTTTACAGTTATATGAACGTTGTGGGTTTTTTTAAGCGACATGAAAGCTTTTTCATAAGGCTTTTTTCGGAAATTGAGCTTTTGAAAATGTAAATATTTGACATTCTGGTAAGCTTTGGGTCATATGTTGGGTTTCATGTCATGTCACAAATATTGTGCAGCAGGCGTAAAAATGAAAATGACATTTCCATTCAAATACCACTTTTAGTATACACGGAATTCGCTCTTACTCGTGGCTTAAATAAACACAACATTATATCATATTTAGAATTGAATGTAATAAAAATACGACCGTTTATAGATTGAAATACCAACAAGCTTATTTCTTGATATTATATACAAATAATGTTGCATTGTTATTTTTTGGTTAGACTTTATAATAATTCATTTATTTGTGTTACATATTTAAAAAGAAAATGGTCTCCCGGAATATCAATATATATATATTTAATAAGAACTTAAGAAATTTATGATTTTTAACAAATTTATTTTCCGTGTTGAGCATAATAATCTTTAATTTAAATGATTGTTTGACAAAAAAAACACACCACAAATTCATTTTTGATATATTTATATATACATTAATGAAAACCATTTTTACGATGTCATATTTGTAAGATCCGCACTGGTTTTACTCATAGTTATAATCACATAAATAGCATTGTTTTTAACAGTAGATAATCTTTTCATTAAACTAAGCCAGTCTTGATTATAAAAATATAAAACTTAAGAAACAGTACTAAGTAATGTGTTTTTTAATGAAATTATTTTCCAATAAGAAGTGAGAGTTAACCAACTATAAAAATTCATTTGAAATTTTAAAAATAATAGATAAAATTATAAGGCATTGTAATTAAATGTGCTATATTATCAACATTAAATTGTAAATTGACGATATCGATTGTAGGTGCTTGATGAAATTTCAATAAGTTAGATATGTGGGATCGTGCAAAGTTTCATTTCACATGTTTTTTCACTAACGACTCGGATTTTTCCTTTCAGCATCTTCAGGCATTCTATCACACTTTTTGACATTCAGGACAGAACTTTGCCGTAAGGCGAAACTCGGGTCGTTAGTGACAAAATATGTGGAATCGTACAAAATTGTAACAGTTCAAATTCCATCGAGCATCTTTATTCGATATCATAAATTAATCAAAATTTAATTTGTAATTGTTTATCTACAGGTAAATCCTCTAATCTTTTCAATGTTTTGTATTATTTTACTTCAAAATCAAAATCAGTAAAATACTTAAAACAACCCCTGAGCCGGAAAAGCTTGTTTCCGAAAATCCTATGGAATTCGGAGAAGACGTATTTCGGATTGCGAATAATATGTTAAACGGAGCTTCCAAGAACTTTTCTCTGGTGAAATCAATATACTACACGACGCCATGTTTGAATTTTTTTTTAATTTCTAACAAATGTATTTTTCCGTGACGAGGGTTGTAAATCAAATGAATATTTAATTTAGTATACTGGCATGCAGCCAGAGCTTTATATTAAAAAAAAAAGCAGAAATATAAAACAGCGAGCATATTTGTGTTTCTTGAGAACAGTTTCAATATTATTATAAAATATATTGTAGATAATCATTTTATTTTTTACATTGTGCCCGAATTACGTGCGTTTATTATATTAATTATTCTATATAAGACGTAAAAAAGCTTAGATTAAAATAAAATATTTTAAGCTATACATAAAGAAAAATTAGTGATTAATTTTCGATTTCTTTTTGATTAGAAAAAAACAAGAGATTTAAGCTTTTCATGCCTCATTTCAGAACATTTTTCCTCTACCTATAGATTGTCTATGAATAAAATTAACTCGTTACAAAATTAAGTTTTATTAGTTAGATTAAATCTGTTACTAAGCTTAAAACTAATAATGTATGTATTAAATTCTAACGGAAGAATGTTCACTAAGCTTTGCAGTTTAGACAGTAAAAAAATATTTTCTACTTTGAATAAGCCGATTTTTAATCAAAATTTAAGTGATATATTACGATCATTAATTTTTCATAGTGTTAAACGAGTGAATAGTTTTTACATATAAAATAGAATTTTCTTAGTATTGTCACAAAATATTTTCAGAGTAATATCAAAGAAAGAAAAAATATTTAAAAAATGAGCAATAAATGTATTTACGAAATAAAAAAATTATATAAATATTTGCTTTTTTGGATATCAACGTTCCATAAGTTAATATTGTAATACCAACTATTTAAATAATATTTTGCTTAAAATAATTATTTACGGTCACTAAACAATCAACATCTCGTGATTTTTACGCTTGTCAGTAATTGTATTTTTAGTATAATAACGTTTTTCTGATTGCATGTTTTGTTCGTTAAAGAAATCACGCATTTTTTTGCATGATATAACATAAATATTTATATGAAAAAAATCATGTTTAACAATAAAGGAAAAACAATATCTCTTCTATATTTAATAATTTGAGTTATAATATCAAAATAACTTAATTTTACGTAAATAAAATTGATGATATTTAAGACTAAATACTTAATTTTGATTTAAATGATTTTCTATTTGCTTAATATATCCATTTATCGCCGAAGTTTAAAAATTCGAAGATATTTTTAAGCTTGAATACTAGTTTATCAACCGAGCATTAATTATGCGCTAATGTAACATATAATTTGTAAAATCATATTATATATAGTTCTTTGTCATATTTATTCCTTTACTATGAACCATTTTACGTTTATCGGTAAATAAGTTTCAACTTTCATTTCAATCTATTTTAATTTAATTGTTTTGAAATTAACGGTTGTTTTCTGTAAACTATTTTCACAAATCACGTGAAAGACTGATGTAAAATTTACCAGATAAAAGTTGGTGAAATATTGAGAGTTCATTCAGTTGTGTTGCATCCTTATGATTAAATGCATGAAGATGTAGTAAGACGAAGCCTGGGTCGATAGTGGCAAATAATGTGGAATCGTACAAAGTTTCAACAATCCAAACTGAAATTTTATAATTACTCAATCTTAATTTTAACTCTCTTACGGCTAATAATCGAGTGGTAAATATTCCATTTAAATAATATATATTCCAGTAAAATAAATAAAAATAGATCACATTAAACTTATTTTATTACATAAATAAAATTCACAATTTCATTTGAAGTAAAAAAATCTTTATTATTGAAAGAAATATATTTATAATACAGATTCAATTCCGAGGATCAAAATAACCTCTTCGAACCCAGTGTACATTACATCGACTATTAAGCATTTTTTGCAAGAAAATAAAAATCATTTGTACGTCTCATGTACACCATATAATGTAGAGTTGTGTCAATATTTTCATGTAGAAATTTATTTGATATTATCATTGATAATACCTTATTCAATTGACAACGCTCTACATATATCATGCTTTGTTTTGGTATCAATAAGTCAATAATTGTATCATATTATTATAGCTTAATCTTGGTGGGAAAACCTTTTATTGATTAATTTGTAAAATTCTATGATATATGATTTGTTACTATAGACCCGAATTTCGCTTTTCGGCATCTTCAGGCAATATATCACACTGATGTCACAATCAACCATTGATTTTTTCAAGGTGTTAACTGTCATTTCTTGGTGCAAATACATGATATTTTATATTAAAAAGCACATTTTCTTAGTATATATTTCCACATTATATTTTGTGAATTTACACATTATAAGTACTTTCCTGTAAATTGTTTCCTAGTTCTTAAACCCATGGTTTTGTTTACATGCTACCTTTAACTCAAACATTATGTGTAAATAGACTAACTTGTAAATTGTATTTATTATCAGTTTACAATGCTCACGATGAGCGAAACCGGTCCTGATAAAAAAATATATTGTGGAAATAAGTAATAAAAAATGTGTTTTTATTATTTAAAACATTGAATACCTTCGGTCGAAATCATTAATTACAAAGAAAATAATTGTTTATTTGTGTATTATATAACTGTTACACAATTTTTCAAAAATATTTGTCTTAAAAACACACTTTCTTCTTAATAAAAATTAACTTATATTTGAAAGTCAGGCCTTAGGATATTAAACATTCTGAAATACTTTGATCAGTGAAAATAAAATTGGAAAGTCTTTGTATGCTTTATGTATAGGCACTAGACTGATAAGGGAAAAAACATTGAAATGCAAATTTTGTGTCTCACAAGAGCTTTATAAAAGCACCTATCCAGGAAGCTTTTTACACCTAAAAAATGTTCTTTCGACGCTATTCAAATGATGTAAGCTTCTTTGGAATCATAACAAGATTTATGATCTTTTTAACATTACATATTGTATACAACATTTTTTTTCATTTTGTCATTGTAAGAATCAGTTTAATAAATGAACATTTGAGGAGTAATCAATTATTGAGTTTCTGTGGCCGAGTGATAAGAGTTTGCCTCGAACAATTAGACGGCACTTCCACGCTCATATCCCAGCAGTGTAAAAAATTAAAAAAATATTAGATCACGTCTAAACTAAATATCTCACGTAGTGTTAATTATTTTTTTATGTTATCTACCAAAAGTGCTTGATGGAATTTCAATATCAAATTTGAAATGTGAAATATTTGTACGATTCTACATGTTTTGTCACAAACGATACGTGTATCACCTTTATGGCATCTTCAGCCATTCTATCACGCAAACGCGTTGACGGTATGCAGTTAGACTTTTGATGTAAATGTTTATTGATTAAATAATTCTGAAATTAAGAAGAATAACTTCGGGGAAAATTTTTTCATCAAATTATGAACATTTAAGCTTTTAAATGCCGGGAGGTATTCATAAGGCGAAACCCGAACGACCGGCACTTAAAAGCTAAACCTAGAAAACACACTTATTTGGTTAATTATTCTTGAAAATGTTTTACGTCTCATTATTTCCCCATTTTTCCAACAGATATACTGTGCCTTTAAAATATTTGATTATTCAAAAAAAAAAAAAACAAACTTGGGTAGGTATTAAGTACATCACGTATACTCGTTCATTTTCTTTGGCTGGCCTGCCGTGCACGAATTTATAGAGCACAAAATTATGACATTTAAAGGGTTAAATGATTGATAATGCCTTCGATAAACGAAACGGTTTCCGATATTGATATGTAAAATTGTGGAAATATTAGTTAAAATTACTTTTCAATATTTCATTTTTACGTAGTGATTTCATTTGATACTTGTTTAATTTCTAATTTCATCATTATAAATGATTTTCAAAGGGTGAAGTTCTTGGAATTTTATCAAATATTGTTTATTATTTTAAATGTCAAGACATTCATATTAAAATCCCAGCTAAGTTCATATGTGACCTCGTTTTCTTAAAGTCTTTATTAAACATCGTTAGCATTTAAGATTCCTTTAGAAATAATCTAAAATATTTTGTCATTTTACATTGTTTATCATAAAATCAGCACAGCTATTCGCGACATTTTTGTCTTAGTACTCTCAAGGCAACCCTCTCTACGTAACTTGATATAATACACGAACGTGCTCAAATTGCGTAGCCTTGTTCCCAATTTTCAAAGAAATATTTCACAAAATAGACTGTTAAAATATGTTTAATTTTGTATCCCAATAGGTTCCATCAGTTATACCATTTAACATTTCTAACGCTTAGTTCGTTTTTTTCTTACGCAATAATGACGCAAAGATACAGAATGATGGAAAAGAAAATATTTTAAGAATCTTGTTCTAGTGTATTCTTAAACTAACTGACGACCCGGGCTACGCTTTTTGGCCACTTTTGGCATTGTATCATACAGAAGCAACATTATTGACAGTTTGAGTTATATCATAGAATGTCTGAGATACTGAAAGTTGAAGCCAGAGTCGTAATTGACGAAACATGTGGAATTTTACAAAGCTTCATTTTAATAAATAAATTCTATCAAGCAACTCCAATCTATAACTATATCAAAAATACATTATTTTATTAAAACAAGCTGTTCGTTTATTAATTATAATTGCGAAAATCCGTTGATTAAATTGGCATTCACTTGGTAGAACTCCATTATAACACGGTGAAAAAATGGCAATGTTTAGCTCTACAAAATTTTATAGAACTAAAATACATTGCTATTTTTTCACCGTGTGAAAATCCGTCTTTATCGAATTGATACAATTGTCTCCATATACCACAAATACATAGTGTTAATTGAATTTAATTCGTTTAAAATAGTTTGTTGTCAATTAAGAAAATAAAATAACTTTCAAAGCACCGATTGCAAAAGCTATACTAAAACGAGTTTAATTTCACAGAATTCAAAGAGATACAATACACAATTATATACTTTGTTTTTCCTTTCTAGAATGTCTTTGTATAGTTCAATAAACCATTTTTGATAGGTGGTACACCTTTGAGATTTTAATTTTTCTCATTAAAAGCATACAAACTAAATTGATGTTATTCGTAGAATTAACTTTATAATTACTAAGTAGACTGAGAGAGTATTTTTGGTGAACTCAAAGCTTTTAGCTGGACAGTTCATAATACACTTATAAGCTCTGTCTTACCTTGTCTTAAATAGTCTGATATACATACTGAGGCATATTTTATTTTAATTATTTTCTTATTATGCTAGTTGATCTAAGAATTGTAGCTAATATTTTGTGTATTAAAAGGCATCTTCACAAGTTCAAAAACTATAGTGCTGCCTGACAAGTACAAACAGAATACCTATTATATCGCATGACTATATATATATATTATCTGCCATGGATAAAATATTGTATTTCAAACAATCGGTTTTCTTATTTTTTACATTATCAAAAACAACGATTTTTTATAATTGCATATTAAATATTGTTGTACAGAAAATATAAATTTTTCAATAAAACAGTGTTTAAGTTTGAATTGCTGCCATTTTTTACGATTCCACATATTTTGTCACTAACGATCCGGGTTACGTCTTTCGGCATCTTCAAGCATTCTATCACATGGATGCAACGAAACTGACGCACAATAAACAGTTTTTAAAACATAATTTCCACCCAACAACCTTGAAGAACCGACTATTTTTTCTGAGTTGAATAACCTAATACGTGCCACTAGACTTAATACTTTATTTTGTCAAAGCACTAAAGTATTTTTGTGATTTCATTGAAAGTATATTTCAATTACAGAACCAATCGTGTTGCACTTTGAAACCCCTCTAAATCCTTGTATTGCACTTAGTCTGGACACACTCTTATTTGTAATGAAAAGTCTGTTCAGTTGTTTATTGCATCGCTTTGGTTCAATATATGTATTTTATTTTTCATTCATTCATAATAATTGTATCGATAACGTGCTATTAAGTTTATTTCAAAATAAAGTATTAGGTGACTTTTTCGCAAATATATTTTCGCTTAACAAATTACCACAGGCCAAAAATATCTTTAAATATATTTACTAATTGACTCATCAGTATAGAAAATTTGAAATATTACATATATATATTATTATAAGATTTATCATATTTTTATTCGTAAAGTTAAAATTATATTCAAATATTTTTTCAACAACTTTTTAACCATATCCGTTCCATTCTCAGATAATATTGCCACAATACCTGAAATTTTCTATATCCCTCTTGAGTCTATTTACTTCCACCTATAGCACTCCAGTGTGCCTTAGTTTCACCGAGTATATATTTTAGATTGTCGTAAGCGGCTTTCAAGGGAAATGGAATCCACCCGGTTGATAAAAGAGATGGACATGTCTCAGGTTCCTTTGGGAATATCTATATCAGATGTAAGCTTTATCGTTACTTTTAAAGGTTATTGATTATTCAATATCTACTTCATCAAAATAACCTGATATGATTTGACAAAATACAATTTTAATTGTCTCTGCAACAGTGTTGGCACAAGTGGTCTGCACGGGTACTAGCTTGACCCGCGAACTGGACCCGATCAAAGAAATTCGAATTCGGGCCTAGACTGTGTTTTGGTATACATTTTTTGTTTTTGAATCAAAAACTGTATACGTGACAAAACTTTTTTTTATATTAATCATTAATTATCATAAGTTCAATAAAATTGATATTTTTTATATTTGACAAAAGTAATTGCGGGAATCAAATTAAGTTCGTGTAGTAAGTGTCATTGAAAGATCCGGGCCACGTCGGGTCGGGCCTCAAATTTCCAGGTTTTGTCTTAGTGTTTTTATCAGTTTTGACCTGTTCAGACATTTAGGTGGCATATGTTAGCCTGATCATCCGAATAGCCTGATCATCCGAATCAACAACAGATATCAGCTTCAGCTCCTTCAAGTGTATGCACCCACACAGAGCTATTCTGACGAAGAAGTAGAAGAGCTATACGAAGAAATTTTATCATTGAAAAACAAACGTAAGTGCTACTTCAACGTTATAATGGGCGATTTTAACTCACGAATTGGATCTCATCAACAAGACGATGTTGCGGTTGGGCGCTTTGGACATGGACGAAGAGATGGCAGAGGTGACATGCTTGTGGAATTTGCGGAAAGCAACAACCTCCACATCATGAACTCCTTTTTTAAGAAAAAACCATCTCGAAAATGGACATGGAGAAGCCCGACAGGAGGAACCAGCGAGATCGACTTTATACTAACCGACAGGAAAAATATGTTTCTTGACTGCACGGTTCTCAACCGATTTAATACCGGCAGTGACCACCGAATGGTGAGGAGTAAAGTACGATTTGACATCATCCATGAGAGATCCAAACTGATGAAGAAACCCAAGGCTCCCATACACTTGAAGGAAAAAGCTGAATTTCAGAAAGAGCTGGAATATAGACTTGTAGCCTTCTATATGGATAATGATATGATAACCCTATCAAGTGCGGATGACATTACTAATATGATTCTAGAATCTGGAAAATCGTCAGAAAATGTTACTTCCACAACTATACAGCCGAAAAAACTTACAGGAGACACATTACTCCTAATGAAACAACGAAGGGAAACAAAAAGTCACTTGCAAGCCGCAAATGACCCTGAATACTCTGCCTTATGCAAAACGCTTCGGAGGAATATTCGTAGGGACCTTCGTAAATTCAATATGAGGATGGTGCAGGAAACTGTAGAAGCAGGACGAAGCCTAAACAAAAACAAACAGCATCTGGCAATAGGGAAAAAGCAAATAACGGCACTTAAAGGACATGACGGCACAGTTATACGAAACTGGGAACACTTGCTGAATAGAGTGGTGGAATTCTACAGTGACCTCTATAGGGAGGAAACTGACAAAACTAAAAGCAATTTAGATACTAGTAAAGGAGAAGATGATGAAACCCTACTTCCTGAAATCACTACATGGGAGGTAGAGCATGCTATAATGAGCATGAAAAGTAGGAAAGCGCCAGGAGAAGATGGACTAACAATTGATATTCTGAAGAGAGCTGGAAAGACTGTGAATGAAGTGCTTGCACGGTTGTTCACAACCTGTCTCTATGAGGAAAATATTCCAGACTCATGGAAAAATGCTTCCATCATCATCCTTCATAAGAAAGGAGACCCTGAAGATCTAAAAAATTATAGGCCTATAAGTCTATTGCCGGTCCTGTACAAAACCTTTACAAAGATACTTTCTAGACGCCTGGAAGCATCTCTCGACGAGAACCAACCTAGAGAACAAGCAGGTTTCAGAAGAGGCTTTAGTACAATGGACCATATACAGGTTGTTAGGGAAGTCATTGAGAGACACCAAGAATACAGACTGCCACTCTACCTTGGTTTTATAGACTATGAAAAGGCATTCGATTCAGTTAAGAAATCATCCATCATAGATGCCCTATATAGCCAAGGAATTCCCAGTAAATATATACCACGGAGCAACAGCAAATGTCAAGCTACACAAGCCGTCACGTAAGTTTATCATTAGCAAAGGGGTCCGCCAAGGCGATACAATATCACCAAAGTTATTCACCGCCACCCTTGAGAATATATTCAGGAAACTTGACTGGGAGAATAAAGGTGTGCCAATCAATGGTGAATTCCTCAGTCACTTGCGATTTGCAGATGATATTGTCATCCTCGCAACAGACCCAAATGACCTTCAGAATAGGATGCAGGAACTCGCGAACGAAAGCCAAACTGTAGGTCTGAAGATGAACATAGCAAAAACAAAAGTTATGATAAACTGCTTTGCCCAACCAAAGGCTATCCATATAAATGGCGCCGAAATCGAGAGGGTACATAGCTATGTTTATCTTGGACAACAGATGTCTATAAACGGAGGCATGTTCGACGAAGTTATCCGCAGATCAAAACTAGCATGGAGTGCATTCGGACGCCTGAACATTATCTTCAAAAGCGACCTGCCACCATGCCTAAAGCGAAAAGTCTTCAACCAATGTGTACTACCAGTGCTGACGTATGCATCTGAAACATGGACCCTTAACGCAAAGGAAATCCAAAAATTAAGAGTAACACAACGAAGCATGGAAAGATGCATGTTGGGCATAACGAGAAGAGATCGCAAGAGAAACCAGTGGATAAGGGAGCAGACAAGGGTACGTGATGTAGTAGATGTCGCCAAACAGATAAAATGGCAATGGGCTGGACACATAGCACAACGAATAGACAACCGTTGGACGAATGCGGTCATACAGTGGTATCCAAGAAACGTTAAAAGACCACAGGGCCGCCCTAAGACCCGATGGTTAGACGAGCTAACCAAGTTCGGAGGTAATACGTGGCAACGAATAACTAAGGACAGAGAAGAATGGAGAAAGCAGGGGGAGGCCTTCATCCAGCAGTGGATCGAACCCGGCTGATGATGATGATGATGATGTTATATATAAATATATTGAATTTTTTATCGTCAGCTTGAGTTAATACATTATTGAGACACATAAATATATTATAAACTTGATATTGAGACAAAAATGTAGCATTCAAATTTAAAATTTACAATCCAGTATTTATTTTGTAAGCATTTTTTTTTTTGTATGATTATCGATTTTTTCTAAGCCAGATGCGTCACGTGTTTGTTCGATAAATAATTCAAAATAATAAATATGAACGATATTAAAAATACCTCAAATTGCTAAAATTGTGCAAAAAAGCACAGATAAATATTTCAGTCGACTCAAATTTGATAATTATTTTATATCTGACATTTTCCTTACAATCACTTACTATCGCGTAATTTTCTTTATATAACAATCTTTGCTCGGGTAAAAGAAACACAAAGCAATAAAAAAATTAATCAGCAATAAAATTTTATGTTTAAAATCTGAAGAACACTGAAATCTTAACTGAGATTAATTGCTCGATGACATTTTCCTTTCAGTATTACTCCAATAGTAATGAAATACGGCTCAGATATGGTAGTTGTGTAATCTGCCATATACATTTGTGATGATTGAAATCAAGTATATACCGATTACGAGTAAGGAACAATTAAAAGGGAGGAAATCAATTCACCAAGGTAATAAAGACCGAAAGGGAATCTACGGTATGTCACTAAAAAAAGCTTGGTATTAATAAATTAATTTTATTCATAAGGAAAGTTACTTCACAAAATATATGTTTCTTGTCTTCATAGTGCAAATTTCTTGCAACTTTATTTATTATATTATATTTCTGACAGAAGAAAGCGATATGTCATTTTCTATAAAATAAAATTATTAACTCGATAAGCACGACAAAAACATACTATTATATTAAATATTTTAAGAAATATCGCGAGTCATGGAAATCACATAAACAGGAAGTGAAAACTGATTATTTTTATTCTAACATGTTTTTATTGTGTATACATTAAATGCAATTATCGGATAGCTGGAAAATACTAAAAGCATTCTGAACTTTTTTTGAAACAGAATAGGATGGAAAATAAAATATTCTTAAAACTGATAATATAAGAAAGAAAATTTCGTCTGGTTTTAATATTCTTGAATAAAGCAAGATTTAATAGAAGTTATTCATTTTATTATGTTTTTTTTCGACGCTTTTAAGTGACATACAGTCAACGTAACTGCATTGATCTTTATACAATATATCAAACTCAAAACGTCTCACAATACAACAAAGTGAAATTGATTTTCCAAGTAAAGCAGCTAGAGGTTATTATCTTTTTAAAGCTTTCACAGTTCCATTTAAAATATTTCAAAGCTTTTAAGGCACTGTAATAACTCACCACAGAAAAAATTCTTTTTATGAACACATGCTTTTTAAATGACCATTTCAATTAACAAATCTAGAGGTAACAAGCAATTATTTGGTTGAAAAAACCTATTTTTTTTAATTTCACTCAGCTTAAATAATTCAATAAATCATGTTTTAAATAACATTTTTTAACTTTTCCAACTAAGTTAGCCAAGAACTTTGAATTAATCGTTCGAATTTTTGGACTAGTTTTTGACAGTTTTGTGGTTTTTGACTCCTAAATTAGCGGAGTTTAGTATTGAATAATTCCAGCAGCTTTTTCTTTCAGGTGATCTTGTAACATTTCACATAAAACTATTTTTATAAGTTTGTAAGATATTCTGTAATTTTGGAAAATATTACAAAGTATTCGGAACAAAACGGAATAACGTCAAAAGTGACTAATTTTAAAGTTAATTTTAATCCCCACTTGAATTTTTTTACCTGTTTCAAATTTTATTAACAATTTTTTATTTTTAGAAACAGATTGTAATCTTCACGATCATTCAGTTTTATGTACAATTTTTTTTTTCATATAAAAAGCATAAAATCAAAAATTAAGTACAAATTTACTTTTTTTAACTGACTGCTCGCAACGCCTACGAATTTCCTAAAAGTTATTAAGTTTTCTGAAAAAATTCACAATTTTTAGTTCTCGGACTTAAGTTTGTTTTTGAATGAATGTAATCAGTAGTCTTTATGTAAATCCGTTCTAAGTATTTAGTTTTTTTCCGTAATAAATTGAAAAATAAAATTTTCGTCGTAGTATTGAAATATACGCCCACAAAGCTTCGTGATGTTGAAATAAAATTAATTAAAAATGTTTGGTCGCTTTGAAAATCGAACGAAAATTTTCAAAACATCAAAAGGTTTATATTCAATATTAAATATCATTATATGAGTTTATATAATATTAGATATGCTTTATATCGATATTTTATAACGTACTGTTCAACCGGTAGACTGCCAATAGCGTCTTAAAACGGAACGCCGGTTATACAAAATTGCGTTAAAATTATACGAGAATTCGCTTACGCTAATCATTTGTTTAAAATATGTAAATGTGCTGAAAACACAAAAAAATCCATAGAGGATATTGTCAGAATTGAAAAAGAGTTGTTTTTTTAGTATTTGAAAGGAGATTTTTTAATCAAATAAAAGGGCTAAAATAATGTGTTTGATGAAGTTAAAAATACACAGCTATTAAAATTAAGCCAACGTACATTTCCTCTAAATTGATTGAATTAACATTTGGGTAGTATAACTCCATTATTAAGCTGTGAAAATAAAAGCAATCTATTTCAATTCCACAAAAATTTAAGGTATATAGTTGATAGCTATTTCTCGCTTACGCCCTCAGTAGAACTATGGTTTATGATTTTATAATGTGATATTTCATATTGGAGACAGTATCTAGAATTAGGAAAAATATGGTGTTTGGGAATAAGTTATGAAGACAGCAAAGGGTGAATGATTTTTCGTGGAGAATTTAAAAAAAAAATGTCTCAAAATTTTAAGCGTATTGAAGCACTTTGAATATTTATGAAACCAATATGTTACCGTTCATGAATGGGTTGCTAGTCAAAGTTGCTTAGAATAACTATGTTGGTGGATTGAGTGAAATTTTTGCTTAAAAAGTCTTGTACTATTAGTCTTCTTGTGAACTTGTTCAATGATGTCTTATTTTGCCAAGCTTGTGGTCAAAAGACAAACATGTCTTGAAGGAAGAAAAAATCACTGCCATTTGTTTATTTACAGGGGCTAAGCTTCAAAATAAGCTTTTGAGTATAAGCTATTTTCTCGAATACTCGAAAAAGCTCAGATACAGAGCTTTCAAGTAACGTTGATAATTTTCTGTATGTTTGTTTTTCATAATTACCAAATGAATAGTCAGTCTCTAAATTCTGCTAATAACTAACGTTCTTTAGACTCCTTTATATCCCATTATCTAATTCCTTAGGTTTTTACGTAGTTTTTTTTCATAAGAAGCTTTTAATTATAAATATGCTATCTTTTTCGGCATTTGCGCAAACTTTCTTGAAAAATTCTATCAAGTATTGTTTGTATTCATAAAATAATGTAGTCCTTTAAGCAAGTGTTCAACGATTTCATTAGGTCATTAAAATTGGTTGTTTGTCACGCGTGTAAATCTGTGACAGAATGCCTGAAAATGTCGAAACGTGATATGCAAGAAGTTAGTAAAAAAAACATGTGGAAGCGTATAAAAGATCAACAGTTAAATTTTTATGTGTTATTTATTCTTAGTAGCGAATTTTTTACGCTATTGTAGAATGAGTGCTTTTTTTAAATTATTATAAAAATTGAATGATTTGGTAAAATAGACAATTACAATGACAGAATTTTCCTTTCAGTATTAAACTAATTTTCTTTGTCAGTAATATTCTTAATTGTTATAATATAACTCGATCGATGGCTTACGGTTTTAGCTGTCAAGCACCTATGCTAATATTTTTGATAAGGTTCTTTAGTGTGTGATTGGTATTTATTTAGTTTTGCAAAATGAATTGCGGTCATATGTCATTTGAAATTTCACGTCAGTGTGACAGTAATTAGCGGTTTCTTGCTGCAAAGCGTGTACACTGGGTAACTGATCCCACAAGGATATATGACACTGAGTTATAACAGCTACTATTCAAATAAAAAATAATACAATGATTAAGCTCTATAAGGATTTATTGTTGTTTTCGTAATTGGAAAATCGATTTGAAACTAACCAATTGTTTTGAAAATTAATTATTTGAATAACAAAATCATCAATAAAAGAAAAATAAATTGGAAAATAAATTATTTTCTAATTACGATGTTTATTATCATTTGCATCAGAAACATATGTTTTTTTTCAAATTTTAATTATAAGAGTTTCACCTTTAGACATTCAGATGCAACAGAACGTACACACAATAAACAGTTAATATCGGTTATATACTAGAGTTATTAATTGTAAAGGAAAAACACAGACCCAAGGGCTAGAATCTAATCGTTCATGTGTAAAAAACTTTAAAAACTATTTTTTTTAATTTGATTATAATGCCAATTAATTTTATTTGTTTTTTATACACCCTTAATACTGTTGATGAAAATATTTTACGACAAAAAATAATCAAATACAATTTGGTGATTTTAAGCTTAGTGACACCTATGTATTTACTTCAAATTGGTGGGTAATCATAGAATTAAACAACAGGTGACTTAATGTAGGATTACAATTTGCGAGAATGCCGGCTTATTAAACTTATTACACGTAGGAGATATAACAAGTGGGAATTGAGAAGATTCACCTGATTGTTAAGAGTGTAAATTGAATTTAATTGATCTTTGACTATTTCAAAAAAAAAAAATCACTTATGATCTTTAGTAATTTATTGTCATTCTTGATATTTGAATTCCTTGAAGCACTTTCAGTCAGTATCATAAATAGCATTTTTTTCATTAATGATTCACAATGTGCTCAATTTTGTATCTGGAATATTTTTTTAATAAGAAAACGTATTCTACAATATTCTTTAAATAGTTTTTCTGTCTTAGTTGTGAGTAAAACAGTACTAGGCCAAAAATTAAATAGTTCTCTTTACTGACTTCGAATACTGTATTTTATTATTTCGTAAAATATTGAAATGTAAACTTTTCTTCTCATGCCGAAAAATTTTCATATCGTAATTTAAATTATTATTTTAAATGATTTTTCGAAAGCTTTTTATATGATGCTATGTTATGATATCATACAAAATATAAGAGTTTTTAAAATGAAACGAAATTTTGTTTACACAAATATTTACATGAATGAATGGTTCACTTCGTTAACGCTATAAAACCTTAAGTATTTACCCAATACACAAACAATATTCAATTAACAAAGTATTTTGTGGAAGATCATTTTCATATACTCTATTAATTAAATTATTTTCATCGGTAAATTTTATATGAGATATATTCTACCTGGAAAGAACACATTTTCTACAGAATTCGATTGAAGTATGAGAATTTAACAGAGCTTAAGATGTTGTATAACGGAGTGCTTTCGAAAGAAACTGTTTTATTTGAAAGCTTTGAGTGTTCATGAACCCTACATCAAATAATTAAGATGAAGTAATCAAATTTGTTTACGTAACATTATATATTTAAAGGGACGGTTACCTGAAATTTGATTGCGTTAATGGAGGCTTAATTGATTATTTAAAGTGTCTGCAAAATGGTAAAAACAAACTTATAAAGACAGTTTTATGTAGCTAAAAACAATTATAAAAGACCAAGCTATCTTTGTAAATAGAAGACGTATGCCAATCATTGACAAAAATCGAAAGATTAAATAAACAAGCTTTTTTACACACTGCAATTTAAAAAAATCGTTATGATCAACGTCGCTAAAAGGGAGAATATGAAAATGGTATAAAACATTATCGTGTTTTAAAACATTTTTATAAAATATTTCCCCAATTCGCGGATATATTTTATTTGCAACAACACCGTCAACAGAGATGTGGTTCTGAAAACAGTTCACGACCACATCGAAAAAATTCTACGATTGAAATGGATACATTATTATACCTTAGGACTAAAATGAGGTATAACAGATATATCATATACACGTTACATAAAATTACAAATTACATGTTCATTGCTTTTACAACGTCAAAATATTTAAACACCTAATGTCGGAAATTCAAGAAATAAACAACAAAACAAATAATAAGGATGGCAAGAAAGTCAACCAAGCCAACTCATGACAAATCTACTTTAATACATTAAAAAATAGTATTCACTTAAAATAAAGAAGTAAATTAAAATAAAAGTAAATAAAAAAAATTCGCTCAAGTAAACAAGTCTCAAATTCGATTTATTTTTATTGATTATATTACATTCTTATTAGAATAAATTATTCCACGAACAACTAAGTTTCTCTAATTTTCTCTTGGTATATCTCTTAGATATTGATGTCTTTGAAAAAGTATAGGCTTTATTTACAAAGTATTTTCAACTTTTTTTGACAAAATATTTTTTTTCTGTTTTTTTTTGTTATCATGAATTTTCAATTAATTTTTTCTCCACTCATTTATGTTATATCTGTGAACGATCACAGTGCTGTAAGCTATAAGACTTCTATATATATTATAGAATGAACTTATCGATTATCAATTTCCATTCATCATATTATAATTTCCCTTCATGTGTTACAAAATGTAAATTGTTTTTCCGAACAGTTTTCGTGCTATATTCAATTTCCTCCGACTAAGTTACTAAACAATTGAATTATTTTTGTGTAAAATCGTAATTTATCAATGCTCTTTTTAACTTCTTAGCAAAGTAAAAGCTGCAAAAGATTCTCTATATGTTAGTAACATCTTTGAGAAGTTAACTTCCGTTCACGACCTTTCTTAAGCCTAGTTGGATCGCCGTCAACTGGAAAGCGTTTATTGAAAACTTTTCGAGTCTATTCTGTCATAAAAATATATCAGTACATATAGGATATTGCGTGGAGAGCTTTTCAACTCTATCTGGTTGTAATTCTAATAAAAAAAATTCGACAGCTCATATTTGTTAGTTTTGAATATAAAATGTAACATATTTATTACAAGAAATATTTGTAGGCCAAAGCGTATACAGCTATTGATCAAATTTAAATAATTGTACGATTCTACATGTTTAGTAATTAACGACTTGGATTTCACCTTTCCGCATCTTCAAGCATTCTATCAAACTGGAACTGTGACTGAAAAGCGGAAAAAGAAAGGAAAAACTAAAGACAAAACATGGAATCGTAAAAAGTTTCAAGAATTCAAATTTGATATTGAAATTTCATCAAGTACATTCAGTCGATACTATAAATTGTTGATCAGATAATCAATTGATCATGCTCGCAATCAGCAAAACTGGTCTTGATTATCTATCATAAAAAAATCTTATCATTCTTATCATGAAAAAAAAACATGAACAATAATGTTTTATTTTTAAGAAAAGTAAGAGTATGTCTGTTTGTTCGTCACTGGTACTTCTCCCAAACACTAGGCAGAAGTGACGTAAAATTTTCATATCATATTTTGACTGACATTATAAGGTCAACTATGCTTTTTCAAAGAATTGAAGGTATGAATTAATAAAAGATATTTGGTCATTATAATCAACGTTATTAAACATGAAAATACAATATCATAATCGTCCGGATTACATGATGATCTTTCTACAAAAACGATTTCAATATAGGCCAAACTAGATATTAAAAAAACATTTTTTTTTTTACACTAAAATATTTATTTTGTATTCTAATATTGATCAAAATATTATTTTCATTTAAAAAAAGACGAAAATGCATAGTCGGTTCCCAAAAGTTCGTTGCAATGTTGCCTTTTAATTAAGATTAAAAAAACGTTTATTTTTTTAAATAAAATTAATAAAAAATTTAAATGTTATTTTTTTTCCAATTTCAAAACAGCCATATTATTTTACACAAAATATAGCGGGCCTTAAAAATATAGTTCAACAAAATTTGTTAAAAAAGAGGTGAATTTTAAATTAAGTAACCCATTTCCTAACTAATAACAATCAAATTATAAATTTAAATACATTTCTTATTCCGACCCTTTTATGGAAAAGGTTAACTTTGTTAAGAATGCTAATAGAAACGTTACGTTATATTGATTCCGTAACTTGATTATCAATTTAAATGTTGTTTCAATTAATTCCTGAAAAAATGGTTGTTTCGGAATGATTAGCCTAAATGTATTTAAGATATAGTTATGTTGAAAAATGCGAAACTGTATAGTATTTATCAAAAAAAGTATTAAAAAAAGAATATTTCCGAATAATTGATCTCGTAATTAAGCTGAATAAAAAGAACCAAATTCATTTTCTTCACAATCAAGTTCCAACCACCAAAATAATTCAACATTTTCTTTCAAATATGTCACTCATTAAGTTATGTTAACTATCACTCCTTGGTTGAAAAGTTAATTTCAATAACATGAACACAATTTTAGAATCATTTTAACTGTTTAATGTTGTTATAATCAGGGAAAATTTTGAGTTACATATTAATATCTATAGAAAAATCAAAAACTTTAAGACTGAAGATGAAATATGTATCTAACTGAAAAAAAATATTTATGATATAAACTAAAGGTGCCCGATGGAATTTCAATATCAAACATGAATTAATTTATGATATTAACTGAAGGTGCTTGATGGAATTTCAATATCAAATTTGAATCGTTCCAACTTTGTTCGATTCCACTAATGAACCGGGTTTGTTCGTCAACTCTGTTGTATCCGTGTGATAGAATGCCTGAAGATACCGAAAGCCGAAACCCGTTTAAATATTATATGATTTCATATGTTTTGTCAATGACGACCCGGGTTTTGCCTTTCGGTGTCTTCAGGCATTCTATACAATTGACTAAATATTAAGTCAAAATAGCTATCAACTGTACAGCATTTAAATTTTGGTGAACTAAAATACAATGATATTTTTTCACTGTGGTGAAATATATTTTTTTTAATATGGCATGAAATTTTGATGTCAGAAAAGTAAATACGGATTTAAGAAAATCGATAAGCTGTGTGACTATGAAGCTTTCAATAAGAAAAACTCAATAGACAAATTATTCCGCTATTTACACATATCCTACATAAAAAATAATTAAAAAGTCTTGCCGTAAATTTCAATTGCTTACTATAGTTTTAAGCGATTATTTAAAGTGTTTATTCATCGTCTAAGCACAAAAATCATCTCAAAGTTTACTGAAATAATTTTAGACAATATTTGAATTGGCAAATAATCAAAATTATACTGAAGCGTGGAATAAATTTTGCATGCATTTACTTAGGCAGAAATTGCAATGTTTGCTTAACCCAGTTACAAAAAGTGAATTATTTAATTAAAACAGTTTTGTTTGCAAAACAGATTATGTGACACTAAGAAACCGACATTATATTATGATAAAAATCATGAAACTTTTCTTATTTTAAAACTGTTAGTTTTATAACGTATGTTTGAATTGAAACGGATATATGCTTTTATGACGAAATATTTTTACTTTGTTTGATAACGGTAATATACAATATATATCATACATAGTAATATATCATATATTAGGTCGAGTCATAAAAAAAGGCAGGGCAGGCTGCGACTGTTGTAACTGTTCACACACAATGGGATATTTCTGGATATTGGGCTTGTATTTTTGCTTCACAAGTAGGACTTGGTCAGTCTATAGATAACTTTCTTAGAGTGCACACGTTATATAGTTGTTTTTTTTTGCCTTTAAAATGGAGGGAAAAAATTACATATTCGACATGTGATGTTTTGGGAATTTAAACATGGAAATAGTGCTGCAGCTACGGCTCAAAAACTATGCAGTGTGTCCTCCTTATCCTAATATCTTTCACCAAGGACTGATAACTGATCGGACAGTAAGAAATTGGTTTGTCAAATACAGTTCTGGAGATATGACCTTGAAAAATGAACCAAGAACGGGTCGCCCTTCTGACTTCATATATTACATAGTTTTCAAATGCCTTGAATTGAATTATAAAAGTTTTTAAATTTTTTGATACAAATCTCTCTTCACTGATATGAAATCTGATTGATTAATACTGTTATTAACAATTTCATGTACTTTTTTAGCTTTTAAAAAATATTAAAAATATACATAATTACACGTTCTATCACATCCAACTCCATTCATTTTTTAAATACAGAGTAAAAAATAAATCTAATTCATACGACTTAATTAATCCTATCGTCTTTTAGTTCTACAAAATTATTTTTAACAAATATAGTTGATAGCTATTTCGGCATTTTACACACTTCCAGAAGGACCACTTCCGTCCCACACATAATCTTATTGTCATAGACACCTATTGTCTCATTTAGAATTTTGAAAATTTAGTGTCATTGTGTTTAAATAACAAGCTAGGCCGTTGGAAAAGGAGAGAGGATGTGTTGTGTGCCTTTTCTGCACAGCTACATATAGATAAGCAAATGTTAGTTTAAGCATAGTTCTGACGATGGCGTGAGCCGAAATAGCTATCAACTATATTTGTTAAAAATAATTTTGTAGAACTAAAATACATTGCTATTTTTTCACCGTGTTATAATGGAGTTCTACCAAGTGAATGCCAATTCAATCAATAATCCTATCGTATTTTTCCCAAAAAATATCTTCCGAGTAAATTCTAAGAATATTCTTAAAAACGATTCTTTTTGAGATAACATGGTTATAATTATATGCTTAAAGAAAATTCTTTCAATATGATACAAAGCTGACAATCATTTCATAAAAGAAAAAAACATAGTGTTTATATCCACTTATCTAATTTATATTTGAAAGCAAAAAACTAACATCCTTACTTTTAGAAGTTTTTCAGCCTTCTAAGTGTATTACCACCATTACTCCAAATCTATTCATCAATATTATGCAGACAATCTTTGCATATACCAAATAGAATATCCTATCCAAACATAATAAATTTTCAGCACACAATCTTAACTGGCTTTATTGGGATATTCAAATATGCTTAGTTGCATAACAAGCAAGTGATTTGTATACATCCTCTCGTATTTTTTCATTCGTTCAACATATGATATAAATTATTTTTTACGTCGGTATTAACATATGTAATATTATGAAAAGCTAACAGTTTCGCCATGATTTGTTTCTTATTAATGCAATTTTTTTAAAGATTATTTTATTATAATTCTAATTAGCGTTTTTAGGTTTATGCTATATTATGTTTTTTAACGATATCTTTCTTAGGTTTGAACCTTCTGTAATTTTTGAATTAGAATAATGTATAACATATTGCACAAATCAAATCTCTTTTCATGTCGAAAATGGAATAACTTTGATGCATTATTTTTTACAAAATTTGTACTGAAGGATTAAAATGTGTTATAAGTGACAAATCAATAATTATTTATTATGATGTAATAAAATGTTTGTTTTGTATATTGTAAATTCCGTGAAATTGATAGTTAAAAAAAAGATTGTGAGTTCTTTTTTTGCACTGATTAATGTAAACTCTACATAATAAGTTTGTAAAGACAATTCTAATATTCTATTCCAAAATGATCTTATTTGTTGTATTGGATGTCTAATAACTTTCAGATCATATTCACAATTTAAGTTTTCCACAATTAATTGACTTGAATTTAAAACTATATAACAACTCGTCTATATTTAAATCGATAATATAATTTTGTCACATAAATTTGCTTACTTCAAATAAGAAATCTGAACAGCTGTTTTTATGTCATTCACCAAACTTCTTCATACAGAAACGTTAAACTAGAATATGAACTTGATTTTGAGTATATTCAAATATAAATAAAATACAAATACACACAGTCCTTTATCTTCTATAATCATGATGATACATTTAAATAACAAAGTAAGGCTTTGAGTTGTATCTATGATATCATGTAATCTCGCTTTATTTTATTTCGCAGCTTTTTATCTAATAAAATAATGCTTCAAATCATTATAACTATATAATAAAAACTTCTTCATAACATCTTTAAAATATCGTCGTTAAACAGAGTTTAAGTGCATTTTGACGTGACAACGTCTTATAAATCGATGAACGCCCGCTGCACGCACGAAAAACATGACTCATTGTCCCGTTTGTCGCGTTACGCCGAAGGCAAGCGTGCGAGCGAGAGCGCGGATAAGCGATAGAGAGGCACGATCGGCCTACCGTTCGGATTGTGCCGCATCTATCTCTCTTCCACTCGATTGGTCGATGCGTCTGAGTAGAAAAGAGACAGCGGCAGCACACAACTTATACACCTACACTACCTACACGTGATCTGCTTACAACTGTTTATAAAGTGAAGTGAAATGTTAATGTGGTTTTCATTGTTTATATTACAACAACAATTGCGGCAATAAAGGTAATTAATTCTTGCATATTAAAAATCTGATTAACGTATAACAAATATACTTTAACAATAAATTATCAACGATTTCTTTCAGAAAAAAATTGTAGACTTCATTTCAGTCCTTCTTCGTATCCATACAAAATAATGATAATTCAATAAAAGTGATTCCATTTTATTCATAAAAGTATGCAATCATTTCATCAATGTTTTCTTATGACGTTGTCACGTTAAACTATCGTCCGTAAACCGACTTTACAGACAACCAATTTTTTCTCTATCTAAATTAACCGCATAATTCAAAGTGCACTTTAGTAATCGCACAAGTGGCGAGTGTAACAATTTCCTTTACATCACATCTCCCATTTATGTAAGCTTTTACGAGCAAGTTCTAGAATGAATAAACTCGTTGTATGCATAAATAAATTTGAATTCATAATAAATATGAATTTCTAACGAAAGATGGAACTGCATTTCGCTTTTATTTTGGTTGTTAAATTTGTACAGAATTGCTTTAAGTATTCATTGCGATGAATAATAGAAAGGTATTCAAATCTTTTTGTTCAGTTTCAAAATGACTGGATACATTATAAATCTTTACGTTTCAATACTGTGATTCATTTCATCTGTTTGTGTTAAAAATATGCTTCTAATGTTATAATAAAGTACAACAATTAAAGTAATAGATGCTCTTGTTATCCATTTAAAATATTCTTTTCCAAAAAAGGATTAATAAAATCATAAAAAGAAAATGGCAATTATAAAACTATAACTTAGCATATTTTAGTATAATTCCGAACAAAAAAGCATGAAACGATTCAAAAGCTACTCTTAGGAAAAATGATTGACCAGTAAATAAAAAATATCATAAATTTAACTGTGAATATCGCAACAAAAACCCCGAGATATAGGACCTAGTGAAAGGGAATTTTATTAATTAGATTTACTGCTCAATTTAATCAGGAAACATCGAACGGTGGAGATGGTCTAAAGATGTTTCTTAGTGAATCAACATACGTGAATGATTCGAATAACACAAAATAATAACTAGAAACTTTAATGTATATTATATTAAAAATAAACTTCTGCAAAATTACTGTTAAGTCCATCGAATATTCAAATAATGTTTTTTTAGTGTAACAGCTACAAACTGAAATATACAATATGAAATATTTGCAGTCTTAATTAATCTAAAATTACAAGTTGATTTTCCCACACGTTATGTATATGCATTTGCTGTTACAAAGCCGCCATCCATAACGTAAAACGGATAAAAAAAGAATCAATTGGACTCTTAGTTTTATCGACCAGATGCAGAACTGCATGAACCAAACTTTAAACAAATGTGCTTTAAAGAGAATAAAGAGAGAAAATGTGGCTTGTTCAGTCGCTTAGCTTAGCTTATTAAGTATCCTGTGTATCTCTGGACTGAAAATCTGCCGTGACAGAGAAATTAATTCTGCTTCGTATCGTCAATCGTCAATCACAATGTAGTATATGTCTTATTGTATAATACTTATCCCGGATGTCGTTCATTCTTCGTGGACTATTATTGTTATATTAATAAATCGTACTAAAAATGATTGGTATTTTTTTTAATAAATATCCAATTCTTTTTTAAATCAATACTGTAAAATTTCGAATCAATTACAAAATTTTTAATTTATTTTTGTATAAGCTTTCATTAAAAATTTGTTGAACTTAACACGGTGAAAAAATAGCAACATATTTTAGTTCTACAAAATTTTGTAAAATACATTGCTATTTTTTCACTCTGTTATAATACAGTTCTACCAAGTAAATGCCAATTCAATCAACAAATTTGTTGAACTTGTTATATTATAATTTGACAGCAAAATTAGGAAAAAAAGATAATCACCTCAGTTAAGAACATTAAATAAGAACACGTTATTATGTAAGTTTAAAAAAATAATGGACTTCTAATAATAAAAAACTTTAAATTTTTAACTCATTTCCAATAACAGCTCAAAGTCCTATTGAAATATGCAGTCCGTTTCTCCTGTTTATTATTGCCAAGATACAAATAGAGCCCAAGCAGTAATGTCCAATGCAATATTGTTTTAATGTTTATCCCATACAACATTGAAAAGTTGGAATATAGGCTTGCATAATAAAATAAGAAGAATTTTAGTTCTCAAAACGTAAATCACTTTTATATAACAAATATGAATGAATAGAGTTAATCGTAAATATAATATTAAAGGGTATATATATAATTAAGTTTATCAATTAGTTGTTGACTACTGACACCGCTAAGGCTTAACAGATCGTCTGTTATCATCAATAAACAAATGTGCCAATACAATAAAATAACTGCTCGACGTGTGGATATTCTTGCGTTGGTTAATATAATTTATTTAGTGTCTATCCACTGATATTAACAAAAACAATGTTTAATTCTTAAAAACGATTTTTAGGGGACATAATTTGGTATTGTTAAAACTAGTAAATAAAACCATACTAAATTATGTTCTAAAAAGATTTGAAACCTTTCTTACAACTTTTATGAAACTAAATATTTTATTATTAAATGGTATTTTAGAAAATGTGTATAAAGTGAAGAAAAAATATATAAATCTACAAGAAGTAGTCGTTATTATTAGCTTTTTTAACAACACGTCATAATTTCACCTATTTTCGCAACTTATTTTTCGGTATAAAGATTGTATAATCCGTTGATTGAATTGGCATTCACTTAGTAGAACTCCGTTATAACATATAAGATAATAATATACAACAATATAAGATAAGCAAATGATCGCTTAAGCATAGTTCTGACGATGGCGTGATCCGAAATAGTTATCAACTATATCTTTAAAAAATATAATTTTGTAGAACTAAAATACATTGCTATTTTTTTTCAATGTCTTATTTTATAATCCCTTTCAACTTTGTGACTCAATTGCTTTGAGATAAATAACAGTTTTTTTTAAATATTTTCATTCACATCTGATATTCAAAAAAAATGTTGGTTATTGTAAATTAAATTAATGTCTTTCATTGTCATTTTAATTTAATCAAGGCAAGAATGTATAAAGACTTTGAATTGATTGAAGCATAAATAAATTGTTAAATAAAATTCCTCGCGCGATAAAAATATCGGCCAATAAACTTTTCAAATACTTCAAAAGTTGCAAACGCTCATTAACGCACTGAAGTTAATTGGTAAATAACCATGAAGGGCTTTGTTTATGCAAACTTTTGCTAAACAAGAAAATTCTTCTAACATTATTTCGAATACAGCATCAATCTTACTAATCAAAAAGCTTGTAATTTTGCAAAAAAGTTTAATGGAATTCCTCAAAAATTAAAAAATATCGCGTAGGCAGAAATTTTGCTGGTCTTGCTATTAAAATATAACTGACTTAAGCTACTCGAAATTGTCTGATTTTATTAAATTTTTACGTGTTTTATCGAAATATTTTCCGCTTTTGTTTTGCATATATTATATTATTATTGAAAATGTGATCGAAAAACAATTTTTACTTGCTGACATAAAAATATCAACAATTTTGGCAATATTGTCGCTGTTGACTGATCAGTTTTTGTGTATCTCTGAAATTGTTTAAGTGATAAGAAATATGTAATAGGTCAACGTTCATATAATTATAATACGTACAAATAAGTGTGATATTCAAAATTAAAGCTTTGTCGCGGATTATCAATATGTTAGTAAATAATTAACATCTTTTTTTGTTAATTCAAAAGTTAAAACATCCGAGGTTTTCTTTACGATATTGATTGAAAGTGCTTAAAGAGATTTGAATATCAAATATGGATTGTTAAAACTTTTGCACAATTCCATACCTTGTCCTTAAAATTTTCCGGTTCCGCATTTCAACATCTTCGGGTATTCTCTCACACAGATGCGATAGAACCAACACACAATAAATAGCTCGCATCGAATATTTACAAGACATATCACACATAAAAAACACAGAACCTAAAGCAAAGGTTCAATAATATATATATTTGAAATAACTATAACCCAAGTCGTGAATGATAATATATATTGAATTGTTATAATTTATGGTATCGACTGAAGGTGTTGTTACAATTTTTAACGATTTCACAGGTTTTCGCCTTTTGACATCTTCGGGCATACTATCACATGGACTCTACAGAACTGACCAGTTCTTCAGACAATGATTTTGTCAATAATTTTATTATTATTAAATTTGTTTAAGCTGCCATTTACCGCTGGCTTTAAGGTGTGCGTTTTCCTGTCATTAGTAACTTTCGTGTGATTCGTGTGATAAAATGCCTGAAGACGCCGAAAGGCGAAACCCGGGTCGTTAGTGGCAAAACATGTGGAATCGTACAAAGTTGTAACAAATTTCAATTGTCATTTCTGTTGCATCCGTGTAATAGAATTTCTGAAAGTGCCGAAAGGCGAAAAATGTGGAATGAAACATTGCACGATTCGTGGCAACAATTCAAATTTAAACACTGTTTTATTGAAACATTTATATTTTCTGTACAACAATATTTAATATGCAAATATAAAAAATCATTGTTTTTGATAATGAAAAAAATAAGAAAACCGATTCTTTGAAATACAATAGTTTATCCATAGCAGATAATATATATGTATATAGTCATGCAATATAATAAGTATTCTGTTTGTACTTGTCAGGCAGCTACTATAGTTTTTGAACTTGTGAAGATGCCTTTTAATACACAAACATTAGCTACAATTCTAAGATCAACTAGCATAATAAAAAAATAATTGAATGTATATCAGACCATTTAAGACAAGGTAAGACAGAGCTTATAAGTTTATGAACTTAAGTTGTAACAAATTTGATTTGTCAGTTCTGTTGCATCCGTATGATAGAATGCCTGAAGATGCCTGAAGGCGAAACCCGGGTCGTCAGCGACAAAACATGTGGAATTATAGAAAATTGTGACAATACAAATTTGATATTGAAATTCCATCAAGCAACTTCAGTCGATATCATAAATAAATTAAAGTGTTCTTTTTTTGTTTTAAATGGCTCTATGACGAAGGCTCGATTAATAGAAACGCAGGCTTTTCTTTTCAGGAAACGCTTGCGCGGTGGTGCGGGGCGGCGGAGCGTGGAGCGGCGGGTAGGGGCTTCAGGGACTATTCGGTGCTGTCGAGGTCAAATCAACGACACACTGGACTCGGAGTCACAGGACCGGACAGCTCCGATTATTCTGGTAAACCTTTTATCCTTCATGCATGAAAGTATTTCGTGCTTGTATAATCTTATGTTTTTTTTTTGAATAATTTCTGTTTCAGTCAACGATACTCAAACTGAGGACCAAATAGCTCTTACGTACGACCCAAAATAGTTATAGTCACCAAATATTTTTTGGCGCTGTATTCAACATGTTTTCAAAATTGCGTTGCGATCGGTCGGTTAGCAAGTGGGTTTTGAGCGGTGCTGCACTGGTGCTGTTTATTGCCAAAATATTTTATTGATTGAATTGGCATTCACTTGGTAGAACTACATTATAACACGGCGAAGACAATAGCACTGCATTTTAGTTCTAAAATTTTTTTTTTTTAATATAGTTGATAGCTATTTCGGCTAACGCCATCGTCAGAACTATACATAGTATTATATTAGCTATTTTTTTCATCGTGTTATTTTACATTTTGTTCTTATGCTGGTAAGTCTTCTTAAATAAATAAATATTCATAAAAAATAAAAAACGTATTATTTTGACGTCATAATACGTATTATACATATGTATGTGTTATATTTACAGTTTAATATTGATATGTTGCGGCCCACGTAGAAAAGCAAAAATCGAATTGCGGCCTTGAAGAAAAAACCTTGAGTATGGCTGGTTTAAGTGAATCAGGCTTGTTTTTTATATTTAGCTTGTAATGTAAAGGTAGATTTTGGTCCATTTTTAGCAATTAAATTCGAAGTAAAATAATTGTACTTTTGTTGTATATTTTAATATCAAGAGTCTAATATTGACATTTTATATAATTTTTAAAATATTCTTTTTGCGCGTTTTCATAAATAAATCAAATTTTGTAAACATGTTCTCGGAATTTAGTAATAAAACTTTTTTACAGTAAATTTTATTTCCCTCATAGAATATATCATACATGAAAGATTATTAAATGTGAGTGTTTATTACTTATATCACTAATCATGAGTGAAAATAGTAATTAATTTTATTATATGTGTATATGTTGAATATATAAGGTGTTTTTTTAGGTATAGAACTTTGAAATGAAATAAAACAAATATGATTTTTTTTAAATAGAGATGAAATTTACTTTATTCGAAAGATAATCTTTGGCATTATAATTTAAATATAATTTCTGGCATATGACGTACAGACCAACGATTCCACCAGCCCATAAAGCACACCAAACAGTCAGTTTTTCTGAATGTAACGGTGTCTCAACATACACTTGAGGATTATCATCACTCCAAATACGGCAGTTTTGTTTATTGACGTATCCATTCAACTAAAAGTGAGCTTCATCGCTAATGGACGTAGTGCGCGGTACGTATATCGAACAGAACCATGATTTAAAAAAAAAACACAATTTGGAAGCGTTGTTCAGTCATCAATCTATTCATGTTAAAATGCCAAATCAAACATATCATAAATCATTTGACAACTGACAAAATGGCCGCCAGAAAAAAAAGTGTTACCAACTTAGAGTTTTATACCTCTAAGAATACACCATATAAATACACCATACTTTTATATTATTGTGACGCAATATCCGTTTATAAATATTATTAATTAATATATTGATTTCAACCATTGAACTTTTATACAATACAAGATAAACTTCTTTAATGAAATTCAATTGACAAAAATATGTACCTCCTGCACACGTATATCCTTTGAAATTATGATGAATGTTTTTTTTTTTAAATTTTATTGGGTATCAATTTTTTTTTAATATCAATTACTGATATTTTTTGCGCAAGTATTACTAAAAAATATGTTTTTATTATTTACACTTTCATGCCATTCTATCAAAAAGTAACAGTCAACATCTTAAAATTGATTTACTCCATCTAATAAAGCATCATAAATATAATATTATAACAACACTCAAAACGAATAAAAAAATAATGAATCGGTGAAAATATCCCATTCAATAATTTCTAGTGACTCAATTTTAACAATAGAGTTTTTTATTAGCTTTGAAACTACTGAAATCACAAACCACTCTCTGAAACTTGTAGTTTGTATATGTCCAAACATCGTTTGTTCAACACTTGAGTTCTATCAATGTATTTGTGGAAGCAAGCCATTGAAGCTGGAATGAACAAGAAAAACTCTGGACTTAGCTAAGACAATAGATACTTGCGTCTGGTATTACAAATAAGGTACTTGACTTTGGGAAAAAACTCGGAAATAAAGGAATGTACAAAGCAGCATTCTTAAATATCAATTGTTGTTGAAAGATATTGGATCCGGCTTGGTTATTTCTTTTCTTTTGACTGTTGAATCATAGCACACTTGGTGGAACTAAAAAACATTGGTGTGTCATAAAAGAAAGCAACGGGTAACGAGGAGTTATAAACGCACAGCGCGGTTGTCTTTTAACGCTCAAAATACAAAAAATAAGTAATTTAATAGACATTTATTCGATAAAGTTATATCAGTCTTTTATTTTGTCACGTATTCTGAAAAAAAATATAACATTTTTCTATTCAATTTTTGTTGGATATTTATGAACCAATGCTTCACTTATTATATAATATATTGGAATTTTATTTCTTTGCTAAAAAAAGAACGTTTTTTTTTTATTTAAGGATGTTAACAATTCTCTCATCTAAATTTAGATCAAACTTTTGAGTGTCACTATACGGAAACTTCTACTGGTTTTAGCTTCGTTAAAATATTATTATATAAGTGTACGGTGTCAACTGAAACATTTCCTTTAATTGAATGTACATTGTTATTATAATAACCGCACGGTAAGCTTTTGAGTCAGACCCAACGTACAACTACATTGTTTATCAAAACAATAATACCGTCGTAGAATGCTCGCTACGGCGTAGATGTCATTTTCTCAAGTGTTTGTAAACACCGCATCAGTACCATACCCTGAATTCTAAAAATAAACACTGGTGATATACAAATTTCTAACCGAACTGTTTTTATGTAATTTATAACGTTTAGGATATTGTTGTAAATAATATTGAAATTGGTAACGAAGTTTTATAACAGTTTGATTTATAAATCGGCACTCGCTAGGCAAAATTATATTAAAATAAAATGAAAAAGAATTTTAGCTTCACGCTTTCACTAACGATTTTGTTTTATCGAAGAGCTATGATCGTATTATTTAAGATATGTGATAGAAAGGGGAAGGGCAGAATTTAGATTTAAAAAAAAAAATAACAGTGAGTTGATTGAATTGGCATTCACTTGGTAGAACTCCATTATAACAGGGTGAAAAAAATAGCAATGTATTTTAGTTCTACAAAAAGTAGCTATCAACTGTATTTTTTAAAAATAATTTTTGTAGAACTAAAATAAATTGCTATTTTTTTCACCGTGTAACAACAACGAGCTTAGGAACCAAGATTAAGATGGATTTTAAAAAATGTATAAAATTTAAAAAATACCATTTAATATAAAACATACCTAAAAAACACTTTTATATGTATTTGGTGATTTCAAATACTTCATCGAAAAAAATGTGATTCAATAAATAAGACTGTGTAAATAAAAAAAAGTTTCACCAGTGATATAAACCAGTGCTCCGAAACCTTTTGTCTTCCACGGCACACAAACGCTTTTTTCCAAAATTCCTCGGCATACTACAAGTCAATAAATAGATATAAAAAAACGGAATATGCAACATCGGTGCATTTTTTAAGACTCATTCCTTCTGCATTGTCTATATTATATTTTTTACAATTTTGTTTCTTATAAATTTACGTTTTATATTATAGATTATGTGTATAATATTTATATATGACAACGAAAAAATAATTATTTCTGCTTCCACATGATTACATTTTCACAAAATATTTTATTGTGTAGACGAAATATGAGATTTGTCTTCTGTATTTAAAATGACGAAGGAACACTTACATTATTGACTGTGATGGAATTGTTCGTAAACTGATTATTATATTTCATATTGAATATGTGAATTATAAATATCGTTTTAATTGATTTTCTGAGTATACCTTTTTCAAACATTAAAACCTATCGTGACAGGGTTCATTGTTTAATTTGTTCGCAATCCAAACTGTTCGTTAACTAATCACTCGCTGTTATTAATTCAGAAAATTGAATTTTCTTTTTAACAAGACGTTTAATGATTGCAAGCAAATAAAACTTATTTCTGTCAAACATATCGAAGAATCATGCTAAAAAAATTACGATTGCAAAGTTGAAACACTACATTATTTTTTTTATGAGTGAGTACATAATGCATAAAATTATTTTAAAAGATAAAATATTTAATATTTTAAAAACGCTTTAAAATTTTTTATTCTTCTATATGTTTAAAATAGCAAATTTGATTTTGTCTTAACAAAAATCATTTTAATCAGAGTTGGAATACAAAAAGTTTTTAGGGTGCTTAAATTGCACAAGCAATTATTTCCTTTCAAATTAAACTTTTTTTTAAGCTCTTAAAAATGTAATCTGACCATCAAACTTATTGAAAATAAGTCAACTGACATTTAAATAAATGAAAAACAGTTTTGCCTTAAAATAAAAGAAACACAATGATGACAACTCTTTTCAAAATCAAGACCTCAATGCAAGGAACAAGCTTACTCGTAAACGCAAGCATCTCTTCTATACAGCAATCACTCGCCCAATTACGGTTTTCGCTTCTTCAGTATGAACTTATGCTCGCCAAAAATATCTGAAGACACTTCAAATTGTTCGCAGTAAACCATTGCTACAAGTATATAATGCCCCGAAGCACTGGCGCGATACACTGCTACATAGAGACTTTAAAATACCTACAATTCAAGAGTTCTCATAAATTTCATATCGACTTAGGTACACAATAAAACCCTACAATCTCCATAATTACGATGAGACAGCACCGAGCTATCGCTTAAAGCCGAGAGCGATTCTGCTCGACAACATCCGAAAGTTTTATTGTTACGAGTATTAATCTCAAAATAAACTTTGGCATTTGAAAACGATTTTTTTACATATTTCATATGTATGCGAGTATCTGTGTGTACATTTCAATGCATTTTTTTGCATGTGTTAGTGAAGTATATGTTAATTTGAATATAATTACACATCATGCCTGTGGTGTCAATATGGATTGCTCGGCTCTGCAGCGACTAACGTATCTCATACTAAATAAAATGATGCAATAAATAAATTATTACATAAAGGGTGGATGAGACCTAAAGCGCTCTGACGCTAACGCGTCATGGGTCTTTACTCTCATACATTAAAAAAATCATCCAATTCAAATCACTCAATAACATAATATATATTATATAATGTGGATTAGTTGACAATGCTCGACCAGTCGTGGTGTTAAAATATAACATTGTGGAAATAGTACTATTGCGCATTGCTTTTTTATTGTTATTTAAATATAATGCCTTTCCTCTAAGGAGTGACAAGTAAAACCTTAAAAGTTAAAACATTTGTAATATTAATTAAATATGTGAAAAGTTTGCGTCACTTCTTGATTTACTGTAGATCATAAATAAATATTTTATAATAACACAGTCACCCAAGCCAATTTGTACGGCTAGAAAATTACCAGAATTGATTCTTAATATATGTCCATATGTGATAAAGCTTCATCGGTATTAATTTAATCCAAAACGTCAATTTATTGGAGATATCATAATTATCCAGTATTTTTATATGTATGCACACATCTGTATGTTACAGCTCTTTCTATTCTAAATATATATATCAGTGTTGAAGTGTTAAATGTCACTTTTTGATCGAAAGGCATTATGCTTTCAATCATAAATGTTTTGAATAAAATATTAATTAATAAAATAAACAGTTTTTCTAATCGAGTAAAATTAACTTGCTAATCACAAAATGTGTTGAGAATATAGTACTAAAAATGTGTTTTTACTACTTTAAATAATATCTAGAAACTTTTGTATACTAGACGCATTCGAGTTCTTTTTTTTTCAAATAAAAATATAATAAATAATATAAAAATATGACAATGCGAACCACACTCAAATACTATATCAAAAAGCTCCCCGTTTTCGAAAAGCTTCTGACTAGCGTACAACTAAATTTGTATAATACTTTATGAACATGCTAACGATATCAATTCCGAATGCTTAACTAAATTTAATTATAAATTTTGTACACTCTTACATATTTTTTCAGTCACCACCAGAGCTTCTTCTTTCTTCATCTCAAAGTGTTCTTTAACACATATGAAATATAACTGACACGTAATTAACAGTTATCACTTACATATTATATATATGTGACAAAATAATTTACACAGAATATAGAATAAGGTGCTCAATTCTTGCATCAAAATTTTATAAATAAAATATAGCGTAATGTGATTCAATACTTACATTAAACGACAAACAAAACCTTCCTCATATTCTTTTGCTATAATTGTTTGTGTGAGATTGATTCAATAAGTCGACAATCTGATTTTTAAAATGTTATACCACGTCACTTTATATTTAATCCTACCGTAACTTAACAAATTAAAACAAGTTAATTATTATGTTTTTTCAAAAATATGCCGATATATCTCTGACGTAATCGTTACATACTGATTTTATGCCACAGAATAGAAGTTTTAAAATAATTCAATAAATCATTACGTCAATAAAAAAAGTTGTATAATTTAAAAATAATATTTAAAAAACGTAATTTTCTTACCATTGCATATATTTAAATATTAAATTAAAGCCAATACTATAAACTTTCGTCCTTAAATGTATGCCGACTTTTTTTTTTTTTTTGAATGACACGTAATTTCCTCTAAGCCTTTGCCAATGTGTATAATTAAAGGGAACACAAAATGGCAAATTTATCGACAAACCCTTAAAATCTTTACGTGTATAAGGGATAATGTGGCCCGTGTTGTGAATAAAAAAGCATTTGGGATATTCTTACTACAACGGTTACATTCTACAAGAAGTCTTTTTTTATGGTTAGGTTTTGCAATAAAAACCTTGCTAAACCAATTCAAAATTTACATTTCACAATTGACGTTAGTCACCATGAATAAATACATATATTCATCAAATTTTAATAGTTAGTTCAAGATAAATTAATAAAGCATACTATTAAATTTTCTTTATTAAATGCATTCACAGTTTTACATCTTTGTGTATTATAATTGCATTTGATATTTCCAATTATTTTCACGCAAATAACGACAAACGAATTTATATTCGAAGTATTAAGAGCTTTAAATGCTTTACCAGACATACAAAAGATCTTTATTATTAATACAACAATAATTATCGTAATTATAAGTAACATTCTAATTCACTTTGGTAAATTATTTTAGTTGACGGATTATTGAAAAGGATTTTCATTCAATAATTTCGATCAGACAAGACCAACCCTCCTCCCAAACATTTTTATTTTTATTTTTGCATTTCACCATTCATACAATAAAAAAAACCAAATAACAATTATATTACGCTTATGTTTTATTTTGTGGAATTAAAACTGTCTTGGTATGATGCATGCTGATACCTGTTATTATAATTGTGCCTGCAACATACACACACAGACACACACTCACACATACACACACGTGTGGAAGTTGCATAACATAAGTGTGATTAGAGGCCTCTAGGTTTTACAATTGAGCTTATACAGTTGCAATCAAGCATGGAATTAATGTACTTTTTCCATTGCAATAAGTTTTCTTTTTACCAGAAATAATTCCACGAAGATAAACTTTAAACATTAAAACATATAACAATACAGGTTACAGAATTTAGGATACACGCCAATGCAAATTGTTCTTTCAAAAAATATATATAGTAAAAATAAAGTTTCACAGCAGGTTGTTCGATAAAAACATCACTCGTTTACTACTTTGCGTTTCAGGTAAAAAACATGTGAAACATATTACAAAAACAGTTATAGATTGATTTTTTTTGATGAAACTCTTTGCTTATTTTAATTGTTACAATTTTGTAAGATTCCACATATTTCGTCACTAACGACCCGTGTTTCGCCTTACGGTATCGTCAGGCATTATATCACATGGATGCAAAAGAATTGACATATGGTTTTGTACAAAGTTATTACAATTCAAACTTGATGTTGAAGTTTCATCAAGCACCGTCAGTAGATATCATAAATCTTTGCTATTTTTTTGGCCTTCCAAGCGATAAGACTTAGATACCCCTGACGCAAAGTCTAGACTATGAGCGATGAACTTTCAGCCTTGTAAGTTAATTCAGTAACTTAAAAGAAAATCATTGAAATTAAGAGCAATTAAATACGTATTAAATTTATGTGTAGTAAATTATTCTTCACAAAAAAATAACACCCTTGAAAATACTAAGTATATCAAAATATTATTTGATGTCATTAAACTTTTGTGCACATTTAAAATATAAGGATTGGGATACTGGCGTAGCAAAAACAAAGACCTAAATATGCCTTCCTTTTTTTACAATACTGAAAAAACGGGTTTCAATATGCAATGAAAACAGTATTTTGAATTTTAAAATCAAACTGAGAATAAATTCAAATATTATTGTTCCATATCATGCTGTAATAAAATAGCAAGCGGGCATTTGTTTCAAAGATCTCAATGTATTTAAAGCTATTCAACAATGCCAACGTTTACTACTCGTCATTACAGACAATATGCAATGGTAAATAACTTGCAAATCAAGACGAAAACATTTGAAATAGCATATTTGGTAGAGTTCTATTATAACGCGATGAAAAAATATCACTGTACAATATATAGTTCTACAAAAAAAATCTGATGAGGATAAACCGAAATAGCCATCGACTATATATTTTATCAATTTTATGTAATTAAATACTATTCATAGCTTTTTTTCACGATATTGAAATAACGTTATTAGGTTTTTATGAAATAGTAATATTATTGAAATAAGTAAGTTTATATTTATCACAATAAACAGTTATCTGGTTACTGAAAATATATTTTTTTTATTTTCTAAAATTATTAAAAAATGATTGAATCACGAAATCGTTGCTTAGTTCTAAAATCACAAAATAGGTCCGACAAGTTTTTCTTCTGTGTGACTAAATTACCCAATTTTATTTCAAATACATAATTTAGTTAAAAAATAATGAGACTCTATAAGTGTCTTATTTTATTATGTAAAACGTTTTGATATACATTATATTTATGGTGACATTGATTAATTCATATTTTTTTTTAATATTTTGCAATATCGTAATAACTATTAAGAAAACTGGTATTATGTATATATGAAGTCGTTTTGTTAAAACTGAAGAAGTGGCGACTTTTTTTTTACAAAAAAGATATAATATTATACCAGTTTTTATCGTGAAAAGGGGTACCAATTTCTGTTTTGCTGCCCTTTTTCGCAATGATAAATTGGATGGAAAACTTATGAATTGTACACTAACTGAGTTTTGCGATCAAAAATTTTCCACCCTAGCAAATATGGTGACATTTCACATTATAGATATTTTCCCTACGTGCTCCTAAATTTTCTCTTTCCTTTGATTTATTGAATGAACAGATTATTGTATATTACACTTTGTGACAATCTTCGTCAGAAAAAAATAACTACTTCGCTTGAAAAGAGTCATCGGCCATCCCATGAAAATTGCATAAAAACTCACGACCTTAATAGAATCTGTCAATTTTTTACTTAAAAAACCTTGTATATCAACTTAATGAAGCTTTTATATCCAATACGCAATTTACGTCAGAAGCTTTCTATTCCTTTCACTTTATTTTGATGCGTTTATGTTCCGTTGTTGCTGCCATAATGTAATCGCTACAGAGCAGAGCAATACACCTCAATGTCAGTTAATGTGAACTCATAATACATTTTTGTTTATATTATGTACTTCTCCATACATATAGAGATATTGTACTTACATACCTACATTCAAATATATAAGATAACATCCAAATGTACGTACAATAAATACAAAAGCTAACAAAAGATTTTTTCTGCTTTTCTTGATGTTTATAAAACGTTGGAAAATAAATACTTTTTTATATATAATATTTAAAGATAATTAAATTTTTGAGTGAAGTAGAGTAGCCAATACATATTATTACATATTATATTGCATTCCAGTGATATTTCGGTTTCAATAAGATTTAAATATGAATATTGAAATATATTGTTTTATTTCACAAGTGAAATTTCTTTTTTGCGAAAAGCGTTTGCAGCTCGCAGATATTTTTTCAAGTAAAATACATTGTTTGCGTTGACCGTAGTTTTTGTCAATGTAAAATATTTTTTCACGATCTATAAATATAAAATTATGCATACTATGAAAGAATATATAATATACCTCGAAAGTAATAATTTTGCAGAGCTTCCCGATTACTTTTTTTGGATATTATCAGGAAAGTCAAAATTTGTAGATTTATTTTCTTTGAGTTTACGCACATGTTGTTAATTTGGAATGAGAAATGTGATGATAATTATTTTTATTATCATTTATCATAACTCTCCCTCAACGTCAAATAAAAATGGACTTTCCACATCAATCTTCATGTTTAAGTAAAAATTTGACCCATTGCTTACCTTAGAAATGAAAAACCCTACGACACAGCTATTTTTAAGATGTTTCTGAAACTGAAAACGAAAACACGTTTACAACAAATCAAATTACTTTAAATGTGTTAACAATTATTTATTAGCTTAGAAGCGTTATATTGTTTTATAATTAATACACATCTTTAGTACTATTCCCAAGATTTATTTTATACTAATTAAAGATAAAATAATAGATTTTCATGTTTACTGAAAAACATTTTTTCTCTTAAAACTAGTACAAATATTATTCCAATTTGATTGTTATCATTGCTTAAATATAATAATTTATTTTTGAAGAGTGACAATGGCAAATAGTAACTGTTACTTTTATTAAATAAATAAATCTTTTGTTATTCATCTAAATATTTATTTTTACTGATTCTTGAATTGGTTGAGATAAGATCTAAATGGTCACGGTTGTCAATAATAATGAATAGAATAAGAAGAAAAGACAATAGGATAGATAGTCTCCTTTAAAAATAAATTTTATTTGTAAATATTTCCCCTCTGATTGAAATGGGTAAAGTTTTCGATTATTCCTATATTTTGATTCGAAAGAAAGGCTTTTACAATTTCTTTTTATAGTCGCTTATGTCTCCAAAATAAATTGAAATACATGAAAATTCGATAACATTTTTAAAGGACATTTGGTTTATTGAACCATATACTAGTGTGTAAAACATCATGTCTTGTTTTAGTTCGTTTTAACTCGATTAAAATGACATTAAAGCGAAAAGAAAAACAATTGAATATAGTTTTTATGGAATAACGATAAAACCATTCAAAATTTTCCGGTATTGAAGACAAATCTTTGAATTGCGATAAAAACCAGCCATAATTAATAAAGGAATTCCTTTTTTTTAAATCATTTTATATACGTCAAACGTTTTTTTTTTGAAACCATTAATTTTTTAAAAATACCTTATATTTTATATGTTATTAAAATAATTAATTTATGATATTGACTGAAACTGCTTGGTAGAATTTTAATATCAAATTTTAAATTATAACTTAGTCATTCGTGACAAAACATATGGAATCGTACAAATATGTGATTGTTTCCTCAAATAATAGACAATGTAAAAAAAAGAAATATTTTCGATGTAGAAAAAATCTAGCTCACTTTTGATTAAAAGGAAGCGACTTTTATCTAAAGAATGAATGTTTGAAAAATAAATCTTTTTTTCATGTCATACTTCAAAAGTAAATTTTTACTACGTTTGACATTTCGATAAGCAAAAAATGGCAGTCATACCAAATGACAGATTTTGCCTCTTCCGATAAACACATCGACAGACAAAAGATGGTGCCAATAGTGACAGTGATCAATCTATTTTACTTATACATAACATTGATTAATACTGATCTATTTTTCAATACAAATAGAAACTTAATACTCGTTATTTTTATTAAAAACTTTCGATAGCAGATTTAACAACACAAATAAAAATCAACAACTCAATATATATTTGACTTCGTTAAATAAAATGTATTATCACAAAGATTGTCACTTACAAATTCTAAGGCAAAATGGATTTGAATGTGAAAATATTTGAATAACCAATTAAGATAATGAAACACAGTTGAGTAAAACTAGTAATTTTTAACACGGTGAAAAATAGCAATGTATTTTGGTTCAACAAAATTTATGACATATATTTGATAGTTATTTCGGCTCACGCCTAATTTCGTGTTTAAATGTATTTCCAATTGAACTTTACGTGTATCAACCATTACAAAACTGAACTAAATAATAAGTTTGAGAAATTTTCATCTATAGTTCACATCTTTCAAAATATATGTTCGTATTCAAAATATTTCAATTTTGTGGGTTGAACATCATCCTTTTTACTCTGTAAAGTCAAAGAGGAATGCTTTATTTCAAATAACTGAACAATACATCACAACTTTGCCTAAATAATAATGTGCGTATAATAATATGCGCCTTATTATTGTATATCCTAACAATATTATGCACGAACTTAAGTGACTGTTTTAAGCTTTATTACCCATTTCATGGGAACAATTTACATTAAATTTAAATAAATAAGACACAATGTTAAGTAGGATTTCCACAATGTTTTAATAGAAAGTTTCAGAGCGGTTTTGCTTATAGCAAGTATTATAAAGATGTACTATAAAGCCAAATATGACCATTAATGCTAATTTTTAGATCGTAATAACTGCGTATATAAAACAAATGGTACAAAAATTAAGATCATTCAAGATTTTATGATATTCAAAAAATTTTAAAAAAGATATTATAAAAACGTCTTAAAATGAAATATTTACTTATTTGAAATCTCAATAATAAAAACACGTTTTTTAGAACTTATTTCCACTATACATTTTTTGATCAGGACTGGTTTCGCTCATGGCGAGTATAATCAACTGATTATATTTATACAAAACAGTGAGTTCAAGAAATTAGAAACAATTTACTAGGAATCATACAATATTAATACAAATAATGTTTAAAAATTAAGTCTTCACAATCACTTATTAATAATATTCAAGCAAAATTAGTGTAAATCTGTAATCCATGAAGAGCTCTGAACTCGAACTCATTAAATATAGTGTAGAAATAAGTACTTAAAAAAGTGTTTTTATTATTTAAAATATCATGCCTTTCCGTCAAGAATTAACAGTTAACACCATAAGTGAAATCTAAAATAAATCCACATAAAAAGTCTATTATAAGCTAAAAATAAATATACAATAAAATTTTCATTACCAACGATAGATTGAGCATTAACTAAAACTTATTCATGTTTAAAATAATACATATTTTATAAATCTAGAATTAAGAAAAATAATGCAAGAATTGATAACAGCTAAGTTGTGACCCTTTGGGTCACATGTTATTCGTCATTTTTAGCCAGAATAAGGCCAGTGGGCGCCAAAATGTTATTTTTGAATTGTAAAGAACTATAACTTGAATACATATTTATTCATGACGTTAATATAATATAATAGTATATTCTTTAACCATTTTATAAATTCAACGTAACGTTATTTTCTTTGACCTTCAACCAATAGTGAAAATTGTTTATTCTTTCTCTCTACTTTATTTCGAACAAATAATAGGAAACAGTAGAAATGTTTTCCTAGATATTACTTTGTATACAATTTTATGAATTGCTTTTCGTAATTTTATTCTTCTTTGTACATTTTTTCTCTTATAGTCACAAAAGAAATTTTGCGATATTATAGCACTTACGTATCTATCGTCAACTCCAAAACTTCGTAGTTTTTAGGTCAACAAAATATCAAAAACGGTTTTTAATTAATTACTTCAAAAACATTTAATTGGATATAAAAAAAATCACTAGCCTTTCAACAATTTAAAAGAAAATATTTCGCTTTTTTGAATGATGATTTTTTATTTTAGCATTTTGAGTAAAATTTTACGTAAAAATCGTATACAAATTTTTTGTAAATAGTTTGAAAAGATTTTTTTTTCCGTTATTGTTTGTAAAAATAATTTCCTGCTTATTTAAAACGGTTTTCACAGAAAACCCAGTATTAAAAATATTTCCAATGGATTTATTTGTATATAATAAATATATGTAAAACCCTTTCCTTCCGAGACAACATTGCAAATTTTCGCTTGACAGTATAAAATTATTGAAAAAATCGTGACAAGTCTGTCTTTTTGATAAGTTTAGACGCTTTTTGTGTGATAAAATCACATTTCATTGGTTTTACCGAATATTTTATTAACGAAACTTGATCTCGATTCTCGATGAAGTCATGAATAGACAAAAAATGTCTTATTTCCATTTTTGTCATGTAAAGCTCTTCAGAATATCGGCTTTTTCTTACCATTATAACTCATGGAATTTATATGAAAAAACTTGAGTTGTAATTGAAATATGGAAATTGAATTTTTATAACAATGAAAACTTAGACAAAATTTTGTGTGAATGTATGTAGATTTTTACGATAATTATCTTGGAAGATAATGCATTGTGGTCAGTGACCATCATATGTCATTTTAAGCCGATACAGTTTTATTATTTATTTGGTATATGAATGATGGAGTAAAGAGTAAAAAAAAATCTTTGATTTCAAATGATTTGCATCTTGCACTGTCAAAAATTTTAATGATTTTTTTAACATATAGTTCACATTTTTGACAGGTTTTCAAACAAAGATTTAAAATATTGTATAAACAAAACTTTGAATATTAAATTAAGTTGTAATCTCTGTAAGGCATTCAAGCATTGCCCATTATACTGTGGCACGAATAGTATATTCCATCACTAAATATTCCATAAATTAATTCAGCAGTATTGGTATTTAGCAAATTTATGGAGGGTCAAGCTAAATTTCTACAAAATAAGTTTGTACACAAACGCTTTGATACTGTTAGCACTCTGATAGAATTGATAATCAACTATTAACGCATTAAAATCAGCTGACTCAACAGATGAGAGCCCAAGAGATGATTAGCAGTCAGTAGCTTAACCAACTAAACTGCATTCACTTTATTAAGTATTTTGTGTCCAAAGTGCCAAAATCGGAATGTGGTTCTATTAATGCGTGTTCATTTAAAATAAATATAAGAAAACTTATTCTGAAATCGACTTCACCGCGTAGAGCAAATCTTTCTGGAAACATAACAGGTGTTTTACAAATGTTTACAACACCATTAGATTTGGTTTGGACACCATAAAAACAATGAAAGCTCCTAACGCGAATGAAAATTGTTAAGCGTCTTGACAAGTAAGTGGGTCATGACGAAACAGTGCTCATTGTTTCTTTTTAACTTTAGAGAACAAAAACACTTTTCGACTTCTTAAAAAACTGTAAAAATGCAAGTGAATTGACCATATTTATCCAAAAAAATCTTTGAGTGATTTTCATAGACTTTTTTTAACAACCTTTCTAGCTGTCACTTCTTGGTTGAGAGCCATTATATTTAAGCAATGAAAACATTACAAATTGTACTCTTTCCACAATCTTAGAGTTTTATTTCAAGACCTGTTTCAATCATCACGAGCATTGATAACAGGTACAATAGAAAAATTTGAGTTAAAATTAAAATGTTTACAAAACCATGAGCTTATATTCGTATAAGAAAATAATTAAATACAATATGTATCTTAAGGAAGTCCGATAGTTTCCAAATAAAAATGGACCTCTTAGTATACCGATATTAAATCAAAATGAAAATTGATACCAGCCCTGATCCAAAGAAAATACAAATAGTAAAAAAATATGAAGTTATTTATTATTAACACGTTAGATGCTGAAAATATTGAAGAAACGCTGATCAGGCGCCTATTGCATCAAGATTTACACTGTGTTTGTACAATGCTAAATATTGCAAATTGATTGCTACAAGCCGTCTTATCTAAATGAAGTAAATCATAATAAATGTATTTCCAAAATACGAGTGTCACGGTGGGATTTTTTTCCACAGTCAACGCGTTAAAATAACATATAGAATGTTTCTTACATACAATTCGTATTTTGGAATATTTTTCGATGAAGTGAGATGTTATAAATACTATTACTTGAAATAATAAAAACACATTTTTTAGTACTTATTTCCATAATATGTTTTTTGGTCAGGACCGATTTCGCTCATTGCGAGCATTAATATATCAGTTGATAATGCTTGCTATAAGCGAAATATCACTCAGAAGAGATCACTCAAACTGATTTTAAATAGCTGTGGGTAGTGCCTATAGCTGTTTAAAAGTAAATTTATCATACACGGCATTCGGTCGAACACGCGAAACTTTTGAGCTTTCGTTAAATAAACATTATACTTTGCTTTACGTCACAAATTTTTCACACGTGTCAAAAGTTTTTCGAAATTCTTATTAAGCTTATTTATATTTCAATATTGTTTATTTTTAAGCTTCAGAATATTATTTATTCACCGCAATATTTTATACAGATGACGTCGAACATTTAAGAAACTTCAAGCTTAGTTAAGTAATGTAAGAGGTCGACTGATAATATCTTTTTTAATTAATGAAATTGCAAAACAGAAATTATCAATGTATAATATTGACTAGATGTGCTTGGTAGAATTAATTGATGGAACTGACGACAGTTTGTTGAAATTCATAACATGAGAACTTTTATGAGTTTTTTTGCATGATCGCGTGATAAAATGCCTGAAGATACCTTAAGGCGAAACCTGGATCGACACTGACTAAGCATACAAAATTGTACAATGTTTCAACAATTTATATTCAAGTATTATTATTTCTATATTTTACTATCTATCAATCAATCAAGGTTTTGACTTCTAGTTCATCTATGCCGTCAAGTATTCAAGCACTGGCTTGAACGAGAAAACTAATTTAATACGATGGTCTTACATATTTTTAACTATTAAATGTTAATGTTTATTTTTATGCGTAGTTTTATACGAGTATAGTGACGACAAAACAAAACAATTACTTAAGAAAATAAATGTTTCATTGACTCGATAATGATCTCAAAAGAATTTAAAAATCGCTACATGAATGAATATCACAAATTAACATAGAGTCAAAAATCTATTTTATTAAATAATTTGCTACATATTGTACTGCAAGTCATTTTTGACGTTACATGCTACTTAAAGTGTAATTAAAAGTAAACATAATCATATATAACCGTTCATTTATTGATTATAAGATAGATGTATAGATTTGTCTTCCTCTTGTTAAAAGCTTTTAATAAAAAAGCTTAATAAAAGTCTAAGTAATACTACTATTTTCTAAATTCAGATAATGCTTTGTATAATTCCAATTTAAAGGAATTTGACTCAAAAAAACTTTTCGAAATATTGTCCAGCAAAAATGTCAAACATAAAATAGTTACAAACGGAAAATTCTTGTCTTGAAAAAATGTCTGAAGTTATTTCCGCGTTACAAAATAAACAATCGTTTAAATAAATACATTTTTTTTGAAAAAAAAATTCCTTTTACCGTTTGGAATTTAAACAGTTATAGAATAAAAGTAAATTTTAATTTAACGACAAAGTATTAAATACAGTTTTCACATTGATTGACGCTCAATAATATAGTGAAAGTATTAAAATAGTGAATTGGATTATTCCTCATTCATTTAATAACATTCTTTGTCAATAGAATATTCAGCATTTCTTCGAGAAAGTATGACCTTTACATAAACAAATTAAAAAATATGATATAATCGACAAAAAGATTTAAATATTGAATTTGAATTTTTGTCAATCTTTGATTGGAGAGTTATCTACCATGTTTTTAGTTATTTAATATAATTCATAACTCGACAATTTCTTGTCACTGACGACCCAGGTTTTGCATTCTGAAATCATAAAAGGTTTTATTGCATCTATGTGAGTGATAGAAACTTCATCACCACCCAGTCACGATTACGTTACAGCAATGGCCATCAACCACATCCTTACCACCCACTCAAGCTATCCTAGCAAGCTAGCTGCCGGCGATTCAAATTTACACGGTGAGCGGTGGTGCTTTTTTCAACGTCGTTACATAAATATTGTTCTTACTTCATATACCAAATACATTGCTAACAACTATAAAAATACACTATTTCCATGTTATTCATAAACTACTTTCTACATTCGCGCTGATTTCATTTTCTACTGTATAAACATAGTAATGATTTTAAGTTCTACAAAAAATATAAGGTATATAGTTTGGAACAGCTGGAAATCAATAGATATCAACTATCACAAAGGATTCTTAACGAACAAATTAATATATTGTATTCCCCATTAATTAACCACATTCTGATTTGCTTCCGTTATAGACCATTGCCACATGTAAACTTATTGTCATAGCCGGCTTTTTAGTTTCATTTACAATTTTTGAAAAATTTAATTTTGTTGCGATAAAAAAACAAGCTAGGCCGTTAAAACAGGAGAGATGATGTATTGTGTACCTTTTCTACACAGCTATATATAGATAAGCAAATGTTAGTTTAAGCATAGTTCTGACGATGACGTGAGCCGAAATAGCTATCAACTATATTTAAAAAAATAGTTTTGTAGAACTAAAATACATTGCTATTTTTTTCACCGTGTTATAATGGAGTTCTACCAAGTGAATGCAAATTCAATCAACATATAGTTGGTAGCTATTTCGGCTTATGCCCTCGTTAAAACTATTTTAAAACGTAAGTTTACTTTTCTATACATAGTAATACAGGAAAGGTACACAATACACCTTCTCTTCTGTTCTAACATGACAAATTAATTTTATTTATTTCTCGAAATGAGTGTTAATCTGATCTTTTTATATTGGGTGGGATTGTACGCCAGTTATTGTACTAAGTTGATTTATTTATAAAGTGCATACATCTTTCGTATTTTTCTGAGAAAAGGTGAGAATTTATCTTATTTTCTCTTTAAGAATATCATTGGAATACCGATATCTACTAATTTTTAATTGTTCCAATGCATTTAGCATAGAGCCTTTAGTACAAAGATGTAAGCATGTGGAGTACTGAGTTTGAAGTTGTATTTTGCGATTCCTTTATGAGATGGTTTATAAATTGGTATTCTGTTTTTTTTATTACATGTTAGAGATAAGTAAATATATGTTCGAACATAGTTCTGATGAGGGAGTAAACAGAAATATATTATAGATCGTCCACCTTATTTACACGCGTAGAAACGTAACGCTGTGTGTTGCTAGAGTTCGAAAATTTTACGTTCTCTACTAGTCCATAAATATATTTTACATAAAATTGTTTATGTACAATATGTTTCAATGTCCATAAATACCATTGCTTTTTACTTGTCATTGGTTTGTTCATTCGTTTTATCCAGGAGTTTCAAATTTAGTTTCATCATCTGCCGTATTTCTGGGCGCACTGTTATAGCGGTCGGACAATAGCTTTTAACTATTTACTTAAAAAATTTTTAGAACTAAAATACATTATCATTTCTTTCCCTTAAAATAACAAAGTTTTACCAAGTGAAGAGCTGTTCAATCAGTATCTACCGGTTGGTGGTGGAGAAATTTTACCATAAAAGTGGTGGTTAAAATTGAACGACTGACAATCATTACTCATAAGTAATCATTAATGGTTTTCAAATTAATTTCTACCAATATAAGATCATTTCTTGAAAAATTACATCACGTTTTTTCGTGATAATCTATTGTTATAATTCTATGATATCACATTTAATTTTGATCTACATATTCTCGTTCAATTTATTAGTTGCAAATACAATCCAATTAAATATATATTTATTTCGCAACAAAATCGTCTATTTCAAATATATCAAAGTGTGTTTTATTACCTTTGTTTAATGCATCGTATATTGTGGATTAAATAACAAAAAAGAATCAGTCACACAACATTTGTTAAAATCATATTTTCCGATTCTGAAAACTTTTCGATCTTTACGTTTTTATTTGTAACAAAATCGAATTATTCTGTCAAAAAAAACTGTTTTTTATATGTTTATACACCAATAATGAGAGTTGTGTCAACACTTACGTAAACTACGATCTAATGATAAGTGGAATAACGTTTTAATAGGGTATTTTCGTCTCAAATCTCTTCAACAGCAACAACGCTACTTCTTGGTATGCTCAAATAACATGAGAGTTTGTCATCAACACACTTTACGTTATAATATTACACCTGCGGTACAGCAAAACATTCAATTTGACTTGATACATTATTATTATTAGATGTCGTCATGGCACCTCAAACTATATATTAGTTGTCAAGCAAACTATTATTGGCAATTTGTATGCGACGTCCTAACATCTTGAATTCGGTTACCGTTAATGCTTGTTATAATACATTATCTTTTAATATGACAATATTAAGAAAATATTAGAGAAATTCAATAAAAAAACCACAACGCAACGATTAATATTAACGATTTTATATGAATTTAATTAGTTAACAATTTCACCTCCAGTATATTTAAAAACCAATAAATTGATCCTGAAATCAATAAGCTTTATAAAAGCTTTTTATGGAAGAAATTTTCAAATATATAATGTAAGGGTATTTGTAAAGGGACGCTCAAAATTTATTAGGTTATAGCACTCATGTGTTAAAATGACATATGTCAATTTTTTTTTCAATTTCTTAATAAAATATGGAAAATTAATACTAGTAATAATAATAAAATAATACAATATAAGCGTGTAGTTCATCAAATTTTGATGGACAGACATTCTGCACGAGCGATTTGACGGCATGGTTACCTCACGCAACGTTGACGTGAACTGGCCACCGAGATCATGTGATTTAGCATTTTTAATGTTTTTCCTTTGGAGCTATTTTAAATTGTAAGTATTTGCAAATAAGCTGCAATCAATTAACGCTTCCAAAGTCAATATAGGATACGCTATCTAACAAATTCATCCAAATATAATATATGCGATAAACTCATTAAAAATTGGATTTTCTGAATACTTACCACCAAGCATAGCCGCGGTGAATATTTGAACGACGTTATATTTCACACTTTATGCTTTACAATATACTTTTAAATAAAAAGAAATTAAGTGAATATCTCACACACAAATTATTTTATTTACATTTACACAAATTTTGAGCATTATACGTATGAAAGAATCTTTGTAATAGCGGACTATAGAATTTACATTATTTTGATGAAACTCTTTTACAATACCGTGAGCTTAAAACAAATCTATCGTCCGCTTTAATTTACGTTAAATTCAAGATGTAGGTGGTTAAAAATAGTAAAGCTGATTTTAAAAATAGAGAAAAACTGTATTTAATGTATTCGTGAATGTTGCGTAAATTTCAATGGGTGATAGCGACATTGTATTACAATTGGGAAATGTAATCCCGGTGTGTTTAAATGGTTCTGATGTTTTGGATGGGTTAATTTAACATCTTGAGATTGACCATAAATATGTATTCGTGTTTCAATTTATATATGTTATAAATTGTAAAATACCAATACATTAAAAAGATATTTTATTATTTGATCTATAGATTTTAAAGGTACATAAACTTAATACTCGTTAAATGTGGTGAAGAAAATGTTTGCTTATTAATCATGGAATTTGTACTGACGTAAAACCAACTAATTAAATCAAGAAATACTTTTTAATTCTTTTTTCAAATGTGTAGTTTAATCTAACGAAAATCAATCAGTTGGATTACGTAAACAAAGGTAATTATTTGAAATTTTATGATTGAAGACAGGCGTTATGACGTGTACTCAGTTGTAAGAATTTCATTATCATTTTTTCATAATTAAGAAGAATTGATTTAAAGTTGTTTTATGTGGTAACTTTAACAGGCAAACAATAAAATATTGACTACTGATGATTAAAAATGAACGTAAATATTATATTTTAAAAGCTCCTGATAAAATATGTAGATGGATGGAAAATTCAAACTTTCCCGAAAAAAAACAACAACACGTACTCTGTTAAAATGTGTTGAAAAGGCAATACTATAACAACACGTCAGTTGGTAAGACTGCGTGGAATAGAAATTAAAAAACAAAAGTTTTATGATTCAATAATAAAAGCTAAAAATTCAATTAATTCAATGTAAAAAATTTACACACCGTTTTATACATAATGACTACTGGAGGTAGCTTTATTTCTTAAAAGTTTTGAATTTTCAAAATATATAATAAAATAATAAGATAATAACAAACATCCCATCCCGAAATATGGCCCGTTAAGAAAGAAACCACCCACGTAAATTGCGGTCGTTGGTCTTTACAAACGTTGACAAGTTTTATCTCAGACTTACAACAGAACTTTTTGTGCAAACTCACTGAATGTCGAAAATTAAACTATTTTACCAGAATTAATATTGGATGCAAAAAACAAGCATTTGCTCGACATTATTATACATGGTTTGTATTTATATACATGTGGGGATATAATTATAAATATAACGCTTATTGTGTCCACGTGAACCGGATTTACTGTGAATTGCTTAGCTTTGCAGCAACTAACGTCTTTTAACAGCAAATAGAACAAATATTCCTATAAAAAAGAGATGAAGGAGAAATGAAGAGCTGTGATTCTAACGCGTCATAGATATTAATGTTCTTTCAACTTGATATAAAAATACAATTTAAATTACAGATTTAATAAAACTGACAGACAGTTATAAGTTTTCATTTCTTATAAGAAATTACAAAAATGTAAGTACCCCAAGACTATAGACTTATTTTATATCTGAATTTATTTTGGTTTTAAGATTAAATTGAATAGAAATAATTTATTAACGAATAAGTTTTAATGATGATTTTTTTAACAACAATCAATTTATTATCATTCAAATTAAATTGAGTAGTTTAAAACTTAAATGTATAAACTAATCAAAAATAGGTGGGTTATATTGCCACAAAATATTCGGTTGTCTAATCGAAGAAAATTTTTTTTCATTGAATAATTCTCGTATCGTAAGGGATAAAGAAATGCAAAATTAGAGATTATATTTTAAACAAAAAAAATATATTTTCGCTTGATAATGATTGTTATTTAAATTAGTTGATTGTGCCCACGATTATTATAAATATACTAAAGAAATAGTACTAAAAATGTGTTTTAATTATTTAAAATATTCTTTTCCACGAAGAAGTTAACACCTTAAAATTTATTAATAAAGGAGACTAAACTCCTCGTTTAATTTGGACATTAAATTAGCTGGGCTTTGTTTATTTGTAATATTTGTGTATTTTTAAATGCTATCACAATTTGTATTAAATAACAGATCTTAACAATACGAACTATAATAAAGTTATGTATTAGGCCAATGCCAAAATGACCTATTTTGTGCTATATCAGACGCAGCTTAGCCAGATGTTACCGTTTTGTTAGACATATGAGACGAGACAGCGAGATGCGAGCGTAGTTGATTAAATAATTAACCCCCGAAAATGGACGATGTCACACATTTGCCTGTTCATTTGGAAACGTGTCGTTGCTGGACTTCACTTATTCAAAGAAATCTGGGACAATGAATTAGAAATAGTCATTTTCAAAATATATCATATATAATTAGCTGTAAGACTGAGCAAAGAAAATCCCGGATGAAATGTGATACAACATGCGGAAATTTATTGTGTTTGAACGATTTAGATTTGGTGGGAAAATTCTGTAGTAATTTAGTACGTCGGATAATAAAACGAAGCCTACTTGAATACGACAGTCATTAAATTAGGGAAAACTTACTAAACGTTTTAAACCATTTGCTAAGAATATTAAGCTCGTTGCTTTAGTTAAACAAAATCAAACTCATATAAACTTGTTTTTATTGCGAATTTAAGCTCCTTGTATAATATATTTACAGGAAATGAAACAAGATTTGTTTCAATACGGCGCTTGAGTATAATTTTTTGTTTAAATAAAATTCCAAGCTTTACAGAGAAAAAATGCTTATTACAAACCTATAAAGCAATTTTCAGTATGTCAAACAATTTTCAGTATCACACAGAATAACTCTATCAAACTGTTTTTTGACCAAACCAAAATATTTGATATAAAAATGAAAAATAGTGGCATAATGAAGTTTTGTGTGTTTAAATAAGACAGTTATTTTAACCATATCCGCTTCATTAATCAATTTTAAGGTGTTAACTATCACTTCTTGATGGAAAGGAATGATATTTTAAATTATAATTATAATTTAAAATATATTTTATGATTAGGACCAGTTACAATCATAACGAGGATTATTAATTAAATTAAATATAAATCATTACCAAGCGAAACTTGTTCCGATGATTAATGTTTTGTAAAAATAGTACTATAAAATTAATTTTTTATTATTTAAAATATCAATATAACATGCCTTTCCATCAAGAAGTGACATTTAACACATTTAAAATGAAGCGGGTACGATTAAACTTGTTGTATTATTGAAAAACATATAAAACCTTATGTTAAGTTTTTATTTTTATCTGCTAAAGATCTCTTCTTGAAAGAGTTTAGTTTTAGAGTCAACCTAGTGTGTACATAGATCTCGGTTAGCACTGTTTTTAATATAAAAATGTTTATAAAGGTATATAGCTTTTTACAATTAAACGTTATGAAAATTTAAGAAAACTATATTGTTTAAAAATATCTTAAAACATACTAATTCGTAGTAATCTTCGCGGATACTTTTTTTAACATACAACATCAACTTATGTATAAAAAATATGTGTTTAACTTTAATTCCAATAAAAATCAGACCCTTTTTAAGACAACAAAAGTAATTGAATGACTGTCAATGAATAGTAGTAATAATCAAGTTGCTATGACAACTTAATAAATTCCAATCACAGAAAAAGCTCAATCAAACTTAAAAATAAAACTACGCACAAATATTTTCATCTTGATTACTTTCATTGTACAAGAATTACAAATTGTGGCTTCAAATACATCCAAATAAAAGTAATTATTCAACCATTCAACTGGAAAGCTTTTATCGTGATTATTTAAGAAAAATATTCAACTTCGGCGAAACGTGAAAGCTCAGCGATAATAAAAAGTTCTTTGTGCCGCATTTTTCAGCTTTTGTATAAATTTCATTCTACTCAATATCCTACTAAAAATAATTATAATATAATAGGACGAAGTATTTCATGCTAAATTAATTTCATGGACGTTTTTTCTTATTTCATATGCAAAGCTTTGACTGTTATGATTTTGAGTATTTATTATATTATATTAAATGAATGTATAATTTCTTACAAAATAACATTTATTAATTAAAATATTCCTTTGTCAATAAAAAAATAATTGTCGTTATATCTACCAGCTTTAATTAATTATTAAAAAATCCTGAATGATAGTCGAAATAAGAATATATTTTTATTGGTCGTTAAGAAAAAAAGATTCTTAACGACCAAACTAACATAGTAGTATCGCCACTTGTCCAGCCGTTGCACAAAGGGGTGGTCTGATTTACTTCCAGAAGGATCACTTCCGTCCCACATATAATCTTATTGTCATAGACACCTATTGTTTCATTTAGAATTTTGAAAATTTAGTGCCAGTGTGTCAAAGTAACAAGCTAGACCGTTGGAACAGGAGAGAGGATGTGTTGTGTGCCTTTTCTACACAGCTATATATAGATAAGCAAATGTTAGTTTAAGCATAGTTCTGACGATGGCCTGAGCCGAAATAGCTATCAACTATATTTGTTAAAAATAATTTTGTAAAACTAAAATACATTGCTATTTTTTCACCGTTCTACAATATTTATTTATTTCCTTATTTTTTCTCGTTAAATTAATTTTGTATTCTTCAAATTTATCATAACACTCATAATTGACGTAGCTTAGTATTAAACCAACACACGATTGAATAGAGGGAGCATTCTAAAAATCGTCAAATATTAGAGCTTTCAATATTTTATGATGAGTCTTAAGTACGATATATTTTTCAAGAAAATTAGTTGTTTGATATAAATCGTAAGTCATTTTAAGCATAATTTTTTCTTATATTCAGCATATATTTATTATTGTATTTTAACGTTAATTAATTGAATAACATTTCTTTAATTGAATTATTATTTTTATAAAATTACTACTACAATGTTTAGTTTTCATTTATAATTTTCGATGCATCTTTTATTTATTTCTGATATCACCGTTTTATCTTTCGTGGATAGTATCAATTTTAACAGATGATATATTACCAGTCACTGTATACACTTAAAGGAAATTGAACGAAAACTGTGTTTTCTTAAAAAAAGTGTTTTCTAAAATAATTGACCATTAGCAAAGTATGACAAATAATGTTATTAACTTCTTAAAGTTTTCATTGGTAAAAACACAGATAGGCTCTGCTCAATAAAATATATGGATAACTGATTTTTGCCTATGTACAGTTTCATATATAATTTGTTTAAATTAACAATCCAAATTTTAGGTTACAAAAACGCTATTTGAATTATTTATTATGATTTCCGTTTCCTCTTCACAAAGATCAATTACAATTATAATTTGAAAAGTGTTATGCAAAAATTATTTTGACATCATGATCAATGTCTCTTGGGTTAAATGTGCTTTTTGTATTACATTACTAATAACAAGCTTTTTTTACTCTCAGGTAACTCAGTCAGGGAGGAAAGCTTACCCAGCGGAGGCACGCAGCTGAATGATCCGTTGAGGGTCTCGCGGAGTCGAAGGCCAGACCTTTTGGCAACCTCTTGCTACCAGTACTCAACTTCCAAGGCCACCCCCTCAAGAGACTGCCCCGAAAATCTTATTACAAATCCTTGCAAACATTCCTGTCATAACATACATTGCGGAAAAGCATATACAACGAATGTAACATATAGAAATGACTTTACGTCATCAGGTGTACAAATCACATTTAACGATAAAGAAACAAATACTGGTTTTCAGTGCTCGAACATACCAAAAAGCTCGTCCACTAAAAGTAACTTTTCTGACGATCGTAGAGTGCAACGAAAACGACCAAAGTTTTGGTACATTCTACGATGTGTAGGCCCTGAAAATGATGCAGATCGACGGTACAGTTTTTCGCCTAATAAAGCAAAGCTGACAGTGGAAAATGAAACTCAGACTGACGGTGAGACTTTCACTTTGATGCCGTGTAGCATTGGAACATGTAGTTCCAGGCACACGGAAAGGGGTACATTAGAAGACGAGCTTACTTCATATATGGAAGAAATTCATCGACGTGAAAGGCGATGTGACAACAGCCAATTTGCGGTATAGGAGCTTATTAAAAAATGACTTTATTTCAAAAAATACATATTTTATTATGAGTATATTTAGTATGAATGAATTTTAAAGAAACTATTTTATTCACAAACTGACTGATATATTCAATAAATCATTGTTTTTTTTATTGTGAGTGATCTTTCAATACGGACGCTCAAAATATGTGTAAAAGTAAATAAAACAAGATTTGTGTTAGACATCCATTTTTTTTCATTTGAAACTATTTTATATTTGACAGCATTAAGCGTACAATATAGTAATTTGTATATCGGCAGCAGTTTTGCTTGGAGGCACGTATTCAAGATGTCCATTTTTCAATTACTTTATCGTATAAATTCGGCTTTATTTATTGGATGGCGCTTGTTGTTTGTTGACTATGAAAAAGTCAATTATTTGCGGCTTATTTGCAAAGACTTGCGATTAAAAATATCTCCAAAGGAAGAAGTTAAATGACGTTAAATCGCACGATCTCGGTGGTTAGTTCATGTAACCGCGAACGGAGCAGCGATTTGATCATTTTCACAAATTGTTCAACGTTATAAACGTCTAATATAATTTTCCATACTTTATTAAACAATTGCCATATAATTTGATAGATGTTACTTTAAACAAATTTGCTATCATCTAACAAGCTTTAAGCGTATAGTTCTGATGGTTCTGACGATGGCGTGAGCCGAAATAGCTATCAACTATATTTGTTAAAAATAATTTTGTAAAACTAAAATACATTGCTATTTTTCCACCGTGTTATAATGGAGTTCTACCAAGTGAATGCCAATTCAATCAATAAGCTTTAAGCGTCCTTATTGAAAGACTCATTACATACATTTCAAATTCAAACGTAGAATTTCGATGCATTTATTGCAATTTCGGTTACCAAGCACGATTCGATTTTTTTTAAATTATTACTTAACAACGGTAAAACAAAACCAAAAATATTAATTAAATTAAACTCCATTAAAAATGTTGAAATAATACTTAGAACTGTGTTTTTATTACTAAAACAAAGCAAAGTCACTTTATTAAAAGTAGAGGTAAATCAATTATTTTCTAATTGTCTCACTATTGTGCTGTAAGCGTTTTCCTAATAGATAGACTGAGTGAGAAAAATATAAACTTATGATTCATTATCGTGTATTATTCGATGTTGAATTGAATTGAATTCTTACAAGAAAGAAATCTTTAGGTTAACCGTGTTTTTTTCTCACAGTAGGAAAAATATCAGTTATGTTTGATGTGAATAAAATCTACTTTACGTTCATGTCATATCCGTCAGATAATGGTCCAAAATGTATACCAAAGTTTATCAAGAATTTGAAAATTTAAATTACATTCTTCTTATAACACGTTCGTTGTTTACGAAGGGGTAGTTTCTCGAGCTTCTTAAACTTGTGAATATTTTGTCAATTGACGATTAAATTATTTTTATTGTTATTTAATTTTTATATGTATAATAAAACAAAATAGTTCAACCTGTTATATAGCTTGAATTAACAAATATTGAAGGAAAATATTTTACTGATGTATAAAATGGGATAATTATATATGTTTTATAAAAAGCAATTATTTGTTACTTAGATATGGATACATATAATATATTCACAGTGTTTATTCACACTATTAATCGTCTAGAAAGCAATCAAATTAACTTTTTTACATATTATAAATAAAAGAATGTTAAATGTTATTTCTAAATATTGTAGCATATGTTTTCTTGCAGTAAAAAATAAGTCTAAAGTTTACATTTAAACACTAATATCAACCATTCAAACAGTTATCATTTTGTTAAGATTCAAATAAACTATTGTATGCACAGTACGAACTAGTTTAATCTTGTAATAAGTTGTTTTGTAAATATTTTTTTTATGTGTTGATCAGATATTTGCAGCAAAATATTGAAAATACACTGCTTTTATGTATTGTAGTTAAACTTAGTTAACTCAAAGCACTGTTTAAAATAAATTTTACAATAAACCTTCAAATATTGACGTAATATAAAATATTCTTTAATGTTAATAAATTGAATCACGTACGGTAAAGATATTTAAGTCTTGAATAATATATTTTTTTAAATTTAAATGAATCTTTTTTGTCATACATATCTTTCTCAAAAAAATATACATTAACAGATCATGTTTCATAAATAAAAACAGTTAATTCGTATTTTAATCATACTTTTTCCGATAAAACAGTAATATTTTTTAAAAAGTTGGATTTTACCTTCATCATAAAACATTTACTTAGTAAAAAATTACATTTATATCACTACGCCGAAACAATATTTACGTTTTATTGATTGAATTGGCATTCACTTGGTAGAACTCCATTATAACACGGTGAAAAAATAGCAATGTATTTTAGTTCTACAAAATTATTTTTAACAAATATAGTTGATAGCTATTTCGGCTCACGCCATCGTCAGAACTATATATTAACTATAACTATAACTATCCATAGTTCTGACGATGGCGTGAGCCGAAATAGCTATCAACTTTATTTGTTAAAAATAATTTTGTAGAACTAAAATACATTGCTATTTTTTCACCGTGTAATATTTACGTTTTCTATTTGCCTCGCGTTTACTTTCGGAATAAAGATAGAAGTTGATTTTGAAATATAACTTTTAACATGTTCTTTCTTTGGAGCAACGTCTTTCACTCCAAGAACTGAATGAAAAATGTAAGTCATAAAAACAATGTCATTGCTTTTTTGTCTATGTACTGTGATTAGATAACATTTTTTGTTCACATAAAGTACGTAATAAAATTTTAACGGTATGTAAAATAAATGTAAATTTTAAAATAGATTTATTATTTAAAATCTAATGATAGATAAAACTTTTAAAATCAGAGCTTCGAAATGTGGGTTAAACTTAGTGTTTGTTATTTCGGGAGAAAAAAGCTTAACACTCGGGAATGACACTATATTAAATATGGATATTTGTATGATACCTATATTATATAAGAAAATATTGTGAATGTGTTTTTGCTCATCCTTTTTGACAAAAAATTCTGTAAAAATGTTGCGTCCATATACCATATTAAACTATTTTTTTTGTTATTTTTTTTATCATTGTTTTTGTTTTAATATATAAAATTTGTTATGTTAAAATTTTGCCTATCCATCTATTTTGAAACGAATTTTTATTTTTTTAACTAACTGCAATATTTTATTGACTCTCAAAGCGTCAACTTTCATTTCTTCGTCGTATTGTATTAAAATAAGAAAACTCAATATTGAGAACTTATTATTTTTACAGTTTTATATAATCCAGATCAGAACAGGTTTCGCTAGCTGCGAGTAATACCATCTAGTCATCATTACCACCCTGATCTGATCTGGTCAATATAAAATGGTTGAAATGAGCTTAACTTAGTGTTTTATTATTTTAAATTAATACTCTATATCCTAGTTTCTCAACCGGTGGTCCGCGGAGATTTTCGGGTGGTCCGCGATGTAATATTATTTCGATAAAGAATCGATTTTTTTGTTGCTGTCTGATTAAACAAACTTAAATATTTTTATATCAGCATACGGTGTTGTAAAATTAATCGTTTTTAATAAAAAATCCACTATATAAATATTTATTATTTTATTTAAATGTCGATAGTCCGCAGAACATTTTTGGATTTTTTTGTAGTCCGCGGATGTAATAAGGTTGAGAAACTATGCTATATTACTTTAAAATATAAATTTTATTTTTCTGTAAAATATTGTGAGTTAAAAAAAAATGAAAAGTACGTCTAACGTTTAATGAGTACATTTCAATTATTTTTTGTTTCTTTAAAGAGAATTAATGGATCTCATTAAACTAAAAAAGCTAGATTAAATACTAAATATTGTTGTTTTTTCATAAGTACATGTTTATCTTATTGTATAACAAATGAATACGATCATTCAAATATCAATTTAGATACACACATCTTAAATCATAAAATATAACAATGAATAAAAGTTATTTTAAAAAATGTTTCTTTTTATTTATTTTTTACAGCTCCCAGAAACTTTTTGTTCTAAAAAAGTTTTGACATTTCAAAAATTTGTAATCATTAATAGAAAAGTTTTGCATAGCGAAAGTTACACAATATCAAAATGATTTAAGCTTTTACAGTGTGAACAAGAAATATATAGGTTATGTGTAACGACTTACATATTTAATATTATAAAATAACCATAGTAATAGCTCTACAGACTTCCAATAAAATTTTTACTCAAATAAGCCTTTAAAACTTATTACTAACGATTTAAAGTCCTAATTCACATGAAAAATAAATCTTATAATGAAATAAAAGATATATTCATAACATATAATATAAACATTGTTTTTTAAAAGCTTCTTTTAAAAATTTTCTCTTGTTTTTTTAAACAAATGCTTATAACATTCGAAAATAAGTACCTTGATTATTATTTATTTTTTTAATTAAGAAACTACTTAACTAGTTTACTTTTATATTAATTGCGTTTCAAACGCCTGCACTAAAATCATGTCTTAGGTTAAATTATTTTCAGTTTGTTGTCATATATATCGATTTCCTTTTATATTGTAAAATAGAGCTATATGAGCATATATAGAGAAATATGTGTTTAAAAAAAGCGTGATAATTAATTATCCTGCAGTGGTTGCGTTAAATCGATTTTTACCCTAGATACTGTAGTAACACATCAATTAATTAATTTTACATTTTATTTTGTGTGCAAATATTTTTTTTTATATATAGGAATATTTTTGCGAGATAATTAAATTCTTCGTGAACGATGATTCGTGATAAATGACAAATTCCCGATAAGATATAATCATTTGTATCAATGTAAATACGACAGTATCTGTATCGAAAATATTTACACTAGGCATACCTTTTTACGTGAAATCGTGAATGATAATTTACAGTAAAAACAATATATTTCTATGCAGAAGTAGGAGTACATATGCTCTTCTTGTTGTGGTAAGTATCTTCGGGATATCTTCCGAGCTATGGAGAATTTCATAAATTACTTTTTTCGACCAAACTTTTCAGAACCATGGTTGTTTATGATGGTAGAAACCCCATCACTCCTATTTGATTCTTAAAACAAAGCCTAGCGAGAGTGATTATTTAACCATTGATCATGTCCCTACACGTTTTCTATCATTACTCCCTTTTTGGGAAAAAAAAGCTAGAACAATTGTTGCAGAAAAACGAGTGTTGATACTTCCAGCAGGAGATTACATAGTGATAATTAAAACGTTTAAACCTCTGGCAACAAACGTTTGAAAATTTAGTTGAGTAGTTGTAGTGTATTTATTATTTGATACATTTTTTTTTCACATTGTAACTCAACAGTGTTAAGGCTTGTGTGTAAAAGCTTATATTTGTTGATTGAATTGGCATTTACTTGGTAAAATGATGATGAAAAAATGATCCATTATGACACAGTGAAAAAATAGCAATATATTTAAGTAGTTCAATTTTTTTTATAAAATATAGTTGATAGTTATTTCGTATCACGCCATCATCGGAACTATCTTGTTGGACTGGCGTGAGCCATCAACTATATCTTATAAAAAAAATTCTAGAACTAAAATACATTGCTGTTTTTTCATCGTATGTGCTTATATTTGTATTGAAATATAGCCTGATTAATTTATGATATCAACTGAAGATGCTCGATGGAATTTCAATATCAAATTTGAATTGTTACAACATTGTACGATTCCACATGTTTTGTCACTAAGTTTTGTCAGTTCTGTTGCATCCGTGTGATAGAATGCCTGAAGTTGCCAAAATGCGAAACACGGGTCGTTGGTGACAAAACATGTGGAATGGTACAAAGTTACAAAAATTCAAATTAAATAGCCTGATTAGTTTTAACAATATCAGTAAGCTTTTTTACACCAAGGATACAAAATTGATAATATTCGCAGGTGGAAAATTTTCTACACGGCCAAACAGGAACGGATTAAAAAAATAATTATACTAAAAAGCACACATACATGGATATATTCAGTACTAAGAGTTATTTTACATATGTTCTAGCATAATTAACTAATTTTAAAAAGCTCAAAATATAGATAATGATTTTTGCGCCACTCTGTCTACTCAAAAGAAGTTTTTTGTTACGATGATGACGGTAAACCTTAGCTTTCAGAGAACACTTTTTGACTTGACACTCAGAAAAAAGATCTTTTGTACCAGCACGGAAGTGTCAGGCGTAATAAATGTTGGGATAGTCGTACACAGGGATATACGTTTCTTTAATTTTTATCTCTGAAAACTTGCGTGACAATTCGGAAATCTGTTGGTGACATTATTTGAATAGGAAAAAGAATATTAAGGTATTTTTTACCACTACTTCTCAGTAAGTACCTTGAATTATATTTGATGTGATTTGCTGACAAAATATTAAGAAATATCTTTTTTACAGCAGTAAAAAAATGTTATCGATAGTAAGATGGCGAAAGAATCTATCTGAATATTATTTAATTTTCATATTTTATTTCTTACAAGCAAAAGGATTCAGCAGTATGTATGTTGATACAGATATTGATATAATAAACTCTGGTTTCCTTTCAATACGTTTAAATCTTTCGCCTTTATTGATATAATAAAGTGCATAATGCTTAGGAACGTCTCTATGATAGATTGTCAAGCTTTCATTATTAATATTTGTCATCAATTTCGCAAAAAAATATTTTTTCATAATACATTATGCTCGTAATATTTTTAGTTGATTACATTCACGATAAACAAACACAATATAAAAATGACATATTAATCAAAATAATTAAATAATCTTGACAAAATCTCTAACACAGGTAGAATATTCTGTGTTCGCATTTGTTTTGTCACCATTGTTACAGCATTTATTTTATAGTTGCAGTTGTTTGAGTGCTCATTTCTTCCGTATATTTCTATTAAAATATTTTGCGACGAAGTTTTGAATATAGCTTGAGACAATGTATTGTAAAATCAACTAAAACCTTGTAATTATTAAGAAGGCTTATAAAATTGGGTTAATATTTAAAATTTAAAAACATTAAAGAAAATATCATCTCAGGGTACTTGATGAAATTTGAATAACAAATTTCAAATGTTGATACAATTTCAGAAGCTTTATCACTCGCGACCCGGGTTTTGTATTTTAGCATTTTCAAGCATTCACAACATGGAACAAAACAACTAACTGACAGTAAATTGCATAAACAAGTTTTCTGTATTAGATTGCTTACTCTCTTACGTATAGATAGTTCAAAGTTTGGCCGACAGTAGCGTTTCCTGCAAATTAAGCTACTTACGGTCGGTACTAATGTTGGTCGCGTTATTCAACAAATAGCTCGGACATATAAAGAATTATTTTTTGTAGTAGAAGTAAGTAACAGTTGTTTTCGAATATATATTATCGAGTTATGAAGCACAAAACTTAGCCAAGAATGTCTCGGAAATTGTTTTAACTAAGTGCCGGTCATAGATATTTTAATAAAATATTTATGATTGTTGTCTTTATTTATTAGGGCATGAGGATTAAAGACCATATTCTTACTATATGCCCATAATTTGAACCATGAAAATATGTATAGTCTTATTCACCTATATTTGAGCAGAAAAAAAATAGAAGTATATATTCCATGAATATTTTCAGTAAAACTTTAGTCACATATTACATCCGTTTTTTTCTTCAGCTTATGTGATTGTTACACATCCGTGCACATGTGCAAAATTAGTTTCTTTGAAGAAAGGTAACACCTTTTCCTATACAAGTTTCCATCGCCCGATTGCATCACTAATACACAAAAGGAATTATATAAAAAAAACTATATATATATAGACCTTAAGGGTGAAAGTTACATAGATATGTGAAATAATTTAAAAAAAAACACTATTTTGTTTTATTAATACAAACAATGTGAACTGTCGAACAATGAAAAGTCGGTCAGCTATTTTTATATATTTTATATAATGCCTGAAAATGCCGCCGAAAGACAAGATCCGCGTTGTTAGAAAACGTGTACAATTAATTACACACAGTTAAGTTGTTTCTTTTTGTGTAATAGCTAAATTTTTGATTGGAAAATTAGCTTATTACTAACAATTGAAATATTTTATTTTTAAATACAATTTTGTGGCCCTTGAATGAACTGATTGCGCTTAACTTGTTTAAAAGTTAAATCTCTTTTTACCGAAGACACAAAGACACCATGTTTTCAAAAGAAGCTTTGACGACTAATTATACTTATACATTATTAATAGTCTATCTATAGAAATTTCTTAAAACTAACGTTTTGAAAATTAGTTTAAAACAAATTATTTGGGCAGTATTTTTATTCAGACACTTATCATTTCCCCTCGGGGATCGTAACAAATTAGGGCGTACAACTTATTCAAAGATCGCTTTGGAAAATGGAAAACACTTCCGAAACCCCTTTGGAAGTATTAATATAATAGATACGGTGTCATTTTAATTACATTCAAAGATTTCTTAGATCTCATAAAAGAAACTTCGTGCCTTCAATCAATTGTTTGAAAAATTGTCAATAATTTTCTTTTTGAATTAAATAAAATATTTTTCATAAAATGTTCAAATTTTCCTTGATATTTCTTTAAAGAATTCATCAGCTAGTAATTCATCTTTGTAATAAAGACTCGACCTAGATTATCTTTCACTTTGAGAAATATTTTAGGATTTATTAGCACAATATGAAACTAAGGCGTTAAAACAGAAGAGAAATTGCATTGTGTACGTTTTCGACACAACTATATATAGACAAGTAAATGAACGTTTAAACATATTTCTGATAAGGGTTTTAGTTAAAATAGGTATCAACTTATTATCTTATAAATTTTGTAGAATTAAAATACATTGCCATTTGTAAAGGCCAATTCAATCAATAAGCGAGATTTTTCGACTGTGTCATTAAATGAATAATGATACAACAGTTGATGATTCAATGAAATTGTGAATCGTGTTTATTTTTTTCCTTCTAACTTCAAAAAAACTATTAGAATATTATCTATTATTACATTTTATTTTATTTCCTGAAGCTTTGTCACATAACTGAACGTCTTCGTAATAAATACTACTTCCGGTAAATCGGAAATATGTTTCCTTTCATTTGATAAAAGCTTATTTAACATGATGTTAACAGCTTGAGCGTCAATAAAAAAAAACATGAAACACCATCCCCGCAAGTACAACAAAATACGTTCTCTTTGATGAGAGTTCGTCTGATCTGTATTTTGTTTACGACTGTTTTCTGAAGTCCCATTTGATACATCATATGTATTATCATTATATGAATTTTGTTTGTTCACCGACATCTGTGAACATCGTGTCTCAATATTTTTGACGTGTTTTTTTATATTATCGAAATGTATGTCAACACAAAAAAAGCATTTGGCGTGCATGTTTATCGTCGTATCGATTATGTAGATATGGCTTCTTTTCTAATATATTTTTAATAAAATCTGCAATTTTTTGATAATAATACAACACAATGATTTATTGTATTTTCATAAAATTACATTATGGTCAGGTATGGTATTTACAAATATTAAGGTCAGAAACCGCTGCGAGCACTATAAATTGATACAACTCAAATTAAAACAAGGCTATTTAAGAAAAACTAAGTTAACGATGATCAAACCGGTATTGAACAGAATTGTATAAAAAATCAATATAGACATAAACATATCAAATTCGAATTGTAGAAACTTTGTACGATTCCACATGTTTTGTTACTTACGGTTTCGCCTTTTCGCATCTTCATGCATTTTATCACACGAATGTAATGAATATTGTAAGAATAAAAATGCTTGTATTACTGTGAAAAAATTCAAATTTGAATAGTATTGAAAATTCTGTACTATTACACATGTTTTGTTACTTACGACCCAGGTTTCGCCTTTTGGCATCTTCAGGAATTTTATCACACGAATGCAATGAATGTTGTCAGCATTAAACATGCTCATTTAACTGTCGAATAATTGAAATCCGAATAGTAATAAAAACTTTATACTATGCAAAATGTATTGTCACGACCTGGGTTTCACCTTTCATAAGAAAGGTGAAACCCAGGTCGTCGGTTCTGACGGTTGTCGGTTCTGTTACATCCGTGTGATAAAATGTCTGATGATACCGAATGGCGAAGTCCGAGTCGTTAGTGACAAAACATGTGGAATCGTACATACTTTCATCAATTTGAATTCGACACTTAAAATCCATAAAGTAGCTTCAGTCGCTATCATAAATAATTAATTTTTATAACTTTGTTTTTCTGTTTTGGACTCGTGACATCTACAGGCATTCAAGCACAAGGATGCAAGAGGACTGACAAAAAGTTAACAGTAAGCATCGGTTATACACCAAAGGAATTATTTAGAAAGGAAAAATACAGAATCTAAGGTTAAGATCCAAATGAACAACTGCAATAAATTTCAATGACATTACTTTAATATATATAACACTCAATTGCCTATGATACGTTTTATTAATGCTAAATAACGTTAATAATTTGTTCGTGAATGGATTTTACAACAACAAATAATCAACTTTCATAAAAACCTTATTAAGTAATGTAAGACTTAGAAATTTTTCTTTTTTTCAAATCGGCAGATGACGTTAAGAATCAAACATGAAGTGATGTTATATTGGAATATAAATTATGTTTATATATAATCTCAAAATTACGCTGGTCTTTAAGAATATAACTTGAATTGAATAATTGAAATACCTGATTATATAATTTACAATCCCCAGAATTATGATGTAATAATTGAACAACTTTATCTGCGTAAAATGAATGTTTTTTAATATATAATATTTTCATATTTAAGCGAAGTCCTACTTTTCTACTTATTGAATATCTTTTCTTCCCTCAATAATTATACAACGAAATTGAAAATCTCCCAAGGCTATATTCCTTAGCTGACGTGTAGATAACATAAATCTAACCTTTGTCAAAGTTTACTACTTTGCAAGAATTTGATTGACGTGGTGTAAAACAAAAAGTGAAAGATCAAAGCTCTAAGCTTTCTGGGTAAATAAAGATTAAGCTCATTTGTTTGCAGAAAGGCTAATAATACACAACTAAGCTATGCGAACAAATTTGGTTTTTACGTCCTTCGTTTTAGTCAAGGTTATTAATATAAATAACAATGTATCCCTGACGTATTCAAATTTATTTGATATTAAGTGAACCAAAAAATAATTTTAAGCTTAGTTGAATAAAAATATTGTATAATATAATAAAAATGTGTTTCTCAGTTTATGCAAAAATAAATGTTGCAAACAAATTTTTCGCCATAAAAACGATTTTGTCACTGACAAAATTTGACTAAAACTTCACATATCTGCAATAAAGGCATTGATAATCGTAGTAACTTTTTACATATTATTTTTCAATCTCAATCTCTCAACAGAAGCTTTTCTCTGAGAACCGGATATTATTCATTTGTTTAATAATAAAAATATAATGCTAATTACTACTGCACTAGGAACGGTTTCGTTCAGCGCGAGCATTATCAACTGATACAATACAAATTAAAGTATTATTTTAATAGTGCTTTATGACCAAAGTATAAAATGAAAAAAAAAACGCCTGTTAGACTAAAAATGAGAATCTCTCCCGAAAATTATTACAGTCAGAAAGGAGCTTGTATATATTGAATTATCTTTGAAAATTGCCTAAAAACCAGATTGGTTACACATTCGTGAGATTTTTCCTAAAGTAACAGTTGCCTCGGAAAGCAGTGTCGTAACCAAGTTGCTAATGCTGTTTATAATCAAAACACAAACAGAGATTATATCGTCTAACGATTTTCGTTTGAAATATTGAGTCGTGATTTGCTCGAGACTCTCATTCGCTTCGAAGATTTCGTCTTGTTCGCTTAGTTGGTTTATAACAGAATTTTGTACAATTTGATCAAATAATTGACATTTTTTAAATAGTATCAAGTTTAAATAACAAATTCACTCGGAGTGTCATCTAGTTACACTTAAAATATTTATTCAAATTTTAGTTTTGAATTATTTAATTTAAAAAATATATTTCCTTATTTACTGTTATAGACATCTGTTGTTCGTATGGTAAAGTAAAAACATATATTTTTACTGCTAGCCTTGGTGTAAGTGTTTCCTGTAATGAATAACTTGGCATATGAACGATGCCAACTGTTTATTTTACGTCAGTTCTGTTGCATCCGTGTGGTAGAACGTGTGTTATAGATACCGAATGGCGAAATCCGGGTCGTTAGTGACAAAACATGTGGAATCGTACAAAGTCGTAACAATTCAAATTTAATGTTTTTACCTAATATTTTAATTTTAAATGTATTGATAAAATAAATCAAATAACACTAATATTTCGTGAAAAACATTAAAAAAATGTTTTGCGTTCGTTGAATGATTAAACTATTTTTATTTAACGACATCTATGGAGATTACTGTAAAGCTTTATGTAAGTTAACTATTATATGAAAAGTTTTGTTTAAAATCACTAGATGTCAATAAAAAAATGTTAATTTTTTCCTCATAAGGAAAAATATTACTTACTATCCCTCTGGCTAATTGTAACGTTATTTTCATTCTCATGATTCATACACAATAAAGAAAAACATTCTGTTTGATAAATAATGTTTGTATTTATTTTTCGACCTGTTCTTTTCACATGATAAGGTAATTTTTAATATATAAGGAAGAGATTCGAATAATTTATTTCTTTTATGTAACTTACCAGTTAAAGCAGTTTTTATAATAATGTGTCTTTTATATAATTCTTACACTATGGCGTTTAAGAAGTTTTATCAGTATCCAATATTTTTATTTATTTATATTATTTATAAAAATATCCTTATTGCAAAAGTAATACAAGTGACAATAATTTCCATCTTAGGCCGATCTGAATGAGACACGTCTACACTAGGTTCTTTTACTTCATAGTTTATTAAACATTAATAAGTTTATCATGCTTATATAATATTCGTTGAGGGAAACTTTGTGATAATAACCCAGTAAAATATTTATGAAATTAAGCAGGATAGATATTTCGAAAAAAGATTTTAAGTGATAGTCTTGAAGTTTGGGCTTTGATGCGATATGCATATCATATCAGAAAATACATTATATGTTGTCCTTATGCATTATATAAAAGAATGATTCTATTTTATTTTTTTTGGCATTATATTCAAAAGCTAAAGAATGTAAATGTCTTATAAATTATGACATGGTGAAATTTAGAAAATTCAATTGCAAACCAAATCAATCTGTATATGTATAGTGGATATTTACACATTCAAAAAACAGAGCAATTTTATGGAACTTACAAGTAAATAATTTTGCTATTTTAATAAAAATCTATCCAGCAATCTCTTGATGAAACATTTTTTTGATCGATTGCTGCATGATTTATTCATGACCCAAACAGCGTCCGATATATTTCATCATCCTCAAAATCTCAATTTTCTTTACTCGCCTAAGCTTATTTTGCTGGTTGGGTCAGAGAGTAAAAAGTAGGCAAATGCAGTCATGGAATACATAATTGGTGTTAATTTATGTTAAAATAGCGGTTAACGATTATTAGTAGCCTCATCAAGTTTTGAAATATCAACTTGTATCGCTTTTGCTCTCAGGATATGCTATAATATATTCAGAGGCCAATTATCTTATCCTAAGAATAATAAAATAAATATTTATTTTTATAGTTAGTATATTAAAACTAACATTATTAAATGACATTTTAATTAAATATTATTTAGCAATCTTTATATTTAATTTACACAATAATAAATTATTTTTCCATTATTTAATAATAGTCTTACATCGAAGTGAACGAAACTTATTTTTCTTTTCGCTATAAAGTAATTCAGGAAAATTATTTTAAAATTACGTTGAAGCCATTTTTATATATTTTTGAATCAGTACCCCTCGTATCAAGTTAGAAACTAATAAAGCTAATTATTTTTTACAGATTGTCAGTGTGCTCAGTAAAAAAAACTAAATTAATAATATTGCAGATTGGTAGATGGCATTAGTGAATATATTTCTACAATATTTTTTTTTTCAGATTACAAAGTATTCGGAAAATGATAATAAGAAAAACCAGTTTATCGAGAAAAGACAACACGTCAATGACATCTGAGATTATTTAAACAAACTAAAATAATATTCCCGGTCAAAGCGACCGCGAGAAAATTTTTTCTCCACTGAAAAATTATTAAATATGACATGTGTGATTATGTCAAAACAATTCTTAGATTTTTTGGATGTATATCATTTTATTTAAATAGATAAAATAAATGAAGTCAATCAAGTACTTAAATACATGTTTAAAAATGGTGAAAAATCTCAGCACTTTCTAGTTACATGAAAGTGAAACGAAAAAAATATATATTAAATTTGTCGCCTCGATGGTACTGATTCTTAATTAAAGAAACAAATATGAATAATATCAGAATTTATTTAAATCATAAAATAAGTTATTTTGCACCATTTCAACTTTATTATATTATTAAGATTAGGGCTGATTTCCTTCATCGTGTCTTTATCAACTGATTAATCATAAATAAATTAAGGGCCAATTAAAATAAGTACGTATTTATTTTGTGAATAGTTTTTACATAATTTTTCCCATTCGTTGTATATATATATATTTTGATAAACTATTAGTAGCTTTTCAATTTTAAGAGGTCTTCATATTTTATTTGTAAAATAATTTTCTTTGTTCACGAATAATTTGTTTTTTTCGGCTGTTAACTACTAATTCACAGTTTTATAAATAACACTATTTAAATCTGTATCGCAACAGTTGATAATTCTTGCGACAAGCAAAGCCGATTCTAATCTTGACAATTTATAAATTGTGAAAATAGTACCGAACATTGTGTTTTTTTTTTAATTATAATGCATTTCCACCAAGAAGTGACAGTTAACTCATTAAAAGTCATATTTATTTATGGAAATTTTTACCTCGATCCGTTGCATGAATACTTAATTCCTTTTCGCCACCGTCGTCACTGTTTTATTATTTACATTAAAGATAAAATTTAATATGTCTGCTTAGTACTAAATATCACAAACAAATATACAGCAATCTTCACCTTATTTCAAAAAACAAATTCTCAGCACTACCCCATTTTCGTTTGATATTTCGACAACGACTCGACGTATCAATTTTTCCGTTGGCCATTTTGTGCGAGCTACCCCTGTCTTCAAGCATGTTGTTAAACTTAACCATTCGTTCAGTTATCCCATTATTCGGCTTAAAAACAGCTTTGCCTGAATTCTCTTGAACCTGAAGTACGTACTTTACGATATCGGGCATTGTTTTCGATTGTGGAACTAATTGCGAAGACCTCGCGTTCGTTTTGTCTGTTGAATTTTCCCCGTAAAGATTATTTGAACAAAGACTTGAGTTTGATATTCTATTGACCTTGACTCTATCATGACGATTGGGGCATTGGTGATGCGGAATCAGATCAGACTCTTCGCCTTCTATTTCATCAGGTCCGTTGCAGTTATTCGAAGACTTTTCATCAAGATTATCAGAGTTATTACTGATAATCAAATTGTCATCAATGAACGTTGGACTTTCAGACAAAGCTCTACTCAAAGATTTTGTTATAATTACAACTTTATGCTCTCGTTCACAGTGAACATCTTTATTATTTAAATATTTGTGACATTCCGAGCAAATAATTTTGCAAGACATATTATTAGGTTCAGAGTTATACATATTTGCTTCATGTTTTCGGCGCCCCCATTTTTTAAATCTTTTAATTTTCGGCGGAGCCAAGCTATACATCGTCGGAACTTCTTCGCTCAGTGGCGTTTCTTTTATTACATTGTGTTCTATTCTATTTGAGTAAATATTTCTTCTAGAGTCTCCGTTTCTACTGCACGAACAGTGGGCTGCGTGTATACACGTCATCGGCAGGGAGTTGTTCGGTCTTCGAAACGAGACAACGAGAGGTCTTCTCGACATATCAGCGTCGACGTATCGAAGGGATGCTTGCCTGGACGTGCCGCCGGAGTTGGAAAGGCTCTGTGACCGTGTCGGTGATACACTGCGCGGCAATGATAGGGTTGAATATCTGCGGGCGGGGGTGCGAGCTCTTCCACCAACTGGCATATATCGTGAGAGAGTCTCCTGAAAAACAGTAATAAAAGAAATAAGCTTTTTTTCATAAAAACTTTTACAATTATTGTAAAGCTTTGACGCATCAAGTTGTATAGAGCCCCATTTTGGAATTGACAAGCGAAATTTCCGGTTTATTTATGCTATATAGATTTTTAAATGTTTTGTATATAATAGCATTAACACATATCCGTAACAGCGGTTTTAATGCGTAATGCTTTGGTTTATGTCGCAAATTCGACAGTGTTTGTTATTGTTATTATTATTAAATATTTTGAACGAATTGTTGATTAAATAAATTCCGACAACGTATTTCTTAACAAAAAGATGGCGTTCAGTAAAGGTACGGGATACAACGGACTTATGAAAAACAATTCTATAATGGGGTAATTTGTATTTTCCCTCGTATACAATTCACATTATATTATTACGTCAACGATAAAATTTATAGAATAACTTTTAGGGTCAAGCTTTGATTTATCAGCAATTAAAAAAATTATATCTAATAAATGAAACTTTATAAATAAGGCTGACTTTTATATTTATTATTATGTTTTCCATAGTAATAAAAATCAATAAAATAATTCATTCAAAATTATAAATATTTATTCAAAATTTATCCAAACGATGAATTTATCCAAAAAATAAATGTGAATATAATGCGTTATATTTTTACATAATAGATAAAAGAATTTATAAAATATATTTAAATAAAAGTTATGACAAACGTCTTTGAAATAGGAATAATCAAAAATCTATTTCTGCTTCATAAAAAAATTTGCGAGACCAACCCGCAAAAGCACGAAGAAAACAATATTGACGGAGGCTGTAATATAGGTAAATGTAAGTGATTCCACTTACACCACATTGCTGTTTGTTTATTTTCCCCATGGCTATTTACTAGCCATACTAATAAATCTTAGTTTCAAACAACACCTAAGATACAAGACATAAGGAAGCTTATAAACAAACAAGTATTATATACGCCAAGCTTTCGCAGGGAGAAATAACATGTATATCGGAAAGGGAAAAAATCGCATTAGAATAAATTTGCTTTAATATTCAGATTTTCTTGGCATTGCTGGGTTGGAACGGCATCTGTGTATCTTAATAAAGTACTCATTTGAATAAATAAAATCTTTTTATACTGATTACCTAATGATTTATGATTCTTTGATATTACATTACAGAATCTTTTTGAGTATACAATCAAACCTGAATGATTCAATAAGTGATGCACTAAAATTCGTGCAGAACACGAAAGCTTTCACGCAAATTACTCTTATATTATGGAATATCATCTGTCGACACATAAGCATCTACCGTCGCAACAGGTGAGACGTTAGCAGTAAGAGGATTAACACTATCGAGAAATCTAAAAAGTTACTATGAAATGATTAAAAAAGTAAATATTTTAGTTCTAACAACTATAATACTTGGTTTTTAATTGTTATTTAGGCTTTCGCTATCACCAAACATTAAATAACAATTTTATATGAAAATGCTATCAATAATTTAGTGTAATAATTGGATCTTATCAAGTAAGTGTCGATTAAATATTGTAACAAGCTGATTAATTATTATCGATTGGGAATGCTCGATGAGAGAAACCTGTCCTTATTTTGAAAATATAAAATTTTAGAAATAATACAAAACATTGTGTTTTTTTAAATGTAACACCATTCCACTGAAAATTGACTATTTACAGTTTGACAGTGTAACTCTAAATATTAGTTTAAATTACTTAAAATAATGTCTTGTGTGAAATTATTTTTACATTCAAAATAGTACGGAAAAGATTTAATTGAAGAAGTGTTACTAATATGAACACAGAATTTACTAGGCACAAATTATTCTAGCGGGAAGAGAAAATTATATATACAGACAAAGAAAGCTCGAGAAACTCCAGAATCTAGATAGAACTTACGAGGTGTGACAATTTCTTGAAGCTTTGTCTTAAGCACGGGGAAATGAAAATAGTTTCAGTATTTAAGCACAGTGTAATATGTAACTATGCAACCGGACGTATATACAATATTATTCTTAAGTCTTATAACTCAGAGTTCCTCGACTTGAAAACTCTAATCTACTGAGTGGTTGCAGAAATATTTAATTTCATTCGAAACAAAACATTGTACAGAAGTTAAGCCATCCATTATAGAATCTAAAAATTCAAATAAATGCTTGAAAGGTTGCCGTTGTAATATTATTATTTTGGCATAAAATAATGTGCGTACAACGAAGTAAAATAAAGAGAAGCGGTCAGAAATGTATTACAATTGATGCGAACTACACCATACACTTTTTCTCTCTCTCACACTCATTTGTATCACTGCTTAGGTGAGAATGAGTCAGTAATCTTTTGTTTATAAATAAATAATTAAAGTATGTATTTTATGTTTTCTTGAAAATCTGATGCTCTTATTTATTTTAAGTAATATAATATTATTAAGTTTTGTACGATAAAGGACGAAAATAAAAATATATAAAGATGAAATATGTATAGGTATCTCACCAGACAATTTCAATTTCTGAAAGTAGCTCACGTCTTTATTGAGTTTGGAGATCACTGATGTAGATCAATTTTGACTTTATTACTCAGGAACGTCATCAAATAATATTTAAGTTGCATGAAATACTTGATATAAAATATCACACAATCTTATCAATCAAAAAACACTACTTCTTTGACATTCAATAAAAGTTTAATGAAACTTTTAAAGCCTAGAGCTTTCAGTGTTGAAAAAGCTCCTTGACATTGAACGTCGTACGTTAATTTCAAATTGTTTCGATTTGCGACTCGTATCGAAAAAGTTTTACATGAATACGTTAGGAAATTGCCATGCAGGTCACCTGATTTCAGCTTATACATTGAGCGACATAATATAAGTTGGTGAAAGTTTAGATTAAAAAATTTAACCCACGAACGCCGCCTGGAAATACCGCCACGAACTCGATTATGTATTGTATTCGAGGCAAAGGTTAGCGATATGTTATGCAACGCATAAAATTTTACGCCGAAGACAGAATAGGCCATAACTTTACATGCATATTAACCATTGTAAGCAATACGATTCAATTAAATAATACTATTAATTTCATAAAATCAAGTCATTCATTTGGATTTCGTCTTATTTATCTGTAAACAACAATTTTGTGTTACAAAAACTTACTGGCTTGGTGTTGACAGCAATAATAAATATGATGAAAGAATCTTAACAAAAATATTGGTTTGTATTGACGATAACATCGAAAAACTATAATTGAAGCTATAACAAATAAGTTTTAATTGTTATAAAATTTATTATAGCTTAAAACTATCAATTCATATGAAGATATCATATTATTATTTAATATATATTGGGCAAATACCCGAATCGTAATGCTTAGACGTGAGTTTTGGTATGAAACAGAAAAAACTTAATATAATATTTATAGTTTTTAAATATTTCACAAGGATTTTTATAAACTAATATTTTCTAAATTTACGACTTCAAAAATTTAGAAGAATTTAATAACGTGATAGTGACCATTCAATTAATCATTTACAAATGTACTGTGAAAAAATAAATCATAAAAAATGAGTTTTTAAGGAATTCGGTAAACTTAAGAAATAGTTCTGTTGAAATTGATTCAGTTTCATTTAGTCAACTAGTTGTAAAATATTTGTTTATTTGTACAATGTACATATCATACAAATATTTTCATTTTCTTGCGAGGATACAGTAGGGGTGTGGCATTAAAGAGTTCATTATTGAAAGAGATTGTCTACGTCAAAAGTTTTCAGTATATTATAAATATGTTTTTTCCTTCGTTCATTAATTTTTTTCGTCAATATCGGACATTCTTGAAATATTAGACGATTGAAGTGATTCATCGTTTACAATACCGGATACCTTTTTTCTGTAACGACATTATAATATTAATAAACTAAAAGAGGAATAAATGAATTCTGCTCAGCTGTTCAAGCTATTTTAGCAGTTATAAAATTCTATAACTAACCTCAAACAAAATAATTTTGATGATAAAACACACATGATAATAGTGAAAGGACGAAACATGATCTACCAGCTATTAAGTACTTTCTATCCATTAAGTTTATAGCGCGAAAGCTTAAACGATCAATTAAATTCGTCACTGCTTGACTTGTTATGAAAAATGGTGTTAACGGCAAACATTTGTATTGGCCATTCATTCTCCGTGCGTTTAAAACACATAAAAAAATATTCTAAAAGAAACAGTCCATTTAACTAAGTATTTTATTACTTGAAGAAAGTGTAAGCACATTTAATTTAAAAGAGTAATTAAGAATTTATAAAAAAAAAAATAGAAAATTAAATTTAAAAAAAGAATTAATAGTTGAAACTTTAAATGTAACTAACTTTAAAATTTGCAAAACCTGTTAAATTAGGCTATAAAAGACTACAAAAAATACAACGAGGCTACTGTTTATTAATGAATATTAAATAACCGTTTTGGATTCGATAATACATTTTTAAAAATGAAAATAAATTGATTGAATTGGCATTCGCTTGGTAGAACTCCATTATAACAAGGTTAAAAAATAGGAGTGTATTTTAGTTCAAAAAAAATTATAAGATATAGCTGATAGCTATTTCGGGTCATGCCTTCGTCAGAACTATCTATAGTTAAATGTAAATATTTTTTTGCGATACAGCGTTTTGGCGATTTAGACTTATTCATGATTTAGTTTTTGTCAACTTCTTGGCGGAAAAACATTCCATATGAAAAAAACATCACAATGTTGAGTTCTATATCTAAAATTTTCTATGGTATATATCAGGAGCTGATCATAAATAAATTTTGAAATAGCAATTGTGTTTAATTATTCAAGTGTAATGCTGTTCCTCCAAAAAGTGATTGTTTTCATTTTATAAGTGTATTAAATCATAGTTATAAGATTTTAAATTAGTGGACCGTTAACCATGGCTTACATTTTATATCTGCGATCAATATAAATAACCAAACTAAAGCGTCTTATAAAACCTCAAGCATTTAAAGGGCGTGTTTTGGTGTTTCTGTTTACAGCAAAACTAAAAATTCTTCATTTTAGTAAATATTCAATAATGTAACACTCTGACGAATCGTAGCACTACAAAAATTGTCTTGAAATCTACAAAATATTTTTGATAAACCAACATGGAAATTATTTAAAGACCAATATTTTGTGTCGCTGTGAACAAACATTGACATCAATATCAAATGTTATACGTAATCATCGAGTAATAAAGATTATAGCATACAAACACTGGCAATTTTGGTGATATGAACAACGAGAAGCAGTTAAAGGTATTGTATTGCAATCGCTTTTATTGACGTGATTATGAAGGCCCAATCTTGTTAGCTCAAGCGGTTACGAATTTATGAAGGAGAAAAGGTAATCATTGTATGTCAAATTTTGCCTAAATTTGATAAGCTTTTTCGGACAAAGCTTTAATGCATTTTTTTTATAATTATAATATTATAAATATAAATATATTGAATAAAAATAAAACTGTAAAAAATATTCAACATTAAAAACGCTCATTTTACTGTTGAGTGATTCAAATTTGAATATGTGAAACTTTGTACGATTCCACATGTGTTGTCACCAACAAACCAGGTTTTATCGATCTGATGTCAGTTCTGTTATATTCGTGCGATTGAAATGAAATTTCTGATGATACCGAAAGGCGAAATCGCGATCGTTAGTGACAAAACATATGAAATGATAAAAAGTTTCAACAATTCAACTTGAATTGGCATTTACTTGATAAAAGTCCATTAAAACGCGGTGAAAAAAATAGCAATTTATCATTGATCTGCAAAATTTATATGATATAAAGTCGATATCAATTTCGGCTCTAAAAAATAAAGACTAATCAACTTTATATCTTAGAAATTTTGTAGAACTGAAATACATTGCTATTTTAGTGTTATTAAAGTTTGATATTGAAACTCCTTCAAACACCTTCAGTAGATTATCATAAGTTAAGTTAAGTGATTTATTTGAGGTAATCGATTTTGTCACTTTTTTACCATATTAGACGTGAAAATTAATGTTTGTATAATTATGAAAACATATGAGCTTCTACATTTTATTTTCAGGGTATTTTAAATCTATTTGTCAGTCAAATGTTTTGTCAATTAATAAATAATATAAATCGGTAAAAAAATAGAGATTTATTATATCGAGCAAATAGATAATAATTTGATCCAAAGAAATCTTTACTATTACAGTTGAATATCTTTAGTGAAAGTTTCAACAAAAGCTCGTATTGAACAGATATTTTTTATGTCAACTTACTCGGAAAGCGTTCCGGAATTTGTTGGACATGATGTGGTACAGGAACGGGTTGATGCAGGTCGATAAATAATAGAGAACTCCTGAAATGTACGTCAAAATGGTGTACAGCACGATGATGTCAGGAGTGATGACAGAGTGAGCATGGACGGCCAGCAGCCGCTGTGCATGGAAAGGTGCCCAGCATATGAAAAAGGCAACCACTACAGCAACTGAAAATCGAAAAAAAACACATTAACACAAGCAGTCATTGCATTGGAAAACAAATTTGTTTTCTCAGTCCTTGAACTTTAAGTTTTCAATACCTGCTAATTACTAACTTAAAATTTAGTACAAAAAGCTTTCCTCACTTTTTTTGTGTTACCTGTCACTCGTTGAAGGAAAGACATGATATTTAAATAATAAAAAGACATTTTTAGTACTTATTTCCACAATATATAATTTGTGTACGATGTGTGTGCTCATTTTTATTCAAATGATACCCGTGATGAGCGAAGCCGATCCTGATCAAAAAATATATTAAGGATGCAATACTAAAAATTTATTTAGCAAAAATTTGACAAACATTCAAACGAAAATCGTTAATTTAACGAAAAATGAACTAATTTATGATATCGACTGAAGGTGCTTGATAGAATTTCAAAATCAATTTTGAATTGTTTCGACTTTGTACGATTCCACATGTTTTGTCACTAACGACCCGGGTTTCGCCTTTAGGAATCTTCAGGCATATATCACACGGATGCAACAGAACTGACAAAGTCAGTCAATCACCTCTTTTGCATTCGTGTGATGTAGATGCCAAAAGGCGAAACCCGGGCCGTTAATGACAAAACATCTGGAATCATACAAAGTTGTGAAAAAATAACTGTAAATACACGAATGAAGTCATTTATGTCAAACTATTAACTTTGTATACTTTTTCATCTAGCAAAATATACTACCGGGCACATGGACTGAATACTTTCAAAAACCTCTAAGAATGAATAACTTTACACACATATTCATTGATTGCGAAAGCGAATAATAATGAAAGAATACAGACGTGTGTGATCAAGTTATTATTGTTTTTTGTTATTAACTATGTTCAATGACATGTTTGACGATTCTTTTGTTAAATAATGTGTGAAAAATAAAAGGAAAAATGTCCGAGAAAAACATGCAAAATTGAATGAAAGTCGATTCAAACCTGTTATTGGGATTCTATCAAGCATCTTAAATTACATTATTGACCTTTGGCATTTTCCTTCAACCGTCTGAAATACTACTCAAACATTTCCAACTAAGATAAAGTTTTTTTAGAAACACAATACTTATAATAGTTTTACTTATTTTCACGGGAAAATCTGTCGATCAGTGTTTTTTTTATACACTCTAACAAGAATATTTTTTTTAAAGTGACACTATTTTATCGTGTTTTAATCATTGATTTACATCTGACAATCAATGCACGTACAATTAATATACAATGATGTATGTATGCATTAAGAATTTAAATGTTTGCTTGGTTGTTAATCTTTGTTCTTTATTATTTACACTCTTCCAATATTTAGGTTCGTCATTACTTTCCAGTTAGGAAAGTCTATTATTATACGAAACCATTTATTATGTTCCCCAAAAATAATAAACTTCTGCCCATCGATACCAATCAAATATCATGTCATTCTTACCGTTCAGTCTGGAGAGTTTTCATTCCTAAATCTGGCCATAAACCATCGGTTGAAGTTATTTCGGAAACAGAAGCAATGGGAATGAGTTCAATCGATCTAAACTTTCTGTCGCGCTGTTGTCAACGATGAATTGTATCCACTATTTAGCACTGACATGAATATCTCCTAGTTTAATTAAACGAATTCCGTACTATAAGCCTGATACACAATAGTCTTACCTTAATCTCGGATACATTGTATTAAATTTGGATATTACCAAATTCCTGAAATTGAAAAGCTCGAAAACTTTCCTTACATATTTACCTATGGTATTTAATCAGCAGTTATCGGCTCCCTTTTTGTTCTTATTAAGGTTTGATAAGCCAAAAGTTAAAATTGTGACAGAATTAGGTTATGTACCGTAGGTCCAAGAAAATAAATAAACATGTTAAGAATAACTCTGAAAACACATTTATCAGTACTTTTTAAGAATAGCAAAAACAATAAAAACACAAAACAAAAAAAAAAATTGTTTGAGCTACTTATTACTGCACGATTTGGTATTGGGAATTTATAATAAAAAAATTTCGATATCGAACACACCAATAAAATTCTCTTTATACAAATAATTCAATAACTATATTTCATGGGAGGTAATTTTCAGTTGCTAATAAAAATGAATTATTATTACAAATTAATAAACTTTTGATTATTATTTAAACGACTTTGTTTCTTTTCGAAAATTCATATAAATATTAAGTAACAACAATATTTACAAGATGAAATAGTGAATTTAAATATCATTTATGTTAAGATTTCCATTCATTTGAATAATTTAATTCTATAATATTTCGTGCTATACTTGAAGCATAGTTCAACTTTCTATGCGCTCGAACAATAGTATGTTTTGAACAAAAAATGTTTGCGGCCCTCTTAGATGACTTTAAACACTAAAAATAAGTAAATAACACCCTCACCTAGCATATTAACAACGTGCTTCGTCGCTTTTGTGTGCTGCATGTTACGGGGGTAGTTTTTCCTCCCGTCCTCTCCGCTGGAATTAGCCGCAGCCGTTGAGGCAGCGCCCCCTTTGACCCTACCCTCGAGACCTTCGCCCGCGTCGCTGATTCTGCCGCCGTTTGACACCGCTGACGTCACCACCGTCTGGACTGTCGCCTGTCCGGGGTGGCACTTGGAAACGCGATGCTGTGAAATTAATATTTTTTCGCTTAATTAAAGGGCCGACATTAAAGGTTGGGACCACTTAAGCACAATATAAACAAATGATAAAAATCGGCGTGCGATATTTTTTTTTGTGATCTATGATAAAAAGCGTACTGCTAATAAGACTTTCTTGTAAAATACATTTTTTAATGAATTTCAAAAAATCTACAAAATATTTAAATATATTGATTGAATTGGCATTTACTTTGTGAAACTCCATTATAACACGGTTAAAAAATAGCACTGTATTTCAGTTCTACAATTATTTTTATAAGATATAGATGATTACTTTTAACTAAGTGATATCTTATCTATAGAACTAAAATACATTGCTATTTTTTCACCGTGTTATTTAAATATATGTATTCCTCCGAAAATCAATATTTTGAAAAGCAACAACAAGTGCTTGAAGTTGAATCGAATTAAATGAAAAACTATTACAATATTTTTTTGATTGTTTGTGGAAAATCATCAATCAATTTTATGTGCTAATTATTACTACTCGGTTGAAAGAAACTATGTTAAAGTTGTATAGCACAATGATGAATTACGGCATTATTAACTAATGGAGTTGATTAGTTGATCGCGAATGAGCGAAACATGTAACGATTTTGATCATATAAAGCTTTGAAAATAGTATTGAACATTATGCCATATTATTAAAAACTACGATGATTTTTTTAATTAATATTAGGTCACTTTTTATAGTAATATCGTTGAATCGTTGATAATTTTTGTGATGAGCGAAACCAGTATTGATATTTCACAACAACAGCAATTTCAATAACAAAACAAAAGTATTTTACTCTCAGTATAATATTATATTATCTTCATAATCTAACAAATTAAATTGTCCATCAGCAGAATTCAAGAATTTTGTTTTAATACATACTGTATCAACATTGTCAAAAACTTTTTTAAGTGTTTACAAACAGCCATTTTGTTATGGTTTTTTGGTTAATCGTCAAAATTATCCGCGTCTTTGTCCACACAAGTATATACAATAATAAATTTACTAATATCTATATTTCCTCATAAAACTTAACTGCTGCGAAGCCTCGTATGTTTTTTGTTATTTCGTATTCTTTGCCGTGTGTGTTGATCAGCCCTGCCGAACCATCATGAATGAAAGATTGATATAATAAATGACACATGCAGTCTTTCTGGGTGATAAATGAGAAAAACGTGCATCGGATAGGTTAGAAAAAATAAAAAAGTATACAGTCTGCTTCATACTTGAATGTTTATCAATCGTACGTCATAGGAAACATATTAGAATGTCATTTTTACTATATAACTATACTTATTTATTATATATATTAACAATTATTTCGGCTGAAAACAATTGAAAAATCTAATCTACCTAAAAGAAAATAAAGAATATATCAAACTGGAAAGTTTAGATAATGAATTCAGAATTCAAAAAAATTAACATATACTATAATTTTGTTACCGCTAATAATCTGACATACCTAAGTATTGAGTTACATCAAATTGCCACTGCTGTTTCAACACTTAATTCGTTAGCAATCAGTGGGTATAATTTATTTGGTTGCGTTTTTTAATGATTCGATCATCATATATCGAATAGCTTGACAATGATAGAATAATATTTATCCATAAACGTGGCTTTTAATGTTTTTTTTTTTAAATTCAAATAAATCGAAAAAGTGGGTTTAATGAAAGTCCTTCCTTATACTTATATATCTTGACTTCTGTCTGTTTGAAAATGACGTTCAACTACTAATTAAGTATTAATTATAGCACAATTGCTACAATAAATCGACATAATTAAAAAAGTTGAAACTTGATTTGTTGAAATTCATCTTGTCCAACGCTGTTTTTTGTATATCAAAACTGTAAAATTCGTGTGATAGAATGCCTGAAGTTGCCAAAAGGAGAAGCCCGGGTAGTTAGTGAAAAATTATGTAAAATTGTAGAAAGTTTCAACAATTCAAACTCGATATTGAAATTCCATCAATCACCTTCAGACAACATCATCAATTTAATAAAAGTGCCATGTAATATTCCCACAATTTTATACTTTAATGATCAGAGATGGTTTCGCTCATCGTAAGCATTATCAAGTGACCAAAATTTATAAGGCTGTTTTTTAAAAAATAAATGAGTTAATAACCAGGTATCGAACACCAAAGGCTCTAGGACTGAGAATAATTAATATAATACTTAACTAATAATCATAAAGCACCACTTTGTACTTTTTAGAAATACAAATGAAATAAATCTATATCTAATATAATACTCACATAATATTCTCAGTTCTATAACATTTTTTTTTGTTTTGTATTCCTGGCCTTGTATTAGGTTGCATTTTATCAATTGTAAATGCTTGCGATCAGCAAAACAGGTGCTGATCTTAAATATGTAAAATTGAGGAAACAGAACTTTACATTGTTTAATGTCTTTTCACCAAGAAGTGAGTTAAGTTATCAGTAACGAGCCTATTTGAAAATGTTTTGCAGTTAGAGCCGATATGAAAATAAACAACGTATTCTCGTACGCCAACAACAATCACAAAAGTATATTGTTTACATTAAAGAATCTACCAAAAAATGCAGAATCGTAAAACCCTGTTTTAGAAACAAATCTCGCAATTATAAATTGAGAGCTAACAAAAGCTTTTTTAACACCGCCAAGCGCTGGAAATAGTAAGCCCTGAAATCTTATTTAACCGTTACCGAATTGGCAGACATAAAAAACTTTCAAGTAAGTCGAGACGTTTTCCTTTTTCCGGTTCATGCGGAGGTATACTGTGAAAACGCTTTACGATGGTTAAGTTTCCAACTAAACACATCTCGGAGTAATGCTATTGCGCTTAAAATTAGTTAGTTAACTCAAGCATCGAAAGCTTTTTAGAATTTGAACCATTTAAAAGTTTTATTTTTGCTAAGAAAATTTGTGTTTTTATAGCCATCATACCAAATAGAAGTAATTGATATTAAAACGTCAGTTAATCTAAAATCAACAATTATTAGCATGGCAAGCAATATGTATTATATATACCTGTGTTTATGCTGCGACTTCGCTAAACGCTCGTTCTTATTGCTTATCCCGTAGTAGTGCAACAAATGCATTTAATTGGTTTTAAAAACTGCGCCAAAACTAGTTAAGCACTGACGGCTCTATTGTCCTGGTCTGAAAAATGATTAACAAAAAGACCGTGCTTCGTAAATACTCTGAGTGAGCTGATATTTTTGTACGAAGGGGTGGTCTGATTTGCTTCCAGAAGGACCACTTCCGTCCCACATATAATCTTATTGTCATAGACACCTATTGTTTCATTTAGAATTTTGAAAATTTAGTGTCGTTGTGTTAAAGTAACAAGCTAGGCCGTTGGAACAGGAGAGAGGATGTGTTGTGTGCCTTTTCTGCACAGCTATATACAGATAAGCGAATGTTAGTTTAAGCATAGTTCTGACGATGGCGTGAGCCGAAATAGCTATCAACTATATTTGTAAAAATAATTTTGAAGAACTAAAATACATTGCTATTTTTTCACCGTGTTATAATGGAGTTCTACCGAGTGAAAGCCAATTCAATCAATTTATATAAGTCTTTTGCATAAACGTCCAGGAATATAAATAAATATCTGTTTAAAACAAAAAAACTATACAACATTACAATTGTCACTCACAATATGAGATTCGTTTCTTGATATTTTCAAGTGTTTGACTACAAAAATATTACCGAAATTAAAAGTCAGTTACTAAAAATATAGACTCAAGTCAACGAGTTAAAATTTTAGATATATTCGATATGTGAATCAATGTAAATAACTACCAATTTCATAATTATTATATCATAATCAAAGTTTTAAAAATATTCGTATCACCGTTACAGAACGAATAAAAATTTAATTGCGAAATTTACAACTTTCAGATAAGTACCGATTGTAAATGAATGTGTTTGCAAAAAAAAGTATACATGACACGAGTTTATCTTTGGATCAGATTACCGGAAGATCTCGAAAGACAATCCCGGGTTGTGATTGACGAAAAATACGAAAATGAACTGACCTTTTGCAATCCAATTTAGGTATCGAAATTTAAATATCTTTAGTTACTAGATACTTATTGACGCGATACGACTTTATCATCAACAAGCGACGATAATCGAATATAAATGAATGTTCGAAACGTTAATTTGTATTTTATTCGTTAACAAAAAGACTAAATTTAATACAATACAAACACTATTATTTCGTATAAATACAGATTCCGTCTTGGATATAATAATAAATGATATTTAACTTACCACAAAAAAAATAATTGAAATGTAACATAGTTTGTGTTTTAGACGAACTCCTACCAACGTTCCCAAGTAAATATACCCTGTGATTTTTGTCTCCGGATACAGATCCTTCAGCATCCTGCACTTAATCTTACGTAAAAAGCTGAAAATGTCGAGTTGAAAATACATTTATTTACCACTAAAGTAATTTTAAATACAATCATCATAATTTTAAATAAAATTTTAAATTAATTTTGAGAAAACGAACCGATTAAGGTATTCGAGTTGATACAGAATATTATATTTATTTCGAGAATGATTAATTAATCAGTTTCTAAGAATAGTTCACCATACTTCATCGTAATTAATTTACAGAATAACGTATCAGACTATTATAACTGAATAAATCACCGCAATTAGGTCTCGGGATAATCCTAACGCATTATTTTTTTCCGCCAGAAGTAATCAGACAGGCCTAGGAAATAATTTGTCAAAACGGCGCGTTGCGAATTGCCGAAATGATTCAGTATCTATTTGTGTACATCGTTTATTTACGTTTCGTAGCCTAGTCCGGATTAATCTTATAAATTAAGTAACTCTACCGCCCTGGTAAAATAAACCCATCAGTCAAAATGATCTATGGCCAGTATTAACTATATATACATAAAAAATGAAGGGTAGACATAAAACGGTGTTAAAGATTGCCAATGATACTTGAGTCTCTGCTCTGATGTGGGTTTAGTGTGAAGATGTCAAGTGCCTACGTTTATTAATAATTAAAAAACCCCTGCTTCGCTTATACTCTCAACTGAATAACGTTAAAACGCCAAACTAAAATTAATCATTTATTTCATATTTTATAAAAATAATCAGTTCACTTAGAAATTTTGACTCAAAACAACTTGACTATCTACAGTATATTTAAATAATAAAAACACAACTTTACTTATTCATAAGGAATTGAGCTGAAGGTTGTGGTGTTAAATGTCATTTGTATGTGTAATAATAAAATACAATTGCATATTATTTAGATTAAGTCGACTGCCTTTTCTTGAGGCGAATATTATCATCTGATTCGATACCATAAAAAACCAGTCGGTTAATAATGCTAGCGATTATCGAAACAAATTCTGATATTAACAATTTAAATTAGTGGAAATACCACTAATCATTGTAAGTCGGTGAAAAAATAGCAACGTAACTATAGCTCTTATAAGGGATTAGCCGAAATAGCTATCAACTATATACCTTATAAATTTTGCAGAATCAAAATACATTGCTGTTTTTTCATCGTGTTATAATCGATTTCTACAATATAAGTGCCAATTAATCGATCAACTAATCAATGTTTTTATTATTTAATTTTGATGATGGTGAAGACATATTTACTGGAAAGCTGTTTTTCTTTCGATAGTTATTTTATTTTTAGGGTTCGATAGGCCATTCCTTAACACCAAGCACATGAAATTTTTTAATCATACAACATTTAAATCGAATGTCTTAGGTTAACTCTTATTTGTTGATGAAAACTTAAGCTACTGCACGGGGTGGTATAGCAGATGTAAACAGGCAACACATTAGACTAGGGTCGCTTCGCCGAAATCCACGGATCCGTTTTCCGGGGGGAAGGCCATAAATTTTCATTTTCTCACCCTATATCGTCCGATTACTGTCACCGTTTGCAATCTCACTACAACACGCGTGAACTTTGTATTTATCGGGCCGAAGTAAACTTCATTGATACTTGCTTCATTATAACTTTGCTGCAGTAAACTATTCTATAAACAAATGTTTCCTTGACTTTACCGAAGTGCTGAAAAATTTGGCAGACAGGTTTTACCCCAATAGAATTTATTGATTAAAAAAAAGCAGTTTTAGATAAATTACATCAATAAGTTGATTACTTTTATTGCGTTGAAGCGATTAATACATCATAACATTTGGAATCGGCAATGAAATTAATCAATCGAGACACAGACCACTGAAATAGTTATTTATCTCTGTACTGAGTTTATCTTTTGACCGAAGATCAAAACTTAAATAATTATTTTCAAACATTTACTAAAAACAATTGCTAATTATTTTCGAGATTTACTATGATGTTGGACCGATGTTAAATAAACAAATCTCCGTTTAAAAAAAAAACTTACCATTTTTTCAAATTACTATTTCCATAATCTATTCACTGTTCAGGACTGGTTTAATTCATCGCGAGCATTATCAGTTGATAGGATAAAAATCAAAAACAAGCTTTTATTTGCATTTGTATCCTATAAGTTTACAATTCTCATGATAATCGGTACCGGTCCTGATCATGAAACATATTGTGGGAAAAATTAAAAATATTTATCGGTAACAAATAAAGAAATAAAATTTTTAATGCCAACACTAACATAATTATACTGTTTATAAATATTTATATTATTGATTGAATTGGCATTCACTTGGTAGAACTCCATTATAACACGGTGAAAAAATAGCAATGTATTTTATATTATAGTTATTTTAAATAAAATTAAAGTTTTATGAAAAATAAATGTAACTTGTGCCAACCTTAAAAATTTTTGAAAAATCTCATTATTTTTAGCTTAAATATATATTTTTTTATCTACAAACACATCTCTTAGTTCTTGAGCCCATGGTTTTGTATACCTGTTAACTTTAACTCAAAGCTTTTGCATAAATAGACTTGCTTGTAAATTGTATTCTATCAGTTGATAATGCTCGTGATGAGCAAAACCGGTCCTGTGGAAGGAGGCACTTGAAAAATGTGTTTTGATTATCTAAAATATTTTGTTTCTTAACGATAAATAAATTAACTTCAAACAGGGATGTCAAATTGTGTGTAATTAGTATCGCAGCTAAACATTATTTACACTGTTTAATAGTTCAAACTTGTATTTAAAAAATACTATAGAGAACGTCTATTCGAAACGATGTCAACACTCATAGCGAGGCAGTTGCTTAAGTAATAAGGCTTAAATTACGTTTCCTGCTGGTTGTTTTTCAGTTCGTCAGTCAGTACTCGACTTTGTTTGATAAACAAAATTGTTTTGCCAAGTGGCAGGCTAAAGCAACGCCAAGTTTTCTATTTGTGTCACACGTCATTTCTGCGACCTACATTATGTAGAGCACTTGACAAAAAAAGATTTTCGCTCACAAGCAAAATCACAGACATGAAAATTAAGTTGACATTACTTAATTTCATATACTGTTCTTTAACTGTATGGTTTGTAAATGGTTCCACGCTTTGAATATCAGATAATTGTAAAAAAATATTCATTTTATATTACAGTTTTGGAATTCAATGCTTTGTTGCGTTTAAATATAATTCAATGACCATATGAATTTTAAGGATTGCTCGCATTGAAGAAATAAATAAACGTGCACGATTTTTTTAAATTATTGACAATCAGTTAAAAAAAATCTTTAATACTACTTTTAGATTGGAATATATTCTATTTTTATTTACAAATCAATCATGACAAATTGATTTTTTCTTGAGACGAATATATTCAAAAGTTTAAAATATGTAAATGTAAAATATGTAATTAAGTTTAAAAAAAATAATTACAAGATCATTAGAGCCCTGTTTCAACATTACTTTATGAAAAAAGGATTGTTTTTGTTTTCTGGTTAGTTTTTACCAATAATACCAAAAACTGTCATGTTGATCTCAGTCAAAGGTCATATATACGTCACATATAGAAACCATTGAAGTCGAGTGAAAAATTCAAATGAAAAGCTTTTCACCATACCTTTTTTGGTCATTTTTGTTTTGACTTGCTTAAAAGCTTCAATTTTGAATAAATAGCTATTTAGTATTTTACATAATTTTTACAGTAAGTAAAGTGTGAAATAAATGTATGTAAACTAGTGATTAGTATTAATAATCTAGATATTATATATAATGTGATATTTTTATTAGCACTTATTGATTTTTGATAAATTAGTAAGTCATTAAAATATCGTGTCGTCGAAATATGAAAGATTCTAAAATTCTCTTTTTTAATGCTTGTCTAACCTAAAAATCGATTTAAAACTGGTCTCAAATGGGCAATTCCGCAAGTACAAACGGCCCCAAAAATGGAGCCGTTACAGTTTTCATTTTCTTTGAATAATGCTGATTGATCAAAATAAATCAGCAATAACAATAAAAAATGGCACGGAAATTTATTTCAAGACCCTTTGTAATGGGTTTTTCTCTCATTCGCGCAAAAAAACGGTAGAAAAGGTTCAGAATGGTAACAGTATTTTAACAATAAACTTTCTCATTTTTAATGTGTGAACAAAACTATTGTATTTCAACAGTAAATCAATATTTTAAATAATAAAAACACATTTTTTTAGTACTTATTTCCACAATATATTTTTTGATCAGGACCGGTTTCGCTCATCGCGAGCATTATCAACTGATCAAAAAATATATTGTGGAAATAAGTACTAAAAAAATGTGTTTTTATTATTTAAAATATAATGCCTTTCCATCAAGAAGTGACAGTTAACATCTTAAAAGTAAATCAATAATCGATTTAATTTAAGATTAAAAAAAAATAGGAAACATAAAACGTTTTACATATAACTGTTAAGATGTAAACTTATAGTTCTTGATGGAAATGCATATATAAATTAAAAAATATAAATAATATTTTATGATCAGGATACCAGTCACACTGAATTAAATTATTTTAATTAAAAATGTTTTTTAATTTCGATGTTTGTCAAAATATGTGCTTGACACTTTTTTGCTGTGCTAGAAAAATATCCTCAGATTTCCCATAAGCTACGACTTAGCGATAGTGTATACCTTATTTCGAATGTATTCGGCAGATACTGTTTTATTACAGAAAATTTTCAAATCAAAGATCGAGTATTTTCTAGCAAAAATGTTTTTAAATAATTAACTATACCTAAAATTAATATAATTAGTGGAGTAGGCAGTTTTTGTTGTAAAATTTAAAAGGTTTCATAAAAAAACCTCGAAAACCAAAAATATTTTAGGTAGTTTCTCAATTATAAATATTGTACTGCAAGTAGACATTCTTATTTTAATTGATTAAAAAAATACAAAAACGTGTGGCATAACTTGTAATGTTAAACCATAACCGTTTAAAAATTCAATAGAATTCATTACTTGCTGTGTCAAATGTATTTAAATTTGTACAGTAAATATTGAAGTGTAAAATTTTAGGAATCGATTAAGCTTTTATATGAACAAGGCTAACAAAAGCTTTTTTTTAAGTGCTGTTTCAAAAGCATTCACCAAGCGTAAAGCGTATCATCTTACTGTAACTTGTTGATATCTATTGTATTATTGAATAAAATAAACAAAAATAGAATAACTGTGAAAGTTGATATCTCTGAAAAAATAACAAATCAAAACTTTTTTGATTTAAATCTGTTGATTCAGAAGATGGTATTATATAATAAGGACTGTTCTTCTGACGAAAAAGACTGTAATATCAAAGTTACTTTATTAATACTGGACTTGTTAGTTTCCAAGACATCAAGTACAATGTTAACGTGATTGTCTCAATAAACTATTTCCGCATCGCTGATTTACCCTCCAAATAACGAGCTTTTATGAGAAAAAATATTTTATCTAGTCCGGCTCAAAAGCTTTTCGATTTAAATGTAGATTTTATAAGTAAGGTAACAATAAATATATGCTTACTGGTTCAAATACTTTATTTATATAAAAAAAACAATGCCATAAAGCAGCTTCTGAAGTCAATATTCACATTAATCACAACAACAAAGAAAATACTGAAATGAATATCGCTTAAGGTAAAAATTATGAGCTTTTTTCTTACTAAAAAAAAGTTGTTAAATTAACCAAAATATAATAATTTAAAATATTTGAGGTGAATATTAAACATAAATAACGAATTTCTATAATTAAATTTTACAGTGAAAAATAAGTATCAATGACGATAAAAGCAGATAAGCAGCAAGGTTGATAAAGCTTAAAATATATAATGCTTTTAACAACGACGAAACTTTCTTTGAATTCTAAGTTAAAAAAATAAGAAAAACATCTTATAAATAAACATTAACCAAAAAGAAAAACAAATATTCAAACAATGACCTCATTTGCTGATAAACATAAAAAATAATATTTACCTTTACCGCCGTTTATTCGCGGAGAATTAAAAATAACTTTCCATTCATTTCATTCACTTCAATGCAGAAAGTTTTTATCCGTTGAATCGTTAACTCTCTATTAGATTAAAAACAATTCTCTTACGATAAATTTTATGGGTCCGAGAACTCAATCTGATTATACCTTACGTGAATTGAAAAAGTTCACCCGAAAGAGACTATTTTATTTTCACTCTGCGGCTTGATTAAAGAGGTAAATGCTTTAGGGAACTTCATTGCTTGATTTGGATGCGACCTTCCTGTATCATTTTTTTTTTTGGCGAACATACATATATTAAAATTGCCCAATGATACGAAAACTAATGCAGTTTCCAAAAAGTCTACATATAAAAGCTTATAATTGTCATAAATGACTTCTAAAAATTGACTTCAGAGCGAATTTTTGTGTTTTTGAATGAATAACAATTAAACGACTGTTTTAAATGAAAAAATATTTTGGTTTATAAAAACACAATATTAAATAAAATTTTCTTAATTTCATATGCTTAAAATCGGAATCTTATCAAGTTTTATAATACAATATCATAGAAACAAAGCTATTTTTTTGAAATACTTTATATAAAAAAACCAAAATCACAAGAACAGAATAATAATTTAAAGATAATAATTTTGTCTATGTAACACATATGTTAATGAAGAATAACAATCTCTTTTTAGAGTTCATAAATATTTATGAAATGCTCATTAGCAAGCACTATTTCAATATTTTGGGGGACATAGTGCATCATATAATTCATAGTGTTAATAGATAATATGTTATAATGATAATACGAAAATAAAGTTAAAATGAATGAAAAAAAAATTGAAAATATCGTTTTAATTTGAATTGTATTAACACGGTGAAAAAATAGCAATGTATTTTAGTTTTAAAATTTTTCATAAGATTTAGTTGATTTTCGGCTCACGCATTGCTATTACATAGGCCGAAATAGCTGTCTTATAAAACAAATGTGAGACTAAAATACATTGCTATTTTTTCATCCTGTCATAATGTAGTTCTACTAAGTAAATACCAATTCAATCAATGAATTGTATTAGTTGATGATTCTCGCGACGAGCGTAGCTTGATCTTAAAAATATTAAAATGTTTAATTAGTACTAAATGCTTTATTTTAATTATACATAAAATAATGTAATACCTTTTCAGCAAGAAATGATAGTTTACATATGAAAATTTAATTAGCTAATAATATTGCCAAGAGTCATTTTAAACGTTCAAATTCAGAAATTTCCTCCGATTTTCCGGATTTGTTAAAATATACAAAAATTGTACTTAAAATTGGTTTACATGTTTTTTTCTAAAAGGGTTGTAATTTGATTCGAAAGCAGCTTTAATATCCTTTTAAATGGACAGTAGTTTTAAATAAGTACCTGATTTGACCGTTCCTCACATATTCGTTTCATACAACAATAACACACGTGACTGGTTTTAATGGTTAATAATACTTATAATAAACGTGCAAAATAAAAAGCAGGTAGTAAAGGAGCGATTACACAATAAAATAAATTTGCTCATTCGTTTGATTTTACTACCGAGTCATATAAGAAAAGGTTAAGACGAAGGGAAAAGAAATGCAATTTAATCATTTATTATCCTTGCAATACAAACAAGAACTGTTTCATTTATTCACGGATTAATAAAAAAATCCGACTTTATATAAACAGTAAAATCTCAGATCTATGAGCCAATCACTACGAAATCGCATAGTATTAACGTATCTTAAAATAATATGATATCAACTTTTTAAGCCAATATAAAAATCAATATTAACAAAGAGCTTCAATGATTGTATTATACATTTTTATATCGCTGGTTAACTGAGATCCTCAAAATGACTACGGCAGGTATGAGGAACTAAGAAGCCTCTTGGGGACGGTAATATTTCGTAGGGTAAAATTTGTGCCTATTTTACTTTATTTTATTTACTATTCTTTCTCTAATTAATTATTTTTTAACCCGCTGTCTGCCCAGTTGAGAAGAAGATATTCTTATAACAACAAGAAAGATAAATATATATTTTAACTTTAAATTAAATCAAATTCCTTGAAATGCAAACATCAAGAGGAAAAGAAAGAAAGCATGCATAAAATCAATGTGCCGCATTTTAGACTTTCTTAGTACAATATGAAGCAAGGGTGCTTAAATAGAAGAGTTTTATTGTGTACCGTTTCTACACATCTATATATATATATATATATATGTATATATAAATATATATAGGAGAATGTTTGTTTAAACATAGCTATGGTGTATATATAACTATGTTTATACGAACTATATCTTATAAGTTTTTCAGAACTAAAATACACTGCTTTTTTATCACCGTCTTATAATGGAGTTATACCAAGATTATGCCAATTAAATTGATAGAAAGAAAGGACATTAATATACGAAAAACAGGAGAGAAGATGTATTTTGTACCTTTTCTACACAGCTATATATAGATAAGCAAATGTTAGTTAAAGCATAGTTCTGACGATGCCGTGAGCCGAAATAGCTATCAACTATATTTTTTAAAAATGATTTTGTAGAACTAAAATACATTGCTATTTTTTTCACCGTGTTATAATTGAGTTCTACCAAGTGAATGCCAATTCAATCAATAAGAAAGAAAGGAGTTCATGTTTTACTATACGCTAGAATCCCGCATATTTTTAATATACTCCATATGCTGGTTATAATATTTAACGATAAGTTGGTTGATAAATATTGCATGGAAATTAAACTTTCATAATGTTTGGATAACTTCATATATATTTTGACTATTTTATTATTATATTCAACTAAAACTCTTATTTAATAGAACGTCGGTATACTTTACCATCAGCAGTTTATAACTAATTATATATTTCGAATAACTGATCGAAAATATATGTGCAGCTTAGTAAAAAAATATATTTGTAAATCAATGGTTAAAACGATAAAATGCGATTGTCCAAAAAAGTCCACGGACAAATTCATAATGCACAAATCTGTACCAATTTTGCAATACATTTATATTTTTGTTGTACGTTTTTACACTGCTTCCACTCTCTTGAAAAAATCGTGCATACGGAATGCAAAGCTCACCGTCTTAAAAACCGTTGACTTTCGATCGTGAATCCTATGCTCGAAAATTTTCAATCAGACTAATAGAGTTTGAATGATTATTAATACGCTACATTTAATAAAAAAAAGACATGCAACAACAAGTACATCGTGACTTTTATTTCGTATTAAATATTTTAAAGTGCTGTTATTTTCTTAGCCGGCACTAAAATCTTGTTAAAATCGGAAAGCTGGCGACGTGACGAAATTAAAATTTTACTTCCTAAATAAATTTTCAGCTGTATAACTTCATGCTCTCCGTCCATCGTTAAATGCTCGATAACTGCGTAAGTAATACTTCGAAGACCGGAGCTTACACACAAAATGGCATCGGTTTTTCACACAAAATGTAGGTTAAAGCTTCTCATCAATCTAAAACCAATACAGATTGGTAATAGATTCGAAAATATCCTTCCTGCCATACTTTAAGTAACCGTGCACCTTAGAACTAACATTCAAATGTACATACATATTTTATTGGAAGGAATAGAATTTTATATGAAGCATGGGTATTGGCTTTCGGTAAATATTCAATCGGTACGCAAAAACATCATAAAATTTTATTTATTTAATGTCCTCACTACCTATACTAAAAAAAAATTATAAAATATGAATTATTGGAACTTTGTTCGATTCCACATATTTTATTACTAACTACCGGGATTTGCCTGATTGTTTTTTAATCAAGCACCTTCAGTAAATATCATAAATCATAAAATATAATTAATCTTTTATTAATTTACCATATAGTCTTCTAGGAATAGTTTATAAAAAAATTAAAACATAGTCTTAAAATGATATCTGATATATATCATATCCAAAAAAGTTAAAATAAATTGTCTTTAACATTTTTTTTACAATAAAAATTTTAATTTACAAAATAAATATCAGAAGGTTTTGAATCTTTGTATAGAATTTTAGTCACAAAATCGATTCGCTAGAACGAAAAATATTTTTAATTTTCATCCACTTCAACGAATTCTTTTGAAAGTTACTCAGAATCAAATTGAGGACTAAAGATATTACATACACGTACTGCCTATTTTCAAATATTCAAGCGAAAAAATAATCAAAATGAAAATAAAATTGGATCAATACATTGATTCGTTTTCAATATTCACAAATAGTTCTCTTATATATAAAAACCCGTAAATATATCAATATCCTAACTGTTTTCGATATGAAAATAAACTAAGTTGATTTGACTGGTTATCAAAAGAAGATAATTAAAAAAAAAAATCTTTCTCAACTTTTAAGCGAACAATCGTTTAATCGGAATTTTCAAAAATATTCTAAGATAATTTTTATTGCATTACTGTCGTAAAAATGTTACATCGTCGAAAGAGAGTCAAACAAAACATAAATGTAGATACCTTACTAAGTAATTATGATATTGACCATTTTATATTAACCGTCTAACTTCTGGCGTCTCAATTGCTAAGGAGTTATCAAAGCATCTAAGGGTTTACAGGGTTAACAGTGTAATTTTTGTTATATAAAAATATGGCCTCATTAGTCCCGATGCTCTCTAGACAAATGGTTCTCTTTTGCGGCCACCAGAGAATTTTACTGCGGCCACCAACAGTTATATAATATTGATATTAAAAAAAAATGTGTTTTTAAAATTTATTGAATTAACCTGACTTATCTAACATTTTCCTAAGTTTAAATAACGGACAGTTTTAATAAAAAAACAGTTCAAAAATTTTGGTCAAACTTATACGTTGAACATGAATCAAATCGATATAAAGAATTAACAACAATTCGATTTTATCTACAATTCATTCAATACAAGATCATTCAGTGTAATACACTGTGTAAAAAATAAATGTCGATTTTTTTTATCACATTTGGTGCGGCCACGAGACGTTCCCATAGGACAGCTGATGTCTATAAGGCGGCCACAGAGAAATATCACGTGAAAACCACTGCTCTAGACCTTGGTTCAACGTCGAAACTATTTTTGAAACAATCAATGATAGAATATCATATTTGGCTCAATAGGGATCTGGTTAGAAAAATTGAAACAATGATATTTAATAAATCGAGATGTCATTATTTATTAATGTATATATTTATATTCAAAATGAACTCTTATCTGTATTGAGCATGATCCATCATATTTATTTAAAACAATACAAGAAGCACTGGAGCGTAATGAAATTTTCCAAATTTAAGGGTTGTCCTAAGCCAACAGAGATCCCTCGTGCAAGAGAAGTGTTGATAAAAGTATTCTGCTATACAAATAGCCTTTCTATATCAGTAAAAGCAATATTTTCAAGGATATCCCAGCCTTAATCAAACTTATCTAGTTCCGTTGACAATTCCTTTTCGAAAAAGCTCTAGTCATTGTCTTGTCGTATTCGTTTTGGATTTAAGAAGTATAGATCACATTATTTATTTAAATTATTTGTCAAATCTTTACTCCATGTTAACCTACTTCAAACTAAAACAATTTTATACGTGGTTGAAAAGCTTCAATTTTTTTCACATAGTCATTGTAAAAATACCAAATAGGCCAACAAAAAACGTTTCAATTCCCTCTAAAAAAGCTGTATTATTTCCATGCATCGTATTTTGAAATCGTTTTATACTATCATGTTTTCTATACAAAACTTTTCATACTAAAAAAGAGCATTCATCACAATAACTTTCATATCGAACGAAATATTAACTATTTTATTTTTCTACTTGCAAATCAATAAACTTATTGTTTTTTTTTATAATTCTATTCATCATTGAGCTGACGACACTTCCTTAGAACTCGATTGTTTTTATAAATACTTCTGAGAAAGATTAGCTGTATAAAAGAAATAAACTTTAAAAAATCAATATTCAACACCTACTTAATCGTACATTTTATACACCTTAATTTGTTTTTTCAACTTTTCAATCACGCACTAAAATATGTGACAATACGTACATCTGTATTACATTTTAAAATCGTTATGTAATATTTTTTATCCTCACATTATTATAATAAATATGCAAATAAAAAAAAATAAAGCACTGCCTTTGACTTTTGCAATAGAAATTACATGTTTTATTTCCAGTTTTCAATTTATGATACAAAGCAAATACTTCAATGAGAGGCAAAATTCGTAAAATTTATATCAATATGTGACTGTTGGAAACACTCTTCTATATTTATCCAAGAAAGTTATATATTGTATAAGTGGTAAGTAATGAAGTATTTATTCAAAAATTTTCGTTGAACAATCATCATTAAAAACTGTATCTAAAATTCAAACATATATTAAAACGTGATAAAAACAAAATAATCTATGTAAGCGTGTGCAAAGCTCTTTGGCAAAATACATTTCACGACGACAATTTTCCACGTCAAAACAATAATAAACATATTGACAAAGTCGTAGTTAAGCCGTCTTTTCTGTCTTTTGACGTATCAGCGTAAATATCTTGAAATAAAAACATATTTTTCAACGTGTATTTTCGTATTATTTTTTTAACAAACGATAAAACATCTCAATTCCATTCGATTTACCAATAAATTATTGTGGGTTTTTGATGTTTAATATTTTAAAGCTATTCATTAACATACGCAACACTGATGTTGCGTGTCAATATTATTTTGTAAAGGGAGTTTTATTCCATTGATGAAATTTTCGATCTTTTTATATTTTGTTTAGATTATATTTGTCGACAGTGACAGCATAGAACACCCATAAATAAACACAATAATGCTGGGATACGTAAATATATGTTTCTATTTTTCAATGTATTTTTATAATCAATAAAAAAAAATTGAAATGCAAAAAAAAAATTTTTGGACAAATTTTGTTTATTCATATTTTAGATGTTTTTAAGAGATATTTTTTGTTTTATGTATCAAATTATATGAAAGTAAGGTTTTTTTTACGCGATTTTTTATACGCACCACTTACTGAAACCAGTGTATTGTGTAAAAAAGTATTTGGTGTATTGTATTTCGAGCATGTATAAAATAAACTATCTTGTTATATGATAATAACGCGAAATGTTTACGTTAAGCCAAGTAAGTGTAAAATCTTTAAATCGCTTGATTTAATAAAAAAGGAATATGTAAAAAAATATTAAAAGATTTATTATGTATAAAAGTTAATGATATCGACTGAAGGTGCTTGATGGAATTTTATTATAAAATTTGAATTGTTACAACTTGTATGAATCCACATGTTTTATTATTAACGACCTGGGTTTAGTCTTTCGGCATCTTCGACATTCACACGGGTGCAACAGAACTGACGTCAGTTTGAATCGTACAAAGTTGTAACAATTCAAATATATTAATTTATTTGACTTGTGATGTGGCAAGCATTGATAGCAAGAAAACTGTACATATCGTATTATAGAATTAGTTATCAATATAATAAAAAATGAAACCTTCAATTCCACGCTTCGTGCATGAGACCCTCTTCTCACTAGTCTTGATCTCCTCAGCTGAAGTCCAATTAGGATGTAGAGGACGCTGATAAGACTCATTGGAGCTACGAAGAAAACAAGGGTGCTTAATTCGAAGGCGTGAGGAACCAACTCTCTAGCGACTGCGCAGACGTAGTGTTCATTATCTAAGGAACTTCCGTCTGGTGTGTGTCGGTATACGATCCCGAAGGACATGGCCTGAAAACAATGTTCAAAACAATTGAAATATATCTAGCCAATTAACAAAAATACAAAATTTTGTTTAATAAATAGATTTTTGGTTCATCAACGCTGAAAAGAATAACAACTGTGGAAGAAATATTTCTGTTGGATTTAGTTATTACACTGAAACATTATGAAAATAAATGACTTATACGAAATTCCTACGAATCGTAAAAAATAAGAAAATGAAAAAAAAAAATTGCACCACACCCAATACTTTTCATTGTAGAATAGATGTTAATGCAACTTCTTTAACTTGTTTATAAATAAAACTCTTTTTCAAAGGTTCCATGACAGTACCATAGAACGAATAATAAAAATTTATTTGTAATATTTTAGAGGCCTAAAATCTGACCTAAAAAACAATATAAATTTTTAGTAATAATTTAAAATTAATGATTTAAAAAACAGATGATTTCTTCACTGGGCCTAATCTTCGTACTATCTATCGACAATAGTCATTATTATTTACAGTTTTTCCATATATTACGTAAGTATTCCTATCTTGATAGCATTTTTTACATTCTTTATTTTTATTAATGAGTGTTTATAATCATTTTCAAAATAACTAATGTTGAATTTTTAATGTTTTTCGATGAGATTTTTTTTATGACACTATTTTACTTCAATAGTACACATTTTGTATATCTGGTAATAATCGACTCAAAATAATAGAATGCCTGAAGATGCTGAAAGGCAAACCACGCGTTGTTGGTAACAACACTTTTAGAGTTGAAACAGTTCAAATTAAAAAGATATGAGGTCACTGTTGTGACCTCATATCTTTTTAATTTGAACTGTAATGTATTCGAAAAAAGACAACTCGTTTGAGTTGTCTTCTTTTTTGATATTTATCTTTAATCTCACGAGCGTATTCCATGACAAACTGATGACTCAATAAAATATTGATTTATTCTTACTCCAACGCATAATTTGACTTATAATATTGAAATATAAACTTAAATATATACACATAATAAAATATTTTCCGTTCACAATTTGACACATGAAATATACCGTTTTCAGCTATCTTTTGTTTTTACATTTTTTGACATTTTTAAATATTATAGATGAACTTTTTGAATTTAGAATCTTTAAGCATTCAGTTCCAACGTGATTAAATTGTATAATTTTATTGGCAAAAAAATTAATACTTAAAATCATTTCGAAATATTTATTCATATAATTATTCATTAAATATACTGTCATATTATTATTTAATCGAAATATGATCAACAACTTAACTTTATGTAATGGTTACGTGTATAACGAACAGTTAATTGTCAAATTACTAAATTAATTACGAAACCTTCTGTTATCTAACGTAATAATGAAAATTAATCTTTGCAATAACTCATATTAATTCGTACATTTGAGTGTCAGATGCTATACGCGTGGGGAGATTTATTCGCCGAAATCAGCTGGGAAATCATAGAGCAACTAAAACCATTCCTATCGGGTGTATTTGATCTTTATATCAAGACGGGATTTTGTGGGATATGGAATTTGAGAAAAGAAAATCGAATATGCTGTTGGAAGTGGAATTAAGGTATTTTTATGGCGACATTTAAAGGGATCCTATTAACTGAAGAAAACACTAACTGAGCGAATTCGCATTATATTTATTAGGGGTTTTAGGAAAAGGATCTGGTGTAGCCTTTATACGACGTCCGATTATCGTTCAATGTACGACTGCAATGAGTGCTGACATTATTTTTACTTTTTTAGTCCGAAAACTATCAAGAAAACATTTTTATTAAGCCATATTGGTTCCCCATGTGAACAATATCGTCTTCATGTGAAATACTTTAACAAAATTCGTATGTAATTGTCACAAATTGTTATTTTTGAGAATATAAAGATGTGGCTCGAGAAAGCAGTAAGTTAAATAATTCACTTGGTGAGAATGTAACTAAGGAAATAAAACTCGAACACCTGCTCTATCTATCAATTCTCGTCGAGACTCACTCAAACAGAAGTCTTTATGATTTACATTGGAAATGGTAGGCTACATAACAACTTGATTAAGACGTTCCAAAACACAAGATTCTAGGCCTGAATCTTGATATCTAATAACTATTAAAAATCAAAATGTTTTTTTTTATTTAAATTATTATGACTATACGAGAAAAAGAATATTCATCTCTTCATCGATTACTGTGTTTAGTATGATGGTATTGTATTTTATTTTACATAATAATCTTTGGAACATCTGATTATTGGTATCAGATAAATAAATGAAGTGGTTCAAATACTTAAGAAATAATTTGTTGATAATTTTACAAAATATACTTTAAATAAATCAAAAGAATGTTTCGGATCTTTTGCAAACAAAAATATACTAGTCTGCAATCAATAGTTTACCCTTACGGTACTACAATCCCGATCATTTAAATAAAAACTTTACATATGTCGATTAACATATTTTTTATTGATTTTAACTGCGTTTGAAATAAAATGAAGAAATAACTTTTTGCAAACTAATAATTATAGGTCGAAGCACAACAACGTCGCTAACCACTTTCATTGTAAGTTTTACATATTATGTTTAATTTTAAATGCCTAATTTGTGAGTTCATTTTTGAACTATAATAGAATGTCAGCATTTTATAAAATATACGGAAGTTACATATCATCGTATTTTTTCTGTATTTTTAAATTGCAGTGAATTTTAAACATCGTGTTTATTTACAGAAAACAAAATAACAAAAACGTAGATCTGCTTCAAGACGATGGTAAAAATGTCAAAGGACGATCGTGTGTTTGGACCAAAAAAATCGGTTTACACACTTATTCTTCGGGGAATCGAAGAATCTTTTTATGCCATCTAGGTTCTAGGCCGCACGTTTTTTCTTAGAAAATCGTAAAAGAATGCTTGTATTGTTTTGGTTTTATGCACAGTAAAAAAAACAAAAAAAGCTTTAGAGGAAAAGCTCAATTTATTTTATTTAAAAGAAATAACGACTTTTGAACATTCAAGACAGGAAATATCTTTTTGAATAATTACTTCCCCTCTACGAACACGTTAAGGAAAATGTATTTTATAATGCTACGCCAGCGTGAAACCAAAAAGTTTTTGTCTACAATATCCTTAATTCCTTAATACTTTTGACTCTTAATTCATTTTGACAGTTTATTAATGGCTTATAATGGTAACTGTTTTATAGAACACAACAATTAAATATTTAAATGTATATTTGTAGGCTCGCAAAATAACATTTTAGAAGGCCGCCAATAAGCCAATCCGATCTCATTTTTATAATTAAATATCAAGATTTAGAAAGTACATTTTTGATTGAATCGGAATTTCTGGCAAAAGTTAGACCACCGGTCAATCTGACGATGTTGAAGACTGTTAAAAAAATATTATACAACTAATTCTCGGTTACCACAAAAATTTTAAATATTATTTTATCACTTTGTGTTAGCTGTTACTTCTTGATAGAAAGGCATGATATTTAAAAAAACAAAACCATATTTATTGGTACTTATTTACACAATATATTTTTGATCAGGACCGGTTTCGCGAGATAAGTTGATAATGCTTGCGATGAGAAAAAACGGTCCTGATCAAAAATATACTATGGAATAAAGTATTAAAATTGTGTTTTTAATATTTTAAAGTTTTTTTATTTAGAGCAGTAAATTTATGATATCGACTGAAGGTGCTTGATGGAATTTCAATGTCAAATTTGAATTGTTACAAATTTGTACGATTCCACATGCTATGTCACTTACATCCTGGATTTCGTCTTTCGGCATCTTCAGGCATTCCATCACACGAGTTGTCAGTTCTGTTGCATCCGTGTGATAGAATGCCTGAAGATGCCGAAAGGCAAAATCCGGGTCGTTAGTGACCAAACATGTGGAATCGTACAAAGCTGTAACAATTCAAATTTGAAATCATAAAATTCTCGCATATAATTATTCCATTTTCATGTGATTTTTATTATTAAAGAGAATCAAAATGATCTATTATTATACTTTAAAATGATCAACTTCCAATATTTATTTAGAATCTTCCTAACCAAGATGTTGACAAAAAAAAAATAGCGCTTTTTAAAAAGCTCTGACAAGTTATTGCTCCATTAAATATATTTGTCATTGCAAATATTTCTTTACTATTTGATTTTGTTGGCGCGTATGCAGCCAATTTTTAAATAAGTTAAATGTTTTTTTTTATCTTTCAAGATTGAATTTTAGAGAGATAATTTTGCTGTGTATATCTTACCTCGGCTTAAAGGTTTACCACGTGTCTAAATAGCTATATGTATATATTTTAATATATTATTAAAGTTTAAATACAAGTGTGTCCATATTGACTTTCAAATTTGGTTTGTTTTAGAAATACGTAGGTGTAGTGTAGACACTTGGGGGTCATAAATAAATACCTTTATTGTTTCACAAATGTTGGGATTTTAGAACAATGTAGTAAAACTATATATTGTTTATTTAATTAAGTCATTAGAAAACAAAGTGACGAGACACGTAAATTATAATATTAACAAATATATTACAGTTTGCTGTTTATCTTTGGGGAAGCATATAATAATAAATATAGACGGAAGATTATTTACGATGACCTTAAAATAATATTTTCATACTAAGAATTTTACAAAATTTTCAGACATAGTTTTGTTTAAAATCAACTGTTATATTTCGTTTTTTGATTAGAAAATTAAAAGGTACCTATTTTTAGTCCCGTTTCGCAATATATATGTAATATATATAATATATTTATTGTAGAAATGGTATTAAAAATGTGTTTTAATTATAAGCAGTATCGTGCTTCTCCATCAAGAAGTGACAGTAACAATTTATAAGAAAATATAAAAAAATTTTAAGACGTAATTTTTGAAATATTTTTTAAATATTAAAGATTAGAAATTACAAATAAGTCAACCGGAGTGAGGTCACAAAAAAACAATTAACAACTTTAAAAATCGTTTTCGTCCGAACTGACTCTTGTCTATTTGGGATATGTCGACATTCTAAGCAATAATGTTTCATATTTTCAATACTGGTATCCCCATTGCTTCAATAACAGAATTTTTAATTTAGTTTCGTATGAGTCGAAGAAAATGCTTTCCAAGGCACACTATTAAAAATTTTCAAGCTTATATTGTAAAGTGTGATATGTTTTATTAAAATAATATACTGTTTCAAGACAGCACCTTGTTTTAATTATTTCACCAATACTTTGGATACTCGTATGAAAAGTACACATAATCTCATATAATACTCTGAAAGAAATATATGAGATACATAACTATTGTGGTAAAAAGTTTATAGTTTTTTTGCTCGTAAAAAATCGACTAAATAGAGAAAAAACTCGTATATATTGATTCATGCGGTTTTTTGATCAAAAATGTTAAATATTTGCGTATATAAGAATGAAAAGAGTTAAACGTATTGTGGATATAATAACATTGAAAAAATATCTCATATAGGCAAAAATTAATTTTAATCAAAAAATATTTTCGTTGTCTTTTTGGTATGTGAGTAAATGTCACCGGTATTAATTAATTATAAAACAATATTTTTCAAAACTGATCTATTATGATACCGGTTTCTTATATATATTTTCAGCTAGATTGAGAAAACTGTCAATCAAATAAAAATTGACTTTTTTGCTGAAAGCTTTAGTCAAAAGTTAAGGTCGTCTTTATCCGCTCACCTTTTTGTTTTTAAATAAAATAATTAAATTTATAAATATTGGATATCTTATAAAATAAGCCGCAATTTATATTAATATAGTTCATTTAATAATTCAGAAAAAGGTGCATTGATAAAACTTCAATCATGAATGATAAAATGACAAAAAAAATTCCAATGTGTACAATCTAAGACATTACGGATTTTAGAACATCCTTCATCCCTTATGTTAATTATTGTTGCATCATTCGCCTATCGTTACAGAAACGTGATATCACTGTAGCGGTGATCAATCCACAGTATGGGTTGTTCACGTTAATAATGTATACATTATGTTTATGTATCTTACGTAAACTTTATACCCATGCGCATATATACATATACGTAAACGTTTATTGGCATAATTTTCATGTTACAAATGGTCGTTCTTATTTGATTATTAAAATTATCAATGTTCAATGGGTAAGAGATCTGATGCATAAGACTTTTCTACATCAAACAGAAGCTTTTGAAATATTTCTCAAAAAAGCTTGCAATAAGAATATATTATATTTTTAGTCTCATTCTTGCATCAAATTACTTACGTACCATGAGGCATTTTTAAAGATTAGGTATTCGTGTAGGAAATGGACTCTTTTATTTAATTTGTAGTTCGTACAGACGTGATTTATTGTAACAGCTAAAATTAAACTTATTTTCAACTCTGACCTACAAACGACATGAAAACTTTAATTTAATGACAAAAGCGCTAAAAAGTTCTCAATTAACTGTGTTTGATTACATTAAGAAACACAATAGAACACGGTAAAAAAATAGCAATGTATTTTAGTTCTACAAAATTATTAGTTATAGTAAATAGTTCTGACGATGGCGTGAGCCGAAATAGCTATCAACTATATTTGTTAAAAATAATTTTGTAGAACTAAAATACATTGCTATTTTTTCACCGTGTTATAATGGAGTTCTACCAAGTGAATGCCAATTCAATCAATAAACACAATAGAGTTTAATTCAAAAACATGTGTTGTAATCTTTATTATTCATCTCTTTAAAGGCGTTTACCCTTTATGATGAAATGAAACCTAAGTTTACAATTAAATTTTCAAATAGTAAAACAGAGAAGACTTATTTACCACGAAGCTTAAATCAACAAGTTACGAAATCTATCGATAAAACGTGATTGTTTATTTGCCACCTCATGGTGATAAATTTACGCGCTACGAAACATTTCTATTCATATTAGCGTTAAATCATTGAACGAGTACGAAATTTTTTTTTGATTTGTTACGCTTGAACGTAAACAAATTTCGTTCCACGATCAGATCTTTCTGTTTTCAATACATCCCTAGAAACAAAATCAAGACGAAAATATTTAACTAAATTCCAAACAAAATTGTAAAGAAAGTCATGGGTATCAAGAAAATTAGTGAATATACATAAATAGTTATGCGAAATTTTATATTACATCAATTGTTAAATAAACAATGCACTGTTTAATTGTTTTGGAATTAATGAGATACTTTTGAAATATTTAGCTTATCATAAATAGCTATTCTGCAATTCAGACAGTTTAAAGAAAGATAAATATCATCTCTATTTAATTTAACAGTTCAGTACTTGGTGGTTTTCATACTCAAGTCGGGTTTGCCTGAAAGTTCTTGCAGAATGTATATAAACATGTACTTCCACCGCAATTGTAATAATTTTAATATACTATCGAGAACATTTTTCATGACCCATCAATGAATGTCGCAGTAAAAATTAGACGTATTTTTATTTTCCAACTGTAACAAAGCTCATATACAATCCTTAAACTTGATGTAATTACATAAACTTTTTATAACCTTAATTAAAAGTTGTATCGTCAAAGGTTAGTTTCTGTACTCGTATAATAATACTTCATAAAAATTTGATGGAATAACAATACCTGTTTTGTTTTAATTATCAGTTTCATTGCATTCGTTTGATCGAATGTCTGAAAATATGGAAAAGTATAACCCATGTTACAAACATATTGAAATTTCAACAATTAAAATTAAAAAATAAACATATGTCATTAAACTGACATTTGAATCTCAAAATAATGCATAACATAAATTGATATATGCTCACGATAGTATTGTAAAAACGAATTTATTTGGTGGATAAAACTGACTAGCATTTAATATGTTTTATTGAATTTATTTAGTACGTATATTTTTTTGTTTGTGATGTCCATATTTGTGTGTTAAAGCACTAATAATGAAATAGTTTTTAATACATCTATACACAAATATAAGTACGCCATCTTTATACTATAAACTAATTAATTATTTAACTTCAACGCTTAACGTGACCAATGTCACTAATGACGGATATTGTCATACTGATTTAACGTAAATCCTAACAGATTTTAGTATTTATATGATTATTCAAAATCTGAAAAAATCATAAGGTATATAATTGATAACTATTTCGTTTTACGCTTTCGTCAGACTTATGTCTAAACGTACATATATGTTACTTATCTATATATAGTGGTGCAGTAAAGGTATACAAAATGTATTCTCTTCTATACCCTAGTTTTATATTGTGATACTGAAAAGTTAAATACGGTAATTTGATTTCGTGCTTTTCTCAAAGTGAAAGTCAATCTGGGGTTTTTTAATTAAGTGGGAATAAATGTAAGTTAATACATATTTTATTAAGTTAATTTATTTAAAAAAATGTATTAACCTTCCGTAATGGTCTGAAAAGATCTGATAGATTTATATATATCCTTATCTGAAATAGCTATCGACTACAAATCAAATATTTTTTTTAGAACTAAAATACGTTGTCGTCTTTTCACCATGGTGGAAAGAACTTTTGAATTGCAAATAATCTAAGTAATTCAATTTATTATATTATTTTAAAGACAAAAACAAAAGTAAAATCTGCTAAATTTTATTCGGAAATGAAATTGCTATATCATCTCCAAATGAACGAATTTTTGATAAAACAATATTGAGTTATATTAATTAATAGAATACGTAAATCATTAATAAAAAAAGCTCTTCGAATGAGACTTATATAAGCAATTTCTATTAGTTATACAATGTCTGTGTATTTTACCTTGATGACGGTCAATGTTATAGTAAAAAAATCTTAAATGGTTGCACAGAACGCGTTGTTTGTTGACATGGACTCCCAGGCATGTATATCAATTACCTCGACAAATTGAATACGGTAATAAGAAACTTATTCCAGGGCAGAATTGTCGTAATTTGCAGTGCTTCCACGAACTTAAGATAAAATAATAGGGTACAAGCATTCAAACAAAATAGTACAACTCGCCACTAATGAGAATATAATGGCCTTTCAACTATGCAAACATACTGACATTTAAAATACCCTTAATGCATACTTCAACTTAGCAAAATATTTTCATGGTAAATACAAACCTTTTTTTCGAGATTTTTACTTGCTAGAAATATATTATTACATATACTCACTTACTTCTTTAAAAGCTTACTTAAAAATCAATTGAAAAAATGAAAGGTTTTATTTAAAACTAGCTGGATGAATAATTCTAGAAATTCGAAAGAGTTATCTTGTCCAATTAAGAATAATAGAAAGAAACTTATTTATTTTCTCTTCGATAAAGAATACATTTATTGAAATTGACAGATATATAAAAAAATCGTCTTAATATATATATAAATATATATAAATATATATATAGATATGCATAAATTTTTCTTGACTTTTTAGGGGAGACAATATTTTTTTGCATCGATGGTAGAAATGTACGAAAACGAAGAATGACATGCCGCTTGACTTTTTGTCTTTTACTAATTATCCATCATACGACACACATGCCACTTACTTTACGTTAATTGTACTAGACACATAACCTTTGCGCAAAGGTTAAAAACAAGTTGACAAAATGACTAGTAAGGCATGGCAAAAAGTATCAACAAACACTCGATTTGTATACATAAGACCTACTGTAAGTTAATCGTATTATTTCTATAACCTTTGAGCAAGTGTAAGCAATAAGTTGAAAAAGTTTTATTGCAATCAGATGAACGGTATAGTAACGCATAAAATACGAACAAACAAAAAAAAATTATGTATTAAGATATTGTTATTAAATAACAAACAAAAGATAGTCATCTTGTCTAGTTATTTTGGTGTATAAAAATTACTTTCAGCTCGTTTTACAATTTTCAGAAGGTTTAACAATAACATTTAGATAGCCAATCAACAAGTCTTAATAACCACTTTTAATCATATGTGAAAAATGATCTTGAGCACGTATTTTTCGTGGAAAAAGGTGTTAAAAAAGTTGAAATAAAATTCTCTTAAAAGTATGTGTCTGTCTCATGATAATACAAAAAAATATACACTTAACGTTATGAAGAAAAGGGTGTGCTGTGAATAAAATAACCAAACCCCTTTCAACAAATATATCACAATAAATCTAAATTTATGACATTGAATAAAATCAAGTGGAATATTGTATGAGAAAAAAATCTCAACGGATATATTGGGATAGATTTGTCCTTTGAGAAATTCATTTTAGTTTTACTTACGCGCTTACTTTTATACTGTAGTCAGTTCTCTATTCGATTTGTTATTTTCATGGATAATCTGAGTGACATCTTATTTGAATCATAGTTTTTGTGATTTCTTTATAACGAATTTTTTCTATATATATATATATTACATTCACACTTAACTTCACGAAATAGTTTTGTGCCTTGTCAAAAGTAATACATAACAAATTTAAAGATTTATTTTCTAGCTAGGGAATTGTAAATATCTGCGTAATATTTGTCAAATTTGTACATATTTTTTTAAATAACCTTATACGACATTTTCAAGTTATTTAAACATCTTACGTCTGGTTACATCGCTATGATTTTAAATCAAATATATGTTTTTATTAAGATACAGGTCTTTTCAAGCCTTTAATCGCATAAATTTCATTCAACACCAAAGAGGCAGACTTTGTGATATTTTTACTTCAAAATATTAATAATCAACCCTAGATATTTTATCATAAACATACTGAAAACAGCGTAGCTAAACAATTGAAGTAAAATGTCATCAAGTGTTGCAACAAACAAACCAATCTGCCAGTAGGAATGCCAATGGTAAGAGCATTAACAATGTTTAACAATATTGCTTCGAATGTCATTAATCTATTAATGGGTTAAAGAAGATTTTTCATGAGCTTTCTTGGTTGACTTTTTTGCCATCCTTATGCTTTGATTGTTGTTTATTTCTTCAATTTCCAACATTAAATGCTTAAATATTTTGATGTTGCAAAAGCAATGAACCTGTAATTTGTAATTTTTGTAACGTTAATAAATTCACCCACCTAGTGTCAGAATAAATCCAACAAACAATAACAAAATAAGATGCATTTAAACTGACTGCATTAATTGAAATGTATTTATTATAATATGTTTTTATTTAATCTATAAAATAATGTTTGAAACAGTATAATTAATTCTTCTTGTTAAAAATGCAAAACAAAAATGATATTTTATTTTAAATTAACGAAATTAACTTTGTATACTTAACACATTTACTAATATTAAATATCTGTGATACTTCAGAAGTAAATTATAATATTATAAAATATTGAGAGTATAATAACCTTACCTCAAGTTAATCAATGTTGTATATTGACTATTTGAGGAATTTAAAAATATATTTACACATTTTGTTGTTTACTGAATCTTCAACTTACATGATTTGACCACTGCCTATTTTCAAAACTTTCTTTTACAAGTAGTACCACAAGATTTTCTTTTACTTAAGATGAAGTTGAAAAATTATACAAAAATAACTTATGTTTAGTTACTCTCAATATATTCATAGAGATTTAATTTATTTAATCGAAGAATAATACAAGAAATAGACTTATGAGAAAAGTTTCGTAAAAAAAATTTTTTTTGGTCATGAATTGTATTGTCGTATTTCAATGCAAGCTCTTTTAATAAGACTTTATTCTGTTTGAAAGCTCGCTTTCTTAACCAGTTCAATTATAGGACATCACGTATATTATATGAACACAGATTTGTCGCTGATAAATTTAACCAACGTAAATAACGCAATCGTAGTGTTATATCTTCCTGCCTGAAAGGTAGATAACGTTTATACTTTTTTTCCTTGACACGGAGAAAATTCATTACCTGTTTTTGTCAAAGCTAAATGCTGAGCATCACACTTTTTTTTTAATTGAGCACGTTGGAGAGAAATTGGGTTTTCTTTTCTTAAAACATGTTTTTTTTTATTCTAGTGTATTTATAAAACATCCTTGAAGGATAAATACTACACCAAATAAAGCTATATATAAAATACCGTAAAAGTCAGAGCATAAAAAACGTCAGAGAGAGTATAAATCCTTATTAACATATTTTTATCGTATGTTAGTGTATGCCAAAATTAATTCAAAACATGAACCAAACATATTTCTTATTTTATTTAATTTGTTGCTGCGTTTACGTTTTGACTAACCGTAACAAATGTATTTTTAAAATTGATTCCACTATTTATTTTATTTTAGTTAAATGAAAAACTGTTGTAAAAATGTTAAATTATCAAGAACAATTTCGCTCATCGTGCTTATTTCATTCAGTTGATAATATTGCCGACTGTAAAAATTGCTAATCTTTTAACATGATTTTATAAAAGTATTGCATTTTTATAAATAAATTATAGGTTTTTCATCAAGAAAAATTGTAAGTTAACCAATAATAAGATATAGTAATTGATTTCAATGTTGTTAAAATAAATCTTTTATGAAGTATTTTAAAATGGATTTTTAAGGGGTGTTAATTGATAGTCAAGAGATTAACCAGTCATTTTTTTGTAATCATAAAACAAAAAAATGAGCAAGAATTTTGCTCTTTTCACGTCCTTTTTAAGACAATATTTAAAATAATATCTCATGTAATTTAACAGAAAAAAAAATTAATCCATTGAAGAAATATAATACGGTGATGTTATATGCAAAAAACAAAGTGCCCAATTGGGTTATTTACTTTTTTTAAATGAACAGTTATACCTCGCTAATTTTTGCTTATTTTATTTTTTACTTGAGTCTTAACACCATTTTTATAGTAGATTTCATATCGTAATACAACCATATAAAATAAATTAGTTGATAAATCAAATTTTGTTGGAAGTTGATTATTGTAAACACCTATTATAAATACATTATAAGATAAGCTTTTCCAAATATAAATATCATATAATAAAATCAGTAGTCGGTAAAATTGTTTTGTCTAAATACAAATTCGGATCATAGCCTAAGGTTGTATTTTTGTGTAATTAATCTTGTATACCAGCGATATAATAAACTATGCATACTTAAATCACAATTCAGATTCACAATTCGCTAATCACGTTATTAATGAATCACATAAGAAAAAACAGATTCACAATTCGCTAGTCACGTTATTAATGAATCACATAATATAAATTCAAACTCAACGCCTAAATGTTTGCATCTTTGTAGTAAGGGTCCGAGAATGACGGCTTTGGAACAGCTGGAAATCAATAGACACCAATTATCACAAAGGATTCTTAACGAACAAACTAACATAATAGTATCGCCACTTGTCCAGCCGTTGTACAAAGGGGTGGTCTGATTTGCTTCCAGAAGGACCACTTCCGTCCCATATATAATCTTATTTTCATAGATACCTATTGTTTCATTTAAAATTTTGAAAATTTAGTGTCATTGTGTTAAAGAAACAAGCTAGGCCGTTGGAACAGGAGAGAGGATGTGTTGTGTGCCTTTTCTGCACAGCTATATATAGATAAGCGAATGTTAGTTTAAGCATAGTTCTGACGATGGCGTGAGCCGAAATAGCTATCAACTATATTTGTTAAGAATAATTTTGTTAATTAGAACTTAAATACATTGCTATTTTTTCACCGTGTGTATTATAATTGGTTTGATCTCAGGTATAAAAACTGTATCACGTTTTTATCGCCTTTTTTAATGTAATTTTCCGCGCTGTTCAAAATTATCGATAAAGGATTCCGTTTTTTCATCGCAAAGTACATTCAGTTTTATCAAGCACAACCATTAAAATGTTAACCAGGGCTAGTTTAAGTAAGTGTTATTAATTTTAATTTGATAATATCTACTCAAACATGGTAGTGTAATATTTAAAAAAAGTTTTTTAATAAGTACTTGTCAAAAAATAATTTTCAAGTATTTTTTAGCAGTGTCTATTGTTTCAGCTGATGGTAGATTGATTGCAAAGGTCTTCTGTACTTAACATATGTATAGATATAAGCATCTCGATTTCTTAATATTTTTAAACGGAATTATTTTCAATTTGAAATTTAACCACTTTGTACGATTCCACATGTTTTGTCACTAACGACCCAGGTTTCACCTTTCGGCATCTTCAGGCATTCTATCACACGGATGCAACAGAACTGACAAATTTTACTTAGGAATTCCATCAAGTACCTTCAGTCGATATCATAAATTAGGTTTCATTTTAATCAAATGTTTTTGTATTGCTGTATTTATGATATTTTAAAAATACCGAGAGCCTAAAATGTATTGAGAAGTAAACTGAATTATTTTTTTCTATAGTTTAAAATATTTAGGAAAAATCTCCATAGAACGGTTGAAATTGTAAGCTTCTTAAATGCTTCCTCCCAAGCATTTAAATGTTTTTCAAATAACACTCAATTATTGTTGACTGCAAATAGCACTATATAAATTAAAATATTTTTATATACAGATCTTACATGAGTTTACTTGTAAAAACAATAAACTTACAGTTTGTAATTTTTGTCACGTGTATTTATCAAATTAATAAACATACAAACTTTCAATTAACCTGTGACTTTTTTTGGTTCGTATTTAATTTTATGTTCTTAAAATAATATTCATTTTAAAATTATAATGTTAAAACAAAAGAATATCAGAGAACGAATGTATAGATGGATGAAAACGTTATATTTATTAAACCAATCTTCATAATGCTATCGCAAAAAAACAGATATTAGGATGAACATATTAACTAGTATTGTTCAAATTCTGGCCTAAAATTTCAAACAATTCTTATTATTAAAGTATTTTTGTAAATAAGACATTGAACGTAAGCACTGCCACTCTTTAGCCAAAAAACACACTCTGTAAACTACTTCTTTAGTCCTTGAACAAAAAATGTCTGAAAGCTTTTGTTCTGTCTGCGATTGACGTCGGTTAATGGTGATTAAGTGTTTATTTACTTTATTTTGTAAGACTATGTTAAAATATACTAAGAATACATTTGAAACAGTAAAGAGTGTTTTCGAAGAATAGAAATAAAATGAGCAAAATCAATTCAGTAGTATAACTATTTTTGACATGACGTTGTTTTTTTTTTGTTTTCAACTATTATTTCAAAAAAAAAATCCGTAATAAAGCAAACGTAAAAAAACATTTTTGAATTATTTTGGTAAATATACTTTCATATCTAATTGGAATTAAACATTTAAACATTTCTGGTTGACTGGCTTCTGATGTAATTTAAAAAATGAGTTTTCTCATAAACCTACAAATTTACTTTTAATAAAATTAGTGTTTTATATTTGCTAATAAAAGCATTTAATTATAATGATATATTATTTTGGAAAAGTTGACTTAATAACCAATACATCCATCTGATTTTTTTTTTGAGAGGTTCTCACTATAATCAACTAATTAACAAACTATAACAACTAACATTAAAATTTAATTAGAAAATTTTATACTTAGATGTATCAACTAATTTTTAAGTTGTGGGTTATGGTGTGTTTTTCGTATTGTTGAATGTTGAATTTCGTATTGTCATGTAAAAAATACAGCAAAGGAGAATATGGAAGAGTTGACTGTTAATATTGTATATAAAAACTAGAATGAACTTAGTTGGTCTATGTTTTATGTGACAAAATAATTAAGAAATTTATAAATATACATATATAACATATATAAATGTATATAAGTTTAATTGATTCACAATAAAAATGGTTTTGAATTAAGTCAAATAAGATAATTCTTATGAAAATTCGAATAAACTAAAAGTAAATATTGCAAAGATTTTTACTGTATTCAATAATCATTTATTAACTAGGTATAATAGATTGGAAATTTTAACAGTAAAACTGCGTATTACTTTAATAATTTTAGTTAATAATTCTCAATATCAGCAAATAACTTTTAGAACAGTATAAAAAAATCAATTTATATTTTTTGCAAGCTGACCTATGCTTAAGATCATACGAGAATGTCAATGGAATATATTTTACTCCACAAAGGCCTCTGACAATATAACTGTGAAAAATAGCACAGTATTAGGTTACTATCCATCATTTTTTGAAGGCAACCCGATTCGTAACATGTGTTTTATGACGTGTGAAGTATTGAAAAAAAGGTGGCAGTTTTAATAAGGTCATCATGGTCACCACCGAGCAGTCACTACACAGAAAGCTTTAACAAATGTCGCAAAACATTTTTTTTACTTTTATTATATATACGATAATAAAATGAGAGAAGTATCGCAATTTTAAAGGATAACGATCGCACAGTAATCAGTCATTTTCTTTGAAAAGGCCATTATTTGTTTTTGATTTGTATTTAACATCGCAAAGACAAAATAGTATGAAAATTTGTGCTTTATTTAACATTATCATATGATTCCACAATAATTTTCGATTATTCACACTGTACGACGTTAGTAGACATATATTCAGAATAAGTTTTTGAGACTTCTTTACCTGAGGGCGTATGGATACTACCTATGGCTTTATCCAAATGATTTTCTTTTTTTTGAGGTTTTTCGTTTGAGAATTTGAGGTATGTTCACTTTTAATAGTTTCAAACAACGAAGAGAAATGTATCTAGGCACATATTTCTTTCGATTCGTTCGAGGCCAAAATGTGTATTCTGCCATGCTTAATAATATCAAATTGTATGTTTCGAATATTTTTTTAGAAATTATGGACATGAATTGTTTGTTATTTCAAAGTGTAGAACCAGTCTGCCAATGGTAAGAGTATAAACAATCTTCAACACTATTGTTTCGTATGTCAACATATTTGATGTGGACGAAAATGAATTCAGGCAAATGCTATCCTTATTTTTTGTTTTGTTGTTAATTTTTGTAATTTCCAACATTAAATGTTTTAACATCTTGACATTACAAAAGCAATGGAGAGTACTTTGTAATTTTTATAATGTTTTTGTGAAAATAAATGAACAAAATGTAGGTATGTATTTGAAAACAAAAAATAAATAAATGTTTTCAATAAATATGTGAGCAGACAAAAGCGGCTATATATTTATTATAAAGAAGTCATATAAATACATTAATTGTAGGTTTCTTGTCATTTATATATTTATTTGGTGTACTATACATAAAATTGGAATGCGTAAATATGTAAATTTTTATAACAGTTTTAGTTGATTTTTTTTTACATAGAGTGCAAAAATAAATGAAACAAAATGTTACACTGATATAATATGTTTATATATATATGTCAATTATAAAAGTTTACTATTATAAACGTTATTTCACTATAATCACACTGCAGTAAATCAGAAAATATTTAATTAAAAACTGTGTTTCAGAGACAGTCAATTTCAAAATCCCAAAACGAATATAAATAATAGTTATAAAAAACATTAATAACATTAAAATAATAATTTTTGATCTGGATCCTATAACTGGTAGCGTCAGTGTCGAACAACATTATTTCTATTGTAAACGGTATCCACTTTTCAAACACTCTTTATTATGAAGATATTGTACCGACTGAAAGCAAAATTTAAGTAAAAATGATATATTTCACGTGAGTCACTTTACTCTGAAAATGCTGTCCTTAAAAAAATAATAAAACGGACCATAAAACTTCTGATGATGTAATTTATGACTTACTTCAGACATTCATAAATTAAGATATGACCAATAACGTCGGAAGGTTTCCCCAAAATATTCTCATCGTGGTCCTTAAAAAACACTCGCCCTCCAATCTGGAAGCATTCCGTGTTTATTTCTCAATGGATATCGTTACAAAAAGAGGTTCCTGACCGCATTTTTTTACGCCTGGGGTTAGCTAAGGTTCAAACCCAACTTATTCATAAAGTAAGGTCGGCGAGGCTGCGTTGCGAGGTCTACCAATAGCCGAGTGTCATAAATCATGTGCATCAGGGATTGACAATAATTTATCGCTTTTATACATATTTTTTATTTTGAAACGTAAAAGCTTTTTAAAGTTATCCTTTCAAGGTTACAATAACGGACAATATAGATAATTTGAAACTTAGAACAGAATTCAATGAAAACATTACTTTTATTACACCACCAAAAGTGAAATTTAATCGACAATTGAAAAATTTAAGCTGTTTTAATTACATAACTTAAATTGCTTGAAATTTTAAATTTCTGATCTAAATCAACTTGAATTAATGTGGGCTATAATATTTTTTTGTTTTGCAGTGACGCAGATATATATTATATGTAACCCTACTATCTCTTATCTACATAATTACGACGAGAAAGTACCGAGTAATCGTTAAAGAACGAGAACGGTTCTGCTCGACGACCTCCCATAGATTTGTTCTCACAAATCTTAATCTCAAAATACACAATCTCGCATCGGAAAATGTTTTTTCTAGTTTTACTTCGTTACTTATTTTGGATGCATATACATGTATGTTTGTACTTTGTGAGTGAGTGTATTAAATGGAGATGTAAATATTATTATAATGCGTGTGCTGTCCAAGTGAACTAAATTTACTGTGGATTGCTCAGCTCTGCAGCGATTTACGTCTGTCACAAATAATATAACAATTATACAAGAAATAAATTTATAATAAGAAGTGAAGGAAACTAGAAGAGAACGCTGGTGCTAACGCGTCATAGATATTAATGATACATCAATTTGATGTAAAAAAAATATTCATTTTATAAAGAAAAAAGTGTGCCTTGGCACGTCCATTAAATGGCAAAATTGTTTAGTTACAAAAAGTTTTATCAATCAAGTAAAAATCTCCTCTAATTTCGTTTTATCTAATAAAATTGAAGAATTTGTATTTTAATGGTAGTTTATATAAGGTCCGCCAAATAACTTTTTTTTGGAAATTGGAAAATTTTTTTTTTAAAATGCTATAAAAAAAAACTACTAATATTTTCTCAAATTTCTTTTTTTATTTGAAAGTACAATCCTTCCGGTTAATAATGGAAAATAACTTCATTCAAATGGCTGCCTCGGCTGGCCATGCAGTAGCCTACACGATCGGTCCAATTTTTAAGCACATTATCGATTGTGTACAGCTGTATTTCACCAATGGCTTCACGAATATTGTCCTTTAAAGCGTCAATTGTCTCTGGCTTAATAGTTAAATAAGAGAAGTAAAAAACTCTACAAAAAGTGTACTACAAACTTAATGATCTTATGACGCATGAGTGTATCTTTATTTCGTCTTTACTACAACTCGTTCAGTTATTTGTTCTAAAATACCCAAAAAATATTCCGGTAGCTTTGTCTTTTGTGATTAAACTTAATAAATACACAGTAAACAAATACTTCAATTTTATGGCCACAAATAATGTTGACATAAATAAAATGCTGTTTTTCTTATTATATTATATTTCAATACAAACATTCCATTAACCATTGAATGTTAACAATAAGGCTTCACAATATTTATATTGTAATTTAAAAGCAAAAGACATAACTGGTTGTTTATCTCTAAGCTGAAGAGGGATAATTTTCGTTCAGCGACCACTACCGCAACACATATGTACGTGGATGGCAATTTCGTTTTTCGGCAAATTTACGATTTTTAATTTAACCAAAAAACAATACACGCATTGAACTTTTTCAATACTACGTATTTTTATTGAAACAAAAGCTGTTCGACCAGGATATTGGCATTTTGTTTTTAATTAATTTGAAATAATTTTACTCAATAGAATTATACACAACAATTTATTATTAATTTAGGGAATTTATATAGTTCTGTTATTTCCACAATTGCGAATATTATATTGGGTCTGACTTGTATACGACTTTGAATTTGTTATAGTACCAACAAGCTTAAACCTCACTACGTTAATCGATTTTCCAATCGAGACTGAGAATATTTTCATCCTGTAAAACAAATATAAATACGAAATGTGATGTTATCTGATTACCCATACAACTTTTTATACAAAACGTTTTTCTGCGCAATTGAATACGATTTTCCTCCTCTGCTAACATTTTTTATATAAATGAATTTACAATATCGGCATAACAAACGCCGACAAAATTCGAAGTAAATTTTGAATACAGACTTAAAGTAGCAGATGTTTCTTTTGAGAACAACACCATTCAGTAAGACTTTTTTTAATAAGACTTAAAGTTTAGCCGTACCCGCTTCATTAATCAGAGTTTCAGTAATTCAGTTGATAATGCTCGCGATTAATGACACCAGTCCTGATCATAAAATATATGATGGAAGTAAGTGCTAAAAATCTATTTTTATTATTTAAAATTGCATGGATTTTCACATAGAAATGACTACTAAGTTTACTGTCGTTTTTTAAATCTCATCAGTTGGTAACGCTCGCTATGAATGAAACAGGTCCTGATCGTTAAACATGTTGTAGAAATAGTACTAAAAATGATTTTTTATTATTTAAAATATCATACCTTACCATCAAGAAGTGTTAGTTACGCCTTAAAAGTAAAATTTATAAATGAATAAACACGTAATTTCAAGCAGGTAATAACTTAAATGCATTGTATCAAGACAATATAGCAATATTGGATTACATATGCAAAAAATGCCAGTATAATATGAATAAATCTTTGTTTTCTATTATGTAACAAATACACCGTATCATATAAATTATATAACATGTGATCTTTGTGACTTTTAATACGTATGTCTACAAGAAATATAATATATGAAAAAGTCAACAAAATGTATTGAAGCATTACTTATGTTCTAAAATGAGATAGGTAGATGTTGACTCACCTGTGGTACTGCTAAACAGAGTGCAATCAACCATATCGCCATCACAAACTTAATAGCTCTGGAAAGCTTCGACATTGTGTGTGACAAAAAGGGGTGGCAAATAGCCACGTATCTCTCGACTGTAAAAGCTGTGATCGTCAACACCGTTGCATTGGCAGATGTTTCAGCAGCGAAGCCTTGAATCACACAAAAAGCTTCTCCAAACACATACGGATACTTTGACCAGATATAATACATTTCCGGCGGTAGTCCGCTTACGAGAAGAAGCAAATCAGATATCGCTAGACTAAATAAGTAATAGTTTGTCGCTGTATGCATTGATTTATTTCGTGAAATTACTATACACGTACTGATGTTTCCTATCACTCCGGTAATAAAAATAATAGCGTAGATTATTGTTATAGGAACGACAATGTATAAAGGATCTCGTATTGGACCCCATTCACTTGAGTTCTGTTTCGAATATTCATAGTCATTTGTTGAAGACGGTAGTTCTTCATCGAAGGTTTCATTTATATTATCAAAATAATCGGCTATCGATTTAACTCTTTCAAAATTGAGTGATTTATGTGGCACCATATTTTCGCTTTTGTCATAAATTAGATACTCTTAACATCACAAACACTTCTAATCGCCACTAAATATCATTCAAAAAACACAACAGGTGTTTATGAACACATATTATAAACACTTTTTTTAAAAACGATGTTATTTCACTTAAGTATTTATTTTTACAATAGATAATTAAACACTTTCAGTAATTGAAATGCAAACGCTATGTCACAGTTATACAAGTTCACATTCACTTTTAACATCTGTTTACAACGATATCATATATAACAATAAAAACTCTACCATAGAAAGCTAATTACTTGAGAGCTTTTACAGAAACTTTACGTTTATTTCGTATTCTGTTCTCCATCCGCTGAGAAACTTGCAGCGAATGTTTGTCGTACGCCTTGTAAAAAATAGATTTGATATACTGTGAGAGATTTTTCAGAGCTTTTGAGCTGGGTTAAAATATTTTATTGTACATAAAAGGCACAGCATATTGAAAGTAAGAGCATTTTAAAAGCTGAATCGTGTTTTTTATATTAGCACATGTGAACTTTTTTCGGTTTTCACTTGGATAAACTGGCGTAACGTGTTGATAATCTTGTTTTTACTCTCGTGTTGTGTCTGAAATAAATAAAATATTTAAATTAGCAGAATGAAGAAAAATACTGAGGTGTGCTATGTAACAATTTATATTCTCAATGCAAAAAGCTCAAAAAATACGAACTTTCATACAATATTTAAACAGCATGATTGTGTTGTTTTAAGTAATTATTTTCTGAACTGTTAAAGAACTTTTCACTTCTTCCATTTTTTGGTTGAAGAGAATTTTATTTCAATATACAAAAGCTTGCAGTGCGACAAGCCATTGTCTAATAAAACATTACTTAAAAAATATTTGTTTGACTAAAACCATTTTTTAGAGTAATATTTATAAATTATGAACCTTTTCAAGCTATGAAATGATGTCATATTGAAAACAGTTCCAAACATTACTTGGATAAATAATGAATACACACAAAAAAAAATACTGTGTTTGATAACAATTAGTTTAAAACGTTATGAAGAAGACAATGTTTTAATTATAAGGCTGTAAGAATGCATTTTACTCAAAAATTTTAAAAAAATATTGAGATAATTAACATTTACTAATATTAAAACAAAAATAAGAAATATCACGAAAGTTTTGAGATCACATTTATTTTTATATTTTTCAATATGATAGTTCATTCAATTCAAGAACTGAATTTGGGAATCTCAGTATTCGAGACGTTATCATTCAATAGGTCTCTGTACTCAAAAAATGCTACAAAAAGTCTTAATATAAAGCAAATAAGAAAGAAGTTAAATATCACAAAGAAAAAAAAATACTATTTAATTACAGACCAATATGATATAGAGATTAGAGTCAAATATAAAAAAAGTAGGTTGATTAATAAATCCAGGAAAAAGTAAAATATATAATCAGATTTTAAAACGAAAATATAACCAGTTACATGTTTCCATGTTATTTACAAATTAATAATATTCAATTTTTGCTGACTCAATAGTTAAATCAAATAAATATTGTTGCTTCAGAAGCAAAGCAATATTTTCAAGTAAACACTACCGAGTGTCAACTTAAGTCTTCTTAAACAAATAAGCTGTCGCACAACAATGTCTACGATTTCAAGACTGCTTTCTTCTACGGAAACTGGCGTAGAACAAGGGGCGTGTCTACAGATGTTCAACAACGCTTTTCGTAGAATATGTGCTACGCTATTATATCAAAAGATGGTATCCAAGAGTAATGCGATAACGTAGCAATTTGCAGTACAAAACGAACAACAACTGATGACATATGATATTTGAGCTTTGTCATTGTTTCATCACATTTTTATACAATAAAAATGATTAAAAAAGCCTGGAAAATTAACTTAAAAATATTAACTAACATAAATTTTATTTTATTGTGACCATGCCTTACATATTCAAAAAAAAAATACTGTATACAAAGTATACTGTATAAATAGGACTCTCTCTCTTCATCAAAATGAGATCTATTTTTTATAAAATATAATCATTACTCCTTGTACAAAGACCAACTAAATTTTAATTTAAAATTGATAGTTTCGTGTTATGATTGTCATAAAAATAATGAAACTTTATTTTTTTTTTGTTTCAATGCTCATAAATGAAATGAAAAATTAAGTTACGAAAGAATATGCAATTTAGTTATATGACAAAATACTTCATTAAAGTCAATCATATGTTGATTAATGCACAATGTATACTATTTTTTGGTAAAAAACACTAATAAACCCGAATATAGAGATTGTTAGGAAGATTCTTTTGGTCGTTGTTTTGAAGAATTTTAATGGTAAATATTTTGCAGTCGTTAATAATAAACGTGGAAACTTTCGATAAACTATCGCGTTTTAATCATCAAAACAGTTAAACAAAATTAATCATTAATAATTGTAACTATAATATTAGAAAATTATCCAAAATTTCGGCTTAAAATGGATATCAATCAAAGCTCACTATTAATCGTTTAGTGAATGCATTTGAAGAAAAATCTCCTTCAAGTTTCCTTCATCTCTTTTGCATAGGTATCCATAGTGAATACGGTTTACACACGCATACATTTGCATACAAACGCACACATAGATACACGAAAGGAAGTGAACTAGGAAAGTCATTTTTAGATGCCGAGGTTGTGTATTTTGAGATTAAGATCTATATCAACGATTCGTTGAGTAGAACCGTTCCCGACCACAAACGATTCCTCGGCACTGTCTCATCTAAATAGTGTAGATAAAAAATACAGGGTAATAATGTTTACCTACGTTACTGTATTTTTTTTTAGATATCTCCCGAACGAGCACTCGAATTGTGGACACTTTGAAGTATTTATATAGCAACGAATTGCGCACTTACCACAGGCATTACAAATCTCTTGCAATGGTTTATTTTGAACAATTCGAATTATCTTCAGATGTTTTTTAGTGAGCATAATGCCACACTGGAGTAGCTTACACCATAATTGGCGAGTTATTGCTGTATAGAGGAGCAGGTTTCTTTTGAGAGTAAGCTTGCTCCTGGCATTGAGAATAAAGTTTAGTCTAGCTTTTACACCACAAGCTTGAAGTTTTAAGTAGATGTTTGTTAGTTTTATCACCAGACCACAACTTTTATTATAACAAAAACAAAGCAAGAGAATGAAAAAAAAAATTGTTAAATAAGTGACAATTCAGGTCTAATGTAAAATTGTTTCAGGGTATTTTGAATTTCGTAATATAATGCGGTATTACGTTTCATATTTGAATGAAAAACTTTCGAAAAGGCACACTGGCGTTCACAAATGGACATTTAAACAAAACGACCGCAGCTATAAATACATCGTGTACGAGCTATCTCGTGCGTATAATTCAATCTCCTTAAACTTTGACTCCAAAAGTTGTTCAAAAATAATTTTAAATTATAAATAATAGAAGTGTTCAGAACTTTGTTCTTTCCGAATAATAAATTTCAACAACACTTATCATCATAATATTTAACGTTTATTCATTGCTCGCAGAGGAAATAGGAATGGCACTTAAGAAATACTGATTGTAAATTTATAATTAGGATTATCGGATAGCTTAAAAAATCTTTATTAAAAGATAAATTGTAAATAGAAAAATAAGAGAAGAAGTAAATTAGCCGAGCAAGCTCAAGCAAAATATATATAAAGACAACAAAAACTATTATTTGCCTGAACTTACTCTCATCCACGTGGAATATGTCAATATTCAAATCAATATAATTGATCCATTTACTAGTGGCATCCCCATTGGCAGTTTGGTCATTCATGTCAACGACGTCTCAAAAAAATTATTATATTTCATACCATCAAGGATGGCATAATTCCCATTTTAGCATCTTACAGGTCGAAAGAATTTGTTATTAATTATAAAAATTCTCTTCAAAATTCAGCACTTTCAAAGTGAGCATGCCGAATAAAAGGTCAGTTGAATAAAACCATGGGTAGTATCCATATACCCTCAAGTAAAAAAGTTTCGAAAGTTTCTTCGGAACCTATGGGTGTGTATTTCAATTTCTTAAGGGAATGAACAATAGACGCTCTCTCAAGGCTACTTTTTATTTATATATTGTACACTAATATCAAAACTTTAAGACCCGAAAAGCTCTATTGATACGGAAAATTTAACTGAAAATTTGCATATTTTTTGAAGCTAATCGTCACTTTTAAGGTGTTAACTGTCACTTCTTGATGGAAAGGCATGATATTTTGAATAATAAAAACACGTTTTTTAGTACTTATTTCCACAATATATTTTTTGATCAGGACCGGTTTCGCTCATCGCGAGCATTATCAACTGATAGAATACAATTTACAAACAAGTCTATTTATACAAAACAAAAAATTAATTTGAGTTAAAGGTAGCAGGTGTACAAAACCATGGGTTCAAGAACTAGGAAACAATTTACATAAAATCATACAATATTGATACAAATAAAGTAAATTAGTATAAAAATTAAATTTTCACAATCACTTATTAAGAATTACAAATACAATTATGGTAAATCAATAATCCATTAGGTGCTCTGAACAATCAATAAGGAAGTAAGGAGTAGGAAATTTTAATGACGAAAATAACCCACACTCACTACTTAATGGAATAAAATAAATTAATACATGAGAATTTGAATGATAGTCGATTAAAGATGAATCGATGAGATGGGAAGATATGGTCAGTCAGGGGCGTTCCAATATTTTCTGTAAAAAAATAAAGTAAAAGGAGGCAATATCATTTTTCAAAAAAAAAAAAATATTTATTTGAAATATATATTTATTAATCTTATTTAATGAGTATAACAATGGTGACGACGCAAAAGTAGTTTGTTCATTTATAAGGTTAGAAGTAGGCAAAAATTTATATCGATTAATTTCAAGGATTTCTTGTTTATCTAATTTCAGTGATTTGTTATTGAAATGCAGGATTTTGTAGTCAAAAAATATATTGTGGAAATAAGTACTAAAAAAATGTGTTTTTATTATTTAAAATATGCCTTTCCATCAAGAAGTGACAGTTAACACCTTAAAATTGAAAGAAAGTTCTTTTATTATGTAAAGACAAATCATATCAGAAAATTAAAAGATGTCTGATAAAAGTATTAAAAAATTGGTATCCATAAAACATGCTATCGACTAAAATTTCTGTAAGCCTTTTGTAATATATTACATAGATTATCACGATTCTAGCCAATTTAATAGTCGGACATGGCCAGTAAAAATAGTAAAGCGATTCTTACAAAAAATTCTTGCTAGAGCTTGGATTAACTTTGAAATATTTATTGTAATTTAATGTAGATTCTTTGGAAAAGGATTTTCGAAAAAACATTACTTTTTATGCTAAAAATTGTAAATTCATAGTTTTCCATTGCGAAAACATGGTGTCTTTTTTTTAATTCAGGTAGTTTAAGAACCTCTTTCTGGCATGACTGAAATTGGAATGTATTAAGATTACCTCAAGACGTGATGTCATTTCGTCTTTTTGAAGAAGATTTTTTTAAAGTTTTATATGTAGTTGGTAAACGTAATTGATTTATGGCGTTGTTTACTGAAAAGAATTAAATTTTGATTATTTCTTTTTAATCGTTACAAAAATTTGTTTTAATAATACGTACATTAAGTTAATAAAAACGTCATCAATATTATATTAAAACAATAGTTACAAAACGAATTCACTGAATTCAGTCATCGATTTCATCATCATTATATTCAAATAAATGTCACTCAAAAGTTTAATATGTAAGTTTGGTTGACGATCATTATTTACAACTTTCAACTTAGCATGAAATTTTTTAAATAATAAAAACACATTTTTTTAGTACTTGTTTCCACAATATTATATTGTGGAAATAAGTACTAAACTAAACACCTTAAAAGTGATTAGCATGAGATCACAATTAGGATGTTTGTAAAGCAACTGGATGAGAAAATGAGATTTAATGTAATTATTTATTTGTACGATACGCTTTTTTGACAAGAGACATTTATTTACCTAGACTTCAATTTTCATCAGATAAAATACTACACAAAACTTTCTGGGTTTCGTCATAGACTTCAAGAAAACACGCATAAAATTTGGCATTTTGACAGTTAGTCAATAAACTTATGTATACAAGAAAGTTCCTTTACTCACTTTTAAGGTGTTAACTGTCACTTCTTGATGGAAAGGCATTATATTTTAAATAATAAAAACACATTTTTTTTAGTACTTATTTCCACAATATATTTTTTGATCAGGACCGGTTTCGCTCATCGCGAGCATTATCAACTGATAATGCTCGCGATCATTATTCGCGATATTCATCAATCAGTTGATAATGCTCGCGATGAGCGAAACCGGTCCTGATCAAAAAATATATTGTGGAAATAAGTACTAAAAAAAAATGTGTTTTTATTATTTAAAAAAAAAAAAAAGTTCCTTTAGTAATTTTTTTTTTATCAATACATTGAGTAGGCTTAGGATTACACTTTTAGGCATTTATGTATATATATATATATATACTTTTTTTTTAATATTTATAAATGCAAGTGAGCCAATGTTAATTAAAAGCTACAGATTTAATTAATCAAATTATTTGATATTAATTAAAAGGACGTACTACAATATTTTCTTTAATTTGATGTTAATTATTATCAAACTTACCGTTATCGTTTTTTTTTAAATATGTATAAAGACATCGTGATTCCATTGCAGCGTTTTTCAATTAGATTTATGAATCGTGTATTAGATTTTCAATTTAGTTTTATACATCACAGTCGTACAAAATGGAAATAAATACAATTTATTAAAAAAAACAATTTTCACATTTACATTAACATACTGTATTTTGAAGCTTTGAACCAGTCTATTCTAAATATAAATTTATTCAGAAGAAGAAATATCAAAAAAATAAGATTTATACATCATTTTTAAAGCAGGTTTTATTAGTTTGTGAAACTAAAATAGCCCATTTCATGGTCCATAGAAATTCAGTTTTCTAAATTTGATAAAATGGCTCTTATTCATCAAATTAAGCTTTAGGGAAAATTTTCAGTTAGAAAACTATGATACGCCTTCTTTAACGAAAACAATATTTTTATCAATGTCCATAACGCAAAACATTTTCCATTTTTTTCGCACAATTTATTCATTTTTTCTCTTTACATTTTCAAAACATGTTTTACTATTATTTGCAGAAAAATCATCAATATGTCTGTTTTTCTTTTGAATATTCATAGCAGATAAATTGTCGATATAAAATGCTTATAACACTTCAAATAATAAAAGTCTTTAAGCTACGACAAAGTTATTACAAACTCTATGATTTTTTTTTTTAACTCAATGAATTATAAGGCTCATTCTTTATGTGCGATGTAGTAAATTTCATCAAACTAAAACCAATCAACGTGAAACTTCCGGAAGGAAAATCCTTAATCGGTCTAAGGAAAGAGCTATCTAACAAAAACTCAAATCACGGTCGTATTAATCAAAGTTCTGAGCTTTTTTTCACAAAGAACCTTTTCTCCAAAAATAATAAGGCATAAAAGAATCGAAAGTTTCCCAGCTGATTTGTAAAGAAGCATTTTTTCGGAAAAATTGATGCGGAAATAATAAAAAGTTGTTTTGAAAAAAAAATTGTTTCCATAGAGCAATTTGTCTTTGTTTTGAATGAATAAAGAACTCGAATATTAAAAACAATTATTTATTCATAATACTGCTATCAATATTGAGCAAACTTAAGAAGCCGATTAAGATATTAAATAATAAATACCCTTTTTAAGAAACTTTCACAAACTCATTATGTATTTTAACAAAATTATAAAGCACTTTGGCTACTTTGTCTCATGATCAATGTTAGATTTTTATGATTCGGGTTTCGTATAGGAATATAATATGTTATTAAAATAGCTCCGTAAAAAAATGTTTTTTAAAAAAATTCAATATATATTATTGCCGATCCTCATTGCTTTAATTAATTAAGAATTGAGTGTAGTTTTAAGCAGACGCCATTATGTTCAGATAAGATTCGATGTCTGTCACGGATTGTAATAAAAAAAGATCGAATGAAAATTATGAAATTTTCTAGTTAGTGTTTCTTGATTGTATTAGCATTTACTTGGTAGAATTCCATTATAAACTAGTGAAAAAAATAACAATAAAACTTATAAAAAATATAGTTTATAGCTCTTTCGACTCGAGAATACCGAAGATGGCGTAAACCTACTCATCAACTATTGTATATATCCTATAAATTATTTTGAACTTATAAACATAGCTATTTTTTCACCGTGTTATTGTTATAGTATTTCTGATTGGAGTAACAAATTATCATACATATGATATTTTTTTAAACGTTTGAAAACTTAATGCCGCTACGTGAAGTGGTTTGACTATTCAAATCTTTCAATAAAAAACTATCATTTCATTTAATTACTTATTATGCTACTCAATGTTGATATAAAAATGCTATCCAAAAAGGTTTACATTGAACAACTGTTATAGAACTCTTAAAATAAGCTCAAATAAAATTGCGTTATTATGCTCAGAAACAATATTAAAAATGCTTATTTCTCAGAACAAATTTAAAATTTTCGTAGGAATACTAAAAGTAACATACAAATGGGTAAAACCAGAACTATTTCTTTTCAAAAAATGTCTCATGTTCTACGGAAAAAAGTTAAGTTAATAGGGAAAGAGTCTTTAACCCTTTGACTGCTCAGTAACATTATATGTTATAACAACATTATCATCAGAATAATCGAAATTTTAATTTTATTCATAAACACACATGATGCAAGTCTTTTGATCATGTAGTAAAGCTTTTTTGTCGTTTCAGTATCGTTTATACATTTTGTTATTATTCTCTGCTTTACGGCACGTGCTGTCTAATGTCAGCTAAAAGAATGAATAAAAAATAGTTTTACATGTAATGAAATGTTTACAATAAGCAAACGTCTGTTCAAAAATATAGTTCTGACGATGGCGTGAGCCGAAATAGCTATTAACTATATTTGTGAAAAATAATTTTGTAGAACTAAAATACATTACTATTTTTTCACCGTGTTAATATACAGGTTGTTTGCTGGGAGGGTCTTCTTTTTTGTTTAGCTTGCCATTTTTTAAATATGAGTTTTGACAGTTAGTATTAGGCAGTCGTGAAGTAAAGACGTAACAAAATTATTCGATAGACCTACGAGTTTTCACCTTAAAAGAAGTTATCACGATCAAATATCAATTATTATGACGATTAAAAAATAGTGCTTAGTTTAAGGTACAAACAATGTGCGTTGAAAACCCACTATTTACCTTTAAGTGATAGACTTATAAGAAAGTGGCTCTATATTACATACACACAAGCTTGGACGACAAAGTAGTGCTGAAAATATTGCTCTTATCCAAAAAATGTTCGAGAAAATTTATCAACCATAATTCGACACCGTGCTCAAGAAATCGGAAATTATAGAAGAATTGCATATACTGTTATTTCCATGACAAAAAAGCATCGTTAACGATATCATTAGCAACAGTTTAAATTAAAAATGGATATTTATTGATTGAATTGGCATTCTCTTGGTAGAACTCCATTATAACACGGTGAAAAAATAGCAATGTATTTTAGTTCTACTAAATTATTTTTAACAAATATAGTTGATAGCTATTTCGGCTCACGCCATCGTCAGAACTATGCTTAAACTAACATTTGCTTATCTATATATAGCTGTGCAGAAAAGGCACACAACACATCCTCTCTCCTGTTCCAACGGTCTAGCTTGTTACTTTAACACACTGGCACTAAATTTTCAAAATTCTAAATGAAACAATTGGTGTCTATGACAATAAGATTATATGTGGGACGTAAGTGATCCTTCTGGAAGTAAATCAGACCACCCCTTTGTGCAACGGCTGGACAAGTAGTTATACGTGAGACAAGTTCTGATGATGGCGTGAGACGAAATAGCTATCAACTATATTTGTTAAAAATAATTTTGTAGAACTAAAATACATTGCTATTTTTTCACCGTGTTAAAATGGATATATTCATAAACAAAATCAGTTCTGAGTATAAGACAACCAACTTACTCATCAGTCACTTTTACATCCTTGGCGTGCTATATTATCTGGAAGAATTAGAGGTCTTTACTTTTCTGAAGACGAATATGGCGCTATAGTAACTGATAAATTAAACATGGTATTATAACGTGCGTAACTTTACATACAGATAATGTTACAATAGAATTACTGATAAAAAAAACTAAATTATTACTAGAGTCTAAATTAAGTGATACTATTTTAAATTTTTTTCAACTGAAAATAATATAAACTATTTTCATTTCATCGTTTCAAGTTTATCTGTATTTTAGAATGCCATAAGAGGGCAAAAACAAAAGATAACTTGTTGATAACAAAACATGTGGAAATATACAAAATTTGAAGGTTTTAAAATTGATTCTTATAAGCTTGCAAAATCATTCAGTCGATGTGCTTAAAAATTTATTACAAACTTAGAATAACTGCTTTCAAAAACAAATGACTGAAATTTTGCTTAACGGCTTGTGGAATTCGTAGATATATTTAAGTTTAATTTATTATGTACGATGGAATGAATATTTCACTCATAAAGTCTTGAAACAGTGTTTTGTATTGGAATAAAGCTATTAGTTACAACGTGAAAACATAATTCTCCCACTTATACTTAGACAAGTTAAATAAAAAATAAGACTTCGATAAAGGACGTACAAACGCTAAGCTTTTTGAGAACTTTAAGCATTAAGCTCCAACGCAGTTATATATAGAAGGAAGCATGACTTAGTTAGACTGATTATATTGTTAGACTCAACGGATCCTAAGCATTTCAGAATTTATGTTTCGAAAAGCAGTGAGCAATCGATTCTTGAACTAGCCTCAGATGATTTTAATGTAAATAATTTACAATACATATATAACAAAAATTATACACTTAATTAAATTAAAAATAAAACATAAAGTCAAGTATTTGCACCTTAGCGTATATTTCAATGAAAACGATGCTATTAAAAAAAATATTAATTAAGAACCTTGCGATGATTTATAAATAATTCTCTACCCGCTAAATAGGTAATATTTTAACATCGTGTATATATTTAAATAAATTTACCTTCATAAATCAAAAAGTGAACATAATTAAACTAAAAATAGAATGTATTTCACTTCTGTTTTCATAAATTTCACCAAAATAAAACCAAACACAACATGATAAATACATATAAATTAGGAAAGCTTTAAGCTTAATCATAACATTTTTCAGTTGCTCGGTATAAATATTTGTTTTTTTTGCCAGCCATGTGCTTTTGCCTGCTTTAACACCTTTAAGAGAGGTATAAAATAATTTGGTTACTGATGGGTTTAGCCTAGGGACTTAACGGACGGCTTGGTCAATGTAGTGTAACTAAAAAAAATAATAACTAGAAACTTATTCAAGGTCATTATGTTTTAATAAAAGGTGGTAAAACATTTCTTTTTAGTGCTCTTGAGTTTATTAAAAATTTTAATGTTAATTTAAATAAAATTTGTATACCTGCCGAACCGTATTTTGTAAATTAATTATAGGAATTTTAAGAAAATAATTATGTTCTTCAATATTTTATGAATGCTTATTTAAACAATAACAAAAACCTATAATCTCAATATATCAAACAAATTTTTTTTTGAAAAAAAAGGATAAAATAAATCACTTTTAAGGTGTTAACTGTCACTTCTTGATGGAAAGGCATGATATTTTAATAATAAAAACACATTTTTTTAGTACTTATTTCCACAATATATTTTTTGATCATGACCGGTTTCGCTCATCGCGAGCATTATCAACTGATAGAATACAATTTACAAACAAGTCTATTTATACAAAACAAAAATTAATTTGAGTTAAAGGTAGCAGGTGTACAAAACCATGGGTACAAGAACTAGGAAACAATTTACATAAAATCATACATAATCAAATCAAATCATATAATCAAAAAATATATTGTGGAAATAAGTACTAAAAAAATGTGTTTTTATTATTTAAGATAAAATAAATGTTATAAATTAGGCAATTTTTTTAAGAATTAATAATGTAACGTAAGCATTTCTAGTTTTTTTTGTAGAATAAATTTCAGAGTACATTCTTTTAAACTCGAATGATCGAATCGTTTTGTAATGAAGAGAAATACCTTTAATATCCATGATAAATATCCCACTAAAAATCCTTAATGTTGTTTCAAATAAAATACTTTTTTACGAAATAAGTATTTTTTTTTTCAATCTATTCATTGAAATGTAAGCTCTTTTAATATTTCTTCAATCTGGCTATATCCCTTCTTTACTGAAATTTAATTATGTGCAGTATAATTAGCAGTTGGAATAAATAAAAAGAAAAAAATATTTATGTTAGTAATTCGTATTTTAAGGTAAAATTTTGAATTTATGATTTAACAACTCACGTCTATTCCATAAATAACTTTCTAAAATAATCTGCTACATTTTCGAAATATGTGTTCAATATTACATAAATAATAGTTTTCAAGCCGAAATGTCACAGTCTGCTGCGAGTTAACGAGACTTTATGTAGAATTGAACAGCAAGCTTTCGCCTCCTTCACCAGGGATAATCCAATCGTAATTCTACAAAAGTTACCTCGTGTAAAAATATGGAGGAAACGTTTGACGCTTGGTGAGCTTTAAGTTACAGCGGGGGTGTTTCTGACAAGTGATATGTACTAAATTTATTAAACTTGCAAACTTCCAGTGATTACACTAAGAATGTCATTTAATGTGTTTTCTTATACCGAAAACAGATGTCTTGAGTAAAATTGCTTTCTATTTTTATGATGATCAAATTGATATTAAATACGACGGGATATTTTCACATTGAAATTATTTTTGACAATTGTCAATTCGTATAATATTAAACAATATAAGAATAAATGAAATATGAGCTTCATTTTCTATTTCAATAATTTATTGAAGATTACACTATTAAATTTGAATAGTTAAAAATTTGTACGATTCCACATGTTTTTTTACTAACGACCCGGCGTTCAATCACAAGGATGCAACAGAGCATCCGCGTGATAGGATGCTTGAATATGCCGAAAGGAGAAAGCCAGGCTAACCCTGCAAAGCTATAACAATTAAAATTTCATATTGAAATTCCATCATGCACCTTAAGTTGATATCATAAATTATATCACTATTGTTGTATTTGAAAATCAATTTGAGGTTTGAACAGTATTTATTATCTATTCTGTTTAAAAAAAATCATACGTCATCCGTTGATAATGCTCTCGATGAGTAAACAATATTAAGTTGTAGAAATAATAGTAATTCATGTAATTTTTTTATATAAATTTTTATCAAAAAGGAAGAGTTAACTAAAGCTTTTTTGACAAAATATTACATATTCCTATTTATTGATGATTTATATATTATATTATATAAATATAAACATTTTGCATGGATTTATTAAGGTCAAGTACTTTCTTTACTAAGGCGAAAATTGATTCTATGAAAAGTGAATGATCGATCACTTGAATCACTGTGAGTATCGAATCTAGCTATAATAAATCAGACGCCTTCTCTGTCTATCACGGTTCATTTAAAGACGTTGGGTCGGATCTGCAATATCTATAGCACAGGATTAGTTTTCCCTTCTCGATTACTTGGTTCAAAGCGTTGAATAATTTACAAGACAACAAAAAAAAAGCCCATAAAAGGAGATACAATATTACATTGAATAGAATTTTATATTGGGAAAAGTAATGAATATTTATTATGGTTAAGTAATAAGATGATAGTAATAAATGTTGGTGAAATCCAGCAACAGACAACTCTTACAAATATTTTTCCAATTTTCAACTAACTTTTGATGTTGAAATATATTATATTCTTTTAAAAATTTCCGCTCACAAATGGATTTATAATGAAGTTTATTTTAAAAAACAAAGTATACAATATCTGTTTTCTAGCTCACGTTTTCAAGACTATCTTTTTAATAAAAAAGATAAAAGAAAAGTGCTTACATCAGACTATTAACTAGTTTAGCTTGGCAGATGGTTGGTAGAGAAAGGTTTTTACATTATGAAAATCGTTGGTTTAAAAGAGTACTTTTAAAATCCATCTATGAAAAAAACACGTGTTGTAATTAGTAGCCCAGCCAATAGACATCTAGTTTACAAGAAAAACATTGTTTTGGCAAACTAAACAAAAAAACCAGCCGCTCACTTTTGATGATTTTGTATTTTTAGAGTGATAAAATTTAATTTTAAACTGACAATTTTATTTTATTTTTTTAAATAATAAAAACACATTTTTTAGTACTTATTTCCACAATATATTTTTGATCAGGACCGGTTTCGCTCATCGTGAGCATTATCAACTGATAGAATACAATTTACAAACAAGTCTATTTATACAAAACAAAAAATTAATTTGAGTTAAAGGTAGCAGGTGTACAAAACCATGGGTTCAAGAACTAGGAAACAATTTACATAAAATCATACAATATTGATACAAATAAAGTAAATTAGTATAAAAATTAAATGTTCACAATCACTTATTAAGAATTACAATTACAATTATGGTAAATCAATAATCCATTAGGAGCTCTGAACAATCAATAAGGAAGTAAGGAGTGGGAAATTTTAATGACGAAAATAACCCACACTCACTACTTAATGGAACAAAATAAATTAATACATGAGAATTTTAATGATAGTCGATGAAAGATGAATCGATGAGATGGGAAGATATGGTCAGTCAGGGGCGTTCCAATATTTTCTGTAAAAAAATAAAGTAAAAGGAGGCAATATCATTTTTCAAAAAAAAAAAAAATATTTATATGAAATATATATTTATTAATCTAATTTAATGAGTATAACAATGGTGACGACGCAAAAGTAGTTTGTTCATTTATAAGGTTAGAATTAGGCAAAAATTTATATCGATGAATTTCAAGGATTTCTTATTTATCTAATTTCAGTGATTTGTTATTGAAATGCAGGATTTTGTAGTCAAAAAATATATTGTGGAAATAAGTACTAAAAAAATGTGTTTTTATTATTTAAAATATCATGCCTTTCCATCAAGAAGTGATAGTTATTTTATATTGAGATTTTTTTAGTTTTTATGAATGAAATATTCATATATGTTTATACAATGCTTCATTAAAAGAAATATGCTTGTAAGAAGAATTGTTTATATATTAGGTTTGAATTGTTTAAGATGAATAAAATTCCAAATGCTTTGTCATTCACGTCTCGGATTTTGCCTTTTGTGACTTCATGCACTCTTTCGCATAGACGCAATTAAACTGAAAAAAACTTTATAGTTCTCATACGTTTTTTATAAGGAAGAAATTACACAAGTTTAACTAATGATCCTCCAACCAAAAGCTTAATACATATCTAACATTTTAATGACTACCAATATAAGTAATAATTCCATCGATATTGGCAAAAATAAGCTATTCACTAATACTGCTTGATGAATAAGTGATGACAGGCTTAAAATATAATTGGCCAATTTGAAACTTTGAGATACCTGCTTATTATAAATGATGAGTTATGATGAGATTAAATATTAGATGTGATATTTTAACATTGAATTGTTTCAGATTATTGACTAATTAAACGAATCTCACGTAATGGATATATCAATAAAAAATAGAGACGTCTCAACTGGGCATTAAAAAATGAAAATGAACGTATTCGATTTTGAATTTGAATTATCCCAATTCACCCTTTTTATATGCTGCACGTAAAATTAGTGCAATGAGTCGGCAAACTCATAAATAAAATTCCTATATGACGTCGCTTGATGTATAATTCTAACTGTTATATGCCAATTTAAAATACGTATGTATTTCTAAGTCTTAAATTACCCAATTGAGTTTTATTGATAGTTGATAATTATATATTGTAAAATCCTTTCATGAAAGACTCTTTACAGTATAAACTTTAATGAAACTCACAGAAAATTGAGTGTTATTTGTATAAAAATAAATATTATTAAAATTTATTTCAGTTTGTCATTCACATCCTAGACTTTGCTTTTTTTCCCTTTATAATTTACTTCTTTGGTATATAACTGATGCTTACAATTATTGTATGGCGTCCGCGTGAACTGGATTCACTGCGGATTCCTCAGCTCTGCAGCGACTGAAGTTTGTGAGCATGACGACACAAAAATTATAAAAAAATCTATATATACGAGATGAAGGAGACGCACCATACATTTGATATACCAAAAAAATCATTGTAATAAAATGCCTAAAGATGCCGAAAGACGAAACTCGTGTCATTTGCGACAAAACAAGTGGAATCATACAAAGTTTCAACAATTCAAATTCGATATTGAAATTCCACCAAACACCTTCAGTCAATATCATAAATTATTTGACTTCTTGAAACTTTTTAATACAATCGTTCAATGAAACCCCGTGTTTTGATACAATAGTTCATCACCTTCCTTCGCATTGAACGAGTGGTTTTATAATTGTATATATATTTTTTAAAAATTTTAAATCTATATGTATTTTACGGAAGATCATACTTATGCCTTTAATGTTACACACCGTGTATCAGTTAAGCAGGCAGTATAACGAAACTGTATAAAAAGTGACAATTTATGATTGTTAGTTTCACTAACATCATACTTGATTGCGGCGAATTTGTCTTGACTAATCTCGAGTGCTTTTCTTTGTTTCAAAAAGACAAAAATACGTATTTACGGGTAGAAACGTTTTATCAGTCTTTTTGCAAAGGTTTATATGGCTAAAAGTAACCTTTATTATATCAATATTATTTATCTCTTGCATGAGAATATTAATTATTAAAAGCGCTCTGTTCTAAGAATAGAAGCAAGGGTTTATTTTAAGATAACACAGTAAAACAAGGATATTTTATGAGAATACGCAGGGAATTGTTTACCTACTTGATGTTGGGATTAGGAATTTCAGTTGTCTGACTAGGTAAGTAAAGTATAATTATTAATTTACAATTTGATTTAACTAACTTTACATATGCATTTATATTCTGCTATATTTAGCTTGGGTATAAAAAGAATTTAACATTCCATATTTAAAAATAACCTTTCCCAAATATATTTTTTATACTTTCTGTTTTAGTTTAATATGCCGAATGGCGAAATCCGGTTCGTTTGTAATAAAACCCGTGGAATCGTATAAAGTTTTGACAATCTAAATTGTAAAATATATAAATATATATATATATGGGTGTGTAGCAATATTGATTTCACTGCCTTTTTTGTTTATTTTTGTACAAATAATATAATATTAAATATCGCTCAGTTGTGTCAGGAATTACGAAAGAAAATATTTATCTCAATATTTCACATGTTATTAGACAGTCATGAAAATTGAAATATGAACCTAGCTAAATTTTATATTATAATATAAAATAAATGTCAATACATTTTAAAAAAATGGATCGATTTATATGTAATAAATTGGTTTTATTTTTGACTTGGATTAACGTTGTTTTGGACATTCCAATAGTTTTATGCAAATGTCACTTACTCATACAATATCATCTATTAATAAAAAAATGAAATACAAAATATTATCACTTTAAAGTGTAAACTGTCACTTCTTGATGGAGTGGCATATTAATATTTTAATCTCTTTGAGTATTAAAAATGCTGGTTAACAAGTATCGTAAATTGTTTTTTTTTTTTAAATTTGCTTTCATATATTTTAAAATCTTTTCGTAAAGAATTTAAAATAATTCTTATTTCAAAAATAAATTGTTGAAACTCCGCATGTTTTAACACCCGAAAGTCTCACAACCCGAGGTTTGCATTTAAAAATCTTTAGTCATACTATCCCGAGAATATGACAACAAAATTATTATGATTTTTTATCAAAGAGTGACAGTTAACACTTAAAAAAACATTCACATGACAAATGTCAGTTGTCAGTTGTTAGCTGATTGATTTTTATAACATTTTACGGAACAATTTTGCTAAAAAAACAATGTTTTGAATGAATTTTTAAACTTCAATTTGAAATAACACGATGAGGACCACTTCCGTCCTACATATATACTTATTATCATAGAAACCTATTGTTTCATTTAGAATTTTAAAAATGTAGTGTCATTGTGTTAAAGTAACAAGCTAGGACGTTGAAACAGGAGAATGGATGTATTGTGTGCCTTTTCTGCACAGCTATACATAGATAAGCGAATGTTAGTTTAAGCATAGTTCTGACGATGGCGTGATCCGAAATAGCTATCAACTATATTTGTTAAAAATAATTTTGTAGAACTAAAATACATTGCTATATTTTCACTGTGTAATAATGGAGTTCTACTGGGTGAATGCCAATTCAATCAATCAATTTGAAATGATTAAGCTTTGTATAATTCGACATATTTTTTCACTCAAAATCTGTGTTTCAATTTGCATTTGAGAGCATTCACGTGAAACATTGTCCAAATATGTCAAATGGCATAGTCTATTTGTGGATGACAAAACAATATTTAACGGTCTCATAAATTTTTACTTAAGTATGGAAACACACATTGATATTCAAAAAGAACTTGATCTGCAATGACCAACAACACAAGTCTGACTTAAAAAAGCTTATTATTGTCAAGTTTTTTGCTACCATTCCTACCACCCAATAACCAATCCGGCAAATTTTTCATAGAAATGTTCTTAAAAAAGACCGCGGCCAAAACGCTATTACTCCACCAGTACGACCCTGCATCCCTTGCAGAAATTTAATCTGGATAATAAATGTCAAATAAGAAAAAAGGTTTTCAATGATTGTAAGAAAGCAATTAAAATATTTGATACATAATAAAAAAAGTTTAGTCTATCAATGAAAAATCTAAAAAAAAATATCGGCAAAAATAAGCCGATTAAGCACTTTCGTATCCACGTATTCATGATACAAAAAATACACGTGTTACCTTTTGCTATCACTGGCTGTAACGGAATGTACAAAACTATCATAAAGAATTCTTTAAGAGAAAAAGTTATTGCTCATCGTGAAAGTATTTATTCGTTGCGTACTCACGTAAGCTTATAGCCAACATTAAATAGTTTATAACGAAAGTTTTGTCACTGCTCGGTTGCAATAAATTATGTGAAATGCGACGCCTGGCGGTGACATTACACGCAATGGGTTGTCTCGTCATCCGCTAGAGCGGTTTGCGACTTCGATATTAAATCACTAGGACGGAGCGCAAAGCTCTGAATAAAATGTGTCTCATTGAATAATATTAAAAGTGTCAGAACTAATGGAATTAGTACACCATTTTTTCGGCCTATAATCACATCCTTCATTTTCGCCCATTGATACGTTTTCAAAGAAACTGTAATTTAGGCACCTTCAACATCAAAATCAAAGATTTAAAAGATATATAGTATTCATTTGACGAAGGATTTATTTATACGTTTAATGTTTTCGTTGATGGTTTATTTTATACTTTCTAATAAATGGCTTAAATATCGCATTGATAATCACGATTTGAAAGCTTAGGCACCTCAAAAAAAAGGTCTTTTATCACATACTCTTAAGCACCGTATTAACATCGCTTTGATTCAAAGTGTTATAAACTATTTTAGTTTATTTAAATATATTTTGTATGATAATTTGTAAATTATTTTTTTAGTTTGTGAAGCATCGGTTTTGTTTACCTTGTAATTATTTAATCAAATTAAAAAAAAAAGTATTTCTTAAATTTGTATTTTTTCAATTGATAATGCTCACGATGTTGGAAACCAGTCTTGATATTGATTGAATGAAACTGTAAAAATATCTGTGCTTAAAATATAATGCCATTCCCACAAAATTGCAATATTTTTCTTTTTTAAAGTATTCTTTAAGTTTTTAAGTTTATTAATAAGCAAATTGCTCTAGGTATACTCTGTGTTTCATATATAAACATATAAATATACATCAAACGTCATAAACTTCAAAGTAAACAGTCAATTACAAATCGATCATAAATTCAATACGGGTGTCTTTCTGTATTCAAATTTGACCTCACAAATGCCTTAAATGAAACCTTATAACATATCAATGATAGAAAATAATTGAAGGTCTTTCGGAAAAATAATGATTTGCATATATAGCAAAAAGCATAAAGGCTTATAACCGCCTTTGCATGATTGCCAATAAAATATTTTTGTTTGAAGCACTTCTAAATATTTAAAGTAAATGAACATCGATTACGTTTTATTATTCAGATGGTACATATTCAACAATGATGTATGCCAGTTCGTCTCCAATTTTAAACGTATTGCAGTGGAAAAAAATACATGTATAAACAGTTTTTTTTACTGTTTTTTCACCGCGTAAGACGAATTTGTCTTACGCGGAAGAAACATCTACCAATGCAAAATTTTATTATGAAGTAAATATTTATTGATAATTAGATTTATGTCAGTAGCTCATCCTTTATATTCAGATAACGAATTAATGAAGTGATCTTATCGTTTCACTTAGGCGTTGTTTATATATTAGATAAGTTTAATATGAAGAGGTTCTTAAATTATGCTAGAAACTAGACATAAATTAAAAAATTATTTCTTCTCTACATTATGCTTTTAGAGCTGTGCCTTTTTATGGGGATTAAGATTGTTTTTTACGAAACATCAACATACCAATCAAGAAAAAGTCAATTTAATGTAAAGAGTAGAATAGAAGACTAGAAAGAGTAGTTATTTAAGAGCTTCATCAAACTTTTTTTGCCACGGTAGATATACGTAGCAAAAAGAGTTTAAAATTGCTTCTAACAACAATGGAAAATTCGTTTCATTAATTGACAAAACAATGTAAAATATTATATGTAGAAAAAATAAATTAAATATGTAAAAATGAATAACCATTTAGTAAACTACATTTAAACTGTGCTTTCTTGCAGTACTATTCATAGCTTCTTAATGATATACGGAGAAATCCATTATGGATTGGACATAAATCGCTTTCATTGCTAGAAATGTCGCACACGCCTTATGTGTTAGTACTATCTAATGAATCCCTAAAGTTTTCATCGCTGTCATGTTTATTCAATTTTGTGTTTTTTGAAAATCTCTTACATATTTTTGTGTTATTTATTTTTTAAGCAGCCTATAAATTTCATGTTACACAGCCTTACAAATTTGCATGTCCTGTTGTAATTTTAATGCACATTCTACAATATTATATCTTAGGATCATTAAGAAAATGAAGGTAGCGGTTGATTGAAAAAATTTACGTTTATCTTTCATCCTTTACCATTTTTGTCATCATGATTCAACAACCACAATCTGTCATAAATTCAATTATTTTCTCATAACCCATATATTTATCAACATATAGTAAATCGGTGATTTTTCGTCTCAATGAATCGTATTAGAACAAAACATTTGCGTATTAAAATATTTGTATTCTTTCTCGTAAGCCGTGTTATTTCTAAACTACGAAAAAAAGAGCGCATAAAAAGAATAAATTTTGTAAAAAAAGTGTTCCTTTAAACATCTTGCTAGAATCTAGAAAAAAGACTAGAATGTTTATTTTTACGTGTATCTCAGCAGGACGAAAACACACAGAGCTTTAAAAGGCTGTTTTGTTTTTAAACATAACATTAGTCTATTTTTTTAATATTTCAAGAAAGCTTTTCCCAAGTGCGTTGGACAAAGCTTAAAAATTTTCTTTTTTTAAAGTCTTATTTCAGAAATAGAAAATTAACAGCTTAGACTGCACCCCATCGTTCACTTAAATTGTATGGCTTGAAGTAAAATGAATAAAAGATTGTGTAATAAAATACAATTTACGCTTTTGGCTTGATACGTTTTTAGATTGATGGTCCTCATATTAAAATATCAATATCTGTTATACAATATTTTATTCATTTACTCGTGTATGTTTGTAATCTCTAGGGCGGATAAACGCTGCTTATATAAATAAATATAGTTAATAATAAATATAGTTTCACATATTAAAATAATACATCACTCAATAAGTTCGTAGGATATCGTATAGATGGTCCCACTATTGCTAAATTCATATAATTTTTGAATAGTGCCATTTTTCAAATGGTATAGGTCACAATTTTCTGACATTCCAACGATTAGTTTACAAGTTTCACTAGGTTATGTGACGCTACTTGTGTAATTTTCAAATTAAAAAATAGATCAAAATTTAATGTGTTGATAAAATACAATTTTGCAATGGGATAAAATACCGTTCAAGCAAAGCGATGGCTTAAAAAGTGTTATTCGAGCTATGTTCCATCGACACAAACTGCAGAGGAGTAGTTTGCTGATTTTAAGCGCGGCCGTACAAACAGTAAAGACGCTATACGCACTGGTCGTCCGAATTAAGCAGTTGCTTAGAAAACAATATTGTATGACACTTTTTAGTATTCTTATATTTTATTTAGCATTAAAAGCTTCTAAATATTTAAAAATTGGCCATAAAATGTTTTTTTATGTAAACATTGTACTTTGCACCATTTTCAAACTATTTATTTAAGTTTTAGATTTGTTACTAGATACAAAATATATTAAGATAAGCATCCGTTTGTGCAAAATCAAATATTTCAAGTTCTTATAAAAATGGTAGAACTAAAATGTTTATTTGTCCCATAAAAACGCTACACATGGACCATAAACTTTTTTTAACTCTCAGTGCTGTCAAAAAACCATTTTTTAAGACTTAAACAATTTGAAATGTTTTGTCACTCTTAATCCTGGTTTCGTCTTTTAGCATTTTCAGGCGTTCTATCACATGAATGCAATTGCACTGACCAAAGCTTGTGGTGCTCTACAAAGTTTGAGTATAAAAGCTTTTGGAAATTAGCTTAATATAAGTTCATTTTTACTTTATAATATTTGAAAAAATGCAATGATATGTATAAGTATGATTTAAAATCCAATGATAAAAAATACATTTTTAATTTGTAGAAAAAAGAACATGATACTTTATAATATTTTGGGAAATGTATCCTTGTTTTCAAGCGTTACTGCCGTAATACGGTAATAAAACTGTATGTATTTTGTGCAAAATATATTTAAGTTCTAAAATTTTTATAAAGTATATAGTTGATAGCTGTTTCGGCTTACGCCCTCATCAGAACTATCGTACTACTACCACAGCCAAAGAGCATAACTACTTAGTTATAGTGCTTAGCAAGCTTAACTTAATGAAGCTAAAGCTTTATTTAAGTAATCGTAAATAGCACTTTCATAAGAAATATTGCCGAATAGAAAGGCAATTTAATGCTATAAAGATTCAGCCGAATTGAAACCGTTATATTTAAGTTAGCGAGCAAAAGAAAAGTTTATTAAACTCATAAATTTCTTCGCACAGTAATATAATATAAAATACATCTCATGACATTCTTAACCAAATTTTATTTAATAAAATTGTATATTAGATTTTCACGAAGCTTTTCTTTCATTGGCTGTTCAATATATTAAATGTATGTGACATATTTGTTTTAATGAAATAAAAATTAAATAACGCTATGTGTTTTATTACATTTATCAGATAAAAATTTCACATTATTGGAAAAAAAATATGTTTGAATGCTGTGTAAAATAACTGAAACAATATTTTTATTAACGTTATTTCTCAGTAAGTCAATCACAAGTCATTAAATGGAAATTATAAACTGCCAACTGAGAATGTAATTTTTTTAATGGAAGACTCTCAAAAGACTTAAAATTTTTATGTTGGATAAAGGTGGTTTTTCTTTCGAGGAAATTGCTTCAAAAGCTGCATGTCGACAATTTTAAAAGGTCAACCATTGTTTGAAACAAAAATGGCAGACGTGAGAAGATTAAGAATCAAGAGCCGACGTGAACTAGCCAGAAACTTCAGCTAACAGTCCAACTTATTTTCAGACATAAAATTGTATTGTAAGGAAAAAGTCAAAATAGATTTTGTGTAATATATTTTTTAGCAGCCTCATTTTGCTTTAAGTGTGAAAATAAAGAACTTAATACCACTAAAATGTTATGATTGAGACGCTATTAATTTACATTTATATACATTAACATTTCAAGATAAGGACCGATTTTGTATGTCAAACTTTCATTGCGTTATTTTTATTTAAAACATGCATTTTAGCCAAGAATTCATATTAAATATTTTTGATAAATGATCATTTATGATATCGACTTAATGTGCTTGATGGAATTTCAATATCAGATTTGAATTGATTAAACTTTGTACGATTCCATATGTTTTGTTACTAACGACCCGGCTTTTGCCTTTCTTCATCTCCAGGCATGCTTGCAACGATTGACTGAACTTTAAAATAAATAAGTGTTTAACTATCGTATTGGTAGTCAAAATTTATGGTTCAACAAAAGTTGCTTCCTTTAATTAATACCTTTGGTATATAAATGATGATAACTAGAGATCAGGTAGATATCAACTATCACAAAGGATTCTTAACAAACAAACTAATATATGTCCGTCACCATTATTGACTCCTCTGACTGATTTATCTTTGTTTCTATTATGGATCATTTCCGTGCCATATGTAAACTTATTGATATAGCCGCCTTCTAAGTTTCATTTTCGATTGTTAGTTTTATTGCGAACAGGAAACAAACGGACAAAGCTTTAACAATTCAAATTTGTTAAATGATCAATTTTTAATTTTATATGAAACGACGAGCTGTTTTTTCCAAAGCGATGTGTATCATAAAACTGATTAAAAGATAGTTTTATTTATCAGTTTTGATTGTTTATATATTACTTATGTGTATCAGATATTCTTTGTTGAGCTTTTTGAAAGAGTTTATCAACTGAAAGCTTAATTCAGCAGTAGTTTAATCTAAAGAACGATGACACAAAGAAAAACAGAAACTTTCTCAAGTAAAAAAAGGCTGAAAATATTTTATTTGCTATAAAGAAAGCGACTAAATCAAAAAGGTTAATGAAGCACTTTTTTGATCCTTCAAGATTGATCTTCCTTTATTTATGTCCACTTTCTTTTAAATGAATGATATATCTGAAACTTTCCTTTTATTTCTTTATAAATAAAAGTTTTTTAGAATTGTATATATATATTATAACGACCTATAAAATACAGCCTTAGTTAAAGGATTTTACTTGTCAATATGATCTTAATCAACAAGAGTGAATTTATTGTGTACTTAATTGCTTCTGTTTAAAAGTCAGTCATATAATTGAGAACTCATGTTAAAAAATGTACTTTAAATGTAATAGTTATTAAATAATTATAATGTATTAATTAAATAATGTATATTTCATCAAATTAGGCAAGTCAGAATTTTGTAAGAATTGTAGATCATTAATCTACGAACCGTGTTATCTTTTGAGTTAAAAGTTTTTTAATTGTGTGTCGTATTAGTTACTATTTGTCTTAATAAATAGAGTGAAGCGTATAATTATTAGCCGCTAACGGATTGTTTTGCTTTGGCTGGCCTTTTTTTCTAACATCTTTGAAGTCTAATAATATACCTGTGCGCATCAATTCGTGGCTTTTTTTTATTTTGTCTTAACAACAAAAAGATATTTTTATACTATTATTACAGTACTGTTATGATTATAACCGGTTTTGTTCATTGTTAACATTATCGACTGATATTTTGTTCACATTTACTGAAACCGGTTTTGATAATAGTATGATACTGTGAAAATAGTACAATAAATGTGTATTTTGACAGTACTATGTAAAATATAACGTCTTTCTTCCAATGAGTTGCAATCAACACCTCAAACTTGATTAGCCTCATTTTTCAGACGATTTTTTTAGTCATTTGAATTTATCCAAATAAAGAACAAAAATGTTATAATTTTACAGTTTTTAAAAGTATGCAGAAGTTTTAAATAAAAAAATATAATAAAAAAAGTTCTTAAAATACAATTTTTTAACACTAGGATGCAACAGTCTTTAAGCATTGAATGAACAGTTTTCTGTGAGGATTTTTGCGAAACAAAACACATATTCTTAAAGTAAAGTTTGATCCAAAAAGTTACAATCATTCCTTGCTTGTTTATGTTATATGACATACTATAAATGGTGACAAATGTAAGATAAAGATGGCCGGCATCTTGTTATGTCATTAAGATGTTGATATGGCCAGTTACTATAGCAGGGCCAATAACTATACGATTCACCCTAATTCAAACAAAACTAAACCATAATTTTTGTCATACCACCACAATGAGGAAATTAATACGGTTAAACCATTTAATGCACCCATAACCAATTAATTGCACAGTCTGAAACAAATTTCTTCAGTACAACTTTTTACAAAGTTTTTTTTAGGAATGTTTAAAATTCAACAGGAATTCGAGCTAAAAATAACTCAATAAAGCAGGTGCTATGTTATGGTTGCGGTGTGATTTTTGGCTGAAAGCTTTCAAAATTATACACCATCAGTATTTTATGCAAAAAAATCAATGCTTGTATAAAAAGCGGTAAAAGGCTTTTTATGCCACCGGAAATAGAATTCAGTGAAAGTTATTTAATAGCTGTCGGAAAGTTTACCCATATATTTGATTCTCGCCACGTGAAAACGGTGTTTGAAAATTTTGTCACATATGTTTTTTAACATGTAAATCTGAGTTATTTTTATATTTTCGTACAGTTTCATTAGTACGGCTCTTTGTGGAATTACAAGACAATTCGTACAGGTATTCATTTTGTTATTACTTATAACAATCGCAATTGATATTACAGTATTTGAAATCTTGAGGGATATTCTAAATGTATTGAAATTTGATTTATATAAGAAAAAAACACATACACAAAATTTGTTTGAAACTCTATTTTCATGCAAATATCTAAAGGCTATCAAATGAGATGGGAAAGTTAGTTTATGTCGCTTTGTAACTAGAAAAGTCAAATTTAAAATATCAATTATATTTTTGATAGTTCTGATGACAGGGTAAGCCAAAATAGTTATCAACTATATCCGTAATAAATTTTATAGAAACAAAATACATAGCTTTTTTTCATCATGTTAGTTCTACCAAGTAAATGCCAATTAAATTAATAGATTAAAATTTCTAGGAATTTACCAATAATTGAAAATAAAGATCGAACACTATTTTTATGTTCAAAAAGTTCATTGACTGCCAAGTTTCTTGAAAAACATTAAATAAGTTATGGGTTAGTTCGTAAAAAGATACACGAAGTTCACGTTTAAAGCAAGATTTTAATTGTTGTATATTATAATATATAAATAGAACTTTTAGCTGTTTATTGTACATATCGCATTATCAATCCTTTAATTATGTGATTTACAATCGGCTTTTTTAAAATCATTGTAAAATCTTATCGTTGTTACACGGTGAAAAAAATAGCAATGTATTTTAGTTGTACAAAATTATTTTTTAAAAATAGTTGATAGCTATATCGGCTCACGCCATCGTCAGAACTATGTTTAAACTAACATTTGCTTATCTATGTATAGCTGTGTAGAAAAGTTACACAATACATATTCTCTCCTGTTTTAACAGCCTTGCTTGTTTCTTTCGCACAATAAAGTATTACTTAAACACTTAAATCCTTTAAACTTGAATTCGTAACGACTTTTCTAAAGATTGATGGACTTACTAAACTCTTATTTAGTTAAGATCAAAACTTATCTTTAACTTTATTGTTTTAATAGTTTATATTAGTAGTTTATATTAGTGTAGATTTGATGTACACAACTCCAGTGTGGGCATTTCTCATAAGAAACATCTTACGACACTTTAGATTGTTCAGAATCAATCACTGCAACAAATTTGTAATGCCCTATGGTACGTGCGTAATTTGCTGCTACATAGAGACTTGAATGCGACTACAATTCGAGAGTTCGTTCGTGAAAATTCTCAAAAATTTTACAGTGATGTAGGCAAACATAATAATCCGACGATATTTTATCTACCTTTTTACCGAAACAGTACCGAGTAACCACTTAAAATCGAGGGTGGTTGTGCTTGACGACTCCACATAGACTTGTTGTTACAAATTATTTTCTCAAAATACACAACCTCTGCATCTGAAAATGACCTGTCTAGTTCATTTCGCCACGTATTTTCTTTGCTTGCGTGTGTCTGTGTGTGTTTTATGCATATGCGTGCGTGAGTAGGTATGTTTTGTAGGGATATATATGTAAATATAGTGCATGTGTTGTCCACGTGAATTAGATTAACTGTGAATTACTCAGCTCTGCAGCGATATAAATCTTTCTAAAATCACAGAACAATTATACAACCTAACAGGCATTAGATATGAAGAAGAAATGAAGAGATCCGATGCCGACACGTCGTAAATTTTAGCGCTCTATCGATGTGATATTAAAAAAAACATCTGAGATCGCAAAAACAAAAATGAACTTTTCAATGGTATACGCTTTAACGATTGTGTGCACTGCAATTGCCATGTTCGCAATGTAATCACTCTAAAAACCTAGCGCTATGAAAAAGCCAATTGCAAATACAATATTTTGTTTATCTTCCGTTTCTGTAACTATTTATGGTAGCGAGGATATTGTGAATAAAAGGGAAAAAACGATATCACAAATGGTTTTAAGCCATATCAGTTTGCAACAAATACAAAGCACTAAATGTATCAGGACAAAATTCTGCTTTTATTTTTACTGCTAGCTTAACCCAGCTTTCGATGGATCGGGGAAGTAAGTTATGAAATATTTTTTTTTGGAATGCAATAAATTTTTCGGGCTGATTTTTTAAGCTACACGTGGATACATCTATCATTTCGATTACATTACACGTGTTAGAAGTAGCACTTAAAATCTGTCACGCGGAATGAGTAATTCATAAAGTTTTAGAAAACTTCTTTTTCGTTGACAAAATCGAAATATATTTGGTAAAAATATTATTTAATAGTGTAAAAATATGACGGTATGTTAACTATATTAAATATGAAATTGTATATCTAAAATAAATTTAAAAGGTTATCGATATATAGGTATACCTTAATAAGTCATTTATAACTAAATATAATCTAAAATAATCAAATAGTATAATAAAAATATTTAATGTACAATTTGAGTTTTGATAATGTTGTTTATCACTTTCAATAAATCACTTTTTGTGTCAACTGTCACTGTTGAGTGAAAAAACATATTGAAGATTATTAAATATTAAATATTTAGCAATTTTATTTACACATTACAAAAATCTTTTTTTTTCTCAGTTTATTTTTAATGATTTTTCACAGAAAAGTTTTAGTCAAAATTGTGGTGTGAAATAAAAATTAATCAACCAAAATCATTTATATGATTAAGTGAATGCACATTTATATGATTTTTGTGAATAAAACTACCCTGATCAGACTATATTGTCAATAATATATATTATATAATATTATATAAAAGAAGATTACGTGTCCAAGGAATTTTTTTTTTTGAAAATGATGTTAAATGTTGATATAACATGTTGAAATAAATTTTTGATATTCAATACTGGTTATATTAAATTTCTAAGCAAAATTATTAAAAATTTATAGTCTGATCATATGATACCAGAATAAGGTTTTACTTTTATTTTATCATTAGGGTGTTGTAATCGTTTCTTTAGATGCTTAATGCACTAACGTAATTGCAACGACAAACTTGTTGTATTATTTCTGATTTTGTTTAGATAAAACGAGCTTTTAAATTGCTGACCAAATGTGTATTGCAACTGAGATGCAATGGTTCAGTGCTATAATTGAAAACGTGATATTGCTATTCTCGAAAGTACTGAAACTTAAATGACCCGTGGAAGTAACTTTCGCTTCCGGTCGGTATACTGTTAAGAAATAATTCAAATGAAAAATACTTTATTATGATGTTTTGTGGTAATGGTGATCATACAAAACAAATTAAATAACTATTATGGTTTAGCTTAATTGTTCAAATATTTGTTTGATGTTATATTTTCAAATAGCTATTGATAATAAAAGAATGTCTCTTATTTATCAATGCTATTCGACGTTAATTTTATTGTCACAAAATCATCTTGATATGTACGACTTCATTACACGTAGAAGCTTTATTTTTTCAAGACTTTAAATAACATGGTAAAAAATATATAAAATACATAGTTGATAGCTATTTCGGCTTACATCTTCATCACACCTATATTGTTATATATATATTTGCTGAAAAGCAATCTACGCTATGTCCACTATTCGATATAAGCAGTAAGTGGCTTTTTGTAATTGATGCGAATCTTTTAGTTTTATATATTCCATCACATTTTATTACAAATAAAAAAAGGTAAGTTGCTATTTGATTGTAACTATTGAACTTGTCTATTGAAAAGCTTAAAAAGTGTTTTATATGCTTTTATCAAGTTTTGCAAGTATTTATTATTATTAAATATATATGTATAAAATATTGCATAAAATAAATCACATTAAACGGACGTATTTTTTATCAATTTAAATAAAAATTTAGACATCGTTTTTTTACACGGTGAAAAAATAACAACGTATTTTAGTTCAACAAAATTAACAAGATGTAAATTTGACAGTTATTTCAGCCTCTGATGAAGGTTTTTAGAGCTAAAATACATTGCTAATATTTCACCGTGTTTTAAAAGAGTTCCATGGAGTAAATACCAATCCAATCAACGGATTTAAATAAGCTTGCTTTAATTTACAGAAAATAAATTACTTAACATATATTAAATATCAGCTAAGTTTGAGCGATTGGACATTTTGTACTGTCTTATATTAATATTTTTTAATGGAAAATACACTAATTTGTTGTAAGAAAATCGATATAAAAACAAAATATTAAGTGTTCTTGGTTAACTAAGGCTCATTTAATACAACCAACGATAATCAACGAGTTTGTTTCATTGTGTCTCAACAAGCAATTAGAAAAATCTGTGATAAAACTAGATAATAAACATAATGAATTCCGTAAAGTGATAGAAAACAGACGAAAAAGCTATTGCTATGTATCTTTATATCTCTAAGGGAATTACTTTTCATAGCATATATGAGTAAGGAAATAGTGACGCAATAATAATATTTGTCAACACTGAGATAAACTCCTACCCCCAAGATAACAGCGCTTTGTGAACTAGAGGGTGGCAAAGGGTGTTAAAATGCTATATAACAAATAGCTGGTTTCGTTTTATCACAAAAAATGTAACAAAATATGTGACACAAACAAGTACCTCTGTTAGATTTATTCCTCGTGATTAAAATAATTTATCTTTACGAATTTTTCTCTCTTTTCATATTTTTGGATGCTGAATATTATTTTAATTGCAGAACATAAAAACGTTTCCTATTCATTTTTTCTGCAGAGAAAAAAATTGTGCAAGTTGAAAAGATTTTTCCCAGGCATGTTTTATTATAGGCCATAACTTTATGAAGAATTAAAGGGAAAATTTTTACCCATTTTTCATTCACAGATGCAAAGGTACCTACATATTAACGATGGTTTTGAAAATGTGTTTCTTTGATTTTTAAACTAATATTCAATTAAGACTATCGAATAATATTTGTTCTACAAAATGAAACAGATCATACTTAAAATATTACTTATATACACTTCAGTCATAATATTTATTGTGAGAATATAAATATTTTTTGTATATAATGTAAGTGTAATTTGGAATATCAAACGAGTGTGATTGATGAAATTTCACTCATGATCCAAGGTCCATCTTTTGGCATCTTCAGGCATTCTATCAATATGATCCAATAGAAATGAATAGCAGTAAATAAAATTTGATATAATGCCTTAAGAAAGGCGTAAATCGGATTGTGATCAAAAAAAAAAAAACAAGGTGAAATTTGACAAATTTTGTCCCTCTACAGCAGTTATTCTCACGTGCGACCACCAGAGGATTTTGCTGCGGCCACCGACAATTGATTAATGATAAAAAAAATTGTGTTTTTTCTAATGAATTTATAAAATTGTTATTATTTTTAAATTTATTGAATAAACCTGACTTATCCAGTATTTAGTCGAGCTTAAGCAAAGGACCATTTTAATGATAAAACTGTTCAAAAATTTTGGTCGAAGTTATACGTTGACCATGAATAGAGTAAATATAAAGAATTAACAACAATTGCTATATTAATTTCGTCGATTTTACCTACAGCTGTATATCGTGAAAGATCATTCAGTGTAATGCAATTTATAAAAAATATATATCGAAACTATTTTTATCACATATGGTGCGGCCACGAGACATTGCCATAGGACAGCTGATGCTTAAAATGCGGCCACAGTGAAATTTCCCGTGAGAACCACTGCTAAACAGAGCTTAATATTACTGTGCGTGTTTCATGACAGGTTCTTGATACTTTGCATTTTTATTAATTGGTAATGCTTGCGAAAAGCGAAACCTGTTTAGATTATAGTAAAAATATAAAAGTCATATAATTATACAGAAAATTCCTAATATTTTAAACATTTTAAAGTAAATATACAATATATAACTTACAAACCAATTCCATCCAATATCAAGCTTCACAGGTTTATTCTAATCAAAGCCTACATCCCGATAAAGTTATGTCTGTATTGCGATTCCGAACGTGCAGCTTTGAAATAATCATATACGTAGGCACAAGTAAATGCAATTCTCTGTCCTCGTGCAATCGCACGACTGGTCGGTAAATAACAAAATCTCGCACGAAATCGCGTCGTGTGGACGTGGTCAAGTGGTTGTTATTTCTAAAATATGGTAATTAAAATATAAATGCATGCATAGACACGCGTTAATGTAAGATGAAATACGTGTAATTTTTCAACTTGATATGAAATCAAATCTGACCATATTTCGTTGATATTATAAAAGAAAAGATTCATTAATATGTAAAATTTGAAGGTTTTGTGCTTGTAGTATTTAGTTCGACTAATAAAAAGGTGAATATAGCTTACTTTTGAGGAATCAAATTTCACTTCTATAGATAGAAAGACACTATTTTTAAATAATAAAAACGCATATTGATAAATATGTTGATAATGCTCATGATTAACGATACCGGTCTTGATAATAAAATGTATACTGTTTTTATAATTTGAAATAATGCTTAACTGTTATATATTTCTTTAAGAGTTTGTAAAGCAAAATATTTTTTGTTACAACTTTATTTTTTGGACAAAAACTTTTGATAAAAAAAATACTTTGTATTAAGAGCGGAAAACATGAACAAATGCTTAACTCCACTCATGACGCCTGGTATCAGCAGTCATTTCCTGTGACGCAACACAAAGAGCGTTTACCTTATTTATGTATTGAGATTGTCTCAGAGACAATCATCCAAAGTGTAGTGGTTTTCGATTAAGTGTGCAAAGTGTCCCTAAATTTATATTAGTGACGTAGCACTTTTAATGCCTTATAATTTATCAGAAATGTGATTATGACAGCATTACCAACGAAGTCGAGAGATCTATTGTATTTATGATCAGTGTTTAATAAATAAACCAGAAATGATTTACTGAAATTAACATTTTGCAAAATCTTTATACTCAACAATAGTTTTCACCGTGAGAAAATTAAATGCATGGAGTGCATTTAACGGATTAAAATTAGAGAATACATGGAAAAGATACTCTATCCATACATAAAATGGATTATTTAGTAAAGATGCAGATATATTTATGTAGAAAGAATAACTTCATGAAAAAATTATCGAACGGCAATAATTTAAGTATATTTATCGAGACCCGGCAGTTAATGTGAGAGCTTAGCGTGCCGCTATAGAGGACGCTAATGATTTCTTTCGTGGAACAAAAGGAAATGCCCCGGTTCGTGAATACGACTGGGCGATAAATTAGTGCAGTTAAATTAAGCCCGGTCGATAACTAAGTTAACGATATTACCGACCGGGAAAAATGTCACCGTTTTCGACCTTTCGTATCGCGTTTTAAGCAGGATACATGCGAATGTTTTTAATGTATTTAATACCAGTAAATAAAATATTTCACATAAATTTTCCATACCATTTTTTGGGATATCGAATTGATGGAAAGTTAAGATTCATGACGTATTAGCATCAGAGCTCTTCAGGTCTCCTTCACGTCGTATGTATTGACTTATATTTAATATAATTGTTGTGTCGTTGTTGATAAATGTTAGTCGCTGCAGAGCTGTGCAATCCACAGACTATAAAATACTATTTATCTTCCCACATACTACACTCACACTAGCATTCATTTGCATGCAAGCACGTACACAAATACACGAATGTAAATACAATACTTAAAGAAATGAACTAGTTAACTTTTTTTCAAATGCCGAATTATTTTGAGCTTAAAACTTGTGCACGTGATATTTTATATCAAGCCGATTTCACATACATATTCTAAGGTAATTACTTGATTCAAGAATGATCATGAAAATAATCTAGTAGTCTAAATGACAGCTAACAACAAAATAAAAACCACCTTATCACATGCAAATGCTAATAAATATTATTTATCAAATCCGTATTATTTATCTGTAACAATCAGCTGTGCTAATTTACAAAAATTGTGCATTTATGCAATGCCATATTTGTATAAATATTCCATTGTAAGCTTTTGAAATCATTGATTGCTGAATTCTTGAGAATTCTGAAAAAACATGTACCAAATTTGACTAAGTTCTTTAATAATATTTTAAAACGAACTCTAAATCCTTCTTTCAACCGGTAAAAATACTAAAATATGTTTTTAATGACCTCTTTTCTTTCGATATTGAAGCTTTTTAGTATTCATTTATTTCTTTGAGAACTTTAGCTGTATTTATTATGTAAAGTTGCGAAACCATTTGCGAGTGAGTTTCAAGTTTCAATGGGAACCTTTAAAATATTACAAGCAAGCTAGAAAAAAAAATCATAATAGATATTTAATTTTTATTTACACTAATATGTACTTATACGTTATCACTTACCGTTGTTTAATTGTATAACATTTGCATTCGTCAATAAAACAATTACTGTAATATCTACTTTAGAAATACAATTAGACACTTTTAAGGTGTTAACTGTCACTTCTTGATGGAAAGGCATGATATTTTAAATAATAAAAACACATTTTTTTAGTACTTATTTCCACAATATATATTTTGATCAGGACCGGTTTCGCTCATCGCGAGCATTATCAACTGATAGAATACAATTTACAAACAAGTCTATTTATACAAAACAAAAATTTAATTTGAGTTAAAGGTAGCAGGTGTACAAAACCATGGGTACAAGAACTAGGAAACAATTTACATAAAATCTTACAATATTGATACAAATAAAGTAAATTAGTATAAAAATTAAATGTTCACAATCACTTATTAAGAATTAAAATTACAATTATTGTAAATCAATAATCCATTAGGAGCTCTAAACAATCAATAAGGAAGTAAGGAGTGGGAAATTTTTAATGACGAAAATAACCCACAATCACTACTTAATGGAACAAAATAAATTAATACATGAGAAGTCGATTAAAGATGAATCGATGAGATGGGAAGATATGGTCAGTCAGGGGCGTTCCAATATTTTCTGTAAAAAATTAAGTAAAGGGAGGCAATATCATTTTTCAAAAAAAAAATAATATTTATTTGAAATATATATTTATTAATCTAATTTAATGAGTATAACAATGGTGACGACGCAAAAGTAGTTTGTTCATTTATAAGGTTAGAATTAGGCAAAAATTTACTTAATTTACCCTCCCTCTCCCTTTACTTAATTTTTTACAGAAAATATTGGAACGCCCCTGACTGACCATATCTTCCCATCTCATCGATTCATCTTTAATCGACTTCTCATGTATTAATTTATTTTGTTCCATTAAGTAGTGATTGTGGGTTATTTTCGTCATTAAAAATTTCCCACTCCTTACTTCCTTATTGACTGTTTAGAGCTCTTAATGGATTATTGATTTACAATAATTGTAATTGTAATTCTTAATAAGTGATTGTGAACATTTAAATTTTATACTAATTTACTTTATTTGTATCAATATTGTATGATTTTATGTAAATCGTTTCCTAGTTCTTGTACCCATGGTTTTGTACACCTGCTACCATTAACTCAAATTAAATTTTTGTTTTGTATAAATAGACTTGTTTGTAAATTGTATTCTATCAGTTGATAATGCTCGCGATGAGCGAAACCGGTCCTGATCAAAAAATATATTGTGGAAATAAGTACTAAAAAATGTGTTTTTATTATTTAAAATACAATTAGAAGTAAGCTTTTTTCGTGTTTTTTAACATACATTTTTAAATCATTGCTTTCACATTATATTGTATAAAATAAGGGTATTTTTAAGTAATTAGCCTTGCATTACATGTAAACTAAATAATTTTATAAGTACACAATTTAATTTTACTGAAGAAATCCTAATAATAATCATGCTTTTAATCTATTTAAAGCAAGTTTTGTTACAAAAATACATTTAAGGCTATCGAAAAAGTTGTGAAAAGTTGACTCTATCAGATGAAAAGTTTGGAAAGCTTTTAATATAGTATTATAACAGTGAGTGAAAACTCTATGAGGTTCGAATCACGGATAAGCTTTTGTCGTTCACGTAAAATATTGAACAGTTAGACGCGATAGTATCGTAATCATTCTCTTTGGAAATAGCTATTGTCGCGAAAATGAAGACGCCCACATTCAAGATTATGGTTTCAAAAATAATTGAAGTGCCCGAAAGCTTCTTCTAGAAATGCAATCATCATGAGAGTTTGTCACCGGAAAGTTATGGCGCACCGAAAAGTTTTAAAAATTTTCACATCACAAGATTTTTACTGTGATTTTGGCGGTTTTTTTAAAATTTATACAATAAATAAAACAATTATATTGTTTTAATAATTAAAAATAACAATTAAATTGAATTCAAGTCCAATATAGACAAGATAGAGTTATAGACAGCTAAGAGATTATCTTAAAAGAGGTTTTTACAGTTTAGACAGCTTAAGCGAGTGTCAATGTGTTTCGAACAGAGCCATAAAAAAGTTACTTTAATCATAGTTGTGGGCTCTTGATAAAAACTTGGTGATTGCACATAAAAATACAATGTCAGATTCATTATTGTACAATTTTACATAAGCTAAATAACTAAAAAAAAGTTTGCCATAGAAGATACCGTTAGTTAGAATAAATACATAAAGGGTTGAGAACCGTACGATATTTTTGCGTAGTCGTTGAGTTTTCTTTTTGCATGTATATTAGAGTGGACAAAATTTTCATTCATAATACAAAGGGTAAAGAAAATATTCTTTTGGGTATTTTTTAATATAGTCTCAACTCTCAACGTGACATAAATTCAAAAGAATATTTTTTTTTTCATATACTTTGAAGTCACAAACTATAATAAATACATGCTAATAAATTATGCATAACTAAAAAATAAATATGATAAATAGTTTCGCACTAGAATCTGTTTTATATTTTTGAATATACTCCATGTTCATATTGCGTATTAAATTACCACAGCCAATTTGGTAGATTTTTGTTCTTGTGTATTCAAAATTATAAAAAATGATAAAGGATCCATACTAAAAGAAAATTATACACCATTAGACAAAAACAATCAGTTGTGTAATAATAAAATTGTTGACTCGAAACCTTTATTTTTTTTCAAATTTATTTATGTCTATAAATGTGACTTTGCATTTAAATAAACATTACAGAAATTTTATATTTTTACTTTTATAAAAATTAATTATCATGACCGGTTTCGCTCATTGCGAGCATTAAAAATAGGTTAATATCATCTTTTTTTACTAGGCCATAAATAAATGAAACATAGCATTTTTCATCAGGAATATAAAATTTTTAATATTGCCCCCAGTTTATTAACATCCATTAATATGTAGTTACTATGATTATTTAAATTTTCTGTCTGTTGAACTAACTATTTTATGAACATGATTATTTTTTCAACCCTCAATTTTATGTAAATTGTTCAAATAAATATTCCAACAGTTGATAATACTCGCAATAAATAAAATCTATTGATTAGTAAATTATAACACGTGCAAGACAAAAATAATTGAAAAAAAAGGGTTGTGCCCTTGAAGAAACAAGTTCGTCGGCTTATATTTTTAAATAATCTCAGTATGATGAATCTTTTTCGCAATTAAAATTGGCTTGTGTAATTCAACATATTGACTCTTATATCGGTTAACCATATAAAGTATTTTTGCGATAAAAAAAATAACGCCACCAAAAATATCAAAGGCAATATTTTCATCCATCGCTTTTATTTTATATGATGTTCATTTAAAGCGCGTTTCTTATTTTTGAGAATATTTATTGAAGACAGATGGGACGTGTGATGCATACTTAATGTAGGATGCTCTTTTTTTATTTACAATCCCAAAAACCTAAATGTAGGTCGCTCAATCAGCTTTCATCTGCAAAATTTCTCTTTTTTGAGGTTTTTTCCGGAAAATTTCAAAATGTAAGTAAACATTCTTACCTTATTTCATATTCGCCTTAGTTATTGAAAACGAACTCATTCTTTAATTTATAAACAATACATAATCTTCTTACGAAAATAAAAGTGACGACAACATTGATTTCAAAAAGAGTTTTTTTAATAGTGACCATGTACTTAATGCAGTAATCACACGCATGTTAGTTAACATAACGATCAGTTTATCTTAATAAATTTATCTTTGACACTGAAGGACATATGAGAGCTTTTGGCTTTTTATGGGGTCATAGGAAACTTAGCCACATAAGATATTCATAAGAAATATTTTTCATTAAATCAACATATGAATCAACATGTTTGAGGTATATGCAACCGGTAGATTTTTAAAATATATTTTTATGTTTTTTTTTCTAATTGATGTTATTTGTTGAAAATTGTTCTTGTTTTTCAAATGTACGTCAAATTATTAAATGTTCAACTGACTCATATGCACTTTAACTGTAGGAGTAAGATCTTAAGTTTGTATATAATATACAATGAATGATCGGTTAACGAACATAATCTGTTCAAAGACTATGTTGGCTATTTGAATTATTTTTTAACCGATAAGCAAATTAAAAAAGATTTTTATATTATAAATTAGAAAGATCGTTTTCGTTCATTATATTATCCGAATATTTGTTGTCCAAATACAAAAATCTTTCGAGATATTGTTTTTTTTAACTGATTTGAACTGTTCGTTAACCGATCATCCACTGCGTTGTTTATCCAAAACAATACTTTATACTATCTGCTGAAGCTACTTGATGAACTTTCAATATCACATTTGAATCGTTGAAACTTTTTTTGATTCTAGATGTTTTTTTAATAATGACATACGTTTCCTTTTTCGGCATCTTCACGCATTATCACACGAATGCAATAGAACTGACCTGAACTGAATAAACTATCAGTTCTGTTATACCCATATGATTGAATGATTGAAAATGTCGAAAGGCAAAACTCGGTTCTTAAGTGATAAAATTGGAGTCGTTTACTGCTTCAACAATTCAAATTCCAAAACAAAACGTTTTATTTACTTTATGAATAAGCGCAAGAACAATATTCTAGGCTCATATAATCATATTTCACATGCAAATATTGTAATTTGAAATAAAACGAAAATTTGAATATTTTTTTCTTTTGTGAAAAAAGGCCTGTCAACACAACTTCTAAATGACTCTTAAAAAAAAAACTCAACATATTCTGCGATGATTTTAGCATAATAGCGCAGGAAACATCAACAGAAATATACGACGTTAAACGATGACCATTCTGTCCACTATTAACGGGACAGCTAAGTTTGTTTTTTTTTCAACCGCAATTTTATAAAATTATGTAAATTTTAGTGCAGTAAAAACGTTTATTGCTTCAGTAAATTAAGTAAAAAAAGGTGTTCAAAATGTAAAATCTTCTTTATGATCATGTTATTTTAAATTCTGTCTTCCTAAAATGCCATAAACACTTTCAAAATTTAAAACAAAACGAATTATATGTAACAAATAAACCATGTCTTTTGTACAAGCTCGACACTTCAACGGAGAATAAATCATTTTATATCTGATTTTAAACTGTCTATATTATATATTGTATTATTGATTGAATTGGCATTCACTTGGTAGAACTCCATTATAACACGGTGAAAAAATAGCAATGTATTTTAGTTCTACAAAATTATTTTTAACAGATATAGTTGATAGCTATTTCGGCTCACGCCATCGTCAGAGCTATAAGTCATCGTCAGAACTATAGGTTTTTTTGAATTTTATTTTAATTCTTTTTTAAGTACGATTCTTGCGATATTTATAAACAAAATTAAAACTAATCATAGATATTATTTACGATATTGCCTGACGGTTCTTGGCTGTATTTTATATCCAAATTTTAAATGCTAAAACTCTGTACTTTACTACGTAGTTAGTCACTTCTAATCATTTCACCTTAGTAATCTTCAGCTACTTTATCATCCAAATTAATTAGTTCAATTTCATCTGCGTGATAGAGTTGTAAGTAAAGTAATGTAAGTGTGCTTATATACATATACACATTGATTTTGCATGTAATGGTGGTAACATGTTGTAAGTTAAATGTTTTATACAGATCGAAGAAGTCATATAAATCATTAATATGTTAGAATTGTTAAAACTTTGTACGATTATACATGTCTTGTCACTAACGACCCGGGATTTACCTTTTGGCAACTACCACACGATTGCAACAGAACTGACACACAATAACAGCTAAAATCGTCTTTATACCAAAGGTATTAATTGAATGAAGACACAGACCCCCAAGGCAAAACTTAAATGGCAGTTTAAGCAAATTAAATGATATCGATCTTATAATAATCAACACTGAAATGATAAATTTCATTACCGATTAATATTGTTAATTAGTCATAAGTGAATAAAAACATGTGGAATTTTACAAAATTGTAACAATTCAAATTTTATATTAAAATTCCATCAAACACCTTCAGTCGGTTTCATAAATTAATTAATAACATATTTAAAGACATGTAATTTTATAAAAAAAGACAAACGATACGCAATAATTAAAACTATGGTCTTCGCAAATTTAACTGAAGATAAATGTCAGCTGTGAAAGTGAAATGACTATTTTATTCGCGTGTCTTGTTATATTTTTTATTACTTCAATCGTTTTTCACGTGTTTTATTGCACGTAACGACTTATATTATTACTTTTGACATTATGCTTGTTTTGGGGGGCCTATTTATATAACAATTTCCATTTCAAGTGACATGACATTCTTGCCTTAAGTGTCATTAAAAGTTTTTAAATTATTAAAGTTTTTATATACTTAAATTTATCACAAGCCACAAAAAAAAGGATCACAAATCAAAAAACGTTTTTTTTATTTAACAAAAATAAATTTTAATTCCATATATGTAAATGTACCATCCAACAAATATCATTTTTAATATTTTGTCGACACACGCTAAAAAATTCTAAAAACACTATGAATATTTTAGATTTTCTTTTTATGGAAAACTAATTCCCATCGTAAGTAAAGAAGTATTTTATTATAAAGTATAGAATATGTTATGTAAATATAACTCTGAAAACGACTTCGTAAAATCATTGATATCCAAAACATACTTTTTGGGTTGTGATGCTTTTCCGCCTGGATGTTTGATTTTTGAGACAAAAGCTCGCGTATATTTTAAAGTACTAAGTTATGAAGTTATTTATTGACATTTAATTGGTAGAACTCTATTATAGTTAATACAGTAAAAAATAGCAATGTGTTATAGTTCAACTACAACATTTTTAAGGTATGCAGTAGACAGCTATTTAGGCTAACGCCCTCATCAGACCTAAGTTTAAACGTATATTTATTTACCTAAATATAGCTGTACAGAAAAGTACACAATACGTTTTCTTTCCTAATTTTATATTGTGATAATAAATTCTTTAATGTGGTAAATTGATTTTGTGTATATATCGAAGTGAGTGTTAACCTAGTTTATATTTTACTGAGTGGAAGTAAATTTAAATTAATATTGTACTGAACTGATTTATTTATAAAATGTATTAACCTTCCGTTATGGTCTGAGTAGCGGTGATGGAATTATATTTGTTTGGTCATTAAGAATGTCACTAATTTTCCGATATTTCTTTATTTCTAATTTTTATATTCTTAAGTTATTTGTTATAAATCTACCTCATTGTACGTTCAGTATTTTTTTTAAATTTATTTTGACATAAATGTTGCCCAGTTATAAATATATGAACCAGTCCATATATGACAAAAAGAACATGGAACTTAGTGCAAGGCTTCCTGCATTATATTGTCTACAATGTCTTCATAACGTACCACAAATGAAGTCCCTTATGGCCTGAAGTGTTCTAGCAAAATCTTAGGCTCTGAGATAAGACATGCATTCTCTAGAGTAAACTAAAAATTTTAATCTTCGAAGCTTTCACCTTAATACTTATCTAAGCTGTTAACACGTTTTGTATATATTTACACAGTACCATAACGCCCTAAGATACTCTCGTAAAATTACTAAGTGCAACTTACAATTCACGATTAAGATTATTTCGAAAATATTGCCAGTTGAATGACATCATTATTTTTATTAAGCATACAATAGGCTTAAAATATTATCAAATCGTCGTGTCACGAGGAAAAAATCGTTTGAAAACATAATTTTTTACAAAATGATATTTATAAATAAACTTTTTGGGTACTCTAAGCTCTGTTTGACTTAGTGAAACAATATTGGCTTTATAACCAAAACGTTGTGATAAAAGAATCATTTTCGCATTGAATTATTTCAGCTTAGAATGAACAATTTTAAAAATATTGATTTTATTGGCATTTACTTGGTAGAACTTCATCATAACACGGTGAAAAAATAGCAATGTATTTTACAAAATACATTGCTATTTTGAAAGAACTTACCAACCAAACTTATGAATATTATCACTTAAATAAACTGCCAATTTTCTATTTAAAAATAGCTTTTCTATATGAGCTTTTATTGTGTCACTTGTGTACATTTTTAACAGTCAATTATCAACACATTACAATCTGCTGTATTTACAGTTAAAAGAAAGTGGTTTGATTTAAAAAAAATGATTTCTACAACCTTTTCTTTCTTATTTATTCAAATTACATTAAAATCACCCGGTGAAAAATAGCAATGTATTTTAGTTCTACAAAATTATTAAAAAATATATATATTATTAATTTGTTCGTTAAGAATCCTTTGTGATAATTGATGTCTATTGATTTCCAGCTGTTCCAAAGTATCTACACAGCTATATATAAATAAGCAAATGTTAGTTGTAGCATAGTTCTGACGATGGCGTGAGCCGAAATAGCTATCAAATATTATTTTTTTAAATAATTTTGAAGAACTAAAATACATTGCTATTTTTTTTCACCAGTTTATAATGGAGTTCCACCAAGTGAATGCCAATTTAATCAATACATTAAGATCATTCGTGTAAGACTCAGACTTATCTTAAGTCGTAATTTTATACATATTATTGCTTTAATTATAAAAATAAACGTATAAACATAAGTTATAACAGATAGTCTGGCTAAATAATTGTATAACATTCAACAAACGTCTAGTATTTATAATATACATATTATTTCAATATTGGTCGGTAGTGATGGCTTTAAATTGAACCTTACAACAAGTTTAAGTAATTACATCCAAGAATAATCCCATGTTTTCATTTACTCCAATTCTTAGAAATAACAATAAACTTCAAACAGCCACAATAATACGTAATATTGTGAAATTATATCTAAAATAGCACTTGTTTTGATATGAGAAATTCACGGAAGACTTCGTTTTATTGCTTTGACTAATAATATATCGATACATAACATATTTTATGATATAATATTATATTATACGTATTTCGTAGTTTTCTGGAAGCTTCTTTTATGCTGCTTTGAATTATATATTGAAAATCAACATTCGAATAGAAATCAAAGACATGTCAAAGATAAAACGTTTGATTATATAAATGCTGATTGATAATTTTGTATGCGACACAACCTGTATTTACAAGACGAAAGAGAAATATTTTGAATAATATGTAGCTTAAGTTATGATCAATAAATTTATCAAATTAAATCTGACAGCTTTATTATTTTATTTTGTGTGTGACAAAATATATGATTTTTTTTGTTTATTTTATAACCATCTTCAGACTTACAGTATCGTTAACTATTCACTTCAAAAGCAAGCGCCATTTGGTGGAAAACCATAATATTTACACAATAGAAACTTAATTATTGAAACTGTTCCCAAAGCTCTAAATCTTTATCATAAAGACTAGATTTGTTCATCAAGAGCATAATGGTATATCTTTTTATAATTTTCGTGATAAGATAATTTGAATTCAAAAGAAAGCAGTGAATCTAATTTCTTACTTTGAATAAAGTGTGAGGACAGAATTCTTCTTTTTGAAGTTAAAATACCTAAATAATCATTACAATATTATTGGTATGTCATTGCATTTAAGGCTCTGCAAGTTTTCATATTCAAAATAAAAAGCTTTTAATAAAATACTTTTTCTTGTTTAATCAAATATTCAGCAATCATGAATTGAAGAAAAGAATGAAATTCGTTTTCCTAAATATTCTTCGATTGGTACAAGTAAATCTATGTGTGTGTTTATATACGCGTGAGCTTAATGTGTAGGGATATAAATATATTATAATGCGTGTGTTCACGTGAACTGGATTCATTTGCGTGCTCAGCTCTGCAGCGATTTACGTTTGTCAACAACGACACCAACAAATAATATATGTACATACCAGATTAAAGAGATTTGAAGAGACCTAGACGTCTGATGCTAACGCGCTATAGATCTTAACTTTTAAAAGTTGAAAATGGTTACAATTATATGGAAATTAATTCGCTGAATGAGAATAATAAAGCATTTAATGATCGCTATACACGGTTTTACAAGACTTAAAAGAAAATCTTTGATATAATTTATGATATCGACTGAAGGTGCTTGATGAAATTTGAATATCAAATTGGAATTGTTACAAGTTTGTACGATTCCGCATGTTTTATCACTAACGACCCGGGTTTCGCCTTTCGGCATCTTCAGATATTCTCTCACACAGATGCAACAGAACTGACAGTCAGTTCTGTTGCATCCTTTAGCAAATATACCACAAACAAAATTATCGCCATTCTTGGATATGTTAACGTAAACGATGTATGTTTATATTTCATTTAATGAAAGAAACATTATTCTTCGAATCAATATTATCAGAAAAAAATACTTTGAGTTACGTAAAATTTGAGTTCATGTTTTCTCGTCCGTAAAATGATGGCACACTTTGACAACCGATATTATTTTAATCTAATTAGCCAGAACTCCAAAGTGACGTCTAAGTGAAGCAATGAACCTTTGTCAACTGATATATGTGAAACAATATTTATGACTATTTCCATTGACAATTTTCTGATCAATCGTAGACAACAATAAATGCGTGTCCAATTGGACACCTGTGCCATTAACGTGAGCAATTGGGTTCTGCACGAATGAGTTGAAGTTAATGAACAAAAATACTTTATTAAAAACTTGAAAATTCACCGAGACTTATTTTTTGTAAAAACTTTTACGAGAGGGATATCATTTAACATTCTTGGAAACTTTGGTTTAAAAAAAGACTTCGTAGTCTTTTTTTAAAACAAAAAAAAAGTTTTTGGTCCATAAGCTGTTTTGCTAGATTAATTTAAAATATTAACTCAGTCGAGTTTTAATGAATGAATCATGGCTTTGTAGAATTAATGCAAATTAATAAAATTAGAATGCTTTGACGATTTTGTGTCGTAAGCACAGCTTTCATTAATATGTAAATTTTCTTGTATGCTATTATTTGACATTAAATACAAACGTAAACATTTATGATGTGTATTTAATGCACGCTTTAAATTATAGAAAATAAACATCGTGAATTCATGTTTTTTGGCGATGAAATTTTTGCTTAACTCTTTCTCTCCTGTGTTGTATATAATAAGTAAGCATAGCTTCTAATATATTTTTTTTATAAAAAGCTAAATACTGGACGGTCACTTGAAGTATTCCTCCCTTAAACATTTCAATATTGCAAGGAAAATATTTTGTCGAAATTCCGGGGTAGTCAGGAAATTGAATTTATTACCATACGTCGAAGTCACTGAAAATTTTCACATTTTTTTTGTACATAGCCGCAGGTATATTTTTATCTTTCCATATTTATTTTTATGTTTGTTTTTTATTCATCGTATTTGTATGTGTATCGAATATATGTTACAACACCAGAGAACACGTTGTTTTAGCATGGTGAAGGAAGGGTTCATTAAGCGTAATAAAAAAGCATATAGTATTTCTCTCTTTCTATAAAGCAAGCAACTTTTGAATACTTTAAAGCTCCGTTTGTGATTTACTGTACACTAAAATTAATTTTAAAATTTAATGAAAAAAAATAAAGTTTCGTCAAATAGCCGTAAGTGAGAACCTTGAATGAAATCGTTTTTTCACCCCTGTTTCCGTTCTGCGACCTGAGATTCAAATCTACAGATGAAAAAATTACCCATATTTCAATCTTTATGTCTAAATACAGATAGCAATTAAAAACATCCAGTTTTATTTTTAAGTGAACCTCCAGTGGGTTAAGATAATCGTTTTTTTATTTCCAGTCTATTAAAAAAGATACAGTGATCGATTCATTTGATTCATGAAAAAGAAAATATATAAACGTTTTTTATTCAATATTTGTTAATTGTTTTCAACGTTTTCTTCTACCAATATTAAGGTTAATCTAAAAAAACTGTATTGTACTAAATTAATTAGGATTAATTTATTTCACATAACTGTAAATGATTGTATATGGCCATCAATTGGTATAAAAATGTTTCTTTGTAATATTTTTTGTGTTTATTATTTCATTTTATTTGGTACATAAATGTGAAAACAATTAAATTGTAAGTTTGCTTTGCAATGTCAAAAAAACTAAAGGAATAATTAACGAGAGAATAAAATTGGGATTGAATCGAAGTCAACCAAATAAAATCTGCTTTAATAAATTAAAAAATAGTATTCGCCAGAACACACTCTCGTCCACATGGAATAAGTGAACATCCGAAATAATACTTTTAAAAAAATTCAACGTTAGTATAGGCATTGCTAGACTGGTTTTACACTTTGGAAGAATAAACAATTTATGTCTACGACTTCTCGAAAAAGTATCCGGAGCATATAATTTGATATTATCAAGGATGGAAGATTTCTCATTTTGGCTTCGTATAAGTTGAAAGAAATGTGTGGCAAGGTACATCTCTCTTAGAATTATTATATTATGAATAATGCGCATACCTAAAAGTAAGTCAGCCACATAAAGTCATCATTAGTATCCATATGCCCTTAAGTAAAGAATTCTCAAAAATAAATTCTAAGCCTTCCCCACCATGAGAGAATACTAAACATAAAATAAATATTTTTCCATTGTAGAAAATTATAATTAATTGGATGACTGCAAATTATTAAGGATATTCAAGAAATAAGTCGCTTAAAAACAATGCCGTTTATGTCTACTTTTTAATAAATATAGTGATTTAGTTGACGTGATTTTATAGATCACAAAAAAACATGTTGGAAATTTGTTTTTTTCCTATCGTACAACCTTTTCAAAAAGTATGGAAATAATTTGAAATATCGATTGTAAAATGACATAACATGTCTAAGCGTACATTGTTTGAACGATTCAAATTTATGTTAGCACATTTTCAAATGCTGGCTTACCACTTATTAAAAATAAATATGCAAAGCCTAATTGAAAATATTATTATTTTATCTATTAAGCTTACCAATAATATATATTATCAAAAGATTAAATATTTTATAATACACTATGCTTTTGTAGGATTTTGCTGGGTATATATTTTGTATAAAATTACTTATATTGAAAAAAATAATTTTGTATAGAATAATTTTATTTTTTAGCAAACTAACATAACTGGTTAATGTGAATTTTACCCAATAAAATAAATGGGTGCTATCATGTAAAACGAATTAAGAAAAAACGACTAGTTACATCGTCAGATTTTAAGCTAATAAGAAAACGCAGCTTAGGTTAAGGTAAAGAAACACCTTATTGAATTGGCAATTACTTGGCAGAACTCCAGTTTAGCACAATGAAAAAATAGAAACATATTTTAGTTCTACAAAGCTTTTAATAAATTTGAAGAACTAAAGTACATTGCTATTTTTTCACCGTGCTAAAGAAACACCTATTCATCGAAGAAAAAATATGATTAAAATATTATTAACGAAGATTTAAAAAAAAAATCATTAATATATCGTTTGAATTGTCCCCTATTTGGTAAACTCCATTAGAAAATGGTGAAAAAATAGCATTGTGTTTTATTTCTACAAAATTTTAAAAATATATAGTTGACAGCTATTTCTGCTACACCCTTAACAGAACTATCTTACTATAGTTGTTCTAATGAGAAAGTAAGATGGAGTAGCGTTCAATTGTATACCTTATAAATTTTGCAGAGCTAAATACATTGCTATTTTTATACCGTGAAATACACAAGTGTTTGTCACAATGATTTTTAAAGTAAACCAGTGAGATAGACCTTTTCGAAACAGAACAAGTAAAAACTCAGAGGAAATTTATTATAGCGGCCATTGTGAGCTTTATCTGTAAACGATAAATTTCCCTCGGACTTGACTTGATTGAAAAATGTTGTGGAGTTTATTTCAAGCTTTTTTAATGAAACAACCTTTTATGATGAGAAATACCTACATCAGGACTTAATGGGTTAATTCAGTAGGATTTACTACAATGCTACGCACGGGAATTTCACAATGAGCTGTTTTTAGCCCTCAAGTTAACAGTTTATGAGTATCCATCGAAATAAACGATTGTAATGTCTTATATTTTGAAGTATACTTCCAAAAAATTTAATCGCATAATCAATACAACTTAAATAAGATCAATTAACTTTAAAGATACCTTTTACAGGTGAAAATAGAAAATATATTGGTATAATTAATAAATATATATCATACAAACAATTAACAGCTGTAAGCCATGACACTTTGCTAAAATAAGTCTTTGGAACAAAATGTAATAATATTCTATAGTGAAGACCGACTTCTTTATCGATCGGTTATTTTTTTTTCATAAAATTTTACACAAATAAATAGTCTATTTTTAAAATATAATTTTTTGTTACAAAAAAGTGTAAATTTGATATATTTAACTTAATATTTAACAAATTATTGTTTTAACTTAATTTAATCGCTTTTTTTAATACTGTTAGCGATCTTTTATGACCGCCTTGCGGTTTTTTCAAAATTGGATGAAAAATATATGAACAACTGTTTACTTTGTATTAGTTTGAGTGCATCTTTGTAATAAAATGAATGAAAATATTAAAAGACGTCACCCAAGTTGTGAATGACGATATATGAGGAAGTGAAGATAGTTCTTACGATTCAATTTTTCAAACAATAAAAACACATATATCATTCGTTAAGTCAGACTGCAGTATAAAAAAAAACAAGGCTAAGATGTTTTTCTTCATCAAATCTTATATCAAGGACTACAAATTTTTCTTTTACTGTGCTGTGTAGAATAAATTATGCAATCAAATTTTGCGAAAAAAAAACAAAACATGTAGTAATGATAATGACTCATTAGCGCAGTAGTAGAGAACCCAAGGGAAAAAATCCCACATTTGGATCATTGTTACAGGATTGAGTGAAACTGAAATCTTTGCGAGTTCGTGATGCGGTGATTAATAGTGTAAGTCACCGAAACTAATTAATTTCCATTTAAGATTTTAATCATGTAACGAAAACATATATATTTATTGTAATTATTATCAATCATACAATATATATGAATATTCTCAAATAAAATTTGGTGTTATATTAAACCAAAACTGTTTTAAAAGATAAAGCGATAGTAAAAACTTGAAATGAATATTGAAATTTACATAAATAAAAAAAACTAAGAAAGCAGCCAATCGTTGACAAAGTAATTCAATAAACTAACAAGAGAGTGTTTTTTACAATGTTGATGTGATATAGCTTCCGGTGTTGTAAGCACTTATTTAATACTGTTCAACATAAAAACAGTGGAATAAAATTTGTTGTCAAACTCAAACTATTTTACATCAAAGCATTTAGTGCTTAAATAAAATAGTATTGTAATGCTTTTTACTTTAAAGTATCTTGCGAAGAAATAATTTTGTTTATTGTATTTCTTAGAATATCGACAAACTGCCAAAAAATCTTTCTCAGAAAAATAAAAAAAAACTTAAGCCTATAAAATATTCCATCATTAGATGTATATAAACTTATTTCACAAAACTATATCCGCTCTCAAAATAACGCACATGGCTTCTATAGATGTATGTCAACAAAAGTTAATTACAACAAAGCTCAATATACCGAATTCAATTTTTGAAAGGAGTAAATATTGAAACATAAAACTTGAAAATATCAACTAGTGGTCGGTTAATCGATTTTGATACGCTCTGTTTTTTAGATTTTATTGGTTGCAAAAAATTTCAAATAGTTAAAAAAAATGAAACATGTATTAAAAAATTCAATATGTGGAATAGTTCATCTAGAGTCTCGAAACCGGGTCTTTGTATTTAACGAAAACTTTGCTAGCACTTTTACCACAGCTTTAATTATTAAGAAAACCAACTTTTTTTTATATATTGTACTAACTAAGGAATAACACAATTTTTCTTCTTTTACATTTTTCTTTTAACTTTGATAACTGCCATTTCCAACTAGTCTTCATGAAGCTTATTGTATTTCGTGAAAAATAATCTATTCATATAAATAGAAGCTATTTCTTAATAGCAGATACTGTTTTTTATCAATGACAAGAATCATTTAAAAATTACACGATACAACTTGAGCAGTTTTACAAAATATTCTTTGAATTATGGTATGTAACCATGACGACAATTTCTTGTTAATGTCTTAACTTTTCTATTGTTTTATTTATAAACAACAAAAAATACCTATTTTCTGTATTGAGTTATTAATTCAGTTATTCATGGATAAATACGTTTCCAAATAACAAACAAAGTCCTTTTTCCAAGGAATCGTTATTTCCTTGTTTACTTATTGGGCCAGTTTAATTATCCTTAGCGCTTTGCTCACTCTGACTAAATTATAAATTTAAACAACTTCCGTGCCATTCTTACATAGGAGACTTGATTTTTATAACAGCTTAGAGATTCGATACAGCAATAAAATGCGTATAAAAATTATATATTCATACTGCTCGACACGGAACTTACTTGTGTATTGTAAATTGATTTCCGTGCTATCGCAAAATGATTCAAATATATAAACTAATAGATAGATTTCAAGTGATAAGTGATCAGTTAATTAATATGCATATAAAGTGCTTTGGACTGACTTTATATATAATATTTACCAATTTAAGTTTTTGACTCAGAATATTTAAAATTAGTGGTAGTCAATCGACACAGCCATAACCATGAATAATTTATCATATCGTTTGAAGGTGCTTGATAGTATTTCAATTGTTACAACTTTGTACTTTTTTTTTTTTTTAAATAATAAAAACACATTTTTTTAGTACTTATTTCCACAATATATTTTTTGATCAGAACCGGTTTCGCTCATCGCGAGCATTATCAACTGAATATGTTGTCTGTAATATCAGTAATATATATCAGTAATATAATATATGTAATATCAGTTGATAATGCTCGCGATGACCGAAACCGGTCCTGATCAAAAAATATATTGTGGAAATAAGTACTAAAAAAATGTGTTTTTATTATTTAAAATATAATGCCTTTCCATCAAGAAATGACAGTTAACACCTTAAAAGTGACAACTTTGTACAGTTCCTCATTTGCAAACTGTATTTCTTAGACTGTACTGTCAAACAATCTTTCAAAGTTTAAACCTACAAAATATTCTAGCAATTCATGTATTGTATATAAACTCCTATAACACTTCCTTTAATTAATACTTTTGTTATATAGACAATGCTTACTGTTTATTGTAGGTCAGTTCTGTTGCATGCGTGTGATAGAATGACTGAAGATTCCGAAAGACGAAACCCGGGTCGTAAGTGTCAAAACATGTGGAATCTAACAAAGTTGTAACAATCCAAATTAATTAACCATGAAATTAAGAGTAGCAAAATATAATAATTATAACAAATTGTACACACAATGGGTTTAAGAACTAAGAAACAATTTTTGTATATCTGCTTGCTAATTTTAACTCAAATATTTCGTACAGATAGACTTGTTTGTAAGCAATGAGCAAATCTGGCCCTAGTCAAAATATATATTGTGGAAATAAGTATTAAAAAAGTGTTTTTTTTTATTTAAAATATCTTGCCTTTCCATCAAAAAGTTACTGTTAGTACTTAAAAATGAGTTAAATAGTTACAAAAATACAATAAAAAATGCATATTCAATCATAATAATGTTCATGTGTTTTATTTATTTTAATATAGTGCTGCTAAGAAGAAACGAAAGTCGGGGTAAATTTTGATAAATAATTATTCAAGAACAATTGAAAAGCAAATCAGATGAAGCTAATAACATATTGTCGAATTTTGTTACCTTAATTTTTATAAAATAAACTCGACAAAATATTCGTTAATTTACATACTTAACACTTTCAAAACTATATTAATTCCAGTATTAACTGCTTACTGAACTATTATGGTCAAAAAAATATTAAAATTACACCATTAATGTCAGTCTCTTTTGGGCATATGCTGTAACTTCTGATCGATTTTTGGATACCCATTCATCTCTTTCTATTTATGGCTGCATAACTACGGCGGACCGCCATTTTTAGTGGACGCGACATGATTGAGGACCAATTATAGATTCATTCTCACCTAACGACCTCATAAAAACGGATTGATTTAGAACCCGGAAGAAAAATAAAAAATCCCACAATGCCTTTTCGCTTTTGTATCGAGGTTTTCTATAACAAGCAACATTCCAATTTATATTCGATTGAAACGTACAAATCATCGATGATTTTCCTTTGGTTGACTGCAAACGTGATTCGAATAAGAAATAAAACATTTTTTTCCGGATTCTGCTGTGTCTCAATATTATGTACAAGCTCGGTAAAGGGTTTTTATTTATTATCTTTGAAAACTGGTGTAAAATAATTCTTTACATAAACACAATTCTTTTCATAATTTTAACGTTTTAGACTAAATTTTTACTCGGTCAAAAAATTGCAATGTATTTTAGTTGTGCAAAATTTATAAGATATAAAGTTGATAGCTATTTCAGCTTACGCCCTCATCAGAACTAGGTAATGGAGTTCTACCAAGTTTTTTTTTTTGAATATCAAATTTATGGAGCGTTAAGATCTATGACGCGTTAGCATCAGATCTCTTCAGGTCTCCTTCATCTCTTATACATAGGTTTTTTTATAATTGTTGTATTGTTGCTGACAAACTTAGGTCGCTGCAGAGCTGAGGAATCCACAGTGAATCCGGTTCACTTGGACACCACACGTATTATATTTACATTCATCCCCCCAAATACCATACCCACAAACGCATACATATGCATACAGGCACACACACGGATACACGCATGCATATACAATATGTAAGGAAATAAAATAGGAAAGTCATTTTCAGATGCCGAGGTTGTCCATAAATGTCAATCCAATCAATAAATTAGATTTTTAACCCGATAGTTATATTTAAAATATTTTGGGTTCATTGATCGGTGACGTCAATACCTGATGTATTCATAGTTTATTGAGGAGACACCGTTTCTGAGGTTTGTGGAATTCTGCATTCTCGAAGCTGAAAAGCTTCAAAAGAATCTTTGAATATATCTACTGATGGCTAAGAGCAAAATTACAACGCAAAACCAAAGCACTAAGGAAATTTCTAGTTTTGACATGTGTTTCGCCTCTTTGAAAAGCATTTTCAGACTTAAGTTAATAGAGGCAAATGTTGCTTTATTAAAAAAACAAGTATGATTTATCACTTTTAAGGTGTTAACTGTCACTTCTTGATGGAAAGGCATTATATTTTAAATAATAAAAACACATTTTTTTAGTACTTATTTCCACAATATATTTTTTGATCAGGACCGGTTTCGCTCATCGCGAGCATTATCAACTGATAGAATACAATTTACAAACAAGTCTATTTATACAAAACAAAAAATTAATTTGAGTTAATGGTAGCAGGTGTACAAAACCATGGGTACAAGAACTAGGAAACGATTTACATAAAATCATACAATATTGATACAAATAAAGTAAATTAGTATAAAAATTAAATGTTCACAATCACTTATTAAGAATTACAATTACAATTATGGTAAATCAATAATCCATTAGGAGCTCTAAACAATCAATAAGGAAGTAAGGAGTGGGAAATTTTTAATGACGAAAATAACCCACAATCACTACTTAATGGAACAAAATAAATTAATACATGAGAAGTCGATTAAAGATGAATCGATGAGATGGGAAGATGTGGTCAGTCAGGGGCGTTCCAATATTTTCTGTAAAAAAATTTAAGTAAAAGGAGGCAATATCATTTTTCAAAAAAAAGGAAAAAAAAAAAAAAATTATTTGAAATATATATTTATTAATCTAATTTAATGAGTATAACAATGGTGACGACGCAAAAGTAGTTTGTTCATTTATAAGGTTAGAATTAGGCAAAAATTTATATCGATTAATTTCAAGGATTTCTTGTTTATCTAATTTCAGTGATTTGTTATTGAAATGCAGGATTTTGTAGTTTATAGTAAAATCACATGAATGTTTATTTTGAATCAAATGGTTTCCAAAAGTAGAAATCTCATCGCCTTTTTTGGCACAAGCTAAATTTTCCTTAAATCTAGTATGAAAGGATCTTCCTGTTTGACCAATATACCTAGCCTCACAGGAATCACATTTTAGAAGATAAATACCACTTTGGCTTAAAATATTAATTTTCTCTTTCGTGTTAACTAACATTCGACTAAGATTATGATTGTTATAAAAAGTTACATTAAAAAGTTTTTTGTCTAACTTCTTGGATATGTTTTCAGAAACTCGGCCTAAATAACTTAGTTTTACCCAACGTTTTTCAACGGAGGGAACATCAATCATCAAGCTCGAGGTTACATTTAATAAAGCTAATTTTTTAGTTTTTTTAAAGACAAGTCGATCAATCAACTTTGCATCGTATCCATTGTTAAGTGCGATCTGTTTAATGGTGTTTAATTCTAAATTGAAATTTGATTCTGTCATAGGAATTGTCAACAAGCGATGAATAAAAGAATGAAAAGATGACAACTTATGTGAAATGTGGTGTCTAGACGAGCTACTTATGATATTGTCACTAAAAGTCTCTTTTCTGTAAATACTGAAACTATGACGATTATTAATTAGTTCAACGGTTAAATCTAAAAATAAAAAGTTTATTTTATGCATACCCAATTCCATTGTGAATTGAATTGAACTATGAATCTTATTCATATTATTCAAAAAAAAATGCAGTTGCCTTTCGGTACCTCCCCAAAGTACTAAAATTTCATCTTCATATCTATACCAATAGATGATATTTTTAAAAAGATCTAATTTTGTAATTTTTTATTCAATCAAATTCATGAAAAAATCAGCTAAAATTGGTGACGATGGACTACCCATTGCCAAACCATCCAACTGTTTATAAAATTTATCTTTAAATTAAAAATAATTTTGATCTATGCAACAGTTAATGATTGATTTTACATCTGTAGCCAACCGGGGATTAAGATTTTTCATATCTATGAAATCAACAATCGCTGACTTTAGGTCAGATATAGGCACACTAGTAAATAGGCTCACTACATCAAATGAAACTAGCTTCGCGTTCAAAGGTACTGATAAATCTTTAATTTTTTCTACTAATTGAATTGAGTTTTTAATCCCGAATTTGGGGGTGAATCCCAACTTATGTTTGAACAAGGAATTAGCAATCCCTGCTAATTTATACGACGGTGCAGCATTAAAGGAAATTACTGGCCTTAAGGGCATACTTTGTTTATGGATTTTTGGTAACCCATACAGTCTAGGGCACTATGGGGTCATTTGTTTGTGCCTTTTTTTAAAAGGCTCTGTAGGAAAACACGTATTTGCTTCATCGATAACTGTCTTTACGGATTCAGAACTAGATGCAGTTGGATCACGTTTTAATTGAATAAACGCTGGACCCGACAAGACATCTTCCATTTTTTCATCATCATGTGATTTTACTATAAACTACAAAATCCTGCATTTCAATAACAAATCACTGAAATTAGATAAACAAGAAATCCTTGAAATTAATCGATATAAATTGTTGCCTAATTCTAACCTTATAAATGAACAAACTACTTTTGTGTCGTCACCATTGTTATACTCATTAAATTAGATTAATAAATATATATTTCAATATCAAAAAAAATATTGGAACGCCCCTGACTGACCATATCTTCCCATCTCATCGATTCATCTTTAATCGACTTCTCATGTATTAATTTATTTTGTTCCAGTAAGTAGTGATTGTGGGTTATTTTCGTCATTAAAAATTTCCCACTCCTTACTTCCTTATTGATTGTTTAGAGCTCCTAATGGATTATTGATTTACCATAATTGTAATTGTAATTCTTAATAAGTGATTGTGAACATTTAATTTTTATACTAATTTACTTTATTTGTATCAATATTGTATGATTTTATGTAAATCGTTTCCTAGTTCTTGTACCCATGGTATTGTACACCTGCTACCATTAACTCAAATTAATTTTTTGTTTTGTATAAATAGACTTGTTTGTAAATTGTATTCTATCAGTTGATAATGCTCGCGATGAGCGAAACTAGTCCTGATCAAAAAATATATTGTGGAAATAAGTACTAAAAAATGTATTTTTATTATTTTAAAAAAAAAGTATGATTTATGATGATGTTCTGCAATAAATAAATACAAAATGGAGGTTGGGATATTTTTTCTTTTACATATTTATGCAAGACAGATCCTCCCCTCTATGCTTATCTGAAAAGTCGAATCTTGTACAATTAATAACATAATTTGTAGAATAATCAAAATTGTTAAAAAAAAAATAATTTGATTTTGAAACTTCATAATTTACCCTTGGTTGATATCGTAAATTAACATCCAACTAAAATAGTTTAAATCTATTCTCTTTAAATAAAAGTTATAATAACACTGAAACAGACAACCAATGAAATAAAAATGTTGTTCATTGCCAATTTATTGATATACCTTATCGATAGTCTAAATTTATTATTTTTTTTCAACAAAAAATAATAAATTTTTATTTTTAAAAAATGATTTACGGCAATTTTATTCACCTTTATTGAAAAAATCTTTTGAATTATTTATATTGTGGCTTTTGGAATAAAATCCATAATTTAATAGAGAATAATGTTAGAAAGTATCGTAAAGTAGAGTATTTTTAGTAAGCAGTCGATTATTGTCTATTATTTTACACTGCTGAGACGTACAAAAAGTCAGCAATTGATAAAATAAAATAACACTATTTTATTTTAAAAAACGACTATTTCAATGGCATTTATCATAGACAGAGCTCAGGAACATCTCAAATCCTTAAGATTAATATGTTAGACGGTTCCGATGGGCTTAAGTGTTTTATTGTGTGATGATAACATTTTATTTGGCGTTAAGTAACGCGTTCATTAAACCCTTATCAGGAATCCTGATTTTAGACAGGCGTGGAGAAAATACGAAATAGAAATGTTTGAACGAGAGATTTTTTTTTTAAATATCTATCGACCCTCGAAATTATCGATTTTCTTAAAAAAATAGCTACTTGATGAAAATAAAATATATTCTTTTAAATTGTAGCAAAAGCATTACGTTCAATATCAGTCATTTGTTTAAATTATCTATTTCAGTATTCCACTGCACAAGAAAAGTAAAAAAGAAAATTTTATTGATTATATTGGCATTTTCTTGGTAGAACTCCATTATAACACGGTGAAAAAAATAGCAATATTTTTTATTTTTACAAAATTTTATACGATATATTTAATAGTTCACGCCTTCATTAGAACTATCTGTTCTGTTCTGCCCAGTTGCGTTCAAGGCGTGGGCCGAAATAACCATCAACTGTATCTTTTAAAATTTTATAGAACTAAAGTAAGTTGCTATTTTTTTCACCGTATAATAAAATTTTAAATTCATTCACATAGAGAATTTTCCAGGACTACGAAGTCGTTAATAAAAACATAACTCCGATGCCTACACTGAATAAAAACACAACTCTGACTAAAAAAAGTTTAATTTCGTTTTTCTTATTTATATGCATTAAATTAAAGATTAACCAACCGATCCGGCAAATTATTCATTAATAAATAAAAATCAGGTCGGAGTCAGTCGTTTTCCACAATTTCACAGCACAGAGGATTCCAAAGTTCAAAACCCAAGTTGTTAATGACAAAACATGTGCAATCGTACAATGTTTCAACAACTCAAATTTGACATTGAAATTCCATCAAACACCTTCAGTCGATATCATAAATTATAAAAATATATTTAATACGCTCAGGATCCAATGAATATTCATGAAAGCAATCAGATCCAGCGATCCAAAAAGAATTTTCTCCTTGAAGTTTGCAAACGGCTTTAATAATATCAGGTTACACGTGAAGAGGGAATCTCCCGTGAATCAATTCGAGCTCAAAATCAGGTAACGGTTTGGCTTCCGACGCAAAGGTTTCATAAAACGCCTTGAATTCGGGATGTAACGTGTGGTGCAGACATAAATACCCAGACTTCTGGCATACGTATTGCCTATTTTCGGATTTCCTCTTAAATAATATATGTATTCCAGAGTAAAATAAATAAAATGGTGCAGTCATAAAAATACTCAGCACTCGAATCGAATAGTTTTTCACTAGTAAATATTTAATCAGTGCTTAATTGATCTAGTCAGTTTCTGTGTCTCAAAAAACGACCACTGTAAAAGTCTACCAATGTTTAAATTGAAAAACATAAATTTTGAAAGTTATGTAGAAAGCTTTTGTGCGTATACGCAATTGTATATTCAATATCACAGAAAGCTTGCATGTGTTTTTAAGTTTTAAGTCAGTCAAAATGACGATATTAAACTTTAAAAGGTTATTGGGTAGGTAGATATTATTTGGTAAACTAGAGTGATTAATCGAATATTTCGTAACAAATAATTGCATTCCACTAATTTTTAATTAATTTTTCTCTCAATTTTAGTAATATTCAGATAATAAGATGATGAAAAAATAGCATTTTATTTCTACAAAATTAATTCGGTAAATAGATGATAGCTATTTCTAATGAGGGCGTAAGCCGAGATAACTATCAACTATATAACTTACATTTTTTTATAACTAAAATATATTGCTATTTTCTAACCGTTTTATAATGGAGTTCTATCTCGAAATGCCATCTTTAACCGATATAAATTAACTCTTGGCAATTCGTTGTTGTAAAATTGTTAAGGAAAGTGTATTTTTTGATAACTATAAAACCTTTCTTAATATAATTTATGTATAAAAATATCAAACTTCAATTGAGATATTCTCTACGTATACGTTGTACAACATAGCCATTTTTGATTTAAATGATTGGAAAAATAAACAAAAAGTCAGCGAAATTTTATTTGAAAAAAAAATTTAATTGGAAATATAGTTTTGTTTTCTGGCTAAAATAAATATAACCCGCTAAAATAATGCTTTTTTATCACATTTCCAAATTTGTTTATCACCTACGTACGATATTTTGAGCATAAATAAGCGGTATGGTCGACCAAAGTGTGTGGAAATATTATTTGTAGGCCTCGTATATAACGCACGGCAAAGCAGATGCATCTGCTGTAACTACCACAATCCCATGAATTACTATGAAGCCTTATTGTGGAAAATTTCGACTAGGCATTGCAGTGTCGTAATGTATGAATACCGACACTCTAGTAATTTGCCAAGGGATATATTTATGAAACGAATTCATTTGGGTCCCATAATTTTAAAGATAACAATTCTTCCGTAAATATATAGCATTTCATTACACCAGGTAAATTGATTGTTTGAACATTGAGAACTTTCTCTCTTTTCCTAAGTAGCTATCAGTAATTTAAACTTCTGGACACATTCGGTTAAACAATTTTAGTACAAAAATTCAAATTTTACTTGTTGTTTGAGTGCGTTCATCTTTTGTTGCTTTCCGATATCGGTATCAAAATATTTTAAGGAAAACTCGCTTTGTTGTCTTTGCAAGCTTCAATTGAGGTAGATTGAAGGAGTCGTTTTTAATAAAGAAAAAATAAACACAATCTTATGTTTAATTTAAATGGTGTCCATTTTCACAGTTTTTTCCCCACTCACAATCTTTCGATATCTTTATGTGTTATATCATGCGGATAAATTAAAATTGTTCAAAAAACAATTCAAATTCGATGTTGAAAGTCTATCAAATATCCTCAGTTGATCGTCAATTAAACGTATATTGCAAAATATATATTAAATGATATGAACTATATATTCTAAAAGCTATTGGAGTCTCATAACAGAAAGAGTTTGAAAAATTTAGAATAGCAAACACAATAACCGATATAAAAATATCATTTCGGACGCAATTAGAAGCTTTTTTCTCCTAAAATTGTTTTGGAAAAAGAATACTGAATCAGGGAAATCTTAAAATGTCTACTGAAGTTAGAAATTACCCAGGTTTCGTCTTTCGACATCTTCAGGCATGGATGGAACCGAACTGACAAAACGAAAAAACATGTGGAATCGTCCAAAGTTTGAACAATTAAAAATGATATCGAGATTGGTACAGATTTTGTTCATAGTAAGCGTTATCAATCAAAAGTTTTTGATGCTCGCGATGAGCAAAATGGGTCCTTATATATATATATTAATCACAAAAAAATTTGAAAATATAACTAAGAATTTTGTTTTATTAACGAAATATCTTTGCCTTTCAGTTGAAAACACGTCGACTAATTGGAGAGTACATGTGAAATAAAATCAATTGAATACAACATGAGGTCAAAATTACCCTCTAAGGTTAAGGTTTGAATAAAACATGAAATAAAATTATGGTTATTTGATACATTTCTATCTAAAACCCATGATTTTAATTTTCATGTCATTAAATTATTAAAAAATCTGTTTGTTAAAAGGGCCATCTGGGTTATTATAATATCATATATTACCTAATATGTATGTTAATTTTATTAAAATAGGTGTTCCTTTAATGCCTACATTCTAAACATGTAATTCAAAATAATGTATCATCGCCTGAAAAGGTTGCGTCACTACTTGTTTGTGCAGTAAACTTTAAATGAAATTTACCGTGGAATTTGCTTTATTAAAAGCTCTACCGAAGCTTTCTGGAATTCTGCATTTACTCGTAATTTTTACAAAAACTTAACTCACCACTCATCCGACTCACTCATCATTTATTTCTACATAATATTTTTTGATCAGTACCGGTTTTGCTGATCGCGAGCATTATCAACTAATAGAACGCAATTTAGAAAGAAGTCTATTTATAATAAATTTTGAGTTAAAGGTAGCAGGTAAACAAAACCATGGGTTCAAGAACTTAGAAAACAATTTACAGGAATTCATAAAATATTAATACAAATAATATAAATTAATTTAAAAATTAAATGCTAACAATCACTTATTAATAATTTTCAAACGAAATTAAGATAAATCGATTAAGATAATCCATTTAGAAGTCTGAACAATCACAAAGAATTCATTACAAGAAGTAACGAGTGGGACATAATCATAATAAAAATAGCCGGCTTTTAAATTCTAAATGGAACATCATGTAAAACTTTATGATAAAAATTGTGCTTTTTTTATTTAAAATGTCATGCCTATCCATCAATCAGTGACACCTTAAAAGTGACTAAATAAATCCTATTAACATACTTATATGTGCCCATTATGTAAAATAGTATATAATCAAAAGGAAAATATTTTATCTTAAAATGACAATAATTTTAAATCAACGGCTTCTTTCAAATAAAACCTTTTTTATAATTTTACGATATAAACCATATTATCCTGCGGAGGTTTAGTTTTGTGCCTATTTTAAATGTCAAATAATTTTCGCTAAACGGGTATCTTTACTAGAATCTTTCCGCCTTTTTTGCTTATCTAAAAACTTGGTAGCAAGTGGACTCCAAATTTTTCAAACCAAACCATTTTTTTATCGTACCAAACAACGCAATAAAATTTGAGAGACTATATCGTTGAAACGTTATAACGGAAGAATGATAACAATTTAAAATAACAGAGGAAACGCTGGCGTATTTATTTACAAAGAGAAGTATTTTTCGGAGGGCCTTTTTCAATTAATTGTCAAGTATAATTAAATTTTCAATTTTTATTCTAAAAAAAATGGTATTAATATACCTGGTTTTATAAATCTTCCTGACGAATAATTAAAGTGGCTATTTTTGGCGAGTCTAAAGATGAACTAAGACACATTCAATTTTTGTGATGAATATTATTTTGTTTCATAAGTTTGTCTGTAAAAATCATATGTAAATATAAGAACAAAATATATTCTTTGTATTTTATTATGCAAGACAATTCATAGTGGATCCCATTATTATAAATAAGTATCACAAATACTTGAGTATTATCAAAAAGCTTAAATTTTCGTCATGTATAATATAATTGAACATTTTAAGTTTGCAGGCCCATTCATATAAAAATGGCTTACATTTCAAAGTTCATTTAATTAGATGTAAAAATGACAGCCTAAAATCATCATTTACTGTTTTTCTTTGACCGTCGCTGTCAATATAGGATGTCAGCTGTTTTATTGATAGTTGATATTTACCGACTCTCAAAGCGTAGACAGCAAAAAAACCAGTCTGTGCTTTTTTTAGTAATCCTAGATTTTGAGTTTTGATTTAGTAATATTTAAATTCCAGACCATAGATAAACGGTGAAAGCAAAAGATGGTACTGGATATTCTTAAGAAAATTCTGTGTTTCTCAAAACAATTATGGCGTCTAAATTAGTAAAACTATACTTTGTTAACTAAGTTCAATTAAAAATAATTTTACTATTAATTCATGTATCCATTATTTCAATAATGTTTATTAAATTGAAACATACAGATTTTACTATATCATACTAGAGTACAACAAAATACAAAGGCCGCAAGGTAAACAGATATTTATAACACGGTGAAAAAATAGCAATGTATTTTAGTTCTACAAAATTATTTTTAACAAATATAGTTGATAGCTATTTCGGCTCACGCCATCGTCAGAACTATTAATTAATTCATAGTTCTGACGATGGCGTGAGCCGAAATAGCTATCAACTATATTTGTTAAAAATAATTTTGTAGAACTAAAATACATTGCTATTTTTTCACCGTGTTATAATGGAGTTCTCCCAAGTGAATGCCAATTCAATCAACAGATATTTATATTTATTTCATATTCAATCAATCAAATAATCCATCGATCATTTTAAAGTAAATTTTTTTTTTCTTTTGACGGAAGAAAACTAATTGTCATCAATCAGATTCTAATAACATATGCAAAGTTATAATAGTAAAAAATAATTTGTCTTAACGTCAGACATCTTTTTAATATATATCCTAAAAAAGATTCAATTTTAAAAGAATTGAGAGCCAAATTAATGAATTGGAGAGACTCTGAAACATTTTATTAATCAAATAGGAATTGGATGGGAACTCTTACTTAACGTTTTTGACACAGTATTTAAATTTTATAATATATATTTAAATAAGGGTAGCTTGTGCCTTGCTCATTTATCACTCTACATATCAAACTAAATAAAATCTATTTAAAATGTATTTTTGTCTTCCTAAACATTTACGACACTTTTTTTCACAACACAGTTTAAAGCAGTGTTATTTAACCCTAAACATTAATGCATTGATCAACCTCATTGTGTTACGTACGAGTTTCGCAGGCTTGAAACTTAGAACTAACAGCTTTATTTATTGATTTTTTTATAGGTAATTACATTTCCGTTCAAAATTGCAGGTAATTGCTTCCACCTACACTATTCTAAAAACGAGGCGAAGCGATTGGCTGACAACTTCCTTTTTTACCTTATCGTTCTATCCGTACTCTCTTTGTAAAAAAAACCAAACTGGAGAACATACGGCTCTCGAATAAGACAGCTGTCAAACAATTTTTATAATAAGGCCGTATTATTTAATAAGTAGTCGATTAAACTTAAAAAAATCAAAGATTTACTTCTTTATTTGAAAATTGTATCAAAAAATACCCAACACGGACAAAAAAAAATAGCAATGTATTTTAGTTCTAAAAATTTTTTTTTTATTGATATATAGTTGATACCTATTTCGGCTCACCCATCGCCAGAACTATGCTTAAACGAACATTTGCTTATCGGTATTCGACATATATCAGTTTGTTCGTTAAGAATCCTTTGTGACAAACTAATATATGTCGATCGCCATTGCTTAACCCTCTACGGGGGGCTGTTTTGTTTCCGTAATAGATCATTTCCGTGCCATTTTTAAACTTATCGACATAGCCGCCTTTTTAGTTTCATTTAAAATTTTTAGTTTTATTGTGAGCAAGAAACAAGCTAGGTCGTTAAAACAGGAGAGAAGATGTATTGTGTACCTTTTCTACACAGCTATGTGTAAATAAGCAAATGTTCGTTTAAACATAGTTCTGACGATGGCGTGATCCGAAATAGCTATCAACTATATCTTAAAAAATGTAGAGCTAAAGTACATTTTCCATTTTTTTCACCGTGTTATAATGGAGTTCTACCAAGTGTATGCCAATTCAATCGATAAGTATATTATATAATAAATACTTTTCTGTTCATGTAAGACTTAAATGAATCTCTTAAAAACGGTTGTGTTATCAGTGTCTATCTACTTGTAAATTGTGAACAGTTCTATGACAAAAAAATGTTTAGAATATTTGGTAAAAGGTGCTTGGAATAAAGGTGAAACTAACACGTATTCAAGTAATCTGTTCTTTTCCCATTCAGTGTCCCACATCCTTTCCTTACCCGAGATTTTGACAAAGCTATTATTCTTTTGAAAAATGCTTGCATCTTCCAGGACCATTTTTCGAAAATGAAGTTATCAACTGAATGGGCTATTTTTACATACATCTTTTCCATATGAGCTTTTATTTTCTTAAAGCTTCTCTACTTTATTATAACATAAGTTTAAATGCTTTGAAATCATTCTGTGAGATCAGATTTTATTTTTGTGTAATTCAACAAAATTTTTATTTATAGTTACAAGTTGAAAATTGTTTCAATTTATCAATATTGTGATATTTTTATGAATTTTGTATTAAATATAGGATTCAATAGAAATGAAATATGACAAAGTTTAATGTTAACGCTGATAAAATTATTAAGAAGGTTTGATATAAGATATTTGAATTGTTACAACTTTGTACGAATCCACAGGTTTCGTCACTAACGACCCAGGATTCGCCTTTCGGCATCTTCAGTCATTCTGTCACACGGATGCAACAGAACTGACAGTAGTGACACTAGTCAGTTCTATTGAATCCGTGTGATATGCCTGAAGATGCCGAAAGGCGAAACCCGGGTCGTTAATGACAAAACATGTGGAATCGTACAAAATTGTAGCAATTCAAATTTGATATTGAAATTCCATTACGCACCTTCAGTCGATATTATAAGTTTAATATAAGAGTTTGTCCGATATATAAAATTTTATATATGGGTTTAATATTTTTAAGGTATCACCGGAAAATTTCAATGCTTCGAAAACGCCCTAGTGATCAAATAGATTAGAGAAAAGCTGCACTTCGTGAAATTTTAGGTTCATACTCAAACGGTATAAATTTTATTCTACATTTGACTTTACTTTAAACATTTTGATTTATATTACAGCTTTTACTAGACTGCAGATGCTGACATATTGTCTGTTTTAATTAAAAACACTACTGCTTTCCGACTTTTTTTAAGAGTTAAAAGCATACTCTAGCATATTCCACCATTAAAAATAAGAGTAAATTTAAGAGTAGATTTTAGATACAATTGTAACAGTTTTGTTTTTATATTTTTTGACGAATTCCTTTTATAGCAGTATATTTCTTAAAAAAGTCTTATTTCCCTACCAAAACAAATTTCAAACAATTAGTTTATAACTAAATTGTGTATTTAACATGCTTTAAGACTATTTAATTAATTAAGTTTATTATAAGAAAAAGAGATGAAATCAGGAAAATCTAATTTGATAAAACAATTAAGTCTTAAAGAACTGTTTATTCAATAAACCGAACTTGAAAAGTATTTAACAATAAGCGCCTTGTAGTTTTGCTATTTCAAGAAATAACTGAGTTAAGTAAATAAAAAAGTTTGATTTCAAGATAATATACGATAGAAAAGATATTTATTATTTGAACGAATGAAATAAAAAAGTAAATAAAATTTTTACTAGACGAAAATCTATATTGAAAATGTTTTAATTGTACAATAATAAGAAGCTTTCAAAATGATTTTTGATTGGTAGATTTATTTAGCTACACAAAAAATTCAATAGAAATTTACCTACTAAAGAAACCACCTGCTCGTTTCAAATTTGAATGTTTTTGCTATAAAAAGACGGAAAATTAAGGTAAACACTATGAAATCTCATCAAGGAAAAGCGATAAAACAACTCTGGTATAAATCACAATTCAAAAGTTTCATTGAAAGCATCATATTGTTTTATCATTTGCAACAAAAACCTTACCAAATAACTGACAATTTATTTGAAAACAAATTGTTATAAGCAAGTTAATCTTCAGAATGTTTTGATTATTTAATTCGTCATTAAATATTTTACCGCGTGAGAAGTGTTGTGTCATATTTTTTGAGGAACTTCAAGCTTTTAAAATGAATAACCATTATCTATATTATGACCAAATAAATATTTTAAAATACCTTATCGGAAGAGAATTCTTGCAATGATTTTTGTTTGAATAATAAATCTCTTCTCAGCAGTGAGTTCAACCTCTTTCAATGCGCATTTGACTGATTTATTTCGCATCTAAAGCATTTTTATCTTTATTTTTAAGTAAGTATTTTTACAGAGAGCTTTTTGGAGTTTTTATCAAGTGATTTCCAGAGTCAATAAACTGACTTGTTACTCAGATATTATTATATAAGATTCGTTCAATGATAATTTGGTCAATGAAAGTTTGAGTTCGTAAAACATAAATTGAGTACAAATTTCAAAAAAAAAGGTTGGAAGAGTTAACAAGTGTCACGACCTCTAATAAATAAATTGGAACTAACACCCTTACTCAATTGAGTTTCTTTTATATACCAGACATGCCAATTTTCATCGTTTGTATACGTCTTCTTACCCTTGTCATATAACTCCGATTATCATCGCGAATAAAATCTAAATAATTTAAGACGTTTCTCCATTGAAACATTTAGTTCATCCCTATGGCTTTGTCAAGATCTCACGCAGTAAATGTTAACATCTCTCGTAATGTAAATTGCATATACTTTAATTGCGACGCATAAACCCAATTTATTTCAATCTTTTATGTTACTCATTTCCCGATTTGAAATTCCAGTGTATGTCGTTACCCATATCTTAATGGTATATAGAAGTAAAGATTAACTATATATAGTGGAATAGACGTCTCACACTGCGTACACATATTTGCGATAGAAACATAAGCCATAGTCAATTATTATTTTAATTTATAATGTTGAAGTGATACAATTTTATAAATAATTTTATTTTAATAGGTTGAACGACACATTGCAGTTTTTCATATCAAGATTTTTCGATGAAAATGATTATTGTTTAAATATTTTAACAACAAATTAGTACCTACTATTATATTACGCCATTTTTACTATTTGAGAACATTGGCGAATTAAAATCGCCAGTATATTTTTGGCTTATGAAATAAATAAACATATATATATATATATATATATATATAAAATATTATTATATATTATAGGCAAATAATCATCAACAACATTAATTAAATTCCTATATTACATCACCTGATTTTTGATTCTTCTTTTTTTCTTGCTTAATTGAAATAAGTAGGTATTTCTAATCATTCTATCACACGGATGCAATAGAACTGACCAGTTGTGATAGAATGCCTGAAGATGTCGAAAGGTGAAGCCCGGGTCGTTAGTGACAAAACATGTGGAATCTTAACAAGTAACAATTCAAATCTGTTATTGACATTCCTGTGAGCTTATTCAGTCAATATCATAAATTATTGTATTTCAGTCGAAAAATGTGTCGCGTGACTCACAAATAAAAAAATATATACTAGAATCAATCAAACACATAATTTTATCTCGTTTCATTTTATTTCAATTAAAAAATACTTATTACATGGGCACTAAAATGTTATCATAAAAATATCAAAACACGGCATTATTTGACGTGAATATTTTGAATGCACTGTTTGTTTCACAGCGCATAACAAAAATTTAACAAAATCGTTTGGGAGCTTTGAATTCACCTACGTCAGTAATGCACAAACATTTTCTATTTGAAGATAGTGCACGGTATGTCAGTACGTTTGGCTCAGAAAACTTTTCAAGCCTCCGTAAAATATTCCTGAATAAATAAAGATACCATCTCTTAGAGACTTTGAAGCAGTTTAGTAAGTTTTCTGCCTTATTTTCTTGTGTGTTTTCTTTGTTTCTATTTTCGGAAGCATTAAAATATTATTTACACTTTATGGTCATCTGAAAAAATTAAGTGCAGGCTATGGAAGCGAGACCACTTTTATGGCCGTTGTTGATGTAATAAAATTTACATTTTGCGGCACCATTATTTTTGTAGTTTTACGTGGTAGACTTGTAATGCAATTATTTCAAAGAGATTAAGTAGTTTAAGCAAGACTTAAGAAATAAAATTAAAAGAATTATCAATATAGGAAAAAATCTCACTCACATCTTAAAACTTGATTTACGTCCAGATTGAACCAAACAAAAATATTAAAATAATCTATCAAAATAAGGAAATCATAAGCTATTTTTAGGATGAAAACGCGTACAAGTTACCTCTTAGACAATTTTAATGACCGTAAAAACTTCCCTTGTTTTTTATTGTTATATTCCAAATTTGACTAAAATTCAACTAGTCAACAATCTGCATATTTTTTTCAGACACCTAATACTTTTTCCCACGAAAGCTAAAATCATTTGAAATTGCTAAATGTATTAATTACATTTTAATAGAAGTTGAATCATTTCAATTTTATTATGTTTTACTAAAAACTACACTGTATTCTTAATTAAAATTTAATTTTACGAAATAAACAGTGTTGAAAATTAATTCAAATATCAATATACTTTCAAGCTGTTAACCGTCACTTCTTGATGGGAAGGCAAGATATTTTAAATAATAAAAACACATTTTTAACTAACGGTTTCGCTCATCACGAGTATTCTCAACTGATAAAGTACAATTTCCAAACAAGTCTACTTACACAAAATATTTGAGTTAAAGGTAGCAGGTATTCAAACTTGAACGCATGATTTTGATTCAGTCGATAATGCTCGCGGTGAGCGAAACTGGTCTTGATCAAAAAATATACTGTGGAAATAAGGACTAAAAATGTGTTTTTATCATTTTAAATTTAGCTTTACTTTATCGATAAGTAAATAATCATTTTAACACAAACAATTCTGTGACTCTTTTTGGGCTTGAATTGTTAAATATCATATCAGTTTACAAGGCTTATCTTTTACAAGGTGTCAAAGTTTGATCATTTATATATTAAATGAATGACAATTGTCCCGTAATATTTCAAATACGAATTTATAAAGTCTTTAAATTCATATAATATAAATTCTGAGCAATTTATCCATTTTAAAGTAGCCATATTTTTTCTTAACCGATTTTCTATGCAAGTAAGAAAAGAATTGTACGCTTATGCTAAGCGGCATAATGTATTTTTTTATTATAATTGGATTATTCTTATTGAAAACTAAAATATTTTCAAAGTAGATTTTAGTTGTAGAGTAGAACAACAGACACGATACAATAATTCATTTATGTGAGTATATGTAAGCTATCATTGTCAATAATACAGCTTGATCAAATCAATTTTGGTATCTGGATTAGCGTTTAAGCCATACTACCAGCATTGCATCAGGCGAATGCCAATCATCACAAATTTTCCCTAAAATATGTCATAAAAAGTTTGTACATTTGAATAAAATATACTTTCTTACTAACGCCTCATACATTTAAAAATGACATGTGGTTATAATGGGAAACAATAGCTTCATTGACAATCACAAACTATAACACTTCAGAAAAAAATACAACAAAGGAATACTTTCTGATTTTCAACTTGTGTGTGTTGGAAGAATAAATTTAAATAAAAACACTAATTGTCATTATTAATTTATCTATACTGCTGATTTACTGAATTTATTAAACATAGAAGATACAATAAGCTCACAGTAGATAAATATTTTTAATCATTCAAAAATTTAAAATTGTACTTATTTCATTTTCACGATTTCATCACAAAAAGTGTACAGTTTTTCATGTTGAATGCAATATGATAAAACAATGTTCCGTATGAATGAATAATCATTTGAAGGTGATCAATCTAATATAAAAATCTTTTCAAACAACCTGTTGAAATTTTATAAAACAACTCTTGTTGTTGTTCTAAATTGTTCAATACATCGCACAGAACAACAGTTTATATGTATAGTGCATCCAATGTTTAATAAAATACTTTTTTCTTGATACAAAATCCGTTAGCGATAACAAAGGTTTTACAATATTGAATCAAATTAAAGTGGCAAGGTTAAGAAACTCAGATAATATAAGACAAGTCGTCATGCCAGCTGAGTAAAATTTCAATTTATTCACTCTGTATTCCGTCAAGTTAATGAAAGCTCAAAACGACAAAAGCGGTGAAGCTCCAGTATAGTGATTCGCGCTGTCTACTACTGTGTTGTTTATGCGGCATGTTGTAATTATAAAAAGCTTTCAAAGTTCAAAGCTCTGTGGAAATTTATCAGACAATAAATAACATCTGTCGTTTTATGAATATACTCAGTGCACCATTAAATCTTGCCTCTAATGGCAAATTGAATATTCAAAGCAATATTGTATTTAACACTTGGAAAGAGCTGTGGTCTCAATTCAATTTATTCAATTCAAAAGCAGAGTGTTGACACTTAAAGCAGTAAAGTGCATCATATGATTATGTTGAGAGTTTCTCTTAAGTGGACTAAGTTATCGAAATTCAAATAAGCTTTTTTCACCATATATTTCAAAGATGAGAATATCTCAATAGATTTTTTCTAAAAATACAGATGGTTTGAATTTAAGTCACATTTTTTTTAAAATTTAGGACTTATTGAACAATTGGGATTGACGAGATGAAAAGCTAATTTATCATTTTCAGAACGCCTATGTTTTTGTATTGTAAAATCAAAAGGGAATTTTAAAGATTTTTTTATTTCACCCCAACGAACCGAAATTAAAAATTTATTTTAATCATTAAAAGATTGTCTGAACCAGCATTTAAGACCTGAGAAAACTGATTAATTAATTAATGAAATTAATCATAATACCACAAAATCTTAATTTTTCATGTAGATTTTAACAAGTAACAATTTTTTTTTTAAATCACTCGGATTATTGTATTTAAAAAGAATATTTGTCCAGTCATGTATATTTTTAATGGGCTATTTTAAGTTTTAGGTAATTTTTATCGTTCATACTTTTCTCGAGCAAATGTCAAAATTTTAAGTTATCTAAAATTGCTGTCTAATTAAACAATATTTCTAAGCATACTTATTTTCAAACGTCTGGTTTACAGTAATAAATCAAGTAGCTATTTTATTAGGAGAATATTTCTCAGGAAAAATATAGTTCTTTACTTTTATAAATCTCTTTGTAAGTCTAGATTTATCTAAGAAGAAATTCAAACTATTAAACAGTATGAAATTAACGAGAGATTTATAACTAAGCCATCGTAATTTTATATTCAGTGTGATTGCTAATTAGCAGATAGACAAAAAAAATTTGATTACTTGCCCAAAGACTTTTCATATTGATATTGTGAATTAATTATAATTATACAATTTATTTTTATGAAAATTTATTACTGAATTTTTAGACTATTATCAATAAATTAATACCTCTAAAAAAATATAATTTTACAATGATTAAGGACCTGTGGTCAAAAAATTTATTTACTGTTTGCGAATGCTGAAAAAAACTATACATATTCAAAGAAATACAAATCGCTACCTGATTGTTTTTTGAATTAGTATACAGTCTTCTATCAACATTTTTTTGTTATTGACATTTAATTTCACGTAGAACTATTTCAATTATTGGAAAAATTAATTAAAAAAGTGATTGATTTGCAAATGGAAAATTACTTTTTCTTAATAGAAATTTTGCTCATTGTTTGCTTGAACTTTTATTAGATATGAAGTTTTTTAAGGTGTTAACTGTCATTTCTTGGTGGAAATATATGACATTTTTAATAATCAAAAAAAATATATAACATTGATTTTGTTTTCCGTTGATAAGAATTGAAAAAAGCTTAACAGTTAGCTTATTCAACAATTTAAAACAGTATTTATATTTCTTTGCTTTACCAAAAACTTAGTTATATAAGCCAAATGGCTTTGAAAATAATTATTTCTAGATAAACATTGATTTGCTTTTTGGCAACAGTACGAACTTAACTGCTATCACATAAGTGCAGCTTCAATATCTCCATAGCGATGGTGAAGGCTTTGATTAGTATGCACGTAGCCCCATAATATGATGGCGAGACGGTCCGACGCCTTAAACTATAATAAAATCCTTCATTTTAGTGGAGTGTGATGCACGGAAAATGTGAATATCGGATTCTTCATATCAAACTAGCAACGAATAGTACAGCAGGGTTTTTCATTGATAGAGGTAGACCAATGTTAGATAGTAGACGCTGGTATAAATCTTTAAATTCCAAGTTTTAAAATTTAAAAAGCTGATTATAACTGCTCATTCTAATATATTTTTGCAAAGAATAATGGTTTTATGTTAATGGTAAAGACTGAAATGATGCTTATGTTAAATTTCATGAGTAAAAATTCCTGGTTTTTCGTGACGATTTAACCCTAGACGAACTAGTCGGAATCTTTGTTTTCTTACTGAAAATATTTTTTTTTAGCTAAATTGTTCTCTAATCTAAATTTTGTTATTTAAGTTTAACTAAAATATTTATTAATCTGTGTAAGATTTAGCTAAATCTTACACTAACTAATAAATATACATTTAATTCAAACAATCCTTCTTTTAATTTTTAAATAAATGGTCACATTTTTTTTTTTTAAATAATAAAAACACATTTTTTAGTACTTATTTCCACAATATATTTTTTGATCAGGACCGGTTTCGCTCATCGCGAGCATTATCAACTGATCAGTTGTGCAACCCCTTTGTGCAATGGCTTGACAAGTGGCGATATTATTATGTTAGTTTGATCGTTAAGAATCCTTTGTGACAATTGGTGTCTATTGATCTCCAGCTGTTCTAAAGCCGTTATTCTTCGACCCTTACTACAAAGATGCAAACATTTAGGAGCTGAGTTTGATAATTCAAACTAACATAATAATATCGCCACTTGTCAAGCCGTTGCACAAAGGGGTGGTCTAATTTGCTTCCTGAAGGACCACTTCCGTCCCACACACATAATTTTATTGTCATAGACACCTATTGTTTCATTTGGAATTTTGAAAGTTTAGTGTCATTGTGTTTAAATAACAAGCTAGGCCATTGGAAAAGGAGAGATGAGATTTTGTGTACCTTTTCTGCACAGCTATATATAGATAAGCAAATGTTAGTTTAAGCATAGTTCTGACGATGGCGTGAGCCGAAATAGCAATCAACTATATTTGTTAAAAATAATTTTGTAGAACTAAAATACATTGCTATTTTTTCACCGTGTCAAAACAATTATGTTTAATTAAACAACACGTGATAAAGGATCATAACAGCAAAGAACTCTGTGATATCCTTATTATTCTTACTTTAAAACAAAAAAAAAACAACAGTGACCTGGATTTCTTATTGGCATCTTCAGGCATTCTATTAATAACATAGGCAGTAAGTAAACAATTAATATATGATATTTTGACGCATGTACTATTTTATCAAGAATATTTAGAAAAATCAAGTCTCAATTAAGTTCATTACCTCTATTAAGCGAGCAGTCTCAATTAAAATTTGAAATTAAAATCTCGACAATAACTTTCAGGAAAAATCGTTTTAATATTAGTATTGTTGTTTAATATAATATTAGTTTATAATAGTATTGAAGAATGTGTTTGAAGGCGACAAAATAAAAATAATCTTCATTTTTATGTGTGGCGATGAGTTGCTGTAAATTAAATGTTATCAGCTTCTTAACATTAATTATTCTTAGTATTGGATTTATTTTCATACAAAATATTGTATCATTATTTCATCATAGCTTCAGTAGTAAATTCAAGAAACCCACTGATTAATTTGTATTGCCGGATTCGGTATTAAAGTTTTAATGCTTCCCCACATTACTGATTTCAAAGATCGTTATGGACTATATATGTGACAAATAAGATCATTTCGTGGAAGAAAATAACAAAATGATGACGTCGATATTTTTCGTGATATTATGTTTAACTTTTTTGCGATAAATTATTCCAAGCTTCTACGCGTGAGACAGTTGAGTGTATAAAGCTAGCTTTACTTAGATTATAGGGATTATAAAAACACCGCGAGTTAATTCAGAGGTAGTGTTTATTTTGGCGTACGCAAAATGGATACCTATATATACATCAGATATGAAAATAGCGTGGTGTTTGAGACTAAAGTGAAACCGTTATTAAATTGCACGAAAAAAGTTAATGTTATACCCGTTACAGATTTAAATTCTGTTGGGCTGAATGAATATAAACTTATCAGTTTTTGACTATACATATTAAACCTACCACAAACGTTTTTATAAATGCATTTAGTGTTTTATTACTTATGTTTCATTTATTATTTCTAACGTTTTCTATAATTTAAAAAATGTTTTTCTTCGTCAATCGTATAAAGCAAATTACGAAGTTTATTTATGAAATTTCATCAAAAAGTTTTGCCATCTGTTATGCTTTCGCTGTTCCTCAATCACTGTCAATTTGAAATAAGGATTGTGAGGAAATGGACCTTAATGTGACCCTCTTTTTTTTAGCCTTTATCACATAAATTAAAAAGGGAAAAGCTTAGTAGTTTTTTATAAACATTAAATAATTAATTACAAAATACTTAGTTAAATCATATTTTTAAATATAAAAACTTTCGATTTTTTAAGTCTCAGAAGGTTGTGAATAATTTGTATGATACGCACATAATTATTTTTATTATGATTTTTTAAAAGTGTTATTTCAAAAAAAACGTTCAACGTTTAAAAGATGATGTACCATATATTGATATGTATTAAGTAATACGTCGTTATAAAAACTAAACGGTGAGAAATTTATATGCCCTGAAATTAAAATCGCCATTGAAAACAATGTCCCATTTCATCTGAAAGTATTTTTGAGCATTTAATTTTCAACCCGAATTAATTTTATCAAGTGAAATGGGGCCCACAGCTGCGAGGCGTGCACATTAAAATCAATTCTATGGGGAAGAAAACAAACGAAAACGCCAAATCCTCATATTTTTGCTAATTGTATCGTCTGTTTAATGTTGCTTAATTTCCTCCGATGTCAAAATTTTCCATTTCTCGGGGACCTATTTAACGCTCAGCGGTTTCTTCAATTATTACGATATGCTCGGAAACTTTTTGCCGCTTCATGTTATTCTTACGCATTCTCCTATATTACATCAGAGCTTACGTAGCAGGACAATTAATACAAGGAAGCTTGTTCGCTTCATAAAATGATATTGTCTAGTAATAACATTATTTTAAATAGAAACAATTATAGTTTTAAATAGAACTGTGTTATTAAAAGTTTTAAATTACGTTATTTCAAATCAAAATTTATGAAAAAAATATTTTAAATAATAAAAACACATTTTTTTAGAACTTATTTCCACAATATATTATTTGATCAGGACCGGTTTCGCTCATCGCGAGCATTATCAACTGATAGAATACAATTTACAAACAAGTCTATTTATACAAAACAAAAAATTAGTTTGAGTTAAAGGTAGCAGGTGTACAAAACCATGGGTTCAAGAACAAGGAAACAATTTACATAAAATCATACAATATTGACACAAATAAAGAAAATTAGTATAAAAATTAAATGTTCACAATCACTTATTAAGAATTACAAATTACAATTATGGTAAATCAATAATCCATTAGGAGCTCTGAACAATCAATAAGGAAGTAAGGAGTGGGAAATTTTAATGACAAAAATAACCCACACTCACTACTTAATGGATCGAAATAAATTAATACATGGGAATATTAATGATATTCAATTAAAGATGAATCGATGAGACGGGAAGATATGGTCAGTCAGGGGCGTTCCAATGCGTCGTCACCATTGTTATACTTATTAAATTAGATTAATAAATATATATTTTATATAAATATAATATATTTTTTTTTTCTGAAAAATGATATTGCCTCCTTTTACTTTATTTTTTTACAGAAAATATTGGAACGCCCCTGACTGACAATATCTTCCCATCTCATCGATACACCTTAAAAATATGAAAAAAAAGTTAAAAAAATACATTTGAAGCTTTTATAAACTGAATAATATGTGGCACATTTTTATGGCTTAAAAAATTCAAACCAAAAATAATATTATGAATTATATAATACAACTTATATAACGTTTAAAAAAGAATGCATTTGAAAAAATACTCTACTGTTATAACAACATTTTTTAATATCAAAATCGTTCATTATAACACATATTTTTATAGGGTTTAGAGTAGTGTAGTCCAATATTTTTTAATTTCAAAATAAAAAATAAGTCTCAATCTATTTTCGGGAAATTTTAATATTTTTTTTCTTTTATTTGGTATTTCGGTGATTAATTACTGTTTCTAGTTTTAAACATTTAATATATTTTCACGTGTCAAATTTGCTGTTAAAGCACACTTGTAGATTTAAAAAATTACAAAATTCCGGTTTTTCTTGGTTTCAAAATGTATTACAAACAAAAATCATCAATAAATGTAACAATTGAGGTTATCTTTCATAAGCAATATGATTTTCTCAATTTTAATTCAGTTGCTATTTACATAATTGTATAAAACATTCAAATTACATAATATTTTATAAAAAGGAATCACAATTCTTAAATCTCATGATAAGCACTATATTAATCTTTCACGGGCATTAATTATTGAATCAGTATCAATAATTGATAACGTTAAATGAAAAAGAAAGTTTTATTTACTCAAATATATTATCTTTTGACAATAAGCATATGAAAAGTGAGATAGTACAAATAATATAAAATTCCTATGGATAGTAAAACATTGCCTTTAATGACATCTTTTGATGCTATTTATTCTTATTCATTCTTCGAAGATCAAAATAAATGAATCCTTACAGAAGATCTTTGTTCATACGATTTGTAAGTTATTTGGTAGCGTGATTCATCGTGACTTAATCTTTTTAGACTTGACGAATTAGATGTAATTGTTTCATGTAATAAACAATTAAGAATGTTGAATGTCATAGTTTAACCCGTGAGCATGTAATCAAACTCTATACGAGGATATTTCTCCTTGCACTGACACGTGAGAAAATAAATCTTCTACGATCGTGTAATTTGCAGCCTCAACGGCCTACGGCGCCCGCAAAAAGCCAAATCATCTGCCTCTACGCTGTTCTAATTTCTTATCTACGGGCAAGCGTAGTACCTCAACAGAATTAAAACGACACAGCCTGACCCTTTGTGTCAAGGAAAGCATGATAATAATGTCTTTGAGAGGTACTATTTGATTACAGTGACGTGCAACAACACATAATTGAATTTTTTACCATTTTATGGTATTGATTAAATTTGAATTGTTAAAAATTTGTACGATTCCACATGTTTTGTCACTAACGATACGGGTTTCGCCTTTCAGCATCTTCGGGCATTTTATCAGAAGAATGCAATAGAACTGACATTGTATATGTGTGATAGAATACATGAAAATGCCAAAAGACGAAACCCGGGTCGTTAGTGACAATATAAATCGTACAAAGTTTTGTCAATTCAAATTTTATATTGAAATTCCTGTAAGCACCTTCAATCGTTATCGTAAATTAGTACTGATTAAGTTTTTTTTAATAAAAAAAGCTCCATTTAATAATTTATTTGCATGGAAGTTTACGGGAGCATAATAAAAAAGTTAATTAACAAACACTTTCTGGTATTTTCTAATTTATATAATTTACACAAAAGAATTCTAACAAACCTTAATGGATTCTTTTAGTGTCTTAACCAATATTTGAATAGGATGTCCTAATCAATCTTGTAAAATCGTTTTGCCACAGACCTCTCATTGTCTTTAATAGAGAAACAATATTTAAGAAAAAATTAAGAACGAAAAAAATCACGCTAGTAGTAAGTCATCAAGATGAGAAACCAGTCTTATAGTTTCACATTTTTATAAAAAAAAAATTTTTGTTTTGCTTTGCTCACTGCGAGCATTATTAACTGATATGACACAAATTATTATACAAACATGCCGATGTACATTGAGCTTAGCATATTTGATTGCAGCACAGCATTAGATTTATGATATGTTAGCCAGATAATCATATCAAATTAAATACAATAGTTTTCTACTATTACAGTATTGAAAAATTATTATATTCTTATTATAAAAAACATGTTTTATTCAATAAAACCATTGTACGCAACTGTTTATAGTTATACCCTAGAGCCAGTGGATGGAAAAATACCTTCCGCGTCGAAGATTTTCCTGCGCTAGACAAGTTTTTCAACATTCTCAATGAAATTTTCTAAACTCATTTGCCGAATCAACGCGTAACTTAGTTCTTATCATCTTTGATCTTGCACGATGAAACTAATACAAGTCCATAATAGACAGAGAAAAGTGTTATCAAGGAATTCTTGCGAAAAATACTTTCGTTCAAATTTAGTCATTTCATTTTATTGGCAAAATTTTGTTTTAATCATGCTTTTATTTACAACCAGGGAAAAATTTTAAGTTATTTATATCAGAAGATATTAAAACTGAAGCTATTAACACGTCATCCTTAGTAAACCTTTTTAATGATTCCGAAAATTTTGTATTGCCCTGTGGTGCGTGCGCAATTCGCTGCTACATAGAGACTTGAAAGACCCTACAATTCGAGAGGTTGTTGGTATGTTTCTCAAAAATTTCACAGCAATGTAGAAAAACATTATAATCTTACGTATAAATATAATTACAATGAGATAGTACCAAGAAATCGTTTAAGGCCGAGAGTGGTTCTGCATGACTACGCCTCACAGTTTTGTTGCTTTAACATTTATTCTCCTAATAAACAACCTGGGCATCTGAAAATGATTTTTCTATTTCATTTCTTTACTTATTATATATGCCTACATATGCGTGTGTGACTACAGTATGTGGGAAGATAAATATTAAAATAATGCGTGTGGTGTTGACGTGAACCGGATTCGCTGTGGATTGCTCAGCTCTGCAGCGACTTAAGTCTGTCAACAATGACACAGCAATTAAAAAAAATATATACACATAAGAGATAGAGGGGGTTTGAAGCGATCTGATACAGAGAGACTTTATAGATCTTAACTCTCCATCAATTTGATATCACAAAAAAACATACTAGACAACAACGTTTGACTTTGAAAAAGCTAACATTTGTCTTGTGTTAAATTTTGGCATAAACATTCGTTGTAGTGAACAAATGGAGAAGAAATCAAACTCATATTCTCATGAAAGTTTATTGAAATCTTAAAATTATTAAAAAATAATCAAAAATTTTGTCGTCTTGTATAAAACATATCAATGAACAACTTCGACGCATTTAAAATACAGTGTGAGGAGTGCAAGTCTAAAGCTTTTTTTAAATCTACCCTAGACCACATTTTAGTGATATTGTTTTACACGAAAAAAAGCCTGAATTAAGCGCTTATATGTTTATGTAGCTTTTACGTTTTACATGCACACTAAAGTTTAACAACCCTATTTCATAAATTTTGCTTCTATGAGCACATAAAATATTTAGCAGTCATATCGAAGCATTTCGGGCCAATATAAGTATATAAGGGGCTGTTCCGCTTGAAAAATAAGTGCCACCCCAAGTTAGAGTTCACAAGAGGTTTATTACCCATATTCATTATGTTGTCATATGCAGAATGTATATTTTATAGGACAAAAGCAGACGCTTACACGTTTTAAAAAGCGCTGGTCGACTTTTTATAAAATCATCACCTTAAAAAGAAGAGAAAAAAAATTTTGATCTCCACTCATATTCACCATATCTTCGCCTAAACAAAAAAAAGCATATAATTATGAAATATCTGTTCGTAATTCATTAATAAGATCCAAAAATATTTTGCTCTATAAAGTGGCTGGTAGTGCTATAAATTTTTTTTTTACTAAAACCATTTAATTTTATATTTTAAATAGAAGTGTAAATTTTTATATTAATCTTTAAAATCCGAGATTTTTCAACAAAACAAACATTGAATTACTAGTATTGTTTGTGCAATAAACTGTTAGGAATCAGTTTTTGTGAAACATTAAAACAATGAGCAATATTATGTTACCTTTTACATAAGACAACTCTACATTGAAAAATCAATAGAACCACTTAGCAAAGTTTTTGTCCATGCATAAATTATAACTTAGTAAGGTAGTAATAAAAAAAATCAATACAATTTACAATATTGACAGAGGGCGCTTAATGGAATGACACTATCAAATTTTAATCGTTCAAGCTATGTACAGTTCGACAAACTTTGTCATCTATAACTTTGTATTTCTTTATCGATCTTATCGAAAAATATAAATTTATCTTCAGGCATTAAGTCATAAAGATGACAGAAATGATAGATATACATCTAGCGATCTTTTACTAATAGGATTAGAAGCTTTTAGCCAAATGTCTCTTCATAGGCATTTAGTTCAGACACTGACATAATTATTATATAATACCTCTCACTAACTAGCAATTAAAAGCAAAATCTAGATCTTTTTCGTAGCTTAAAGATTAAAAAACAGTTTGATAATTTTTGTTACACATCAATAACTTGTTAAAATAGGAAAGAAAATTGAATTTGTCGTATATTTTCCTTCAAACTTCACAAAGTTTGAACGATTTATATTTACTTTGGCTATATTATAGAAATTTTTTATTGTTAGCTTATATATTGCTTATAAAAGTTTTAAGTGATTGATAATTTTAATTATAGTCAAATATTGAAAACATGTCTTGTTTAAGAGGTAACACATGAATCATAACATTGGAATACATGATATTGTTATGTCGTATCAAACTTGAATTGTTAAGATTTTATATATTGTCAATCACGACCCGGGTTTCGCCTTTGGCATCTTCAAGCATTTTATCACAGGTATGTAATAGAAATGGCGCGTGAATAACGAAACATTGGAATTGTTACAACTGATAGTGGTCATTAATGTAGCATCCGTGTGATAGAAAGAAGATGCCAAAAGAAGAAACCCGGAGCGTTCGTGACAAAACATGTGGAATCGTACAAAGTTATAAAAAATCTAATTTGATATTGAAATTTCATCAAGCACCTTCAGTCAATATCATAAAAACATGTGGAAAAATACAAAGCTTCGAAATATTCAATAATACTTGAATATGCAAATACTAAAAAATGTTTTTCAAAAATAGCTACAACAAACATTTTTTATATTTTGTGTGTTTACGTTTTGATATTTTCAAGAACACCATAAACCCTACCTACCACGCATTAAATGTTCATGACCTTTTATTTTGGCTACGCGTATCGAGTTGAATATACAATTTCATTTTATGACAGTTAATTTTAGCTTTGAATGAATAAATAAAATTTATTGGGAGATAACACAAAATTATGTTGGTTTATTTATCGATATCGAATGCTGTTTTTAAAAATGGAATGTATTTGTCCTTTTAAAGGACTGTTTTTCAAGATAAGAAGACCAGATGAATGATAGAAGGAAACCCAATAGATTTTATAATTTTGATAAGAAAAATAAAATACCTCAAGCAACGTATTGTATACATGATTGAATTTTCCAAACCATCCAAGTATCTGATCTCTGATAATAATTCTGTGTATTTTAGTTACAAATTATAAGTCATTTACATGGATGTGACATACACATTTGGCAGAACTGTAACAGAACTTTGGATGAAAACAAAGGTCTGTAAGTTCGTTAACAAAACACGACTCTTACCAAAAACAGTTTACTTTTGTAAGGTTTTTCCAGCGGTTTCAAAGATCAACCAACTAACCCATAAAATTGTTTAATGAGATATTCTTCAAAATTGTATTATATATTCGAAATATTAATCAGAGTCGATTGTTTTTTACGTGTCCGACTACTATATCACAGCTCTGATAAAAAAAATTGATAACAGATAACAGGAATTTCAAAGGAAGTCAAAATATCTTCGAATCATACTAATCAACTATGTTATTCAACCGACTTTAACGGTTTACCTCGAATACCAATAATATGGAAAAACAACATCAATAAAGTACATTAACCGATTTATCTAACCAATTCTTCAATTAGTAACGCACTACATCCTTGGGGTGGCCTTTGAATTTAGCCCTCTGTCGAATATTAATCGTATCGTTTAGTTGTTGTCTTAACGTTTTAATTAAATTAATTACCACAGACATATATTCAATTTAACGCTAAATCAATCCAGAAATTTATCGAACATACGGATATATACGCATAGTTTATTGAACTCGAGGAAAACTTAATTTTTGAAGGAGGCAGACTATTAATATAATATTTAATGCGTACAAATAATGAATTTACGTAAATTATTTTTAAGACAAAAATGTACTTTTTTAATTAAAAGAGTTTATCATAATAAAAACACATTTTTGTACTAATTTCCACAGTTTTTTTTATGATTAGGATTGGTTTCGCAGTTGATAATGCTCGCGATTATGCCATTCCATCAAGACGTGACAGTATGCACCTTAACAGTGAATTGACATGTACTTAGTAGAACTACATTATGATACGATAAAAATAGCAATGCATTTTTGTTCTAAAAAAATCATAAAGCTTATATAAAGTTAATATATGTGGTAATCGTATGGTTAGTTCTGACGTGGGCGTAAGCCGAAATAGCTATCAACTTTTTGTCTTATAATTCTTATTGAACAAAAATACATTGCTTTTTATTCATCATATAGTAAAAACACGTTTTTCTTCAAAAGTACTTAAAATGTTTTTATTTTGTAAAATGTCTTGCGTATCCATCATCAAGAAGTGACTGTTTAACACATTTTAAGTAATGCAAAAATAAATAGTTTTAGTATAAGAAATGTTGAAAATATACGATTGATATGTAAATAAAAATTGAGGATTTAAAGAAACAATTTTAAATTTTACGTGATTGTTTTATGTTTTTTTAGTTTTACGTAACTTAATTATCGTTAGTACGTTTTGACAGTTGATTTTTGATCTATCTACTCGACACGTTGCCAAACAGCAAAATCATAAGTTTTAAGAATCCAAAGTCTATATAACAACTGATGAAATCATAATCAGTTGACAATGCTCGCGATGAACGAAACCAGTCCTGATTATAAAACATATTGTGGAAATAAGTATAAAAATAATTTCATATTATTGAAAATGTATTCTTGATTTGTATATATTTATAACCTTCTTATTCCAAAATTTTCTGGTGAGTCGAATTCAATATTTTAAACTCTAAAAATTGTCAGAAAGATATCTAAGTTCTAAAATTGATACGTCACAAAAAAATTTAGGCCAGATATCATTAAGCCGAAAAAGGAGTGGATAAAATCTTTTATGTTATACAAGTCACTGAACAATACCACCAATTAATTAAAACATTAATCATTTCGAAAAGAGGTCTGACTAAAATATCCTTCTACGTGTCTAATCAAACGATTTAGATCTACGATAAAAAAAAAAAAATCCTTTTCAAAAATAATAAAAAAAAAAAATCTAATTACGGACTTTTATGGCAATTTTTATGACGGATGTGTTCTTTGAGGATTAATATTTATTTATGTTTTATTATTGAAGCCATAAGTTGAATCATAGTATTTTAATAAGTTAAAAAGAAACAGCTGCTAGTAATTTTGTAATATGTGCCAACAAATTATTGTAACAAATTGTTGTTATTTTTTAACATATTAACACAAATCTGAATGCTTGTATAACAAAGTTAAGCGCACACATTGTCTCACAATAATAAAATATTTTTTTGAGTAATAAAATCAATTTTTCAGTAATTTTTCCGCAATATATGTACGATCAGGACTGACTTTGTCCATCGCAAGATAGATGTCTTTAACACCTATCTATCTTTATAAACTTTTGAACTTCAATTAGATTTATATTGTATGACTACTTGTAAGCTATTTTCTCAGTGTTTTAACCTTTTGGTTTTGTGTACCTGTTAATTTTCATCTCAAAATTTTCCATACAAAGCCTTGTTTTAAGAACTCCTGTATCATTTAATAATGTTTGTAATGATATATATATTCATATATATATATTTATAAATAGTTGAGAGAGTACTAAAAAGTGTGTTTTTATGCATAAAAAAATAATGCCTTTTCACTTAGTGACAAATCACTTCATGACAGTTAACACTTGTGAACAAAAGTGATTAATGCAATTGTCTTAGTCTAAAATAATACCACTGCAAATTAAAGTTTTTTGAGTAAATCACTGTTATATAGTATTTAACAATTATAATACAATTAATAAAAAAAATATTACAGTTATGTTATGAATAATTTTATCGATGTTTTCATCCATTATACTTTGAGAAGTTTATTTAAAACCAATTTATTAATAATATTAAAATAAAAAAAAAACTGAATCAGGAGGAAGTTTTCCTAATACTTTTGATGGACAAGAATGTTAAACTCTGTTCATCAAATAATTTATTTTATTTGAACGAATATTTAAGTTTGAAAAGGTAAATAAGTTTTGTCTGTTTAATATTTAAAGCTTTAAAGCTACACCATATCATGTCGCGCACACACTGTGCAAATCGAAGTTATGCCTTTCAAGAAAGCAAGGTTTCAAAATCAATAACGCATTACGTTGCACCTGCTTCCGTAAATGGCGAAATAAAATTTTGCAAATCACATTTCCTGTTTGTAAGTTTGTCAGCATCGTGCTTTCGAAGATTGATTTCCAAGAAAAATCGCAAGGAAAGGTATATTTTTACTTTAAAGTACTATTTATAACATAATGATCAAATCTGACGAGAACTGTTCCAACCCCGAAAAATGAGTGATGAATTATTGATAATTGTATAATAATATTCATTCAATCATAAAATTATATACTCCAAATAATTAACTTCAGAAGTACACATAACCTAAAAGAGTGATATCCTTATTAATTTGCGATACTGAATCCCACGTTTTGATAAATTTTTGGACACTTTTTTAATTCGTTATAATATATATTCGTTTTTTAATTCTTATTTTAAATTCGTTTTATATCTCATTATTTCACTGAAACAATGATAAATAACATATTTTTTCACGGTTTAGATAAATGCCAAATTAATTAATAATCTTGTCACGTATGTAGCACTATCACAATGAAACTTTGCATGTACCTTTTTTATATCATTCGCAACACGTTTGCACTTACAAATAACAACATTCTAGATCCACTCATAATTACTTACTGAGTGTGTTTATAGTAATAAACTATAACAGATTTAAGAATAAGAAAAATGAGCTAATACTCCTCGTTACTTGATATTGTACTAGGCGAGCATGTTTGGTTAGCGGGTAGAATGTGTTACAAGTCTTAGTCGAAGAGCGAGATATAAAAATTCAAGGCGTGTTCCCCGAGTCAATTTACTAAGAGGTCACAGGTATACCAACAACGTATTAGGAGCGTAGAATAAGATGTTCGAAAAATATCGTAGTAAATAACATGCTTGACTAACAAACAAACAGATTTTTTTATGAAAACTATCGGTTGAGAGGGCTTTATTATTCAATGTTGTTTATTTCCGTATTTTTGTGTACAAACGCCTCGGGCTTTTTTTTCATACAGCATCTTTGTACGTTTTAGAACATTCATTCAACAAACGACAGCTAGGATATAACTTATATCTTTTATATAAAAGCTGGATTCATTTTCAACTTATAATAATTTAAAAAATACAACTTTAGGAGAATAGTTCCTAACATTGTGTATATATTATTTTAATAATGGGCTTTCTACCAAAAAGCACCTTATTTGAATTGTTGAAACTTAATCTTAAGGTAGCAACGTGTTCAGCAATTTTAATGTTAAAATAATGTTAATTTAATATTTAATTTTAATTCAAAACTTATTTGAGGCAATTAAGTGTCATGATTATTAAATCAATATTATTGAAAGTTGTTTATTTGGATCGTAGTTGTAGGGTTTGTATTTTTCCTTTGTTATTGTCTGCTTTGGTATATTATATTTACCGATATTAACTGTTTATTATACGTCAGTTCTGTTCCATCCGTGTGATAGAATACCTGACGATTCCGAAAGGAAAATCCCGATTTATTAGTGACAAAGCATGTGGAATCGTGCTAAGTTTCAATCACATATTTAGTACGATATTAAAATTAGATGACACACCTTTAGTCTATATCATTAAAATCAACGAGTTACAATTGAAACCTACATCACTTTTCTATTGAAAAACGATGTGACATTCAATTTTTTTCAATCGAAAGTTAAATCTATTAATTTATGGTGTTATTTTACATTATCCGACTGACTTTATTTTAGGAAGTCTCACTTTAAATAGTTAAACAATTCGAAGAGAAATGTATCTCGCCACATATTTCTTTCGACTCATACGATACCAAAATGAAAATTCACCACCCTTGATAATATCAAATCGTATGCTTCAAATATTATTTTTTAAATAATTTAAAAAAATCGTCGACGTGAATAGTCTGTTCTTCCAAAATGTAGAACCTGTCTACCATTGGGGATGCCAATGGTAAGAGCATTAAAAAAATCAATAGTATATTGCTTTGGATGTCAACATATTCTATGTTTATAAGAGTGAGTCAGGCGAATACTATTTTTTAATGTATTACAGTAGATTTTACTTCATTTTGCTTGGTTGGATTCCTTATCTTGTTATTTTCTATATGAAATTTTAAAATATTTTGACATTACAAAAGCAATAACGTGATAATTTGTAGTTTTTTGTAACGTGTATATACCAAATAAATTAATAAATTTAAACAACATTTAATAATAATCTTCAATCTAAATTATTTTTTTTCTTTCAGTTCACAGATGAGTTTGTCCATTATTTATGTTTCATCATTAATATCAAGACATCAATAATATAATTATATTTTCTTACAACATGACTTATACAACATAGTTACTTTCCATGTTTGAAATGTTGTAGGCAATGATTCTTGGATGCTTAAGTATGAATAATAAATGCTTTAAGTGTGGCGTGCTGTGGAATACAACCTTTCCCGTCAATGATTTGTACTTTAAAGGTACTTACAAGCATGAAAGCAATTATTTTTCACTGACTATAGTGCTGGTAGATGCTTTCATGCATATTTCTGATAAGCAAAATGCAACGCAAAGTTTTGATACTGTCTTATATCGAATCCAAGGAGCTTAGTGCACTTATGTTACATGAAATAAAATATTCCATAAAACGTATAACTTAATTAAAAACCAATTCAATTGATTAAAAAACAAATCAAAACAGTTTCAAATACAGTTTTTTTTAAATCAAAATTTGTTGTATTTGAACTATTGAAACTTTGTACAATACCACATATTTTGTCACTAACGATGCTAACCATTTATTTTGTTTCAGTTCAGTTGCATCCGTATGATAGAATACCTGAAGATGTCGAAAGGTGAAACCTGTGTTGTTAGTGACAAAACATATGCTGTCGTTCAAAGTTTCAACAATTCAAATTTGATATTTAAATTCCAAATTTCTTGATTTTTTTATCCATGATTTATTTAAAAATCAAAACATTTTTATTTGAAAATGGTATATATTTACTTAAAAGATATTCTTCTTTATCCTAAATATTTTATTATAAAAAGAAAACTAATGTCAGTTTGTTTGTTCGTTCCGTATGCGTTCCTATACCGTTAATCCGTTTGAAATCAAACTTTGGTAGGTTATTTTCTACAAACCCGCAAAGGTTACTGAATCAACACGACTATTAGATCAGATCCGGTTTCCCTTATTGCGAGCGCTATCAACTGATATTCTTTACTATGGATATGCTTTTCATAAAGACAGCTTTATGTGGCCTGCTCATGAGTCGAAAAGTTTTACCATTACGCAGCAAAATAGAAATTTTTAAAAATATTGTGTATACAAAATCACTTCGATGAACAGAATTAAAAGACGAACATTTTCTTACTTTGAATGGCATTGCAACGCATGCCAGGTTCTTACTGGTAAATAATAAATAATATAGTACAAATATAATTGTAACAAATATATGAATCGCAAATTTTTTTTATGTGCTATATTAAAATAAATATTTAAAATTTAATATCTTCAAATGTACGAAAGCACTAAATGTTTATTATTACTTAAGGTGTGTTCGAAATGTTTAGCAACACTGGTAGTAAAATATAACGTTTCAACAATGAAAAATCGTTCATTAGCGAAAATCATTATTCATAAAATCGAATGTATCTGGGCCATTAAAATTTCTCTTTGTGTTCAATTAGACGAAATGGGTTTATTGAACTATCAAAATGGCTTTGGATCAGAAGGAAAACATGTCTGCATTAAACTGGAAAATTAATATTCAAAACCTTACATTTGATCCAGTTGAAAATGTATAAATTTCTGACTTTTAATTATAATCGTTTATTTTTTTCATTTGTATTAATATTCTTTTGTTATCCAGTGTCATTCTAAATATAAATTCAATTGAAATAAACTTAGAAGAACTTCGCAACAATACGGATTACATAAAGAAGGGTCTTGAACTGCAAATTATATTATATTAGTTGTCACTTCTTGATGACAAGGCATGCTATTTCGAATAATAAAAACACATTTTTTTTTTTATTTCCACAATATATTTTATTATCATCAACGATTTCTCTCATCGCAAGCTTCATCATCATTCATCAGTTAATAATACTTGCGATGAGCAAAACTGGCCCTGATTATAAAACATATTGTGTAAATAAGAAATATACTAAACAACTTGTTTTGATTATTTACAACCAATGGTTATTCACAACTATTTTGGCTTATGTCAACATCAGTACTATGGTTAAACTTAAATTTATTTACTCTTAAAAATGGAATATGTAATACATCGTCTTACTCATTTTCGCATTATATATGTATTAAATTAAATAGGTAAATATGCTTCGAGTTGTTCAACGAAAATAAACAAACCCAAATGGTGATATTTAAAAATCTTTAATGTAACGTATTATGTTTAAATGACAAATTTTATTTCCGTAAATGCCTTGATATGACTTAAGTAGCGTCAATAATGTAAAATTGTTAGGACATAAGAATATTACCTTTTACCTCAATTTACATAACATAGTTATAGATTTGAGTCCAATATGCTTCCTTAATTAACCTTTTGTTTGCTGAGTTCCGTTAGCAATATAATGGAACACTTCAAAACCTAATTCAATATAGCTGGTGTTATAAGTAAACCAATGGAGATTTTTGGAATAAGCCGAACTTTATTAAATATTTTCTATCAATGCTTTACAATATACTGTCATAACAGACGCTAGCAGTCAGCGGGGTTTTTTTTTTTTGGGATATCAAATTCATGGAGCGTTAAGATCTATGACGCGTCAGCATCAGAGCTCTTCAGGTCTCCTCCGTCTCTCATATATAGATTTAACTGGTTGTAATGGTTGTGTCATTGTTGACAACATTAGGTCGCAGCTGAGCCTTGGAACCCACAATGAGTGCAGCTCATGCGGACACCATACGCATTACATTCATTCATGCATACGCGTGCACACAGCCACACGCATGCATATACAATACGTAAGGAAATAAAATTAGAAAGTCATTTTCAGATGCCGAGGTTGTCCATGTTGGGATTAAGATCTGTAACAACAAACCTATGGCGGGTCATCGAGCAGAACCGCTCTCGGCCTTAGACGATTACTCGGTACTGTCTCATCATAATTATGTAGATACGAAACTGTAGGGTTATAATGTTTGCCTATATCGCTGTGAAAGTTTCGAGACATTTCACGAACGAACTCTCGAATTGTAGGCATTTTCAAGTCTCTATGTAACAGCGAATTGCGAACGTACCACGGGGCATTACAAATTTGTCGCAATGATTTATTTTGAACAATTTGAAGTGTCTTCAGATGCTTCTGGTGAGCATAAGCCCACACTGGAGTAGCGTACACCATAATTGGTCGAGTTATAGCTGTATAGAGGAGCAGCTTGCTTTTGAGAGTAAGCTTGCTCTTCAAATTGAGCATAAAGTTTAGTTTAGCTTTTACACCATAAGCTTGACGTTTTTTAATCGCGGTGTGCTCATAGAATTTTAGCCTATTGTCTAGAGTGAGTCCTAGATACTTGACAGTATTGGACCACTTGATTTCTGTATTTTGCATACGAATGCAATCGAAATTGGGTTTTCTAATGAAACCCTTTGAAAACATAACTGCAGCGCTTTTTTCGGTATTGATTTTAATTCGCCAGTTTTCACACCAGTCCGCTATGGTATTAGCCAATAGCTGGACTTGTGTGATAGCACTTTGCCGATTACGAGATTTTGATAAAATAGCAGTATCATCGGCGTACTGAGCTATAACTGCTTCGCTTTCCCTACCGCAAGGAATGTCATGCGTGAATATATTATACAGTATGGGTCCCAGGACGGAGCCTTGCGGGACACCAGCCTGGATCGGTCTGAAGGAGGATTGAATTACACCCATTTTGACTTTGAAATGTCTATCCGTCACGAACGAGTTGAGAATCTTTACAAGTGGTAATCTTATGCCAGCCTTCGACATTTTGAATACGAGCCCTTCGGTCCATACCCTGTCGAAGGCTTTAGCAATATCTAAAAAGAGGCCCGCCGTGACCTCTTTATGAATGAATCCACTTGCGATCAACTCTACTACCCGAAGAAGTTGGTGGTTTGTCGAGTGATTCGCGCGGAAACCATGCTGTGTATCTGGGATTATCTTTTTCTCTTCCACCACTTCTTGCAGTCTAGCTTTAATCACACGCTCTAGAATTTTGCTCATTGCGGGTAGCAAGCTTATTGGTCGATGATTTATCGGAAGAGTGTGATCTTTCCCAGGCTTTGGAATTAGAATAATATCCGCTTCCTTCCAACGTGATGGAAAATATAGTAATCTTAAGCACTCGTTGATAATAGTGACTAACGAGCTAATACCTTTAAGCGGTAGATGTTTTAGAGCCTTATTACCGATTCTGTCATTTCCCAGAGCTTTTCTGTCAGAAAGCGCTTTGATCAGTCCTTCCACCTCGGCAAATGTAGAAGGACAAATAGGTTGACAGTCTTCAGTTAAGGGTTGTTCTAGGATTAGCTTAGCGGTTGCTTCTATATCTATATACTATTTTTCACACATACTATAACACGCTATTTTTCAAGCGTGAATTACTTGTGTCAATTGAATTGGGTGTAAATTGTTTCTGGAGGCTATCCGCAAACTCTTCTACCTTTTCACTGATGGTGAATACGGGACCCTTTGCTCCGTGAAGTGGCATCAAGGGGTATTTTTCTGCGCGGAGAACTTTGGAGAGAGCCCAGTACGGGTCGCTTCCTTTGACGAGTTCATTTAAGTAGTCGTCGGTAGTTTTTTCGCGATAAGCCTTCATGGCTCGTCGGATTTCTGCTGACAATCGGTTGACGCGTTGTCTTACTAAGGGGTTGCAGAACTTTTTCCATTCCTTTCTCGCGCTCCGTCTATCATTTATAAGCTGTCTAATATCTGCTGGAAGCGCTTTACTGTGCGGTGAATTTTTTACCGTTTTACTGGCATATGCAGCAGCTAAATTGATATTTGTTGTGAGGCTATGAATCTCAAGATCAATGCTTTGAATATCCGTTAAGTCACTGTGCGGGATAAGCATGTCGTCAACAAAATTCTCGAATTCCTTCCATTGGTTTTATTACGCGTCTGATTAAAATTATTACAACTGTGTCAGCGGGTTAACCTCTAAGACTAAATGTATTTGAACAATTAAAAAATAGCAAAATAAAAATAGATTAAAAATAATCTTTTAAAAAATAATTATTATATAAAAATTAACATTTTCGAAAGGGACGCAGTTTGTATTTAAAACACTACAATCGTATTCTGATAAAAGTATTAACATTACAGCAACAAATTCTACCCAAAAGAATTATAAAAATATTCCTAGAATTGCGGCAAAGTAAAAAAATAGAAAGTCATATTTTGAAGCTAAATATTGGATTTATTTTGGAAAACAAATCCACCGCATTTTTACAATACAAACAATTATTACAATGCGTAAAAACGTCTACGTGGCGTTTTTACGCATTATGTTTTATAAAAATAGCTCCGCAGCACGGTGATAAAATTGTATACGACGCTATCATAACCACGGTCCATATCCGCTACGGCGCAATTCTATTTTTCTACAAGGAATTTTCACAACGACTTATTTTATTTAGGGGAAATTCAATTGAATATTCATAGTGCAAACTTTTATCATAGGAAGCGTTTTGGAAATGTTAATAAGTGATATTTTCATACAACAATTGTATAATATAATTTACGCAATATTATAAAAATAAACGCCGTTTCAAAGATTATCGATCGATTTTGGTTTGATATATTATTATGGAGTCGTTAAAGTAAAAACAAAATTCACATACTTTAATTCAAAATATTTTCAGCCATGTTAATTGAATAGACAACTAGATATTAATTTAAAATAGAAAATCGTATTGGATATCAAAAGGAATTATAAAAACATAAATATTCTTTTGGTTAAATCGACATTTACTTATTAGAGAATCATCGAATAACATCGAAAGAAGACTGATAAATTAGAAAATTTGCTTTGTTCGTTACATGGGTATGGGGGAAATCACGATAATTTTAATTTCAAAGCGGGAAACCACAGGTCATATTATAATAAGAAGATATATATATTGAACTAAGAAATTTATAAAAAAAATTCTTAATGTAAATTATATATTTACACTGTGAAATACTGTAATGTATTTTAGTTCTACGAAAATTATAAGGTACATATTTGATAGCTATTTCAGTCTTCGCCCTCGTCAACAGCTCTGATGCTATTTTTTCACCATTTTATAATGACGGTCTACATGTGAATGTCAATACAATTAATACAAGACAGGTTATTACAAGTGTTTATAAAAAAAGAACAGCTTGAATTTTAATTATAAAAATATCTAATCTTTCAACAAAAATACATTCTTTTATATAAATATTATTCGGATATTAAGACAAAGATGAAACTGAATGATATTCAACGATTTTACATCTTAAGCTTCTTTGTAATAGAAATTCCTATTCATCTTATCTATGTAAATCTTGAAAGGCGAAACGAGTGTCATATCCTTCTACGCCACTTCGCTGGAAATATTTCAACACGCGTATATTTAAGAAGATTCAAAAAATGGCGCTACATTATACAGACAGCGGATAAATGAAAAGTAATTTTCTAAATGGTAAGCCTTTTTTAAAAACACAATCTCTGTCAATCTCATTATAATTAGTTGCAAATCGATACTATACTAAACAGAAAAAAAATTGAGACCGTGAAATATGTTTGTTATTTTAGAGACTCTTGTTTAAGTCCCATATTTTTTATTATTTGAGTATTTAAAATATCGCGGTGAAAAAAATAGCAATGTAGAATGACGGCTTTGGAACAGCTGGAAAGCAATAGACATCAATTATCACAAAGGATTCGTAACAAACAAACTAACATAATAGTATCGCCACTAGTCCAACCCTAGTACAAAGAAGTGGTGTGATTTGCTTCCGTAATGACCACTCCCGTCCCACATGTAAACTTATTGTCATAGCCACCTATTGTTTCATTTAGAATTTTTGAAAATTTAGTGTCATTGTGTGAAAGTAACAAGCTATGCCGTTGGAACAGGAGAGAAGATGTGTTGTGTGCCTTTTCTGCACAGCTATATATAGATAAGCGAATGTTAGTTTAAGCATAGTTCTGACGATGGCGTGAGCCGAAATAGCTATCAACTATATTTTTTTTAAATAATGTTGTAGAACCAAAATACATTGCTATTTTTTTCACCGTGTTATAATGGAGTTCTACCAAGTGAATGCCAATTCAATCAATATATTTAAAATATCTTTGGCTTGTAAAAATATCCGAGCTTATTTTAAAATGAAGTCAATGTACTAAAGTTTATTCCATTGTAACACATTTTGCATAATTATCACAAAAAAAGCACTATTATTTAATACTACTGCCACGTTGATTAATGTTAGACTTTGAAGGTGTTCGCTGTAACTTTTCGGAGGAGCAGCATTATATAACTATAAAATACAATAAAACGGTGAAAAAATACCGATATATTTTAGTATTAGAAATTTTCAATGTATTATACATAAAAGATAGCTATTTCAGATTACTAACCCTCATCGGAAGAATAGTTATAAAATTAATGATAAATTTTGTATAACTCAAATTCACTGTTACTTTTTCACCGTTGAGTAGTCTACCAAGTAATTGCGAATTTAATTAATAAATAATTTATTAATATATTTCAATATTGACTTATTGTATAACATTGACTATCATAGACTTTTTTTGAGTATATTCGGTGTACAAAAAAGCTTTTAAAATAAATGTCTTGCAATAACAAATTGTAAGTCAGTCACATTTGTTTTCTAATGTTTATAGTTATAAATAATCAAAAGATTACGTTGATCGTACGGGGAGTAGTGAAAGCTGTTGGTAATTAATTTATCATGTCCTTCGACCCATTCTTTTATCCATAATTTCATCGTGAAAGAAAGTTTGAAAAATTGAGCCACAAGCAGTTCTCGCAAAAATAAAAAGTTTTTCAGAAAACTCCATTAAAAGATCATGCGCTCCACCTTGGGAAATAAATATTTTGAATATAATCAAAAGAACATAATGTATGTTAGATAATTTCAAATTGCTATAATCGAGCTGAACCATACAACTCTGATGAAAATTATTAACAACATAATACACGAAAATTAACGTATAAACAAAATCATCTCGCCAGCATATTTTCCTGTTTCACAGCCTACGACATACACTTACATACAAATATTTTTACGTCGATAACGTTATTTACAAATATATTGAGATAGATATCAAAGTTGTTCTCATTTTTTCCCATTGTAATAATTAGGTATGCAAATTCGGCCCCAATAAAATCGCCCACATAGCATTAACTAGCTCATTAAAATAACTTAGTACGAGACTGTTTACGATTTTCCAATAGTACTCGCATTAAATGTTTCTAGTTAATATACCAAGTATATTTACATAATTCGCCATAGCAATTTAATTAGTTATCGATATATTGATCCAATACTCAAGTAACTACATAAATTAACTATTTAAAAGTATCTATAACAATATTTTTACTGTTATATATATATAATGCACACATTAACCCAGAGGAACTCGGATCTTACGTCATTCGATTTATATAAATACTTTAATCGGTCATAACTCTGTGACTGTTTTTTTATAATTTTATCGTCTATTACTCTTACAACGTGCAGTAATGATGCACTTGTTTATTTATGGTTAGCAGTCCCGGCAATTCTAAAATAAAGCCTTTTAAATAATGTAATGTTTCTGGCTTATCCCAAACACTCAATGACTACAAAAATACAGTGATATGGAAAACAATCGAAAATTCAAGTTACAGTGTCTGCTGATACGTAATGACATTGGTTTTATAAGAATATTAACATCTTGAAATGATTGTTTTAATAATAGACAGAAATTTCAAAACAAATGGCGATAAAACTAGAAGTAATGATAAAAAATATATTATCATATTTATATCACGATACATAAATAATTTTACCAATTTTTAACAAATATTTCCCAATAAAGAAAAAAATAATAATGATTTTGAAAATCTTGGAATTTTATTAATGTACAATTTATTCGTATTTTGGGATAATTCGTGTTGATCGAAAAAAACATGATTTTTGAAAGGGAAAGATGTCATCGCGCCTTATCTATCTATGGATATAAAAATGTATGTGTGTCTGTTTGTCCTTTATGTACTACTATACCATTCATCCGATCGGTATGAAACTCAACGAATTTCTTGAATACATTTTGGCAAAGATTTTCAAATACCATTTGTTTCATTTCCAATGCCGCAATTATATTTATAAATAAATGCCAATTCAAATAATTAGAAAACAACAATTAGCATTTTGTTACTATATCATATTTTCATGGTCAGAATTTTTTTCTCTCATCAAAAGTATAACCAAATAATAAAAACAAAGGAAAAATAAGACTATTTGCACAAAATCTTCTGTTAAAAATCATTAGGTAAACAAATGCTAAAGAACTGAGAAAATAATTGCAAATATACGTAAATGAAGTAAAGACCGCTTACTAACAATTTGTAGTAAAACAAATCAAATTTTAGTACATTAAAAGATCGGAAATAATTATAAAAATAATTATTTGAAAGAAAAATGAGTCTTAAATGTTTACAATCTAATAGTCTTGCGCCGAAATATTTTAGGAAACATATGGTTTCAAATGATTAAAAATTCCAATAGACGAATTAAACAATGTGAAGAAATTGTCAGCTAGGGACGTTTACGTAACTTCTTTAAGACAAATAAAAAAAAGTTTGTACTTTTTATTTATTTCAAACATTTAAACATTTTATTTTATTATTTCACGTAACTGTCAATATCTTTAAAATAAATGCTGATTATAAAACCGTTGCATTTTTTGCATTATTCATCGTACAATAATAATATTCAGAGCAAATTTGCAACATTTTCGTCTGATAAATGATTATATGTAGGTAACTCATCGCCCGTTAAGATACTATCAAAATATGCCCGTTGAAAAATGAGGAGAATTTTATCAGCTCCCTATAGTAATGAACAAGAATAGACGATAGATGACGACACTTACTGTTATCTGAAAAAACAAAAGACATAAGCGAGAATAAATCTGTTGTCATTCAGTTCACTTGCTTCAATATGACTGTTTGATAAAATAAAAAGAGATTAGAACAAAGTTCTGATAAAAATACAATGTACAATATTTTTTTTTAAGTTATTGTAAATAAATAAGTAAATGTAAGTTTACTAGCTTAAAAATTATCACTTGTTTTTAAACATTAACAAGGTACTTCCAAAATAACACATCATTTCTTAATTTCGACGTATAAAGATTATTAACCTTTTGTCCACTTCAAAGAAAGTAGAGATCAAGCCATGTATGCGGCAGTTTTTTTACGGATTTGATGATCGCGTTTTTAACTGTAAATGTAGATCGCAATATTTTTTCAAATAAAAAAAAAATGTTGATTAGGACCTTTTTTCCAATAGTGAAATACAATATGTTTCTTATATTTTCTGTTTAATTTTACAATACTCATTCATACGAGAGCCACGTAACGTTTCAATTTTGTAAAATATCGCCAGACGTCATAGACTATAAATTTTAGTGGAAACGTTGCACACGAATATCATCCTTATCGATCTACTGATAAATTATTCTTAACATTTAGGTTCAAAATTTTCAACGACAAAATAATATATGTAATAAAATACTTTGTAAATAAGTAGCGCATGGTTTTAACGGAAAACGTGATAAAACAATAGCGGGTGTCTTACATTGGCGACCAATTGTTAACGCCACAGATGCATGCTTTGAAGGCTCCACAAATATTTAATTTTTAAACGTTTTTGAGAAAATCCAATACATATGATTGATAATATATATATTTATTGTAATATATTCAACCTTGCAGATTAAATAAGGCTGTTTTATGAGGTTGAAACTCCGCGCAATGCCTAAAACCGCTATGGGCGTCACACGCGCCAAGGGCATGTCAGCTTAGACGCGTATATATGACATACGCGTACAAAGAGTTAACTTAACTATTTGGGTTTATATGGTTTATAAGGACAACATAGTGACATTTTAATACGGCAATAAATCAAAAGATAAATTTTGTATCTTTTTTTAAACAGTTTACAAAGCTAATGACTTTAAAGGTTTTAATGGTCACGTTTTGATTTAAAAGCTTTTAAGCACTATTTCAACAATTGTATATTATCAAAAGTGATTGAGCTCATCACAAGCATAATCAATTGATACAAAACAAATTAAGGGTTATTGATACAACGTTAATATTGGAAGGTAAAAATAAGTTTTAATAGTAATAGTAAAATTTTAATTTAGTTTTATCGTAGCCCTAACTATGGCGGAAACCGAAAAAGATTTCAAAAACAATGCTCTAAATGCTTTGATATTTTAACATCAAAATATTGTTTTTTATCTATCAAATCACAATTTACCTAAGTTTTATCACTAATAACCGACATATATATTCCATACGTTTAAACGGACGGATGAATTCCAACTTAAATTTACTTTCAATGAATAGTTTGTATCGTTTTAAATAACATCAATATATTAAAATTAAGAAATAAGAAAGTCATTTGACAATAAATAAAATTGATTATCATACAAATTTAACATAAATGACGTCTTAACCAAATTCAAGAAATATATTCGCATAAATTTCCAGGAGACCTGTCGGCGTTTTTGTTAAATGTCGTCATATAAGATTATCATTAAAGGAAAACAAAAAAAACAAAAAACAGTGGAAAAAAACTTACAGCTTATAAGCCATGATTTTTAGTTGCAAAGATAAATGTCAATCGAAGTGTTGGTGTGAAAATTGAATTTTATTTTTTGTGACTATTAGTGAATAATACAGAATTTATATAAAAACAATACAATTTTTGTTCCATAATCTACTATAATACAATATGTAAAATTGATAATTTTGTTCATACAATGCGTAAGTCAATTTAGACACAAACTCGCCTCTTTGATGAGTAAACTTAGTCTCATTTTATACAAGCTACGTTGTTGTTTAGTTGTAATGTCAAATAATCAATCATTGTGATAATTATTCGAGTTGAGACCTCATGATGAATACATTTAATCACTTCAATAGTTAAAAACTTTGGCACTAAGCCAGATAAATGAATTATTAAATATATCTGAACATTTCAATTGGTAATACGAGAGACTACAATGTGTTAAAAATTGATACTCAAAAATTTATTAAGGATAACAGAATCAAATTTTTTTTAGAGTTTATTTTTGAATATATTATGAAAGCCTTCGTAAGTTTTGTTTACACTAAAATTAATTGAATATTCACGATTATATTATCGTTTAAATAGCTAAGCAGGGAACTGGTAAAAAATAGTTTCCGTTGAAAAGTGTCGATGATCGACTAATTTTTTTTAAATATATTTTATTGCTAAGTAATGAAATTAGAACAAGTTCGCGTACTGTAGGAGCTTTAGGAAAATCAACACATCTATGAAAACGCGGTTTATGAACGTTTTACTTGTTAATACGGCAATAAAACTTATTGCACTTTAAAACAATTACACTAAATTTAGAAGTTTCTCCTCACGGTTCAATAATAAACATGTCGTAAAAATACATCGAGCTCGTCATTTTTAATTATCACATAAGATTTTACTTTCATTAAAAACTGTTCAACAATATTCGCAAAAAATCAACTTAAATATAGTTTGTTTGTGTTTTAATAAAAATCAAAATATATATTTATACAGTTTTATAAAATTTAAAAGTATCATTTGTGATAGTCGTACATCGTAATAAGTTAAGTTAGAATTGCATTTATATCTATAAAGTTATTTAATTTAAGACGTGGAAAAAGGGTTGGAAACATACGTAAATTGATCAATTTTAAGCTTTTAATCAGCTAAGTACACAGCTTTCACGGCAAAGTTATATACAACTTCTAATACGATTCTCTTTAAGCTTTTACGTATATTCTTTAATTGAATTAAAATAGCTTTTACGGTAACGGTGAAAAATATCGATGTATTTTAGTTCTACAAAATTTATAAGATAAAAATGTAGTTAATATCTATTTCTGCTTAGGTCTTCATCAGAATATTCGACAGAATTAAACATATTAAACGTATATTTACCTATATATATATATATAGCTGTATAGAAAGGTTGTACCCTAATAAATCTTCTCTTCTAATTTAAAACTAACATAGATAAGTAAATGAATGCTTAAAGATCGTTCTGGTGAAGGCATTAGCTGAAATCGCTGTCAACTATATGTCTTTTAAATTTGTGGAACTAAAACACATTGCTATTTTTTCACCGTGTTTGAATTTAAATTGTTGAAATTTTATATGATTCTATACGTTTTTTCACTATCGATCATGGTTTCATCTTTCGATATCTTCAGACATCCTAACACACGGATGCAACAGATCTGATATCAGTCGCTTCTGTCAGTAAAGTAGCATCCAAATTTACACATCAAAAATATAGCAGTTGTAATAGGTTTTTTTGTATGTAGGTTTTGTTTTTCTATGAATAAAATTTATTATTTTCAGTCACATCTCCCAGTTCTGTTGAATCCGTGTGAAAGAATGCCTGAAGATGCCGAAAGGCAAAACTCGTGTCGTTAGTGACAAAACATGTGGAATCGTATAAAGTTTTAAGAATTCAAATTTGATATATAGAAATGTTAAAACTATCAAAGATTCAAATTAACCCAGTTCAGTCAAATTCAAAGAGACTTTTTTGTCACCAAGGCGACGATACAATATATTATTTAGATGGAAAATTTGGCAATAATGTCTTCTATTAGAAAAAGCTCATTGCTTTTCATTTAAAAGTTGCAATAGGTAGTTTTATAAAAAATTTGATAAATACTTGATAAAAATGCAAGCGAACGATTAAATCATCAAGAAAACAACTTTTTGGCGATTTCTTTTGTATAATATGTAAATTCTTTTTATGAAGCTAAAATTTTAAAAATAGAAACTACCTTATCTTCTAAGCTTTCAAAGAGAATATTTTTGTTTCCTTGAGGGAAAATTTTTATGTGAGAAGTTTTGTTTATCTCGTTCTTGATAAAAAATGTGTATTGAAGTGAAACTGTTTTCAAATAACTTTACATAATTATATTTAGAGATGAAAATATCAGACATAATAACATGTTATATACAGAGTTCAATGTTCAAAGAGTCTATTTGTAATAAATTCTGCGACTATCAGATATTGTATATTCTTTTGAAAAGAATGCACAATTTTCAGATCGATAAATACTGTACGTTGTTTTGTTGTTTTTACGGTCGAACAAATAAGGTATTTGAATTTATCCTTAAAATATATTTTATCTCATAGTTAAAGTTTGTATTGGAATTCAAATTTCGGTTTACTGAAACTTGTGGTTTTTGTGGATAATAATTATAAACACGAGTCAAGATAGTTAAAACATATTTCAAATTGAAATACTTTCACACAGCAGAAATTACAATATTTATTAACAATTTCGAAAGGTTTTCGAGATATTCATCAATGTCCATTGGTCATTTTTTTTGTCGAAAATTCTAGATTAGTGAAAAATCCTTTGAACTTGTCAAATTTATTATAATATATAACCAAGACCTTTCATTGGAATAGTGACTAAATTATTCAAACAGTTGAAACTGTTTACTTTTTAAGTAGGAAATTAATGCCTTTTTTTGTATTTATTTTTTAATCCTGTCTGATTTGAATAATGGTTTCACAGACTCATATGCCAATATGGAAAGTTTCAGAAAGTGTATGTACTATTGATTTGTGAATAGCTTTTTTAATATACAGCTTTTTCTTTAATTACTTCAGTATAAAAGAAAGCACAGCAAAAACGATAAGTTAACCATTTGTAAAACATCATGCTTTCGTCTTTACATTATACAAAAAGTAAGTTTGATCAAATGAGTAACAAAATTTGTGCGTAATAACAAAAATATTTTTTAAGGCTATTTACATTATCATTATTTTATGATCAGGATTAGTTTCACTCGTCGAAAAACAATCAAATGGTTTCATATTTTTTTCCATAAAAAGACTTGTTTGTAATAATTATCTATCAATATTTAATTCTCTCGATAGGTGAAACCGTTCCTGATCATTAAATATATTATGGAAATACAATAGATATATATAATTTATTGTTATATAACAATCAATTATCACAAAAGAAATTCTTTTGAGTTATGTGGGAGGCCATTTACTACACACTCTCATTATTTCTTTTTCAGTAATATCAAATAAATTTATTTTTGTTTTTGTATAGAAACTCTTCAAATCTGATAAAATGTAATTTGAGAAACAAAATTTTGTTACGAAACAATCAGTCAGAAGCATTTCGGTCTTTTAATTGCTCTACAAATAAAGCATTGAGACGCTATCACGCTTAAGATTGTTTCCCGTAGCTTCGTCACGTGCTACAACTAATTAAGGTTTCTCATATCATTTTCAGAATCTATTTTGGTCGTTTCTGAAACTTAACGCCTTCAGTCATCGTATTCTCCCAATCCGAGACAATTCTTCCATTACAGTTGATATTTATACAAACTTTCCAACCAAATAAAAATTACTATCATTAACAATAAAACAATATTCACATTCAATAATTATAAAACCCATTACAAATTAACGTCATGTTACAAAGCTTATTCTCTTGTGTAAAGACGTTAAGCATATTTAAAGTTTTTCCCAAAAACTTTTCACAAAACTGAATTAATACTCGAAACTTTAAGACTTTCAGTTGATATTACATTGTTCCCAAAAGAGTACTTTAGATTTTATAAATTCATATCGTTTGCTCTTAGCGCAATCATATATCCCTCCCATATAAATTAACTTCAGTCATTTCAATTGAAAAAAATATTTATAGACGAAAATCTACTTCACAAAAAAAAAACAACAACGACAAGACAATTTAAAGTTTAAATCGTTCAAACTATTAACGACTTCATAAGTTTTGTTACTCACGATCCACACTTTGTATTTCTGTATATTTAGACATTACAGCAGTAGTCAGTAAGCAGTTTAAATCGCACATAGAAATCATGAATTACAAAAATATATACTCTAAACGTAAGAGATTTATACATACTTGCAATACTTTTATTTATAAGACTTCTGATTTGATCTTAATAATTTTTAATTTTGGTATTGATTAAAGAGGAAAATTCAATGTTTTGTGCACCTACAAATTAAAAAAATATGTGTTGTTTAAATTTCTTGTTTGGTATTAGTATTCCATTAGTTCATAATGCTCGTGATAAGCGAAACCGGTTCTGATAAGAAAATGTAGTGTGGAAGTAGTACTTTGAGTTGTAGCGTACAGTTTTATTTGTGCTATACACTACATGTTACTTTTCGCTCGCGGTTTTAGTTATGTTATACTTAAAATTTTGTTGATATTTTTCAATTGTTTCTCTCTATTGTAGAGTGATTTGTTCACTAACATTTCAGTTTTTCATTCACTCTCACTCACATTCTGTTCCACTACAAACGATTTTAAATTTTAAGATGTTCATTTTAACAGCGTTTTTTTTACTTTTACTAAATCATCGTATATAAGCTATATCTTGGAACACGGTGAAAAAAATAGCAATGTATTTTAGTGTTATAATGAAGTTCTACCAAGTGAATGCCAATTCAATCAATATTTCTTGGAACTTTCAGTTAGCTTATACACTAAATAATTCAAAAGGGTTTTCATAAAAATTGCAAAGTTCTCACAGACACTCAATAAAGTGAGTTTTTTTTATTTAAAATACAATGCCATTCTAGAAAAAAATGAAAGGTTACATTTATTGATTCAAATGCCATTTAATTGGTATTATAATGTCCATTATAATACGGTTTATTCCTCATAAACTCTCTAGATTAACTCTCACTTCTAGAAATGCATAAAATTAATTTGCCACATTTAAAAACTTATAAATACAATATAAAACTGTGTTAAAACAGAAGAGAAGATGAATTTTAACCTTTTCTAGCTAAATACAGACGGGTAAATTTACGTTTAAGCATAGTTCCGATGAAGGCATAAGCCATAATCAATTATATATTTTATAAATTTTGTAGAACTAAAATACATTATTATTTTTTCACCTTATCATAATGAAGTTCTACGTAAATGGCAATTCAATCAACAGCCTGTATGTTTTTTAATTTTAAATTAAAAATTTGATTTTTTTAAGTATTCTTTAAGCTTCAAAAAAAATATGGTAAAAAAAATGTGTACTAAAAATGTGAAACCGTTAGATAGGTGTAATAAAAATATAAACACTTTAAAGTGGTTACATTTATCAAGTTATAGATATCGTCTGAAAGTGCTTGATAGAATTTCAATATCAAATTAGAATTGTAACAACTTTTTACTATTCCTAACAAAGTGTTTTATCACTAACGACCCGAATTCCGCATTTTTGCATCTTTAGCCGTTCCATTACACGGATGCAACAGAACTGACTAAGTCGACCCGAAGATGCTGAAAGGCGATACCCGAGTAGTTAGTGACAAAACATGTGGAATCGTACAAAGTTGTAAAAATTCAAATTTGGTTACATTTAATTTATTAAATGCTAGCGCTTTCTTTCTCTGGAGAAAAAAGCTCATAAATAAATACAAAATTCTAAAAATATCGAATCATAAATAAAAAGCTAGGCTTAGTTCAGTTTGAGTGCCGTGTACTTATTTATATACTATGTACATAAAAATTGAAACAATGTAGTGATTTAAAGGTTATAAGCCAATTTAATGACGAAAGTTTTCGTATTATTCATGGTATAAATCAAAAAAAACACTATTTCGCAAAGAAACTACTTTGTTGTACATTCCAGTTTCAATTTAGCCGGTACAACTTTCTCAATATAAATATTTTCACAACGCTTAAATACAAACATTTCTATACTATTGTGGGAAGTTTGTCGTTACTTCGTAATTTTTGTTAAGCGAGTTATTAAAGAAAATATTGGCTTAGGAAAAGACAAAAACGTTTATAAATTAGTATCATAATTAGAGTCATGTGACAGGAATTCATGTATTATTTTCATGAATGTTTTCAATTTAGAATTGAAAACCGTTATATTATATATCGGTCTGCTTTAAAAAAAAATCCAGTATATATTTTTAAGCCAATTAATATTGAGATTTTTCAATTAAATATTTTTGTCTCTCAAAATTATTGTGAAGAAAACAGTCAGTTTTTGTTTGGTTTGTCAAATGTGTCAACAATTATTTCATTAATCGTTAAAATTAAGATATTATGTCTTCAAATCGACTTTCAGACAAAAAAAATTATTCTTATTATCTGCATTGCCATGTTCATGTGTCAAGGATTAGTGTGGTAAGTTCCAAGTAAGGACCAAGTGGAATAGAAAAAAAAAATTAAAAAAGTTTTCTAATGTGTACTGTATACTGTATAGTAATAAATAATGCAAAAGCCAATCGTCACTTTCAAAATGTTAACTATCACTTCTTGGTGTTAATACATGATATTTTAGGCAATAAAAACATTTTTTTTGTACTATTTTCCCAATATACTTCATAACAAGACTGTTTTCACTCATTAAAAGCATTACCAAATGATCTTCTACATACATTGTTTTAAGTCATACAGCTAAATATTAATTATAATGATTTATAATGCTTAAAATATTTAACAATATGCAAAAATTTTAATTGTTTGGAATAACATTTTTTAATGATATTCATGTTTTTGTCGCAATGTAATATTTTTTTTTGTAGCTTTCAAAGCTTTTTAATGTACACCAATTTATTCTCTTACATCAGTTGAAAAATTTAAATTTTCTCTTCTTATACTTCGTAAGACAACTAAAATGTGGCGGATCTAAAGAAAATTAATTCCCTTTAAAACCCCAAAATTTTACCGGTACGATTGTAAAAATTTACTCTATCAAGACCAATATAAACTTTTATTTTCAAGCAATAATAATACTCTGTAACCAGTTAAAGTTTTCAATAAGTATGCAAACTTCATTTACTTAAGAAAACGTTTTTCTTTTATGTAGCAGTCACAAAACTTTACGAACTATAATAGTTGATATTAAAACATTTTCTGTAAGCACTTTGATTTGTGTTTTTAGCTATCCCATAAATATTATATAGAACAGTGCAAAGTAGAAATCATCGTATCTGTGTCAAAGTATGTTAAAGGAAATCGTGGGTAAAAAATACTTTAAAAAGTTTAATATTATATTATCACAAACTATTTAAGATTTGGTCAACCATACTGTAATTCAAATGAACTTTTATACTATAGCAAAGCATCAAATGACTACTCAGTGAAAGGGGTTGTGGGCGTATCAAAGGATAGGTGAATAAACTAAGGTCTGTAAATAAATAACATATTGCTTCAGCAAAACTAATTCTGTATGAATGTTAGTGACAAAACTCGTGGAATTGTACTAAGTTGCAACAATTCATATTTGATATTGAAATTCCATCAAGCATCTTCAGTCGATGTCATAAACTATTTCTTTATTATTAAGTGTCAAATATTATTGCCTTATATTTTGACAGACAATATCCTATTCCAAGTGCTTTTTTTCGTTTCATTATTTTGAACATAAGTTTAAATGGGTATCTTTGTTATTACATTTGGCGAGATGCAAGCTGTGGCACGTTGTGGTTGTGGCATGATTAAGCAAAAAAAAACAACTTTACATATATTATATTTGAATAATATAATGATCAAGACCGGTTACTCTTATTGGGGGAGAATTGTACAACAAATACAAGTGTGCAATACATACATTATATAAACGATATTAAGATGTCAAGTGTTTTTCTTATTTAAAATGTAGTTCTTTTTCATTAAGAAGTGACAATAAACACCTTAAAACTATTCAATATTTTTTTTATAATCTCTTAACTAAAACTTATCGATTTGAATTTATAAGACGGCATGCAGTTTTTTTTTTTCAACGACTTTTACATCAAATTGCACCGACTTTATGGATTCAACTCGCAATGGAATCGATTACAAATAAAAAAATTAAACAGGTTTGAAAAAAATGAGCATCTTATATTTACATATTACTAGCATTAAACTAAGCAATAAAAACAATAAAGGTTTATTTTAAAGCATCCTGCTTACGTGGAAAAACGTTGATGCTTAAACATTCTTCTAGGTTTACGACTATTGTTTCGCCAAGCAAACCTTTTTTCAGTTCGGTTCAGTTTAACCACATCCCTGCGTCCTATTTAAATCACAAGATTGCTTCAAAATGCTTTCGCATGTAAAATAAATGGACATTTTGGACTTTTTCCGTTCTCGTTGAAAGTAATTCACCTAAAACCACCGTTTTTGGTCGCTTTGTCAGGCTGAGCCGATAAAGAGGGTTAACACATTTTAGCTTCAGAACACCATTCGGAATCCGTTAATTGATTTTATAATGAAAGGAGTTACTCGGTAAATCACGGGTGACAATTAATTGTAAAAAAAACCATTTTATTTTGAATATAAATAATTTATTGATTAAATTGGCATTTACTTGGTAGAATTTCAATATAACACGGTGAAAAAATAGCAATGTATTTTATTTTTACAAAATTTTTATTAAATATAGTTTAAAGCTATTTCGGCTCACCATCGTCAGAACTATGCTTAAAAATCATTTGCATATATATACAATATATAGATATTTAGAAAAAGTACACAATACATCTTCTCTCCTGTTTTAACGACCTAGCTTATTTCCTGATAGCAATAAAAATAAAATTCTAAATGAAAATAAAAAGGCGGCTATATTAATGAGCTTACATATTGCACGGAGATGGTTTATTATGGAAAAGAATTAGCCCCTCGTAATGATCTGAGGAGCGGCGACAGTCATACATTAGTTTGCTCGTTAAGAATTTTGTGTGATAATTGATATCTATTGATTTCCAGCTGTTTCAAAGCCGTCATCTTGCGACCTTTATGACATAGATGTAAACACGTAGGCGCTGAGTTAAAATTTATATTATACGATTCTTTTATAACTTGACTTGCAAATTGTGAATCTATTTTTTTACTGTTGAATGATCTTACATGTTCCTTAGCTCGAGTGGATATACTTTTACGTGTCTGTCCGATATAAATGGGCAAACATAAGCCACAGGACATTTTATTAATACCACTCTTGTGATGTTTATTAATTTCATTTTCACTATTTTTAAGATGTATTTTTTAAAGGTTTATTCTATAAGTAAACCCCGAAGACAAATTTCGTTCAAATAAGTGTTCACTGTTCATCGTAACCTATCGTAATCTATAGTGTACCGTAGCATAGTAGACCTAACTATGGCGTAGCTTTAAGGTTAAATAAGATTTTTTTTAATATCTTATATACGCGCACTTAACAAATGTTTATCGGTAATCGTTCGTCTTTTGACTTTGCTTGATTACTTAACATAATAAAAAGTAAAAACGTTAGATTTTTTGATTTCTGGCAATTCAAAAAATATAATTTAAAGAACTTAACCTCAAACTTTGCCCCCATAAAGTTATCCTATTTTTTCTACTGTGGGGAATGGGAATTGACTGTATACACAAAACAAACCTATAAAAATAGCTACACCAGCTTTAGCGCGTATTGGCCGATGATTTGAATCCAGCTAAACTATATCTCATCCCATTTCTACACTAACCATTATTTTATTTATTTATAAACGTCGCAAAGCTATTTTGTCTAAGCGCGCAGTATTGAGTTTTATTCATTTTTTAAAATAGCGTTATGACTTTGATAATAACCCATCTTTACTTTACCATCGCATAACATAACTATGTGTTACGTAAGATTATATTTCTAAAACTTTTCTCAGAATTACAAGAACGATGCTTATTAATTTAAATTCAAATGATAACTTTACTAATGATGAACAATATTATTAGCAGAAAGTCATATTCAATAATATTTTGAAAACAAATTGACAATAAATTAGCATGTTTTAATTCTACAAAATTAAATCGTTGAAAAATAAAAGGTGTTACATTATAATGTGTATCTCAAAGAAAACTTTTTTATACAAGATGTTTTAATGTACAAAAATATAAAAAACTTTTACATTACAACAGCTTAATTTATACAAAAAAAAACTGTCACTTCGTATTGGAAAGAAAGTATATTAATATATAATAATAAGACACAGTGTTTAATACATCACTTGACAATACTTGCGAAAAGCAAAACATACATCTGATCATAGAATATTTTGTACCATAGTGCTAAATGTGAAGTCAATTGAAGTCAAAGTTCTCGAGATGATTATGCATGGAATGATTTTAAGAAAATTTGAGCCATTTATAATAAATGAACAGCATGGATTTACAACCGGAAGATCAACCGATACAAACTTGATGGTGTTCACGAGTTACGTGTCGACGGCATTGGACAAAGGCCTGCAAGTTCACTGTTCCTACAAAGATTTTTCGAAGACATTTGAGTCAATCATGACATACTTTTGGAAAAACTCCAAATGATAGGTTTGTCAGATAGCTTTGTTAGATTGTTTGGAAGTTATTTTGGGAACCGAAAGCAATACGTATCGTATAGGCTCTTTAAATCCAAACCGTTCTGCACGTATTCTGGTGTTCCACAAGGTTCGAACTTGGGGCCATTGCTGTTTACTATATTTTTGTAAATGACATAGTAAACGTCATAAAAAATGCTAAATTCTTATTATTTGCTGATGATTTGAAACTGTTTTTACAAATTGCCGCAATTGATGATTGTCTCCGTCTCCAGCCTGATATAGTCAATATAGTATAATGGGAAGGAGTAATAAACTCGATTTTAATATAGACAAATGCAATCTTTCATCGTTTACTAGACGGTCGGAACTCTCTCGCGAATTTCATCAGTAAAGGATCTTGGAGTACAATTCGAAAGTAAACTAACCTTCAATAGTCACATTAGGACTACCTGCAACAAAGCATTGCAAATGTTGGGCTTTATCCTACGTACTACGAGAGCCTATTCAGGTGTTAAAATTTTAATATTATTGTACAATACCTTATTACGAAGCAGACTTGAGAGTGGGTCTATTGTTTGGGCCCCAGGAGATTTGAAATATTCCCTTATGGTGGAAAAGGTTCAGAAGAAATTTTTGAGACTTCTTTACTTGAGAGCATACGGATACTATCCGTGGCTTTATCCAACTGACTTTCTTTTGGGTATGCTCACTTTTAATAGTTTGAAAAATCGAAGAGAAATATATCTAGCCACATATTTCTTTCGACTAATTCGAGGCCAAAGTGAGAATTCTGCCATCCTTAATAATGTAAATTTGTATGTTCCGGATAGTTTTTTAAGAAATCGTGTACATAATTTGTTTGTTCTTCCAAAGTGTAGAACCAATCTGCCAATGGGGATGCCAATCGTAAGAGCATTAACAATGTTCAACGGTATTGCCTCGGATGTTGACATATTTCATGTGGACGAAAGTGAGCTCAGACGAATGCTATTTTTTCAGTTAAAGTAGACATTTCATGTGCTTACTTGGTTCACTTTCTTTTTTGCAATCATTTTTGATTGTTTTATATTATTTGTTGAATTTTAATATTTTAATATTTTGTATTTATATATGTTATTAATAAATAAATATTGTGTTTTACTATTAATATAAATTCGATGTATTATATTTATTTCATGTATACAATATAATACGCATTATTGAATTTAATTGAAAATCTGCACCAGTTTTAACGCGCTGTGTCCAACGATTCGGTGGTGCGCTATGGTTTTTTTTATTTCCAATGTAAAGGACGTATTAAAAAATTAAAACAAAATAGTTTTATTTTTTAATTTATATTTTTGAACTCAAAATCATCGATTATCAATAAAACATTGTTTTCACTAAAAGTATAATTTTTTTTAACATAATGTTTATTATTTATTTAGTTACGACTCTTAAGCTTTAGCTCGACGCCAAGGTAATGATTGTTTCAATAATTTAATTGTTTGAAAGAATTTAGCAAGTATTCGTCATAATGATATGTAGTGTTTTATTTTGAATATTTTAATAAAAAAAAGCTGCAATAAAAACCTTTGTTACAGTATAATCAATATGTTACACGAAAAGCTTGAAAATTAATTAAAGTACATTTTAAAGTTAAAGCAGCTGAGTTTTGTAAAGTACTTTAGGTTAAATAATATAATGACTCCTTCTGGCTCTTGAAAATTCCAGTAAGCATATAGAAAACGTAAAGTGCTCCTGTTTTATGTGTAAAAATATTCAGTAACAAGAGTGTGAGATATTTTCCAGTGAAGTGAAACATAAAGAAAATAATTGTCAAGTACACATCCGGACTGGTATTATTTACTGCATTCTGCAAAAATACTACAGATTCTAATGTTACTTTTAAAATTGAGAGCTCTTTTATTCGTTGATTCATTATGCGTGTTTTGTATTGTTAATATAATACTACCTGCATTATATCTTCATAATGGTAATACTAAAATAATACTATCTAACCGGTATAAAGAGTATTAATATATTGTTTAACGTTTTTGACACTAAACCCTAATCTATTTTTGGATGGTACATACAAATGTTTACTCAGTTATTGCATGGAAAATTTTGTTAAGCTTAAGAAAATCAGAATCATAAGCCTACACGTGCCCGATCATATCATGGTACTATTTGACTTAACTATTGCATTTGACAATATTAAAGGAAAAAATAATACAAAATCACGTAAAAAGGTAAAACAATTAATTATGCATATTTATGCAATACCAAAACTAAAAGTTCATTTAAAACAAGCTTAATTATTCACTCTCTTAAACATTGCATTTCTTCGAAAATAGTTATAATTAGTGTGATATTAATGCAAACAATATTTTTAATTGTTTTTGAAGAGAAAAATGGGGTTCAAAGAAATAAATTCATAACAACATTTAAACCCTCTTCAATTATGGGTAAGTTGAATACATTTTTTTGCCAACAAAGTTAACAAACAATTTTTATAAAATATTATAAATATTAAAATCGTACATCACGACTAAAAATTCAATTCATGAAGTATAAATAATTAAAATTACTGTCAAATTTGATGTATGGACGGTTTTTGCGAAAGAAAAATCACGTATGAAAATATGTAAATGATTCAGATTAAAAAAGACATGATAAGAAAATGCTTTATAGCGCTTTATCCGTGATAATTTTGAAAATTCTAAGCTATTGAAAAAATAGCTTCATTTTTAGTTCTGTATAAAGGATCAGCAATATATCGTAACCGCTGAAATACAATTACCCAAGCCGCAGTCAAAACCCATCAAAATACATTTTATACAACACAGATCTCAGGAAACCCAAAACCCTTCATAAATTTAATTACTTAGCGAAAGCGAAAGGGATGAAAAAAGCAGTTAGGTAAATAACGTTAGCTTATCATTATATGCTACAAATGGGCCTTCGAGTTTTTTTTTATTTGCAAAATAGCAGCTTCAGATTAAGAATTTGTATATTTGTTATTTCGGAATAATTGAAACTCCTTTTATAACGAATTTTTAAACAGTGGGTAATTTTTGTCACTGTGTTATAAAAGATTTCAGATATTAGGGAGTGACTAACATTGGTATTTATTAAATTAAAGATGTTTGATTTTCTAACGTTATTGTTGAGTTTTGTGTGAAAATATATATGATTGCAATGTTATAATACGATGAATTTCACATATTAAATATTTTTCACTTTTTTTATTCCAACAACCCGTCGTTCTTTTGTAGACTGTTAAGTTACAAGCGTTTTTGTATTCTAGAGCTTGCATTTTTAACCTTTTAAGCGCCAGGAGGTATTTATTTGTTGGGACCCGGAAGGCGAAAAATTTATTTTAAACCTAATTAATAAATGATTTCAAGAAGTTTAAAAGTGATACTATTATATTATTTAAACTAGTTATAATAGGCTTGAATTGAGTTCTGAAGAACATAGATTATGCGTGCTCAATATATATGCCCGACCTGCCGCCTACAGGATTAAAGAGCGCAATTACGCGCTTATGGCAAAGAACTGGTTAAAATAAAGAACTTTACTACTTCCATTCGTCAATTAACGCGGTATTGCAAACTATTGCAAACGTCTGCATCACGTATTCATGAAATCGAGTTTCAAGCTATTTTTTCTTAAAATAGCGTTTAGCACATATTGTTCGTCATAAAATTATTTATGCAAATAGCATCCAAGTAAATATGAATATTTTGATGAATTGTGTTTTGACATTTTATGAATCATAAGCAGGGCTTGCAGCAGTATTTATGCTACTGTCGTATCGAATACAAAAATTTGCATAACGGCATTGTATTTACGCAGTTACGATAATCACGTACGATGCTAGACGATAAAAACTACCAACTAACAAAACTCTATAATTTATTTTTCTACCAATGTAATTTTCTGCAAGGCATGTAAAGGGTCTCTATTGAATATTTCTAACGAATATTTTTATACCGTAAACACAATATATTCAAGCCTTAAGACAGTGTTAATCAAATAATAGAAGGGTGATAAAAAATACAAGAGGAATGAATAAACGACCCGATTGAAGTGTTAACCCGATCTAGCAAGTGTTTTCTACCTGAAGTACTGTTAAGTTTATATTACTTTATTATTTAATATTCGAGATTATCAATTTTGGCCAATGTCAAGTAGCTTCCTATCGATATCATAACATGAAATTTACAAAGGAAAAGATAAAAACAAAATATCTAATCGTTAATGATATTCGATATATTTTTGAGCTTAATTAAAAATGTATAATGAAATTAACTTTCTAAAGCTTTCAACCAAAAAATCTTACGGCCTTAAAGACGAAAATAATGATCATTTTATCTTGAATAAAAGATGGAAGCGCTGCTCGTATTAGCTTGAAACTATAACGTCTGTCACGTAAACCAACGACGTCTATCACTTCACCAAGTACTCAACGTATACACTATATCAGTAGCAATTATATGAAACATTTCAGGGAAATAATTTCATTTCAATTAAATATTCACTTTCAAGGTAGAATTTGCATTTCTTGGAAGAACGGTATTAACATTTATATATTAAATACAAAAATTCATGTTAATACCAATGCTGGGTTCCTTCAATGTGAACAATATCTAGCGGTATGTAAAATTAGCATAAAAATCAGTTGATAATGTTTGCGTTGAGCTAACCCGGTCTTGATTTAATAAACATGTTATAGAACTATGCACAGTATTTTTATTATTTTAGTAAAATTATTTTTATTCAGCATTAAAATTAAAAATTTAATTGTAGGTGCTACTAAAAAATGTATTTGATATCGAATATGGTTTGATATTGCAATGGTTTCAAAAATAAGGAAACAATAAATGATTTTTTTGACCAAAAAATGCGTCGTCATTTAACATCGATGTAGTAAAACTAACTAGTATATTCAAAAATATGCATTAAAATTTTCTGTCAGAAAATTTTCATTCCCGAAAATATATCTGATATTATGACGTATTTAAAAGCATTCTTTCAAACATGACGTCCAAATGACTACCCAATAACGCGATGAAAAAGGCGCTATCGATTCAGCCATACAGATAAAAAATTATATTATACATTCTTTTCTTCACTCATGTGTATTTTATAAACGTAAACACGCACAAAAAATATAAAAAAACGCGTTGCTAGAGCACATTTTATCGAGGAGTAATTTTGCAATATCTGTTATGGGCTTTTCTTAACAAAAAACATCTCGTATTTTTAATTTAAATTTACTTTTGTACCTGCTAACAATACTTTAGTTCTACCGAAGTCCTGTTGTTTTATTCAATAAATACGATATTTCTACGAATGAAACTATTCACAGTCATATAATAACCAAGAAAAAAATTCGATGATAAGCGTTCAATAAAGAGGGGTTTTATTCTAAATAATTATATAAGGCGTTTCTTGTATGTTATTTGTACAATAATATCGCTATCTGTATGAAACGGAAAATACAAATAAATCTTTTCGGTGATTTCCCGTATGTAATTTTCGATAACCGCTACATACATAATTGATACATGTTTTCCAACACGCTCAGAGCTGTTTTTTATTTGTGTCATTTATTTTATAGATCGTCACAAACATAAAACAACAAATCTTATCGAGAATAATATATAAAAAATATTATTGTTTGTTATATAAAGACGACTTCAAAGTTCAAATGAATTTAAATTCTTCGATTTATTTACGTTCGAAAAACCATATTTCAATATAAACATTTGTATATAAAATGTGGTTTTTGTTAAAACCTTAGTATGCTTAAAAAATTGCGACATTTTTTTAAGCAAATTAAAATCACATTTTAAATAATGAAAATACATTATTTCAGTAGTATCTCCACAGTATATTTTTTGATCAGGATGTTAAAAAAATACAAAAACACTGTTTTTAATAATTGAAATATCATGTTTTTCTATCAATGAGAAACAGTTAACACCTTTAAAGTGAATTTTATTATGCTTACATATTTAAGAGGTCGTTTGAAGATTATGCCCGAAATTAATTAGAAAGATATAAATTTGTTGTTTTTTGTCATTCGTATAAAAATTTTCTAAGATGATGATTTATTGATTTGAGCAGTCAATAATAAAAATAAATGCTCTCTAATGTCGGTGTGCTAATTTCATTGCGCCACGTAAGCTTAAAAATAATTTTGTTGCTTAATTGTGTTAACTGTCACTTCTTGATGGAAAGGCTTAATATTTTCAATAATAAAAACATCATCAGCTCGCGATAAGCAAGACCGGTTTGATTATAAAATATGTTGTGGAAAGAGTAATAAATGTGTTTTAATTATTTAAAAAATACATATGTTATGTAATTGACATTGATGATATCGATTGAAGGTGATTGATGGAATTTTAATATCAAATTTGAATTGTTACAACTTTGTACGATTCCACATGTCAGTTATGTTGCATCCGTGTGAAAGAATGCCGGAAGATGCCAAAAGGCGAAACTTGAGTCGTCAGTGACAAAACATTGGAAATCATACAATGTTGAAACAATTCAAATTACACATTTTATGGTTTAACGATCGGTCCGTCCAATTCTATCATATATCGGGCCTTTTCTTTTTTATCAGTATTGCGTTATGGAAGGCGACCGCATAACGGCAGCTGCATAAACATTACGCGTGGAGGTGCGACAGCCAACTTGTATATTGGATATTAAATATTGTAAAATATCGGTGACTGTGAGTTGTGTGTTGTATACGGTTGAAATATACACCACAAATTGTATATTTCCATTGCCTATCAACACTGCCTTGCTAGATAGATTAGACTCAATATTATAGTGACAAAAAATATATTGTATATTATACATGAAAACATAAATGCAGTCATTGAACGCATAAAACTGTCTGTCGAGAATTGGCGTCTGGGAAAATTTTCGTAGACTAATTGAATCAGAAATATCTATAAACCGATATCCTAGACAGTTTTTCAGACGGTCATAAAATAAAAAGAATGAGTGCACATATTTTATATTTTGTCAATAAGGAATATGAAAGAATTATTCGTTCGATATAAAGTTTATGATATGTATGTTATAGTGCGGAGTATATTCCTATTAATTGATTTTATATTTTAAACACATATTGAAATTTAATGCTATGTGTATTCCCGGTGGTATTCCATTATCTTATTGTATTATATACGATAATTTACAACGACCACTATTAAATACACATTTTAAGAAAATCTACTAAAAATTGCTTATCAAATATAAAAAAAAAACCAGTTCACTTAATATATTACAAAATTATAATATTACTTCAATTTATGATATCGACTGAATGTGTTTAATGGAATTTTAATATCTAATTGGAAATGTTGAAACATTTTACGTTTTCACATGTTTTTTCTCTGAAAGCCAGAACTAACAGTATTAATAAGTATTATAGAATTCCTGAAGATGCCAAAAGTCGAAACCCAGGAATTTACTGACAAAACAGTAAGAATAGAAAATCCAAAACCGATTTTATAGTTTGAAAAACTCAATGCAAAGCCACTGATAAAAATTTCAACTAAAATACACAATTAAGCTTATTAATTAATGATAATTAAATTACAAGCAATTGAATAGAATATATATTTATGAACTAAAATACATCAGTTGGTTATTGCCACGATGAGTGAAATTGGTCCTAATCAAAAGAATATATCCTTGTGGAAATATCGTATTTGATTTTTTTTTTTTTAATAAAATGTCTTTCTACCAAGATGTGACAAAAACACATTAAAAGTGATCTTTGAATACACACACGAAACTATACTCCAAGCCGTTTCACACGAATATAACAATCTATTCTGTTGATTTTTCACAAATTAAATTCAACAATTCAAAATAATGTTAATGAAAAGTATTATAACTTTTATGTACACAATCATGTGTGTACACCCAGTTGTAATGTTGATAAAAATATCAATCAACTTGACGATAGTAATATAATAGGCTGAGCTAATATAAATATTTATCAATAAATTTCTCACCGTTGATATAAAATACGCAGTATTCATTTTCTTATTGATTCTACACACTGTTTGTTATAAAACAATGATTCAAATGTGTTTTAAATGGTATCAAAACAATTTAGGTTAACTTGAAATTGAAAACGATTGAAATTATTATTTTGGTTGTGTTCAATAAATACATCACACAGAGATTAACAACATTATCCACGATTCATATACACTGACTTATCTCAAATATGTCTTTAAAATTTCAACAAGTATCTTGAAAGATTGAAAGAAAGCTATTTCCCCGATGGCGTTGTTTTCTATCGTAAAAAAACGTTTAGCCAATATGCAGACATTGCTAATACTCAAGTGTAGCTATGATGATTTTACTTTAGGCTTAAGTTGGCATTTTTTGTATGCACATTCCCCAGTGTACTTTTATGTGAAGTACTTTTGTGTGAAGATAAATTATTATTTATTTATATGTTTTCGAAAACAAACAAAATTTCAAGTTTTTCTCAAACTTTTTCTCTACTTTATTTAGAATATTTTTAAAAGTCTTAGCGCACCTGCAACATTTGTAGTATTGATTCAGTGAGAATAATATTCATGCTGACATTTACATTCCTTGAAATTCATTTATCAATTCACGAGTCTATTCAAAGTGGCACTCGAACCCGTGAGCACCCTAACAGGAGCTTTCAACGATGTCCACTTGGCTTAATTATTATGCTGAATATTCCTATTATCTTCTTTATTAAGACACGATTTCTATGTATTTAAGAAAAAAAATATTATATGATATCAGATTCGTTTCATTTTGCGCGATACATTTGTAATTTATAATATTGTAATAAAAACACATTTTTTGTACTATTTCCACCATATATTTTACAATCGGGAACGGTTTCACTCATCGTGAAAATTATCAACTGATCATGATGTCTTCAGTTGATAATACTCGCGATTGGCGAAATCGGTCTTTATCATAAAATATGTTATAGAAAGAGTACAAAAAATGTATTTTAATTATTTAAAATATTATACCTTCCCATTAAAAAGTGACATTTGTAATTCTTTTTCTTCTTCAGCGAACATATTTTAGATGTCCTTTTAAATTCATACCAGGACCTCTTGATAAGATTGAGTGTCACTATTTTGTCATTCCTATGAATAAATGTATAGTTGAAACTTAACCATTTTATAAATCCAACTTCCTTTTCATTTTGTTGAATCCTTGTAAATACAATATAACACCGATGTGCAATATGTGCCTTATAAGGAATAATATTTCAACAAAAGCTCTTTAAGGTACAATCAGTTTTAATTTTTTTTCCTTCCCTTCCATTGCGTTGCAGCTTTTTAACAACAGTTGTGTGGAAAGCGGACATCCATTAGTCATTCTAGGACTCAAACCTGTAAGATCCCTAACGGAAAGCAAAAATACTTCGTTCGTTACACCTTATCTCATACAGATGGCGTTACTATATGCAGTTGGATGTGTTAGTTCTCCTTAAGGCCGATAAAGTTTAACCAATATATACATATCCATTCATATACGATAAACTTTCACATACAAGTTAACTATAAATATTCATATAGTATCTGTCGAGTCTCTTTAATTAAAAAAAAAAAAAATCTATATTTTGCGGGTGTGTGTCGCACTTCTAGAACAACCTGAATATACGCCACTGATATTAACCAATAGTCATAAGCCAAGTAAAATTCATACACTAATATCAAAACTATTTTTGACATCAGTACACTCGATTGCAAATTGCCAATTTGTGTCAATTTTTTTTTAAAGTTTCTATGTTTTGCAATAACACATTCGGTCGCGTTTTTTTTTATCATAAAAAAATATTCAACTGGTTTGGCAAGTATAAGTTTTATTACTCCTGTTTTAATTACCACATGTTGACTGGAAAAAAAATTAAATCAAACAAACAAAATTGAAATTTTCCATGAATATTTTTAAAATACCGTTTATTTGATACATGCATTCTTAAATTAATCCGGTTTTTTATATGCCAATGGTATTTCACACCGGCAGAAGCTCAATGTCAGACACAGTATTTTTTATATACCGCCAAAAAAACAAAACAACGGCGTGCAAAATCACGTTTCACTTCAATCATATTATTTTTGAAAAATGAAATTTACAAGTGACAGAGCTCGTCAATGATTGCATACAAAAATTAAAAAACATAGCTTATTTACAAAACGATAACACAAATAATCATATAAAAGACACCAAGTCTTGGTATTAATTAATTCATTGTTATAAACAGTAGTAAACGACAAAAAAACTACTATCAACTGTGTAAATTATAAAATTAAAATATGTTGCTATTTTTCCACCGTGTTCTAACGAATTTCTACCAAGAAAATGCCAATCTAATCAATAAGCAGTAAATGACCTCTTTTTTCACAATTTTTTTTTTAGTTTTAGCGAGAGTATATTTTTTTTCGTCTCTCAATACAAATTAGAAAATTATGCACGATCTTAGAAGTCAGTCAAATATTTACTTTCTCAAATTTAACACATCGTCGATTGATAGTAACTGTCCAATTTAAATATTCATATACATAACATAGTAAGCTTAAGTATTTTTTGTATTTTTTATTCAATCAATACCATAATTTAATTAACATTGTTTAAGTACGATTTTTAATATTTTCTGGAGTAACTTCCAGATTTGGGCGATCAAAACGCCATCGATTCTTGCACTGTCGCGTTTAAAATCAGCATACCACTTCTTTACCGTTTGTCATAATGAATCGGAGTTCAAATAACACTTTTCAATATATTTCTTTGCTTGAACGGTATTTTCCCTTAAAAGAGTAAACCTTTTTTAACTCATAAAATTCTGATTTTTCCATTATTTTGAAAATTACAGTAGCCTCACTAAAACCACTGTAAATTAATGGTCGGAATGTCATGTATCTTTTAAATACATCAACGCATTCAGGTCGATTTTATCTAAAAATTATGTGAATTTTTCAATAGTGACGTTATAGATCCGTCATCTTAAAAAAATATTGATTTGTTTGTTATATGAACGATATAAATGTTAAAATTGTTTTATTATAGACGTATACTCTACTCCTTAAAAACATGTACGTTTTCACTTATATTTTACGTCAAACCAAATTAATTGTTTCGTAAGTATAAAAATATCTTTATTTTACGCCCACTGTAAAAAACGACTGTAGCTAGGGTGATTCGTGTACTGCTAGTATTTTCTGAGAGATATCCTTTACCCGTTTCCTACTTTTGATATTTAGAACATAATTTTAAAGTGTTTATATTAATCTAACGTGTGAAGATTATTTAAGAAACTCAGGCAAATTCAGTACAAAAATTAGCTCTTACATGACAGAGACGACGCTTAATATATTCATTCAACTATCAGCACATTGCAATCAGTTCCAATGTAAGCATTCAGGGGGTTAAATTTTTACTCTCTTTGAAATAATGAGATTAAATAAATAAGCGAAAAACCTTTCTGTTCTGTTCTAAAAAATAATGAAATAAGCTCTATTGTATAACTGTGTGTGTATCTGATTCATACTCGAACTGGATATTATAAAAAAAAATTGTCTACATTTCGATACGATTGTTTTTTGATAAGTCACTTTCACTGCATTTACTGTCAATTATTGGTAGAGAGATCCGTTTTGCCAATTCCGAAATTTTTTTCTCTGAATCTCTGATCAATTTATATAATTATGAAAAATGTTAATTTGGAATGTTTCCAGTTATATAGACATTCTTATATTTAAATTATCTATATAATCTGAAAATACTCATTCATTTTGATATTGTTTTATAACTCACATTGAAAAAATATGTTTTTTTTTAATATACTTTGACTTAATTCTTCCTTAATAAATTTTAAAGGTTCCTAAACAATATATATATACATATATCAAGAAAATTACCTTTATTTTATTATCCATCGTGGCACATCACACACTGAATAAAAAAGAATAGATTATCTGATAGCTAAAGAATATAAATATATTTTATTCACTGTTTCCTAAAATACTATTTTGTTCTAACAGTCTTGCAAAAAATATAATATATTTTATTTCAATAACTTTATTATTTTTATAAAATCACCAGTTTTTTTTTGTTTTATCCGTAACATTGCAATAAACTTTAGACAGAATGTTTTTCCCTATTTTTAAACAGAATCAGGAATAGGTAAAGATTTATCAGGAATAGAAAAATTATGCCTCTCTACATGAACGATAATCCGGAAAACTTTTTATGATATTCGTTGAGTTTGACGAAATCGGAAAACTTTTACTCGACTAATGCTATGTACCGGAAAGGCAATGGCGGGAAAACAACCGGACATGCGTCAGCCTGCCTCGGCTGGAAATTGCATACTGACTGTTTGTAGGTTTCAGCGAATGTTCTGTAGGTGGCTGCCGCCGTACCAGGCGCACAGAATCGGATAGGCGATAAAAAAAATCCGGCGTAGAACGTAACATATTCTACTCGCCTGATACCTGCGAGTTGAACATTGGAGATGGGCATCCAAATATCTTGATAGATTTACTAAATACTTTGTTCAATGATACATACACATTTTTAGAGCTATTTACACAACATATTTTATGATCAAGACCAGTTTCGTAAACTCCGAATATTTGACTTTTGTCATTTTTGATGCATCCGTGTGATAGAATGCCTGAAGATGCCGAAAGGGGAAACCCGGGTCGTTAGTGAAAAAACATGTGGAATCGTGCAACGTTGTAACAATTCAAATTTGATATTGAAAATCCATCAAGCACCTTCAGTCTATATCATAAATTATTCGACTTATTGATTTTTAAAACTTTCTACGGCAATTGGCAATTTCAACTTCTAGTTGATAAGTTCCGTCATCCTCATTTTAGTATTTAATATGATAAAATTTACCACTAAGGAATCTTTTTGTCTTCTTGGATTTCGTACATTAAAATCTGAGAATTTGTGTACTTTTTTAAGCAATCATTGAGAAGATTTGCTTTTTAAATTCTTAATAACTTATATTGTATTTTTGCAAATGTTTCTATTTTTCATAAGCTCTTCTATTGGGATGTATTGGTCGATTACTATTAACCGTAAAGCCGCGATCAGTAATTGCAAAAATATCCTTCATCAAGATAAATGGTTATAATGAAAAAAATTGTCTCAAAAATTAGATGTAGCAAGTTGTTCGTTACACTCTCACTCGCTATTTATATACAACCGTTGTTATACGGCCGCTTTTCATAATGCAATCAATACTGATAAAAACGAATCGATTCTACTCCTCATTTTGGCTTGATTCAGAGCTGCTCGGATTGACCGTTACACCATGCACTATTGTGCTTTAAAAAGAGGAAAAAAAAGAAAAATATAATGTGATTTGTTCAGCTACTTAGCCTAATGATATTAAGTATTCTGTGTATTGAAAATACACTCTGGCGGAGGCGTTTAATCTGCTCCGAGTTGAATTGTTAGACGAATCAAGAATATATCGTTCCTCGTATGATCTTGAAAATTTATCGATTGCCTTATCAAAGTTGACCTTGATTGATACTAAGCCAGCATGGCCTACTAGGCACGCATGAGAACGGACCGCAGTAAACTAGATACTTTGCTCGTTCGGCATTCATCTTGGAGTAGTCCTTTAAATTCCTGAAGACTGCGCCCATAAGTGGAATACGGCAATAGCCCAAATTGAACAGTTGAACTTTTCATGGAAAAATTAGATGTATGTTATAAATAATGCAATAAATGCACGCAGTTTTAGTTTGAAACGTAAATTAGTTAAAATCGAGAAATTTACATCCAGCAAAAGTCAAACGGAAAAAAAACATTTATTAACCAATAACAACATGTCTGATACTTAAATATTTGTAAAAATTCTTTATGCTCTTAATGACAAATAAAATATATGATAACAGTAAAAAGCAAATGATGATGTACGTAATAATATTTTATGTTTATTTTTTTGTTAAAAGAGATTTACTACATACAAAAAAATAGTTATTCTTCATTGGAAATACAGAACAACGAAAAAAACATTATAAATCAAGACTATTGTTTTAAGCGTGAAAAACAAAAACATTGTTTACTGTTAATATGCCTCATATCACCTGTCAAGATTTATAAAGAATCAAAAAAATCTGTGGGCTTATAATGTAACCGCTGTCAGGCAAATTTTTTTATTAATAATTCTTCGTTTGAGACTGTGATTTTTTATTTAGTATTTTCTCTTAAGGCAATCGCGATGATAAAATAAATATTTATTTTTCGAAAAACAATGATTGAGCCTAAAAATAAAATATCGTTTGAACCAAAGCATTTCTATAACTGCCATCTCTGAGTAAATATGAATTGTTTACAACTGCTTTTATATGAAAAACGCTTTCTCCTTTTGTTTACATTTCAACATTCTATGAATATTTCATGAATTTCAATCAAAACCAGAGATGTATTGTTACAGCCATGTTTGATGACGATTTGTTGTTAAATAATTTGATTCTTGGCTGTGGCTTTTCTACGAAAATTTATCAGGTTCTGAACAAAAAAGCTCTGTAAGATACACAGCTAGATTTTCTTTTTATTTTTAAGATAACACATTTTCGTATTCAACTTTCATCAATGATTGTTTATAACGAACATTAATACTTCGAGTGCAATACTACAAGTGCAATAAAAGAAACTAAACAATATTTTCACTACACATTTTTTAACCATATTTTTATTGAAGTTTGAAGAATACTTTAAATTTTATATTAAAAAAGATACATGCTATTGATTAAATTAACATTTACTTGGTAGAATTCTCTCATAAGACAGTAAAATAGCAATATATTTAAACTCTACATAATTTATCAGATATATAGTTGATAGCTATTTCAGCTTACGCTTTCATCGGTAATATGTAGTTCGAAATAGCTATCAACTGTATCTCTTATAAATTTTGTAGAACTAAAACACATTGCTATTTTTGCACATTGTTAAGATATAGGCCAACCTTCCTTGATTATTTGTAATAAAAAGATTTTATTATCAGTTTTTTTGTAGGGTCCAAATTTTTGAAAAATAGTAAAAAATGAAATTTCGTTATGAGTTTAGTTACTACGATAAAAGAGACAAATCGAGAAAGTTCACACCAAATATCAAGTAAATTGGTTTAGTAGAACTTGAGATATCATGTCAACTGTCTCGAAAAAAGTATAATATATTAGTTTCAAGAAAACACGTCTTAAGTTTAGGACAAAGTTTTGGGCCGACTTACATGCCGCGTCACTAAAGAATATATATCTCTGAAAATAGTTTAATGTTAGTTTGAATTTTGAAAAATCCTGTTATGGACATATTCTTAATGATTTAAGCATTGATAATATTGAAAAAATTATGGTTTTTTTTTCAAAATTCTAGACTAGAATATCCACTTTATATACACTTCGCTTTATACCATCACACAGAAAAAAAGCTTGTATTTACCGTTAAATTTAATTATCAAATGAACATGTTCCACGTCAAAGTCCCACATAAATACAATCAAAAAAACTGTGTAAAGTTAATATTTACAACGATATGCAGCTTATAATTTTAACATATTATATTATAAATTATAAGTGTAATTATAAAAAGATCTCTAAGAATTATCATTGATGTTTGTTATGTATGACTTATCAAATAAAATAACGTTATTATTCAATGTTAAATGGCATTTCAATATCTTTTAACCATAAAATATATTTTTTATTCTACCCTAAAGATAACACTAAATAAAAATTTAATTCTTATCATAGGTTTTCTGTCAAAGCTGAAAGCTTAACCATATACTCTTACTCAATAAACTTGATTCAAGTTTTTATACCTATTATGATTTAATAAGAAAGCAGTTGTGTATATTAAAATCTTATCTTTTTTTGTGGATTTAACAACCTTTTGAGACCATTCAATGTCAATTAATGTTATTAATTTAAGTGATAGATTAATCATGGATAATTTGTGGTAAACTCTTTTGTTGTAAGAAATAGATTTTTTTTTTCAAAGATTGTGTAAAAAAAACACCTGTCACTTCTTGTTGGTAATGTATAATATTTACATAATAAAACATAATGTTAAGTATTATTTTAATAACACGGTGAAAAAATAGCAATGTATTTTAGTTCTACAAAATTATTTTTAACAAATATAGTTGATAGCTATTTCGGCTCACCCCATCGTCAGAACTATGCTTAAACTAACATTTGCTTATCTATATATAGCTGTGCAGAAAAGGTATACAACATCATTAAACAACATTAAATTTAACGGAACATTTTACCAACAAAATGACGGGTTGCCAATGGGCAGCCCTCTAAGCCCATTACTTGCAGAAATTTTTATGGACAACTTCGAATCTAAACTTCTTGAATTAGATAAAAATAATATAGTATATTACTACCGCTATGTAGACGATATCTTGATTTGTTGGCAAGGCACAGATAGACAACTAGATAAATTTCTACAGAAAGCTAACTCTATACATAGTAATATTAAATTCACACTAGAGATAGAGGTAGACAGCTCCATCAATTTCCTGGACTTAACTATTAGCAGAGTTAAAAACAGACACACTTTTAAAATTTTAGAAAACCTACCTTTTGTGATACCACAATTCACGCAAAGTCCCTCCACTCATGGAATCATAAGCTTGCGGCTTATAACTCCATGGTCCATAGGCTAGTAACTGTACCTATGAACCAGGCAGATTACGACAAAGAACTGCAAACTATTAAATGCATAGCCCGTAATAATGGTTATGAGAAAACAACGATAAATAATTTATTATATAAAAAACAATTAAATCTAGCTAGAAAACTCATTAACCCGAACCCAATACAAGATAACCGCTTCTATAAATCTATTAACTACCTAGGTAGCATTAGCGAAAAAATTCATCGGGAGATTAAAAACTCAATAAACGTAGCTTTCAAGGTCAACAATAACTTAGGCAGACATCTTAAAAATAGCAAAGATAAAATCAATAAACTGGACAGAAGCGGTATTTATAAAATGTCCTGTGGCTCATGTTTATCCGTTTATATCGGACAGACAGGTAGAAGTATATCTACTCGAGCTAAGGAACATGTAAGATCATTCAATAATAAAAAACAGATTCACAATTCGCTAATCACGTTATTAATGAATCACATAATATAAATTCAAACTCAGCTCCTAAATGTTTGCATCTTTGTAGTAAGGGTCGAAGAATGACGGCTTTGGAACAGCTGGAGATCAATAGACACCAATTATCACAAAGGATTCTTAACGATCAAACTAACATAATAATATCGCCACTTGTCAAGACGTTGCACAAAGGGGTGGTCTAATTTGCTTCCTGAAGGACCACTTCCGTCCCACATAATAATCTTATTGTCATAGACACCTATTGCTTCATTTGGAATTTTGAAAGTTTAGTGTCATTGTGTTTAAATAACAAGCTAGGCCATTGGAAAAGGAGAGAGGAGATGTTGCGTACCTTTTCTGCACAGCTATATATAGATAAGCAAATGTTAGTTTAAGCATAGTTCTAACGATGGCGTGAGCCGAAATAGCTATCAACTATATTTGTTAAAAATAATTTTGTAGAACTGAAATACATTGCTATTTTTTCACCGTGTTATAATGGAGTTCTACCAAGTGAATGCCAATTCAATCAATAAATTATTTTAATAGTTTTATATTCTCTACTCTAGGAATGATTTGCCTCAATACAATTGAAACAAGGATAGGTTAACAAAAATACTTCTAAAAAATATTTTACTTTTTATTGTTTCATCATAATTCTAAGAGATTTAATTGGGGGATAAAATATTTGATTATATAAAAGAGTAAAACTTAGCTATATATTGAGTGTTTTAGTACAGCGCATGTTCGCGCTTATTTTGTATGACAGGCATGCAGTGCACAGGATTATAGAGCGTGTTACTGCGCATATGGCATAGAATAGGTTAAAAAAATAAAATAATTTGAATACCTATAAAATTTAAAAAAAACAATTATTAATTTATCGAAAATGAATTCTCGTTCATTATTTATAGAAATAACGAACGAGAAAATGTTATATGAAAAATAAAAGCTCTTATATAATTATAAAAACCATAATGAATTAAGCAGTTTAAATTGTCAAGAGGCAGTACGAAGGTAAAATGCAATGAAGAAATTCTCAGTCAGGGACGTTGAATGTATTATAATACTCTAAAAATACGATTTAATTAAATGTTTTAAATTATTAAACTAGAAGTAGGTATCATTAAGATTAAATCTTTTGATAGCATAATTACGTTTTTCTGATAGCAAATCAAACGAAGCTTAAAATATTAAGGCATTTTTCTAAAGCACATATAAAGTGAGTCAATTTTATGAGATCATGCACTAAATTGATGGTTATGGTCGAATCGTGGTCTATAATGATATTTACTCAGATGAAAGTTTCTCAATTGACTACGAAATATGCTATAGAGAATTATGAAAGCTGCTAAAGTTATTTTGTATAAAACTATATAATAAGCAAAATATCACGTCCAGAAATTAATATATATCAGTATGGTGAAATTAAAACTTCTGGACAGTAAAGCAAACCTTTGTAATTATATTAATGTAAAACAACAAAAAAAATAGTTCCAAATAGTTCAGGATTGCCACGTGTTAAAAATTCAGTGAGAATTTACCGAATTTTCTGATTTCGCAAACGATGATCAAAACTTTGAGACATATTTCAAAGCCTCATAAAATAAGCTTAATATACTGTCTTTGGGTGTCAGTATCCCTTCTCAGTGGTAAGATATTATACTTTATACGGATCAGTTGATAATGCTTACGATGAGCGAAACCGATATTGATCATATAAATATTAAATTGTGGAAACAGTATTGAAATGGTTAATATTTTGTATTACGTATATATCCTTTTCTTGAAAAATATAAAGACAGACAGATTTTTTTGAGAATATTTTTCGTTATGAAACTTTTTCTTTAAGTTAATATTATTTATTGATTTAATTAGCATTTACTTTGTAGAAATTCATTTTAACACGGTGAAAAAATTGCAATGTATTTTAATTCTACAAAATTAAAGGACATGTAGTTGATAGCTATTAATTCTGATGAAGGAGTCAGCCAAAATAGCTAATCCAATATTTATTTTTAAAACTAAAATACATTGCTATTTTTCACTCTGGCTTGCTATTTTTTTATGATTTTAAATGTTCTTACTTCGCTTATTTGTATTTGGACTTCTGCCAACCTTCGATACATTGCTCCCAAGACAACAATTACTTGACTAATTACAGTCACCATTGAAATACTACTAATTTCGTCAGAGACAGAATTTAGAAAATAAATCTCAATTTTTTTTTCCAACAAACATTTTACCGTTTTTATTGGTTAGAATAAAGAGAACGGTGATTGGTTCCAGAATCTCTCTTAAAATATTTTTAAAGTAAGTTAATTTAAACCAATTTACTTTATATTTATTATATATCAGATGTCTACATTTATTATGCTTATTGTCAAATTTACTCAAATGTTTGATTACTATTTGAATGTTTATTTTTCAAACAACTTGTATCAGTTCTTTCTGTAAAAATTGAGTTTATATTGTATTCAAAATATCAACATTGTTTGCTTTATTATTCTACCTAACGCAGTGCAGTAGTCACAATTTAAAGTTTCAACCCTATAAATAATTTCTATTTTACTAGTGGGATTCCGAAAATAGCTCTAACAATACAACCCCAAGTGAAAACATGTAAATATAAACCTTGTGCCAAAATTATTATAGTTTATGCTTACAACCTAATGAGTACAAAGGAAATAATGTCAACTAATAACTTAGAATTCAACTTTAAAATTAAATGTTTCTATTTTCCTGGAGCAAAATTTTTACTTTGGAATAACGTTATGTTAAAGGTTAATTTAAGTGAATTTGATTATTAAGAATTTTTAAGCGTTGGACATCTAACTGAACATCTTGAGACGATTAGATATCATTCAATTGCTTAATCTTTTTTTATTCAATAATGTAAACAAAAAACTTATTCGCAAATAGTTTATCTTTTTTGGAATAGCGTATATATGTGTATAAGCAAACAAGTTCATTAATTGATCAAAAAATCAATGCATCAAAGTTTTTATTCTGAAATTTTAACTCGTTGTTTTTTTTAACTAAGTGAATTTAAATAAAAAATCTAAGACTCGACATTTCTAAGCCTCTTAGGGTATTCGTGTTGATAGTTTCCCTTAAAATTGCAATATCTAGACGTTTATTTGAAAAAAAAAATAAGCGTTTACAAAAAAATAATAAATGTGTTCAATTAAATCAATCTATGAGATGTTTATAAAACTCTTCCTTGTTTAGTCAAAGAAATTATCTTGTTTTATTGCAATCATGAATATTTTTATTTCAAATAATGCTTATGGTGTAAATTTCAATTTGATTGTTTTTATTATCGAATGAGTGGTATTTGTTTTTTTATGATTGGATATATATACATATATTAACCGTGTAAATATGAGTTTACTGACTGTCAGTTCGAGTACGCACGCGTACTAAAAAGCCTGACGATAAAAAAAGAAAAAGCACGGGTTGTGAGTGATCAAATATATGGAAGTCTACAAGGATTGATGAGAGAAAAATATATATTGATATTCAACCTAGCACACTTAGTCAATATTTAACAGAAAAATATTATTTAAGTATCAAAACCTGTTCAAATTATATCTTCCTGAAATATTCAATTTCTCGAAACGATCTTATATACGTCCAATTTTAAAATTACAGCAATTTATGACTAGTGTCATGTCTTAAACCGTTTCATAAAGCGCATACAAATTCCGGCATAAAAATTTTATGACAAATCTGAGAGTTTTTCCAGAATGCAAGCATTCGTGCAGTTTATTCCTACTACATTCGACACGTGTTGTTCATAGGAAATAACAATTCTATAAGTAACAAATTTTTCTCAAAAAAAAAAAAAAAATGGAAAGTAAAAGCTTATTTAATCAGTCATATGACTCGAAAAAATGGTTTTATGATTTCAATTTGCAGAAATAATTTACTGTTAAAACCCTACTAGCTTCTTGTGTAAAGTTTTAAAGCGATCAAAGCCATGAGCTTTTTTAACTTTTAATGTCTTAACTATCACTTCTTGACAGAAAGGCATGATATTTTAAATAATAAAAACACATATTTTGCCACTAACGACCCAAGATTCGCCTTTCGGCATCTTCAGGCATTCTATCACACGGATGCAAGACAAAATCGAGGACGTAAGTGACAAAACATTTGGAATCGTACAAAATTGCAACAATTCAAATTTGATATTGAAATTCCACCAAACACCTTCAGTCGATATCATGAATTAATAAAAACACACTTTTGGTACATGTTTTTACAATATATTTTTGATCAGGACCGGTTTCGCTAATTGCGATCATTATCAACTGATGATATTTTCATTCATTTCTAGAATTATTTTTTTCAATTAAAATCTGCTAGAGAAACGTTTTATATATTTAAATAATAAGATACGATTGAACTTACTATTTCCACAATTTTATATTTTAAGGAATCAGTGTAGTCATTGTATGAACTTAACTGATATATGACTTACTAATAAATACATACAATTAACACTATATACACTAAATCAAGACTAATAATCACAAAAAGTCAGTTACTTTTTAAAATATATTCAAATAACAAAACAGACTATTAACCGGTTAACTGCCAAAAGCGTTTTAAGACGCATTATTTTCTGTGAACGTCTTAAGACGCGCCATTTTAACAACCTTGACCTTGTTTTTTTGACAACCCTGCACCATGAACAACTAATTTTATGATTATGGATAAATGACTGCACGACCGGCGCGCTCTTCATTTATTTGGTAAGTTTTATAAATAAACTTTATTACACTTTCAATAACGATATGTTTAGAAGATTTTATTTTTGTCGTAAAATTTGCGGCGTGCTGGGTACCGCCATACATATACCTGCCGGCAGTTAACCGGTTAAGAAAAATTTCTTGTACAACAATTGTTTTTTTATGATACATTGCCATTCTGAATAGAGGTCAAAAATATGTTTTATTATTTCAAAATATTACCTTTACCCGTAGAAGTGAGTCAACACCTAAAAATAATAGCCAGCTTTCAAATACAAAATAGTTTCAGCAACAAGAAGATTCAGTTGTCACATTAACATGATGGCCGTTTAAATCGTACAAATTTTAAGCGTTTTTATTGAAAGACCTTTAGGTATTGATGTGACATATATCCTTATTAAATAAAATGTAAATGACCTTTTAAATTTTACACATATAGTTATTACTGTAATATAAAATAAAGTCAAATAAAAAATCCATTATGACTTTAAACAAATAATGAAACAGTCGTTAACAAGAATAATGAGCGTGGTAATTATACTCTCAAATTACGTGCAATTAAATATTTTAGGATTATTTAGAATAATTAAAATGCTATAAAGCATTGTGTTTTGGTATTGTAATAAAATGCATTTTCGTCAAAAAGTAACAGTCTACATATAATTTGTGTAAAGTGTACTGACGAAATGCATTAAAAACGGTTCTGCATAATATAGTACATGTAACACAGTGAAAAAATAGCAGCGTATTTTAGTTTCACAAAATTATTTTTATCACACAAATAGCATTTTGTAACACAAAAAATACTGCTATATTTTCAGCGGGTTATAATGGAGTTCTACCAAGTAAATGCCAATTCAATACACGTACGCAGCAGTGCAAAGAGCTTATTAAGAAATTTATTTTTCGGTTCCATGGGTAAAATTTGTATTAAAAATATCCATTATAAGGTAGAAGATATTAAACAAATTGATCAATGAGACACGTTTTGGTTGGTGATGGGCAAAGTATAAGAAGATTTTATTCCGGTGGTGGGGACAAACATCATATTTTTTTATCAGAAGATTTTAGAAAATAATAAATATCAATTATAAAATTCAAATTATATTCTTAACGATAAGCTTAATTTTCCCAATTCCTCTTTGTTATATTCTTTACGTGAGATCAGTTCAATGAGTCAATTTCCTCTTAAATTCATTTCCTGTATACGTCACCTGATGCCTAATATTAACCATTACCTACCAACTTGTAATAAGTAGGTATTTCTAAGTCTTAAATTACTCAATTGCATTTTAATTATGCTGATTATTATTTATTGTAAAACCCTTTCATGGAAGACTCATAAAAGTTTTTAGCGTTAATAAAACAAATCGCTGACAAATGAGTGTTTAAAATGATTAAATCAATACTATTTAAATATATTTTAATTGTTGTTTAGTTCCAATCTACAAGGTCTGTGTTTTTCCTTTATATAACTTCTTTGGTAAATAAATGATGATACCTGTTAAGTACATGTCAGTGCTGTTGCATCTGTTAAATAAAATGTCTGAAGATACCGAAAGGTGATACACGAGTCATTAGTAACAAAACACGGGGAATCGTATAATTTTTCAACAATACAAAGTTTTTATTTGGTTCATAAATAATATAAATGCTTTTTAATATTAAACAAAGTCGAGCTTTTTGTTTTAGCAAGCTTGAACATACTATGTATTTTGCAGTGGCTTTTCGATGCTTTTATCAAATAGTAACTACTACTGTCTGACGTTAGTTACTGTCTTCCACATTTGACACGTGTAAACATTGCATCAAAGTAATCGTTAGACCAGAGTGCTTGCATGCACTTTGCTGAATCGTCGAAATAATTCTTGTCTATTCAAAAAAGACGCGGCATCAAATCGAATTGAGCTAAAGAAGTATGATAAAAATCAGGAACATTAAGAAACGGATATATAAACCAGAAAAATAAAACGATATCAAACTTTAGATCTATAAATTTATCATATTTGAATAGATAAGTGAATTTATTTAATGATCAAAAAAAATACCGAAACGAATCAAATGGCATTGATCACCTTTGATGTCTAAACTGTCTATTGTTTGGTGTTGATGGAAAGACATTATATTGTCAATAATAAAAACACATTTCTTACTATATATTTATGAAAAGAACATAACTATGGAAAAAGTACTTAAAATATGCTCTTTTATTTGAAATATTACATCTTTGACAATGATTTTTGTTCAATTCATTTAATTTTTTATTTTAAATAATAAAAACACATTTTTTAGTACTTATTTCCATAATATATTTTTTGATCAGGACCGGTTTCGCTCATCGCGAGCATTATCAAAGGATAGAATACAATTTACAAGCAAGTCTATATATACAAAACAAAAAATTAATTTGAGTTAAAGGTAGCAGGTGTATGAAACCATGGGTTCTAGAACTAGGAAACAATTTACATGAAATCATACAATATTGATGCAAATAAAGTAAATTAGTATAAAAATTAAATGTTCACAATCAATTATTAAGAATTACAATTACAATTATGGTAAATCAATAATCCATTAGGAGCTCTAAACAATCAATAAGGAAGTAAGGAATGGGAAATTTTAATGACGAAAATAACCCACACTCACTACTTAATGGAACAAAATAAATTAAGAAAAAAAAAGATTCACACAAAATTATCTGTGGACATTCTCATTTTGATATTTTGGACGTTATCTCCATGACATTGGAAAGATTGTTGTTTTAAATTTAGTTAGCTTATTTATTATTATTAAAGTTTTTTAATGAAAGTAAATAAACAAAAATATAACCGTGATGGGGAATATGTGGAGAAAACGAAACCAAAACACAAAAAAGAAACTTAATTGTTTGCTTTAGTAATATTTCCATTAGATGCAGCTACGACAAACTTTGAGGTCTGTGCTTTTTATTGAATTCAATGAAATACTAAACTTTTTGGTTTGAACACATAGAAAACTTAAGCGAGGCTGCATTATGCAGTTGACACTGATAGTGAAGCATAAATTGTCATAGCTTTAGATAGTAATTTGAAAAGTTATTCAGTCATTTTCTTATAGACGTCATTCGCATTTTTTGTTCACATGACATTGAAAACAATCTACGTCAGACTGCGTAACCTATTATCTTTATGATCCTTAAAATGGTCTCATTTCACTTTTGAATTGCAGAACTTCTAATTACTGGTGTAAGTAATACTGACATTACCATGCAAACGAATCTACAAATGGTACGCCAAATTGAAACTCAGTACATTAAACCAAAGAAGCAGTTTTGAGTAAGTTTTTAGAGGACAAAAACTGGATTTTGCAGCTAAAACTGGACCACAAATTGTACTGGAAATGAAACTTTGGAATACATTTGCATATGAAGAAAATTTTATGTCTAGATTAAAGTTTTACAACCTGAGGCATCGAAAACATTCTCAAGTTTACGTAACTAAAGTAATTTTTTCATTGATTGCTAAGAGTGTCTCAGGAGTAAACCTGCTAAAATTTTGAGTAAAAACTTTTATATTTTGGAAATTGCCTGAACATTCAAGTCGTTACGACACCGTGAAATCGGTAAATAAAGTCCTGGATTTTTTAAAATCAATTTATTGTTCTTGATTGTGATTGGTTAAACATATTTGCATAAATAATGTATGATATATTTGTATCATTGTCTATGCTTAGACTACCACTAACACTCAAACAACGTAATAACAATTTTTTGGAGAAAGGATTAAATGGCTTAAAAAATAACAAACAAAAATTTTGAGATGACAAAAAATTTACATATTCATACTATTCATTTTTGCTTTTAAAAAAATCAATGTCTTCGTTGTAACATATTACCTGTGTACTTTTAAGTGTTATTTTTTAAACTTTTTTTTCATATGAGAATCGGTAATTGTGTTCATGGGGGTATTAAAACAGTATATTTATCATCTTCAGAATATATTAAGTCATAATTTCAGATATTTAAGTCGTATCCAATCGTCACCCAAATATTCACTAAAAATATATATCCTGGGAAATTCCGGAAAATTTCTACCCCGGCATCTACCGATGAAAAATGTAACTACACTTTGACCGCATTACTCTTAATCTTCTTTCGAACTACAAACACAGATGTCCTTGTACTGCGAAACGCTAATTTCCGTAAAAAATTAATGGTACTTTTGGGTGTAGCACTAAATAAAAAGATCGTTATAAATTCTCAAAAGTACGCCATTAAAATCGTAAAGTTTCTTGTAATTGCCGCCATAACGCTTTCACGGAAATTAATTTATTCGGCTCGTTAATTTTTTTAGAAAAAACAGGTGCTAAAACAAAAAAAAATATTCCCGTTCTCTTACAATTCGGTGCTCGTAATTGTGTAATATATTTTATTTTCATCTTTCATACTTAGAGAGTCTCAGAACATTCAAACAATAAGATTTTTTTGACGTTTTATTTGTTGCATTTACAACATTCAAAAACTATTTCCGTTTAAATAAGCTGAATTGCAACTAAGACAGTAAGTGGTATTAGTTGACTTTTTTTAATTACAAAAAATAAATAAAAAATAAATTGATTTATTTTGAGGTGTCACTTCTTGATGGAAAGGTAAGATATTTTAAATAATAAAAACACTTTTTTTATTACTTATTTCCACCATATATTTTTTGATCAGGTCTGGTTTCGCTCATCGCGAGCATTATCAACTGATATAATACAATTTACAAACAAGTCTTTTTATACAAAATATTTAAGATAAAGGTAGCAGGCTTACAGAACCATGGGTTCAAGAACTACGAAATAATTCATAAGAAATCATACAATGTTAGTTAAAATAATGTAAATAAGTTTAAAAATGAAATTTTCACAAAAATTTCAAACAAAATTAAGGTAAATCAATAATCCATTAATATCTTTGAATAATCATTACAAACTCATTGAGGAAGTAAGGAGTGGAAAAGTTTAAAGAAGAGAATAACCTGCACTTTAATTCTTAATGAAACATAATTAATTGATATGTTAAATTTTAATGGTAATCAATTGAACCGGTCCTGATCAAAAAATATATTGTGGATATGAGTACTAAAAAATGTGTTTTTATTATTTATAATATTGATTGTAATGAACATTTTTATAATCAAAATGTTGTATATTTTCCTTTTATATGACTTCTTTTTAATGTATTTTTTTCATTTAAAAATTATTTTGAAGTTTCTATTGCTTACTTTATGGACAAAATGCAAAAAGTCGAAGAGCATTTGCTTCTAGTACAACTATGAATGTGTTTTACCGACCATAAATCCTGCTTTAAATCTGAAACACTGAAAGCTTTGACGTTATTCTAGTAGTTGTAAAATATTACATTTGGCATACAAGTATTCATATAAATATTTCACACAAACATTCATAATTATAAAATTAATAATTGATTGCACTTCATCATAATATGTTTATATTTTACCTCAACCTTAACCTTATAAATCTGATAAAAAATGTTATTTTTAGAAAATAATGACAGTCAAATCGACTCTTTGTTAACTTCTGTTCAAACGTTAGTGCAGAAAATTACATTCCTAATTATTTCAATTAAAAATTAATTCTAAAACAAACTGCAGACGTCTGCCAAAGATCGTGGGTAGAAGCTTTTTTCATTTTAGAAGGCCGCATTGGTTTATTTGTTATCTACTTTATCCTTGTATGAGAGTTTTCAATGAGATATTGATACAATATTTTAATTATGTTTGGGGTAGATATAAACATTCGACTGAAAATTTTGATTTATTCAAAAAGCTGCACTTCGTCGCATAGAATACCTTGTCAATCCTTTACTATGCATCGAAGAAAAAATCAGTGATGTGGAATCTTTAAAAAAATACGACGCAGACTCCGATTCCGACATAGACAAAAATCATGACTGAATAAAAATGTTAATCTTTTATACCTTGATTTGATACATAAGTATACGAAATATTTCGTGATACATTGTAAATTCAAATAATAAAAGATGAAATTTGAATTGTTACAACTTTGTACGATTCCACGTGTTTTTTTTTACTAACGACACGGGTTTCAGGTATTTTATCACGCAGATGCAACAGAACTGACATACAATAAACAGCTTGCATCTTCTATTCTATTTATCAAAGGTATTAATTAAAGGAAAACACAGATCCCAAGGCAAGCACTAAATTTAAAGCAAAAACTTTATTCAAATTTGATATTGAAATTTCATCAAGTACCTTCAGTTGATACCATAAATTAATAAAACGAATGTTAAGCTCTATTTTCACCATTTATATGTTCAAAATCAAAACTCATTTTGCTCACTGCAAGCATTATCTTCTAATACAATAATCAATAACATAGGACTAATTTGACAGAATTTTTATCATTTACCAAATATACATAACCAATGGTTGAAAAACTATAAAAATGATTTTCCAGTCATCACACGAAGTATTTCTAAATCAACAATAATTGTCATTAAAAAAAAACTTTTTAATATTGAATATTGCTTTTAATTATTTTAATATAATTCTTTTTCAACAAAAAGAGACAGTTGAAACATTAAAAAAACATTATACCAAGAAAAAATATAATATAACGTACCTTTGTTTTATCAAAAATTAATAATATGTAAACTTTAAAAGTGAATATACGTTATGAATATCATTGTAAATTTTCCTTGATATACAACAAATACATCATGTGTTTTGTTATTTACTTTCCGTGCAATTTCCGTGCTGATGTGCAGGAAGCATAAATATTTATGTACCTTATCTTTTTGCACGCAAGAAGTTCACTTTCCAATTCGATAAATAGCTATACAATCTCTACGTATTTTCATATATAATATTTTGCTTTCTTGGTTTAGCCTTATTTTAAGAGAAAAAAGATTTTTATATTAATTTAAATGATTTTAAATAGATTTAAGTTTACGGCTATAAACACTATCTCCAATATATATATATATTTAACGACTTATACATTCAACAAAATCGTTCTTCTCTTTCATGCCATATTCGAGATGATTAGATCAATTAACAGTGGCAATTTATTATTCATACAAAACTCTCAATATGATATTATTGATTTTCAACATAAAACGTAATTCGTTAATAAATACGTAGGAATAGTGTTTCAAAAAACCATGATTCTCTCAAAAATGAGTCAAATCTTCATTTCGGTGGGTGATTGGCTAACAAACATATGTTCCAAAACATCTGAATTGTTCGCTAACAAATCGTCTGTAGAATAATAATATTAAAAATATCGTTTTACTTCGTTATCCGAATATATGCTCGTTGTTACAATACAAAAATTTTACTTGAGACCCACCCTATGAATATTGGTATAAAAATCGATCAAAACTTTTTTTACCAGCATATTAAAAAAATATCACAAAACACAGGCATAAAATGTTTTTTCTATGAGGTAAAAAAGCTGGAGCAACAATTATAATTATATTAAACATAAAGTTTTTTGCCAATATACCAATAATTTCGTTTAACGCATACATACCAATATGTATATAAATATTGGTAGGTCACATATTTACAAATGTATATTTTAATTAAAATTAGACCACATAGATGGCATTTATACAAAAGAATATTTTCCTAAGAATAATTCAGAGATGGCATCACTTTTATCTTGCCAAGTCATTCCTGCATTAATTCCAAAAAGTATAATATGTAATGTTGCCAAATTTAAGATGCACTTTACTGCCCACCCAAGTATGCTTAATTTCAATCTTTACCTTTACAGAAGATAAAGATTGTCTTACCCAACCTAACCCAATCAATAATTTGAACGTTTATATTTATAATAATTTAGTAAAAAAATAAAATTCAGCAAGAAGGGAAAAACGACACTACGGTTCATTCGTGTCGTCGGAAAAATGTAAAACTATCCTCTAGACATCTCTCTCTTCGATCAGTCTCACCCAGATTCATTGCATCTCTTTTGATTGTCCCGGGACCGATCGGGGTTGACTGCCTACTGAGTCCCTTTTATACAACTAAAGTAGACCGTTGAAACCCTCATATTGTTATACGTGACATGCCTAGTCGACTTTTATTGCCGTTGAGATTTAATAAATCAAATTGGGGATATTTAAGCAAATCATAATAACTGTTTCTTGGTCTATTTTTATATCAATGATGAATAAGATAAGCTCTGAGACTTTGTTATAATAAAATTATCAAAGCTTTCACAATAATACAAAAGTTAACGATGGCTTTGTAAAACTTATTTTAAACTCATTTTCAACACCTGATATTATGTAAGACATTACGCGGATAAATATTTCACAGCAGCTTTGTTAACACACATTTTTAAATAATTATTTGATGGATAATATAGGCGCTATTTTATTGAATCGCTTAATGCAATATCACGTTTATTAAAAATATATTTCAATGTAAATAAATAATTTTTTTAAACTAAAAAACAAAACTATGTAATAGATTACAAAAATATACCCAGTTTGTTCCGCTATCAATAATAATTTCAGGACTAAAAAATAACCTTTAAAAATAATTATCATTCATTTTTTTAACAAAATAATAAAAATATCGGCTTGAATTTATATAATTCCATAATAAAAGAAATCAGTCTTTATAATGACAAACATTTGTGTATGTGTTTATGTATATTTAATCTTATAAACAATCGGAATCAATTTTTTTGAGTGTTAAACTTCATGGAGCTTTAAAAACTTTATTATTTATATGTCGTATTTTTTTTTGTATATCCGTTATATTTTATATAATATACGGATGAAAACTAGTTTCTCTAAAGAAACTTGGCTAATTCAGTACCCGTATTAATATGTATTATAAGCGTGACACTGGTGAGGTTGTTACATATATATTTTATGATTACTTGTAGAGGTTTCCTTTTCAAAACTAAGCCGTTTTCATTTAGAGAAGCTTAATTTCCCTGCCTCAAAGGCAAAAAGTAATTTGAGCATAAGCTACGTTTCGGAAGGCTTGAATTAAAGAAACATTTACAGCTGAATTTTATTCTTGTTGTCCTTACTCATACACGCTTATAACGTAATATTATATTGATAACTTTTACGTTTTTATGTACACGTGCTGCTTCCATCTATTGTCTGAATTAAAATTCTTTCTTATCCAAAATTTCCGAATACATTCATCAATTCAAGTAGTAAACAAACTTATGAATATGGCGGTAAAGACACATTTTGGGTGATGAATATCATATGCAAAAGTTTACTTATCTTAACCAATTCACTGCCAAGATTCTTTCGGGAAGTTGTCACCCCACAACTAAGCCATTAAAAAAATATTTTTTCAATACGTCCCAAGATCGTGTTTCACCACATACGCTAACTCTAGTTTAATATATACGACAAATCGCTAACACCTATACATATCGTTTTGTTTTATTGCTGCTACTATATATTTATTTAGACGTTGACATAAAATATTCATCAAACTAGTCCATGAAACACGTAGATAACAATTTTTCACTAGTGTGCGCTTGGCATTAAAGAGGTTTAGGCTATTTTATTTTGTATTTAAAATATACCGTAGATCTCTTAGATTTTAGATTTCTGACTACTATTGTAATTTAGTACAATACTGCAATATTTTACTAGAAAGCTTTGATGGTCCCCCGAATGTTCAAATAACATATGCAAGGAAAGTATGTTGTCATTTTTTCTTGGATACCGTTTCAAGTGTGTCAATGCTATGTCATGTTTACCAAATACATTTATTTATTTGTAAAATATCAATTACTTCTACGAATAAAACGAATTTAAAACCCTCCTAGGCTTAAAACATCTCATAATGGTATTTCTTTAACAAACTTCGGAAGACTATGTTTAGGGGCATATTATTTTGTACTCTCTGTACAATTCAATATGTTTTGTCACTAGCGACCCGGGTTTTGCCTTTCGGTATCTTCAGGCATTGGAAACCGTCCGTGTTTGACTTGCCGGAAACCGGGAATTCAAACATGTGGAATCGTACAAAGTTGTATCAATTCAAATTTGATATTAAAATTCCATCGAGCACCTTCAGCCGATATCATAAAAAATGGTATATTTTTATTTTATGAAAGTCAAAAAATCATTTTTCGACTAAATAACACATTTTCTTTTATCAATTAAGTCCACTTCTGGAAATGGATTGCTTTTCTTTTTCTTTTTAGCTTGCTTTGTAATCAATTTGTATATTTATTTTCTTAGTATATTTTAGACATGATAAAACATAATTTATTATCATAAACATTACTACAAACTTTGTTTATTTGAATGCAACCTTGTAAGATAATAACAAATCGATATCGAGTTGGCTTAATACAGTCACAGTTCATGTATGGTTTGATACGAAGGGACGTCCATATTTATTACATATTTTTAATATATTTATATTATACCGGTATTTCATAATGAATTTTAATTTGTAACACATATATATATACATTACTATTTTATGGATACTCAATTTTGAATTTTATAATACAAATTCGCAATAGCAATTTATTTTAGACCTACATTAAAATTTAGTTAAAGTTTATTAACTAACATGCCGTTTCGCATTTTCAGAATTATTAAAAAACTAATAATATGTTTATATAGATTGAATTGGCATTTACTTGGTAGAACTCCATTATTACACGGTGAAAAATAGCAATGTATTTTAGTTCCACAAAATTGTTTATAAGATATAGTCGATAGCTATTTCGGCTCACGTCATCGTCAGAACTATCGACTATATCTTACATAAAATTTTATAGAGCTAAAATAAATTGCTATTTTTTCACCGTGTTAATATGTTTATAGTTTGTTCATGTGTTCAAGTCTCACAAACTGATATTTTGAAACTGAAAAAGCAAATTTAATACCGGTATTCTGGTCTCAGTAGCCCCGATATTGCAATCCCTAGTTGGTACGTCACAAAACTGCGTTTTCAGCTCAAACGTCCAATGGAATGTTTTCCTGTCATCTGAGTTTTGTGAAATGTTTCTCTTGTTGTGGATTCCTTATCTAACGTCCTCGAGCGTTCTGAACAACAAAAAAGAACACTGTGAGAATGAAATCCAACCACAAAATAAAACACTATATTGATTTCATTTGACCTTATTCACACACTCTTTGATATTATATACTGCACACAAATATTTGCAAATATAATAAATTAAATATTCTCATACGCGGTATATATCGATTTTTGAAGTAATTACCCCGTTCCCCGGGTGAGCCATGATAAGAATAATTCGGCGGAAAATATTTTTAAAAATAATTCAGTAATTTTGATCTTAACCCTACCCTATAATTCTTCATAGGTTTTCCCAAAATACCCTGGGAAATATCTGTTTTTCGAGTGTTTTCGGAAATTCATGAAAAAGTTTTAAAATCAAAGACATGTTGGTAAAATATGTTATATTTTATGGAGAAATAACATTACAGACTTATTCTATGTTAACATTTTTTTGATAAAACGAAAAAGAAATAAAATAAAAAAACAACTTTCAGAAAAAATAAAAAACGTTTTCAAAATAATATTAGCATATCTTAGAAATGTACAAATGTTTTACACTTTATTTTGCATAAATAAAATAAACATCTAAGAATAGACAAAGACAACGAAAAATTTAAAAAGTGGTTTTTCTTATTTTATTTACATAAAAGTAAATTTTTCAAAAAAAAAATTTTTTTTGAACAAATATCGTCGGCTTCTTAATCAATCTCATATTTATTATGGATGCAATAAAAGTTTTCATCTCACTGATTGACGTTTTTTCAAAACTCCGCAAATCTTGAGGAATTTGTTGAGAACCATTGTAATTTCTCAAAAATCTTGTAGCGTATTTATTAGTTTCTCTAACTTATAATTCAATGAATGACGGAGTAAAGAATAAGTCAAAATAGTCGATAGGTGTTGTAGCACTCGATGGGATGTGCTTAGGTCCGGGGATTTCGATAAAAAGAATACTAGGCACACCAACTTCCGGATCGAACACTTCTGCCCACTCGTATTCCTCCGATGGAGTTACCACTTCTTCGTCTTCGCTACTACTTTGACGGTTTTTCTGCCTTAGTGGAATAATGTTACTTTCATCACTTTCTTCGAGTTCATTTTCATCAGAATCAATTGTGTTGAAATCACTTTCCAATTTCCCTAGTGTCACACGATCTTTATTTGAAGACATAATTGAATAAAGGGCAAATTAAAAACACAGTCACAAAAACAATAGCAGATTGCACCACGTCAAACTGCTACAAAATTTCGCACCCGAGTGACGAGTATCTCAAGTTACCATCGATGAGTGGTCGAATCATGTAACAAAAATTACCTAAAAAAACAACGCTTTGTGGGACTGTAATATATAACTGAGGACCTGTATATGACTCGGATATTAAAGGTTAGGTACTCTAATTTAACACTTCTCAATTGACCTCAAATTATGTAACGCATATACAAACATATCTACCATTTTGAAAAGCCGATATATCGGCTCAAGGGTATTAAAAGGGTTAAGTAAATATATGGAGATAATAAGGATAAATCTAGCTATAATTTAATACAAAATTTATCAATCACTTTTAAGGTGTTAATTGTCACTTCTTGATGAAAAGGCATAATATTTTAAATAATAAAAACACAATTTTGAATTGTTATAACTTACTACGATTCCACATGTTTTGTCAATAACGACCCGGGTTTCTCCTTTCGGCATCTTCAGGCGTTCTATCACATGGATGCAACAGAACTGACAAAAGGCGAAACCTGGGTTGTTAGTGACAAAACATGTGGAATCGTACAAAATTGTAACATTTCAAATTTGTTATTGGAATTCCATCAAGCACCTTCAGTCGATATCATAAATAATAATAAAACATCTTTTTTAGTACTTATTTCCACAACATATTTTTGATAAGGACCGGTTTTGCTCATTGCGAGCATTTTCAATTGATCTTTATCGACTAAGCTAATGGTTTGATATGACAACAACGATGTTTATTCTGAAAGATAAAAAAAATATTGATTGAATTGGCATTCACTTGGGTTTGAACTTTTTAAGATATAGTTCACAGCTACTACTAAAAAACGGTTTCTTTTCCAAAATTTTTGGTTTTTTAGACCAGAACCGGTTTCTCTCCACATAATTCTCATTATTATTTAAGTGTATAGTCATTCTACTTATTAATTAATTAATACTGGAGTGTATTATTTTGTCATTTTCAGGCTCGTCAAAACCTCAAAAATACTTTTAAGTTGTCAAGATATTTAAATTATTTTTAAGCAATGTTTAAGTATTTTGCAGACGCCTATAGAAAATAAAACCATCATACAAAAGAATGTACCAACACTTTGAAGCGTTGAAACCTTTTTATGAAATGACATGCGAAACATTTCTTATAAGTAAAACTGTGCGGGAAAAGGAAAATATAAATTTCTTTTATTCATTTCGTGCGAGAAAGAAGAAGACAGTTGCGAAACAATTTGATACACGCAAATGTAAAATGCTTTCTATTAGCGTACTAAAAGGTTTTATATCAGATATTTTTTTTTACAGGATATGATAAAAATTGTCGTTAAGGAATCTAACTGTAAGATCGCAAACTCTCTCTGTAAGACTATTTTTCAGAATTCATTCTGTAGTCTTTATTTATAATTCAAAAATGGAATTCATAGAAAGGAGTATCTGTTTCACATAAAATGTTTTCGGATAGAAAAATAATTAAGTATTCGAGTGTTCCATTTTTAAATTAGATTCTTATTTCAAAAAGAATACGAGACAATTAGAATTGTATAATATTCCTGTACCATTTATAAATAGAATTCAAAACGGAATATTCTCATTATTTTCAAGGTCATTCAATAAGATATATAATACATATAAAGGGTAACGCACACTCAACAACAGTAAAGCGTCATAAGTATTAAAAATCGTCACACTAAATCTTACTACATGTTACTAACAACAGCATACATTTCAGTTCTAATGCACTATTTGTTGTATTTGTGGCAGCAATGATCTTAACACCTTAAAATCTATTGTATCTTTTATCATTCTAGCTTTTTTTATTTGCCTGAACGGTGAGGTTAATGAACGTTAATTTTATTGTAAGATTAAGCTTTAAAAACTAGTTTTTTCTATCACTGTCAGTTTGAGTGTTTTCTTATATTAAAATAGATTTAGGTGCCAAAAATTTTATCCCCGAAACAGAAAAAAAAATATCTTTTTACTTTTCAATTTTTGCTTGAAATAATAATTATTTAATTTCAAATTTTAGTAATATTTTCAACATATAAATCATTTCATATTTGATATTAAAATTCCATCAAGCACCTTTAGCCGATATCACAAATTATATAAAAAAATATTTTTTTAAATCGTATTTTTCTCAAAAATAACTTCCCAATATAAAAAAGTTTAAATTTTTAGCTATTTTTTTTATTTATTCATTTAAAATGAGTTGATTAAATTTTATCCTATCCCGTTAACAGTAGAGAGAATGTCATATTTTCAATATATTGCGTTAGACAGAAATATAATGACAACCGGTCTTAAAAGAAAATTAAAATTGAACTCTACAAAAAGACTTCATTCCATTTACGGCAAAATAGAGTGCATTTGAAAATGGGAAATGCAATGTTACCATTCTTAATAAACGTTTTCTCCCGAGAATTTTCAGATTTAATGATGCAACACTTGAAAATTGTCGTTGGAAAAAGACGGGTATATGGCACGGGAAGAAGACAGAATTATTTTATTTCTGGTACGAGATATTTCTTGTTATTTAATTCTTCTCGATTGTTGCTTCAGTCATACGTGGAAAATTTACTTAGCAACACTTAACGCTAAACCTCCTAAGACGCGGTTCATATAATAATATTAAATAATTGTGAGACAATTGTTTATATATCATTGTATTGATGATTTATTAGGTAAATCTTTTGTTTATACCTTTAAATAATTTTAATTGATTATAAAACATAAAATCAATGTGAATTACAATATGACACGGTGAAAAAATAACCATTTTTTTTGATACCTATTCATAAAATATCATTTTCTAGTATTATCTAAATTCACAAATTTGATTAATGAAATGAATCACATATTAACCAAATTACTTTTTAGATATTACAATATCGATTGGGGTTGCTGCATGAAAGTTTGATATGCAATTTTAATTTATGATATCAACTAAAATACGTATATAATGATTAAAAATAATAAGGCATTTCAATGTTTTAAATTACTCAATAACATCTAAGGGTAGTTTGTTATTGTTTATTTTATAAGCCTTCATCAAATCGAAAAGTTATAAACTGTAGGAATAGTTTATAAAATTAGTAAATACAAAATTCAATATTATTTTAAGCAAATTAGTAGTTTTTGAAAACTATTTATATTGGAGTCTTAAGATGTCGAAAGGCAAAACTTGGGTCGTTGGTGTCAAAACTCAATTTGATTTAATATTAATGACAATCAGTTATCTGCTATATATTTTTTATTTAATAAATACTGTTGAGTCTTTTATAAAAAGATTTTGCAACAAATAATAATTAAATTATTAATATTTCATTGTGTCATAACAGTTTTCGAGTTAATCAGTTTTTAAAGGTTTAAATAGTATAAAGGAGGAGTAAAATTTATGAATTGACGTATTGAGACAATCATGGTTATCAATTGAGGTTATATGTTATTTAATTTTTCATTTAAAATAAGAGGAATGCCCAGACTATATTTTAAAAAACATTTGAAAAGAATAAAACCAATGTACAAATTATAAAAAAATATAAGGGAAGATAATATTAAATAATATTGACCCACACGGAAAGTAAGAGGAAATCGTAGTCTTTAAATTTCAATACAACTAAAATTTCATTTAATTTACAAATTATAACTCTGCCATAAATGTATTCGAATGTGTTAACTATTGTAATAAATGGAACTGCGAAATTTTATTGTGAACGCTCATAGAAAAACGACAAAAAATAATAATGGCCTATTCTGAACGTACACGAAGTTGACATTAATGTGGTTCCGACTCATTTAATCAACGAGAAATTGCCAGCAAGAAAAATTCATTCAGCAAAATAAATAATCTATTTTGTTTATTAACATGAAACTCGTTTTCTTGGAACGTAATAATCATCAAAATTTCAGCTCATAGTTTAATTGATGTCATATAAGTAACTTTGTTTTATACAATTCTTTTTTTTTTTTTTGAACTTTAAACGGAAGGCTTGAAACGTTTAATCGTAAATTGTAGCCACTTTAAAAATTATCGGTAAGCAAGGAGTCAATTGAAACATTAAAAATATTAAATATCACTTTATGGTGGAAAGGCGTTTTATTTATATTATCAAGTGATATTATTAATAACAATACAGCTGATATTGCTCGCAATAAGAATAACTGGTCAAAATCATTATATTATAAAAATGTTGGAAAAATTAACATTTTACTAAATCTTTGTTTTCACTTCCAATTTGAGCAAAAATTACTTATTATTTATAGATATACTAGTCTTAAATTCAATATGCATCAGGCTATCAACCGACTTAATTAATAGACTAAAAATTTAAGCTTTAAAACATTTGAATAAGTTTATTCTTAGAATATAAACTTTAAGCTTATTTCCTCGAATAATATTCTCTAGTTTTACCGAAAACACTTACACATCCTGAAAGAAACATCACTTCGCTACCTTTAGTACATAGTGTGGAAGATTTGTTACCTATCAATAGCGGTGAATATTTCCTTCTCAACCATGCCCTCGAAAAGCATTATCGTCTTCCCTCCCAAAATCTCTTCTGTAAATCAATATATTATACGCAACTTCATTCGCCTGACAGAGTTATACAATATAGTTTGGAGTAAGGTATTGTTTGCAGGTGGCAGATGTAGCAAACTCTAGATAATATTCATTAATAAATTGTAGGCTATATTTCAAATTTTTAAGTATTCATATACCTTCATCATTTTTGAAAGGATAATTAAGTATTTTGTCGACATTATACATTTATTTCTATAGAGAAATCAACAGATTATCTAAATGTGACAAGGACGAAAAAAATCAATTGAAATAATAATAAGTATTAGTTTAATGAATTGTGAAGAAACTAAATGCCAACAAAGCTGCTTTTATTAGTACATCAACTGCGTACATGGATTATATATTGATTTATTGTATTGATTGAATTGGCATTCACTTGGTAGAACTCCATTATAACACGGTGAAAAAAATAGCAATGTGTTTTAGTTCTACAATATTATTTCTTAAGATATAGTTGATAGCTATTTCGGCTAACTCCATCGTCATAACTATGCCTAAACGAACATTTGCTTATCTATCTGGATTATATATGCTGTTCCCGTGGCCGAGTGGCTGACATCTTTTGTGATTGTATAGATTTCGACTCGTAGTACAAATAGTAGAATAAAAATTGATTTTTGTTTTATAGCATGAATATTTTACTCTTGAATCAGCTTGCAATAAACTGAACCAACTCTGATCGTAAATACACAAATCTGTGGAGATAACATACAACAAAACATTGTAATATGTCATATTAATATGCTGTATTTTCACTCAGAAACGACAATCAACACACTGAGAAAACATAGCAATGTGTATAATACAATTGATAGTTATTTCGGCTTACGCCCTAGTCAGAAATGTGATTAAGCATACATTTACTTATCTATATATAGCTGTGCAAAAAGTATTCATATTCTTTTCAATTTTCATAGAACAAGGAAACATCGCTTTTTTTCCCCGTGTTATAACGGAATTATACCGAGTAACGCCAACTAAATGCCAATGCAATCAAAAACTAATACATTCAAATAGTTTTTTTTTTATAATATAATATGGTAAAAAATCTCTACACTATCATTAAATAAAGTTTCCGTTAGCTTTTTTCACAAATGATATAAGCAAAACGTTCATTTTACTAAAATTGAGCTTGTTCTGACGATATCATTGGCGAAACAGTAATAAACAGATGTTTATAAAAAAAATATTAACTATACATTTATATTACTTTAAATAATGAAAACATATTTTTACGACTATTTTTACAACATACTTATGATCGGCACCGATATGCCTATCGCAATCATTATACAATACAAACAACTTTATATAAAAAAAAAAAAAATTGTAAGTAACTACAATAAAAATTATATTTTTGGTTTGATTAAACAAAATTTATATAGACTTATAATTTTTACTTTTAGCGCCTAATTTTATGTTCAAAGAATTCTTTTTCATTAAATGAAATATGAACCAAAGTAATTCGTGTACATATAACCAGAGATCAAGACCGAAACTTTTGTATGTGTAACCGGTTTTCAAACCACTTTTGTCAATTTTATGAGGATCATCTCATTTCGGCAATTTGGCTGTTTGTCAAATACCACTTCACCCAAAAGAGGCATCCACTTAGTGTAACATTAATTGTGGCGGCTGAACTCCTACAGAGCGGATTGTTGTAAGTGCTGTTTTATTAACTCTCCTAAAACTTTCCCCAACGCTCTCACGATTCAGCATGAACTCACCCACCTACAGAAGGCAATTAATCCGCAAACTCGAGTTAATTAAGACCGGTGGTGTTATACCTTGCAACTACTTGCATAAATTCCTTAATATAGTCTCTAAGCAAGATTTTTTTTTTCATGTGCAATATATTGTATTACAGATAAAATTCTAGTTGAAGAACCGTTTCTCTCTTTTAATTTGTAAAAAATTTGATAATTTATGATGTCGACTGAAGATGCTTGATGGAATGGCTTCAGTATATGTTATAAAAAAATCAGTTAGCATACCGTAAATCACATTCTTTTTACAAACTATCAACTGTGTACTAAATTCAAAACCCAGACAAAACAAAAAAGCATACGTTAATTTACACACTTTCAAAGATTTAAATTTGATATTGAAAATCCATCAAGCCTTCAGTGAAAACCGTCAAAAAATTGTTCAGAGTTTTAACAATTCAAACAAAAATTTTAATTGTTAAAAATTTCTACGTTTCCGCATGCTTTGTAACTAACGACTCGGGTATAAAATTTTTTAATTTAATGTATTCTTTCACACAGATGAAAAAAAATCCGAGTCAATAGTGATAAAACATGTGGAATCTTAGCAAGTTTCAACCATTCTTAAAATATGATTAATACATTTAGATATTTCTGTATGTTGATTTGGAAACTCTAAAGCCTCTGAAGATGGCAAATTTCATTTTCAATCACGACCAGATTTTTTTCAGAGGCTTTTGGCATCTTCAGGCATTCTGTTACACGGATTTAACATCGCTAACGAAAACTAGAACTGTACAATATTCCAACAATCAAGAAACCTCATTCGATATCGTTAATTGTTTTTTTTAATTGGTAAAAAATAAATTATTTGGCCAAGAGTCATGTCACCCCAAAAATATACATCCTTTTAATGGTAAAATTATCATTTATATTGTGTTGTTTTCTGAAACAAAAATTCAATATAAGCATCTATTCGTTTAATAGTTTTTGATGTGTCATTTTAAGGGTTCTTAATGCCGATTCTTAACTTACGCCATTTTTTTTTTAAAAACACAATTTTTTTCTTGCAAATTAAATTTGTTTTATAAATTTAAGATGTTATAATTTATGAAGGAAAATGTAATTTTATCTACTCGTTCATTGTTCCTTTCCGGTCGTATGCGTAATATTATATCAAATTATTCCAACCCTTGACTTTTCAAAGGAAATAAACTAAATCTAAGCATATATGATAAAATTTATTTCATCACATGAACTATGACATATAAAATTGCCATAAGGCATGATATTTATTAGATTCTGGAAACCACAAGTATTCTCGTAGTGTGACCAATTAAATTATTTAAGCCAGTCATTCTTAACCGTTCTTCATTCACTAATTTATCAGTGGTCATCTTTATTTTGTTATTTAAAGCTGTATTTACGTATAAACGCTATTTTTCGAAAGTCATTTCTTTAATTAAATTAAATAAAGATGTTATTATTTTATTGATTGAATTGGCATTCACTTGGTAGAACTCCTTCTGACGATGGCGTGAGCCGAAATAGCTATCAACCATATTTTTTAAAAATAATTTTGTACAACTAAAATACATTGCTATTTTTTCACCGTGATGTTATTATTTTTTAATGTGTTTGTATTCAAAAGACAATCAAAATCATGCTGATTTTTACAGCTTTATATAACAGAGTAAAAACGACGTTTTTTATACAAATCACATTTATTTTACTTTATATTTTATTCATTTGTTCGCATAAGTGAGTAAACGTTGTCAAATATTGTTTGCCTCCAGGGTAAAAATAGTATATGAAATAAATATGCAAAAGAAAACAAAAGACTGTAAAGTTTTCATTGTCATTTTCAAACATCTTATTACGTAACGCGTACGTGTGCGATGTTTATTTATAATTAATAATTTTCATTAAAAGCGCTCTAAAAACATTCTGGTAAATAATTTGTTGAAAGGATCAAAATGACTAAATTTATAGAAAATTCGATTATAGTTACAAAAAAATATCAAACAAAAGATGTTGAGTTGTAGTTTCACTGTAGTTAGAAGTAAAATAATTGACGAATATAAATAACTTGATCAAATGTAAATATTCCAATGGTAAACATTTACCACGGTGAAAAAATAGCAATGTATTTTAGTTCTAAAAAAATATTTTTAAAAAATATAGTTGATAGATATTTCGGCTCACGCCATCGTCAGAACTATGCTTAAACTAACATTCGCTTATCTATATATAGCTGCGCAGAAAAGGCACACAACACATCCTCTCTCTTGTTCCAACGGCCTAGTTTGTTACTTTAACAAAATGATACTAAATTTTCAAAATTCTAAATGAAACAATAGTTAATAAGCCTATGACAATAAAATTATATGTGGGACGGAAGTGGTCCTTATAGAAGCAAATCAGACCACCCCTTTGTACAACGGCTGGACAAGTGGCGATACTATTATGTTAGTTTGTTCGTTAAGAATCCGTTGTGATAATCGGTGTCTATTGATTTCCAGCTGTTCCAAAGCCGTCATTCTCCGACCCTTACTACAAAGATGCAAACATTTAGGGGCTGAGTTTGAATTTATATTATGTGATTCATTAATAACGTGATTAGTGAATTGTGAATCTGTTTTTTTACTGTTAAATGATCTTACATGTTCATTAGCTCGAGTAGATATACTTCTACCTGTCTGTCCGATATAAATGGATAAACATGAGCCACGGGACATTTTATAAATACCGCGTGAACATTTACATTTGATCATAAAAAAAAACAAAATGTCAATGGGCTACCTTTTTATAGAGAGACACCATGGAGATCTCTTAACCGTTGTAACGAAGAGAGTCTGATCTAATAAAACAGTGCTATGCTATTGTACTATCAATAATAACGTTTTCATCTGACCAGGCCTTAGCAAACAAAGCCGAAATGCACAAAAAATAACTCTCATATCGCGAGAAACGATCTCACACCTAGCTTTATCGCTGGGTAGTATGCGGGACGTTTCAATGACTTTTACAACGCTTTTTAAGCCAAAATGAATTAACATATATGAAGCAGTCGTCGTGCTATTATTTATCTATTTGGATATTATAATTTCAAAGATTAAAATATGTTTTTTTGGAGGTGCCTTACAAATAGAACTTTTATACCTTACCGTGTTATATGAATGAACTAAAGTTTATGTTTATTTTTGATACGATTATTCAATAACACACTGAGAAAGCTATAGAAAAAGTTACACATCAAAGGTTCGTATGACGAAATTTTCACAGCATATTAGTAAAATCTTCATAACAACTGATAAGATTAAACACTTTTAAGGTGTTAACTGTCACTTCTTGATGGAAAGCCATTATATTTTAAATAATAAAAACACATTTTTTTAGTACTTATTTCCACAATATATTTTTTGATCAGGACCGGTTTCGCTCATCGCGAGCATCAGTTGATAATGCTCGCGATGAGCGAAACCGGTCCTGATCAAAAAATATATTGTGGAAATAAGTACTAAAAAATGTGTTTTTATTATTTAAAAAAAAAAAAAACAAAAGATAAGATTAAATGTTACAATATTGCAAAAACGATTCAAAAATTAACATAAAAAATAATATCATATTTATATGCATGTATGGATTTAGTTAGCAATTTACGAACCCTGTCAACAGAATCCATGACCCTTCATTTGTGGGACTTTAATATTCTTTACAGTGGCAAATATAGAATGTATAATAAAAATCATAGGCAAATGCCTGACAAACTAGTTATGCTATATTTTTATATGTGACCTGCATTAAAACATTCTAGACCACAAAGTGGTTTGCAACTTTACAGTTAAAAATCCCTGAATAAAACTATCTTACTAAACCTAATGGGTCGTACGGTTGTATATATTATATCAAAGTGTTTATGTTATGAAACTTTTTTTCATCAAATGTTCCGAAATTTCAATGAGTGTTAAATATAAATTTTAAAGTGACAAATCGCATTTCATTTCGAGCCTCCAGGTTACGTTTGGGAAGAAAAGATATGTTTGGCGACCTTTTGTGGAAGCAGACCACCTAGTCTACCAGGCTGCCAAAGCTGTTCTATACGCCAGCTTTTTTTACAAATGAACGATAAGTGTGAGTGTCTGGTATGTTTTGCAGAAGGGGCGGCGTCTCTGAAAGAGGCGAAACACTCTGAAAGAGGCGAAACACGTGTCACAACAAGTGACACAATAAGTGAAATAATCACAGTTATTTTAAAATTTATAACAAAATAAATTTCCCCAAAATTACCGCCAAATCCATCGAAAGTATTATTCTATAAAACGGACGCAATATTGTTTTACATAGCAAACAATTTGCATCGATTATATGATATATAAGTGGAAATGCACAGAGAAATAAAATCGATCCTTAAACTAGGAGGATATGTGCAATAGTTTTAAAAACTTATTATGTGTTTAAAATGACATTTAATTTTGTATGTGATAATATTATAAACAATATCTACAGCTAATGACTTTTTGGTTTGATGAAAATTTTTACAATAAAAGATTATGAATTTTTAAAAAAAATGAGTAATTTTATACTTGGAAATATCAATTATTTTTAAATTGGAGGGGTTAAATATCAAGTGATATCGCTGCGTGAGTGAAAAAAGAGGCAGAAGTACAAAATTTCAACAGTTCAAATTTGATAATGAAGTTTTATCAAATCTCAGTCGAAATCTTAAATTTTATTCTTTATTATCATTTAATCCCAGATACATAATTATTCCTTGCATTGATGTGACATAAAATGTTTTTGTATATATAATATGTAAAAATAAGTTCAATAATACTCAAATTTTAACACAGTTTTATTTAATAAAAAAAAAGGTTTTTTAAATCTAAGTTCTATGTTCTTCTTTTAATTATAAAAGGGTCATCGTCTGTATATAATATATTCTTAGTTTCAATATTTGTCAAAAACATTGGCAACAGTGTGATACAAAACTATATTTGTTAAAAATAATTTTGTAGAACTAAAATACATTTCCATTTTTTCACCGTGTTATAATGGAGTTCTACCAAGCGAATGCCAATTCAATCAATAACATTAGTTCTCTTTCGCCAACAAGTTAAATCCCCTCTAGCAATTTTACATATATATTATCATATCGAATAATAATCAGCGTGATACAAATTTATAATATAAAAACTTTTATCGGTTAGAAAATAAAGCTTCATTATTAAAACTTTCGGATTTATATTAAACAAATTAAAATACGTTTCTCTAAACAAATAATATCGTAAGCCAAAGTTTTATGCTTATAATTACTGTCGCTCATTTAATTTCTGGCGCAATTTTATTCAGTACATCATGTTTATTGCTCGCCGAGCAACTAATTTTCTCATAGTCTGCCTATACGAGAATTGTTCGGTATTATCACCATCTGTGAAATATTCAAAGCTCTAAGAACAAGTGAACCGGAAAAACTCTTGGCAAGATGACAAAAGATTCTCTTAACATAAAGGCATACAAATTAGTTGAACCATATACACAAGTTGCTTATTCAAACATACTGGAATAAAGACATGATTAATTATACCGGAGAACACATCTAGGTCATTGAAGTATTTGTTATTATACAATATTAATAGTATAGCATAAGACTTGCGTTTAATCCGAGCTCTTTGAATGACACGATTAGGGTATTATCTCACGATAAACTGTACAGGGTTTTTGGTTTATAAATTACACAGTTTATTGCTCATTTAATTTCTAATTATATAAGAACAAAATTTATATTTTTAGCTCATTCGTCAAATTTCGTTCCAATTCAATAACACTTATTTTACGGAGGGAACAATCAATTCCTCATAGCCATTCTTTTCGATTGCTTTAAAAAAAATGTTCAAAATATCAAGTGAGGTTGCTTGATAGTATTATGTTACAAGATTAAATTTTAATTGTTAGAGCCCTTCGAAATCTTCAGAAAAAATTTTCACACGAATTTAATAGAATTGAATGGTTTCAATCGGTTATATATATATATATATACAAGAGGAAATAGACACGAAAAATAAAAATTCTTAAGCTCAGTGAATAATTTAAATTAAACCACACGGTGAAAAGACAGCAATCTTTTTTAAATCTACCAAAATGCATTTTTAATTTTTCAAAGTGTTTTGATGAAATTTTATGAAATCAGTCGTTTTTAAAACTAGTCTTAAGGTAATGTTGATGTTATTCGTTTTCTACATGTCCAATCACTTTTAAGGTGATAACTGTCACTTCTTGATGAAAAGGCATGATATTTTAAATAATAAACACATATTTTTAGTACTTATTTCCACAACATATTTTTTGATCAGGACCGGTTTCGCTCATCGCGAGTATTAACAGTTGATAATGCTCGCGATGAGCATTATCAACTTATTACTTATTTTATTATTTATTATACATATCATTTTTATTGTATTAGAGTGATGGAACGATTTAAGATGCCGTAAAACATCACTCGGATCGCAGTTGACAAAGTATGTAAAATTTTAAAAATTCCGACAATATAAATGAAAAAAAAACTCTTAAAAGAATAGATGAGGCATACATAACTTGGTATTGGCAGCTTTTTTCTTTTTCAAATGACACTTAATTGTTGTATCTTATAAAATTTATGGGATTGTAACAAGAGTAATGAAAATAAAATGATTAACGATAAAAATTGGCCATAAAGTATAAATTGCTTATTGAAAGCAATTGTGCTCAAACAAAAAATATACAAAAAACTCAATTGATTTGATATTTTGCCAATAAAACATTTAATTTTATGACGAATAAAACTAAATGTAAGGAATGTTAAATTAATAAGTATATAATATTTTATCATTAAGACAAAAATGTTCAATAATTAAATATCTAAAGACTGTGTTGGCAAAGAAGTTTTACGAATGCTTTGTTGTACGTCATGTATTGTGCTGTATTCGAATTAAATTTATAGTATTTTAAATATTGTCACGCTTTATTTCCAATTTAAAAAATTGAAAAGTTATTGTGGAAAAAATGTTATGAATTAAATTATATTTCAATTACAAATTGTTAATACATCACGAAGCTTTCGTTGCTTAATGTAAATTGGAAACAAGCAAAGCTAAATAATTTTTAACAACAAAAAGCTAGCTAGTCAATTTGTTATTGTAATGTATATAAATATTTTTCGATTTATTTGAGATAAAGAGCTGACATAAATGAAATAACCATTTAACGTCTGAGAAAATTTCAAACATAATAATATTTAGCCATAAAAAGTAACAAGAACAGGATTTTTTTTCAAATTAGGATTATACGATTTTTTTTTCTATTGAAGAAAACAATGAAATCACTAAGCTGTTATAAATGAACGTATTGCAAGGAAAAAAATATGAATTAATTGAGCTTTAAAAATGAAAAGCTGTTGCTATTAAGTCTTGAATGTCATTATACAAGGCTCTAGAGCGTATTGTACGAAAGAGGGTTCTAACAAACAGTAATTTTAGGGATTATTTTTCAAATTGGTTTGTGTATAATATAGGCCAATTTCACCATTTATAGAACACTTTAATTATAAAAATTTCTCGCTTATATAAAAAAATATTGTATCAGGTATATTTCATAAAAGGTTTTACTATTATATTATAAAGCTAAAATATTAAATAATTCAATATCGAATATTTTTTTGTCAAAAAAGTATGATTGATGAGATTCTGTTTATAAACTGAAAAATAAAAGATGGAAGAAAATTTCTTCAACAAATGAACAAAAAGTGTTTCAACACAGTAAAAAGAAAGCATTGTACTTTTGTTCTACAACATTTATAATAAAGGTATATAACTAATATCTATTTCGGTTTAAGCCATCGTATGATCTAATGCTAGTTAGTAGAACATAAAAATATTGTCTGTATTTCAATCAGGAGGGTAATTGCCTATTGTTATCGTAAGTTACATATTGACATTCAAATTACAGTTGTTAATTTCATAGCCATACGATCAATATGCAAAACGTGAATCTTAATAATAATTCATTCTCTTTTAGATATTTATGTTCTATTCAATCATTTTCTTAGCTTTTTTTCCAATTGCCTTTACCCGAAAAACCCTCTGAGATTTTTTAAATATAAGTTTAATGTGTCGTAATATACGTGTATTGTACGCAACTACGGTAACGAATTTTCAATAAAGCTATTAACAAATTATTGATTGAATTGGCATTCACTTGGTAGAACTCCATTATAACACGGTGAAAAGAAAAGCAATGTATTTTAGTTCTACAAAATAATTTTCAAAAATATAGTTGATAGCTATTTCGGCTCACGCCATCGTCAGAACTATGCTTAAACTAACATTCACTTATCTATATATAGCTGTGCAGAAAAGGCACACAACACATCCTCTCTCCTGTTCCAACGGCCTAGCTTGTTACTTTCACACAATAACCCTAAATTTTCAAAAATTCTAAATGAAACAATACGTGTCTATGACAATAAGTTTACATGTGGGACGGAAGTGGTCATTACGGAAGCAAATCAGACCACCCCTTTGTAATACGGTTGGACTAGTGGCGATACTGTAATATTAGTTTGTTCGTTAAGAATCCTTTGTGATAATTGATGTCTATTGATTACCAGCTTTTCCAAATCCGTCATTCTCCGACCCTTAATGGTTTGACCTGACCAGGTCCAGACAGACCAGATGCAAACATTTAGGCACTGGGTTTAAATTTATGTTATGTGATTCCTTAATAACGTGATTAGCGAATTTTGAATCCGTTTTTTTACTGTTGAATAATCTTACATGTTCCTTAGCACGCGTAGATATACTTCTATTATAGAAGTGCTATTAACAAAATAATAAATATTACCTTTGATCAAGTTTGTTGGAAAATCCATACACTTTCCTGATTTCAATTTTGTGGAAGTTTTCATCGCGCTACGAGCCCCACAGCTTTTTTTACACACGTAATTTTCTGCCAAACATATCATAATAAAACATCCTTTGAATTCTTGTAGTAAGCTAAGAAACACATCTGCCCCGGGGCAAGTTGTGAAGATTATTGTTTTGAATGTCAGCATAGTTAAATTCAAACACATTAACATTACCCTTAATACCTTTCAAATCTCTGTTCGAAACTTAGTTTTAGTTTGTTAGAATAGATATTCAGTTAAGACAGTTGACTCTAAAAGATTGTAATGATATACAACAACAAATAAAAAGTACTTCATAGAAAAATATATTTTACTTTCTTTTCCGGTGTAAACGTCCTGAGATGAATTTTGTTCAGAAAAAGTTATTTTTTTACTGTCATTTGTTGTCAATAAAATGCATAAATTTTCTTTTTCTACCGACTATTATATAAGAATAAAATAACGCACGACGTGATCTTTTCCATACATGTAATATTAAAATTTCAACACGGTGAAAAAAACAGCAATGTATTTTAGTTCTACAAAAATATTTTTTTAAATATAAATGATAGCTATTTCGGCTTACGTCATCGTCAGAACTATAAAACGAACATTTGCTTATCTATATATAGCTGTATAGAAAAGGTACACAATACATCCTCTCTCCTGTTTCAACGACCCAACTTGTTTCTTGCTCGCAATAAAACTAAAAATTGTAAATTAAACTAAAAAGGCGGCTTTATCAATAAGTTTACATATAGCACGGAAATGGTCCATTATGGAAACAAAACGGCACCCCGTAGCGGGTAAAGCAATGGCGATCGACATATATTAGTTTGCTCGTTAAGAATCCTTTGTGATAGTTGATATCTATTGATTTCCAGCTGTTCTAAAGCCGTCATCTTGCGACCTGTATTACAAAGATGCAAACACTTGAGTTTGAATCTATATAATGTGATTCGTTGTATATATTAAATTAAAATAAATAAACAATTAAGATTAAATTGAAATTGCTTTGTACACTTATTTACTTTAAATGTAACACTTTTTAAGCTTCTGAACTCAACTTGATCTTCTGTCTTTCTACTTTCAGCTCTCGTAAGTGCTTCTACACTCCATCCAAAATCACAGCATCGTCTTTCCTCGGGTGTGCATTTTTTTGATAACTTTAACACATTCAAGACTGTAATATTTTATCTAATCTACGCACGCGCCAAGTTTTAACATGCCTAGTAATGTCTTATCGACAAAATAATGAATATTTAAAGCTACAACTTTTCGCATGATCATTCACTAATACACCAACAATTATGAGCTCAACTTCTACACTTTTGACTCATGCGTAACAACTGATCATATAAGGTTTTTAGAACTTTTATTATACTTTTATATGGAGATTTGTTTTGTATTCTATCTATAAAAATAACTATTGATGATACAATTATCGTTTTAATATTCTTTCTTCAATTCAGTCTATTATTCTTGACCTCTAATTGTTAATTCAAAATACACTTTCTTAATTACTCTTTCAATTATTTTTCCATCGAATATGAAGTAACTCGTAAGTGATATTTACTTTTTGACTGTCAAAATACATATATTCTTCATGTTAACTGTCAATTTAATGTAACATGTGGCATGAAACAAGAAAACAAAGACATTATTATCCAAGCAGCCTATAATATTTTTATAATTTTTTATGTAAAATTACTCTACTTTTTACTGGTGCAACTCTATGCCATATTTAAAACCTTTTTTTACAATTTAATTCTAAAAGTCATATCGCTGAAACTTGCCGCTACTGAAAAAACTTTTATAAATATCCTATTTCTGACAACGATTTTCGTCTTCTCTTATTGAACCATAAAAGCTTTTCTTGATTAAAATACGCTTTTAAATTCTACTTAGGCTTGATCGACTGATTTACTTGCGTATCAAAAGCTCGTTAATTCTATTAGCGAAAGTTTTTTTTCAGAGTTTTTTAGGCAGAAGTCGCAGCAAGTCGGAGTTAATTTAATTTCTCGGGAAACGGAGTTAATTGTGTTTAGACAAAAAAGTTTTAATGATATCGATTCGGCAGGAAGCGATTATAATGAGCTTTTATTTTAAAGATGATTTCTTCAGTTTAAAGCGCTAAGCTTATACGTGCTCTAAATTATTTGAATTGCTTAATTTTTATCACCTCTTTCAGAACAAAATCATTTTGTATTTAAATTAACATATTTAAGAATTGGTTGACGTAAAATTTACAAAGAAACTGTAAACCAGTACACTCGAACAATCACTTATTTTATTGAATGACCAAAATAACTGTTTCACATAAAAAATGATATAATATGCGATCTTCGGTAACTTTGTCAAGGATTTCTACATCGAGCTAAAGAACATTCTTTGAAAAAAAAAACCTCTTAAAACTCTTTCAAAAAGTGCAAGTCCATTTTGAAACTATTTACGGAAACTTATATCTGCCTATTAAACCTTTAAATGCCGTAATGTATTCATATGGCGGGACCTGTAGCGCCTGCAATTTCATTTAAAAATCAGAACCTTACACAAACATTTATTTTGGCCGATTATTCTTGATCTCAAGAGATATCACTCTGCGCTTAAAAAAATGGCGTGATATTGAGTGTGGCGCATATATGTATGCTATGCCGCGCACTGAAATAAACAGCGCGTTAGCACGCTTTTGGCATAGAACCGATTAAGGCTTATTTTTACAGTTCATTAAAATAATTTATGATATCGACTAAAGGTGCTTGATGGAACTTCAATATTAAATTTGAATTTTTACAACTTTATACGGTTCCATATGTCTTATCACAAACGACCCGGGTTTCGCCCTTCGGCATCTTCAGGAATTCCATCGCACGGATGCAACATAACTGACTCAGTTAAAGATAAAACATATGGAATCGTACAAAGTTGTAACAATTCATTAAAAAAAGTTTATTTTTATCGTTCGAAACACTTTTAAAATATTATGAAGAATATTTCAATTTTTTTTTTTGAAGCTTTTCGCCACTGTATACTTAAGTGCAGTTGAAAACAAAAAATACTCAATGATAAAGGAAACATATTGAAATTTTCAATGTGTTGTGCAAAATTATAAGAAAAAAAAACACTTTGATTTGTTTAAGTTTTAAAATTTGGAACTATACGTGTTTTTATAGAGTTTTATATGAAAAAATATTAAATATTCTTCATTTGACCTATTCTATGTTTGTAAATATAAAATCTCTAAATACTCCCTTATAAAACAACTAAATAAGTTTATACTCTGCTCAAAATTAGACAAACAAAATGGACTGAATTATTATCGTCTTTATTCACGTGGAATGCAATTAAATAATGGATTTTACGATGGTGAAAATGATTACCGGTTACTTGTAATAAATATAAAATTTATGACTTACATTATGTGTCTAAATTTAGAATATTTTACCACAAATTCACCAATGAATCCGTCATAATAAAAGCAACTCGACTACGTGATAACAAAAAAGACAAGGCCAAATACTTTGGACAAGATTTCGAAAAAAATATATAAAACAGCAGTTCGTTGACATTTTAACGATGTTACTAAGAAAAATCACATCAAAATAAAATATTTTATTCATTTTGTAATTGTAATATTTCTTATTCGAACACATTTGGTTTATAATGAAATTCGGTAGCATCGTTTGAAAAATAATATTATTATATCTGATGATCTGCATTTTGATATCGACTTGGGATGCTAGACGTAACTCAAATATCACTTATAAAATGTTAAACTATGTGCACTTCCACGTTTTTCTATGATGATCTTAAAGAGCTTTATTTTTTTATCTTAATTTGAAAAACCAACATATGGGCGTACTTCTTAAGGTAATAATTTGAAAATATCGGAAAATAAAACGATTTTTTCCAAAATTCTGCAGAAGAATACCTCTTTAAAATGTCGAAACTTTCGTGAACAAACAATATAATATTCTTAAAAGGCTTATTTACCATCAACACGTTTTTTAAATATTAATGGTAGCAATATCTTTAAATCACTTAAATCTCATTTAAAATACTTTGCGCTCAGACACAAATCAGAAGAAAATGAGATATATATTATACTTTGCAAATACGGCTATCTTTTCCCTCTTGAAATATTTTTATACTCGTTTCAAAAATTTATCTGCAATAATAACTCAACAACTCATTTAATATAAGAGAATAAATTTCAGCGCCTACACAACTGTAGTTTCGAGTCGAAATCGCATTTATTTTGATTATAATCATGTTTATTTATTTATATAATTTTGGAATTTAATTTTAAATAATGTTCATATGTTCACTTTTGATGTGTTAACTGTCACTTCTTAATGGAGTGACATGATATTTTAAATAAAAAAACACATTTTTTGGTACTTATTCCCACATTGTATTTTTGATCAGGACCGATTTCGCTCATCGCGAGCATTATCAACTGATAGAATATAATTTACAAGCAAGTCTATTTATAAAAAATATTTCAGGTTAAGGTGGCAGATATACAAAACCATGGGTTCAAAAACTAAGAAACAATTCACTGGAAATCATACAATACTAATACAAATAATTTACATCCGCTTGCGATGAGCGTATCCGGTTCTCATCAAAAAATATATTGTAGAAATAAGCACTAAAAATCTGTTTTCGGTATTGCAGTCTCAAGCTTAATGTTAACTATTAAAAGGCCTTTAAGATGTTACTAGATATACACTATATAAAAAATCTCTAAGAAATGCTGAAAACATTCCGTTTTGATAACTGAAAACCGATACGACTAAATTGCAAAAAGTCCTCAGTTAACCGTCAGCCATCCTTTATTGAACTTTTTATGCCTCCACTTACTGGATATTTATAGATTCCGTAATGGGTTCAAAATAAAAAAAAGTTTTCATCGTTGAATTGATCAAGCGATACCGAAATATTTTTATTGAATGTAAAGCTCGCTTGGAATACATAACAGCTATTATGTAAATTTATTTGCTGTCATTTATGTCAGTATGCTAGGCCTATAGTTTACGATGTCATATTCATGAACTCGAACCCTTGTCATGAAAGTTTGAGATACAAATTGACCGTTAAATTAATTCATATGTTCGTTTTTAAATGAGTATATTTCTTTGATACTTAAAGCGGTTCAAACTTCACAGAGAAAACATGTGTAAATTATACGAACAACGAAGCGCTTCCATATGTTAAATTACGAACAATAATCACGAAGAATTAAACATTAGTACCTTTGTTATGTTTACCAGTTGATAATATTCGCAATAAGTCAAACCAATACTGATCTTAAAATACATTGTGGAAAGAAGTTCTACAAAAATTGTTTTTTTTTTTTATTTTAAATGTCATACCTTTCCATCAAGAAATTACAGTTAACTGTTTTTATTGATTTTCTTTCATTAGAAATCATGGAATTGCAATTCAGGCATGATATTTTATACAATAAAAACACATTTTTTGATACTTTTTTTTCACAATATATTTTTTGAGCACGACCTGATCACTCATTACGAGCATTATCACTGATGAGTGAAACCGGTCCTGTAGAACTTAACAATGTGTTTGTATTATTTAAAATGTCATGCCTTTTATAACAAGAAGTGACAGTTAAAACCTTCAAAGTGAAATTTTTTAGCATTATTAACTGATCAGCTTTCATCAGTTAACAAAACTCTCAACGAGCGAAACCGGTCTTTATCATAAAATTTACTGCGGAAATAAAAACTTTTCTTTCTTTTTTTATTATTTAAAAAATAAAAATGGAAATCGTTATTCTATGAGGGCTCTTTTTACGTGTTTCACTTCACTTATAAAGTCGTCAGCTTGACGATTTAACCTGTAGCAAACCTAGCAATATAATTATATACAAAACTAGGGTGCTGACAACCTTCCCAACGATAAAGATTCAAAAGACTGTACTGCCGAAGTGGGAAAAATTACAATTAAATTATATAACAGTAAGCTTTCACTGCAGTGTGCCCATTAAACGACTAAATTTGATATTATTCCATATCTCTGCATTATAAAACATTTATGTAACCATTTACAAAATAAGCTAACATAGTTCTTTCACTGAAAGATGTGTGTCGTAGATTTTCACGCACATCGAACTGACATTGCGACAAAGCCTCGCGCACATTCTAATGCTCGCATGAGTGGATATGGTAAAACAAAATAGTAATAACGTCCATATTATTTCACATTTCCTGAATACCCCGACATGGAGTTTATTATTGTGTACCACTGCAAAAATTTAAGATTTCCGAATAGTGTTTTTGAATGGCTATTTGTGTTTATTGTACAAAAAATGAAGCTTACTTTCAGATTTATAACACTTGAAGTTTGTATTAGTAAAACAAATTATGGTTTATATAAGCAAGACATTTTTTGGCCTTATAAAAAGTTTCTGTAACGACAACACTTTCAAATTGGCATTTACATACAATTGTAGATACACGGATAAATGTTATTTATTTTTAATTAAAACTTGTATCAAATTTGAATCGTTACAACTTTGTACGATTCCACATGTTTTGTCACCAACGACCCGGGTTTCGCCTTTCGACATATTCAGGCATTCTATCACACGGATGCAACAGAACTGACGGTTCTGTTGCATGACAGTTTGTCAGCTCTGTTGCATCCGTGTGATAGAGTGCCCGAAGATGACGAAAGGCGAAACAGGGTCGTTAGTGACAAAACATGTGGAATCGTACAAAGTTATAAGGATTCAAATTCAATATTGAAACATCATCAACAGCATTTCCACAAGCGTCTAACGCAGTGGAAACCATGTGTTAGGTTTTCTCAACAGTGCTAATGTTTAAGGTATTTTTTTTCGATTCTCCATAACTTATACCTTCAATATTTGATATTCAAATGAGCTTTAGGGTAATACTAGGGTATTCTGAATTTGGCCAATTTATTGAAATGTTTATAGAAACATATTTCATATAAATCCAATGAACAAATAACCCTTTGTACGCAAATATTTTTAAAAAATATCTCGTTATAATTATTTTACAACAAATCAAAATTAATAATAACTGTTATAATTAATAAATGTAAATAAATTACAGACTTAGCCGTTCAGTATTCTTTCACGGGGCAACAGAATTGGGGAATTGATTATAATGATATTTGATTGATGTTTTTTTAAATAAAACTAACAAACATATCTTCAAGACTTTTTTTTTATAGAAAATCATTAAATTAAAACAATGTTTTAACAATTCAAATTTAATATTGAAATTAAATAAAGCACCTTCAGTCAAAATCTTAAAATAAATTGACACGTTTTATATCACGCTATCAAGATGGAAAAATATACTTAAAAATCTGTAAGAAAACAATTTTATCAAAGATTTCTTTGAAAGAAAATCTTCTTGCTAATTTCATCAACAAAATTTTTTTATAAACTTATAAAATAAGCATGTTATTATTACCATGTAAATGTTTTATTTTTACAATTCATAAAAATCTTTCTCGTGAAGAATAAAATTAAAATGTATGTACCGAAAGAATTCTCACAAAAACAGAAATCTCGCCGACCACAATTCACATAAAAAATATAATTTCCCAGTGACAAGTCATCTGGTAGTAATGTTATATTATATCGACAGTTTGCCATAAAAAATGATCAGATATTTTGAATAAATTTTCACCAACCCCGAGACGTGGCTTCAATATAATACAAGACTTACACGAAAGCTCTGCAAAGTCTGAGATTCGGTAAGCCAGAGAAAATTTTACATAAAATCTATAAATAATATTATAAAAGCTTGGAAAGCACGCTTGTTACTTATAAATAATACACTTTGAAGTGAAATGTGACCAGCGCAAAGGCTTCTAGATCAACTTTTTTTTATTTATTTTTTTGTGTTCAATAATTTTTCATATTTGAAATAATAATCGCTATAAATTTTGAGTTGTTGAAACTGTATACACTTGCACATATTTTATCTCGTCCATGGACCTGGTTTCGCATATAACATTTTCAAGCATCACATGAATGCAAGAGAACTGACAATTATAAATAATTAAATATATCATTTTATGATTTTCGGTTGTTGTGCAACATTTTCATATTTAAAACTATAGCCATAGGGTGAACATAGGGGTGTTTCGTAATTATACTTTTGTATAAGTAATGTAAACTGTTTACTGTGTGTCACTTCTATTGCATCATTGTGATAACAACTTCATAAAGCGTCTTTTAATTGATATACAAATCTTCTAAAAGTCCTATGGTAATAGATGTCATACTGGCTTATTTCTTTCATTTATCAAAGAGTTGAGATTTTCACAGATCAATTAAAGATCAAGTTTGGAAGCTTTAAATGCTTCTTACACATTAATTGACTGAATTGGCATTAACGTGGTTACACTTCGTTATAACACGGCGAATAGCAATATATTATAATTGTACAAAATTTATAAGATACGTAATTGGTAGCTATTTCTGCTTACGTGCTCATAAGAATTAATCAGTTAGACCTAATCAATATCAATTCAGATGATAGTGTAAGCCGAAATAGCTATCAACCATATATCCTATATTTTTTTAGAACTTAAATACATTGCTGTTTTTACACATTGTTTCTTACATATTTTAACAGACATATATTTATTTAAAATAAATTATCTAACTTACAATAAGTAGTGTTTATTTTTAAACATTTTTTCTTAAAAGAGTTCTCGACTTTGATAAATATTTACATATTTATTATATAACATTTTCGCTTCATTCTGTGAAACTTAATTTACAAAAATAAAGATCGAATGTGCCATGTTTTACTGGGCACTACAGACACAAAATTAGATAATTAATATAATTTAATAATCTAAAATTCCTATTAAATCAAACATTGTAAAGTGATTACTAAATCTTTAATATAACTAAAACCGCTTTAACCTGAATGCAATCGAATTAAAAAAAGTATTTATCATATATGTATATAACGAAATTATTAGTAATTAAACAATTTTTAAAATATTACTACCTGTATATAATATTATGAAACAACGTCTTATCAATATTTAGAAGTTGTTTTTAAAATTGGGATATATCAAAAGCACACAACAAAATCCACAAAAAAATAACACGCATGTATTCATTTTAATTACATATGCCGTATTAAAAATTAAACGGTTTGTGCCGGAGGCATGTTATGCGTAAAAAAAATAATTTTATTCATAATATCAATCATTTGCAGCTATGTCAATTACATAGCGATTAAAATCGTTATTTCAAGACCGACCGGTATATTTTACACGATTCGCCAATCACATATGTTTTGTAAGGAAGTTACCTATTTTTAAAGTTGCATTATTATTTTTAATCCACGTTTATTTCTCCTCCACTGCCCCAATCTGTGTAGTGTAGAATTAGATATGCCATTCAAAAAATTATGTACGGAATATATGTAGTTGAATATGCAACATTGTTTAATGACACATTGCGCGTATTTTGTTGGATTCATAAGTTCTAAATACAGTCAACAGTTATTATAAAACCACTAAGATCTTTGCAAATATGTATGTTTATACGATGTCTTTAATGATCTATTTTTTTTAGTTATATTTTTAAAAGATTTGATCTGTTACAACTTTATACGATTCCACATATTTTTACTTTAATGACACGGGTTTCACCTTTCGGCATCTTCAGGCATTCTTTCACACGGATGCAACATAATTGACACAAAACAAGCAGTCAGCATCGTCTATATACAAGGGTATTGATTACAGAAAAACACAGACCCCAAGGTTAAAACAAAATGGCAGCTAAAACAAATTTAATAATATTGATCCAATAATAATTAACACAATTGCCTGTGATAATTTTCATTAAAGATTAATCTTGTAAATGAGTCATTCCTGAAAGGGTTATCCAAAAAATAATGATCAACTATCGTTAAAATATAATTGAGTTTTTTTTATGTTGTAACGATTCAAATTTGATATTGAAATTCCATGAAGCAACTTTGGTCGTTTTCATAAATATATTTTAATTTTTACGTGATCTAAAACGAGAGATGTATTGTCTGATTGAATTTTATTTCAGTAACTTTAAAAAGGAATCTAATATAGGTTCGATGTGATGCAAAATATTTATTATAAATCTTATCAAAAAATTGGCTTTTACCAAATTTTCTTTTCAAGTAAGCTGCATTGTCATATAAAAAAGAAAGTTCACACATCGATATGACCCAGGCATTGTTTGCTGAAATCTTCATACGAAGAGTCTATTTACCATATTCATTGAAAAACAAACTGACACGAAAAGCATTTCTCGGAAGTCTCATAAATATTCCGTATTTGGTATATTAATAAGGACTGTACGAAAAATTCTAAGGACAGCAATTTCATAAATCACTTCAAAATTAGCCGCATATATATTTCACTCAATGAATTACTTGATAGTTTGGTTTGCGAAACTTACGAAAGAAGGTTTATAAATATGTCAAATGAATTGCAAAAGGCTCCCATTCTTAGAAGTGAAAATATCTTTGGGAAATATTATATTTCCGCGAATAAATTACTAAATGACCAAACAAATCGGTAAGAAGATATATTCAAGAATTAACGAATTTCTAAAACTGAAATAAGCTTACCATTTCTCTAATAAATGAATGTTTAATTCCTTATAATTTGCCTATCACTACTCCTTGAAACCTGAATTCCACGTTTTTCCAGGGACCCTAAAAAACAAAAATACGGGAAAGCTTAAAATAATAATAAAAAAGCATCAAGTCTCCCACGTTTTCTTTTCAAAAATAGAGTTTTACAAAAAATTGTAAATATGAAACGGTTTTGTAAAAAATATATTAATTAAATATTGTTTATTGAAATAATAAAATTGCGTATTAAACTTCTTCTTGTAAAATTATCAATTAGGGAAAATTTCAGACATTTGAGCTAACTGCATATTTCATCACTAATTTATTTGGTTAATATGTAAGGTTTAATGAGCTCAAGCCCGAAAATTATATCGGATAGAAATATTTGTCTTTGAAAGTCGGTAAATCGGGATAATATTTGAAACGGGACCATAATATTTCGACGATAGATTGAGGAAATCGATAGATTGATAAATCGGGGAACGGTTAATGCAGGGTTATTTTACATTGATCTTATGGGTATTTGACGGGAGCATAAAAAATGAACGGACAACCCGGAAAAGCGTATTATACGAGAATTGCTGAATGTATTGCGGCCAACGAACAAATTTTATATTTCAATATCTTCGGCCAAGCGATCGCTAACGTTCAGTAAATGTGATTGAAAACTTAATTTTTAATACAATTAAATTTACAAATCCACTTCGAACAAGAAAATCTTTTCATTAATCCAACACATAGTTAATTATTCAAGATTTTTATTGCAGATGATAATACTCACTGACAAATGAAATAGCATAATTCACGGCTTGAACCATTGGCACTCAAAGTATGACATTAAAGATTATGTGAGGCAGCAAGAGGTATTTTTATGGCAATAATAAGAGAAATAAAATGTTATATTCTACAACAAAAAAGGCGTCCCATTTTTTTTAAAATAATATTTGAGATAAAACCGAAAATAAATGAAATGCACTATAAAATGTGACCCAATTTATCTATAATATAATAAAAATTGAACAATTTTTTTTTTTGAAAATTATAAATATACTCAATCGATAGATATTTTGTAAATTGTATATGTTACAGCAATAGTCTATGGCATGTATACATATGTTTTAGTAAAATCGTGTTCCAGTACATTATATATACAGTACAAATATAAAAAGATACTTCTAAACGTAAAAATAAAAGTTATCAGAGTTTCAGAGATATTACAGCCATTTTAGCTGTATGATGTTATTTTTGACAAATTAAAATACGATTTTACTGCTTGAAATGTACTATTGCTGGAAGATTAAAATAATTTATAAAATAATTATCGGCTTATCAATTAATCGAGACATCCGGCTATCTGAGAAAAAATATGGTGTAAACTGTCTCTTCTTGAGGGAAAGGCATTATATTTTAAATAATAAAAACAAATTTTTGGTAATTATTTCCACCATATATTTGATGATAGGTCCGGTTTCATTGCGAGTTGATAATGCATGCGATGAGCGAAAACGGTCGTAATAAAAAAAATATTTTGGAAATAAGTACAAAAAATGTGTTTTTTTAATATTTTAAATGATCCCTGCAGTGATAAGATTTTAAGCTTTTAAGCGCCGGGATTCGCAGGGCCAGTAATTTCTCGAAAAAAAATCAAAACTTTATAAACAGATCATATTGGTTCATAACTCTTGAAAATATATCGCATCTTAATATTTCACCATGATTCCATGTGATGTCTCTGTATATTTAAAATATCAGATAATTAAAATCGGATGGACATGGAACAATATTGAGCGTAAAAGTATATCGAATAAACGCACTCACTTTATATGGTCGGCCCGCCGTACATGGAGAGCCTGTAAACACTCTTATGGCATATAACTGGTTTATTAATGCGAAAAAAAATATTATTATAACAGAATACAATTAAGCATGTAATGATAAAACAACACTTTTCTCTCTTATTTATTACAAACGAGATATTAATAGACAACAATCAAAAATGCTCGACACTTTTAAGCTGAACGTTATAAATATCGTATTTGTTCTATAATATTTAAAGAAAAAATATACTTTATGCGACTGCGTTGAAAAAGTACGAGTTTAATATGTAAATACTATTTTCTAAAATAACAAATAATTAAATATTTCTAATTTTAAATATATATTCATATAAATGAAATAAGTATTATTAATGAATTTGTCCATGCCAGACTTTACTATTATTTAATATTACTTTAGTAAAATATTTTACGCCTAACTTTTGATCATCGTTCAGATCCGATAATTTTAAGCAACATAAATATTCGGTGATCACGCCACTGACATATGGACCACAGTGTTGGCTTTTACAACTGTCGTTAAATTTTCCGATACTAAAACATGAAAATAATAACATTTGACATCTTTCAGAAATCAAATGGAATTTTCAAGTGCGAACATATTTTCGCATATTGTAAACTACGAAACAGATACTCTGTTGTTAGTCGAGTGCACATATACTAACATTTTAACTATGTATGTGTTTCACTTGCATTAATGCTTTGAAAAGCCTAATTTACGGCTGAAATTTATTGGCGCTACACTGTAACATCTATAGAATTATGAAATAACTAAATGTATATTTTATTTTAATCTATGTTTTTAGATTGAGCCAGATAAGAACATACAGATTTAATTGCGATCATAAATTAGAATGCAACTGAGCAGTTAATATTAAACGTTTCGGCATTTGTACACGTCATACATTTTTTTTTAATATGTTAACATTGCAAGACATATGGTATAAAAACTAAGATATAATACTAAAACTTGAATTTCGCAGCGAAAAAATGACAGATTTTTTCAAATACTAAAAATATGTTTTTCTATACTGCTTAAAAATGTAATATATATATTTGATCAGAACCGTTTTCAATTGGTGATAAACGCAATGAGCAACCAGGGCTTATTAAAAGAATTAGAAAACCTTCTTAACCTTGAAATGACTGAGGCTGAAAAAATAGTACATGAGATTGCCTCATGGGACTTTTAATACCCAAAGAAGAAAGATATTCTTATTATATTTATATCACAAATTAGAAGACGAATATTAAAGCTTTTCTTCAATTCTATGTTTATTTATTATATTTTTGAATAATCAATGAAATTTAAGCTGTGCGTAAAAGACTACATCTCAGTTCAAACATCGATTCGCGACTGATAAATCAAGTATAATATATCAATCATCGCGAGCGCTATCACATGTGCGAGCGCATACTTACGTCGGTCAATGTTGCCATATAGTATTATGAATAATTGCTTTCATAAATAATGACGTGTTAACCGTTTTGAGATTATGGAGAATTAATTCGTGTTATTGGGACATAATTGGCCACACAATGTTATTTTTTTCTTCATCAATATGTGTAAAAAAATTTCATTCCAGACTGCAATAAATAAAAACACTTTCATATTTTTATCTACATTTCTACATCAAATTCTTATCTGGTCCATTTTACAGTGTTCAATTATGTCGACTTTCAACAAAGATTTCACAGGCTCATATACTTGTACAAGCAGCATTTTTTTTTATTTATCACTCTGTTCAAATGCATAAGCTTTTGTGATGTCTACAAGTAACATCTCATCCATCTAATTGTCAAACAAAGCGTTCCGATATCGGTTGACAGAACTTGAGTAACAAACACTTTTCGTAGAAAAAAAGTTAATCAGGATATTTACATTAAACGAGCAAATGCTTCTCAATAGAAATGGACATCGATCTAAAATAAAAATTAGCTGCAATAAAATAAATCGTTTTAATTTTTGTATCTTTGATCGATATTTTTATATAAATAACCATATAGATAACAGATTCTTCCAATATCGCATATCATATCAAAAGGTATTTAAAACAATTATGAATGATCCGTATACCATTCATATTTCTCATTCTAATATAATATATTTCTGAGAAATATATTCGACTAAAACCGTGGCAGTTTTAGAAACACGTAGTTCGAAAAAGAGCTTTTAACACTCGCCACTGTCATCAAAAATCATGATTTCAATCTACCATGAATATATTCAATTTGTTTTTTTCTTATTCACAATTTCATATGAGAAAATTTTATATTCTTCACTAAGATTAGATATGAAAATCTACAACAAAAAACTGTTTTTCATTTTTATTGTTAAACTTTCTGAATGATTGATATTTTTTTCATATTTAACCTATTCGTTTTAAAAGTGTCGAAGTCGAATGAAAATATATTGCCACGTTTTTTTGTTTGCATTATTATATGTGTTGAGAAAAACCTACTGCCCCAAAGAAAGAAACAGCAACTAATAAATTGGTGGCCGGGAAAAGCGCGTGGAAAATCTCGCTCAAGCGGGATTTTTTATCGCTTTACTGTAAATTTACTACTGTCGATTGTAGTTTACGCAATATCGCCTCATTCGAAACCACAAAACCAATTTGTTTGCTCACGAATGCTTTATTTTTTTTATTGTTAATGGGACAAATTTTGATAAAAATAAATATACCAATTGATGTATGATTATGGCATGCGGAATATATAATATTTTGTCGAAATTGTGTGCGAGGAAAAAGAAAATTTATGTGTGACAAAATATCATATTCAATATAAAAGTACATTTAAAAAAATGCTGTAACGTTATCAGCTTTTTATCTACATCCCCATCTTTTATATTTTTTTTAATTTTTAGTACATTTCAAATAAAAAGATATTTAAGAAAAAAAAAACATTTCTTCAACAACAATAAACAAACAAGTTTTCTAGTACATGAATTATGTTGAATAAAAACATTTTTCGTATTACTTGTGCGTTCTAATTAGTCACAGTTAATTTAGACTTTAAATGGGCTTACTAAATGATTTTAGTCATGTATTTAACTAGTGAAAACATCATATTTATTAATTATTATATACATTTTTCAATAAGCTAAAATTTTAAAGTATATCTTTATGTAGATCGCTATAAAATAATGCTTGCATAGAGCCTCCTATTCGTTTCTTTGCACAATTTAAGCCAAACATCTCTTTCAACAAATTTAAATATCAATCAATTTTTCTTGCAAGTACCATTACATATTTAATTCATCGTTCAATAATATTATATTTTTTAAAATCATTAAAGAAGGGTTGTTCCCATTTAATCAGTCAAAACTTTAGAATCTTTCGTATATCTTTGATACAGTTTCTTGCGATTCTCACTGATAGTTATTTTTATTTTATTGTGATAAGAAGCATATTCTAGTCTTATAAGAAATTCAAACGCAAAGAACTTGGCACCATCTGCTGTTTTAGTGGCCAAATCAAAGGATTTCAATAGCTCTAAGTTGCGCAGATGACATAAGCTTGTATGAAATGTAAATAGAAAAAGGTTTCTATCATTCGAATCACAAAATAATTCTTTCTTAATACTTTTGAATACCTACAATGTGAGATGAACCAAAATAAGCTTTTAAAATGAATGCATTTTTTTTCCAAAACAAATAAATAATAATATCGTCATTATGATACGTACTTATATTATAATAATGATGAAAAAGATACACATTTTTGACATGATTTTTAAACTCATCAAAAGCTATATCCTCAAATTAGTAACAAAAAACAAGTATTTTATTTGCATGAATTAATTAAAAATTACAATAATCCTCATTTATATTTTGGTACACGAATTGAAAAAAGTATAAGGTTTTTTTTTCAAAACTTGTGGAAAATTGAAAATCTCTTTTGCTTTACAAATGTGTTTTCATGTTTATTTTTCCTCTTAATCTTTGTTTTGTGATTTTGAAAATACCAACATTTTACTTATTACGATCATTACAAACTAATAAACAGTATGTCAAATTACACTGTTAGAATTTATTATGAACTGTAAAATGATAACTATTATTATATTTAAATACACATTTATTATTCTTTTGATTACTTTAAAGGTGCTTACTGTTACTGGAAACACTATTTAACATAAAAAAATAATTTACAAGTTATCATACAATAGTCACCTGAATGAAGTAAAAGAGTCTATACTATTACTAAACGATACACTTTTAAGAATCTCTAAGAATTGATCTTAAAAATCCATTATTGTTCCAAACTTACCCTTTCGCAGTCTTTTCACAAATGTACCTAAATGATTACTTTGTAATTTAATCTTAAAGATTAATATATCGTCTATTAGAATCATCAAAAAAAATATTTCAATAAACTTCTACCAATATAAAAAGGATGAATGGAAAAATCATACTGATCAGCGTAAGAATTATTGATTCAGATGCCAGGATGGTATTTTTTTTAAGGCACCAATAAATATGTGAACAAGACAGATAATATTTTTAGTTCGTTTCAAATTCAATAACCTTGCTTTTCCACCAAAAATACACGTGAATTTATCACAATACACGTACTTGCAACAAAGGTTGTCACTTGGAAAACTGGTTTTTCAATAACTATTTTCCGTTATTTTATGAGTGTTTTGTTTCAAAAAAATGGAAAACACAACCCTTAATTTAATACTGTTAAATAAATTGTATGTGTATTTTTTAACTAACTTTGAATGTGAGAGAGCTTTTGTTTAGTACAATCAGGATGTTTTCACGTTTAACTAATCTAAAATTGACAGATGTCACTATGATTTTATTTACATTTATTATGATCATCAATTTAAAATGCTTTAAATTAGATATTGTTACATTAAAATACCAAATTGGATCGGTTTAGTATTGCAACTAAAATGAACTAGTTTTTTAATGATTGTAATATGAATACTTATGTATTCAACATCAGTATTTCTGTATTTGTAACCACAGTCGTTTTTTATTTCCACATTAAATATTAAGACAAGTCGAGTCTAGACTGATTTTCCGGTAAGGTAAATAATAAATCACTTAAGTTTTTTTAATCTGTTATTTGAAATGTTAGATGTCAGTGTCAATTTTTTTTTTTTATTTTCAAGCTGATCTCGGCAGGTCTCGTATGACATAATAGGATTTTAAAATACTTTACACAGTATCATTAAAAGACTATTTTAAAGAAAATAGTGTGTTTTTTAATATTGACTGACAAAGCCCAGGTCATTTATGATAAAACAAAGAGAATCGTACAGAATAAAAAAATAATATATCAAATATATATATTTACTGATATCGACTGAAGGTGCTTGATGGAATTTTAATGTGAAATTTGAATTGTTAAGACTTTACAAGATTTCACATGTTATGACACATATGACTCTATATGGGTCATATTATTATATCCTTTACATGAGATCAGTTCAATGACAATCTCATCTTCCTATATTGCATCACCTTATGCTTAATACTTATCGTTACTTGCCAACTTGAAATAAGTCATTATTTTTAGTCAAAAGAAATCCTAATTACATTATAGTGATAGCTGATTATTATTTAATGTAAAATCCTTTCATAAATGACTCATTACCAGTATTTATTGTTGATTAAAACTTATTAGATCAATATTTTTGAAATTGGGCTTGTATTTTTCTTTCAATTAACTCCTTTGGTATATAAACGATGCTGACTATCTATTGGCTGTCAATTATGTTGCATACATGTGATAAAATGCTAAAAAAACGAAACCCAGGTTGCTAATGACAAAACATATCGAATCGTATAAAGTTTTAACAATCTAAATTTGATATATATAATCTCTTCCAATACAGTTAGTAAATAACAAAGATGCCAGGTATTTCTAATCCATATGAGATTACTAAAACATACATTTTACAAGTAGCCATTTAAAATCTATCACAACAAAAATTATGATAGAAATCTCAAATTTAAATTGAAATTATTCAAAATTGCTATTGATTTGTAGTCAGCCTTTATTCGTATGATTGCCAAAATAACGCTTTTGCATTCAAAAAGGTCTGATTAAAAACATGATACCGGTATCAACACATTCTTACGACAGAGCAAAATGGTAAACCCTAGATTTTAGACCCTTGAATGACAATCACGTATTTGATCCTCCAAGTCACGTTATCGTTCAATTTTAATGACTAACTATAATCAAACACTGCAATAATAATTTCATCACGTGAAGCTACCTGTGCAAATTTTGATTACAAGAATGTGTTTGGAAACTGAATAACTTGATTTACATTTCGGCGATATGAAAACAAGAGTGATACACCGCAATAATTATGATTCAGAAACGACTAGATATTGTAGATGGCCTGCGTAAATAAATTGTGTGGGACGATGCTGATAACTAAATGGGTAAAATATTTGCTATGCGAGTTAGTGAATGAATATCCAGAGTATATTCACGTCAGGGCGTTTCATATCGCAGCACTTAATTAACATGCTTGCGGCTGTCCAATCATACACTTGTCGTAATGGTTAAAAATATCAAATTTGAATTGTTACAACTTTGTACGATTCCACATATTTTTTCACTAAAGACCCGGATTTCACCTTTCGGCATATTCGGGCATTCTATCACACGGATGCAACAGAACTGAGTAACAATTCAAATTAGATATTGAAATTCCATCAAGCACCTTCAGTCAATATCAAAAGCTATGTAAAAAAAATAATATTTTAATTAATGAAAATACATTTTTCATACTTACTTCCACAGTATATTTTATGATTAGCACTGTATTAACTTATCGTGAGCATCATCGACTGATCAACGATTCCGATCATAAAATATAATGAGAAAATAAGTACTAAAAATGTTTTTTTATTGATAAAGAAATAATCAGCCGATAATGCTCGCGATCCGGTCCCGATCATAAAAAATATTGTGGAAACATATTCTTTTATTGTTTATTGTTTTCGTCGGTTCGCAATCCTCGCGATGAGCGAAATCGGTCCCGATCATGAAATATATTGTTAGTGTTAATCTTTAACCATAACACCAAAATATATATGAGTTAATAGTTTTCTGTATTAATCAATCAAAGAGTACATTCGTAAGTTAAAAAAGTAATTAAAAACCCACTAGTGTGTGAAGTTGGTTTCCTCTGGCGGAAAACTCTCTACGCGCAGGTATATTAATAACTTCATTCGAAAAGTATCCGTCCCAAAATAATTAATGTTTTTTTTTTCGTACTTAATTTATTTTTATATTTCTATGTCCTATTTAAAAAAAATTACAGTAGATTTCGTGTATACTTGAACTAAAATACATATTCTAATTCATTATTAATATCTTGAATTTCAAATTCTATATTTAAGCGTTTCGAAAATTTTAAATTATATTTTTTTTTGCAATGTTGATCTGCTTTGTAAAGGCTTATGTATTGTAAAAATTCCAAGGAAGCCAACCGAATAAGCTCGGACAAGATCTATTTATATACATTTAAAAAAAGTATTCGTGTATCTCACTCTCTCCCAACTGGGATATTTCGACATCAAAAACAATTTGCTTAGATATTTTTAATCGTTTTACGAGTGGCATCGATATTGACAGGCTGGTTCTATACTTAAAAAGAAAAAACGATTTACGGACGCTTGTCCAAAAAATATCAGCAATAAACAATATGACGTTATTAGGGATATAAGATTTATCATTTTGGCCTTTTATGCGCCGAAAACAATATGTAGTCTTAATTAATAATTAACCCTCACACTTTTATGTCAAATGTGCTTTAATTTATGATATCGACTGAAGTTTCTTGGTGGAATTTTAATTGTGACAACTTTATACGATTCCACATGTTTTGTCACTAACGACCCGGGTTTCGCCTTTCGGCATCTTCAGGCATTCTATCACACGTATGCAACAAAACTGACAATGAAGTAAGTTTTAACCAGGGCTGTGTAGTCAGAGATGGAGTCGTGAAAAACGAGCAATTCTGACTACTTTTTCGATTAGAAAATTTTGAATTATAAGAGTATTTCAATGTATAATATCATTGCTGGATTGGTTAGTTTAATCGTTAGCTTTATATTCATAAATTGAAAAGGTTGAAAAAACGTGTCAAAAACAAACCAATTTAAGTCGGATTCGAGTTTTTGGTCAATATCGGAGCCCTGATTTTAGCATGTAAGGAATATTATCGAGCAAAATCTTATCTTCATTTAGCGCGTAAAAACGATACAGCGTAAATCAATGTATATAATATGTGAGCATTTTTTTATTCGTGCGATCTAATTTACTGATGATATAAATATCCGCGGTTTTTTTTTTTATAAAACACCTACGAATATAAAAATAACTTAAACCATTTTATTCTTTCCACCCCATAGCACATAAGAACTGTTAGACTTGAGTGTGTATGAGCTAAATTTACTCGAAAAGGAAAGAAACGCACGAAAGAAGCGGCTGATTTTTTTAAGCTAGCCGAAACCACTCGTTAGGGTCGAGCGACTAAATAACCCAAGTCTGTAATAAAGTACAAAAAACCTGAAGTATATATAAAGGAAATAGATTGATTCTTTCAAAAATAGTTCTCTCAATATAAATCAATCAAAACTTTTAAAAGTGATTTATAAATAGAACATTTTTATTTCGGGATTTTAATAACACAAGGCTGTTAGACTGAGTGACTCTAACTACTTTTTCGATTAGATGATTTTTAAAAACATCTCAATGAACAATTTGTCTGATTGGTTGGTTGATTTTTAATTTAATGCATATAAATAGGAAATGTAGAAGAAACCTGACAGTTCCAAGTTAGAGCCGTGTTATTGGTCGATATCGAAGTCAGAGTCGTATTTTTTTTAACAACTCCTTAGACCTGAAATAACATTGCTCAATAACATATTGATGCATAAAACGAATAGCAATTCAAATGAAAAAAATAAAATTTTACGTTTTATTGATTGAATTGGCATTCACTTGGTAGAACTCCATTATAACACGGTGAAAAAAATAGCTCTGATGAAGAACTAGTTCTGAAGATGGCGTGAGCCGAAATAGCTATCAACTAAATCTTGTAAAAAAATATTGTAGAACTAAAATATAATACATTGCCATTTTTTTCACCGTGTTCTCAATTCAATTTTACGTGTCATTTACAAAATATTATATTCTGAAGATCTGTATTGTCATCGCTCATCGCGTGTTTTATTATCAATAGATGCAACACAAATTAAAATAAGGATATTTAAAAAATATTTAGAGGTTATAATATCTAGGAAAACCATTAATACCAAAATATCAAGATCTACGAAAATATTTTATTAAAATTTTTAGGCACTTATGTGTCACAATTATATGGCACAAAATGTATTTATTTTAATAAAATTTACGAAAAAAAAACGTAATAAACTTAGAAATTACTTCATTTCATTGAATAAATAAAAAAATAATTGTCGTATATTTTTATTTGTTAATATAAAGTCTTTCCACAAAGAATTTACAATTGTCTCTTTTATAGTGCTTATGTTATTTATTTAACAAAATTTGTTTCTTTCAATTCCTTGCATTTTTTATGTTTAATTCGTTTGTCATAAAAAAGTAAGAAATTTATAAGCAACGTTAAGATCTTTACTATCGTAGTAAAATAAAATATATCTATTTAATTTATATTACCAAGATTACAACACAAAAAATGCATTTATGTATTTTTTCATTAATTAAACATTACAAGTGTATGTTTTTATTGGGCATTAATGTAAATTAATTACAAGTACTGAGGTCAGCTTGGTATAATATAAAAATAATCTTCAAACAATAAAATATAGACACTTAGCAATAAAAAAATTGTTATAAGAAAAATAACATTGGACTACTACTAAATAAAAACTTGCAAAGTATTGACCGCCAATGGAAATATGAACTTATTTGGTATATTTTGGCACCACACCGTTGTACATTAGAACTGAATGGTTTTTCAGTATTCTAATGCCAAAATCACCGCTTTTGTTCTATGACGTTACTGAAAAAAAAATATTCTCTTCACTATACATATTAAATTTCATAAATAAACCCCACTTTTTTTAAGCAATTACGGATCGTCGGGTGACGTTAAGATACGTATTTTCGTTAGATAATAGCTCTTTTTAGATAAGAACGCATTTTTTTAATGACCGGATATGTGGAAACGTATTTACAAATCACGGATTTACAATATATAATTTTAGTCATCACTGCGCCTTATGAATGAAAGTGAGAAAAAATTACAATTCAACTGCACATTTATAATAATCTCTCATCTCTTCAATGATTCATTAAAATATTACTTGCAGAATATTAAGACGTATCTTATTCTTTTTTTTTTTTTTAATTTAAGGTGACCCAATTCATTTCTCTATAGTTAAATTTATGTTACGATTTGAAACAGTTCGAACCGCAACCAAAGACAATGTCGATGATTACTGAGCTATTGTTACGGTCAAGCTAGCATTAATCTCTCCGAAACACAAATTCCTTCAAAGACTAAAAAAAAAAAATTTAAAAATTTAAATTTATAAAAAAATGATTTAAACATCTAAAGTACAAAAAATACCTTATTCTTAATAAATTGAATTGTAAAAAATCGCTTTATAATATTATTTACAACACACAATGCGGAGTTCCATAAAACAAATGAAAATTATACGCGCTCGCTTTTGTAAGCTACGATTTTTTTAAATCTATTGATTCCGGAACACCAACACTATTTTTTCAAACTTTAAAGGAGTTTTCTTTAACCACTTGGGATTTGAAGGCACTGGGCTGAAATACAAAAGTTTTTGGTAAAGGTCAAACTACGCACAGAAGTTATGGGACAATGATGATAAATTTCTTTTTTAAGGCAAAAAAGCATTGTAAATAATTTATACGTAGAGGTATCATTAATTTACGGGTTTTCTCAAGATTTCTAGAATAATAGGTGATTCTTTAATGATTTTCATTGTCTGTATTTTATTTCACTAAATAAGGTTTTTTTTTATACAAGATTAAACTAATATTTATTATATATAGTGTATAGATTTCGTCGCATTTACTCATTTTTAAGATGAATTACTTATACAAGGATGGGGATAGTCAAAAATATAACTCTTTTATAAATCAAATCTCTCTTTGGTTGCTCAGCGAATCGAACACAAATTCAAAAATAGTTCATATAAAAAATCAATCTTTCGACTTACCTAATAAAAATAAATACTGTGACTAGTTTTCTACTCAATTCTTAAGCCTAGTTTTCTTTTTCATTAACAACTGTTGAACCATCTTAATTAAAAAGCACATTTTACGATGCATTATTAAAATGACTGTAAAGATTTTTATGTTATCCTGTGTTTGTATTTGTATGCAAATAAAATTTACTTTGTTATCAATTAAATACAGCTTGAGTTTTTATTTAACTTTTCAATATCACTCTGCTATGGGTTTTAGATTCATCCATTTAAAATTAGTATAATAAAAAAAATTATTAGTCTTGTTTCCACAAGACTATATTATTCAAACTAGAACTGGATTTACTAATCTCGATCATTGTCAGCTGATAATATTTAACGTGGTTTCAATAATTCAAATTGATACAATTCAAATGAAAATCAGATTTTATTTTGAAGCATTTTTCGTATAAATTTAAAAAGTGATTTCATTTTAAATGACTTGTGAAATTTAGAATTCATTGTATTACAGTGAATTAAGTATTTCTTATTTATTTCAAATACCACGTTTGAAGACTGGAAAGATCTTTCTCTTCCATCGTGATTTTCTTATAAATTTACTTTTCAAAATGAATGGCTTTTAGCGTTTTTTATATAATAAAAACACATTTTTAGTCTACAAGAAAATATTTTATGATCAGGCTCTATTTCATTCTTCGCAATCATTTTTTACTAATGGTAAATGATATTGGTCGCGCGAGCGAAACTAGTCCTGATCAGAAAATATATTGTGGAAATAATTATTAAAGAAGATGTTTTTATTATTTAAAATATAACTTTAAATGTCGGCTTGAGCACTCTTAAAAGTCCGTTGACACAAAATTTCTAAAAGTAATAAACACAAATCGAAATCTTAACTTTATCGATAAGGTGTCCACTCTATAAAAATTATTCAAATTTGTTGGCTAACCAATTAAGTTTCTCCTTTGAAATCATCGAGATTTCAGTTATGGGTGTATTTAAAAAAATATATGATCATAATTATACATAAATTTGAACTCAGTACCCACATGTTTACATCTTTGTAGTAAAAGCCTTAAACTAAATGTATACTGACAATTGGAAATAAATATATATTAGTAATCCAATGACATTCTTAATAAAAAAACAGACATAAATCAATCACCGCTTCACAGACTATTACGGAAGGTTAATACATTTTTTCTTAAATAAATCACCTTAGTACAATCAATACTTATCAATAATAAAAAAAATCCAAATAACATGAGACTTTCGTTCACTTCGAAAAGTTCATAAAATTAATTCGCCATATTTAAAAAATATTAACACAATATGAAACTAGTATGATAGAATAAAAGACAGAATTTTTTGTATACCCTTTCTACACCGCTTTGTGAAGATAAGTAAATGTATGCTTAAACATAGTTCTGATAAAGGCGTAAGCCAAAATAGCTTTTAACTATTTACATCATAAATTTTATGGAACTAAAATACATTGCTATTTTTCACCGTGTTATAATGGAGTTCTATCAAAGTTAATGTCAGCATCGAACGTACAAGGTCGCTTTTAAATTATTCTTTATAGACAAAAATACCGCAGACAACACGAAAACAAAATTGAATGAATATGAATTAAAATAATACAGCAGCATACGCAAAACAAAAACAACAAAGGAGAGCAGAAACTTTTGATAAGCAAAATAAAATGACGTACACTTGTGGATAGTGAAGGAAAAATAATCCACCAAAAAGCGCGCTCGGCTGTACCTAGAACTTCCGTAGGATAGAGGCTGTGTTTATGTCAGCCGAAGAACGACGACGCGACGTCCTAGCAGAAGCGATTCGCTGGCGGAATCAGTAGTGCACGACGCAACGCCGTGATAAGGCGTCGTTATATTTCTAGCTAGCATTCAAAGTGGAAATTCAAAACAATTTCAGAACCGGAAAACGTTCAAACATTCGAAACCGATCTAAATTGAATATTGATGTCAGTGAGTTTACAATAATATAAGTGACGCTTCTTAATTGAAAAAAAAATACTTAAGCTTTACTTGATATAAAGTAATTTAAACACTTTAATTTAAATTTACCCTACATACATAAAAAATAAAATGAAATCTAAAAGGTATAATAAAAAGTTTTCCTTACAAAGTGCATTTGAGTGACAATGTGTGTATAAACTTGGTAAGTCAATAAATACACATGTAAATTTTAGTAAAAACGATACAAACTAAGTTTTAAAAAAAAATGAGTAAACAATCGTTTTTTAGTAGTTAAATGTTTCCAGCTTATGTTACAAAGTCTGTTAAAAAAACGTTCATTTTTATGTGCTATTATTCTCAAGGATTTTAATGATAATGAAAATAATAATGTACTATTATTTGAAATATTTTTTTACGTTGTAATATTTGACAAATGACATTTTTTAATTGAAAATTTCTTCGCATAATCAATGTATTAAAATACATATATATGAAGATGCGATTGCATTTAATTGAATTATTTTAACTTATATACGTTTTAAAACGTAACATTTCTAGTTATAAATGCAAAACAGATAAAATCTAATGCGACTTAATTATGGTATACATTGTAAAGTAAATATATCAAAGCGGTTATCAGTATTCTAGGATATTTATGATAAAAAAACAGGATAATTTTATGTCAATTATACTGTAATATTTGAATAAAATGATACCTTTATATTTTACAATAACTACAGCTTTTACAATGTATGGTTAATGTAAAATATTACCTGATTGTGATTACTTCACACGTATGTGCATTAATCATTAATTAATACTTTTTGAACATTGTAAACAAACCAGTTTTCAATATTTAAAAATATCACTTCTGACTTTTTTATACTGATTAATTTTATAAGAAGCATCAATCGAACGAATTCTACGCCGTTGATATTTGTCGTCATAGATTTTTATCTCGCTATTAAAACAAATATTTTTTATACAAGAACTAAGGTAAAATTTCATTTACTTAAGGTCTTATCATAAATTGAAATCATTGTGCTTTAAATTAAATTTCCTTTGGAAATATCAGCAGTTATTATTTAATATAAACAGTGTATATAAACACATTTGTGATTTGAAAACATAATTTTATGCTGGCTGGTGTGTTGGTAAGGATTGCATTTCATTATCACCACATCATTTAAGACAGAATACATACTTGAATTGTATACATCGGTTAGCTTAAATATTGTTTTAAAATGTTTATTTTATTGATGAATCTTAATTTTCAAAAATTGAACATTATAGTTTTACACCTAATGTATTGATAGAACAAAAATCTTGCAACATTCTCTAGCGATGTTCTAAGCGTATGATATATAATTTTTTTAATATTGCAGTACAACTCGGATTGATTACACCCTAAATTAGTATTTAAATGTATTTTTTTAAGAAACAGCGAGTTGTCTAAATAATAAAAACTTTATTGAAATCAATTTCCCTGATTTTTATAAACATATATTACAAAGCTTTAACAATTTGAATTTGTTACTTTTAAGATATCCACTTTCACATTTTGATGGGAACGCATGATATTTTAAATAATACACACACGTTTTAAGTACTTATTTCCACAATAAATTTATGATCAGGACTGGTATCGCTAATCGCGAACCTTATCATCAGTTATTCTGAAACCAGTTCTGATCGCTTCATATATTATGGTAATAAGTTCAACAAAATGCTTCTTTATCTTTTTATTTAATATTGTATAATGTAAGCCGATATTTTAAACCTTAAAAATTATTTTATTAATATTTTGTACTTTTTCAGATATTTTGTCACTTACGATTCGGGTTTCACCTTCCAGCATCATCAGGCATTCTATCACATGGATGCAATAGAACTGACACACAACAAATAGTTTGCATCGATTATTTACAAAAGTATTTATAAAATGTATTTGTGTAAAAAATGAATACCACTAGGATCTATATATATATATATATATCTATAATAATTTTATAATTACTGATTTGATTAAAATGACATAACATAATATCTTGAAACAATAAATCTAATGATTTTATGATGTACGGTTTTCACTAAAGTCGAATATCATTAACCTTTTCGTTGCCGTAAATAAATCACGCCACAGTGCTTACCAGGCCGAATATTTTTATTAGAAAAAAATTATAAGTAAATTACAAAATATTAAATTCTACACCGACTTTTAGAGTTTATTCTTGAAGTTAGCCAGTTTCATAATTTCATTGTCAGACTGTTTGTCACACTCACCCGCTACCAAAAGTATTTCCGAGATACCTCGTCTTTGGCGACACGAACACTGCATCATTTGACAAGACCTCTCATTTGTGGGAACTATCGGGTTAAAATGCAATTGAGTAATTTGACACTAAGATGTAGATTAGACCAATACTGATATTGAAATTCTTCAGCACCAAGCATCCTAAGTCGATGTTGTTAATGAGCTAAAATTAGTTAAACTTAAACTAATATTTTTCAAGCATTACATTACTGTAAAATTTTTTTATCAACCCAACTATGTTTACCATTATGTTAAGAGTAAATGAAAAGTGCTGACTGTTTTTGCTTTCCATAGTAATTCAATGCAGCACGTGTGTTTTTTTTGCGAGTAAAACAAACCTTTGAATGACGTTCAATTGTGTAATCTTAAAATTTAAACGTAATGCAAAACTTATATTTATTTATAAGCAAGCGCGTAATATTTTCTTTTATCTTCAATGTCAAATTTAATGTATTTCAGTAGTTTGTTGACGATTCTTTTATTATTGTATTTTTATAATTTATAATATCGACTGAAGGTTACTATAAAATTTTAATCGATGAAACATAGTACGATTCCACATGTTTTATGTTTAATGACTCGAGTTTTGCCTTTCGGCATCTTCAGGAATTCTGTAAAAAAATTATCTTTAGATGCCGAAAGATGTCACAATTTTATGTGACGGAATAAGTCGACCTAAGTCATCGTCAGGACTATCGAAGACGCTGGCTATCAACTATATACCATATAATTTTTGTGGAACTAAAATACATTGAAATAATTTATTATATTGACTGAACGTGCATGATGGAATTTTTCAAAAGTTATGTTGTATTCTTGTGATTAAATACATGAAGCTACCGAAAGACGAAACCTGGGTCGATAAGAACAAAACATCTGGGACCATGCATAGTTTCAATATTAACAAAATGGGAAAATTATTTCGCTTAAAAAAAATTTTTAAAAAATAAACGTTTCTTAAACAATTGTTTTTATATTGAAATTATTTTGTAATAATATTGATTAATATTACAGATTTATTTAATTTTGTATATAGCACAAACATAAATACATCTCCTTTCCCTGTATGTGGAGTATATATCTTCATTATGGAAAGATCTAACTAAAAGTTTATCTAAGAGAACTACTTGCTATTCAGTTCCTTAACTTCTTTCTTTTTTAAAGAGTGTACACGTTATGGACTAATAGCGATAAATATAATATATCCTTCTCGCTGCACTCTGTTTTATATACTTATATGAACTTTTTCCACGTTTAACTATATTTTAAAGTAATAGCCTAAAGTCTCAATATGACGAACTATTATATTAGGAAGTTTCCATAACCGAGAAGTTATTTTTAAGTAAAAAGTATTAAAAATTAAAAAAAAATATGTGCTTTCAAGCTATTTAACGTAACAAAGTAAAAATCATCGATCGGTTTAACTTCTTCAACTGTTTGACTTTGTTGGTATCATACACAAAAAAATATTTTACGAGAGGTAATGGCTCTTTTATAAAGATATTTCTACTGAAAACAAGAATTTATTGATAAACTATTACCTTAATGTGTGAGAGTAAAAATCAATATAAAGTTTTGTATTTCAACCAAATTACTCGATGAAAATTTGTATAATTGATAATTTTTAACAATCAATAATTTCATCATTAAGCATGGTTCATTTAATATTTAATAAAATCTAGCATTGTATTTAAATTATTTTAACATCTCAATTTATTCTCGTAATCATCCCACTTAAGAAACATTATCGCGTGAACGAAATATGTATTAAAGCATTATTTGACGCCATTCAATGAATCTTAATTAATTTGAACTGTGATCTTACCAATGTCTCGACAAAACTTGAGATCAATATTTTTTTACTGTAATGAAAAAACGATTTGTCTTGTTATTGTATATGAACGTCATTTCAGCTATCAAAAATTATTTTTGACGTATCAAATAGCATTTTTGTATCAGTATTTCTTATTTCAAATAATTATTTGGGAATTCATTCAATGGTATATTTCAAGGGTCCATAGAAGCGGTTCTCGAGCCGCATACGGCTTTTTGCATAGACCTTAAAAGCTCTTTGGATATAAACTCTGATTTTACCTTATCTTAAGCAGCCTTATAATTAATTTATGACATAGAGCTGCTGAACAAATTTCGACTCGTCCGGCATACTCTATATCACTCTTTAGCCTCTCTGCAAACCACCGTACTCGATTTGGTCAATATGAGTCCCATAACGAATGAAGACTTAAGTCATGTATTCGATTAAAAATAAACAACTTTTTCCAGGTATAGAAAAGCTATCAAAATCAATACATGGACACCATTCTAATATAACTTTAAAATATAACATCTCCTCTCACTATTTCTTCTATATTAATAAGCAAATATTTCCCAATAGAGAAAAAAATATGGTATTCACAAACTTAAGTATTTCAGCTTAACCGCATTCCTTGCTGAGTCACGTAACTTAAATTATTAAAATCCTAAACAAACCTTTCAAAAATCAATTCGTCAATGTTGATACTAACTAAACTTATAAAGATTGTGAGAATTAATCAGGTTAAATATAATATTATTTCAATAAAAATATAACTTATCTCTTAAATTAAAGTATTAGACTATTTACTGCCTCATATATCAATTGTCGACCATTAACACATTGGAATCAACTGTCTCAATAATTGAGATACTGGAATTAGAGAATTTTTTTATATGGCATGAATATTTTTTTCATAAAATTTATTATATAACTGATGAAAAATCAGGAGATAATTTCTATTAAACATATTTATACTGTATATAACCACCAACATAGAAACCAAGTTTCATTATAAATTAAACCAGTGATCCGCAAACTTTTCTCACCTACGAAACACCAAAGTTCTTCTAAAATTTCGCGGTACACCAAAAATATTTTTTCACATATTATACATATGTATATGTTAAGGCTTTTAATTACATTTGTTCAAAATCGTATTATTTTAATGTACACTCATTTTCATTTTTTTTTTAAATTTTGGCGTAATTAATCTTTTCAACGTTTTTTTGAATAAATTCATTCTTATAAAAAAATACTTGTTTATTACAAAATATACGGATAAATTGAATAAAAATTATTACAAGATAAAATAGTACATACAGTCAAATTAGAAGCCGTTAAAGAATTGTACTCGCAGTTTTTAAACGGCTACAATGACACTATCTTTCAGAAATGAGTATATTACTAGCTAATTATTTTTTTTGCGTTAGTAATCAATTACAAATGATCGTTATTTTTACATAACAATGCTATACATCTACAATAATAATTGTAGTGATAACTTGTTTCAAGAAACAATTAGCAATTTATGACAAGCAAACTCAGTAAAATTAAGGAAATTTGTTAAATAAATTCATTCAAAGCAATGAAAATTAACTCGCAGTTTTTTCAAATAAAAATAGTTTTGTTGAAAAATCACTAATTTTATTTCACAAAAAATTAATACAACTGAATTTATGAGTGTCAATATACGCATTTTCAATATTCTATATGATTTGTATTTGAATCAGAAACAAAAAAAAGTTAAAACATATAATACGTGACAGAAAAAAATATTTAATTTGAATTTAAACAACTTCCAAATTAACACATCCGAAATTCTGTTACAGCCACAATTTAAATCGCTTAAAATTATTTTACCAAGGTTATCAACAATTTATGAAAATATTTAAATATAATTATCATGCAATGTTTAAAAATGCAGCTGTAATATACCAGTTATTGAATAATACAGGAAATCTCAATTGATATAAAACGTTTAATGGCAGGACGAAAAATGTGTAAGAAACTAACACAGTGAAAAAAGAACAATGTATTTTAGTTCTACAAAAATTATTAAGTACATAGTCAGTATGATACTTCTTTAATTAGGTTAGAATAGGTTAAATTTATTTGTTTTATTGTACTTTTTTCTGTCAATTTAATTCTCATTCTGTTTTGTTATTTTTTAAACTGTTATTTATGGTTAATTTTTTGTGTATGTATGTTCAATGTTTTTTTTTTTTTTATATTTTTTTGGATAAATTGTAAAAATCTTTACCACTACGCGCTAACGCCGCCTCTCAGAAAGTGTTACCTGAATGGGCTTGGGATAAAGAGTCTCGTATCAGTCGATCGCGAGGCTAATATTCTTCGATCCCAATTATACTTGACAATTTTGAAAATATTAATGACTTAACATTTTTTCTTTATAGCAGAATATATCTGATACTTCACTTAACAGCTAGTTATTTTTCCTTTGCGTCTTTCACTCACACTGATTATGAAATAAAAGGCAACTTCAAAAAAATAAGGCTCTCATCGGAAGTTGATCACGATGATAATTAGTAAAAAAAAAAAAACAAGCTGCCGTACTTCAAACGATTCCCTTCCATTCATTCAGCTTTACCTTTTTTGATTAATACGCAGGACAAAAGCACGAAATAAAAAATCACAATTTTTCATTTTTTCATTAATTCATATACGTAAATTTGTTATCGACTTTGCAGTGGCTATAACACCTGATTGGTTAGGTAAATCATTAAACAATGTACTACTCGATCAAAATAAATTGGAATCAGAAAACATATATACAAATATAAACGACATAATCTTTCCTCTTTCTTAGAACAAGGTTATAATATACAATTCGAATCGAATTATGCACATAAATTTCAATTCAAACACATTTCCAAAAACAATGCGGGAAGTTACATTTTAAATTGTGTTTTATTTCGAAAATTACTTTTGTGCTTAAAGCTGGTGTTAAAGCTTAATTTTTTGTTATGCTAGTGAAATATTTTTCTAAAAAGCATTGTGCTATTTTGAACGTTCTAGGAATATAAAAAAGCTTTAATAAAGCGTTTAGTTATGAGGTCATGTAAGTTTTATATGGGTTTTTGGACTGGCGATAGCGTCTTTAATGTCTCTATTTTTGCACAGGAAGGAAAACGCGCGTCGGGTGTCCTTAAGGTATTTTTTTTCTTAAAACAATGGGAGGAAGTCATTATCTTGTCGAAGTTTCTTCGATAAAGTTTTTCCGTCTCTCTTTTCGAGTCCGTATTGTTTTTATCACCGACCTAAAAACTTTAAAATATTTAATAAAAAAAGGTGCAACGAATTTCTATAACTGGCTGCTGGCATATGATATAAAATTATTTATTGAAACTTGTTAAACGGTTATCGTTGAAATTGAAATTTCTATAAGGATTTCACAAAGAATTCTATTTTTTTATTATTTTCCTGCGAAAAAACTTACAACAGTTATGGTTAGAATAAATTTTGTGCTTATAAAAATGGTATTAATTTTTTTAACTCTACTTTAATAATGTAAAAAATACTAAATATTCAATTGAAAAAAAGAGCTTATAGTACGGTGAAAAATATAGGAATGTATTATAGTGCTACAAAATTATTTTTAAAAAATATGGTTGATAACTATTTCGGCTCACGCCATCGACAGAACTATGCTTAAACTAACATTCGCTTATCTATATATAGCTGTGTAGAAAAGGTACACAATACATCTTCTCTCCTGTTTTAACGGCCTAGATTGTTACTGAGCGTTTTTATAAACTGCTCAAAAATTTGATCAATTTTGAGCAGTAAAATTGATTCCAATAATTTGGCAGCAGTAAGAATTTTAAGTTGTCTAATATCATGATTCAATATATGATAAAAAAAATCTTCGACTTGATGGTATTCGATAGAGAATTGAGTGGAAAAAAACAAGAAGAATGCCGAAAAACAGGATTTGATTACCTTGACTGAAACAAAAAGTGCCTGGGGCAAAAATCCCGTAGGTAGATGAGCTTTTTTTGAGCTTCGGCATTGATCTGACTTGATGGTGCTGGTCAAACTATAAATAAACAGATGCTAAAATACCAAATTAATAATAAGCGATCGGTAGACTACGATGTTTATAATGAATGCATTAAGTCGGGACGAGACCATTCTGTTATATTATACTAACATTATAATAACCTTACTATGTAACAAATTCAATATTATGAAACTAAACTACAAAAATAAACTGACCAACATTAGACTTCATTTTAAAACAACTATTGTATATATTATTATTCTTCGCATCGTGTTTATGTATTTCGTAATAGTCTGTATACCAACGATTATTTCTGTATGTTATTGATAACTTTGGAACATTTTATAAATGTTTCAATTTTATACAGCTGCCTGTCGATAGTCAAGAAAAATAAAAGAATTAAAATTACTTTAAGCATCTGGAATCAACGCCCACACTGTACAATAGATTGATTGGCAAGGTATCTGTTCAATGTGTATTCACATGTCTACTGCCGATCACAATTGGTACTTAAATAAATAAACAATTTTCAAAAAACTGAATACCTTACAATACATAAGCTCTAATGAGTTGAATTGCACGAGGCGGAAGAAAATATTAACATTATAAATACTTAATATTCTTGTTGGTGTAAAGACATTAAGAAACTATATGAATTACTTTAATAAATTTCAAACATTTCAGTCAAAAAAAATGAGCATTAGTAACTTAATATTAGAAAAATAATTTTGAGTTAATCTGTGCAATTCTAAATCTGAAAACACCGAATGAATAAACATTGATACTTTAACACGGCGAAAAAAATAGCAATGTATTTTAGTACTACAAAATTATTTTTAAAAAATATAGTTGATAGCTATTCCATCAAAATCAATAGACATCAATTATCACAAAGGATTCTTAACGAACAAACTAATATAATAGTCTCCCCATTAGTCCAACCTTTTCAAAGGAGGGTGGTCTGATTTGCTTTCGTAATGACCACTTTCGTCCCACATGTAAACTTATTGTCATAGCCGCCTTTTGTTTCATTTATAGTTTTTGAAAATTTAGTTTTATTGTGAGAAAGTAACATGCTAGGCCGTTAAAACAGGAGAGAAGATGTATTGTGTACCTTTTCTACACAGCTATACATAGATAAGCAAATGTTAGTTTAAGCATAGTTCTGACGATAGCGTGAACCGAAATAGCTATCAACTGTATTTTTTTTAAATAATTTTGTAGAACTAAAATACATTGCAATTTTTTTCACCGTGTTACAATGGAGTTCTACCAAGTGAATGCCAATTCAATCAATTAATTAGTACTTTAATTTTGATATCGGCTGAAGTTCCTGGATGGAATTTCAATATCAAATATGAATTGTTACAACTTTGTACGATTTCGTATGTTTTGTCACTAACGACCCGAGATTCGCCTTTCGGCATCTTCAGGCATTCTATCACACGGATACAACAGAACTGACGAACAAAAAAAAAACAATTATATTTTAATGATAGTTGATAATTATTTTTTGTATAACTCTTTCAATAATAATTCATTAACAAGATTGATCGTCAATGAAAACAATCACAGGCATTTGTGTTAATTGTTATTAGGTCAAAATTTTTTAGTTTGTTTTAGCTGTCATTTCATTATTGCTTTGGATTCTGCGTTTTCCTGCAATTTATACCTTTAGTATATAGACGATGCTAACCGTTTATTGTGCGTCACTTCTATTGTATCCGTGTGTTAGAAAGCCCGATGGTGCCAAAAGGAGAAACACGGGTCGTTTGTTACAAAGTATGTGGAATTGTACTAGGTTGTAACAATTCAAATGTCATTAGTATTTTGTTACAAAATATGAAAGGAAATAAAAAATTCATCAGTTTAAATTGAATACAAAATAACTTTCATTCAATTTCAATTTTTAGACAAATGGGATTTGGCGTATGTAAATACCTGTCGTAAAAAATTTAATATGGACTTAAAAAAATGTTATTCGGGGAAAAAAACTATTGTTTTAAACCTAATAATGAAATAATATTATAAGCTAAGCCTAAGTCAACTCAGACGTTATAAAAAGCTTTATGGTGTACATATTTCAATATTCACTCAAATAGTTTTAAAAAATAAATGTTTTTCGTGACCCTCTCAAAAAGTTCTGTACACTACTTTCCCTTGAGAGTCTGTATTTGGTAGCAAACAAAATTTAGCTAGTTAACTTTTCCAGTACAGAGTAAATATTATGAATTTAAATAGATAAACCCTGTTTGAATAGAAATTCTTGTTCATTTTCTTAATATAAGAAAATCTTTTTTAAGAAAAGGGTAAAAGTGATGAGGTCATCAGAATTTTCGTGTTTTTTTCCTTCAATCTTTGAAAATCGTGATGGGAAACATCACTTCTTTTTATAAGGCAGACGATTTCTCGTTTTATTCCGAGCATAGGCGAACACCACCTCATTACAGTAAAGGTAAATTTTGCAAATAACTTCGGATGGGGAAGACGCACGTGATGTTGGCGTAGACATAATGATGCGGCCGTGTTTCTCCGTCATTCCCCATGGACGCCATCTTAAAAGCTATTTCAATTAACGAGTCTACCATTAACTCTAACCCGCAATGATTTCGGCAGTCGTTTACGCGTCTATTGTACGAAATAATTAAAGGAAACACTCAAGTATCATGTGATTACTGGAATCTTTACGAAAACTATTTTTTTTTGTTATTACAAAAAAACAATACCAGGTCCGTCTTTGTTATTTTAATATTAAAAACAATTTCGCTTACTGACCTAATACTTTCAAAAGATTTTTAATTCAATCAGTCCTATCATTAATAAAACCAAATTCCAAACGATCGCCTCATGTTTTTATAATATCGACGTGCTTGATGGAATTTCAATATCAAATTTGAATTTTTAAAACTTTATACGATTCCACATGTTTTGTTACTAACGACACGGGGTCAGTGCTGTTATATCCGTGTGATAGAATGTCTTAAAATGCCGAAAGGCGAAACCCAGGTAGTTGGTGACAAAACATGTGGAACCTTTCAAAGTTTTAACAATTAAAATTTATTAATTCTTCTTTCTACTCTATTTAAATGTGTGGTTATTAAAAATTATGTGGTTATTAAATATTTACTTTTATACGTCGAAAAATTTTGTATATGTTTATGAAGTGTGTGGGTTTCCATCTGAGAGTTTTAACAATGCTAACTTACATTCCCCCAAGCCTTGGCTTGAAATATATAACCAGAATGTAAAATCAAAAAATCTACATACAAAGACAGAATCAATAAACAAAATGATAGAAGTCCTCTACAACATTATCGGTATCCAAACATAATTAGTTACATTGGAACACTATGTCTAAATGATCGTATTTGGTTTTCTATACTATTATATGTATATTCCCTTACACAAGTGTTCCGTAGAGCTTGAATGATTTCGTAAAATTCAAGTGATTTTATACGGCGGTTACAATTAAAAATTTTCCCACCAAAAGAAGAAACTTTGTGTTTGATTTCCGTTACAAAAAAAGTTTAGGAAATCTTGTCATATAGCCATTTCTTAGATCAAACGCGTGGCTTAAATTTACTAATATTATGTTTACTTAAAGAATAAAGGAAAGGTCCTGATATTTCATCTCAGCAAAAGCTCACACGAGTTTTCATACAAAATCTACCGCTAAAATCTAAAAATCTAAAAAAAGCTAAAAATGGCATTTGTAAAGAAATTTGTTTCTCGTTTAAAATAGTATATATTATTTGTGCTTTTGTTAAATCATTTTTATAATCTGATTTATATTAGAATATTAGATTTTGTTTATAATATATATTCTTATCTCGAAATCCCGTTTCAGAATTGAAGATATACAAATATCAGCACTTCAATAAATATAGCGTCAAAATTCTGACAAGCTGTGTTTGTAAATGTATCCAATTCATGTCAACAAAAACGCCCAAAAACTCCATTACCACGATAAAAGAAGTGATAAAGATGTCGGTAGGTATTTCCCAAATGTGACGTTCTAGCTCGGAAAAATTACTTCTCATACAATTTCACAGACATCGAATTTCAAGTTGTCGCAATAGAAATAATTGTTGTACATATGAATGAGTTGAAGTACAGAACGAACGAAAATCACAATATGTGAGAAATTCAATTTTCAACCGCTTTTTTACCCAATATTTGTTTTCTCGTACTGACTTACTTTTCAATAATCAATATTTTTAAGCCTTTCACAAACTTTTTAACCGTTGAATCGGTGGATTACAGTATGCTTATAGCGGTAGTTTAACAATATAATAGTATATAAACTTATTTATGAATAAAAATAAAGCTCTGTTTGTCCGTAAATTTTTACACTTATGGATTAATTTTTGAAACATTCAATGTTGAAATATATTTTACGTGGCTCTGTTTAAAAGGTATAAATAATCCAAACGCAATTAGAATACACTTTGTTTAATTTTTTAAATATTAATTACGCTAAATCGTCGTTCTAAGTTAATCATTTAACGGAAAATGTCTTCGTTTATTAATGCACCTAAATAACCACCATGAAACTTTATTATTATTATTCATTTTTTAGTAATTACTTCCACAATATATTTTTGGATCAGAACCGGTTTCGCTCATCGAAAGCATTATCAACTGATAGAATAAAATTAACAAACAAGTCCATTTATAAAAAATATTCATTTTATTACAAAACCATAGGTTGAAGAACTAAGGAACATTTTTTTCGTATAGCTGCTACCTTTAACTCAAATATTTTGTATAAATAGACATGTTTGTAAATTTTATTCTATCAGTTGATAATGCTCGCAATGAACGAAACCGGAATATGTGGAAATAAGTACTAAAAAATGTGTTTTTATTTTGTAAATTATTATGCGTTTCCATCAACAAGTGACAGCTTACACACAGATATTACTATTCAATTGAGAAATAGTGAATAGTGTTTTCAATTGACCTATTTGTTCAATATCATTCGTGTACAATATCTCCTGTAGACGTGACAAATTCTTAAGTCGTTTGTTAAATAAAATGTATGGAAACGTACAAAATCCTAACGGTTCAAACTTGATATTGATTTTACCACCAACAACCTCTTATATGATATTTAAAAAAAAGCGTTTACATTTTTTCTCATGTCATAACGCATTTTTTTTATATTTGTCTGTTATTTAATTAAAATATAATTTTGATTTAATTATTCTTACTTACCTAGACAACAAAATATGCAATACCAGTACAATTTAAAAAAAAAGCAGCGCGACCGGTTTTTATATGTTTGCGATCAAAACTATTTTATTATATAATACTATATAAATATCTACGCCTCATTTACACATTGAAAGTCACCTATCAGATTACATTTTTGTTTTTTTTTTTTGATAATTGCTTAGTTATTGTAGGTTAACTATTTATTGGAAAGGAATTCGATTCTTTTTATTCGCCGGCAAAAAATATTTATGCGTGTGTTTATTTTTGCTTGTATGTAACACGTGGCTATTATGTCAGCCAAAACCATCGAGTCTGAAGAAGGTGTCATGTTTAAAAAGTGGAAATAACCAATTATTTCTCACTTTACAACAACGGATAAAACGCATATCTGTAAATGTGTGCTACTTGTATGTAATAAATTTTTGGATTCTTTTGTTTTCTTAAATATTAAATAATATTTTTTAAGATTATTCATCTTTTAATTCTGTATAAAATTAAATATCTTTAATATTTACATTGGCCGAGACTCTCTTTAATGTAATTAGCAAATGAAATTAAAATATTTAATATTTCAAGCCAAAAGTTTTATGTTATCTTTCAAAATATCAACAGTAATATAATTCAACCGTAGTCCCAATATTTTTGCTATATAAATACTTCTTTACAGGAGACTTAACACTCATCGATAATTTGAGGTTAGGTTAGGTATCAATTGTTTTTTGTGAACCAGCAAATCGAACTTTTTTTTCTAATTTTTAAGAGTTTCACGTTCTTCCGTTTCGATATTTTTTCAAAATTTTTTCAATGCACGTTCATAAAATTTATTTTTATAATATATAAAAAAACATACGTTGAATATAGTAAACACAAGTAGGTTGAAAATTCAAGATACTAATAAGCTCCAAGTTTTTTTGTTGCATTTTAAAGGACTTTATTGTTATTTTCAGTCATTTTAAATAATTTGTTTCTCGTATTTTTTAAGCTACAATATACGAAGGGATCATTATATAGGATACTCTCACATATATTCATAACATTTCTTTGAGCTAAGCGCTTAGAATGTAAATATTTATAACCATAAATAGTTTTGCGGAAAAAATTATCGCTTACTCTTCATTACAAAATATAAACACTTTTTTTTACAAAAAAAAAAAAAAAATAGGCAATAGCCCATATCGAAACTAGATGTCCCAAATTGATTTTTTTTACGAGACATACATTGATTTTCTCAAATGTTGCGTTGAATGGCCTAAATCAGAATTTTTATCTTCCGTGCGAACTGCTTTTTTGATATTCAGATCGATTTTGGTTTTTCGGTCAATCTATTCGCTTTTATCAATAACATAATACGGGAAACTAATATTTATTTTTCTGGGTTCTTTTGATATTGCTCGGTTCAATTTCATCCAATGAAATCATTGATTGTTGTCGCCGCAGCAATTGTCCGCCAAACAAATATTCTAAGCCAGTCATCGAATTGAAGCGACGGATAATCCTACAAATATAATTTACTTTTTATCATAGATACTTAAATGAAATGAGATTTTTAAATTTCATCAAAAAACAAGTCTTTTACTTTTCATTGACCTTGAGCACTATTTCATTTCTAAAAAAAAATAATTTTAGAAGAGTTTTAAGAAATTACTTTCTTATTCTACTGGTAATATTATTTAGTATCAAAGTCATCTTTTGCTCATTTGAACTGAAACAGAATATAGATTTAACAAAAAAGCTTTAAATGTTCCAAAAATTCGTTTCAATATAGATTTTGAATAATCAAGAGCGTATCAAATATATTTGTCGTGAACATAAATTGTTGAAAATATGTAAAATTTTACAAACCATAACCAGGATAACAACTTTTGATATCTTCAGGCATTCTCCTACATGGATGTAGAGAATAAAATAGAACTAACATGTCGCTCAAGCACTCTCAGTCGATATCACACTAAATAAAAATTGTGGTTTTATTTTCTACATTTATCACATTTAATATGTTAGTTGTAGCATCTTGGTGGAAAGGCGTGATATTTTAAGCAACACACTTTTTAATACTAGTTTTACAGCAAATTTAATGATCAGGACAGGTTTTATTCATCGTGAGCATTATCATTAAGTCATACAAAACAAACTACAGTAATTAATGATATTAAGTGTAAGGAACTTATAGTAAGAGGTCTTTAACGGTTTGTTCGTAAACTACTTTTCAACATTTAGATGTATATTTTATGATATTGCAATTAGCGAAACCAGTCTTGATTATCAAATATAATGTAAAAACAGTACCAAAAAATAAGTTGTCATTATTCAATATACTTAAGCATCTAAAAAGAAAAATTAAACTATGACAGAGAGCTTTTATATTTCGATACGATCGTACTAAACGATCCGACCACACCTCAACAAATAAAAATGTTACCCTAAAATTATTGTAGGTTAACTAGGCATTTTTGTTTTATATTCGTTCACGCCTATCAAACTTTGTCACACATGAAATTCTTTTACGATTTAGTTTTTTCGAATGTGAATATCGCCATCAAACATTTCGTCATCCTTATTGAAGTTTCTAGTAAAACACCAGTAAAAATGATAAAATCAGGGATCTAGGTATGTTTACGACAGACGAAATGTTTTTGCAGCTTTCAAATTCATTATAGATCCCAGCATTACATGTTTACTGCTCTTAAAGCATTTGATAGAATCGACAACTGCCTAGATGAACTCATCGTAGTTTTATTAAAAAAAACACTGAAATAATTATAATTATGGCTGATAACTTAACACAATTACTAGATATTTTGTTGCTTGATACTTTTAACCTGGTGGTGGCCTGATTTAGCTTTTCGTCTTAAAGTTTTTGATGTGTGGAAGGTTTCTCGTGGGATCCTTGGTGCTTAAAGCTCTCTCAATGTTATGATATTGATCGTTGATACGTTTACTTCGAAGTCTTTATTTACTTGAACTTTTTATTGATTTAACTGGCATTTACTTGATAGAACTTCAATGTAACACAGCGAAAAAATAGAAATGTATTTTATTACAACAAAATTTATGAGATATATAGTTAATAGCTACTACGGCTTACGCCTTCTCTAGCTTCCTTCTATATGTATCTTCTATAGTTGTGTTGAAGGCATAAACCGAAATGAATACTGAAATAAGATACATTGCTATTTTTTCACCATACTATAAGCAGTGCGGTTGTCATGTTGTGTCGTTAAAATATACATTTTTTTTTTTTTGATTAGCAAGTTTCTTTTATTTTTTACCCTCGAGAGAAGGTCAAACGACAAAGCCTTAGATTGTCTTGAAGTTCTCTCCATGAAGTCATTTAGTCGTCTTCTTCTTTCTTCTGCTGGTTCCGAAATAGCTATCAACTATATTTGTTGAAAATGATTTTGTAGAACTAAAATACATTGCTATTTTTTCACCGTGATTTAATGGAGTTCTACCAAGTGAATGCCAACTCGATCAATCCAATACTCTCATATACCTTTATCAGGTATCATGTAAGTCAAGGGAATAGTGTTCTTTGTTGACAATCATTTGAGCTTCCGTCACTCTCAGAACTATGACTTAATTAAAAAATATCATATACTGTTCAATACTTGAAATACAATGCATCGTTTCGCTTTAATCACATTCTAGCATCACAAAATTTATATTGGTTATATTGTATAAGTAAACTAAGCTTTCGTGTTACATGTTTAAATTTATTATAGGTATTTGATCATATTTTACATCATATTGCATTTCAAATTAGGAATAGCCACTCAACTGTTAATTATGAAATACAGTACAAAAAATAAATCCGACATGTCAGCATTTGCATCTAAAAGTGGAAGTAATCTGATTCTGAATGCTATTTAGATTATGAAAGTAATTTGTGTGCATTTGTCTGATTTTGGAAGATATTTTTCAGAGAAAAGTTTATTATTTTGACCATCAATTTTCTTCACAAAAAAAGTTGAAAATCAAAAAATTTTCTGATTTAAAATTTTTAAGAAATATAAACTGACAAATGACTTTATACATGCTAAGCCATAAAATAAATAAAAAAATAAACAGATTCTGATGTAAACTAAAGGTTTTTGATGGTATTTCAATATAAAAGTCGACTTGTTGAGAATGTTATTGTGTGTCAATTACGTTGCATCTGTGAGAAAAAATGCCCTAAGATGCCAAAAGGCGAAACTCACATCGCTGGTGACAAAGTATGCAAATGCAAATTCGTGCAAAGTTTCAACAATTTGAATTTGAAAACATAACATAGTACACCTGTAATAATTTTGCACACAAACCTTAATTATAAAACTCATTTAAACTTTAAAACGCAATTATGTCGCTGACGAAAACAATATAGCTCTGATTGAATATAAAATCTTGCGTTACTTTGAGATGTGTGAGCGAAAGGAATTTACGTTTTGCCATATGTGTGGCTCGGGGCTCCCAAATTCTCATTACAAGATAAAACGTGTTGAATTCGCAAAATTAGTTTTGTGCTAAGGCAACAGTTTTCTTTAACATGTGGTGTTGTTATTTCGTGACATATTACTTTTTCTCTGCGAAATTTCACGTGTTCTGTAATGCCGGAGTGTATAATGGAATCAGCAAATGACATAGAGCGAGAATTTAAAGATGAGACAATACGTTTTATCAAATTTTACATATTAAAGTCGAGCTTCACTCGAGTCTATAAAAAAAAAACAGCTCAAAAAAATGTATGAAAACAAATACGTATTTGTTTGAAATTTTGATGACAAAACATAATACGTTACTAAGCGCAGAGATCAAATAAAAAAAATTTGGATTGTTATAACTCTGTACGATTCCACGTGTTTTGTCACAAACGACCTAGGTTTCGCCTTTCGGCATCTTCGGACATTTTATCACACATATGAAAGAGAACTGATGCACATATCGCACCATCGTCTATATACCAAGGGTGTTTATTAATTACAGAAAAACACAATATACTAATATTATCTAACACGGTAACATATTAACTAATCACAGACTGAATACACTAATCTAATAATTATTAATACAATTGCATGTAGTAATTTAAATTATCGATCAATCTTGTTAATGGATCATTCTTGAAAAGAGTTTTACAACAAAAATAATCAACAATCATTAAATAAATATTAATTGGGGTTTTTAAAGAAATACCTACTTATTTCAATCTTGCAAGTAACGTTTAAGCATCTAATGACGAAATATAAGAATTTTCTTCATGAGATTGTCGATTCATTGAAACGATCTCACGTAAAAGATACAACAAGACGAAGTTGGGAAGACGAGTGTGATAGAATGCCTGAAGATGCCAAAAGGCGAAACTCGGATCGTTAGTGTCAAAACATTTGGAATCGTACAAAGTTGTAACAATACAAATTATGATATCGATTTTGAATATCAAATTTGAATTGTTGGAACTTTGTACGATGTTTTGTCACTAAATAACAGATGTTAAAATAAAATTATCTGCATTTTTTCATTGCATATTTTGTATAAAAATATCGTCGATAAAAACGTGTAAAAAAATGGCAGATTGACTTGCATGGCCACTACAAATTGCTTCCAATTCTTTTTCCAATTTTTGCTTCCAATTTGAGTTTCAAATTCTATATTGAAATTCCATCAAGCACCCTCAGTCGATGTCATGAATTAATTATTAAAGAATTTTTTTAGATTTGAAACTTGCTGACAATTACTAATCCAGTGAAAACCTCGAATCCTTCGTTGAGAGGCTTTAATGTCTATAGTTCATGAAATTTCCTTCAACCAGTTTTATCTTAAAAACATCACCTAGCCTGAGTAAAAGCTAAAGTTTTTATTTGCTTATGAAGTAAATTTTACCATTCTATTCAATTAAATCGGTTTTCAAAAAACACTGGTTACATTATCTTTTCCGTAGAATATTTAGTTTAGTTGTAATACTACCTTAGCAATTTACTTTCTAACATCGTATTGCAATAGTAATTGACTGAACCATAGTTTTGTGGAAAAGTATATTTTCATAGCAAAATCTAAAGCAAAACAAAATTCCTATGCAAATCAATATTCATAGGAAATCTCAACAATATATTTAAAAAAAACCGCAAAGCGAATATTTCAATCAGTCAACATTTTGCCAAGAATAAATATGTGACTACGTAAGTTTGAAGGTAAATTTCTTTGAACCAAATGCACTCCGTCGTATCAATATTCTGATCTACGAAATAAACGTGGAAAAAGCGAAAGCAATTTGTCGTAGTTGTTTTGTGAATGATGCATACTTTTGTCTCCCGAAAAACAAAAAGACACTTCTGCAAGAATTCTATGGTCTTAAGAAAAAGATCGTGTGATTTTTTTTGTGAAATAATAAATTGTATAATACAATGAAAAAATATTTTTCATCTTTGTAAATATAAAATAAAATTGTAAAAATAACTTTTCGTTTTGTTTTTGTAAGACGTGTTAAATGAAAAATGGTCTGATTTGCTTCCATAATGACCACTTCCATCCCACATATAAACTTATTGTCATAGACATCCTATTGTTTCATTTAGAATTTTTGAAAATTTAGTGTCATTGTGTTAAAGTAACAAGCTAGGCCGTTAGGACAGGAGAGAGGATGTGTTGTGTGCCTTTTCTGCGCAGCTATATATAGATAAGCGAATGTTAGTTTAAGCATAGTTCTGACGATGGCGTGAGCCGAAATAGCTATCAACTATATTGTTATATAGCTATTTTTTTCACCGTGTTATAATGGAGTTCTACCAAATGAATGCCAATTCAATCAATAACCTTAATATTATACAAAAACAAATGTCGAATTAATATGGCTATTTTTTTTTTGAATGGTTCTTTTATTTTTTATGTGAGTGAGCTCACCCAAGCTCGATAAGTTTTGGGTTGGGTCCCCCTGATCTATACAGTAAAAATATTCATTATTCAAAAAACAAATGGCATATTTTCTCTTGCAACCAAAAACACAACAACCAGGTATCTTTTTGTTATGAACGACATCACATCGACCCGAATACATCAATCGTCTGGAGGATTGGAAAATTTCAAAAATGAAAGTTTTATTATAATTTTGTTGTTAGAAACGAGCTCTGATATGATGAAATAAAAATATGAAAGAGTTTCTCACGATGTGATTGGAGAATTAGTTTCTTTATTACACTTCTATCACTTACTTATGTTATATTACAATATTTGATTTTTCTTTTAAATTCACACATTCAAACGCTTTCTCACTCACGAACTGGGTTTCGTCTTTTGCCATATTTAAGCATTATATCTCAAGGATAAAACAGAGCTAACTTCTTATATTTTTTTTTCTTACAATTTCATACTATTTTTATTGTATTTTAATTGTTAAGCTATTTTTTTCATTCTTGAATGTAAAGTTACCGTATTTTTTTCGCTGCTGTGTGCTATGAGCGTTTACTTCCTTAATAAACCTACTTATTTTAGCTTGTACAATATATTCATATTTTTACGCTAGTTTAATCACTTACTATGTTCTTTTTTTTGTCATAACATTTTCAGATATTAACTGTCACTTCTTTTCTGGAAGAGAATTATATGAAAATATATTATATAAAAGACATAAACCAGTTGCACTCTTCGTGATCATTATATTTTTAATTGGAATCGGTACTTCAATAATGTATTATATACAGCACTATGAAAACAATTTTCTAGGCAAATTTGGCTTTACAATTCATTCCGTCTACTTTTCAGTGTAAATTGCTTATGCTATAACTGATATAAACTCATATTTATGTTACATGAAATGAAATCTGAAATTGATATCCATACAATTTTAATCGATAACAAGATCTTTAATCAACACCTATACTTATACTTAAACTTGTGTTAAACGTGTCTTTACATAGTCAAAACATTGAAGGGTAATTATGACAAAATTTTATATGTGTTAAGAATTAAGCAACATTTTTTTTATAAATATAAGCTAGCTTTATTTTTAATGTTGTATCGCTACTGCTAACCGATCAATGCAAACATATATAAAGTAATACAAAAAACGATATTTTTGTAGTACATATATAACGAAATCACAAAATTTAAATTGTCATCATTGTTACAAACTATTTTTTGATTAGAACCGTTTTCGATCATCAGACCATGCTTGTGATAAGCAAAACCAGCCCCGATCATAAAAACTTTGTGATAATAGTACTAAAAATGTTTTATGAAAATAGGTAATACAAAGTGTGTTTCATAATTTAAAATATCATTCCTTTCCATCAAGAAGTGACATTAAAAACAACAGTTTAACGTTCGAATGAAAATAACATTTAAATTTAAAAATATACGTAAATAAAAAAATGCATCTTAGAATTTATTCAATTTTAATTAAAATAAAAATTAGTTATCTAGCCTTTTGGTTATTGAAAGTATTCAAAAAATTCATGCATATATATAATGATTTCATTGATTTATTGTAAAGAGAGTGCGGTTTAAATAATTGAATATTTTTCAACGCTATGATTTTCTTCTTCGATGTGTATTTGCGCCAACGGATTACTTATGATTTGATGGAATAAATGTCATCACATAGAAAGTGCTTGATTTTTATTGAATATCAAATATTTCAGACATGCGAATAACACGACACGATTTGATTTCCAGATATGTCGATAAGCATTTCAAATTCCGCTAAGCTAGCGTGGTCTTATATTTTTTCAATTCCTTCAACATTCGCAAGCTAAATATTTGAATATACGCCGCACAGATCGATCGGATTTTTATCAGGAATTTTCGCAAATGCCCTAACTGGTTTCAACATTATTTTTAATAAAAAATAAAATAAGCAGATCCATGATAAAAAAACATATCGTTTATTTTTAAACCATTCTAGTTTTCAATGTCAAATCAAACGGATTCGAAATTATTTTTTTATAAAATCTACAAATTTTTTGCTGCGAGAAATTGTTTTTTAAATTAGGATAATATAACATAAGTAACGATGTATTACATACATTTTCTACATCGCTATATATAGATAAGTAAATGTACGTTTGAACATAGTTCTGATGAGGACGAAAACCGAAATAGCTATCAACTATATATATATCTTGTAAACTTTGTAAAACTAAAATACATTGCTATTTTTTCACCGTGTTAAGCAAATTGTATTGTTTATCATTAAAATTTTAACTTTATTATTTCTGTAAATTAAAAAATGACCATAAAATGCCACTATTGAAAATGCTAGCATAGTTCAATTGGAAAAAAATCTTTTTAAGTATATTGAGGAAAAACTCAAAAAATAATTTTACACATCATAATAAAAGTGTTTTAAAATTTTAATTTTTAAATTGAATTGGTATTTACTTGGTAGAACTCCATTATAACATGGTGAAAAAATAGAAATATATTTTAGTTCTACAACTATCGACGTCGCAAATATCAACTATATCTTATAAAATTTCGTAGAACTAAAATAATTTGTTTTGTTTTCGGCGTTTCAATTGTTAAGGCTTTGTACGACTCCACGTTTTTTGTCACTAACGAACTGGGTGTCACCTTCGGCATCATCAGGCATTCTAATTCAGGAAATTTGATATTGAAATTCCATCGAGCACCTTCAGTAGATATCATAAAATATGTCAAATGTGTTTTCATTGGGATAAGTTGTACAGATGATGCAACCCCTAATCGACTTTCAGAATCCCGCATAAATCTTGTATGGGTCGATTCCAACACGCATCGACTCCAAAGCAATTTTGTAATGAAAAATAATTTGCAAATGTATTGTGATGATTTTAAGCTCTTTTTTTTTCTCTGCTGCTTTTCCAAAGCATACTTTTTATTTAATTTTCACGCTCAATATAGTTTGAGCCAAAGCAATATATCAATTCGAAGCAAACAAAACGGCTTTCAAATATTTTATATTTTCAACTAAAACTATTGTCTTTTACATCTAAGTTTCAATTTCAAAGGAAGAATTGTTTAAATTAAAATACGTTTATCTTTTAAATATACCAAACCGAAACATGTCCAGTATTTCCATATAAACTTTTTCACCATGCTTATCTTTGAAACAGAGCACTGTTTCTCAAACTTTAAACATATTCAGATCAATAAAAATATTTTGTTGACTATTAACTTGGCTGATTTTGATATAGGAAACCTTTGAATGGAAAATGTGTCGATTTTTATGACGGCAAACAGTAATATGAGTCTACAATTTTATTTTAATTCATTTAAATAATATAAATTATAATTGTTTCGCTTAGGCTGAGCAAAGCCTTGAAAATGTGTGTGGACCACCGTCTGAAAAATAGCTGATAGTATAAAGGCTATCATGTATTGATCAAAAAGTTTTACTTTTGAGTTGCTAAGCGTAATCCATTATCCCTAAAAACATTTCTACTCATTGAGAATCATTGCGTTCGCCATTTATTTTTCACAACCGACCCGGGTTTCGTATTTCAGCATCCTCAGACATTCTACCACAAGGTTGCAATAAATCTGAAACTGTGTCAAAACATGTGGAAACGTACAAAAATTTGACTCTTTATATTTTTGAATACGCATCAAGCATGTATCGAAAGTGGAAGAAATTTTACATTTTGTTTAACATTTCTTTATAATTAAACTCTTTTTTTTTATGTCATTTTAATAGTCACTATTAAAATCGTTACTGCCATTTCTTGATAAAAAGGCATGATACTTTCAATAATAAAAAATACATTTTTTGTACGTATTTCTACTTACTACAATATATTGTATAATATATTGTGGAAATAAGTTACCAAAAATGTGTTTTTATCATTTCTATTTTATCTATATATCTATACATTTTAACAATACATTCTTCGATTAAATCAAATTTAAGTATTTTATTATTATTTAATGCATTTTATTGTTTTCCCTTTTGAATAAAGAACAAATTATCCTATGTATGAAAAATGGGGTAAAAAAATATCAATGTATTATACTATAGTTCTACAAAATTTATAGCAAGACCTTATTCTAATGAATGTGTAAGCCGAAATAGCGATCTTCTATATATACCTTATACATTTTATAGAACTACATAAAATACATTGCTGTTTTTTCACCATAAAAGCAAATTCAATCAATATACAATATAAAGGGTTCACATTTTTTTTATTTGTCGCAATTGTTTTGAAATAAGGTATGCAACTCTTATAAACTTTATTCGATGCAAATAATGCGATAAGAAATGTATGTGTAGCGATTTTTTTGCTATTTATTATGTGTGAAAAAAAATCACCGAGAAATGTGTGCATATGTTAAGCTAATCTCTTGGCTATTAAATATATCGTAAAATTTTTATTGATTGGTCGCAGTATATTGCTTTTTGTGGTATATTATACTCAATTTATTTATTACTTTCTCACTTCAGTAATAAATGTTGATAAAATAATTTGAATAGAAACGTTTACGTTATTCAGCAAAATAGAGTCAGTATACCAGAAACCCATTTCAAATCCTCGGATGTGACTTTACAAAAATATTTCATGATGATTAAAAAAAATAATTTTAACAATTATTCAAAGTTTTACCACCATAAATTCGATAATGAATAATATGAAAATTTTTAGTGTTGAATCTTTGCACATTTCCATAAATTTTGTGTAGACTGTTGACTGAAGTTGAGAGTGTTGACTGAAAATGCTTGGTGGAATTTCAATACAAAATTCGAAATAGAGAAACTAATATTTTCACATATTTTATTACTCACAACCTGGGTTTCGCCTTTCGGCATCTTCACGAAGTATATCACACCGATCCAACATAACAGACTACATGCAGCGGTGTGATAGAATGTCTAAGCCAGAAGTCTATATAATAAATTTAAATACAATGCTTCTCTTAAAGTTAAACGATATTCATAAATAAAATTTTAAACTTAAAAATCTTAAGACATTCTTCATTAATTGTTTATACTCATTCATTAAAAATTAAATTCGAGTTCAGCAACTACAAAGAGCAAAACAATTAAATGTGATTATTTTTAAATTTGACATCGTCGTAATCAAAATTCAAATAATAGATAACCTCAAAATATTATTTCGAATCATAAATAATTTTATGAGCCATTGAAATTTATTGCAACAGAAATTTTTTACGTTTTTATAGTTCAAACTAACAGTTTCCAATTAGGGTTGGGATATATTACCGCGATTATTTTGAGATTCATAGATCTATTGACATACAAAATGTAATTGATTTTAATTGTTGTAATAAACCTATTTAAATATCACCGAAAAATGGTTTGATAAAAAAGATTTTCAGATGAATTTTCTGTGGTTTCTTTTTAACGATTTGAATATTTATTTGTGTTATCAAATATTGAAATTTTGAAGCATTACTTTTACAATTTAGCTGTTTCTGTCTGAAAATGCAAATACTCGTTACTGTGTTTTTATTTTCTTCGTTCGGTATGTAAGTAAATAAATTTGTTACGCCACAATAAATCGGTTAAGCAGCATCCTTAACTTTGCTCGCAAAAATAAATGTTTTTCTTTTATGTTGATTGAACCTTGATCAAATTTCCTAACATTATTTACGTAAGCTAAAAATAAACTTTACGATATTGAGTATGTAAGCGATGTAAATTGCTTATTGACTTTCAGTTCTGTTGATTACGAGTAATTTGATACCTGACGATGTTGATAGCCAAAACCCGACACAAAAACAAGTGACAAAATATGTTGATATTAACAAAGTTTAATCGATACAAATCTAAAAATTTCCATTCGCGATATTGTAAGTATTTTATTTTGAAAAAAAAGTCTATCAGTCAAAATTAAATGCAATGATAAGTTGAAAAAATTGCAATATATTTTCGTTTTACAAAATTTATAAATTTTATATAATATTTGATAGCTATTACGGCTTACGCCCTAATCCGATCTACGTTTAAACGTACATTTACTTATTTATATATACCTACATAGAAAAGGTACTGTGATTTAAAAAACTTCTTTTATTAAATGGTATGAAAGTAAGTGAAAAATGAAAAACTTTGTGTTATGTTTATACTTAAAATTGATAGCAAAATATCTTGACTTTGAGCTTGAAGAAATCATTATTTTAAAGCACTTTCTCCTGCCATTTTCTTAAAGCGGTTTTAAAAAAGTCTATTGTTTTTTTAATGGATGAATAATCCAGATTAGTTGTTGATAGGTGTCTATTGAAACTAAGGGAAGATAAAGATTTTTTCTCTCTCAATCCCGTGCTTAATACTTATATGTAAAAACGTTTTTAAAAGCTTCATCATTATTTTGTATACAATAGTTTATGTAAGATAAAGTAAAAAAAATGTTTTTTTCACTGTAGATTTTAAGAGAATATATTTTGGGCGTCTTATCTTCTACGTCTATGGTTTGAATTATACTATTTGATTTTAAAAATCACCTTTTAAGCCACTTGCTCTTGTAAAATATGAATCCAATAAATAATATGCTAAGAAACCTAATTACAGTACACGATATTAAAGATATTTTCAGTTACGACAGCCTACGAAAAAACAACTTCTGCTTATTTTTTTATAAAAAAAGGAGTGTGTAAAAGCATTGTGTCTCATTTTTCTTTCTGAATTTTTTTTTATAAAATTTTAATAAAAAAAACTTTCTCCTCTCGAAAACATCTCATTAAATCACTTTAAGTTACCATATCTAATAAAATTAATTCATTGATTACTGATCATTAACGTGCTTCTCAAAAATTTCCTGCATTAAAAAAACCCTTACTTATTACAACTTACCAATAGTTTAGATACTATTTAGCATACCCGCATCATCCCTATTCAATCTTACTTAAGAGGCTTGATTAAGGATATCTATTTTCCAATAAAAAATATTGTATTTGATATTTTCAAACTGTAAATTTTTCCAATGTTGAATTTCTTAATAAAGATGGTGAGAATTTTCCATTGTTATCACTTAAAGCACAAAAGGGAAAAGTTCTATTGATACGTTTAGATACGTATATTTTAAAACGAGTTCTGACCGTTTTTTCGGAGGCTTTTTCTTATATTGCTATCGCGGACGCATGACGATATTAGTGCCTTTAAAAGACAGGGTATATAAAACTAATTGATAACAAATATGTTTACACTTTTACGATGTTAATTTCCAGGATTTGATTCATTACCACTACAAATTATAGCCACGGTCATCTTTAATGAATTATTTTTATATACACTAAAGATTTCGACTTATCTTTACCATAAGTAATGAAGCTTATTACGAATAATACAAAAGCTCGCTTAAAAGCTGAAAAAGAGGCAAAACAAACTAATTTAAAAATAATAAGACTTATAAAACTCATAAAATTTCTGTAATAAATCCCATTCAAAGAGCCTGGTAATAATAATTTTTAATGGTTTTTAAAGAGTGTATCCTAATTTAGAAAAGATTTGTTATTAATGTTTTTGTAACCAATATTTATTGTAAAAATCAGTGTCATTAAAAACATAACACTGAAGGATTTTTCACTTCTCGGTATATAATAGTTTTCAAAACTGAATAAAAATATTATATATAAAATTTGCTTAAAAAAATATCCATAAGGTCCATATAAAAATGCAAACTTGTGCGACAATCTCAAATATCTAAGCATAAGTTTCAATAAATTTATAATTGTAATACATTTTTATTTGAGCAACTATTCAGAATTGTTAAGGTTCTTTCAATAAGGACCCTTGATTTTTTTGTAAATGAGAGTATATTTAATGGCATTAAGTTTGGAATGTAACGTAAAAATTTTTACCACTGCTTTGATTAGGGTGCATTCAAAAGGTCCAATTTTTAATGGCTGTCTAATATATTTGGCTGAAGTTGTTAAATGGCGTTTGTAATTTTGACTTCGGTGGCTTCAATTGTTCTCGGTTTATTTGCATCGATTTGTGGCTTATGATAGCTTCAAAGGAAGAAGTCGTAGGAAGAAGATAAGGGAGTTAAATTTCACGATCTCGGTGACTGGTGCAGAATGTCTACTCAAATTTGAAAATGTTCACATTTTATTCGTCGTTTAACTTTTAATGATAATATTCGGTACTTAATCTAACAATTTCCAGCCAATTTCACAAATGTAATTTTAACAACATATATGCTAAAACTTAACATATTTTGAGTGTTTCTATTAAAAATCTTTTATATTTCATTAAAAATTAGGTTGATATGTTACTAAAGAATATATTTCAAAGATTAACACTTAAAATAATATAGAAACTCATTTGTATAGATCAGAAAAAAATTGTGTTTTTTAAATTTTAATGTATCACTTAATTGGAATCCATTCAATATGAAAAAGTGTTGTGTTCCTTAACTCCAAAACATTGCTCATTGTCAAACAGGTGCTTATAACAATACGCATGATGACATCTCATTAGTGCTGAATAGTACGATAATATTTCGCATTGCATCGCCATTGAGACTAGTTTACAAAACAATGGCCCGTTTATAATCGTTAAAACCTATCAACAATCCGCTTGCAAAGGTCGTGCGTCATTTTAACGACACTTAATCAATTAATGGCAGTTTGAAAGCGTCGTCATTAGCCAACTGAAATATGACTTGCTACAAATGAACAAATATTAGTTAATTCCTTTGCGTACAATTCATTTGTCAGTCACTGTTACCTAGTCCTAACTTTCTAGCCATTTTGGGTCTATCGATTAATGTCATATAAAAAAGAGTTATTGTATACTTTGATAATTACTTTAAAGGTGTTAACTGTCACTTCTTGATGTAAAGGCATGATATTTTAAATAATAAAAACACATATTTTAGTACTTATTTCCACAATATATTTAATGATCAGGACCGGCTTAATACTCGCAATGAGCGAAACCGGTCCAGATTTTAAATGTATGATAATTTTTTTTTTAATTTTTTTTGCACATTTAAAAAATTTAAAAAACATTTTTAAAGCCGATATTTTAGATTTATTCTAGTCTATTTGTAGCACTATTTAGAATTCTTTGCCATTTATAATAAGATTTACTTTATCGCCACAATTGTTTATACACAGTTGTTGATATTGCTATTTCAGCTTACATCATCATCAAATATATACTCACAAATAAATTAAGCTTAGTTTATGTATTTAAAAAAAAGATGACATATATCGTTCCACTTATTCAACTATTATATTTTTATGCATAATTTATATATGTTTTGAATGACCAAACGAGTTATAATTTTTCACGCTCACGTAATTAATTAGTTATTAAAATTCATTGCACTTTTAATTTTCATCAATAAATTATTCAATATAAAGCATAATAAAATCTAGTCAATAAAGTTGTAATAAACGATTTATGTTTATCAATATTTTCATAAAATTTCTTACATCAGTTCCTAACACAAAAGTGTACATATGCAACATAAAAATATACAAAAACAGTTAAGATGCTTGACTAAGTAAAAAGTTTCTTGATCTTTTTATTTTCAAAAAGTGCGTAAAGTTCTGACAAAAGCGTAAAATAGATTAGCTATCTAGAAAATTACGTTATTTTTACTGTTTTACAATAAAGGACAGTTGAAATTTAATTAATAACTTACCCTTACCAGTTACACGAATATTTCAGCCAAGTTAAGGTTAAAATTGAACTTTTTATAAATGCAACATTTACAGAATTTTAGTACAGTTTTATAACATTGCCATGATATTGGTGTGAATGCATAGAACATAGCAAAGATAGTATGACAGTGAAGATTTTATCCAACATTGTATGAAGGCTATCTCCTTCGATCATTGGCACGTAATATTATTTGCTTGAACCCAAATTATATGCCAATTTTATTACATCACTTATTGAGTTCACTTTTACGACCCACACAAGCGTGAAATAATTTATAGCATCACCTCTATATATAGTTGGTTGGCTTAATAGCTAACTTATCTTTTATATCAATGTATTAGGGTTGCCAACGTCGGGATTAAATTACTGTACATATACCGGTATTTAAAACATAAAACACAATTTATTTAGCACTACATATACGTTTTATAATTAAAGGATCTGTACCAGTTTTAGTTATCATAACTATTTTTTAATGATTTTTTTATTTTAATTTTCAAAACGCTTTCTTATAAAGAGTATAACCAGCATTTTTTTGAAATACAAATTAAAATACAATTAACACAGGACTTCTTACAAATAGATTACTTTTATAATTTATTCAACATTAAAATCATATTTAATATTCACTTACATTTTAAGATATTTTTGATTAAATTAGATGTATAACAATTGATTTGATTAAAATAAAAGAAACAAACAAACAAGCCTTTGAACATACTGCTTGCTATAAATAAAAATTATTCATTGCAAATTTAATACTTGGCCAATATATTTAATATTGCAACGACAATAATCTTGTCGCTTTAATGATCTCAATTATAAATTCACTAAAAATTGTTTAAGAAAGAAAATAGCAGCAACCAAAGATTTAAGTCGCGTAATTTCAATCATAAAATTAAATTTCGATTCATGTTCTATTACGCATTTTTTCGTTACTTAGTAATTATTTTTTAAACTTGTGTATGACAATGACAACCCTATAGTTTGACGTGTTTGTTTTTTTATGGCATTAACGTTAATTGATAAAAGCAAGTTCATGGTTTTGATGTCTACTCAATCATCTTGCAACACATTAATTAATTCTTTGTTATTGCATTTTTAATTTCTCACAATTTTCAAATCAATGAAAAAAATAGGTGCGTTTTTGTTATAACGTATCACTCAAAGACGAAAAAAACGTAGTGTAAGGCGTTAAAAATCAATGCTAAACAATAAATCAAGTCAATTTTTATTAATTTTTTAACTGAATTTATCTTTACTGTTTACTTTTCTTTGGATGGAATATTATTTTGTAAAAAAAAGAAAAAATATTGAAATAAATTAAACCTAACGTTTATTACTTTTTCCACATCTATTTCTCATAGCGAGCATTACCAGCTATTTAAAAGCATCTCGAAATAGTTCTAAAATTGTTATTTTGTTTATGTAAATATCATTTCAAAGTATGTCAAATTAATTAATAAAGATACCCAAAGCTCAAACCACTTTCTTACCATCAGAGCTTTTTACAAAGCTGATTATTGGATATATTATAAATCAAAATATTGGAAATCATTCATAGAAATCATGACACACATATTGTATTTCAAGATTTTCAAGTCAAACGATCATTCCAACATAACGTACTAACTACAAGGGTAAATTAAATTGTATCTCAAAACTTTAGACGAAGGATGACTAGATCTTGTCTCAAACAACTTCTTCGTGATATAATACCATGCGTTTCAGCACATTTTAGTACATGTCACCGAATATTTTCTGAATTGCTCCTGAGACATTACTAGCAACACTTTGAAAGCACTTAAGACTGATATGTTACACGATGAAGCATACTAGGAACGTGTTAGCTCTAACGGATATTACTAAGCAGTCTTGAGGATATGAAAATTTAGTTTAATATTATATCAAAGTAAGTAGAATTATTTTCTTGAAAATCATCGGTAGCATTTTAATTGCACGTTTAATAAAACACTCACTACATAAAAATAAAACTGTTAAAACAATAACGTGAGTTATTTCGTTATTTTTCAAGCTGTGCAATTAAAATAAAGATGCTAATTGCTAGATTCGAAAAAATAGTAGCGTGTGTAGATTTTAGTAACGTACCATCTGGAAAATGGGAATGTAAATTCGCTTAAAGAAAATTGGCAAAAACAGTTTCAACAAACGTAATTGCCAATAAGTGTATTAATTAAATCTAATTCTATTTTGAATCTATCTTAGATATACTAAAAATAATGTATTATTGAAATCTGCAAATTAATACCACAGGAATTATGCGATATTAAAATTAATATTATTAAGAAGCATTTGTATTCATACAGTTCTACAGATATTAAAATATTGCATGCAATTATGTTCTACTTACATAATTGTATATAAACAAAACTACGATCGATTTCCACAGATTTAAAAATAAAATCGCTGCCAAAAATGCTTGGACAATAACAGTAATACCATTTATTGTGATATCCACTGCCGGTGGTTACTAACTTAAACATTATTTATTTTTTATCATAACATTTCAATTATTTTCATATTTTATATTTAAAAACCAAAGATTCACGTATCTGACTTTGAAGGAATGCTTCTTCACAGATATCTTCCTACCTACAAACTACTTGCCAGTAAATTAATAGTTTCGAGGAATATTTTTTTAGTAGAAAAACATTTTTATCTAGACAGAATCAAAATTAATTATAGTATAAAGTTAACTCATTTAATTATTATTGATTTTTTTTCCTTTTATTAATTGCTATTTTCTAACTTAATTTTTGTTTTAATCAAATTAGTAGGGATAAAATTAATTTTAGATATACATTTACCTCCTGGTCTTAATTTCTTTATTTTTCTTGTGTAACTCCTTTTTTATATACCATAATATAACAGTTTACTGTGTGTCAGTTATATTGTATCCTTGTGATAGAATACTTTAAGTTGCCAAAAGGCGACATCCGCGCTGTGAGTGACAAACACGTGAAAATGTAATGTACAATTCAAATTTAACATCGTCAATTGAATAACACATTGATTACGTCAATAACATATAGACAGAAAAACGCAAAGCAGAGAACAATAAAAAATCAACATAGAACAGATGGTGAAATGGCCTCGAGTCCAATTGTAAAAAGCAGTAGTCGGCAACCTTCTACCCGTGGATAATCGAAGTACTCACTGCAACATTTTGAGTAACCCGCCAAATAAATATGATTTTTGTTATTAAAATATTTACTTCGTAAACATTTTGAAAATATCTGAAAATTAAAAATTAATTATTATTTTTAGCACTTTTACATAACTGAAGGTAAATTTTTATTTTCTTATATATTCTGTTTTTAATATATATAATATATAATTTAGTCCAAAAAAACTGTTTTTCAAGTTGTTAAACTTTAGTCTACCATGCAACTAAAATTTTAAAATTGATTTTTTTACCCAGTCTCTCAAAAGGTTGCTGACTACTGATATCGATCACTTGCATAATATTATTATCTCAGACATGTGTTTTTAAATCTTTTCTGACACAAAAGTGATTTTAATCCAAATCAATATTTATACTGTTAAGAATGTTTTGATTTGATTTTTTTTTTTAATTTTTTTAAAGTTTTTGTATACTTTTCCAGTATTTTTATCTCAATGCAAACAAAGTATAGGGTTTTAGAATAAATACTAGTGGCTTTTTTTAGCCGGAAAATTTTATGCAATATTTTGTTCGATACGTTCATCTCATTAATGACGTATGCATAGTTTATAATTAAATGTAGAAAAAGTATTTATTATTTTGTTAGTTATTAGTTAGTTATTTTGATAAAACTTAAAGAATATAAAGTGGTATAAATGAAAACAATATAACTCTGTTAACAAAGAGCTTGATAAAAATTCCCATTGACATTCTGGAAAGCATAATATCCTTTGTTCAATACTCACACGAAATAATAAGATTATAGATAATCCTTGAATACGACAATAGAGAATGTCCGTTATATGAATTTTATCATAGGCATTCTGTCAAGATTAATTTAGTCAGGTATTTATAAAATACCAAAAGTTTTATTGATCCAAAAAGATATTCACCTTTTTCATAGTTTAATGTTTTCGAAGCTTTTCAGATTAAAGCTTTCTATGGAAGTTTTGACTTAGATTAAAGGATATGAAACGAGTATAAGATTTGATCTTTGAGAGATCTCCAATAACTATCATATTATTATCAAAAAACATGGGGAATTTTCAACAGCGGATATGTTATTGACTTTTTTTGAATGTTTATTTCCCATTAAGATTTTCAATATGATGTTCATTCAATTTATGTTTTTTTTCACAATAACAATAAATTATCAAATTTTTATAGTAGAATAAAAGTAAGGTCATTTATACTGTAAATGTTGAAAGAATAGCATTTTTGACAGCAAAAACACTGCAAATACCATATAAGCCAAATAAACATTCATATTTATATAAACCTTATAAGAATGATTGGAATCAAACATATATTTACCGGTGGCAGTGCGATTTTATGAAAAGACTTACTGTGAAAAAATTTTATAAATTTTTCATATATCTGGTTTTCTTTTTAATACTTTTTTCCTAACCTCTTTCTATAACCACTTTTAATGTGTTAACTGTCACTCCTCAATGGAAAGGCATGATATTAAAAAAAAAAAAAAAAAACACAATTTTTAGTTCTCATTTATTATGTCCGGTTATGCTATTTCCGTTATATTATCTCATATTGTGTTATTTCCGGTTTCACTCATCGTGATTAGTCGATAATGCTCGTGATTAGCGAAACCGGTCATGATCATAAAATATACTATGGAAATAACTACTAAAAGGGTATTTTTATTACTTTCTATAGTGTCATTTCTCAACAACATTGTGCGTATTAGAAGTGCTGTTTCAGAAATAAATAAAAGTTTTTTATGCCAACGCTGACGATGAAGGATAAAGGACTTCAGTTATAAAACATTTTGGTTTACAACAAAAACTTTAATATTGTACGATATTGGCTGTTGAAAACATCTTTAAGCTATAATTTACGACACCGACTGGAGGTTCTTGATGGAGTTTCAATATCAAATTTGAATTAATGAAACTTTGTACAATTCCACGTGTTTTGAACTGACTGTTTCAGTTTTGTTGCATCCATGTAATAGAATGCCTGAAATCGGACAATGTTTCAAAAATTGTAAATTGTTAATAAAGTTAATTGGCAGTAATTAAAATAAGACAAAAAATTCTGTAGAAAAATGGTTATTAAAATATTGCATACAATAATTTTTATTTTTGTATAATTTTATATCAACCAAACTGAGACTGATTTCGATCATCCCTAGAATAATCAACCGATCATATGAAATAGAAAGTAGCATTAAAGTTTTTTTTTTTAAATATAACTCCCTTCCGAATAGAAGCAGTTACACTTTAAAAATCATTTATTAGATTAAGAAGATAAAAAGCTAAATTTATTGACGCAATTATCTTAGCGACCACTGATATGTTATACAATAGAGATACAAACTTAAGCGGTGGGGTCAATTTATCCATTTCCCAATTATTCACTGGCCGCAGAGACTTACAGTTTTCGGAATTTGATATAATCTCTCCGGAGTCTAGACATACATTGTATTATTTTCAATTAAACAACTATATACTAGATACTTCACTTCTATCTACTGCTCAAAAGACAAATATAATTTATAACCAAATCGAATGACATTACGTTAAAAAAGTTTCCTAACTTTGATTTTATGAAAACAAAAATCTTTGAAACGATTACACCGTGTGAGTCGACATCGAATACAGCAATAATCAGCTTTTTCTTGCCAATACAGCTTTTTTTAAGCCAAATTTCGTACTTTGTGATATTCTATTTTCTGTCAATCTCTTGAATTTTCATCGATTTGTTATAGCTTTGTTGTATACACTGTGTGGAATTTCGTCAGTGGCCAAGTTTGAAAACAATAATCAATAATAATATCTTGATTTGATTGGCATTTACTTAGTAAAATTGCATTATAACACGATGAAAAATAGGAAATTATTCTAGTTCGACAAAATTTATAAGATATATAGTTGATACCAGCACTAGTTCTGATGAGTGCGTAAGCCGAAATAGATTAAAACTATATATTTTATAAATTTTGTAGAACTAAAATACATTGCTATTTTTTCACCGATGTGTAATGGACTTATACCAAGTAAATGTCAATTCAGTTAAAAAGTAGTCTTTTCGGGATCTAATATTTGTTTTCGAAGCTCACCTAAATTAAAAGATCACGTGATTACTTCCAAAAAACCTTTATAAACAAGTTTTCACCTTCTTACGCTAAAAAACTTTTTGCGCATTAATATTTTAATTCTTCTTTATTATTCTTCAGTGAGAAACAAGCAGGTTTGAAAGTGGTTTGATTATTCGAGCTTGTTTAACTCGGAAACAAAGACTTGTGGCAGAGACGGCTGAAAATAAATATTTGAAACCTCTATTGAAAGCAGTATAAACATTACCCACTGGTTTTTCTTACTTCTTTGCAGGCTTAAATCCAGGAAAGCTTTTTTAACTTTTTCGTTTTCTGTTCCAGCATTGTGTGAAATTTTATTACAGCATACATGCTATTAATTTAATCAGTAATTACACAGTACAGAAAACTACAGCCGAATCCATAAAAATAGTCCAGAAACGTACCTGTTAATATTATGAATATTATCACGATAAAATAAACACTAAGATTTAAAAAACAACGTAAGATACTCATTTAGTTAAACTTCAATAAAAAAGTCTTACAATTTTTTCACTAGGATCCTTTCATTACTTGATGGTGTAATTTTAATATGTCTGTTTTAAGATTTATGATACGATTGAAGGTGCTTGATGGAATTTCAATATCGAATTTGAATTGTTACAACTTTTTACGATTCCACATGTTTTGTCACTAACGACCCGGGTTTTGTCAGTTCTGTTGCATCCGTGTGATGGAATTTCTGAAGATGCTAAAAGGTGAAACCCGGGTCGTTAATGACAAAAACATGTGGAATCGTACAAAGTTGTAACAATTCAAATTTGATGTCTGTTTTATTTTCTGATTCAAACAATATGTGAACTTTTGTATATTGTAAAGAAGTTTTAACAAATTCCTTTAATCCTTAACACCATCGATTTGGAAGAGAATATTTTTTAACAAATAATTATCTCTGCTTTTGTATAATTATTTTTTAAACAAAATTTAATTAATGATAGTATTTAAAAATTGCTAACATAAAAGAACGTAACGAAAGCTAATTGGCATTGCCTATCGACTGTGTGTTATATAAGCATCATCTTGATATTAATCCCTTCATTTGAAGTATATAATATAATTAATATATATTTATTGATTGAATTGGCATTCACTTGGTAGAACTCCATAATAACACGGTGAAAAAATAGCAATGTATTTTAGTTCTACAAAATTATTTTTAACAAATATAGTTGATAGCTATTTCGGCTCACGCCATCTAATACTAACTAATAGTTCTGACGATATAGCTATCAACTATATTTGTTAAAAATAATTTTGTAGAACTAAAATACATTGCTATTTTTTCACCGTGTTATAATTAATATATTTCACGTTAGATTTCAACAATTTTTTCAAAGCCATTAAAATTGATGTAAAAGAGCAGTCGAACCACTTTTACAAGATTTGTTCAATAGTCTGAAAAACTTGCCTCATACAATAATACTTCATTTAATATCTTATACTAACATATTAAACCCATTTAAAGTAAGCAGTTTTTTTTAACTTGACTCATATATGAACTATGTTACACGGTAAAAATAAAAATGTATTTTAGTTCTACAAAATTTATAAGATGTAAAGTTGATGGTTATTTCGGCGTACGTTTTACAGTTCTAATAAAACGATAGTTCTGATGACTTATAGTCCGTATGCCGAAATAGCTATCTACTATAGATCTCATAATTTTTGTTGAGCTAAAATAAATACGTGTGCTATAATGCCTCAAGATGTCGAATGGCGAAACTAGAATCGTGAGTGACAAAACTTGTAGAATCGTTCACAGCCCGAACACTTAAAATTTATGATTTTGAAATTTCCGTTGAAAAATTGACAGTCGATATCGTAAATTGTGATACAGTAAAATCATTTATACACAATAACTTCTTAACTTTATACAGTAACCAGTACAGGCTTTGGCTACGATTTGTACGAGGTATTTTTTATATTCAAATTTAACGTATTCTTAATTAGGTAGTAAATGTTACTAATTAGCCATCAAAGTTAAGCGTCGACCACAAACATCACTGTTTATTATTTTGATTTGTTAACAAAACATCAATCGCTAACCGCGTAAAATTCTCTGCAGAAATTTATTCTCGGCAAGTCATAATTAGCAGTATCCTGAGACCTTTGATTAACTCTGATAAGTATGGAAAATTGTCTGACGTTGTAAAAGTGACATTTCACCCCGATCGACGCCAAAGTTCACAATTTTTCTTAATCTAATTGGATCCCGTCCGCTTACTTGGGACACTGACGCACGAATCGCTGGAACATTTGCGTCAGCCAAGAATTCCACTTAAATTTATCTTTCCATATTTTTAATGAGTTCGTATTTTTCTCCGTCAATCACCAGCGGAGTTTGTTTATTTTAAACGTGTTATTAATTATGTGAGAAAGGAGCTTTTTTTGGTCTAGCTTTCTTATTAAGTAAACAATAAAACATAAAAACACAATGCTTAGTTCTTTTTACACGATTAAGCTTATATTTTTCAGATCAGGAACGGTTTTAACCAACGTAAAAATAATAGACCATAATACAAATATTAAACAAGAAGAAGGTTTTAATTAATAGCCTAGTTGTATTTATTAATGTATCAATTGCTAATTTTCGCAAAGGCCTAAACCAGTTTAATCGAAATAATGAATTATTGTGACAATATAACTTAAAACTATGTTTAATTGTTAACTATATCATTTATTACGAGAAGTGGCAGTTAAAAGCTCAAAGATAAAGAATATCTTCTGTTTTTTACTAATATTTTATTTCAGTAGCATATGAATAATTCTTCTTCAAAGCAGCTCTACTTGTGCCGATGAGCTCTAACTTCTACAGGAAAATCCTTATAATTTTACTTATTCATTTTACACGTTGGCTTACCAATTAGCTACGATAAGGAATTCATAAACGCTTCTCAAGATAACTGATAGACAAAACGTACAGTTAAATCTACCAATCTTAGGTTATGACCAGTGTAGATCAGAAATATGATAAGAAATTTGTCGCCTATAAGTCAGATTCTTAAACTGATATGATATTGCATCGGAATCTCTTGTTTAAGATTGTTATTAAAATGGTCATAACGTGTTTTATAGGCGCCCAGAATTTGTTTTCCGTAGAGACTTGCACGGGTAAAAATTGATAATAACAGGCTTTCAGGCCCGGCCCGACCCCACCTTATCCCGAGTCTTTATATCACATTTGTAATCCCATCTGGGACCAAAGAGTCCCATCTGAATCAAGTTTTTTTTGTCAATTCAAAAAAAAATATTGTTATAAGTTCATGGTTAATAATTGTGATTTGATAACCAATGTACTAATCAATTACCACGTCTTTCTTGTATCACTAACAAAGACCAACATTTTTTCATGGCAAAGATCTACTAGCCGGAAACTCGTAGGCACTCATGGGCCTATACCGGAACCTTGTAGGACTCTAATTTTGCATAACAACCCAAATTTCTCCAGTACTGTGGTAAAATAGTTTTTCACGTCAATTATTAACAAGTTCTCTAAATTGATCTTATTTTTTTTTTCAAATAATATTATAAGATTTTAAAAGAACATATCTTTAATATCGAAAACCTCTTTTTTGTTCAACCATTTCTTCAGATTTACTTCAATCAAAGTGAATATGATTGATTAATAAAAATCGATGTTATAACGAAAAATCTTCACAGAATCATAAATTATTCAACAATCTCCTTTTATCATTTTTTCACTTTACCAATTAGCGTAACAGACTGTTCTATTTTAATTTTTGTCGATTCATGTGTATAATTTTAGTTTCTTTTGTAGTTTAAATTAAGCATTAATCAAAAAAAACAATTTACTCGTCCATTGTTAACAAAACGCATTATTCTTTGTGCTTTGACATGTCTTAGACAGAGAAAAGGTAATTATTGGTAATTAATGATTCATTAAATATGAAAAATTAACTTTATATTCTGGAAGCAGGTCCCAAGTTACGGCTTTAACCTAATGATCTTTTTTATTCCCGCACTTTATTTTTTTCCCTGGTAGTATCGCAATCCATTAGTAAATTTCCAAAAGAAAGGAAAGTTAAGATTATTCAGAAAGGAAACGTATGACGTATTCGTTTGAAGTATATATCAGTATTATACACGACACGTCTGCAGAACGATTTTTCTTTCTTTCAGGAGAAATTTTATTTATTAAACACTCAGTGTCTCCTCAACAAAAAATACTAAACACGAAGGCGTTTCAACTGAGCAATATTGAGTGACAAAAAAATACAATCTCGGTTTTTTCGTATGTTTTGCAACTTACGTCTCAGGTTTCACAATTCAAAATATTGAGGTATTCATTTATAAAATGCACTTGAGTTGAGAGTGAAAATAGACAATACCTTAATCGTTAGTATTAAAATATAGAAGCGAAAAGTTTTTGAAATTCACCAAACTTACTTACAATTGCTTTTCAAGTAAATCTATGAATGAATTGTTGAAAACAAAACAAAAAAAAAAAGTTTAATTAATCGAAAAAATTAAACGAAAAATAAATTGGTTCATTTAAAATGATTTTTCACAATATTAAATATGATTTATAAAATCGCCAGAGATACATACATCCTTAAAGAACTTCAATATGTTATATCTATTACAACATGTTGTGATTGAAACTCATGACAAAAGTATTTTGATGACATACAAAGCCCGATAATCATATTTTTTAAAAACTAATGACGATGTGTAAGATTATAGTTCGCTCATTTTAATCAACATTAATGGTATTTGGTTATTATAATTGTGCATACATTTATTAACTGGAAATAAAATACTACACGAAAAATATTCTATCCCATAAACTAAAGAGTTGTGAATCACAAAACCTTCTTTTACTTCTCCTATAATGTCGCAAAGTGGAGTGAGTTTTGCGTCTGAACGACTCGAATCATTTATCCAATGACCTGCGTGATTTTTCTTTTAACTCGTTTGAATATGGTCTCTCGGTAGTTTTCTATCGCCATAGTAACATAATGTCTGATTCTTTACCATAAATATGCTTAATTGAAACGGCAAACAGTGAAATAAAATCAATTCAACCAACTTTCTCATGCATTTCATAAGATTTTACGCGGTAGCGATGGAAAATAAAAACATTCATTTCAAATTTGGATGTGAAGCTTAATTTTACCAAATAGGCCAGCAATGGAAAATGTGCGATACGCATGCCCAATTCTTATTTAAATTTTAAACTCATAAAGAAATTAAAAGTATAAAATCAGTGGAAAATTATGTTAATTCATGAATTGTGACATTTGGTAAAAATATTTACAGTAATATATAAAAAATAATAAAAGATATGCCTAAAACATTAAGTATGTTTGAATAAACAATTATTACACGGTGAAAAAATAGCAATGTATTTAAATTCTATCCCCTCTATCTCCCACATATAATCTTATTGTCATAGACACCTATTGTTTCATTTAGAATTTTGAAAGTTTAAGTGAGCCGAAATAGCTATCAACTATATTTTTTAAAAATAATTTTATAGAATTAAAATACATTGCTATTTTTTCACCGTGTTATAATGAAGTTCTACCAAGTGAATGCCAATTCAATCAATAAACAATTATTGACTATTTACCCTTTATGAACTCATTTAAAACTACGCTGGCCTAAAAAACAACAACAAATAGAGCAAGATAAAATTAATACAATTAGTGTATTATTTAATGTTCATTTTTCGTTTACACTGTATTGTATTATTAAAAATATTATTTATCAGAACATAGGCTTAAAGATTATTCCTGCTGAACTACGTAAAATATATTGAAGCACTGAATATTTCAAAAGATAATATAATAGCGTAACCATTTAACAAAGACGTGGAGATTATCTATAAAAATGAGGCTGAAACTTGAAAATAATTTTTTGAACACTTTAATAACTTCTGTTATATTCAGTTGTCACTTTCAGCACACTGAGATCATAAATCTCAACAGTTGAAACACAAATAATCAAAATAATAATAATAAATTAACCATACATTTGAATAATCTAAAATGTGTTCCCTTACAGGTATTTCATCACTTACGACTTAGATGTCATATTTTAATATTTACAAACGTTGCCTAATACACTATAAGCACTTTTCATTAGAATTTTATAAGACAGATAAAAAAAAAGACCTCCAAACTTCTGATTTGATCAGGGTGATATTCAATTTTGCAAAACATAGTTTAATAAACAATAGAGCCGAATGACTTTTTGTTAAAAGTTTTTGACAATAATCGACTACTGTTAAAATCTTATTGTGTAATTTGATACTTGTACATAATTATTTTCAGTGACAGATGACCTTATGTAAGAATAAAAAATCAGATTGTCAATTAGTTCAACCTATATAAAGTTCCAGCAATTCGGATTCTAAATAAAATGCTATTAAATCAAGTACTTGTATCGATAAAGAAACTTTTTACATTTTAATATGCTGATCAAATCCATTTTACCACCCCTGGACTAAACTGTGCTAAAGCTCTCATTAGTTTAATTCCTTATTTATTCATTTCCTTTGAAACATTATATTATTACCGTGTATTTTCATTACAATTCAAATTGAAAAACTTTTATAGCTTTACGTACTGATCAAACATATTACATTAAAAAATCGAATGGTTTTTAATATAATCATATTGTAAATTTTCTATTAGTCTAACCGAAAAAAGTTATCAATCTCAAACATTCATTGTTTTTTGCACACAGTTATAAATCTTGAATAAGAATGTCTATTAAAAAGGAAATTCGTAAAGAAAGGAACCGTAAGGGAAAATGTTTAATTGTAAAAATGCTGACGAATTATTTTTTTTTTTGGCGGAAACTGTTTTCACTTTCTGATGATATATCAGATTTTAATACTATTTATTTTCTATGTGGGTTTGATGTAAATGCAAATGTATTATATAATTGTTTAAATGCTTTGTTTAACGTGTATGTTTGTTCACAAAGGAAAAAAAGCTCCAAATTTATACCTCGATAAAAGTCACTTAAAAGTAAGTAGCCTATTTAGGATTTTTTATCTTGGGTCTATCTTTTCATAAATTACTTTAACCATAAGTTTTTAAATGGCATTGGCAACTCAATTACAAAGTTTATTAACAATGTGAATTTTTTCATAAAAATTCATACTACATATTTATACTAAAAAGTTTGGATTCTAGCATATTTTATTAAATATTATAATAATGGAAGGGTTGGTTTTCACATCATGATAACTTTCAACTGATTGCAAGAATAAAGTGTCACGAAATTTTTAAATTCTAAAAAGAGAGTATAATATGTAAAATATTTTTGTGTCCATCAAAATATTTACAGTAGTATATGTCAAAACGTTTATTTCCAGTTTTTACTATTTGCCTGACCTTATGTGAAAATTATAACCTAACAATACTAAAAAAATAATGCTTTTAAGCTTACACGTTCAAAATATCTTTTTTTAATTTTTAATGATAATCGAATCTGCCAATAGCGTGTGATTAATATATTGTATATAAATATAGAATTTTAATTATTACATTCCGACCATTTTAAACTAATGCATAAGTAAATACTAATTCAATCAGGAGATCACTTTATTTATTATACTTTATTTTAATCTCAGTTCAACGACAGTTGATTTTTTACAACCACTGTTTTCAATGTGAAATATATGGTCATCTATCTCAATAAAACTGTATCCATAATAAGACTGACGTTTCCCTATTTAATTTAGAAAATAATATATAAGAATTGGATGAGTACAGAAAAAGTGGAGTCAATATCTCTTTTCCTGATTACCGGATCGGAAAAGTGGGAGTAAATTTCAGACATCACTTTTGCACATCCATGCTTCACGTATATTAATTTATAAAAAAGCCCGTGCTGGAATTCTAAGGCGTAAAATCCGCACTTAAGCCAACGTCGTTTGTTTACCACTGCGTAAATACACTATACAACCTGCAATCAACACCTAAAAAATTTCATTGTGTTGTTGTTTGTTTTAATTAAGTCTCCACAATATCAACTACATTTAAATACTGATCAATAACAGGGGTCTACTAATTCTATGCAGGCGTCTAAATTATTCCTGCAAATGAAGGTTTACGGCGGGTATTATTTAACGCGGTTGTTAATCTTATCACGGCCTAGCAAAACGTGATTCTTGTCAGGTATACAACCGACCTGAATTCAAGGGTTAGATTACTAATTCACCCAATTATTGATGGAAGTCGATCAATGGCGTAATTAGCCTTTCAGATACTTCAGCTTGGACATGACATATAGTCCTTGATAAATAAAGTTCTTACTATAGTATATCAAAGCTTTTCTTGCAAACACCTTTAGTGAGACATTTTATCTTTGTATTTAAATTTATCGACACAGGTAATTCAATTTCAAATTGGAACTTCCAAATTTTCCTCAGTTTTTGAAAGATAAAACTGAATAAATTTTGTTTTTATTCAATTTAAAAAACAATATCCGTAAGTGCAACAAACAACCAGTGCATCAAATATGATTTTATTAGAAAATTATGCAAGAGACACACGATGATATTTATGAGTGGTTTCATCACAGCGAAACCGGTCCAGATAAAAAAATACATTGTGGAAATAAGTACTAAAAATGCGTTTTTATTATTTAAAATATCATTCCTATTCATCAAGAAGTGACCTTCACAGTCACCTATGTCTGAGACCAGATATCATACCCGCCTGAGCGCAGAGAAAAAACCATAAGCCACTAGGCCAAACAAGCTGCCTTAAGCTTTTTCTTTGCAGATATAATTTTAAGCTGACATAATAATGCCTGAAGATACCGAATGATGAAACCTTTCCTTTCAGTTCCGTTGTTCATGAAATCTAATAAAAAAATATATAACACATCACTCAGTTAGTTTGCAGAATGACTTATTGGTGGAACCACTATTAAAAAATTCATGCTTTTTATGCAGTAACAACTTTCAAACCACATATGCAAAAATTTCAATGACGTTCCAACTGTCATTTGAAGTGGCTTTAGTGTCGCTTCTTTTGTGATTTTCAAACTACTGAAAAAAATCGACAAAATTGCTTTTTGATGAGAAAAAAAACCGTAAATTTATTTATTAATGTTATTTAGACTTCGCTTCATCGATAAAAGTGTCGAAGAAGTAGTTTGGTAATTATTAACGCCGGTTGATGCTGAACGCTTATGTCGCCCAAAATCGGCAGTTATTCCAAAAAACATTAAAAAAGGGCAGAAACGTGATCAATTATATGTACATATTTCCAAAAAGATTTTTTCATTTTATTCAACATTTTTTCAAAGTTTGCAACCAAGTTCATTATATGTCAGTTCTGTTGCATCCGTGTGATATAATGCCTGAAGATGCCGAAAGGCGAAACCCGGATCGTTAGTAACAAAACATGTGGAATCGTACAAAGTTGTAACAATTCAAATTTGATATTGAAATTCCATCAAGCACCTTCAGTCGATATTACAAATTATATCATTATATGATATTGCACGTATTTCGGTGATGAGTGAAACCGGTCACAGTCTTAATATTTTCTCCAATTAAATGTCACTTGATTCATTAATTAATACATCATCACATTTTTATAATCATGTAATAATGAAGGTATAACAAGTAAATTCCAATTCAATCAATAATATTAAATCACTTAAATTCCATCATAAACATGTTGCTGCCACAATGTAATACGTTATATTATAAACTTTGTTTTCCATTCAAGGAAAGATGAATTTTCAATCAGTTTACTACTAAAAAATAAACAAATATGCAGACTCGCGTTTATTTTCCATAAAAAAAACATTTTTTCATTCTTGTTGCACACAATCCGAGATATTCTTTGTAAGATACATTAAGTATTTTATGAGTACAAAGTTTCTTTTTACGGACAAAAAAAAAACATTTACATAATATTTTGTAGTAAACTTCTTGCTGTGATTATTGCCGCAATATAAAATTATTTGCATTAAATTAAACGTCTCATTGTAAGTGCGCTTCGGTAAAATATTTTTACTGTGAAAATTTTTCCACAAAAACGTTAAAACTTTAATCATAAATAATTCATGTATTGGTCTTCATTTTCATTGGAAAAAAACGTTGTCTTTACCATTGAATAAATTATTTTTTAAGACATAATAGTATTCCACATCTAACACAAAAAAATAATTCTCTATGCCAAGCTGTGCTTAATGATATGAACAGCATATAATAATATTTTATAAATTTCACGTAGGTACTACAACAAAATCTGTCTCATATCCTAGTTCTACGATTTTTTATGGTTTTCCAATTCGAAAATGGATTCATTGTGCGTCTAGACAAAGCCAATATCATAAATAGATTTTTTTTCGTGTAAATTTGAAAACTTGGACATGGTTCTTTGCAGTTTTTTCTTCGCGAGTAGGTATCTATCTCGTGTTATTTAAAAGCTACAATATCTTTGGCGTACTACTATTCATTCCCTGTCATACGAAATACTACTAATTAAATTGGTGTTAACTTGGTATAACTCCATTATAACACTATCAAATAATAACTATATATTTTAGATCTATGAATTGTTCTGTTCGTAATTTGTGTCCTATCTTCTATTTTTCTTTGCAAAAAAAAAAAAACTGTGAAAATCTTCGTTATAATTAGATCAGATTATATATTTAAAAAGTCAATCATAATCTATATTACTATAATACTTTCACAACTTTACGATATATAGATCTTTTTTTTTACCTATTTTGTTCATCGTGAGTATTCTCAAATGATAAAGTATTTTCAATAGTATATTCGCAAGGTTTTCTCAATAAAGATTATTTACGGCAAAATTTAACAAAGATTTTTTTACGGTTTAAATGAAACAATTCACAACATTGCTTGTAATATTCATTCTACTAGCGTTGTTGTTGATTTATGTGATAAAATGCACAACATATTTGATAGAATGATTGCTTACTGTAATGTTACATTTTTTATTATCAAATTAGTCTGAAAATGCTTCTCAAATAATGTATTAAAAACCGGTAACACAGTTGTGCTGATGTTTATATACGTGCTGACAAAAAACATCGAAAAAAACTCAAGATTAAGATAAAGTTAGGTATCTTTTGTCACACCGTACGATTAAAATTATCTTGTCAAAAGTAAAACAGTATTTATTTCAAAAGCTTTATATTTAACGTGTTCTGAACTATACAATTACAATAACGGAAAAGTTTTTTAAAAATATATACAAATGTGTACAAATATGTTACAAGCCCTGATTATGAATGTCATGCACCTTCAAAAATATATACGAATAAGAAAATCATATATTATTTCAGACGCAATAAGTCCCAGTCTTACCTATGCTGTAAAATCTACTAGAAACTGTCAATGCCAGAAATTTTTCATCAAAATTAATGTTTGCGCAACATTCGATTTGAACATTGGATTTCAAACTATTTTAGTGTTGATAAATAGCATAGAAGTAAATTTCTCGAGTTCAAAAGCAATAGTTTTTGATAAAACATTTGTCTTAGTTTGTGATATTTCTTCCTTGAACCAGAGTATTTTTTTGTCAGATTATATTATAGTTGGATTCTACTATTGCATTATAAATTAAATAAAACACATAGAATTTACTGACTATTAACTCAAAAAAGCTTTTCTTATTTTACTTAAGAGCTATATTAAGTACATACGATAATGCTCTCGGTTGAAATAAAAATAATAGTCGATGAAAAATACGTCGTTACTTATGACTCAACTTTATAAAAAGTGACGGTAACAAGTACCAAGAAAACGATTTTTTATTTTAACGCTGATAAAATGTGTTTACTTATATTGTTTCTATCCAAACAATTTTTCTTTGCCAAGGTTATCAGTACGTGTTAGGTGTACTGCCACACGTTCAATAAGAATTTATGTTTACAACAACCTCTCAAAAAAACTAAGCATAAAAAATAGCTCAATGATGTTTTTAAGCCCACTAGAACGCTTTGAAAAAAATTGCACTGCAGATAAAATACATAAACCTTAAAAAAATAATTTTGTATTCCTTTTTTTTAAATTGTCGAATCGTTGAAAATGGCATTTATTGACATCACAATTATATTGATATATGGTTAAGCCTGTACTGGTTTTGCTTAGCCATATTATCGATGTTTGAATACAAAACACATCACAAAATAATTCAATTATGTTTGTGTTAAATATATTTATGGAAGTTTTCAGAACAAACTAGAATATTTTAAGCTCGTACATTAATCTTGTAATACTACTATCACTTATGTTTTTTGTAGTATCAACTATCAATTCATTGTAATCAGACGTCTCAACGGTTGATAAATAATCAGACTGCATGTCTAAATCTCAAAATATACAACATCAGGATCTTAAAATGGCTTTCCTAGTTCATTTCCTTTTATATTGTTTGTGCATACTTGCATCTGAATGTGCGTTTGTATGTACATTTATACGTTTGTAGGTATAGAATCTAGGGATATAATGATACTGCGTATAGTGTCCACGTAAACTGAAATCACTGTGGATTGCTCATCTCTGCAGCGACTTACATTTGTTAACCGGTTAACTGCCAAAAGCATCTTAAGTCGCTTAATTTTCTGTGAACGGAGCGCCGCTCATACAAAAATTACGTCTTAAGACACGCCGTTTTAACAACCTTGACCTTGTTTTTTTGACAACCCTGCGCCATTAACAATTAATTTAATGATTATGGATAAATGACTGCACGACTGGCGCGCTCTTTATTTATTTGGTAAGTTTTATAAATAAACTTTATTACACTTTCAATAAAAATATGTTTAGAAGGTTTTATTTTTGTCGTAAAATTCGCGGCGTGCTGGGTACCACCATACATACCTGCCGGCAGTTAACCGGTTAATAACGACACAACAATTATACTAGAAAAAGTTTAGACATAAGAGATGGAGACGTGAAAAACTTTGATCTGAACACTTTATAGATCTTAACGCTTCATCAGTTTAATATAAAAAAAACAGTAGAACAAAAATGCTTTCGTAATAAAGTATAAAACCTATAGTCCTCTATAGGAATTTGTAAATTTAATGTCTTCTTACGAATTTTGTTGACGTAATTAAGTCTTACGTTTTAATTACAGCTGTTCACATAAGATTAAAATGTAAAAGCAAAATTAATTTTCATTTTAAATATTAAACTATCTTGAAGTTTCTTTTGTTTTCAATAACACCTGAAGTAGAATATTGCTGATAAAATAAATTTGTGGAAAGTTAAAATTAAAAAACAAGAATAGATTATTCCACGGCGTTTCCACTGCCTCCATACTAATGAGGGAAAACCAACAACGCACTAAAAGAAGGCATTATAAATGCTAAACTTTTCTGGTCCTCAGAAGAGCATGTCGGTTTTTTCGGCAATGTATATTAATTTATCTAATAGAACCACTTACTGGCATAATTTTTCGATAAGATATATAATATTTTTTCACAGCAAAAAAAATTGCTTTGCATAACATTCACAATAGAGTTTTATTAATTTATCAAAAATTATCATATTGCTATGGCAATATAATAAGAGACTGGAATTTACTTTACTTTTCAGATGAATTCTTCTTTGGATTCAAATCTTATTAAAATAATTATACATGCTACACTCTCTTGTATATTTTAAAGTTGTATTTTCATTTTCGTTTAATATGTATATTTTCTTTTTTGCATCACACTAAATGTTAGTTGCTTAAACACTTCTTCATTTATTCATATTGGCACATTTCGATATCATTTATTTCTAAGACCTTCATTTAAAATAATGCATATTTTTTTACACGGTGAAAAAAATAACAAAGATGGCTATGTATTTTAACTCTACAAAATTTTCAAAGTATTTATAATATATTACGCTTCTTTTTTCTATGTTTTTTAAATTAATATTAAATATATTTACTTATTTATGTGCATAAACGTTAATTGTAAATAAGTTCCCTCGCTTGATAGTATTTCTGATATGAGTTTATTTTTCGTAAATTACTTTCAATTTGTTTATGTTACGAAGCTGGTACTAAAATTCACTATTCATGACAATTAATCCAAAAAATGAAGAACGTTGACGTCAAAATATGCATTTTTTCCAAAATATCTTGTTACTTACATGAACGTATAAAATTTCAATGATATTTTGACGAAAATGTGATCATGTTGACTTTAAATCAAAAGAGGTTGAAGGTTTCAAGAGAAAGGTTGGTTTGACCATGATACTGCAATTATTATTGGTTACAATAATTTAATATAACTATTATATTTTGAAGTGCCGCAAAACGCATTTGTGTCTTGCAAATATGGTGTGAACGTTGAAATAATTATCATAAAATGATTTCAAATACCGTTAGTCGCACCAATTTCAAATGGTTACTGGACAAAACACGTGTCATGCTTAGATTATTATTATTAAAATATGTTTTTGCTTTAATTGTCATGATTATATTATACTTGATTTAAATGGAAGCAACGAAAATTTAATAGTATCGTTATTTTGAAATGCATACTTAAATTACTCATTTCAGCTGACACACAACGAGTGAATCAAATTTTTAAATGATTTAATTTATTAAAACAGATATTTTTTTACTATTTTTCAATTATCACCAATAAGCGGTGTTTTTATTCAATCATACTTAAATTGATCGCTGAACCTTGTTAGACTTCAATGTAATTTGTTTTTATTTGACAATTCCCTGTTTTTTATACATTTAACATTAACGATATTACAAAAACAATTTCGTTTTGATTATTTGAAGATTCTCTTTCTAAATGCTTTCCTCTTTAAATCAGGCCTTGCCAAAAAGCTCGTTATTTGGCAATAAGTAACCGCTAATTTGTGATATTTTCATGATAATTTTCAAAGCTTATTGACGTTTCCCTCAAACCAAAGACAGAAAAAACCGTTTTTGTGATATGAAATATTGTGTGATGTAGCTTTGTTTTCTCGTCATAAAAAGGATGAATAGCCTTGGATCAAATTCAAAACCCACGGATGTGTATTATTATATGTATCACAATTTGCGTAATTTATGTTTGAATTTACGTTATTTACAAACATAATCACAGTTTTTTTATGATATCGACCGAGGGTGCTTGATTGAATTTAATATCAAATTTTAATTGTTAAAGCTTTGCACGATTCCACATGTTTTGTCACTAACTATCCGGGTTTTGCTTTTCGTCGTCGAAACATGTGGAATCGTACAAAGTTGTAACAATTCAAATTTGATATTGATTTCCATCAAACACCTTCAGTCGATATCATAAATTGTATACGATTGATTTTTATATATTTTTGTACGTTTGACAACATCTGCAAAATGACGATATAATTGGCTCTTGAAAAATATTATCCGTTGTTATTGGGAGCGAATTGCATACTTATTTAACATTGACGAATTTTTTCGAGGCATGTTTTCGGATCAATGAGCAATACGTAATACAATGATTTAATAATATCAATATTCTTGTCGTCATGGAGTATTTTGTCTGTTTTCCTTTTAAATATTTGTCAAAATATTCTTGAGGCTTTGCTTAATTAGTTGTTAAATGAAATTATTGAAGAAAAACAATGTCTTTTTGTAGATATCAAAAACTATTGTCAATCAAAATCAATTGAATAAAAAAACTTCGTTGTTATTTTGAATTGACCTTTACTTTATAGACGTCCAATATAATAAATTTTATAATATATATATGTATTATAATAGTGTTCAGCTCCACAGATGTAGATATGATTTCTTATAGCTATTTTAACATATGCCTTCATAAGAACTAAATAAAAATTAAAATCGTTTTATTAATTCTGGGATTATAAACTGTGTTAATAATCGTAAATTTAATTGTAATTATTTTTTATTTTTATTATATTTTGCAAGTGATTCTCTATCATTATGCATTTTGGGTTGAGCGCAAGTGCCCCAACCTAACCGAACCTAACCTAACATAACCTAGTCTCACCTTACCTAACCTCACATAACCTCACATAACCTAATCTAACCTAACCTTACCTAAAAATCTTCGAAATTGGCCGAGATACCCGAGAGGTTTTGTGAAAATATATACCGATATGGCATACCAGCATCGCGTTCATTATGTCTATATTCTTTTAATTCAATCCTTCCTTAATATTACTTCTTTTTAAAAAATACCTAATTATTTATTGATTGAATTGGCATTCACTTGGTAGAACTTCGGCTCACGCCATCGTCAGAACTAGACTAACGATGGCGTGAGCCGAAATAGCTATCAACTATATTTGTTAAAAATAATTTTGTAGAACTAAAATACATTGCTATTTTTTCACCGTGTGACCTAATTATTTAGTTTTTTCCTTTGCTTTTTTCCAGTACTTGACAGTAAAATTTTAAGCAACATAAATTTTAACAAAAATGTTTTGTTTTGTTTCTTCTTAAAAATAATTGTAATTTCCATTGTTTTTAAATCACAGTTATTTCTAACGGAACCTTTTTACGTTTACTCGGCGAAAAAAAAACATCACTTCAACCCTTGTCTAACCTTTCACATTGATCATAGAAAAATCAACGTATATCCTATATGTATAATATTAAAGCCACTTAATTCTGCTCGCTATGAAAGGCTGTTGCTTCTAGGATATATGTATTATAGATGTCAAAAATAAAGACACAATATGGAAATAAATCAAGTGCAGAGAATTTACAAATAAAACTCGGTAAATTTTGAAATATAGTGTTTAATATTGCATTAGATTATAATTCAATACTTAAGTTCAAATCCAAACAATTTCATATAAAATTAGACTTAAGATTGCTTGTTTCGTTGCATGGGGAATTGTATATCCTGTTTATAAATTTATACAATACGATATCCGTCATGGATACAATGCCTTAAAGTATTTCAATAAAAATATTATTTTTCAAAATACAAGTTGTACGAATTTATTCATATGTATCCAGAACACGGATTCAAAAGAATATTTTGTTGCGAGCAGAATAAATTTTACATTTAAGGTAAAAGCTTCAAGTCTGGTTTCCAGAATCAAACTATACTTGTATGTGTATCGTCATGCTTGGCTGTGTTTTTCTTTGAGATTTCGTGAGATTAATTTTTAATAATATCCAAATCAATCAAGATGAACGATTTAAGGGAAAAAATAATTCCGTATAAAAGCTACAACTCTAGGCAATTGATATTTAAAAAAAAATGATTTTTTTAAAAGAAAAACTTACTATTTCCGCACTGCGATTAGTTGTCACAACGTTTTTAGAATTTATTTCAAATTTAGATACGTATGCACTGTTTTATAACCGTGTAACCCTTCCTTTAATAAATATAAGAAAACTTATATTGAACACATAATCATTTGGTTATAACATATTATTTATCAAGCTATGTATTCCATTAAACACTTTTTACTTTTGTCCAGCTATAAGAAAATACATTAATTAACGTGCCTACTTATCTTCATACTTAATACTAGCAAAGACAAAGGCACGATATCGAAAATTTTTCAAAAATATTATAAAACTTAATTAAAATTATATAATAATTTTTTTATATTCCTTTTGATATTTAAAAACAAAATTATGGCTTTTTTTATTATTATTCGATTTCAGACAACGATTTTTGAATTTGATATTAAATTAACAGTTAGCATTAACTATATACTAAACTTGAAATGTTTAAATTCATTTTTGTTTATTTGGATCCCAGCCTTATTGTGATCTGTGTTTTTTCTTTGTAATTAAATCCTTTGGTATATAACCAATGCTAACTGGTAATGTGTGTCAGTTCTGTTGCATCCGTTTGATAGAAGGCCTGAAGATGCCGAGAGACGAAACCCAGATCGTTAGTGACATAACATGTGGAATCGTACAAAAATTCACTAAATCAAATTCGATATTGAAATCAAGCACTTTCATATTATCAACTATATCAATAACTTTTAGTTAATCTGTAATTAATAAATGATAATTTAACCCGCATTTTACACACTTGTCGTCATTTGTATCACAATAATTGCATGCCTCTAAAAACTCTAATATTCTTATTCTAAATAATATTCTAAACCAGTATTTAGAGAATATTCAATACACAAACAAAAGATTTTGAATAAGTTTAACATTTAAATCGATCTCCTTTATGTAAAAAAATACGTATTAGAATTAATCCCTGTCACGTGAACTTTAATAAGATGCTTTGTTATCAAGAAATTAACCATTAAGGTATGAAACAATTTCTAATTAAGTTTTCACAAGGAATTTAAGTTTGATGAGTAAGTTGTAACATTTTAATCGATTTTCTTTAACCAAATTTAACTCAAAAATATGCAGTAGAACCAATTTCACATGTCACGTGACCCTTAATTACATAGTTTCTTTTATCAGGCAATTAAGCATTAAGGTGTGAAAAATGTCTTGTTTTTTTGTAATGTTAACCTTATTGGCTTTTTTTCTATCATCATTTAATTAATTATATATTTCTTAATTTTCAGGTGCAGCTGACAATGTTGCTGCAAGTTGAAGAAAATAAAACTTGCAATCTGAATACGAAGTGCCCGCCAGTTTAATGAAGCAATTCCAACGCTATCTCTTAGACGAAGGCTGCATTATTATGTGCTGCAAAATATATGAGAGAATAAAAGTAACCTTTATGGACAGTTCCTAGATCTAGTCGGTAAGATAGCTGCAAATGCGTTCAGCGAAATTGATCACTCCGTGAAAAGAACACGACGTTATTCAATAGACAATAAAATTAATACCAAGCTCTAATTGACACATATCTTTGACGGAAAATCTATTTGTGACGTTAATTCACGTACGCGCTCGCCTCAACGGCGAATTATGGTCAAAAGCAGGGAAAAAACTTCAACAATGCCGCTGGAGTAAATCAATACTGACGTGACTTGATCTACTGACGTTCGAAACGAATGCATTTCTATTAAAATGACAGCCACGGGCGGAAAGGCCGAGATAAAAGAGCTCAAGAGGTAAACTTATCCAATACCTGAGCAAGTCGCATTGGACAGGATTGGTAATGAGGACTGTTTATTTTATGACTATGCTCTGAAAGATTGATTAAGATGTTTTACTCAACCGCCTTATATATAATGAGATCTGATACAACTTGACTTACGCGTAAGTTACACGTCATTTTAAATCAGTTACACAACATAATTAATTGCTGTCAAAAATAAACATTGCAATGCGGTCTACAAACTTAAATTGGAAATCAAAAAAACTTTAAATATTTCGTGTTATGTAAGCCGTAAAAGCTTCAAATGTATCGTGATTATTAAATTTGCCTAATCATGAGTGATTTCGCTTCAATGTATTTTGGAAATATAGAACAATTAAATTATTCAATAGATTTGGATTATGAAATTTATCATCAAAACGGTACGCCTATACCGTTTGACATTTCTGATCTTATGACATTAAATGACACCGATTTAGAAAATCGGGACTCATTATACTTAGTGATACCGGTTACGGTATTGTACGCTCTAATTTTACTAGCTGGAGTAATTGGCAATGTCAGTACGTGTATTGTGATCGTCAGAAACAAATGCATGCATACGGCAACCAATTATTATTTATTCAGTTTGGCTATATCTGATTTATTGCTGCTGCTTAGTGGTTTACCCCCTGACGTATACCGTATGTGGTATCCCGACGTCTACATATTTGGTGAAGTATCATGTGTTTTCTTGGGTTTATCATCAGAAATGTCTGCGAACGCTACGGTGTTGACGATCACGGCGTTTACAGTCGAGCGTTACATTGCGATATGCCATCCGTTTCTGTCGCATACCATGTCAAAGCTGTCAAGAGTTGTCAAGTTTATTATAGCTATATGGATCTTAGCGCTGTGTCTTGCGATTCCTCAGGCTATACAGTTCGGGGTCGTTTACTCGATGGAAGAGGAGAGGATCGCAAGTTCTTGTACAGTGAAATGGGTGATGGTAGAACACGCGTTTGAGATATCGGGGTTCGTGTTTTTTGTGGGGCCTATGACGGTGATAACAGTGTTGTACGTTCTCATCGGTATCAAATTAAGGACATCTCGTCTGCTGAGGCCTGCGAAAAATTCCTCGATGAACAGCAATGCGGAACCGAACGGAAGCGCGAGGAGTTATAAGAATGGAGTGTCTCAGAGTCGAGCAATTAAAATGCTGGGTAAGTATAGCTTTATCTTACAAAATATGTACGTATCTTCATTAAAAAAAGCTCTCACAAAAGCTTTTTGTAACGAGATTGACTTTCTTGCTCCATTTTTGTTTTATGGCCGCAAGAATATTTTTTTTTTGCCCGTCATACGAATCGCAAATTGTAAAGACTTTTTGCCTTAACAATGATTTCCTTATAAAGATTACGAGAAATTTTCTTTAATATATTCAGATTATAGCTTATTATTATGTGAATATGTATTTTTAACAACAATTTTCTTTTGTCATACGATTATTATTAATGATATTTGCTGTATTTAAAAACAATCTCAATCATACTTTAATAAATAAATCACAATTAAAAGCATTATTTTTTTAATTTAATATTAAAAATATACTTCCCAGTTTCACTCATTGCAAGGATTATTAACTGATCGTCAGTATCTACTAATTCATAATCAAAAATGAAGTATGAGTATGGCACATTTAAATAAATAAAACACATGTTCTTAACTTCGTAAGCATTTTGTATTTAATACGTTGATAATCTTCACGATAAGAAAAAACTTTTCTGATCTTCATTTTATTAAATTATGGAAATTCTTCTTTGTTGTGTGCTTTAATTATTTGAATATATACCTTCCGACTAAGAAGTGACAGTTTACCAGTTTAAAATGAACATCTCCACTATATTTTTCAATTAACACATATCTCACATCGGCTGTTAAGCCACTTCCATATTTCAAAATTTACATTAATAACATTTTTATCTATTTTGACCTGATGATTAAACTAATAAACATTATATTATCGTAAAACCCCATAATAACTTGGCGAAAAATCAATTTTGCTGAATTTCAGCTACCATATCTACGTATTTTATTTGTATTAACCACACTTAAATGAAATTCACATATAAACTGTTGAAACTTTGTACAACTTCATGAGTTTTGTCACACACGATCCGGGCATTGCCTTTTGGCATCTACTGGTATTCTGTCAAACAAATACAGTAAAACCTACACAAAGTTTTATCAACAAATTTTAGTACTTATTTTCACAATATAATTAATTTATTACAGAAATAAGTAAAAATACCCAGATTACCTCTCATTTTAAGAAATGCATAAAATCAATTTGCTACATTAAAAAATTCAAATATAAAACAAAAATTATGAAAGAAGACGATAAATCGTGTAGATTTTCTACACAACTATACATAGATAAGTAAATGTGCGTTAAAACACAGTTCTGGTGAAGTCGTAGGTGGAAATAACTATTAACTATATACCTTATAAATTTTGTAGAGCTAAAATATATTTTGCTATTTTTTCATTGTGTAATGAAGTTCTACTAAATAAATGAAAATTTAATCAAAGAAACTGAGAAATATATTTGTATTATAAAAAATAAAGTAAAATATATTGATTGAAAATCAGTTTTGTTTTTGTCCTGATGAAATTTAATGTAATAATTATTTATGATTAAACTTATTCATATTCAAATGAATACTTGGGCGTGCTTAGTAATAAATCTAGATGATTTTCGCTATTCAATTTACATAAATTAATCAGCAACTACACCGACTGAATTAATTAAAGAACATTACCATAATTTGCTATTGTTTATTCACTATCTCGATGCGAAAAACAATACGTCAAATTATGGTAGTTTTTTGTATAAAATTCAAAGCGTACAATGCTTAAGCCTCTTGTAAGAAAGCACGATTTTAGTTCGTAAACTAAACTTTACTGGCTTAGCAAAGTTAAATAACAAAATTACATTATGGCATAAAGCCAAACCATTTCACACACCAACCTAACCGAAAGAGACCTGAAGAAATAATACTTTATCTATAAAATATTTAATAAAACAAAGAATATGAAAAATTAAATTATGGTTGATAATTACCGCTTCACAATTTTTTAATCCCATAATCCTGGCAAGCCAAATATTATTATTTGATTTACAAATTGTACTTGTAAAATTTAATTTGATTAATTCAATGATTCAATTGGAATAAATGTGCACAATCATATTTTCGAAGGCATTAGAGTTTGTTTTTTCATTTATTTAGAATAAAGGTCATCTTCATATATATATATTTATTAATCAATGTATGTGTGTCTATTTGTTCTTTATGCATTACTACATCATTCATCTGATTGATAAGAAATTTCACAAATTTCTTGAGTACACTGCCGCTAAAGTTTTATTGGTTTATTTACGGTGAAAAAATAGCAATGTATTTTAGTTCTACAAAATTTTGTAGAACTAAAATACATTGCTATTTTTTCATCATGTTATCTGTTCTTGTCATTCTGATGCATTCGTTTGATAGAACACCTGAAGATGCCGAAAGGTGAAACTCGGATCGTTAGTGACAAAATATGTAGAATGGTACAAAGTTTTAAAAAATCAAATGATATTATTGATTTATATTACGACAAAACCTAAGATTTTGGGATTGATATAGTGTCAAAAATTCTAGGATTAAGGCGTGGTTTATATATAATTAAAGTTGACTGAAATTTTAATGAAATCTTTCCTCAACAGAAAAAGCATTACAATACAAAAAAAAAACAAAATACCAATAAAACTAATGGTGTTAATCACTTTTAAGGTGTTAACTGTCACTTCTTGATGGAAAGGCATCATATTTTAAATGATAAAAACACATTTTTTTTTTAGTAATTATTTCCACAACATATTTTTTGATGAGGACCGGTTTCGCTCATCGCGAGCATTATCAATAGATAGTTCAGTTGATAATGCTCGCGATGAGCGAAACCGGTCCTGCTTTTTAGTTACATTTAGTTACATTACTCGTATAAAGTTTTGATTAACTATTAGGTTGTTCGGAAAGAAATGACCATTTTTTCGTTTAAACAATAAATTTATTGAAATATAAACTATACATTATTATTCAATTAAATAATTGCCATTATTTCTACTATTTTTTCCCACAAATGGGCAATTTTTTTATACCTCTTTCAAAAAAATCAGGTGGTTTATCATTAAAAAATGAATCCAAGTGGTTTTTCAACTGCTCCACATTAACATTTTTTTATCCTTAAGTGAATGTCTCAGGGATCTAAATAAGCGGTAGAATGATGGCACTATATCAGATGAATATGGCGGGTGTGGTAAAATTTCAAAATCCAGCTCTCTGATTTTATCCTGGGTAGTCTTTGCTGCATGCGGTATCTGCGGCCGATCGTTTTTTGAGCAATTGCTCTTTTGAACGTTTTTTTGTACACAATAAACCTCTGCAGTAACGGTTTCACCAGGTTTTCATAATTCATAGTGAATTATTCCTTTAACATCCCATCAAACACAAAGGAGAACCTTTTTTAGGGTCAATGTTGGCCGAGCAGCAGTTAAAGGTACCTGCTTTGCCGATAACGATTGTTTTTTTATCCTAGAATTACTATACAGAACTCACTTCTCATTCCCTGTAATAATTCTTCTGAGAAATGGATCCGTTTCGTGTCTGGACAATAGAGAAGCACAAATGGTTACTCGTTGATCCAAGGCCGTTGGAGAAAGTTGGTGCGGTACTCAAATTCCTTGCCTATTTTTTTCTGATCCTTTTCATATGATCGTATACCGTTTTCTTCGAGGAACCAAGTTCATGTGACAATTCCTCATTTGTTTTGCGTGGATCGGATTCTACCAACGAATTCAGGGAGTCGTCATCGATTTTTTAGGTCTTCCAATTTTTGGTTCGTCCGTTTACTTCCTATCACAACTTTTAAATTTTTTAAGCCATCTATAGCACTTTCGAAGCTTCACGATGTCCCCATAAACATCGCAAATGGTCTGCGTGGCTTCTTTGGATTTCAATCCCTTATCAAACAAAAACAGCATGAAATGGCACAAATGAGTTTCTTCGATTTCAGGCTTCTGCATTATTCTACAGCGGCAAAAAAAATAAAAAAAACGTTAAAATATAAAGAATACTAATAGAGCTTTAAAATGATACTAATTACGATCTGTTAACTCAAAGGCGACCGTTGACAAACTGACGTTAAAGTGACGCAAAAAAAAAATGGTTATTTCTTTCCGAATTACCTAATATTAACATTTATAAATAATAAAAACCTGTTTTTGTGCTTTACTGGAATCGATCTTCTTTTAGCAATTTAACTTGGCTAGCAATTTAATTTTACAAAGTAAATAAAATTGTGTTATTTCAACGTTACAAAGTATGCTAAACAATGTAACTTTTTAATAGAATTTTCATTCATAATAGTTTATGAAGAGAAAATATTCATCAAACTATTAAGCGTGTAAATAACAAAACGTGGAAGATTTTTTTAAGGAAAAACTTTATTCAGATGAAAGTCTTCTTCAGATCTTTTCTTTTCATACATTTGTTTTGTGGAGAGCGTAGTGCTGTTATTTTTTTATTAGATTAACGAATTTCAAAATTTAAAATATCACAACATTTAAAGTTATATAAGTTTTAAAATTTGTCCTCGATTTTCGTATCCACGAGTAAATAAAATGACAATCAAAATTATTGGTGTTTTGTTTACTCAAAGAAACTTGTTTCCTATGAAAATTTTCAATGACGAATACATAATAACGACAAAACAAAAGTTTGGCTCAGTTTCCAATCAAACATGAAATGATTATTATTTGTGTTTCGGAATCTATCAAATTGAACATATACGTATGATTTTGAAATGAAACTAGTTAATAAATAAAGTTTCTTTACATGAACGGAATCAAAATTTGATTGCATCAAATATTTTTACATTCTTATTCATATTATCATTTTACATACAAAAAAAACGTTATTTTTTATTTAGCATTATTATAAAAAATAGTTTAATCATACCGACTGACGTTTAAGTCATTCTTACAATACCCAGAGATATAATCTGGATATTTTTTCGAAATTTTCTATGTTTTATTTGAATCATTTATGAAAAATAACTAAATAAAAGTTTTTATTCAAGTTTCACCAAAACCCTTATGTTGATATATTATAAAAACAATAATTTTTTTTATTTATTAATGTAAAGTTTCTTGTTTTGATATCGGCAAATTAAATCAAAAAAAAAACACAATGTCATTAATTAATTAATAAGCATTAATTTTGTATATAAGTAGACCAATCTCTCACATTAAGGACACAAGAAGGCGAATTGTGAATCTTTTTTTTTCACTAATCACGTTATAAAGGAATCATATAATATAAATTCAAACTCAGCGCTTAAGTGTTTGCATCTTTGTAGTAAGGGTCGTAGGATGACGGGTTTGGAACGGCTGGAAATCAATAGACATCAACTATCACAAAGAATTCTTAACGAACAAACAAATATATTGTCTTCTCCTCTCTATTACTTAATCCTCTGCGGCGTAGTCTGATTTGCTTCCGTAATAAACCATTTCCGTGTCACATGTAAACTTATTGGCATAACCGCCTTTTTAGTTTTCATTTACAATTTTTGGAATAATTAAGTTTTATTGCGAGCAAGAAACAAGCTAGGTCACTAAAACAGGAGAGAAGATGTATTGTGTACTTTTTCTACACAGCCATATATAGATAAGCAAATGTTCATTTAAGCATAGTTCTGACGATGATGTGAGCCGATATAGCTATCAACTATATTTAAAAATAATCATTTTGTAGAACTTAAATACATTGCTATAAATAAACAAATAAATGATGCTATGATATTATACAATGAAGTAAAAATGCTTGTGAGAGGCAGTGTGTCTTGGAAGCAATTTGTGGTGGTCATGCAAGTCAATCTTCCATTTTTTTAAACGTTGTTATCGACGATATTTCAAAAAAAAGAAAATTTTTCGCCGTGTTATAATGTATATTTGTTCATATTAATTGATCATTTTTTAATCAGTTCTACAGCGTTACTCAAAAATAGATTATGATTATGAGAAATATCTTTATATTTATTCGCTCTCTCTTAATCATATTAATACATAAAGAGTAAGAACATATTCGAAAATCATTTCCCGCCAATTACGTCATTCGATCAAAAACAAATAACTACAGTAAACTCCCCAATAATGAAGAGATAGGGGGATCATTACTGGGGGGGGGTCATTATTGGGGGGTTAAGATTTTCAGTTGAATTTTTTTTATTTGAAATGCGGAATTAAATTTTATTTTTCAATTAATTAATTGATCATAAATATGTTTATTACTTAAGCATATACGTATTCAAAATTATTTAAGTCGTGCACATTATCAAGACATGTGAATTTAGAGACATGAGACAATGCGCGACAGTATTTTAAATACAGATTTGTATAAACTATTTATATGAAAGCCTAATTAGGAGTTTTATTTTTTTCATTATTCGGGGGATTCAACTCATTATTGGAAAACCTGCCGCAAATGTTATTGGGGAGTTCATTAGCGGGGGGTTTACTGTACAAACTTCAAAAATAGTGTAAATCATAGATTGAAAAGCTGGTTATTTTAGAATAAAAACAGTACATATTATTTTAACAGTTTATGTTAAAATAATACACCAAAATCAGATTTTGTAAAGCTCTGAAGATGGTGTGAAATTATAAAGCTGTCAATCAAATCATTAATGGGAAAATGAATGATTAGATATTTTATTCTGATCAATGTAGCGAAGACTCAAGACCAAGCTATATCATTACTAGACTCGGTTCATTTGAGTTACAGCAATATTTAAACATAAATTTATTACATTATAACTTCTTTGTTATTTGATACTTCTCAAGTAAATACTCTATCGAGCTTTATTAATCGCCAGTGCATTAAATCATAGCACTGCTATTTTGAAGTATATTACTCGAGTAGATTATTACGAGCAAATTTCACCGACCTTCGATGCATTGTTTAGAAATGTACGAGCCAGTTGCAATCACGCACATTCAAGTAAAAACTTTCAAATGCCCAGTAATTGATAAACTAGTAAACTTATCGAAAATTACAGGATCAAAGTTGTGAGAGCTTTCATAGCTTTACACAACCAATTATACGGGAACTTTATTAATTTTGCTATATTAAAGAAGCTACAAGGTTAGTAATAGATATGATAAATTTCTATGGAAAATCATGCTTGTTATTAGATTAATTTGTATTATTTCCAGTTTTGTTATTTGATAAGTTTTAAGGTTATATGTTACATTTTAATAAGACTATCGCAAATTTTATAGTTTAAATATTGGCTTTTACACCTTATTACATTTGAATATACTTTATCTCTAGTTTGACAAAATAACTGCCAACAAATTTAAAAAAGCTTGATTATTGATAATCAGAAGTTCACGAAAATTTCCATCGGTATTTTTAGAACTGCATTTACTTTCTTCTTGTAGAATATAACCATTACGCGACGCAACGTAGATTTCCTGTCTTCCAGCAGTATATTTGCCTCATTGATGACCCAGCGTCCTGAAACTCCAAGAAGTATATCCTATGGGTGCGCATTTTTTGCCTTTTAAAGCAAAGGAGTTCATAAGATCAGCAAGAGAAACAGACTCATCCACAATAAAGACAATAGTGAGAAAAACTTTACAGCTTTTTTTTTAATGTAGAGTATTTTTATTCTATTTTCTAGCGTTACAGTTCTCGAGCTGTAGTATTTGACGCAAACATCTATTTTTTAAGCAAAGTATTTAATTACTATTAATTATGTTAGATTTTATGATTCACAATCTAATGCAGAAGTATCAGGATGCGGGAGTCAAATAAGTGGTTTTTGGTTATGACCGACTTCAGACGTCAATTTTTAATTATTCACCATTGAATTGAATGTTATTCCAGCTACCCATAATTGTGATTAATTAGATTCTGATCACATTGTGTAGATTTCTATCCCCCGTGCCACGCGTAACCTAAAATTTTGTATCAATTTATAGTCTGCTTCAAATTTGACATTGTCATGTGAGTATTCTGAAGTTAGCAAAATACTATTTATTGATTGAATTGGCATTCACTTGGTAGAACTCCATTATAACACGGTGAAAAAATAGCAATGTATTTTAGTTCTACAAAATTATTTTTAACAAATATAGTTGATAGCTATTTCGGCTCACGCCATCGTCAGAACTATGCTTAAACTAACATTCGCTTATCTATATATAGCTGTGCAGAAAAGGCACACAACACATCCTATCTCCTGTTCCAACGGCCTAGCTTGTTACTTTAACACAATGACACAACATTTTCAAAATTCTAAATGAAACGATAGGTGTCTATGACAATAAGATTATATGTGGGACGGAAGTGATCCTTCTGGAAGTAAATCAGACCACCCCTTTGTGCAACGGCTGGACAAGTGGCGATGCTATTATGTTAGTTTGGTCGTTAAGAATCCTTTGTGATAATTGGTGTCTATTGATTTCTAGCTGTTCTAATGCCGTCATTCTCCGACCCTTACTAAAAAGATGGAAACATTTAGGGGCTGAGTTTGAATTTATAGTATGTGATTCATTAATAACGTGACTAGCGAATTGTGAATCTGTTTTTTATTGTTGAATGATCTTACATGTTCCTTAGCTCGAGTAGATATACTTCTACCTGTTTGTCCGATATAAACGGATAAACATGAGCCACAGGACATTTTATAAATACCGCTTCTGTCCAGTATATTGATTTTATCTTTACTATTTTTAAGATATCTGCCTAAGTTATTGTTGACCTTGAAAGCTACGTTTGTTGAGTTTTTAATCTCCCGGTGAATTTTTTCGCTTATGCTACCTAGGTAGTTAATAGATTTATAGAAGCGGTTATCTTTCTAATTAATTTGTATCGCTTAGTATTTTTCACACGAATGGTATACTAACATTCAAAATCATTATCTCAAGACCATTTTATTTTACGTTATATTTTATATATTCATCTTTTTTTTTTTTTTTTATTTTTTAAATAATAAAAACACATTTTTTTAGTACTTATTTCCACAATATATTTTTTGATCAGGACCGGTTTCGCTCATCGCGAGCATTATCAACTGATAGAATACAATTTACAAACAAGTCTATTTATACAAAACAAAAAATTAATTTGAGTTAATGGTAGCAGGTGTACAAAACCATGGGTACAAGAACTTGTTTCAAAATAAACATTCATGTGATTTTACTATAAACTACAAAATCCTGCATTTCAATAACAAATCACTGAAATTAGATAAACAAGAAATCCTTGAAATTAATCGATATAAATTTTTGCCTAATTCTAACCTTATAAATGAACAAACTACTTTTGCGTCGTCACCATTGTTATACACATTAAATTAGATTAATAAATATATATTTCAAATAAATATTTTTTTTTTTTTTGAAAAATGATATTGCCTCCTTTTACTTAAATTTTTTTACAGAAAATATTGGAACGCCCCTGACTGACCATATCTTCCCATCTCATCGATTCATCTTTAATCGACTTCTCATGTATTAATTTATTTTGTTCCATTAAGTAGTGATTGTGGGTTATTTTCGTCATTAAAAATTTCCCACTCCTTACTTCCTTATTGATTGTTTAGAGCTCCTAATGGATTATTGATTTACCTTAATTGTAATTTTAATTCTTAATAAGTGATTGTGAACATTTAATTTTTATACTAATTTACTTTATTTGTATCAATATTGTATGATTTTATGTAAATTGTTTCCTAGTTCTTGTACCCATGGTTTTGTACACCTGCTACCTTTAACTCAAATTATTTTTTTTGTTTTGTATAAATATACTTGTTTGTAAATTGTATTCTATCAGTTGATAATGCTCGCGATGAGCGAAACCGGTCCTGATCAAAAAAAAATATATTGTGGAAATAAGTACTAAAAAAATGTGTTTTTATTATTTAAAATATAATGCCTTTCCATCAAGAAGTGACAGTTAACACCTTAAAAGTATTCATCTTTTATCAAATTATAAACATATATATATATATATTCGTTAATCTTCACAAATACAGTCGTTAAGTCTATGCAAAAAACATGACTTAGATATTCCTAATTCTTTTGATGTTACAACTATTCTACAGCTGTTTGCCAATTCCTGTTAATTTCAGAAGCCAAAAACGAATAATCAATACTATTCAATTTGTCGAGTACTAGTCACTTGATAATTTTTAACGCTTTAAAATATTTCCAATAATTTATTTTTGATAGCAAATTTAGTAACCAAAACGCCTTTATAAAAAACAATAAATCAAGGCATAGATATCTTTAATCGATTTTTTTATTTATAAAGAATATTGGCTGTCAAGTATAAGCATTAAGAAACGTTGATTAATTAAAAGTCAACCAGACCAGTTTTTGTTATCAGTTTTAAAGTTTCGTATCCTTAACTTTTCAGAAAGAAAATTAGTAAATAAGGCGGTTTCTTTTAAGTATAGCTTTTTAATTTTTTTTCGTTAATCTTTATGCAGCATTATTGTAAAGAAATATTTATTCATACTATCTTATTTTTGCACAGCTTCAACAAGATTTTTTATATTTATTAATTATTCATGACGCCCCACGTCAGACGTCGGCAGGAGCGGCTCTTTGCATATTTGTTGCAGTTCTTCGGACATAAACTCCAATTCCATCTCTTCTTAAGTAGCCTTATAGTTGACGAGGTAATGAGATGAAACTATCGAAAAAACTTCAAATCTTACTTCTAGAATATTGAACACTTCATACGTATGCAAGCGAAAATTCTCAACAATAAACCAAACAAAAAAATAAACTTAGAAAAAGAATGACGGATGAAAATTTATAGTCTTGTTATCAAATAAAAATAAGTAGCAATTTGCCATCAGACATAGTAAGACTTTCAAAAACAAGCATGAAGAACGTTGTCCTTCAAATTAAATTCATAATAAAACTTGTTTCTCCAAAAATTCATATATATATGTATATTACATACATGCCGCCATCTGATACCTTTATTATCTTGTTACCGTGACAATTTGGCTCTTCTCACTTGAAAATATGCAGAACCCTGTGTTGGGGAATACAAAGCTAGCATATTTTAATTTCGTATGTATGACTTCGTGAAAGAACTAATTAAGCACTTTTAATGTGTTAACTGTCACTTCTTGATGAAAAGTCATGCTAGTTTAAATTATAGAAACACATTTTTGAGTTCTTACTTTGAGTAAAAGGTAGCAGGTATACAAAACCATGGCTTCAAGAACTAAGAAACCAGTCCTCATCAAAAAATATATTGCGGAAACAAGTACTCAAAAATGTGTTTTTATTATTTATAATAAAACTAATTAAGTACCAATGCTTCAAATAACATGTTAATTTATAACATAACAAGAATATTCGTAGCCATTTTGCTGACGTAGGAAATATGGCGAAGAAGAATTGATTTCCAAATTTTTTTTTTTAAATACTATTAATAAATCACACGTAAGGCACAATAGATACCAACTGTTGGGCTTATTTTAAGAAATTTCACGTAAAATAATTTCTCTCTAGTTTTTCCTTTTTATGGAAATCTCGCTGCACCTTTATTAGGTAGGCGTCAAAACACCTTATCGACACTTTAATAAATAATTCTACACACATATCGTATCATGAATAAAACATTAGGAGTGTGTTTGTTTCTGATTTCGTGTTATACGATAACACTTTATACCTACTGAAAATATGCGCATACCAAGTTGTATTTACGAAATAATAATTCCGAATTATGCTATAGAAAGTCAAACTTCTTTTAAAATATTCAATATATGGAAAATTTATGTATTTTTGTGGTTTTTGTAATGTATATTATTTTACTACCGAATAAAGGACCATTCTGATCCAACTGAACAAAAAATATCAATCGAATTATGTTGATCTGTCAGTTGACTCGAAATATTTTTTAATAACATAAGATGCAATTCCGAATTTCTACAATATCAGACATATAAGCTAAAAATTATTTCTGTAAGATTATTTAAGAACAATTTTAAATTTTGTGATAAAATTTCGTTGGAAATATATCCATTAAATCTAATTATTATTAATTGTGATCAATTAATTGAAAAAATATCAATTTTAACAAAAAGTGCTTTTTACGACTAAAGAAATGATGAGAATGTATGAAAATGTGTAAGTTCATTTAATAATAAAATAACAGATTCACAATTCGCTAATCACATAATAAAGGAATCACATACCATAAATGCAAACTCAGCCCCTAAGTGTTTGCATCGTTGTGTTAAGGGTCGCAGGATGACGGCTTTGAAACAGTTGGAAATCAATAGACATCAACTACCACAAAGGATTCTTAACGAACAAACTAAGATATGTCTGTCACCACTGCTTAACCCTCGCGGGGTGCTTCTTTGTTTCAGTAATATAACATTTCCGTGCCATATGTAAACTTATTGATATAACCGCCTTTTTAGTTTCATTTACAATTTTTGGAATAATTTAGTTTTATTGCGAGCAAGAAACAAGCTAGGTCGTTAAAACAGGAGAGACGATGTATTGTATACCTTTTCTACACAGCTATATATAGATAATCAAAATTTGTTTAAGCATAGTTCTGACGATGGCGTGAGCCGAAAAAGCTATCAAGTATATTAAAAAAAAAAAATTATAACTAAAATACATTGCTGTTTTTTTCACCGTATTATAATGGAGTTCTACCAAGTGAGTCCCAGTTCGATCAATAAAGCAATCATTTTTTTTTTGTTCAAAGATCGTAATGATGTATATGAATAAAAGAGAACGTTCAAATAAATAAAAACCGTGAATGCTAATTCAATCAATAATATACTTTTAATTGTTCTATACGTGTCAATTCTGTTGGAATCGTTTGCAAAAGTAAACAAAAATGAATTAAAAAATTACTGATCTCCTAACGAACCTTTCTTTGTTAATACTTAAAATTTTGTCTAATAAGATTCAAAAATATGTAAAGCTCTCAGTGTTACGTACGTTTTCATTTAGACAAAATCCAAAAGCTTCCCGAGTACCATAAAATATTTGCTTCGTAATTAAACCAAATAGAAGCTGGCACACATGTCTATTGACAATTGCATTGCTTTAGTTTTCTTGATCAATCATAAAAAATTTTACACTGCTTTCAAAAACCTTGTATAGAACCTTTTTCCGACAACGCAAAATCTTGTCAATCAATGAATGGAATAAAAATAACCTGACAAAAATGAACTTTTTTTTGCTGGAGTAATGTTTTACTCAATGTCGAGGTCGGAGTTGTGTTTTATTAACAATTCCACAGCCCTAATAAAAATGTTACATTGATGAAGCTGTACTGGAAATAAAGTTGTTTTTATTAAAATTTTTAACATCTTTAAACATATAGGATTCTAAAATAAATTCATTTTAAAATAATTTAATGAGATTTTTTTTAGTATGAATCCAAGAATACAATATAACATTCACAAGTTTTATTGTTCGTGAAAAGTTTTCAATTTTTATATTCCTTTGTTACTAACATTTGCTACTCATCATACTTCTGTAAATACTTTCGAAAACTTCCTTGTATACATTATTTCCATAATTCTTGGATTATTTGATATTCCATTTTCTTTTAGCAGAAATATTACTCCTTGAGTTACGCATTTTATGAATTGAATAAATGGATACACATTTCATTCAGTGAATCATAAAATGGAGATTTTTATCATAAAACGCTTTCATCTTATGTAAATTATAATTTAACTGGACCTTTTGCTGACTGAGTATGTATAATATGTAGTTATTGAAAAAATATATAAATCATAGAAAATAACACATTGTTAGAAAGACTATATAAAATAAGAACTCAAAATAAAACCAACAAATTTAATTATTTCTTTTGTCGAATGTTATAAGTTTTATACAAAACCAACATACAACATAGCTGTTACATAGTAATATTCTTTTGTTTAGATATGCCATACATTTTTCACATTACTGTCATTCCTAAAGAAATCATGCTTATCCTGCAACATAAGCATCTTGACAGTATTAATTTTTGTCCTTACTAGCTAAACTGTTCTTTTTTGTCGTAATATAATATTTTGGTCATTTTTCTGTTGCAATTAGTTTAATAATTAACTACGCTACTTCTTTTTATGATTTCGACTAAAGTTGCTTGATGGAATTTCAATATCTAATTTGAACGAGACGACGAGATCAATTCTGTTGCCGAAGATGCCAAAAGGCGAAACTTGGGTCGTTAGTGACAAAACATGTGGAATAGTACAAAGTTGTAACAATTCAATTTTTTTTTTATTATCTACATGCTAAGGCTTTCGAAAAACATGAGGGGCAAGAAAATTTCAGGAAATGAAGACATTATATATTATCATATCTTTCTTTTTCTGGTGTTGAAACTTAATTGTGTTTTATATAGTAAAGTATTATTTAAAATCATATTTACCAAATTTGATTATAACTTGGGCATTTTCAACTGATAAACCTGACCTGGTAAATTCTTTCTAAAAAAGATCTCTCTTATCCAATCAAACTAAAATGCAGTTACCAAAATTTTCATCACAGCTTTAAAGCATGAATCGCTTATGAACTATATATGTTCTTTGCTTAAGTATTCTCTATTTGAAAATCATATTACAGAGTAATGTTTAAATTAAATTAAGCTCTGAAAAAAACACACACTGTATATCATTTGATGAAATCTCAATAAATTTTACAGACTAGATTTTTAAACATAAATAATCACCTACTAAGTCGAAAGTATAATGAAATCATAAAATATTCATTGCAGCTTACGTCACTGTCTGTTTGTTTAGAATTGCTGAATTGTATTTTTAATTTCATGCTGTTGTAAACACTGTCAGAAACATATTTTAAGTAACATGCCGTTAGATGTAGAGAGCTTTATGTCTTGATAGTAAAAGCAATTAATAAGATAACTTACATTAAGGAAGCATTTAAAAGCACTGTTATGCACTTAAGAATTTATTTAAATTACATTTATCATTAACTAAGTGAAATTTTCTGACGTATTCAACTACTTCATTTTAACTGCATTTTCCCTTCAATTTATTTATCATGTTTCTTTTTTCAAATGAGGATCATATCACGAAACAATTATAAGTGTAAACTATTTTAAACAGTAAAAACACATTTTTTAAGTACTTATTTACAGAAAGAATATAAAAAATTTCAAACAAAATTACAATAAATCAATAATCCATTAAGATCTCGTACCTAAATTTTGTTTTAAAAAATTTTATAAGTGGTTGGGAAGATTTATTTTTTAAGCTAATTTACACTATTTTTATTAATATAACATTTAACTAAAACATTTTGTATAAATAGACTTCTTTTTAAATTGTATTCTATCGGATGACAATGCTTGCGATGAGCGAAACCGGTCCTGATCAAAAAACATGTTGACAAAATATCATAAATTTGTTAATACGAATTTTGAAATAATTTTTTGCTAAAACTTTTCACGCTTATATCAAAGTAAATTTGTTTTCATGTATACTTCTTTTCACGTTCTGTAAACAGATAATATTTCTATAATCTTTAAAACTATAATTGAAAAACCACTTACTTAATTAAGTTTTGTTTTGAGATGACATGACTTGGATTTATTTGAGCTCGAAAACTTTTAAGGGTCATAGAACTCGCCGCCTGCTGAGAGGATTGCTTGCACACAATATATTTTATAATTTTATTAAAAATAACCACTTCATTAAAAACTCTATGTCTAATTTATGTTGACATCAGGAAATTTGAAAACCCACCCTTTGTTATTTTGCAGTTTCTTGTGGTATGTTCTTGTAAGAACATACCACCATCATGTAGTTCTGTGAAAATACACCATATTTACAGACAAGAACCTAAATGACAATTCTTTTAGAGGTCGAAAGAACGCTTTACGTTTTCTAGAAGCTCAATTTTAAAAGCTTGATTACAATCAACATTGTTTTTACATATAACTTTGTGGGTACAATTTAATGCCTGCATTTTTACCATGCGTTCTTTTTTTGATTCCCCAAATATCTCTTTCATTTAATCATATCATTACTTGCATAGTGATAGTCGAAGTTTTTTTGGCGACGATTAAAAATCCTTAAATATCACCGTACCCTTACGAAAAATTACATCTTGTCAACATTAAATTTTCGTAAACAAATTTTCAAATTATTGTTAGCACGTCACATTAACTTTTTCGTAAGACACAAAAAGGCACGACTTTATTTTATGGAGCATTCAATGCAAATTCAAATAAAAATATAATATGTAAAACCTTCTCAAAAAATATTTAATATCGGCAGATAGCCTAGTTATACACTTAACGATATTGAAGTTCAATCAATGGCGCCCATGTATTTCACGTTAGCAAAATGTGTTTCTAAGATTATTTTTTTTCCGTAATACAGGATGCTTGTTGGGAAGGTGTACAACTTTGCTGGGTCGGCATTTTTTTATAGTTCAATTTTGACAGCTTTTTTGACTTTCGTAAATACAAGGCAAGGCGAATTCATAATGGAAAATATTCAATCAACCAATGTGTTTTGACGATAACATTTTTTCCAAGTCGATCTTTCAATTAAAGTGTAGTTTTAAATGAAAATAATTTACTAATAAATTTGACTTATGACAACAACTTGTGGAAAATTATGCATGAAAATTTGTATTAAATTTTTTTTTAATAAAATTGTAATATAATATAAATAAACTTCATATAATAAAAAATATCATTTACGACGCCGTGATTATCCCAATAACGTGTTGAAATTTCCTCCTGGCCCTAATTTTCACAGAAAGATCATTATAAGTATATTCCATTTCGATAAAAATGAATTCTTATATAAATTATTCATCAATAACTTTTGTATTCATTAAAAGTGACAGTTTCGTCTAGTGGAATCAATGGCCCTAAAATTTTTGAAGGTGAACATGGTATTACGATAGCGTCGTCTTTATCATGATAAAGTCGGCAACTTTTTAGCAAAATAATTGAATGCTAGAACTAGACAAAAAATAAGTTGCAACAAGACAGTGCATTTTGCATATCTACCTTTTATGTAATATTGAAATATGATAAACGTGATAAGAGCACACTTCGTTATATATAGCTAAAATTCTGCTAAATATGCAATTTCAAAAACATTAATTACTGAAAGCAACAAATAGTTTTACAAGTGGATTGTATATATATATAGAATCAATTATATCTGTTTCTTAGTTGACTGTTGACTTTCGCTATAACTTTACTGTTTTTATTTTCTTTTTAAATGTTTGTATTTCCTTTGTTTATGTGTACTTAATTCTCCCGCCGAAGTCTCCTCGTCTACAAAACAAAATGTAGACTACGATATCTATAAACGAAGTTACCATTAAAACAAATACAGTGAAAGGCGTTTCGTAAAAGAATTATGTCACACTTTTACGAACACAAATGTAATCTGTAATGTTTCTGAAAACTGCTTCTTTTTGACAAAGAACGAATGACCATCGAATTACCCTCGACAACAAAAACAAAATAAATTTATCACAATAAACAATGACAAATACAAACATCTCTATTATATTTTTTTTTGGGCTGCGGTGTTGAGAAAATTTGAAAAAAAACATATTTATTCTTTTTAATACTGTATATTCTTTTTATAAATAAATTCTTTAAAATGACCAGTCCTGCAATATAATTGAGTGGTGTTTACAGCCTTTTGTGAGCGATTCAAAAATCTGGGAATTTTGCTAATTTAATGTTAAAATTTTGGGAGACGTGGTCGTTCTAAAATTAGATTGGGTTTTCAAAGCTTGCTTAAAATAAGGCAAAATAATTCGGGATTCTGATCATATCTTTTAGAATTATCCAGATATCGACAATAAATGCGAAAAATTGCTCATGACGATACGATGTGTCGATCATGTCAACTTGGTTGCATCTCTGACAAATAACAAAGCATTCAAATATTTCGCTTTTTGATATAGGAAGTCACTATACTCAATTCTTAAAAAAAAGATCACAATGAAAAAATAATAAATTTCTCAAACACCTTTGCAATTAAACAACTTTTAAGGAACTTTCATCGAATATTCTTAATAAAATTTTTGAACGCACATAAACTTTCAACACATAGAATAAATCCTGTAAGAAAAGTGTGAAACCATAGTGAGTGGTTATGGGTACAGATTTGAGTACCCTTAGGTACTGTAAAATATTTTTGTAATGCAATATATGCTGATCAGTCAGAAAAAATATTTCGTTGTGTTTTATAAAACGTATACGTTGATGAAACAATTATTTTGCATTATTCTTACTTGCTAGTATTTGCAAGTAACAAACAAACAGAATCTTGCGTGAATAATTATATTTATCCATATTTTGTTCACATAGCACATCTGCGTATTCCTGGATTACTTGTTTGTTACAAAGGTTTATACGTGGCAGTGTTTCCGCGATATGTAGCTTTTAAGTTGTACAAGTAAATAAGCTTCAAAGCTCATGGCTATTATTATTCAGTATTCAGAAGCTTTTTCCTATAGTTATTTTTAATATTATAAATATTCTCAGTTAAGCAATCGTTTTTGTATTATTTATTCATTGGCTGGATTAGCGTCTATACGTTATTTATTAGGTTACTCTTACAACAGTAATACGGTGAACAAAAATAGCAATGTATTTTAGTTCTACAAAATTATTTTTAAAAAATATAGTTGATAGCTATTTCGGCTCACGCCATCGTCAGAACTATGCTTAAACTAACATTTGCTTATCTATATACAGCTGTGCAGAAAAGGCACACAACACATCCTCTCTCCTGTTCCAACGGCCTAGCTTGTTACTTTAACACAATGACAATAAATTTTCAAAAATTCTAAATGAAACAATAGGTGTCTATGACAAAAAGTTTATGTGTGGGACGGAAGTGGTCATTATGGAAGCAAATCAGACCACCCCTTTGTACAACTGCTGAACAAGTGATACTATTATGTTAGTTTGTTCGTTAAGAATCCTTTGTGATAAATGGTGTCTATTGATTTCCAGCTGTTCCAAAGCCGTTATTCTTCGACGCTTACTACAAAGATGCAAACATTTAGGCGCTGAGTTTGAATTTATACAACTTTATACGAATTTATACGAAAGATATACAAAAGATAAATATATAGTATGTTGTTTTTCTCTATATAGGTATCTTGTTCAAAAGGTTTAATTTTCGTCTTGCGTGCAATTCTCTTATTTTTAAATAGTTTCGAGTCTCCTACAAGTAAAAATCATCAATCATTTTTTTCAATGCCTTTTTTTCAACACAAAATACTTTTTCTACCGACTCTCCAAATTATTTTTTATATTAAATTCATAGAGCGTTAAGATCTATGATGCGTCAGTATCAAAACTCCTCAAGTCTTCTTCATCGGTATTCCATTATTATTTTTGATGTTAGTCGCTGCAGAGCTGAGCAATTACTAATTATACCACTCAACCTGGTTCGCGTTAACACTAGATGCATAACAATTATATATACATCACCGCATACTATACTCGTACACTCATACACATGCATAAAAACGCACACAAAAATACATATATGCATATACAATCCACTTGGAAGTGAGCTAAGGAAAGTCATTTTCAGATGCCAAATTTCCGTATTTTGGATTATTAAAAATGTTCACCACAAATTTATGAAAGGTTGTCGAGCATGAACGCTCTTGGCCTAAAGCGATTACTTAATAAGGAAAAATTTCACACGAAGCAAAGAATTGCAAAAACTCTTTTTAAAATTTTTGCAGTAATATAGTCATTTTTTCGGTAATTTCTATAAATCGTTCATATTTACATCTAACATAAATTAAAATCACTGAAATAAGCATTGGAAATCTATATCCGAACACATTTATATCAAATTGAAACATTTTTTCATCACATCTGACAAGCCAATTGTTAATTTATTTTTAGAGAAAAAATGCTTGAGAAGGTCGAGTTAGAGAGGATTTTTTTTATAATCAAATCACTTTCAATTTGTTAACAGTCACTTTTTTGTTGGAAAGACATAATGTTTCGATAGTTAAAGCGAAATGTTAACAACTATTTCAGTTGAAATATTGTTAAGGATTTTTTTTGTAATTGAAAAATAAGCGGATTAATATCTCTTCACGCTTAATTCATTTTTTTGGTTTTGATAAGGGATGCAGTTGCTATATTGAAAATATTACTGTTAACAGTGACATCTGTTATGAAACCGTAAATTAATTAATAGAGTCGTTTACACGTGTTCAAAATACTTGTACAATGCACAAATTAGACGTAGAATATATATAGCCCACACACATATCAAAATTATTTTTTCCTCTCCATTTCAAATTGCACAATATATATTTTGTATTAAAAAATTTAATGAACGCGTCAATTGAGAGAGATATATCGTTTTTACCGGTAGCTTTCAATAACCGTATGTAATAAATCTTTTTTAAAATCATAAATTTGATAGCGAAAATTCAATTGTTTCAGCGTCGAATATAACGTCGTGTCAAACTATTATTTCTGTTTATTGATTTAAGGTGTAAGATCATTCAACAGTAAAAAAACAGATTTACGATTCGCTTATCACGTTGTTAATGAATTACATAATATAAATTCAAACTCAGCGCCTAAATGTTTGCATCTTTGTAGTAAGGGTCGGAGAATGACGGCTTTGGAACAGCTGGAAATCAATAGACACCAATTATCACAAAGGATTCTTTACGAAAAAACTAACATAATATTATCGCCACTTGTCCAGCCGTTGTACAAAGGTATGGTCTGATTTGCTTCCATAATGACCACTTCCGTCCCACATATAAACTTATTGTCATAGGCACCTATTGTTTCATTTAAAATTTTGAAAAATTTTGTGTAATTGTGTTAAAGTAACAAGCCACGCCGTTGGAACGGGAGAGAGGATGTGTTGTGTGCCTTTTCTGCACCGCTATATATAGATAATCGAATGTTAGTTTAAGCATAGTTCTGACGATGGCGTGAGCCGAAATAGCTATCAACTATATTTGTTAAAAATAGTTTTGTAAAACTAAAATACATTGCTATTTTTTTCACCGTGTTATTATTTCTGTGTTTTTAACTACTCTCAATGATACTGATTTCTGATATGCCCAAAAACATTAATTCTTTGAAGAAAAAATTTTGTTTATTTATCATAAATTATTGTTTCATTCAATATTTTTTGTGCTTATATTGAAAAGAAATATTTATTTTTAATGTCCACTTTATTGGATTTTCCTTGGAATTTTCACCTCCGAACGATAGTTATAAATCTTATCATTATTTTTTTTACATCTTAGCAGTATTATCATAATTGTAACAATATTTTTTGGTTCTTCCATCCTTCCCAAGTCCAGCTTATGGAAATGGTCCCATCCCACACACACAATATTAATTATACTCTCCCAAAGCTAATCGATCACCATTCGTATCAGCAATACTCACATATATTACAGGATTCGTAAATGTACTTACACTTATTGACAAGCCGTATTTGTTTCATTTAAAAAATATACTTTTTCCACAATGTCATTTATAATGAGGACCGGTTTCGGTCATCGTGAGAATTATTAACATGTTAATGAAGTGGGTATGGCTAAACTTACTATCTTATTTAAAATCTACGACGTATACTGTTAATATTAAGTTCGTACTTATTTACAAGATTTTTTTATGTTAGGTGGCAGAGATTATCTTGAAAAATATGAGATAACCTTATTTTATTATGAAACCCTTTAGTGAATGCAGAAACATTTACCAGTACAGTGGAACCTCGATCAACCATTCTCGCATAATACGTTATCCCGGATGGAACGCTTATTTTTATAGTCCCGTCAAACTCTTATAAGAACAATGTTAAATTATCCCGCATTGACCGTTTCCCGATTCCCCGATTTTCTCGATAAACCGTCTAAATATTTTGGTCCCGTCATAAATATTATCCCAATTGACCGTTTTTATTGCATATTTCTCCGTATCTCGGCAAGCAAATTTGACACAGCCAAGTGCAGGTGTTATGTCTGGACATGTTGGAATGCGCTGTACATGTTAGACGTAACGCATTGGACGCATGTGCTATATTTTGGTTGAGATCCACCACACGCGTATTATTGTTTATGATGCAAATGTAGAGTTGCGTAAAATTCATGGTAATAATGATTTCTGTACATACAAACTTTTAGTCACAAGTTAAGTAATAAGTCTTTGTTCCGATTAATGTGCCAAATAACAAAGAAGCAAACTAACATAAAGGACTTTTTAAAAAATATTTTTTTTATACAGTATGTACAAGTAACTAATAAATAAATATTTTTTATGATTTTACGTGTTTACTATTATTTAAAGCTTTCCCGCATTCACCGTTTCTCCAATTAGCGTTATTTTTTCAGGGTCCCTTGGAAAACATAATATCGAGGTTTCACTGTAGTACCATATTTTTTGTGTAATAAACATTCTTAAAAGTAAGAAATCACAATAAATAAACAAATTAATACAAAATTGATCAATTGAATTGACATTGTTATTACAGACCTTTATTTTAAGATGATAAAAATAATCAAAACTTTAAATTATTTAAGTCTAATTTATAAAGGGTTACAATTTTTTTAGCCTCGCATCAACATTTAAAATATAATTATTTTATTAATATAATCACTTAATCGGATAATTTTACATTAAGTAGTAAATGGAAGCTCTCAAATAAATGATTCCTGTGATACCTTTCATCGCAAATCACCACTAAAAACCGTTTTCAAGATTATTTGCCTATTTCCCTAACCACTTGATTTCACAAGTGAAAGATTATTTATCTTCTAGAAATATTATTATACTTCAGGTTCAATGCCACCTAACGAATCTCATGCAACATCTTTCCTTCATCGTTCAAAAGCTTTTAATGCTAACTAGATTAACACATATACATTATATTTAAATTTAAAAAAACACAATGTTCATAAATATTTTGATAACTATATATTATAAAGATCAAGGTCGGTATCACTTGTCAGGAGCATTAATAACTGATATCAACTTAAATTATGATTTTGGTAATACTTTTTAAAATTGTTTTTATTATTATTTAAATATAATGCCATTCCTCCATAAAGAAACAGCTAACAAATTTGAATTGTTAAGACTTTGTACAATTCCACATGTTTTGTCTTACAATCCGGTTTTCACATTTCGACATCTTCAGGCATTCTATCACACGGATGCAACGGAATTGACGTACAATAAACAGTTCGCATCGTCTGTATACCAAAAGTATCAATTACAGTAAAACACCATTTCCAATGCAAGCCGTAAATGGCAGCTAAACAAAAGCCCAAAAAAGCCAATTATATTTTAATGATAAATGATTATTATGTGCTGTAAAACCTTTTCAAGATTGACTCATTAACAAGATCGTTAATGAAAATGATGGCATGCAATTGTGTTAATTATTATAAGATTAATATTATTAATTCACTTAAGCTGCCATTTACAGCTTGCCTTGGGGCTCCTGTTTTCCTTTAATTGAATACCTTTGGTATATAGACCATGTTAACTGTACGTCAATTCTGTTGCATCCGTGTGATAGAATGCCTGAAGATACCGAAAGGCGAAATCCGAATCGTCAGTGTCAATACATGTGGAAACGTACAAAGTTGTATCAATTCAAACTTGATATTGAAATTCCATCAAGCACCTTCAGTCGATATCAGAAATTAACACTTAAAAATTAATAAAATACTATTTTTATAGTGCTGAAGTTAACACATCGGAACAACTTTTTTGATTGCGATTTTATTTGAATCAGAAAATATGGCTTTTTAAATCTAAATTTTACTGCTACATTCTGCAGTAAATTGTACACTTTTTTTTCAATTAATATAAAATAAAATATTTTATATTCATCTTGTATGAAAATATTCTTACTTTGTCATGTTTATTTTAAGTGATAATAGTCTACATAAATTTACATACGTAATTTAAACGACTTCTGTCTATGATATTATTGTATGATACAAGTCAGAAACATGCTTTTTCAATAACTCATGTTACTTTATTATACCAAGAAGCTGCAAATAAAATACGTGTTTATCGTTAAAAAATATTTACGGCCCTTCAAAGACAAGTCGATAACTCTCGAACGCATATCTAAGAAAAATAAACACAATAATACAAAAAAAAAACAGCCTTACAAGACATTTCTGTGCTGTTTGTATTGTGGACAGTATTATAACAGTCACAAGTGTTCAACAGTGGTACCTAGAGCAGTGATAGCAAAACGGAAAATACAAACGCTTTTGATTAAATAAATCATTATTATTACTAACTTTACTCCATTCAATATTTAATTATTCACTTTCAATATGTTAATGATAATAGCATGCTAGCAAAAAAAGTCTAAGTTGTTAAAACAGAAGAGAAGATGAATTGCATACTTTTTCTACACAGCTATATATAGATAAGCAAATATACGTTTAAACATAATTCTGTCTATGGCGCGAGCCGTAATAGCTATCAACTATATCTTAAAATTTTTGTAGAACTAAAATACATTGCTAATTTTTCACCGTGCTAATTTCAATCAACGTTCAATGATAAAAAATGATGATTGAATAAAAGTGAATAATTTATATCACTTGTATTTATTTCAATTAGTGGTTGATTGTATGCGGCTTAAATGATCTACCTCGCAACCTTACACGTGGAATTGTAAAGCCGTCAAGTTTTAATCTTTAATGAATAAACTAGTATCTTTATTTTATTTAATAACCAGCTTTTAGTACGTGTCTATTATATATTTTATTTACAGCAAAATATTGAGCAATAAAAATCAATGCGTTAAAAGGGCAACTAATTAAGTTTCACACTTTTTTTTTTATATATTGTTTGTGAAACGTTATCATTAAATTTTATTAAATTATTGAAATGAATACTTACTTCTCGTTTTATCTACATAATAATGTTCTCAGCTTTTATGCATTAATTACGCTTAATTCAATTAGAAATTTATTTGGTTTTAAAACACAATTGTTATTGTAATTGGTATTGATGATGATAGCTATTTCTATAGGTAACTATAGATAGCTCTGATAAAGGCGTAAGACGAAATATATATTAACTATATATCTCACATTTTTTTTAGAAATAAAATACATTGCTATTTTTTCACAGTGTTATTAAGTATAATTTCATCAAAATTTTACTATATAATTTGAAAAAAAAAAACGAAATAGAGCACAAATTAAAAAAATACATCAATTTAATATCATGGATAAATTCTGCGGTAATACTACAAAATAAATATATAAAATTAAAATTGATTATATTATTTTACGCTGATTGTGTATTCAAACAAAATTTTATAAATCTTTAATTTAGTATCAAAAATTTCATTGTCCGACCGACATAAAAAGCTTGGCAGTTTTAACAGTAAGCATTACGACTCTGGAATGATTTCACTTGAGCTTTATTGCGAATCTTAAGTTTTGTGTTACTTTAGTAGACACAAAACAATGAAGTTATACTTCTTTACATTGTCAAATAACAAAGTTGTTATATATCATTCAATATATTATCTCTCTTTTTTGTATTGGCAAGTTCAATAGATTCTATTCACCATCGCTGCCATACATACATATATCAATACAAATAAAGTTATTATTTTCAATACATGCGACATTTTGATAGATTGTTTTAAGCCACTCGCTCGTGAAAAACGGGAATATGGAAAAATATCGCTTTTGATTATATTGCCGACCAACAAAACAAAAATGATATTTACCCAACGTTATTTCAGATTATTTTCATATGAAGCTGCGAATGTCATATTGGGTTTCAATAACAAGAATTACTGTCATTTTATAATGAGAAAATCGCAATATTATTTATTTTCTACGGTTACATATTACTTCTTTTTGATATTTAAAAAAGTCAGCGGTTGTATAAAGACCAAGATTCAAATTTATAGTACATTGGAATTGTTTGTAAATTTTTGCAATGAACAAAACCATTCGTTATTTTATTATAAAAAGCTAATTCAAAACTTTCTTTGAATGTGAACCGTTTAAACGTTTTTTTTCTAACTTTGGCAAATGATACTTTTTGGTTAAATCACTAAATTGATTTTTCCACAAGTTCCAGTAGGAACGCCTAGTATAGTATAATTAGAAACTTTTTTAAATAATAAAAACACATTTTAAGTACTTATTCCCACAATATGATTTTTGGTCAGGACCGGTTTCGCTCATCGCGAGCATTATCTACTGATACAATTTCCAAGCAAGTCTATTTCTACAAAATATTTGAGTTAAAAGTTGCAGATATACAAAACCATGGGTACAGGATCTAAGAAACAATTGACAGGAAATCATACAAATAATGTAAATTAGTATAAATTTAAAATGTTAGCAATCACTTATTCATAATTTTCAAAGTAAATTAAGGTAAATTAATAACCCATTAGGAGCTCTGAACAATCATAAAATCAACGAAATAATCTGCACTCAATTACTTAATGTAACATAATGTATGAATATATGACATTTTAATGCTCGCGATGAGCGAAACCCGTTCTGATAAATAAATATATTGTGGAAATAAGTACTGAGAAATTTGTTTTATTATTTAAAATATGATGCCTTTCCATCAACGAGTTATAGTTAACATCTTAAAAATTAATAACTATTTAAATAATAAAAACCTATTATTTACTTTTTTTTTACAATTTTATAATTTTATAATTTCAGTATTGCTTATTTCGATCATAAACTATATGAGCGTGTTATATATAATACATAGATAAGTATCTAAACAAAATATTGTTTAATAAACAAAACTGGTATTTGCGTTAAAAAGTTGAAATACCGGAAACTTGGTGTTATTTTTCATGTTTAAAAAACCCTAATCTTTACTTCGTAACATTAAACAAATAATAAAAACACGAAAGCAGATCAAACCGCAACCATTGCTCATCGAACCGAAAAGATGACCGTGGAATATATTGTTCGGCTACTTCGAACAGACAAGATATTAATTTAATAAAAGAGAATTGCTTAGTGGTTCGATAAAAGTTTGATTTTAAATATTATATATATTTTCCTGGAAGGAGTCGGAATATCGACGATTTTAAGACCGGAATAAAATAATCAATTTCAGTCAGTCTTCGCGCTCTTTTTACTGCCATACCGTTTCCGACAAAAATCGTTTTATTTAGTTATTTCTTAGCTCAATGATGATTGCAACGATTTTTCATCAGAAAATGCTAAATTTGTAACAACTTTGTACGGTTCCACATGTTCTGTCACTAACGACCCGGGATTCGTTTTACGGCATCTTCAAGAATTCTACCAGACTGGTGCAACAGAATTGACGTACAATTAACAGTAACTATCGTCTGTATACCAAAGGTATTGATTACAGGAATTAATATCTTAGGTATATAGACGATGCTAACTGTTTATTGTATGTTAGTTCTGTTGCATCCGTGTGATGGAATGTCTGAAGATGCCGAAAGGCAAAACCCGGGTCGTTATTAATAAAGCATGTGGAATCGTACAAAGTTGTAACAATTCAAATTTGATATTGGAATACCATCAAGCACGTTCAGTCAATATCATAAATTATAGAAAATGTAAAGTTTGATCCTGATTATAAAATATAGCCAAGAAGTCAAAATTTAACAACTGATCATATAAGGAATAATGATAGATTCATTTTTCAACTTTGTGTGTTTCTTGATGTGACACATATTTCGATTCTTTATGAATCATCTCAAACTTAATTAATTGTTAGGCTTCTCATTTTTTCCTTTTGAACTAAAAGTTGAGAGGGTGAGAATCAAAAAATAATACTACTGATTATCATGAAATAACTAATTACGTATCAATTAGCAATGCTGAAAAGAAGAAAATTTCAAGGACTGTTAAATTCACAGAGGCGAGTCACTTTTTCTATTTAAAATGATTTTTACATATAACTGATTGGTATTAGTAAATTTATTTAGGAATACTTAGCTATCTATTTTAATGCCTCTTTTATTAATTATTAATTACTCGTAATGCATTATATGTATATTTTAATAATCTCAGAGGTACTTAACATTTTACCCACAGTCACCCGCTACAGCTTCACAATCTTATTACATGGTAAATCACTCAGCTTAACAACGTTACGCGTGTTTCAAAGGCTTGGCAGGAAAACTCCTATAGGCAAGTGTGCAGAAAGTTACAATAAATAAACAAATTAGTTTAATACAAAAAAATATTGCCACGTTTACAAATAGTATATTACTTTCAACTAATCGGTATAGCTGAAAAACGTCATAGCGAGGTAACAATGGCGAATTGGCTGTTCTAGAAGTAAAAAGTTGGAACTTTGATTATTATTACGCTCCGTTTTATATTCGAAAACGTCTTACTGCATTTTTCCCATCGATTCTGCCAAAATCATATTTTGTCGTTTGTCAAAACATTATGACATTCAATAAAATAAGTCTAATGAATGTTAGGATGAGATAGAAAATGTACTAAAAAAGTCAATGTTTTGAATAAAATGAATTATTTACTTTCATTAAATTCATAATAAAAATGAACTACCACAAAATTACCGCCGAATTCACCAAAAATATATTTCTTTACTTACTAACATTTGATGAATACATCAATCAAAAATATGACATTCATTTGAATCACTCTGTCAATATTCATTTGTTTATACAAAGTTCAGTGTTCGAATTTTAATTTCAATTTGAATTGAACTTTTTTTATATGACAGATTCCAAGGCTATTTTCTGTTTTTTAATATCAAATTGTATAGATCGTTTTCAAATATTAAACTCATTACATGACCTGCACACACGATTTCATACGGGATAAGGAGATACGTGTACTTCAAAACGATAAAAGTGTTTATAACTTTCACGCTATAAAGAATACAACTACTTATCTTGCGCGAGAACACTTAAGTATAAACCCAAATTGTTTTTTTTCAAATAATTTTAAGATCACAAGATAAATACAGTGGAACCTCGATCAACCGTTCTCGCATAATACGTTTTCCCGGCTGGAACGCTTATTTTTTATAGTCCCGTCAAACTCTTATAAGAACAATGTTAAATAGTCCCGCATTGACCGTTTCCCGATTTCCCGATTTCCTCGATAAACCGTCTAAATATTTTGGTCCCGTCACAAATATTATCCCGATTGACTGTTTTTATTGCATATTTCTCCGTATCTCAGCAAGCAAGTTTGACACAGCCGAGTGCAGGTGTTATGTCTAGACACGTTGGAATCCGCTGTACATGTTAGACGTAACGCATTGGACGCATGTGCTATTTTTTGGGTTGAAATCCACCACACGCATATTATTGTTTATGATGTAAGTGTTTAAATTCATGGTAATAATGATTCCTGTACATACAAACCTTTAGTCACAAATTTAGTAACAAGTCTTTGTTTCGATTAAAGTGCCAAATAACAAAGAAGCAAAACTAACATAAAGGACTTAAAATACATTTTACGATTTTACTTGTTCATTATTATTTTAAGCTTTCCCGCATTCACCGTTTCCCGCAATTACCTATATTTTTTCAGGGTTCCTTGGAAAACGTAAAATCGAGGTTTCACTGTACACTATTTTAAATAATAAAAACACATTTTTTAGTACTTATTTCCACAATATATTTTTTAATCAGGACCGGTGTCTTCGTTCTTGAACCTTGAATAGACTTGTTTGTAAATTGTATTCTATCAGTTGATAATGCTCGCGATGAGCGAAACCGATCCTGATCAAAAAATATATTGCGGAAATAAGTACTAAAAAATGTGTTTTTATTATTTAAAATATCATGCCTTTCCATCTGGAAGTCACAGTTAACACATTAAAAGTAAATACACTATGTCTATAAATATAAGTCTATTACATTACTTAATAAATTTATTAACATCATGTTAATTATGAACCACCAAATTTATTTTATATTTCCTCACCCTTATAATTAAGTACTGAAATATTCTTTTACAGCAACAATTATTTTATTGTCTGGATTATTAAAGTACCATTTGTATGAACCCAACAGACAATGAATTATGCGAAAAGTTTTTGTACTTGATTGTAAGAAAAAAGAGGAATATAAAAACAAAAGAAAACTATGTTAGATTCGTAAGAATAACAAACGAAGATTGCTTTTATCATAGCAATCGCGCATAGTTCATTATATTAGATAATTGAAAATTTATTGTACAAAAAGTCTGGATGAATATAATTCATTTTTTTATATTTCGAATATGAATCCATTCAAAACATATTTTTTACACTAAAAATTTTGAAGAAAATGAAATCCTTACGTAGTATTTTAATATTTTTGTACTCTTATATAAATATTTGCATTTAAATAATTTTTTTAAATACTATTTTAACATTATTAATTTTTCATCAATCATTTAATAATATTTGCCGAGTATTACGAATAAGTTGTTTTTTTATTTATGTAAATAAACTATCATTTCACCAATACCGAAATTCTAGGCATACAATACAAATTTATGATATCGACTAAAGGTGCTTGATGAAATCTCAATGTTGAATTTGAATTATTGATTTTTTTACGATTCCACTGGAAGCTTCGTCAGTTTTGTTGTATCCCTGTGATGTGTATGCCCGATGATGCCGAAAGTTGAATCTCGGGTCGTTACTGACAAAGCATGTGGAATCTTCAACAAATAAAATTTGATGTTATACAAAGCTCAACTACATATTTTTTTTATCGTTCAATTTATTTGAATGCATTCAAGAGCCTACATTTAAACCAGTTCCTTGTGATGACACAACAAGAAAATTCCAACAAAAATACGATACGTAAAAAAATTAGTGGTGTTGGTGTTAATCATGTTTATTGAGAATATCTGGAAAAAATAGGCAAATTTTATATATGAAAGACATTACCTCTATTATATATAAGTGTTGAATTTTAGGTCACTGCATTCAAAAGCTTAGTTGTGAACAACAAAAGGTTTATTGTTTAATTATTGTAACGTACAGTTATTAAGTAATATTTATAAAAACAAAATATATATTTTTACCTTAAGCTTCATTTCTTTATTCCATCATTCGTGACTTATCAAGCGGAGCAATTTTGTTGAAAATCCCTTAGTTTGTTGAACTTTGCGCTTACCACCAATTATATACAACTAAACAAATAAAACCTCATGTAATAAAATAAAATTATAAAATAAAAAAGCTTTTATGAATTGAGTTGAATTTGATTTCCATTAAAAGATGTAAACTTTTTGAATTCATTGTAAAAGTATATAATCTAATCAAATCTATATGACCAAAAGTCGTTTCGTCTTGAGTATTTTTTCCTGAATTTTCCAAAGATTATGATCAACATTAGAAAAACATACATTAGTTGATCGGTTAACGAAAATAGCCAGTTCCAAAACTGTGTTCACTGTCCAAACTGTTCGTTAAGTGATCATTATACAGTTTCCGGATACGTTTCATTTTGTCCAGGAAATGACATCCGAGCCAAAAGCGCGCCGCTTTCAAACGTATGATAAATGTAAAACGTCATTTAGTTTTATAAATAGAAAAAGTGGATCAGAAAAATTGTTTTAGTTCGTTATCTGAATATGCGTTCGTTGTCCGATTTCTTTGTAATCTGAACTGTTCGTTAACCGATAACCCACTGTATCTATAATCATATACACATTGGACTATTAACTGACCGGCTAAGCTGTAGCAGAAGTAAATTATCACTAAGCGCCATGCTTGTTACTTTCATTTATCAAAATAAATTCAGTTTTTTGTATCTTCCCATGATATTCCACGTTCTATTTGTGACCGACCGCTATGGAATCAAAGCTCATTACCCTGTTCAAATCCCGCAACACGGCAACACTAAGCGCTTTAAAATGATTACGGGAGAGTCTTCTAGTGGCGTATAACATAATTTGTCTATCCATTAAAATATTACGGACTTAGTCTCATGATAACGAAAAGATCAATGTAACGTTTTGAGTGGCTTAAATAAAAAAATGTATTAGTTTTTCATGATATTTTGCTTGCAACGTGGTTAATGGGAGATCTTCATTGAAGTTTACCCGTAAAATTAAAAATTATAAACAATAGAACTCATAAGAAATAATAAAAGACAACTTTGATTTAAACAAGACTCTTTATACGTAATTTTGAGCTTGAACGTATCATGGTTTTTAAAACCAAACGTTAAAAACAAAAACAAAAAAACAGGTTATATGTTAGTTACACAATTGATTTTTAAGCAAATTTTTAATACAATAAGTAAAATGCTAACGACCCCTTAATACTAATCTCCAATCGAATTGAAATTTTAATAAGAGTTTTTCAATTAAAATGACTGGAATTAATGGCAGGAATAACGACTTTCATGAGTAACATATTGTACATCCATTGAACATTTCTGACAGGTCTCTCGTAGTGTCCGGTCACTCATTATTTTTTCTAAAAATTATCCAAACTTAATAATAAACAATATAACAAATGCAGTACAGTAAACACTATTCATTCATTAAATATTAGAACAAGTACATTGTATATACGCGTACTAAAAACACTCCAATATTTATGTATGCAAACGGTAGCGTTTGTTTTTTGAGCACGCAGATAAAAATTATCACCATGCAGGATCAAAAACTCAACATATTACACTAAAATAATTGTATAAATTCTGATAATCCGTTCCTGCTAGGCCTAGTTAAAAGTTTGCCAAAATTTAATTTTTCAAAAAACAATTCAGCAGTATTGATGCTAAATAAATTAATGGAAGTTATCAGGAAACATCAGGGTATATTTCAGCACAAATAATACCTTGAACACAAAATTTTTAGGACTTTTAATAAACTTTTTTATATTTTTTAATGTAATCTATCGAAAAACTGAAATCAGCCGTCGTTACAGTTTAGGAGTTAGCAGTCAAAAGGTTAAATGTCCAATGAGAAGACACACATAAAATTTACGATATTGAATTAGGGTGCTCGCTAGCTTTGGTCCAAAGCTTTAGGATCTGTTTCTTGGAATGTCTCTTGTATTATATTTCAACCAGGGTTGTTCAGTCGTTAAAAAAACACGACTCTGACTAAGAACTCTGACACCGACGTTGACCAACAACACGACTTTGACCAAAAAAAGTTTAATTTTGTACGACTCCGACTCCGATTTCACAGTCCTAATAACTGTTCTCAAATACTACATATATTTTTATTCGAAAGATATAGACGATGATCTAGAAGAGTAAGCGAGTTTGAGAGTTATTTGTTTGAATTGCAATTTAATTAATTTTCATGCATATTTCCAACAATTTTACTCCGATATTGACCAAAAACACGACTCCGAATCCACAACCCTCTTAAATAAAAAAGCTCATGGAATTGTTCACAGTTTCAACAATTCAAAACCAACCGATACCATAACCAACACACAAAAAGCTCTCCCTGTTTTTAATACAAAATATTTTTAATAGATTATCTGAATAGGTTTTATTTACCCGTAACTCATTTCGTAGAAAAGTTTTCCTCTGTAAATAATCTTTAATATCCCTGAGAGAAAAAATAATTCTAAGAATACACATCGCTTTATATAAATGTTTATATGCATAATTTAGATTGAGAAGCAAATAATCGACAAAAGGAAAGTTCTCTTTGGCTATCAAAATTCATCTCATATTTGCTTTCATTGCTTTTTCTACGAAATGTTTCCAAATTATTTTCTATCAGTAACATAAAATATTATTTGTACCAATTCGACATCATGCACTCTAAAGATAATTCGTTTTTATATAAAATACATATGTTTAATATTTAAACGTATTATTTTACTAAAAAATAATGAATAAAAAACAATGAAAATTAGCCACTAAACAAAAAAAAAGTGTTTGTTAAAAATGTCCATAATTTGTTTCTCAACTATTTCTAGATGATTTTCTGATAACAAACATATTAAGTTTAAAGACAAGCATTTATTATCTAAGACACATTGTTTCCGTTCTATTTCAATAACTAATTGTTTCTCATTAATATAAATCAGTATCAATAACGATTGAGAATTTCCCATCACTCAGATTTAAATTCTGGCAGCTTTATACTTTCTAAAGTAATCATAATAATCTATGTATATATATAGTCTATAAATGTTTTTTTTATATTTAAATAATCAAACAACAAAAACGATGCATATTACTTCTACATAAGACACGATTTCCACTAAAAAAAGTTTATATTTCTTTCCTATATATGTGCATTAAATTAAAGATCAACTAACCAATCCAACAAATTGTTGATTAAGATATTCTTCAAAATCGTCTAATCGAAAAAATAGTCCGAGTTGTTCGTTCTTCAAGACTCCAAAATTGACTAAAAACACGACTCTGTGACCAAAACACTTCGATTCAACGACTCTGACACTACAGCCTTGCTTTCTCGTCAAAATTATATTTTTAAGATCAGGGCAGTTGTCACACATTGCAAGTATTATCATCTGAGATACTACAAATCAAAACAAGTTAATTTATAAAAAAATGAGTTAAAAAATTACAGCAAATTAACACAATTAACAAGAATACATAACCAAAGGCAACACAACTAAAAAATAATTCACAAACTGCAATATTTATCTTGATGAATTTTAATATTCGGTCTCTTTAATATAATTTATCTAATAACTCTGTTTTTATTTGTATTGTGTGATTGAAACCGGTCCGGATCTTCAATTTTTGCTTTTTAATACAGAGACCTTCCAGTGCGTAATGACAGTAAATTCTTTTTAGTAATACATTTACGTATATGTACCAAAAATACCAAAATGAAATAAGTCTTGGGCAGCAGCATTAAATGGTCCCTTTTTTAATAATCATTGTAATTTTATAGGGGTGCCATCTAACATACGAAATATATTCAAATTCTTTATTTCACATTTTTCATGATTTTTATGATCGCTATTCGTTTTGCTATGCTATTACGATATTAAAATAACGTAAATATTCACGCTCGTACAATGTTAATAGCGTTCAGTTAAATAAATGTGATATTATTTTTCCGTATAAACTTTTTCAAAAACCTAACGTTCCGTAAAAATGTGGAATTTAGGCGACAAAATCCGACGTTTATTACTCAAATGCGTAGTCAGAGTGTAATACATAATTTAAAATAAACATTTATTTAAATTTAAATACTTTCGTTTGTAGTAAGATATTGTTTTAAAATATTCACAAAGCTTTTATTAAGCTTTTGCCATTTAGGTTCTTCTTAAAATACAATATACGTTACGCTGAAAGTATAAAAATTTCATCAAAAACAAACATATATATATTTTGATCTTTTTTCAATACAATATTAATTGAAATAAAATTCTCACTAATTCTTCTCTTAATTTCCAGTATAACTAAAGAAACTTAAATTGTCATGAAAAGTTATCTTACTGGTTCGATTATTTTAGTCAAATTTTACAAACAGAGTGAGTAATCTGTTAACTAACAAATCGGTTAACAAACATTATCACGAAACATTTTTATGTTCGGACAACGAACATATTTTTGAATAACGAACAAAGACGATCTCTCTAATACACTTATTCTATCTATAAAACTTATCTACGTATGACATTTGACTTTTGTAAAGCGGCGCGATTTTAACTCTGTCCATGATGACATTTCCAGGTAAAAATCTATGGCAAAATGATTATCGGTTAACGAACCATTCGGATAACGAAAATAGTCTCGGAATAGAGAATTTTAATTAACCGATCACCCATTGTAAACTTTAAAAAAACAACGCATAATTTGATGTATTTTCAGTGTAAAAAAAATAGTTATCGTTTAAATATTTTAAAAATATCAATTTCGTCAAATTTTGACTGTTGGAACTTAGTACATTTTCTTACATGTTTTATTACACTTGTGTTATAATGCCTGAAGATGTCAAAATGCAAAACTCTTTACCTTGGAATTAAATCTTCGACGATTCAAACTCCATTAAGCGTTCTCAGTCGGTATCATAAATTATTTTACTATAGTTGTTAGAGCTGAATTTGAAGAAATGTGCATTAATCACTTGATTTATTAACTTCTATATATGTTACAGACGAAATAAAAAAATAACTATCTAGTTACAAACAAAACACCTCTCTTCATAGAAAGATGAAACGATGACCCTGCTAATCAGACTCTATTCATATTTCAAATAATTTTATTTACCATAAATTCAATATTAATATAACTATCGAAGGTGATATGAACAGGATACAAGAATTTTTGAAAAAATATGTGGCATATATCACTATTTCATAAAAACATCTCGACAGAATTTTGCCTTATAAAACTGCTCGCTAATCAATTGCTCAACTTTCTTCGAAAAAATAAAGGCTGAATAACACTGAAATGGATTTAAGTTAATTTTTTTTATGAACACTGATTCTGAAATTGCTCATTAGAGAAGCAAAACATGTGTCACATCTAGTAAGCCAGCAAGTGGAAGAGCAAATTTATCACATTAAAAACTCACTTTCGTCCAATGAAACGACGTGAACATCCATTAATCATTTTCCTCTCTGTGTGTAATATTGTATAAATATGTTCTTTTCATAAAATTAATGTCAAAAAGGCAAGGCTTGCAAAAATAAAATTAGCCTAAAAAACTGGTCTTTTAAGGTTTAAGTCTTTTTTACAACAGTTACAACAGCTATAAAGTTTTCTTCCCTGATAAATCTTCACCCTTTTCTTTTTTTCGTTTCACTTTAAAACAAACTAAACTTTTTAAACTTTAACAGCTATTATAAATCAAATTATCTTCTTTTTTACTAGAGTCATCCTTCAATTTTTATTAAAGAAAAATACTATGTTTGTTGACATCATAAAAAATAACCCCTCAACTTTAGATAGGTAACAAAAAAACTTTCGAAAAAGCTTTTGGAGAACTTTATTCTTGGGTAGTTTATGACAAGATTTTAGCTGTTTCTCCACAGCCGAATCAACATCATCAGAAGAATATCCGGGAATCCCGCTTTTTTATCAATGTCTTTTTTGTGTACTTAAATATGGATATCTTCTTCAACTATGGAACTTTTTCAATAACACGTGTTTTTAATATGATAAAAATCATCAAAATATGATCTTTCGAAAGTGTAAATACTTTGAAGAAAAGACTATTTTTCAGAGTCAGATCAATAATAAATGTTTTAAATAACAATTTTTTTTTTTACTTATTTTCACCATTTTTATCAGGACCGGCTTCCCCCATCGCGAGCATTATCATCTGATAGAATACAATTTACAAACAAGTCTATTGATTTAGTTGATAATGTTCGAAATAGGCGAAGCCGGGCTTGATTAAAAAAAATATGTTGTAAGTAATAAGTACGATTTTTTTTAAATATTTAAAATATCATACCTTCCCGTCGAGAAGTAACAGTAAACACCTTAAAAGAAATTTTTAATGTATTTAATGTCAATCTTAACAATTGTATACTTATGAGTTACTTACTCAATGAGTAATATCATTCTCAATTCAATATTAATGAAATTTATATATTTTTTTGATTCTTACCTTAAACTTTGCTTTTTTCTTTATAATTAATTCCTTTTGTGTATAACCGATGCAAACTGTTTATTGTGTTAGTTTTCTTGCATTCGCGTAATAAAATGCTTTAGTGACAAAGCATGTGGAATCGTACAAAGTTTCAAAAACCTATATCGTTTTGTTTTACTTTCAAATTTCAACAAATAATGTATCCAAGCAGTATAAAGAAAATTAAATTTTACTCTTAATAAAAATTGAACACAAAAAATTTATCTTATTTCGTCTGCTGGAAAAATATTTTTTTCGTAATACGTTAAAATAAAAAAAGTTGTAAATTTTTTTTACAAAGTTCTGAATTCAATTCATCAAAATATGAGTGGATAATAACGTTTTTATATCAGAAAGAAAAAAAACGTATACAGTAAGCTTAACCGCGAATCCTAAAATATTATATTAAGCAATATGGCGTGCAGTACTACAATGTATAATAAAGTGTGGCTTAAATGCTCTGCTGGTGCCAAAAAAAATGTAAACATGTTTTTATTATATTACCATGCTTAGATTGTACTGTTCAGTGAACGATATTAATCGGTGTATATAACATTACAAGTTGTATCAAGTTACTCTCCTAGATAATTTTCATTAGTTCTGTTTGAGTCTTTAATTGGTTATTTGTAATCTAATATGAACAGCGCAGTTATGTTATAATGCTGAAGGAAAATCAAATAAAATAGGCGGCTCGATGTGAATCTAAAACAACTCATTAAAAATAACGATGAAATAAATTAACCTAATCAATCACCTTGAATAGTTTCCGATTACCATTCATAGATGTAGTTATAAATATTTCCATACGCCTTTAAGAACGTGCTATAAATTCAAACTAAAAAATAAATGCCTATAGAAACTTTATGAGTAAAGGCATCTTAAGCGATTTAAATTTGGGTTGTTAAAACTTTGTACGATTCCACATGTTTTATCACTAACGACCCTTTCGTTAGTTATGGTGCATCTGTGTGATAGAATGCCTGAAGATGGCAAAAGGCGCAACCTGGGTCCTTAGTGTCAAAATATGTGGAAACGTACAAAATTGTAACAATACAAATTATAATATCGACTTTGAATAACAAATTTGAATCGTTGAAACTTTGTACGATGTTTTGTTACTAAATAACAGATGATAAAATAAAATTATCAGCATTTTTTCATTGCATATTTTATACAAAATATCGTCGATAACAACGTGTAAAAAAATGGCAGAGAGACTTGCATGACCACCATAAATTGCTTCCAAGATACACTGACTCTCACTAGCATTTTTACTTAATTTTATAATTTCATAGGACCATTTGTTTGTTTATTTATTAATTTTGATTAGAACTTACATACTTACATACTTATTGAAATTCCATCAAGCACCTTCAGTCGATGTCATAAATTATATAAAAGAAAAATATGAAGTTTGGTTCTATTCACTAATCGAAAGTACGATCTTATTTATGATTCTTTCCCATATTATATATATTATAATATTATAGAAAACGATATTCCGCATTACCTTAATCCATTCAAACATATGTTTCACGCATCGTTTACGACAATATCATCCATTTGGCAGACCTGATTAGCTTCTATCACGCTCAGCAAAACCTCCTATCGGTATTCACAAAAAAAAATCTTTCGATAAAAGTTCTGAGCGGAAAATTGATCAGCCGCTGTTATTTGGTTGTATCGCATTCAATTTATTTGGGTGCGAAATTTAATATCGATTGTTAACTGGTCAACGACAGTTTGTTCAATTTGCGACAAGTCGATTCCGAGCCATTAACACGGCATGAAAAGTGAAAATAATATTGCAGGGTGACGCATACCAATATTCGTCACCGGCAATAATTTTTGGCCGTACGACAAATAAAACAATGAAGATAATATAATATATATATATAGAAAATTTGTCATAGTTTTGCTTAGCAAATAATCTAGAAAATTGAATTCTTGACTTCACAAAGTGCTACTCAATGTTATCCCAGTTGATTAAAAAAAAACGTCGCGCTATTAGAGAGACCGCTGTTCAAACTATATAACAACGCGCGTTATATGAGAGTTAATTATCGCTTTTATTGATTGTCAATAAGGCGTCTACAACCCTATGTCAACTATTTTTGTGCTTTTTTGAAAGCTCATGCGAAAATTCATTTATAAATTCAATCAAAAATGCATTTTTTTAGTTAAATATACTACGTGATTTTATAAACAATAATCTCCATTGAATGATGTTTAAATGTGCTCCTTTAAACACATCAAAATAATAAGTAACGAATTTCAAAGCTATCACGTATCACAACGTAACGATTGGGTACTGAAATAAAGAAAATTTGTATACTCTTCGTATACGCCAGTGCAAAGTAATACATTTTCACTTTGCTGTAACTCAGTCTAATTTTGAGGATAATATTTTTATTGCGGCTTTATATACGATATAAAAACTTAATCTAACAAAGACTAATACTATATATTGATTGAATTGGCATTTACTTGGTAGTACTTCGTTACGCGCATTAAAAAAAATGCATTTTAGTTGTACAAAATTTATAAGATATTTAATTGATAGCTATTTCAATTTTCGACTTCTTCAGAGCTATATTAAAACGTACATTTATTTATCTATATATAATAGAGTATAAAATGTACAGAGTATATATTCTCTTCTGTTCTAATATGCGAGTATAAATTTGTGATAATTATTTCTTGCAAATAATAAATTGATTTTGTGTATTTCTCGAAGTGAGAATCAAAGTTTTTTATTTTATATTGGAGAAGAACTTATTCACAATGTAAGTATACACTCATAAATAAGTAAATATATGTAATAACATTAAAAAATAATAGATTATAAAAAGGATATACCTTGTAAATTTTGTATAACTTATACATATTGCCATCTTTTCACTGTGTTAAGATTAATACTCGTCGATAAATATTTGTCGCTCTAATGACTGTATCTAATTTATCTATAGTTTAAGTTGATGGAATTTTATTTCAAGCATATCCATACACGAGCACAAGCATATAACCTCTGAACAAGGGTATTCTCAGCGATTTTTTGATAAAGAACAATTTGACTGTCTGTTAGTATAAATAGAAATTAGGGGCTGGAACAGTACTGAAGGGTTGGTAGTTGCCCTCATTGTTCCATTGTTTTTATTATAATATAAATGAAATTCACCTTCACACCATCAATGGCTTAAAAATCAATTTATTACCGTCCTCGTATTGACCCCATGAGAGCTTTAAACCTTTATTATGTAATTTTTGGCCGAAATTTATTATTTTTTCCACGTTTTAATTCGCTGTTTACAGATGATTTTATTTAGGGTGTTGCTATTACACTTAAACAAATTAAGCTCACTTAAGCTCAGCAGGCTTACAAAATTTGATAAGGGTGTCGACAAATTAATACTTCGAAAATTACATAAATTATTACATTGTTGTCGAATCTTAAGTGTTCTTAATAAAAGCAATACCTTTATTGGTGAACCACTTGAACTATTTTATTTCATGATTTTATCATTTTAAAATTTTAATAATAACATATTGAAAACGTTACTATGCATATTTTAAAAGCATTCTTTCAGTGAGCTTATCAATGCTTCAAGAAGCATCTTTTGAATTTTCGTAACTGTCAAAATCATTGAACATTACAACAAAAATTTTAGTTGTACTTGTTAAGCCTAATTTTTCACTTCTGTTGCATCCGTGTGTTAGAATGCCTGAAGATACCAAAAGGCGAAACCCAGGTCATTAATGATAAATCATGTGGAATCGGACAAAGTTGTAACAATAAATTAGAAAAAAAACTCTCTATTTTAAAAGCGTATACAATTTTTTTGTATGTACTTAAAAAAAACAGTAATAAATTTAATTACCGGTGGTTTTTACGAGGTCAAAATAGTTGTTGTCTTCTATATACTCAATAAACTTTAACGCTTATATTTTAAAATCTTTTTTTTCTCTACGTGGCACTATTACACTTTCATAAAAAATCTTCCAAAATACATTAAATAGCAATTAATTTGTAAATAGTGAACTTGGACTTCTTGAAATTATTGTTGATTAATTAACATTGCTTGGAAATCATCACGTTTTCGCGAGTCGTACAGTACGTTTTGTTTTATTTATATTTAATGTAAAAATACTTGTTTTAGTGTACTGTTTTTGTAAATGCGCTCTATATTCTTAACATTCGAAAAAAAATTTTTTACTTTGTGATGAAAAATTGGTAGATTGTAATATATATATATATATTATTTAATAAGGTTTGTTTGTCTGTCGTAGTGAATAATTGGCATTTTTACCCTTCATTTGATATTAAAGTAAAATGGTTTTTTTGATCCGCAGCAGACAAACAAAATAATTTTATCACTTATCAGTATTATCACTTATCACTGTCAATAAACTGTCATCACAAAAAGCTTCTGTAATTGATTGATGGAAGGAATTGGATGAAGGATTTTGTGATAACATGCAATATGGCTAAAATTGGCAATGACCTTGCTTAATAGACATACTTTTAACAAATGTTTGTATTATATAATATTACATAAGAGATGTATTTTTATCACTAAAATGACACTTACGCTTTGTGCCTACCCCAATGGCAACAAAAAAGTTATCGGCGATTATATTGTTTATATTATAACGTTGAATCCCGGAGCCATATTTTGACGTGATAGACCATCCCTCCAACAGTTAAATAAATGACATTGAACGATTTATTTGATAGAGGACTTCTAGTTTTTCTTATAGTAAAAACTCAAACCCTTTAAAAACATTCATCTACAATAATTAATTTTATCGCCTATCAAGGTATTGATTTAAATCTTAAACGATCCAAAAACTCAATCGTTGCACGCGAAATACACAATACCAGCATTCCTGTTTCTAAAGACGATATGACAGTGATACCGAGCTTACTCTCAGCAAGGGTTTAACAAAATCTACAGGAAATGTTGTTCGGGGATATGGTAAAATATATTTTTGATCCCTATACCGACAAGAATAAAAATAACCCCTGTTAGGTCTTTCAAAGTCTGTGCAAAACAAAAAAATAAGTGAGGCTCAGCACATGTGTAAACATTGACGTATGGCTCTTCACAGGAAATAATTTTGAAAATTTTATCACTCTGATGTTTATTATTATAATGTTTTGAGCAATCTCGGAAAATTTCATTTGGCTTTAACCGAAATTACCACAGTTATACAGCGTTTAAAAAACTCTTTGAAAAACTGCTATTTGTTCAGAAATAGGGTTGATTTGGCAATTTTTTGGCCATGACTGACAGTGTTAATAAAAACAGACATATATATTATTTATATTTGTTGGAATAGAAATTTTTGTCTTAGGTTGTATACTTCGGTCGGCACATTCTAGTGAGAAACGCTACTGTGATGTTCCGACAAGGGCGTCGAGTCTCCTGTATAGGTTATGGCTTTATTTTCATCACGCCGACTAGATCGTAGCATTCTTTGACCCTTGAATTTGCATCTCGTAATTGATAAACTATGCGATGCGAAATTGGCAGAATCGATGAAAAAAATTTCCAAGAGAAGTCAATCATTTGAACCAAAGTTTTAACTGCTAACTTCTGTACCAGCCAACTAATAATTGACAATGGTCTAACTTGGTTGGTTAGTTGAAAGTCTATTAAATAAATGTGGCAATATGATTTTATGAATGCTGATGAAAACCTCTGGAAAACATCAGATATGGAAAATGAACAGTAAAAATTTCTCATAACCATATGATTATGAGTTAGGCCTGTCGATCCCGTCAATAAACAAATATCAAGGCAATAATTTACAACGTCATTTATAAAGAAAATGGAAGTCGATTTATAAAAGAAATCACAATTAATAAAATTATAAAAAGATGGACACTTGCATGTATTAAATTAACAAAAGTTGCGAACATAGAATCAAATGATATCATTTTTTACACCCAAACATTTGTGCAGATTATTCGAAAATAATTATTTTTGCTTATCTGACTACACTTCTCTCCTGAATGGTTAAAAAATACGTGTCCAAAAATAACTTTATTATTTTCTACAAATTTTCCAGCATGCGAATGAATCATCTGAAAAGGAAACTCAACAAAAATATCCAACCAATTGTATTCCACGTCCACCGTTTAATCAAAAACAGAACTAAAGTATGGTTTACTATTATTGATATAAAACAGATATATCAATAAGTAACTCTCTATTCTTGCAGCGAAATGACCTCATAAATTCTGCGTTATTTCGGAAAAGGTTTTTTTTTCTACTGAAGGATAACGTATCGAATTTTTCAGAAGGTTCATTGACGCATCTACGTCAGCCCACGTATTGTATACGAAAACAGTATGTTTTTTATCCGTATGAATATCCTGTCAAAGTTTTAAAAGCCAATTTATTTTATTCCGTAGGGAATTGATCCCCCCCATGGAATAAATGTATATATTGATAATATAAACATTATGTTAGCAATGTCGGCGTATAAGCAGGTTCTTTAGTTGCCACGTCGCTTAAATGTATAATAAAATGATTGCTTGTGCTATTTTTTTATTATTTGCATATCCATATGTTTTTTTAATAATAAAAACACATTTTTAGTACTTATTTCCACAATATATTTTTGACCACGAGCGGTTTCGCTCATCTCTAGCATAATCAACTGAAAGAATACAATTTACAAGCAAGTCTTTTTATACAAAAATTGGGTTTTAGATAGCAGGTATACAACTTATTTCACTACCATTAAAATGTCATATATTAATACATTACGTTCCATAAAGTGCAGGTTATTTTGTTTATAAAAACCTCCCACTCGTTACTTTTCCTAATAAGTTATTTATGATTGTGCAAAGCTCTTAATGGATTATTGATTTACCTTAATTTTATTTAAAAATTATTGATAAATGATTGTTAACATTTAATCTTAAATTAATTGACATTATTTGTAAAATTGTATTCATCATCATCAGCCGGGGTCGATCCACTGCTGGATGAAGGCCTCCCCCTGATTTTTTCTGTTTTTTTTCCAGGGGGGGTTTGGACATAGCAACACCACGCTGCCCAGGCGGGTTGGTGTTCGGTTTTCTGTCTGGGTTTTCCTTTCCATAGCCAAGAGAACACGGCACGCGGTGTTCCCGAGCGGTCACCCATTCAAGCACTATCCGCGTCCAATACTGCTTAACTTCGGTGATCGCACGAGAGCCGGTGCTTTCAACGTGGTATGGTCTTGGTCTAAAATTGTATTATTTCCAGTTAATTATTTCTTAGTTCTTAAAACCAAGGTTTTGCATACCTGCTATCTGTAACTCATTTTTTTATACAAATGTAACTTTTAAATTGAATTTTATCAGTTGATAATGCCCGCAATGACTGAAACCGGCCATGACCAAAAAACATATTGTAGAAATGAATACTAAAATATGTGTTTTTATTATTTAAAATATTGTACAATCAACCGTAAAAGATGTCAAATGAAATTATTATTCATAATTATTTACTACTTATTATAACACGTTTAATAATTGATTCGGTAGGGAGAGAAAATATCTATTGAAGAAGTGAAAATCTTCTCTTTAGCGTCTTTTGTTTCTGTTTCGAAACATTAACATCACATATGATAATGAAAATTTCTAGTAACTAAAACTAAAATGAGTATTTGATATCATAAAAGTGTATATCAAAGATATATTATATATTCAAAAAAATGTGCATATTTCAATCATTTTCTAATTATAATACATACGAAAAAAGTAAAATACTTCATTGATTTACGATATTGACTGAGGGCGCATAAAATAGATTTAATATCAAATTTGAATCATTTAAACATCGAAAATAACAGTGAACGAAAAATCTCCAATAAAAAAGGACAAACAGTTACAATAAATTCAAAATATATTAAAAAGATATATTCACTTTAGACATGTTTCCAGGCTGTAATGCTTTTAAGCGTTTACGTACAACAGTTTAAAGTTTTATCTCAACAATGTGAAGCGCTATACATGACAGGACTTTAAACTTTGATAGCGGAAATGGGCTTTCATTACAGCAAAGTCTTTTATCATACATGTCAAAGCTTCACGTTTTTTTATAAAAGAATAATTTTAAATATATGTACAATTCGTTTATTACATTGTGAAATAAATATAGACAACAGACTTTCTTTCCTTTTGACAACATATTTTTTTATGTCTAGTATACATAATATAATTTATATAAATTTTAGTTAAGCTTTTGAACTTTCTTGTAGAGTTTCATGCAAAATACTAGTTAGCATATAAATGCCATTTGTTTGTAGAAATAATGTTTATAATGTAACAATATATAATATTTTATGACTTATACTTTCATTTTTCAAAGGTTTTACTGTTAATTTATTCTATATGGATAAACTATATTATATCATTCAAATGGTTACAAATATTTTTATTTTACAAATTCATCAATTATAACAATAAAATATTTTATCAATTTCAGATCAAATACTATATAATCATATTGATAAAGTAGTAACATTTGATAAACACATTTTTACCAACCCTTTTTTGGAGCAATTTCGATCATGGCGAAAAGCATAATTGACTATCAACTAATTCTTTACAATTAATTATAAAAAAAAATTCTTATGTTTATCTTATTATTGTAAAGCTCTACCAAGTATATGACAATCCAATCAATCTTAAACTAAAAGTAAAGATTCTTGATGGAAGTTCGATCTAAAAGTAAAATTGTTTATATTTTCTCGTATATTGTCACACTATGGGTGTGACAATATGAAGAATGCACTCAAACTGTGTGTAAATAATTAGTAAATAAAAAGTATTGAGAGTAATTAAATCCACAGAGCAGTAAAAGCAGTGCACAATAAGTCTATAGTTTGATACCATTTGAAAATAACAGTGGCATGGAAGAAGAAACAAATGAAAATGGGCGATAGATAATGTTGAAATTGCAAATTTATTGCATTTCTACGTAAATACATAATGCATAATATCGACTAAAGGTGCATGATCTAATTTTAAATTCAAATAAATACATATATTTGTTAGAATAAAGTTAGCTGTTCGTGGGTTGAAATTTTAAAATACCTCATTCAATAGAAAAGATGGTCAAAAGCGTTTATTACTATACTACAAAACTGTTAAACTTATTCACGCTTTTTAAGTATTGCTTCATATGCTTAATTCAGGCTTTTAATTACTTAATTCAGTTTTTAAATTAGACGAGTATATTGTGCTGAAAGCATCAGTTTCGTGATGAAGTCATATTGGATTTGATTTTAAAGTGTATTTTTGTGCGTTGAAACAGTATTATAATCGTCCTATTTCACTAAGCACCGGAGCCTTAGAGGGTTTATATTTTCCTCTTATATTCAAGTAACCAATTTTCTTGGTAAATTTCTCGTTTGGTTTCAGATTTTTAACCATTAATATGCTAATGTTGTGCCGAATAATCTTGAAGCCCTTATACACCTAAAAACATCACGATTTTTCGTGAAATTATATTGTTTCTCAGGGGACTGTATAAAAGTGTTTTAAGGTATATTATTTTGTATTCAAAGAGCGCTTGGCGCATAATTCAATTACACTTTATTCCACATGACAAGCATTTCAAAATTGCCCTTTTCACGCATTTTTTCGCCACATTTCCATATTGTAAACAAGGTTTATTTCGCATACTGAGTAGTACACTATGTTTTTTTTAATAAAAAAAAGAATTATAGTACTCTCTACTCCACAAAACTATTTTAAGGCCGGTTCCTTTCATCGCATATTTTATCTACTGACTAAATATTTGAAGGAATAAATGAATAATTATGTATTTTAATGCTCAGAACGATACTAGTGTCGATAGATAATCAGGGGCGTCCCAGTTATTTCATAATGCATAAAGCTATATATAAAATATTTTGTAAAAATAGACTTGCTTGTAAATTCTATTCTATCAGTTGATAATGCCCTCTGTAAGCAAAATCGATCCTGATCGAAAAATATACTGTAGAAATAATTACTAAAAAATGTGTTTTTATTACAAAAAATATCATGCCTTTCCATCAAGAAGTGACACTTAACACCTTAAAAGCATACAGATATGGTGATGAAAAAAAAATATACATGATTTTTAGATCCGAGCGATATAGAATTTTTTTATCTGTAACAAAATAGTGTATTTCTGTCCTGTATTTAATATACTATACATATACGTATGAAAAAATTGTGAAAGATACCATAATAGAGAAGGCACTTTAAAATTTATCGTGGTAACTATATATATACGAGCAGCAATACCTTCTGAATTCCAACATCTCAACTGGTGATTCTAGTATGTTGATAGATTTTTAGATAGATAGACACCTTAAAATATAAAATCGTTAACAGTGTCAAAACATTCATGTAATTTTGTACTGAAATATAGCCTGATTATTGCTGATAATATTCAAAGATGTTTTTGAAACTAAATTATAATATTCAGGTTCAGAGAAACGTATCTTTAAATAAAATTACTAAGTATTTTACTAAGACTAGCACGTGTAACGTTGTTACAATAGGACATATCCAAAACGACAAAATAACACAAAAATATTACAATAACCTAGCAACTGTAAATGATTTTTCTTTTATTAATTGGTAACTTGGGAAAGTTTTCTGAGACTTATTCGTAAAGGGAATAAACATTGAATATTTTTCTTTGAATTTTAGAGGCCGAATTATGATACACTTGTCTTCATTTTTCCGTATGTCTCACGCTACTCACAACAAATATGTTGGTATAATATTTGGTTCATTGAGTTTTGACATATATCACTGTTATATGATGTTAATTTATTAAGAGTTGATATTCAGGCGAATTGTATCAAAAACAACTTATTATTTATCGGTCACATACTAGACCAATCGTATTTCAATTCATATTTAAGAATTTATTTTCAAATTAGTTTTAAATATAAGAAATATATTGTTTCACAGTTAATTACTAAAACACCAAATAATTTATTAATCACGTGAGAAAAGCTTAATTTATGATATCGACTGAAGGTGCTTGATGGATTTTCAGTATCAAATTTGAATTGTTACAACTTTGTACGACTCCACATGTTTTGTCACTAACGACCCAGGTTTCGCATTTCGGAATTTTCATGCATTCTATCACATTTAAGCACTAAATGGCAGCTGAAACAAATTTTATAATAATAATCTGATAATACTTAACAAAATTGCCTGTGATAATTTTCATGAACGAATAATCTCGAGTTTTACAACAAACAATCATTTGTTTTAGCTGCCATTTAGTGCTTGCCTTTGGGTCGGTGTTTTCCTGTTATTAATAACTTTGGTATATAGACGATGCTAACTTATTATGCGTCAGTTCTGTTGCATCAGTGTGATAAAATGCCTGAAGATTTCGAAAGGCGAAACCCGGGTCGTTAGTGACAAAATATGTGGAATAGTGCAAAGCTTTCACAATTCAAAAATCAAATTAGTTTATTTTTTTTATTAATCATGACAATCCGATTTTTTTTTTAATGTTTAAGGTTTAAACCCCACTGATCGATCGGCTCGTAGCTTCACTAGACCACAAACGCCATTTAATTTATGCATGTCGACACACGTGACATTTTTTTGCAATACATTTAAGCACAAAGCAGCTTTTAAGTAATCTTAGCCATTATTTCAAAGCGCTTAAAGCTGTTGTAGTACGAGATAATTGTACTTTGTATAACGTGTTACAAATCCGAAAAACAAAGTGGTTAGCACAACAATGTGTATTTTTTATTAGACTAACTATGATTTAGAAGCACTTGGTTGCTTAAAATTGAGCTTTTTAAATAAATTATATGACTTCATTATAAAATTACTTTTTTTAAAGACATCACGTAAAATACAAGTATTAAAACGATTAAATAAATATTCAACATTTAAGTTGATAAAAGTATCAACCAGAAAATCTGTTATAAAATCTACATTAATGCATCAATATATAGCATTCGTCTGAACTCACTTTCGTCCATATGAAATATATCAACTTCCGAAGCAATACAATCGAACATTGCTTAAGCGCTTTACTCTTTACTTCTTTCGTTCTACGCTTGAAAAAATATTTCACGTTTACGACTTTACGAACAATATCAGTAACATACAATTTGACATTATTAAGAATGGCAGAGTTTTGGCTTTATTCGGGCCTTGTATAAGCATATGGCAAAAGCTCGTTGAATTATTCAAAAGTAATATCACATTTTCATAACGCATAAAAATTTTATTTGTCGCCTTAAAACTGAGATCTGAGATAAAAAGCACATAGTTGTCAATATATTAAAAACTTAAAAGCCCTAACCTCAATTAAATTTAGTATAATTTTAAAGATTATTACTTCTAAGAGTTTTTTTTGTTATTTTAAATAGTAGTCAGGCAAAAAAAAATAACAATATTTTATAATTTATGATATCAATTGTAAGTGCTTAATGGAATTTCATTATCAAATTTGAATTGAAAGAACACACCGACTCCAAGGGAAACCCTAAATAGCAGCTAAAACAAATGATTATTATTTATTGCAAAACCCTTTCGAGAATGACTCATTAAAGAGATTAATCGTTAAAATTATTACTAGAAATCGTGTTGATTATTGTTAGATTAATATTATTAAATTTGTTTTAGCTGCCATTTAGTGCTGGCCATGGAGTTGGTGTTTTCCTGTAATTAATACCTTTGGTATTTACAATAGAAGATGCTAACTGTTTATTGAACGTCAATTCTATTTCATCCGTGTGATAGAATGCCTGAAGATGCCGAAGGCAAAACCCGGGTTGTTAGTTTCAAAACATGTAGAATCGTACAAAGCTGTAAAATTTCAAACTTGAAATCACATATAGACATATATTACTTTTGCTGTATTGCAAATATAAATATATTTTTTAAATATAGTTACATAATTCAAGTCAAAATATCTTTTTTAACTTATTTTTTCCATCATTTATTCTTTTTTGAAAAGGGGACCATAAATTTAATTAAAACAAATCTATATGAACAGACGATATAGATTGGAAAATGAAGCAATTTGCTTTAAGTTACTAGAGACAACGTTTTTTCTCCCTAAAACGTGATCCCTACAGTTAAACCCCACTTAACCGGAACGCTGAAAAACAATTTCTTATAAAATATGTATACTAATTTTACAAAAACGTACGTGTATTTTTTATAGTAATATTTGTATATGTATGTATTATATATATTCTATTTACACAAAATATAACTGATATTTGTTTATAATACTGGTGAGTGTTTTCGCTTTACTGAATTAAGCAATTTTCCAAGTTAAATGTTTGAAAATAGTTACCTCAAATTACATTTATTTATTATTTAATATCTACAGCTGAGTGTATTTACGTAGAATAATTAAATACTTAATTTCTTGGATCAAACATAATATTTAAATGATAAAATAACAAACTTCATAGTACTTATGCTAACACCTTATTATAAATTAATTAGTGTCAGTAATTCAAAGACTTAATATGTTCCATAGTTTTATTACTCTAAAGTAGTTCTATATTTTTTATGTGGATAGTCAATATTTATGGTACATTTTTGAAAAAGTTTGAGTAGAAAATATTTAAGATGAGCGGAATTAAAGATTAGACTACCTTTAATTTTGAAATATAAATTATTAAAATTGTTATCTAGTTGAACTAGTAATAGCATGAAGAATCGAAAAGGGTTAAGCTGTTCTTTTAATAAAGGTAATGAACTAAGCTGGGCAATGACTGCCGATACTTATTATGGAAAACCACGCACACTCCAGTGATAGAAGCATCAAAAGACGGCTGTTATTAGTTTAGATAAAAATATATTGACAATTTGAACGAACCACGCTTTCAACGCGGACGAATGTGATAAATTTTATCAAGCAATTTTACAGTTCAAAAGAACCCAGTTGAGTTTATTATCGTTATTAAATGATCAATCGAAATATGTGAAAATGTACAAAAATTTAGCGATTCAAATTTGATGTTTTAATTTATCAAGCGTAGTATCGCAATCAAACATATGTTTTACAATAAGAAGAATCTATTCTATTCCCATATCATTTCATAATAATATACTTAAAACTTTTTCTTCTAAGCCGTTATGAACACTATTTACCACACGGTGAAAAAATAGCAATGTATTTTAGTTCTACAAAATTATTTTTAACAAATATAGTTGACAGCCATTTCGGCTCACGCCATCGTCAGAACCATGCTCAAACTAACACTCGCTTATCTATATATAGCTGTGCAGAAAAGGTACACAGCATCTCCTCTCTCCTTTTCCAATGGTATAGCTTGTTATTATGAGTCACATAATGTAAATTCGAACTCAGCTCCTAAATGTTTGCATCTTTGTAGTAAGTGTCGAAGAATGACGGCTTTAGAACAGCTGGAGATCAATAGACACCAATTGTCACAAAGGATTCTTAACGATCAAACTAACATAATAATATCGCCACTTGTCAAGCCGTTGCACAAAGGGGTGGTCTAATTTGCTGCCTGAAGGACCACTTCCGTCCCACACACATAATCTTATTGTCATAGACACCTATTGTTTCAAATGGAATTTTGAAAGTTTAGTGTCATTGTTGTTAAATAACAAGCTATACCATTGGAAAAGGAGAGAGGAGATGTTGTGTACCTTTTCTGCACAGCTATATATAGATAAGCGAGTGTTAGTTTAAGCATAGTTCTGACGATGGCGTGAGCCGAAATGGCTGTCAACTATATTTGTTAAAAATAATTTTGTAGAACTAAAATACATTGCTATTTTTTCACCGTGTTATAATGGAGTTCTACCAAGTGAATGCCAATTCAATCAATAACACTATTTACGTTTATTCCCGAAAAACCCAGATTTACTCTTTCTTTGATAAATGCATAAAATCAATGTACCACAATTAAGAATACATTAGTATTATATAAAGCTAGGATTTTAAAACAGACGTTTCTACACATCCATATGTAGAGCAATTGTACGTTTAAACATGGTATGAAGGTGTGAACCGAAACAGCTATCAATTATATATCTTAAAATACATCACTATTTTCGCATCGTGCTAAAAATTGATTTGACTTAATGTTTTTTAATTCGTAACATACTTCTTACTATTAAAATGTATTGAAATAAAAATACAGGTGACATTATTTGTGGAATTGCATTGTTATGATAAAGATCTTTTTTTTTTTTTTGATCGACAATTGCGTATCGTTAAATTGTATTTGTAAATAAAGTTTTTTCGCGACATTCACTGTTAGGTATTTTTTGCAATTAAACATTCTAGATACAAATATACCAGTATAAAGAGTGTTTACATTACCTCTATGTGTCAACCTTTGCTGCCAATATATCATCCATAAGCTGGCTATCACTGTACTGGGACAGTCGCAAAAAACCTTGAGGTGGTAAATAATTCACCCTTCTCATTTTTTCACCCCAACCTTTCGATTGTGCTTAGAGCGTTGGGAAATAAAAACAAATATTGTCAAACGTGGAATAATATAATATGACAACAAACGACTCGGAGCGTGCCGCAGGATTGTGTGGGAAAAACTCTATTTTGGTCAGTAAAACCACTTTTCTTTTATTGCCCTTGCACCCTTTAAGAAGACCACTTTTTTGCAATTATTCGAAAACAAATACAGTGGATGATCGTTTAACGCAGATTATCTCTTCCAAGACAATATTCGTTATCTAAATTATTCGTTAACCGAGCAACTGAGATATACAGATAGAATAAATGGATTAGAAATAACATTTTAATTCGTTATCCGAATATGTGTTCGTTATACAAACACTAAAATCTTTTTTGATCATTTATTGATCATAAAGTGTGCTGTGGAGATATGTACAAAATTTTTGTTTCTATTATTAAAAATATCATGTTTAATCAAGAAATGTCAGTTAACACCTTAACAGTAAATATTTCGTGATAATTTTCGTTGTCCGATTTCTTCGCTGTCCAAACTGTTCGTTAACCGATCACTCAATGTATACTTAAAAAATTACACATTTAAAAATCATTATTCTTTTAATCGATGTTATTTCAATATATCAACTATTGAAACAATTGACCTAACTTAACTATGTTAAAATTTAAGGTTTTCGTGTAGAATTTCCACTTTATTCTTGTTGGAAATATCTTACCAAAACACATTTTAGTTCTATTTTTGTCATTAAATAGATTTGTGATAAAAACCGGTATTGCTCATTGCTATTGCTATATAATGTTTTAATCAATAAGAATATCAGTTAATAGTGTTTCCGATGAGTGAAACCGGTCCTGATTAGAGATTTACATGAAATGTTATTTTAATTATTCAAAATTTAAGATTTTTATTTTTTATGGCTTTCAGATTTTATGTGAAATGTTTATGTCAATTCAAGCGATTTAGTTTTGTAAGCTTTCACACATTTTTAAAACTCAAATATTAAAAAGCTTGTTAATATAATTCAAGTTGGCTAAACTCTACAAGAGCTGTGTATTATTAGTTGAAATTATCTATTAATTAACAGTTTTTTTTAATAATGAAGTGTTAAGAAATTTTGAACTGTTTCAATCGTTTAATCTTTAAGTAAAACTATAGATAATTATTTATTATTTTTATTTATTATTTATTTATAGCCAACGACCATACCACGTTGAAAGCACCGGCTCTCGTGCGATCACCGAAGTTAAGCAATATTGAGCGCGGATAGTGCTTGAATGGGTGACCGCTCGGGAACACCGAGTGCCGTGTTCTCGTGGCTATGGGAAGGAAAACCCAGACAGAAAACCGAACACCAACCCGCCTGGGCAGCGTGGTGTTGCTATGTCCAAGCCCCCCCTGAAAAAAAAAAAAAAAAACAGGGGGAGGCCTCCATCCAGCAGTGGATCGACCCCGGCTGATGATGATGATGATAGATAATTATTTATGATGATGAGGGTCATGACCAAATTTATTAAGAAAATTGTGTGGTAATTTGTGGGAATTTCACTTTTTTTGATGACCATATAAGGGTCATACTAGTTGAAAAATATGTCGCTTAGTTGACCCTTACGAGCGAACATGTGTAAATATAACATAATATTTTCTCATACCACCGGTCAGTTTTGTGTCTATTAGTTTGGTTTCATTTATACTGTGATAGGGGCAAGTGTGTAACAAAAGCTATTCTGCTTGACTGCTTATTTGAGAGACTTCAACACCCATAGCGCCAAAGGCACTCAAATAAAGCAATAATAACAACAAACAATACAGTTTTTGCCTCAAAATACAAAACGTTATATAATTTATATTTAAGGATGAATAAAACGATTCTGATTTCGAAAAATTAGAATTATGTAAACTAGAAATGTCGGGGGGTTAGGAAGATGATGTAAGTTAGTATTGTTAGTTTTTTTTATTGAATTTGATGAAATTTACTTAATTCAAAAAATTTGTCTTAAATGAATATGTTTAATTAATGTGGTTATTTTATCTGAGAGTTACAGAATACAATTTGAGTGCTAATGACACGTTTCATGAACTACAAAACATAAAAATTATTTGACTATTTTGTATCAGCTCATATATCAAAATAGGATAATTCTCATGTAATTGTTTTCAACAGTTTTATATATATTAAGTATATATAATAGCATAACGTATGAAATAAAACGTGGTTTTAATGCCTACCATGGTTTTGCTTAGTGGCATGTAATATATTTGAGATGTCCAATTTTCCATGACTTAGTTATATAAATCTGGCAAAAATTATTAGATAGCGCTAGTTGTGTTGACTTTGAGGGCGTCAATTATTTGTGGCTTATTTGCAAAGATTTGTGATTTGAAAGAAATTCCCAAAGGAAGACGTCTAAAGGTGTTAAATCGCAAATTCGATACACTACCGCGCGAGATTAGCTTTGAAAATTTTCAAACGTTGTTCCTTTCGTTGTTTTAACCTATACTGGTAAAATACCTTACTCTATTTAACCGTTGACAATAAATTTTACAGGTGTAACTTTAACAACATGGCTTCTATAACCGTACAAATTTTAAGCTTCCCTATTGAAAAAAACATTTTTAATAAACAACAACATTCAATGTATTTAATGGAGACGGGCTGGATTTTTGGCTAATGAGGTGGCATTTTTTTTGAATTGGTATAGTAGCAGCTATATAAAGTTTTCTGGTGACGAAAAAAGATTCGTTTATTCGGTAAAACAATGGCAATTATTTTGCAAGAGAATAATAGGATATCTATTCCCATAGAATTAATAAGGCAATCGTAAAGAATATTCTGTTTATGTTTATTGCTATGGCCACAGGAAAAATTTTAGTTTTCTTTTTTTATTTTAAACCCTTATAACTTGAAATTAAGCACGCTGTGGCTTATGACAAATTGCCAGGCTCAGTGATATGTAAACAATCAGGATGCATTCTGAAGAGTAGGGGTATATGGGAAAAGTTGATAAGTAATTCTACAAAGAGATGACGAGTGTTTTTCAACCTCTAAGAATCTCTTTTATTAAAGACTGTAAATAGGTTTCAAATAATTAATAAGTTCTTTGTCATATTTTTCGAGCCTACTGATTGCAGTATAGGAGAAAAGAAGGCAAGTGGCTTAATTTATAAGTGTATATAACTCTTACAGCGATGCACAAAAATTCTGTAAAAGATATAGATACTTTCAAATATAATTAATAGCTCTTTCGACACCACGTCATCTTCTATTATCAGTTGTGGTTATGCTGTGATAGTTTGTATTTATACCTTTCTGAATAGTTGATAAGGATAAGTCCACAACATTGACCACATAATATTTAAAACGCGTATATTCTTTGGAAGATGTTTTAGAAAGGAAATGTAAAAGCCGATGAAAAACGTGTCGTTAATTTATTGTATTTTATTTTGCTCGGTTACAGAAAATAATTTTTAAAAAATGTTGAAAATACTATTCAATCAAATAACATCTTTGATTTTTTTTAAATTTTATTTTCTTCAAAAACATTCTTCTCAAGCATCCTTATAATTAAGTAAACATATATATAAATTTATCAAATACCATTTATTTCTAAAAAAGTCTACAAGTAATTCAAATAATAACAACATTTTTTTAGTACTTATTTTCTATGTACTAAAAGGTGTTTTATAATTTATGGTGTCGACTAAAGGTGCTTGATGAAATTTCAATATGAAATTTGAATTGTTACAACTTTGTACGATTCCACATGCTTTGTTACTAACGACCTGGCTTTCGCCTTTCGCCATCTTTAGGCATTCTATCGCACGGGTCAGATTTGTTGCATCCGTGTAATAGAATGCCTGAAGGCGAAACATGGGTCATTACAAAGTTGTAACAATTCAAATATTTCACTAAAAAGTGTCCTTTATTTTTTAAAATATCATGCTTTTCCATCAAGAAGTGACATTTACCACCTAAAAAATCCACAAGTATATCAAATTTGAATTGTTACAACTTTGTACGATTCAACATGTTTTGTCACTATCGACCCGGGATTCAGCTATCGGCATCTTCAGGCATTCTATCACACGGATGCAACAGAACTGACGAAGCATCATGTGGAATAGTACAAAGTATCAACAATTCAAAGTCGACATTGAGATTCCATCAATCACCTTCAGTCGATATTATAAATTTGTATAATATTTTTAGAATTTGACTGACTGTCAGTTCTGTCGCATCCGTGTGATAGAATGCCTGAAGATGCCAAAGGCGAAACCCGGGTCGTTAGTGACAAAACATGTGGAATCGTACAAAATTATTGAAATATTGAAATTCCATCAACCACCTTCAGTTGATATCATAAAGTATAAGTGTATATTATATAAAGTGTATAGCATCCCCGGTACGAAATTTATCAGTTTTAACCAACCGTTTTCTTTCCACAAAAATATTCTTTCACCAAATCCCTTGTCACGGCAGGGGTAAAGGTATCCAAAAGGTTTCTCATATCATCTCCTGGCAACAAAGGGGTTCAACCAACCCACATGTAGTACTGAATTTATGCCATGACCAACGGAAGCATCTTGTGAACGTTCCCGGAATATGACAAGACGGTTTACACGTTATTGCGGTGCAAATTCTCAGTACATTTTAATAACGCGTAACAATGTGTATTTATTTCGGAATAAAACAGGTTTTGTTGTTTAAGAGGTATGTTATTTAATTTGCCTATTTGTAATGAAAACGGCTCCACTGTGAAAATTACAAAAATAGTTACATCCGTTCTATCAATATATACATATTATTAAGTACCATATTATAATATCAATAAGTACCAGAAACGTATGAAAAACCAAAATTTTCTCTTTAAAATTCGTGCAAAAAAAATAATTTCATGTCTTTATTGCTTATAAAAATATAATGAGACTATAAAAAATTTTTTTCACTTATATGAATTATTCGCTGCTATTTTTTGTGATTTTATGATTTGTATTTAAAAAAGTGGAATGCTTTACAAAATTAAGTTTTAAAAACAAACATATTTTTTTTATTTAAATAGAGAATGAAACGTACATGCCTAGCATCATATATAAATTTCTTCTTTAAAACAAATTTGGGGAAAAATCGCGTAAAAACGAGTGAAGCGCGTAAAAAAATGTAACGGTGCCGTCCAAAAAAATCGCGTAAAAAAAGGACTGGGTGTGTATAACAAATGTATAGTTATGATAAGAAACGAAGACCCACAGTTGGCTTCTCAGTCAATTATACGTATATATATATATATTGGTTACCTGCATTCTGAATTCTTTTACATTGAACAGTGTGAGAACTTTACAGAAAAAATTACATATTACTTCTAAAAAGAAGAAGTCTATAAACCTAAATGTGACAATTAATGTATTTTCTCTTATCAGCCCACTGACTGATAAAGTCTTAGCTCTTGAGACGACGGATGACACTGTGTGCAAAGTTAATACTTACAAATATAAGATTTTTAATATTGTCATTACTTTTTAGTACGAACTAACTTTTTATTAAAATATAAACCAATTTGTTTTGATAATCAACACTGGTTGTAAAAAATTTAAATTCTAATTTATTTGTGAAATTGCAACAGTACATACTCGGATAATCATGAAAAACGTTGTATTTTTTATTTTCATCGAAATACTAAAAATAATGCAAATATAATATTGACACAGCCCTTTGACACCTGTTTGGCACAAATATTAATAACATGATAATCGTTCGATATTTGAAAATTATGAATATCAGGTAACGATGTATATACACCGAGTCCTTTTTTTACGCGATACATTGGTTCCAGAAGAGGTTCACACCCTAAAACATAAATTCGCATAATATCCGATTCACTTGTCAACATTTGGCAATTGTTTGTGTAATTAAAAAAATGGAATGCTTTACAAAATCAAGTTATAAAAATACACATTTTTTTATTTAAAAAAATAATGAGACTTACATGACTAGCATCGTATATAAATGTCTTCTTTACAACAAATTTGTGGAAAAAATTGCGTAAAAACGAGTGAAGCGTGTAAAAAAATATAGCGCTGCCGTCCAAAAAAATCGCGTATAATATAATATAACCCTATGTAAAATGACAGCAACACTATTGGAACAAAAAAAAAAAATTGCATACAGGAATATATATACATACATGCAAAGTTCGAGAATTTCGTAGAACTAAAATACATTGCTATTTTTTCACCGTGTTAACGATCATTGTCATCACAAAAATGTTCAAAAGATCTCCCACAATCCAACATAAAACCACTAAAGATGAAACGCAAAAGTAGACCAGGGAAAGCGTAAAATTAAGATAAAAAACATAGAAGCATTGCTGCAATTTTTTGAAATATCTGATATTTAGTACTCTTAAAGTGATGTAGCAGTGAATGAGTTAACTGTATGATATATAAATACATTGAGCTTTTTACGAATGAAAAAAAAGAAGAATTGATTGCATTGATAATTATAATATTATATCACGGTGAAAAAATAGCATTGTATTTAAGTTCTACAAAATTTTTATAAGATATAGTTGATAGCTATTTCGGCTCACGCCATCGTCAGAACTGTGTTTAAACGAAAATTTGCTTATCTATATATAGCTGTGTAGAAAATGTACACAATACATCTTCTCTTCCGTTTTAACGACCTAGCTTATTTCCTGCTAGCAATAAAACTAAAAAAAAATATTGTAATTGAAACTAAACAGGCGGCAATGTCACTGAGTTTACATATTGGCCGGAGATGGTTTATTGGATAGGGATAGCTTATTACGGAAAACAATTAGCCCCTTGCAATGGTCTGAGAAGCGGCGACAGACTTATATTAGTTTGTTCGTTGAGAATTTTGTGTGATAATTGATATCTATTGATTTCCGGCTGTTCCAATGCCGTCATCTTGCGACCTTTGCTACAAAGATGTACACGTAGGCGCTGAGTTTAAATTTATTAACATATTTTTATAGTTTAATATTATATTATATATTTATCCTAGGTGCGATTGAATAATAATTCATAATTTTATTTGCAGACTTTCTTTCGGAGTTATTTATGTAATATACAGAGGTAAAACTCTTATTGTAACCTTGCCACGTTACTTCGATTCGACCTTTTTTGTTTTTGTATCCAAACACTATTGCAAAAACGTCAAATTCTACCCTTTTATTACGTGATTTTGATGCAACGACCACCCCAAAAAATATCACGTAGAAATCACATGCATTTATAAAAACCACGTTTCGTACAGACTGTTTTTTTTTTCATTTGATTTGTTTGATCCAAAGATTTTTTTCTTTTCACACTATTTTACGTTTTTACGGTCGGGTGGTTTTAGCGCAAAATACAAAAACCTTATAACAGCAAATGATCAGTACTATAAAAAATATTTCACAAAAACTTTTCAAAGTTAAGCTTCTCAAAATAATATACCATTATATTGTCTTCTATTTACATGCGTGGTATTAATCCGGAAAAATACTAATTGATTAGATTTTTTGTGAAAAAGATTTCATTTCCAACTAATTGAATAAAAGTCGGATTTTATCAAATAATAGCCGATAAACAACTGATGTGCTCTAATCTACATGAACATAGATTATATTATAAAAAGGAATTATTAGATCATATTTTTTATTCTTATCAATAATAATCGCTTAAACAAGGAGTAGTCAATCAAATTATGGCATAAAAATACCCACCGCCCACTTTTGTATATCTGTTAGTAGTAAAATATTCTTATAACCCACCGGCTATAAAATAATAATGATTTGAAAAATAGTAGATTATGTTTATTTTATGTTTTTAAATCCCCTACCGCCCACTATGAAAGCTGGAACGTCCACTTGTGGGCATTAGAGACTAACTTGACTACACTTTGTTTTATCTATGTTAATTTAAGTGAAAATTTGTTCTAGAATGTCTGAATATGTCAATACCAAACCGTATAAATAGTTCTAAACGTTGTGTTATACTACTTATAAAATGTTTAGGTAATAAAATCACACAGTGTAGTTAGGTAAATGATAGAAATGGCAGTAAATATTATGTCTTAAGTATCTTATATCTATGAATTCTTTGTCACGAATTACAAAACTAGAGAGTTTTTAAAAACGAGCGACTTCGATTAATTTTTCGATAACACAATTTTGAAGAATATCTCAATAAACAATTTGCCGAATTAACTGGTTGATTTTTATTGTAATGCACATTAATAGCAAAGGTAGAAAAAGTTCAGACAAACTCCACAGCCCAGAACAAAACACTTACAGACTTAAACGGTTCAAATCCTTAATTGAAATGTCACTAATGACTTCAGACGTTTTATTTTAAATTAATTCTTCTCACCTAAGTCGACACAGTTCTTATCTAAAAATAAAACACATCAAAACTATTAAGTCTCAGTTTTAAAACGTATATTTTTTTACGAAGCATTACGGAAATATAATACAATAAACTATTCAATATAACCATAAACACAATAGGTAACATTATTTTATTATGGTCTCTCATTTTTTCAGTTGCAGTTGCAGTGTCATTCTTTTTATGCTGGGCGCCATTTCACGCCCAACGCTTGCTAGCGGTATACGGAAAAAATACTGAAGAACCAAGTCTTATGTTCTTACAGGTGAGAGAAAATATGATTTGTATCCAATAACTTTTAATGAACCTAGATATAATAATAGACTACATTCAATATATGTTTTCAATGAATATTATAGCTTATTTTACATGTACGTTCTGATTATTATTTTAATGAAATGTCATAACAATGTTGATTGGAAGTTTTAATTTTTTATAAGTTTAATAGGCTTTTATACGAACAAAATAAAAGTTATTCGTGCGTTAAGAAATAATTACATAATACAATATTCCATGATTCACAATTTTGTATTATAGATTACGTACACTAAACGATCAAATAATTGTCGGTAAAATATATTATTTTTAGAAATACCCAAAACTCGGATTTAATCTTATATCACGCGGTTGTATTTATTATACCATGAGAATAATAATCGATTCGCAGAAGGATGAACATTTCTAGAGGCCCAAATTATCATGCGTTAACTCATATTTATTGCTTTAACTTTTTTATTGAATTTATGATAACATAGTTATATAAAAGATGGCAAAAGTTTTTTTTTCGCATCGTTGATTTTATTTGGGCGTCAAATATTATGATGTACAATCAATTTATACGATTTAATCAGGAAAAATGGTATATCATTGTATGACTTTTATAATAAGATACGCTTTGTGTATTTTTCCGTTCGATAGTACAGATCTTACCAACTTGTGGTTATTAAACGAATATATAATAGAGAATTATATATTTAAATTATGTCTGGAAAATATACTACAGTAAATTCAAAAAACTATGGGTGTTTGTCATTGTCCATCCATCCGATATTAAATAACGGTGCAATTAGCCAGATAGTTTTATCCCTTTACAGATCATGTAGATACAATTATATTAACTAGTTAAAATATTCATATTCTCTACATTGGGATCGGAAACTGTTGAAAAAAATTTCATCAAAGTCATCTAATGAAACGTGATTTCTGTAGCACGTCAGCGCCCTACAAAAAAAAATTTTAAGACATTATCATTATAATAAAGGATTTAACTTAAATGCATTGGGACAGTAATAGATATCATCAATCCAATTATATTCTCAATGAACAAATAAATAGTAATCTATCACCACTTCTCAGGCCAAGTACAATATTTATTCAAAAATTTACGTTAATTCACAAGCAATATCAACTTTCACTCCAAGAAAAACATAAAATAAATTTGCCATATTTAAAAAATTATTGTCACAATAAAAAGCTAGGATGACTTTAAAGTTGTTACTGTCACTTTTTGATGGAAATACATGACATTTTTAAAATAAAAACACATTTAGAGTACTTATTTCCACAATATATTTTATTATCTAAGTTGATAATGGTCGTAATGAACGAAACCAGTCCTGATATTATATTGTAGAAATAAGTTCTTAAAAATGTGTTAATATTATTTAAAATGAGACTTGAATATTGCAACAGAAATAAGTATGAATTGTGTACTTTTTTAGCTATAGTGGTCTATATATAATACATAAGTAAATGTACGCTAAGACATAGTTCTGATGAGGGCGTAAATCGAAACAGCTATCAACTAAAATAAATTGCTATTTTTTTCACTGTGTTATTATGAATGGCTTTGTGGCAATAAGATACAGCCGTAATAGTAAAAATGTAAAATTTAGCTTTGTGACATATTTTCGGAGGTTTCGAATGTAAAACTTATGCTGAACCAAGTCAAAAATAATTCTATCTATTCTACACTGTTCTTACGATATATAAATATGGTTTTTTTTGAAGTATTATTAATAGATTATGTATATTTCATTCAAAAATTACTTTTTTTTGTACACTTTTTATGTAAGATAACGATATCCAGTACAACTCTGCTCTATCATTAAATACAAAAAAAAGAGTCTTATTAAAGCTTAGTTCTCTCAATGCCTTTTACTGAATAAGTTGGGAAGTGAAGATTTCTAAATATAGACGAAAATTATGCGAATAAAGCCATTTGTATTTGCTTGGTTATACAACATTGTAACGCAGGGAGTTTCAATGACTTAGTGACATGGATCATAATTGTATATCGACATGTAAAAAATGACGTAATCTAAACGTTGCACTATTTCGCGCAATCAATTTAATTTCATCGAATGAAAATCAAGCTCTAAACAAAGATATTGTAATCTATATAAACTATTACGAAACATTGACGTAAAAATTTGAACAGTAGTTTACTTGGATTTTAGCAGCACTTTTCTAAAGTAAAAAATAAACGATAGTGTTAAAAAAACTGAATTTTTTTTTTCTTGTGGATCGTATTGAAATTTATAGTGATTTAAATATCATAACCGGTTATACCAGTTAGTGCTTTTACTATTAAGGTGTTAACTGTTACTTTTTGATGGAAAGGTTTTATTTTGAAATTATACAAGAACATTTTTAAGTACTATTTCCACAACAACTGGTTTCGATCATCGAGAATTATCAAATAGTACAATAACCAAAAAAATATTAGGTACATAAAATCAAAAGCTCAAAAATTGAGAAAAAATACAGGTCACTCATACCGTGTATGTATCACTAAATAAATTAAAATAGTTTAAAACTAAAATGTTTAGGACCAAGTAATATTATGGAATCAAAATGAAGATGAATCAAGCAAGAAAAACAAGTAGAAGTTTAAAAATATTTAAATTGTTTGCACTTAAATATTTTACGGAACGTTATGCTTTAAATAATTAAAATTTTCAATAAGGGTTCGAATATGTAACTACTTCTTTTAGCTTGTCAAGAAAATTATCAAATTTTATCTTGAGATTCTCTGCAATTTAAGTATTTTTCTCGCTAGCATAAAAATATACTCTTTAGGAAAAAGGTAGTAAAAAACAAACTTCTAAAACTACAAAACGAGTAAGCTCTAAAAAATACAATCTCAAGTACAACAGCAAAAGCTCGTTGTGAGGCAACAGAAGCTCTCATCATTAATATATTATGCGAAGACCTTTACTAAATAAAGTTATAATATTCTGAAACAAAATTATTTTTGAATCTATACTACAAAAACATATGTGTATATGTTTTCTCTTTTTAAGCGTTTTGTGCAATTCGATTTAATGGATTTGTTATCTATAACTTTTTTATGACAAAATGATATGTTTGCAACTTAACATATAAAAAAAAGCAAAGAGCATGCAGTGAATTTACTAAGAAACAAACAAACCACACAAAATAATAATAAAAAATGATAATTACACGATATAAAGAGATATACTTAAACACAGAATTGAATTCATCATATATTTATAATCGAGATACACATTGTTTACTTATTTTAATGAAACATAAAATTTCTACCAAGTTCCTTAAATTATCATTTAATTTTTTTCTTTATTTAGTCAGAATTATTTATTAACTCTCCTGTTCTACTATTTTTAGTTTCATCATTGATTTCTTAGTTGCATAGGTCATTTACTTTCATTATGTCAAACACATTTTTTTAAGAAAATAAGTTAACATTGACCAACATTGGACAATAATACCTATAATGAACAAATTGGTTTTCTAGAATCTTCAACTACTGTATATTTATTTGATTCGATGGTCAATCACATTTTGAATATTTGACATCAATCAATATATCTAAATAATGAATAAGCAATAGTAATTAAAATTTTTATGATTCCACAATTTTATATAAGTAGATCAGGACAGGATTCCCTCATCACGAACACATTCAACGGAGAGAATACAAAATTAAATCAAAATATTATGTATAAAGTGTCAAAAATTACATGTAAAATAAAACGAAAGGTTCAAGAAATAAGAAAATAGTTTATCAGCTATCATACAATATAATACATATATATAAATGAAGTAAAATCATGTACAAATAAAATGTTACCGACAACTTCTTAGTAATTTTTAATCCAAAAAATTGCCTTATTTTAAATATTTTTTGTATCAATATATAATGCCCGCAATGAGTAAAATCGGTTCTAATCATATTTTTTTTTTCAATAGAACTAAAATAATATCAAAATTGAGCATTTATTTGTATATATATATGTTAAAAGAAGTCTTTCCATTGAAACTGCTATATGTTAATGAATATTGATTTATAAAAAGTATCAAATTACAGGTGTTTTTGCAACAAATGTTTGTTTTCTTATCTTCAAAATTAAACATATGAACAAAGCAAACTTTCCTTATAGTTTAAAAATAACACGACGTTTAACAATTCCTTCATTGGATATTTTATGTTTCTGTTATTTGATATTTTACAAGTAAATAATTATTTTAATTCGTTTACCAATTTAAATACCCATCAACTTTCGTTTCATTATCAATACTTTTTTTAAAAAAAAATCACTTTGTAAGCAAGGTTTATTTGGATTTTATATGTACTAAAAAACTTTTATATGAGTAAACGAAGACAAAATAATTTATCAGTAATACTCAAAAGATTACGTTAGTATGCACAGTAATTTTATTTGAAAAATATTTCTCGTTGTGCCTACACTAAGCTTTTAAAGATATTTGAGAACTTTTTTTGAGAACAATATTTTATGCGAGTTTTGTAGTCTATTCAGAAGAATTGTGCCTAACGGGAAAATTTTAATCAAATATTTATTTATGTAAAGTTACGTTCGAGATCTTACGAATTAATTTATGCATGAAGAGATTTTTTTTTCTTTGGAAAATTTCAATTTAAATGTACAATATTTTAGAAATATTGTTATAAAATCATCTTTAAGTTTAAGTAAATAAGTTTTTTGGTAACTTTTTACGTCTAAGGTTATTGATAATTAGTTTCTAACTACTAAACTCTTAAAAGTTTTAATGAACGTTTTATCACTGTAAACAATCGCACAATTGTATGAAATTAACTGTGTTTTTATATTGGTTACCTGAATCATTGTATTTACTACTTGATACAAAATGTACAATTAATTTAACATCAAAAATGTTTTTTCGTTCGATAGATTTCGAGCTAACACATTATTGATTTAATGTTTAATGCATTGTTATTTAATAGCATTATTTATTTAAAGTATGACAAACATTATTTTTCAGTATAAGAAAATCATTGATAACTTTTGATAACTCAACAATTTTTTCTATGTTACATATTATTCTAACTAAGAATGTGCATTTGAGATTTGATTAATATCAATTACCATAATATTGATAATCATAAAATAAATTGCAAAATAAACCCTGATTGTAAACGAACTTTTTCTGTTGTTTGATGAAACAGATAATGGATATATCTAGACTAAACATTTCAGCTACAAAAAAAATAATGGTGTCGGTGTCACTAAAACTTATGTAGATAATCAAGATAAATCAGGATATATTATATTTCGTTATAAAAATCAGCTCTTACCCGGAAATTACTGTCAACATTCAACACACTGCAATCAATCGTCTTAACAGTTGACAACTAACAGAAGGTTAATGGTGTAAAAGTTAAAGTAAAGGGTTAAAGTGTTTTCTGTTCTTACATTAAAAAAAATGTTTTATTTTAAATTAATATTATTTTTTAGTTGACAAAAATGTTAAATTTGTTTATGCGTAAATACCAAAATTACAAAAATCTGTAATATTTTCTAACTATTTCAATAAACTTAATAAAAATTGAAAACTTTTTCAAATTTGAATTGTTACAACTTTGTACGATTTCACATGCCTTGTCACTAACGACCCGGGTTTCGCCTTTCGGTATCTTTAGGTATTCCATCACACGGACGCAACAGAACTGACGGAGCAGCTCGCCTTTAGTCTGCGGTGAAACCCGGATCGTTAGTGCCAAGACATGTGGAATCGTACAAAGTTGTAACAATTGAAGTTTGATGTTGAAATTCCTTCAAGCACCTTAAGTAGAAATCATAAATTAAGAAAACTGTTTATTTTATTCACATGTGTACTCGCTAGATAATCGCTTTATTTTATTAACAGAAATATTGGTTGATAAAAGTTGTATAAAGATGATAAATTTAAATTACTTTTATGTAGAAATTGAATATGCTTTGGTGAACTATCTTTTTTATAGTTATGAAATGTTTTTTGATTTTTATACCTCATGAAAAATATTTCATGATAAATGAGCAAAATATGATTTCATTTTACATTATAATGTTCCTTCATTAACAATTCATCGTAAAAACAATACATTAAAAAGATCAAATCAGAAACCAAGCTTTAAATAATAAGCACAGCTAATTAGTCATTCGTCGTATATTTTTTATATTTTAATTAAATTGGTATAAAAACTCTTAAAATAGGTTTATTAAATTATTTATGGAATCATTTTGTGAAGAAATAAAACGGGTCTTAGACATCAAAATGCCAATATAAGTGAATCAAAACAATCTTGAACAAATTTATTTCATTTTCTTTATACACGTATCACAAGTTGAAATTGAGAAGGAAAATCGTGCCTGTTTGTTTTTTGAACATCTTTAAGTCTCAAAAGATTTGTATACCATTTTTTTGAAGTTCAAAGACCTATTCACAACTACCGCTACAAAACAGAAGATAAACTTCAGTATAATTTGTTTATACAATAATTATTTTCATATAATGGGTTTACTTATGAGTTTAACTCCGTTTTTGGTCACGTTAACATTATATATTATATTTAAATAAACAACAAATCACATTTAAGGTGTTAACTGTCACTTCTTGATGGAAAGGCATTATATTTTAAATAATAAAAACACATTTTTTTTTAGTACTTATTTCCACAATATATTTTTGATCAGGACCGGTTTCGCTCATCGCGAGCATTATCAACTGATAAAAAAATAACAAATGATTCTTTTTTAAATAATAAACAACACACTTTTTAGTACTTATTTTCACTCATCACTCATGTTTTGCTCATCGCGAGCATTATCAACTGATAGAATACAATTTACGAACAAGTCTATTTATACAAAATATTTTAGTTAAATTTAACACGTATACAAAACCATGATTTCATGAACTAAGGAACAAACATAATTGTGGAAAAAAGTAGTAAAATTTTTGTTTTTATTATTTAAAATATCATGCCTTTCCATCAAGAAGTGACAGTTAGCACCTTAAAAAAACCAAATGATTCAGCAATTTTGGAGTTAAATAAACTTTTCTTGGCAAATCAGACTATATTCTACAATAATACAACAAAAGATCATGCATACGAATTAAAAAACTGTTAATACTTTAAATATATTATGTTTGATAATCGACTATAAATATGTATATTGAAATCAACTATCACTTTTAATTTTATTTAGGAAAATTCTTTAGTTTTGTTTTTTTACGTTTTTGAATCTTTGAAAAAAATAATACTTACGAAACAAAAGAACGTTGGTCGCGATGTAACATTCTGTTATTATATATTGGTCATTCGATCTGTGGCTATGACGCATGTTAGAGATTAAGTTGTATAATCCTGTACACTTATTAACTATTGGGAATTAGTATTAGAACATGCGCCATCATAAATGTTATAACCCTGACTAATGTGCCCGAAATTAATATTCCGTGAGGATCTTAATCAAATTGTTCCCAACAAGATTTCGTAATGTTATAAGAGGTGGGTATTTTAAATACCGAGTATTCGGATTTTCAAATCATTACTTTCTACAGTAGCGCCGATACGTTTATTGAAATACACGCCTTCGTGTTATTGCATGATTTTTAGATGACACGATTCAAAAAACAGGCCCAATTAGTTTTTGTCTATTTTTAAATTTTCATACACAGTAGCCATAAAAAAGTCTTTTTCGAAGGGTTTCCTAACCTCAGTTGACTACAAATATTAAGGAAAGTTTTTAAGCGTATCAAAGTTGAATTTTTCCTATATAAATCAGAACTCATTTTCTATAGTTTTCCCATTTATTTATATGTTACAAAATTGCGTTTCACATTTCAGTAAGAAACTCTCGAAATTGACAACGTTCAGCCACTTTCTGAATGATTTTGTTGTTGATCTTAATAACCAGACTGATCGGTTAGCAAACATTATCTGTTCCAAGACCGCGTTCGCTATCCGAATTATTCGTTAACCGATTGTCGTGCAGTTTTGCCGGTCACGCCTCATTTCATTTTGAATATAACATCACGGATCGACTCTAAAGTGCTCCGTTTTCAGAAGTCTTTTGAACGTAAAACGTCGATTTGTTTTTCAATCAAAATATGCATTAGAAAGATCGTTTTATTTCGTTGTCCGAATATGTCTTTGTTGTCCGATTTTTTCGCAGTCCGAACTGTTCGTCACCGATCACCCACTGTACACTGAAAGATTTTTGTATGGAATTATTTTATTATGTACTGATGGCTTTTTTGTTTCATTCTGAATAAAACAGAGACAGAACAAGGCATTTGGAAAAATTACAAAAAAATAATTGTGAAAAAAAGGACATTGTCACTGAACTATCAAATATCTTTGAGTTGAGCCAAATTGAAATGGTTTTTAAAGACTCAACTAACAATTTCCAGACAGATAAAAAGTCATAAAATTTTTAAGACTAACTTGAAATCTTATTTTTCTCTTTTTCAGATTGACAGATAGTCACTTTTACCATCTGACCGGATAATAAGAAATAAAGTTTTCTAGAGAATGCAATCAAGAATTTATTCATAAAAATCATTTCGTCAGAAAGTCTTATTACATATAATTAAAACACGCGTTTAACTACTATCTATTAAAAATTATGATGACAAAATAGGCATCAATAACCCCATTATAACCATACATAGTAGAAAGCCATTTTTTCCTTCAAAAGTTTACTCTCTCGAATGCAATTTCAAGAAACGAGATTTTTTTCTCATCAGGGTGTCAATCTTAATAATACAATTTTTCTAGCTAAAAATTTTGCGGTGCCAAACTAATAAAACGACAAATAAATTTAAAAAAATCACGAACTTGACATCATATTACGAAATGAAAACTAAATATATTTTGTACATTTATAATCACAGTGTTCGTTTTACCGCATTATTTTCCACCATTCAATAAACATGATTTTTATACGCAAAACAACGTGAAAATTTCGAATTACAAAAAAAATGTTGAAATTTTTTTTTTTGTGTTTTTTTAATACACTTTATTTTGTTTTCCAAAAAAATACATCCAAGCTTGAAATTTACTTTAAACTTAAAAACAAACCTCTTGTTTTATATTATACAAAAAGGTTTTAAGTGGACAAAACCTCTTGATTTAATCGAACCTGAACCAACCGTCTCAATTACTAAGGATTCTCAGTACTCAAAATCTATCTCAAGAACCTGAAGTTTTTGAATCTTTTAAAAAAATCAAAGCCTTATTTTCTTTTATCAACAAGTTTAACAAGAAAACTGGCCGTCACTTACAAGAGTGTTGATACTCCATTAAATAGTTCATTAATTTCTGAGAAAACATTACAACGAAAAAAGTGTTCAATGTTATTATAATAAATCCACTTTTACGGTGTTAACATTCATTTTTTGTTTAAACAATCAAGAGATTACAAAATATTATTTTTATATTGCGATTGTAGCTAATTATTAGCTACAATCTGAATAGAAAACTGTTTTTTTTTATTTATTTATTTAATACAGTTGGATGTATATTATATGATTGTTTGTAAATGTGTTTTTTTATCTTGTTCTATTGGTTTTGTATATCTGCTATCGGTTTTTTAAATAGATTTGTTTGCAATTTGTATTATACCATTTGATAACGCTCGCGATGAGCGAAATCGATCCTGATCATAAAATTTATTGTGGAAATATGATTACAAAAATGTGTTGTTAATATTTAAAGCCTTATGAGATTCTTAAAGTATTTATGATATCGGATTAGTGGCAAAATTTCAAATGTTGAATCAGATATATTTGTGTTTTGCTAAATAAACAATTTCAATGATTACTTAGTGGATAAATATACAAATTCTTGAAATGAACTTCACAGTAGTAACGAAGATTATGAAATAATAACCCATTTATTAAGAGTGATTTTAAATAAATATATATATATATATATATACTTCAAATTTGATTTATTGAAACTTCATATGATTCTACATATCATATTTTGTCACTAGCGACACGGGTTCTGATTTTCTGCACGTTAGTGACAAAACATGTAGAATTGTACAAAGTTTTAACTATTTAAATTTGATATTAAAATTCCACCAAGTACCTTTCGTCGGTATCATAAATTAATATACATATATATACATCTTCTATCGGCTATTCCTACTAAACAATGACAAATAATTTCTAAAGTGAATGTACTATAATTTATCTTCAACAATCGTAGTGTTAAATAAGCTTTTGTTACTATAAAATCGACTAAAGCGCTTTTTTTCGAAGAAAAGACTGTACAATCAAAAAAGCTTCGTTTTAGTTTTGATATTTTCTAGCTTAAAACCTCTATCATACGCACATATAATATGTATTTATTAATTATTATTAAAAAAAGTAATTTCTCAAAGCGAAAGTTTTTTTTGTCATATAATTTGTTTAGGTACTCAAAGTATTATAACAATACGTTATTAAGTGCCTTCTGTAATAAACGGGTGCTAATTTTAATATGAATAATAAAACACTCTTGTTAATATAAGTTTAGGCTTCTAGAGATTAATGGGAATATATTCTCTACTGATAATTTAAACGCTTCATATAGAAACAAGAATCCAGACGAATAATTCAATGAATATTTCAACAAAGCCTTTAAACACTTCTAATTCCCAAATTATATTGAGAGGCATGATAACCATTCAGAGGCTATCTTATTTTTTTCAACCCTCGTTATACTTTATTTAAAACACGCTGTTTTAAACTATATTCGCTCAAAATTTTAATCGTGTAGACTTCTTGTGGAGCTTATTTGATATTTTCTTCGAAAAAAGCTTGTTTGTTGATTAAGAGTATTAATTTATTTTTTTAGTACATACACGTTACAAAAACATTATTTTTATGTTGATTCAGCGTCAAAATATTTAAAAATTTAATGTTGAAACATTAAAAAATGATTACAAAACAAAAACAAGGATAGCAGTTCTATGCTGTTCATGCTAGTTCATATTTAACCTCACGAAGTCACTCTAGTCCACAAAATATGCTGACATCCGAAGCAATGATGTTGAACATTGCTTTAGCTCTTAACATTTGCATTCTCGTTGGCAGATCGGTTCAAAACTTTGGAAGAACAAGTAATTCATGTCTATGATTATTTAAAAAAAATCTCCTGAACACAATTTGATACAATAACACATGACAGAATGGGATAAAAGCACAAGGCAATGACATGTTTTATAGTCGGCTAATTGTTCTCGCTAACCTATTTCCCTCTTTCTTTTATAAGGTTTCTATGAGTGCAAAAGATTTAAGATATCACAAACACCATATTACTAAAAATTATCATAACAAAAAATATCAACTAAATGGCCGCATTAAAATAGCTCTATGATGCGTAACCATCAGAACTTTTCAAATCTCCTTGGTCTGTAATGTATAGACTTAATTATTTTATAATTGTTCTTTCGTTGCTGATAGACGTAAGTCGCTGCAGAGCTGAGCAATCAACGGTGAACCGGGTTCACATAGATACCACATGCATTATAATTATATACACATATCATACTTATACACGCAAACATGTGAATACAAATGCACAAACAAATACACGTATACATATACAATACGTAAACAAATGGAATATATAAATAATGTAAGCCATTTAAAAAGTATCTCTTCATTTATATCTGTTACATATAAACCCTAAAAATGCTGAAAGGAAAATCCCGGATCGTGAGTGACAAAATAAGGTGAAAAAAATGCATGAATTTTAAACACCGTCATTTAAAAAAATTTCCATTTCTATTCTTATAATTTTGGATTTGTACTAACATATCTTATACTCTTTTCTACTTTTTAAACAAGATTTAATGATGGCTATCATTAATATTGATCTGTATCTTTAACTAGCACTATTTACATGTTATGAGCAACCAACAGTGATTAATAAGTGATATTATTTTCTTTTGTTTCCAATAGAATAAATCTCTTAGAATAATTTATTAAGCTCGCCAATTGAATAGTAAGTAGGTAAACAAACATTAACTTATTATTCAGAGTGCTTCTCGAAAGATTTACACTTGATCGTTATTGCGTTTTTTCTAGTTTAATATCGCCCAAATAAAAGTTTCAATTCTAATTTAAGAAATTTATTAAACACATTATTATTTCACGGCCGACCGACTAGACAATTTTAAAATCACGTCTCAAGTATAGCGTTCAATATAATTTTTAACACATGAAGTTTATTATAATTTTTATCAATAGTAAACTACGATGAAAACATGACGTCTTCTTAACATTTCTTTCGCATATCGAAAGGTAGAAACGATTTCTTTCAAATCTCATATTATTTTGAATAACAATTAAACCATTGGTGAAAACGTTTATACTCACGGTAATACAAAATAAAATTTTTGTTGTTGCTCGCGATCATTGATGGATTCCATTTTATCCATTGCGAATCAATGTTTGAATTAAAATGATACGCAAGTAAAAATATGATTATTTATTGACAAATATAATTTTCTTTTATGAAATGTATTGTATTACATGCATATTAACAATAACCGTAGTAGTCAATTTAGTATTGCAAGTATTGCAATGTATGAAAATTTAATTTAATATTTTTTCTCTGGGAAATGGCAAGTCCCTTTTCGTCTCTAAGATTTTGTGTCAACTTCAGTCCTTTGAAGGTTAAAATACCAAGCTGATACATTATATAATTTGCTTAGCGCTGCAAGCTTGCACACCACGAAATTAAACTATCGACGCGTCCCTCATAACACTCCGTGATCAACTCCAAAATTATTACTGTAACTCAATTATTAAACAGTCACCGCGTCTTATAATTAGTTTGCATACAACACAGACATGCTTTGAATTCAATAATATCCTTGAGTTTATTTAACATAATCTATAACAAAAGAAGTAGTTTCAATTTCGAACATTTTTTTCACGCGCAAATTATATTGTTAATATTGTACGTATCTAAACGGGCGTTCGAAGAGCGAAGCATTTGTGGTTTTACAACAAACGGCTAGAGACTTTTGACCAATAGATAAACTGCAAAAATAACTAATTATTCCTCACTCATAAAGTCAACAGTAAATGACTTCGTTTTCGATAATGAAGCCACTGAAATAGTCGGTAAGTTTGTATACTTTGAATTTTTGTTCAATACTCAGTAATTTGTATGAAGACATCAAACGGAGAATTTTATGCAGTAATAAATACTTTTGTGGAATACCTAAGCCACGGTCAGCAAATTGGCGTACTTTGGACCCTTGATTAGGGCTCTTCCACAAAATACCACGTGCAGACTCGAACATACAGTGCAATTAAAATATCATAGCCAGTTTTCATCGGCAATTGTTCATATTTCATCAGTAAAGGATCTTGGAGTACAATTCGAAAGTAAACTAACCTTCAATAGTCACATTAGGACTACCTGCAACAAAGCATTGCAAATGTTGGGCTTTATCCTACGTACTACGAGAGCCTTTTCAGGTGTTAAAATTTTAATATTATTGTACAATACCTTAGTGCGAAGTAGGCTTGAGAGTGGGTCTATTGTTTGGGCCCTAGGAGATTTGAAATATGCCCTTATGGTGGAAAAGGTTCAGAAGAAATTTTTGAGACTTCTTTACTTGATGGCGTACGGATACTATCCGTGGCTTTATCCAACTGACTTTCTTTTAGGTATGCTGACTTTTAATAGTTTGAATAATTTGTAATTATTCAAACTATTAAAAGTTTAAAAATTTAATTTTTGAATGATTTTATATATACTAGCCACATAATTTCTTTCGTAATTCCAGTTGCCAATGGGGATGCCAATGGTAAGAGCATTAACAATGTTCAACAGTATTGCATCGGATGTTGACATATTTCATGTGGACGAAAGTGAGCTCAGACGAATGCTATTTTTTCAGTTAAAGTAGACATTTCATGAGCTTACTTGTTTGACCTTCTTTTTTGCAATCCTTATTGATTGTTTTATAGTCTATTTGTTGAATTTTTATATTTAAATATGTTAATATGTTACGGTACAAAAGCATTGAATTGATAATTTGTAAGTTTTGTACCGTATAGTTGTAATAAATAAATAAATAAATAAATAAATATAAGTGTTTGTCAATTATTGTTATGGTATATTTTTAATTACATTGTAAGAAATTTGACTTTATTAATATATAATATTGTTATTTAGTACTATATCAAGTCTTATTAAACGTATATATAGTTACGTATGTACCTCAATCAAATTTAGGGTGATTTTAGTAAAGTACCCTAACCAAGTCAAAAACGATGGAAACTCCTATAATGTTTAAGTTAAAATAATCACAATTGTTGTCAAAAGAAATTCCAATTGTTGTAAAGCTGATATTTGATAAATCACAAGATTATCACGAGATAAATCTTCGTCTCTACAAAGCTCAATAAGAAATAATCTTATATAACGATATAATGCATTGCCTCTCATCTAGTAGGAGGACAATAAAATAATCATTGAAATGAGTTTTTCGTGTGACATTTGGTAACGTTGACAAAACCAGGTATTTAGTGCTTAGCTTTAGGATCTTTGTATATATTTTATTATTTCTATTGCATATGAGGAATAAAAGTCAGTTCTATTGATTGATAGAACACCTGTAATACCAAAACGCAAAATTCGTTTCGTAAGTAACAAAGCTTGTAGGACAATACACAGTTTGAAAAATTCTAATATATTTGTGGCAGACAAAAAAATATTTTTACACCATTCAATCATCTTCTAAATTTTTCGATAATAAAACAAGTTGTTTATGCAATCCACATTTATGCAACCTTCATAAATCATTGTAAAACCCACGAGAATCTCAATCATAAGGAAACGTTGCGATGTTTTTAATATAAATTCTTTTTGGTATAAACATAGCGTAAGCATCATTACTGATACATTTATTTTTAGTTACAGAAACAGCTTTCAGCGAAGAATAGTTGTTTATGCAGCTTTTCATTTGAAGGTCGTTTCAATCAAAAATACACGCTGTGCTTTTTTTGAAAGGGCTTCTTGGCGGTTGATGCATAACAATAACAGCGTTTTCCGCTATCAACAGTGCTTTTTTAAAATCAGTACGGAACTTTTTTTCGTTTTCAAAATAAATTTACACTTCTATTTTTGTACGATTCCTTATATTTTATCTTTAACGACTCCAGTTTTAACAGCATCCTGCATTTTATCATACAAATGCAACAGAACTGACACAATAAACAGTTAGCATCAATTATGTACAAGAAGAATTAATAAAAAAGGAAAAACCTAAACTTTATGGCTAGGATTCAAACAAACAACTGAAAAATCTTTCAATATTATTAATTTAATCATGGCAATTGCCTGTGATAGTATTATTAACACTTAAAATTAATGAGTATTCGATGAATGGATTCTACAATAAATAATAATCAACTATTATCAGAAAGCAATTAGTGATTTTTGACATAGAAATACCGACTTATTTCAAATTGGTGGGTAATATTGGGAATTAAACATCAAGTGTTCTAATATTCAATTAAATTTACAAGATTGTCGGCTCATCGAAATGGTCTTTCGTAAAGGATATAACATGTGCGAATTGGGAAAATTAAGCTGGTCATTAGGAATATAACCTGAATTTAATAATTGACCTATTTTTATTCCTTCTTATATGTAACGATACCATAAACTATAACTTTGAAGTTGAAGTATTGAAATTAATATCATAAATAAATAAAATCATTTGATTTAATGCTTTTTAGCATTATTATATAATAGGTCCAGTTTTAAACTAGAAATTATTATAATTTAACATGACTGAATGAAATAGAATGTGCATAATATACTATTATCGTATTTATGACATAGAGCTTTCTTTGATATCTGTTACAGGTCTACAAAGTTCTGACGTATCTCTCAGGCGTGCTTTACTTCTTGTCGACAACAATAAACCCATTTCTGTACAACATCATGTCAAACAAATTCAGGGAAGCTTTTAAGGTAAGTTGAAGATTTTTTATTTCACTATGCAAAGCTCTTATTGACGCCTTACACTATTTGCAACGACTTTGAACTTTTCACATACCTCAACGTTACTGCAATGTAATGTTGATAAAAATAGCGTGTTTACAAATTAACAATGCGTTCGAGATATTTAAAATGAAAATTTTGTAAATGTTAATTCATATTTAGACGAAGTACATTCAACCTCAATCTCATATGAATGTTTAGATGCCAATTATTTAAATATCAAAATAACTCTTAGCCTAACCCTAACCCTTAGCTTCAAGATAAAATAATGAGTTAAGCTTTCAATGATGATTTAATAATGAAGTATTCATAATCGAAAAAAAAATTTTACGAAATTTAAGTATTAACTTTTTTTTAGATACGAATAATTGCTAATCAGGGCAATAATACTTACTTAGTGTTCTAAGAAAAAAATCTAGTAGAAATAAAAATTATATGCGCGAATACTCTTTTAAATGTAATTTATTTTATTTATAATAATTGCATACTTGATTTATTTATAAAAACTTAATTTTAATAATTAATTAATTAATAATTTTAAACTATTTTTTTTGATTTTTAATTTTTAAAAATAATTTGGTTTATCAAAATACTATCAGCAAAATTAATTGTATTGCAGAAGTAAGGATAGTAAACGGTTGATTAAACTCGCAACGAACGAAACCGGTCCTGATGTTAATCATATAAAATTATGGAAACAGAAATAAACATCACGTTTTTTTTTATTGAAATATATTATCATACAATGATGAATTATAAATTTGATTATCAACTGCATACATATACTTATTTCAGAATGACTTTGCTATAGAAAGTTGGTCAAAATCTCGATTATTTCGGACGAGCAAAGCTCGGGTGTCAAACGAATAAAAATATTTTTAGCATGAAAGCTTTGCAGTTTGTCACGTATTCAATTGGAAAAATATATTTTTATTTTTAATAGAAAATGACTTTACTTTGAAAAGAGTCCCCACGATATTACTGTCAAAATAAACTTTCTTATTATAATTAGAATTATAGTCCCAAAAATCCTCAATACCTAATGCAACTCAACGTTATGGAAAATTGAAAATCAATATTTTACAAAATCACAACATTCAAAATTGTCAAATATAATATCGTTTTACATTTATAATGTGAAATACAATATATTGAAAAGTAACAAAGAATTACAAAGCGTTTGTCGGTGAAATTAATTAGAATATTTAGTTTCATTGACACAGCGTCTTAAATGGCATTCTCAATTTTGTTCAATTATAAATAATTGTGTAACCAAGATTTCAAATGAATTCTTATATAACGACATGTAGCACGTAACTTTGTAAGCTTTCAGAGAGCTTTCAATCCTTGTGCTTTTTAATGTGTAGCTTTTTAGCCTCGCATAACTTTCACACTAATACCTACTGGCTGTATCAATGCTTACATTTTTAGAAAATAAATTAAAGCAGTAACCTTTGTGTAGTAATTGTCGGCTTTATTAAAATGACACTCCAGAGCGATTTAAAAACAAAACATGAAAAAAATCAAAATATTATAGATCAATTTAATGAACCGTGGGCAATTATGTTTTCGTTTAATTAATTAATACACTGTAAATTTTTGTTTGTTTGCTTTTTATGTAAAGTTTCTCTTAAAAATAATCTAGTCAGGAGAACAGTTACACATCTAAATATGCTTTTGAAAATCAATTCATGAGTCTTATTTACCTGAAAAGCCAATTTACTGTGTATATTAACTCTTGACTATGTTCATTAGACGTTATCTTAATAATAAAACTTTGAACGATTGTACATGTTTTGTCGCTCATGACCCGGGTTTCGCCTTTTGGTATCTTCAGGGATTCTATCACACTCATAGATTATTGTTCTTATTGGATTAATTTAACATTAAAGCTATATATTTTTTGATATATTGTGGAAATTAGTACTAAAAAAATGTGTTTTTATTATTTAAGATATCATGCCTTTTCATCAAGAAGTGAATGTTAACACCTTAAAAGTGACCATATATTTCATTACAAAATGCGATACTGTCGACAATTGACCTGTTGAAGTTTTGAACAACGTACAAATTTAAAACTCTAAAGTGTGAATAAGTTATGGTATCAATATAATTTAAACGATTTTACAATAATTACCATTACAAGAACAAACTAAATACATTCGAATTTTCAAGACACTCGAAAAAATAGTATCCTGAGTGATTTTTTCTGATTGAATTTCTACGATATCCATTATATAATAAACGAAGTTTGTAGAGCTCTAAAAAAGTTGCCGAGCCTATAAATAAAACACTCCTTTCTTTTATCTACTTTGAAACCTTTTCCTTACCTTCTCGTTTTGTAAACAATAAGAAGACGATTTTTTTTGATAATGCAAAATTGAAATTGAAACAGTAGTAAAATTATAATGTATGATAGTGTTCGCGATGAGCGAAACCGATCCAGATTTTAACAATATCAAATTATAGAAACAGTACTCCACATTGTGTTTTATTATGTAAATATTATGCTTCTCCAAAGGTGTTAATTTTTGATTCAATATTATTTTGCTTGTTAATACAAAATCGCTCAAAATTGCTACAATTGTAATTTTGCTTTTAGGTGGCAACATACAAAACTGTAAAAACGTCACATACAAAAATACAACTTCAGTTTTTGTCGCACCCAAGGCACAGGAGATGAATCAGGGTAAAAATAAATTTATGTTTTACGCGAATATTTTTTGCCATTGTGAATTGATGGGCTTTTGTGAGTGATTTATTACATCGCATTCAGAAGTAAACAATAATTCTTAATGTTTTCAAACAGTTCCATTTCCGCATTTCAAGCTGTACGCTTCGTTTAATTAAAATCTGAAGTGGAAAGCAGACTTCAAAGCAAGCTCATACCGATCTTTGATTAAAAATATTATTCGAGTACGATACATACAATAAATAATATTTTTCATTATTTTCTCGAAAATAAGACATTTTAGTGTATATTATATACTTTTTGAAAGTAAACAGTAATTTTCATGCCTAAAGCTCACGGTATTTACGATTATTGACACTAAACAAACCATCGTAACTTAATTCGTTGTCATTCCGGCGATAGCTTTATGGAAACTCGTTGTTAAATTATATTTTTTTTAAAGTGTCACATACTAACTTCTTCAAAAGTATATCATAAGGTTATGCATTACAAAGGTAATTGAGAAATCTAATGCTTAACTTATAAATCATTTAATTGCAGTCAATTAAAATATAACAAACGTAATTAAAAATACATGTTTTTTTTGGTAAAGCAACACAAAAACTCAATATTTAAAGTTTTCTGTGATTGTGTGAGGCAATTTTTTGTAATTATAAACTTTATTTTCACATTTTCACTCCGCATAGCTAAAATTTGTGTAACATTCAGTTATTTTGTTTCTTTCTGTCGGTAAAAGCGTTAGCAATAAAATAGCGAGTAAACTTACTTAAAAAATACTCCCTAGTTGACAGTAACATATCCGTATTTTAAATGAAATGTCAATTAAAAAAAGTTGTTTATCAAACATACATAAACATGAATGCTCTTTTTAAGCAAGATTTTAACAACTGTCGAGTGGCAAGTACGTACATGCCACTCGATAAGTTAAAAAGTGCGAATAAGTTCTGAGAATATTAACAAAAAATATACTGGTAATGTAACTCAATTCTGTATATCGCCTAAAAATTCGTATTAGCAGGTATTTCAATGTTTGCTTACAAAATAGTGTATCGTATTCCGCCCAATGGCAAAGTTCTTGCCGCCAGCAAACCAAAACACTGGAAAAAGGTTTCGCGAGCTTTTTTATTCAAAACACATACTCAAAGGGGTAAGTTACAATACGCCTCAAGTCAAAAAGTCTCGTTTTGTCAACTTATGCTGTATCTTAGGGGATGCTGCCCACGCAGTGCGCTCACTTTAAATCTGAAGAGATTTTTTGTTTACTATCTGTCTGTTTTCTAGTACTTTATACTTAAGTAAAATAAATGGACTTCCATATTATTGCCAATCTACAAATTTATTTACCGTATTTCTACGAGACATGCGTCTCATACGCATGTTTTTCTTCCTGTATTAGTATATTTAGATTTTCAGTGCGACTTATAATCGATAGTATTTTACAATCGCTGAAGTACTTTGCAGTCTGAATGAATCAATTGAAAGTTGCAGCATAAGTTTATTTATTTATTTATTTATAATTATAAGGTACAAAATTTACAAATTTTAAATTCATTGCTTTTGCACATATTTGAACATAGTGTTGGAAATTTAACAAATACCCAGCAAAACAATCAATGAGGATTGCAAAAAAGTCAACCAAGTAAGCTCATGAAACATCTTCTTTAACGGAAATTTTCAGCATTTTGAAAGAAAATCCATTATACTGTATTGAAATATTGTTTCGAGAAATACTTGACGCAATTGCACAAAGGATACAATTTTTTTCGACACTGAATCAGAAGGAATTTTACGTTTATGAATCATTTTTATTGTGATTGTATTACTGTTTTTCATAAAGATTGTATAAATATTTTAATTTAAAAATAATGATCCGTTATAAGCGATAATTCTTTATAATATAGAAAATACCGTAATTAATTTTCAAAGTTTTCATGACCACAACTCTATTGATTTTGAATTTATTAATTAATCATGTCGGAAAAAACAATCAGTATTTTTTTTTTATTTTTATAATGATAGAAAAAAATATGTGTTATTTAATTTGACAACTTGTTCACTTTTCTGATCATTTAAACGAGTTGTTAAGATATGAAAATATGTAATAACATCCCAGTGTAATAACCGACTCTGAATGTAAAAGAATAATTGCCTTCATTTTTCAAGAGATGGTGATGATATACACCCAGTCCTTTTTTACGCGAACTTTATTTTTACGCGAATTCAATTATACGCGATTTTTTGGACGGCAGCGCTACATATTTTTACGCGCTTCACTCGTTTTCAAAAAATTTTTTCCCCAAATTTGTTGTAAAGAAGACATTTATATACGATGCTAGGCATGTAAGTTTCATTATTTTGACAAATAAAAAAATGTGTATTTTTAAAACTTGATTTTGTAAAGCATACCATTTTTTTAAATACACATACAATTGCCAAATGTTGACAAGTGTATCGGATATTATGCGAATTTATTTTTTAGGGTGTGTAAAGAAATATAATGCATTTGTGTGAAATCATTTTTTTTACGCGCCTTTTTCTGGAACCAATGTATCGCGTAAAAAAAGGACCGGGTGTATAAGAATAAAAGAGAACGATCGGATGAATAAAAACCAATTATGTTCTAGATACTCAATTAAGAGCTCATATGCCCATTAATAACAGCCAAAATTGTTGAACACTTTACATTGGTTAATGCTGCCAGCGTAAAAAAAAATGTTCTGAAAATACAAATTGATTGTAAAAAGAATCATACATTTGTGAGTGCAAACATGTATTTTTATGTCGTACTTTTAATACAGGTAGCCAAAAAACATTCATCAACGTGGCTTAGGGTTTTCCCCGCGGTCACAGGATTACCAGCCAATTAGTTTCAAATGACCACGAAAGACGTTCCGTTGGGTCCGAATTTAATTCACCCCTAGAACTGGTTTTAAATTTAAATGAGGACTTTTAACATGTTTTATACAAACACAAATATTTTTTTTGTTCATTTGCATAAACTAATTGTTTAAAGAACGGCTCCTGTCAACAAACATTTCTTTTTCACGTTAACAAAATATTTTAAATATGATTTAAATTCTATCACATATTCAAACAAATATTAAATATAAACATTACAATCAACGTGAAATATATGATAAGCAATTTTGATAAGATATCCAGAAGTATTGTGTAAAAATATTTTTACCTGTTTTATATTTGACTTTTAAGGTGTTACTGTCACTTCTTGATAGAAAGGCATGATATTTTAACACATTTCTTAATACTTATATCCAAAATATATTTTATGAGCAAGAATAGTATGCGAAGGTTGTCACTGACATCTGTTCATAAACAATCGTGTTTTTGATGTCTTGCAATTCATTTCATTGTATTTAAAAATAAGAGAAGGGCACCTAAGTAATAAACAATTCATTTTGAATAATTTCTGTTGATATACTTCCAACGACACCATATTATCTTGTTTACAATGAACGTGGGAAAAATATACTTTCCATCGCTTTCGAAACGGACACATTTATTTCAACAATTTTAGTTTTACATCAAAATGAAAATTTTTTTTCATTCAAACTGAAAATTTATAGTTTGATTAAAAGTTATTTTTTGTTCATTACCAGAATGCTGCCTTTTTTAATAAAAAGTCCCAGAAGAGCAATAAGAAACTTTTTATTTTTTCGATATCAAACATTTCTAAAATATTTTTCCATCTACTGAGCAATATTTATTTTCAAAAAAATTTGGTTTAAAATTCATATTAGAATAACAGAGTTATATCAAATCTCATTTTATTCAAATATTCATAATATTTATATTATATCTCATAATATACAAAAATATAATATCTGAAGATTTTAATAAAGAATTTTTTCACATACTATAAATTCAAACTCAGCCCCGAAATGTTTGCATCTTTGTAGTAAGGGTCGGAGAATGACGGCTTTAGAACAGCTAGAAACCAATAGACACCAATTATCACAAAGGATTCTTAACGACCAAACTAACATAATAGCATCGCCACTTGTCCAGCCGTTGCAGAAAGGGGTGGTCTGATTTACTTCCAGAAGGATCACTTCCGTCCCACATATAATCTTATTGTCATAGACACCTATTGTTTCATTTAGAATTTTGAAAATTTAGTGCCAGTGTGTTAAAGTAACAAGCTAGACCGTTGGAACAGGAGAGAGGATATGTTGTGTACCTTTTCTACACAGCTATATATAGATAAGTAAATGTTAGTTTAAGCATAGTTCTGACGATGGCGTGAGCCGAAATAGCTATCAACTATATTTGTTAAAAATAATTTTGTAGAACTAAAATACATTGCTATTTTTTCACCGTGTTATAATGGAGTTCTACCAAGTGAATGCCAAGTCAATCAATAATTTTTTTAATAAACTTTCATATATTGTCACGCCCAATAAACAAAGGCGTTCGATAACATGCCACGAGATTGACAGACAATTTTAAAGTTAACGACTGAAATGAGCACAAAATTCATTAATATCAACCAAAACCATTATGAAAATAATCAGCAATAAATAGTGATCTTGTTTTCTTAAAAATCGTATTTTCGTTAGAGGTGTTGCTGCGGCTGAAACAAATTGATTGAAATTGAGTGTTTATGAGTTTATAATGGACTTTTTTTACTAACATAGTTATTCGATAATATAAGATTCTATTGATATCTTTATTAAAACATACTAAACCAAGAAACCGAAAGGAACAATTTTATTATTTTTACCAGAAATTTTCAAAAATATTGTTTTCATAATATATTTCGCGCGAATCGATCTTTTTGTAGAGCACATATAATAGTCCATTTCTATTTCATGGTTAGTCTAAGTAAACGTGATAGGTATTTACATATAAATGTTATTGTACAAAAGGTGACCATCTTTTTAATGTTATCTTGGATACAAATTTTATTTCACTCATAACAACAATGGTTTTGTTCCGCCATCTAGTTTTAAAATCTCTCGTTGATTTTAATCCTGAATTGTTTCATCTTGCGTACTTATTTCCATTTTATATTATTACTATCTTAAAAGAAGAAACTTCGACCAATCGAGCTTAACTTTGGGTAAAAATACCCCGTCTTTAAATAAACCAGAACTCACTTTGTGCTTAAACATCTTTGCAATTTAAGCAAGTACGAAATTTTCAAAAAGTTTTCCGTACGTAGTGATTTTTAGTTATTCATTTAAAAATTGTAATGAATAAACATTTACTTATCTATTTTCAACATTTTTAACGACTTGAAAATTAACAGAATCCAATTTAGTTCAATATCTCTATTAAACTATCAGTTAAACTTTCCTTTTCTCCGTTGATATATTCCTTACTTGATTTTAGTTCCATTAGTTGACAATCAAAAAATCAATTTTTCTATATGTAACCTGATATATTATTTATTGATTTCATTGCTCCATTACACATAATATGGCAATAATATTCGATCGAAATTCACCATAAAAAAGAAAAATTAAATTTATCTATCACAACATTGTAAGCGTATTATGTCTGAACACATCAAATAAATATTTCTTCCACACGAAAAAGACCACCAAATTAAGATAATAGAAAAACACATATCACATAAAAAAAAACGATCTTATCAAATAATAAACTTTCACTTGATGTGAAGAGCATTTCAAATTACAACCCCCATTTGGTACACCATTCAGGGTTGTAGATTTGGAATTGCCAAAATGGCGTAAAGCACTTAAAGCATTTATAATAAGACGCTTTGGCTTAATATTATTGCATAATCAAAGTTTCCCTAACAATGTGGCTTTCCATCCTAACGTTATGTGGAGCCAATTATTGTTGAAAGTGTTACACCTTGGAAGGGTGCCGTGGAACCATTAAATATGCATATATTTCACATTTTATTCACATGTATACATCACTCTTAAGATGTTAACAGTCAATTCAAGATTAAAATGCATGATATTTTAAATAATAAAAAACATTTTTTAGTACTTATTTCCACAACATATTTTTTGATCAGGACCGGTTTCACTCATCGCGAGCATTATCAACTGATAGAATATATTATGTAGAATTGTATACACCACTTTTAAGATGTAAACTTTCAATTCTAGGTGGAAAGGCATGATATTTTGAATAATAAAAAAACACTTTTTAGTACTTATTTCCATAACATATTTTTTGATCAGGACCGGTTTCGCTCATCGAGAGCATCATCAAATGAAATACAGGGTAAGAGCACTTAATGGATTATTTGTATTAATACTGTTTGATCTCCTGTAAATTGTTTCTTAGTTCTTGAACCCATGATTTTGCATACCTGCTACCTTTAACTCAAATATTTCGTATAAATAGACTTGTTTGTTAATTGTATTCTATTAGTTGATAATGCTTGCGATGAGCGAACCCAGTCCTGATCAAAAAATAAATTGTGCAAATAAGTACTAAAAAATGTGTTTTTATTATTTAAAATATCACGCCTTTTCATCTAGAAATGACTGTTAACATCTTAAGAGTGATGTATACATGTGAATAAAATGTGAAATATATGCATGCAATATATGTCGTAACATAAAATCTTCACTGGATGATTATCATTAAACAAAAATTATGCCCACATTCGTATTGTAAACACATCAATTCTTATTAAACATCTCAATAGAGGCTTTTTTTTTAATTTATCAAATTTTAATTGCTGACAATTTGGTATATTTCCACATGTTTTTCACTCTGAATCCGGGTATCACCTTTCGGCATCATCAAAAAAATTTCGCACTGATGCAATAGAACTAACACAATACATAATTTGCATCGGTTATGTACATGAAGAATAAAATAAAAAATTAATACAGACCGTAAGACTATGAGCTTAATGTGTGTCTGAAATATTTTCTATACTAATTATAATGACACCCAATTTTGGAAATGTCAACATTACGCTCAAAACAATTGATGATTTTATGATGAAAGGTTTTTACAATAATCAACATTTCATTTAAATTGTGTCTGCTATCTGTATGTAGCATATAGCTCTTTTTTTTTAATTAATGATATCGACTGAAGGTGCTTGATGAAATTTCAATATCAATATTGAATTATTGAAACTTTGTACGAATCCACTATACAAATGCAGTATTGTGAGTCAGTTCTATTTCATGTAAGAAAATGTCTGAAGATGCCGAACGGCGAAACCCAGGTTGTTGGTGTCAAAATATGTGGAATCGTTCAAAGATTCAAGAATTCAAATTAGATATAGTTTTTTTGTCGGGGGTATAACAGTAAAAATAATTCTACAAAAATTACTTGTTTTTTAGTTACTCGACTTTTCTTTTTCAATAAGAGTAAGAATATAACAGATGTTCGTTAGCTTTTGTTTTTAACAATAATACATAAATGTATTGAAAAATAAATGAATGAATTTTTCCATACACAGATTTAAATCTTTGGGTATCATGACAAAATCCAACAACGTTGACAATGTAACCACAAACCTAACTGAATCGTAAATAATACAAATTAATGCATCAAAACATGGCAATAATTAGTTTAAAATTGTGTCCTCACTACGGCTTAACAATATAATTAAATCATAGTTGGCCGTCAGATCGTAATCAGCCCTTGTCAGTATATACCACACACCATTTTGTCTTATATGAAGCATGTGGAAACATCTGCCTCGGACATATCGTATGTTATGTAGCCTAAGCTGACGCCTAAGGCTTATATCAAGAGCATCGGTGGCCAACCATTGAATTTTGAGATTGAAATAATACAATTTTTCATGTTATATTAAAAAAATAATTTTACAAATGCTATCTAACTCTTTTTGTATATCAGTGATGAAAACTGTTTACTGACTGTCAGTTTTATCGCATCCGTTTGATAAAAAACCTAAGGATACAAAAAGGCAAAATCCAAATTATTAATTTAAAAATTTATGAAATATTACACAGTAACAACTATTTATATTTATTATTGAAAATCTATTTAAAAATAAAAATAATTTCTCACTAATTCTCAATGCACTCATTAATAACCGATATCAACTGACTAGTTGATAAAGCTTGCGATGATCAAAACCAGTACTGATCTTAATTACATGAAGATTTGGAAATTGTAGTAAATATTTTCTTTTGTTGTTTTTATAATAACTCTTTTAGTATAAACATGATTCTAACATAAAAAAATAGTTTAAAAAAGTACACATAAGCTTGTTAATTACTCTCCTCTGAAGAGTACATGTTATCCTCAACTTACGGCCGAGATACGTTCCTGGACTTTGGTCGTTAGCCGGATTGGTCGTAAGTCGAATTTCATACAAAATATATATGTACTTACATATTAAAATAAAACATGCGTATTTATTTATATCTTTTGTTGTTAAATTTATACTTATATATTAATGCAAAATAAAATATTTACTTTATTAACACTAAAAACTTTTTTGTACTCATATAAGTACAATTCGTTGGCTTATCATCAGTAGTGGAAGAAGAAGCAGTAGTAGTATTTTTAAAATACATATTCAATTTTAGTTGAGTTTTTAATTGTTTTTTTTCCTTGTATATTAATTTGTAGCAAGCAAAAATCTTCCAGAATACGGTGGTTTATACAAAATTGCTAAACGTACTGATAGATTAAATGATAAACAGAAGCATATAATATTATGTTGTATTATTCAAAATAAAGTGGTCATGTCAACCAATGGTTTACAGTAGCTGCCTTAATACGATTAGTGATTACGTACTCTTGACACTTGAGTGCTGAAAACATCTGAAGGCGATGATTATCGGTGAGAATTTATTACTGGAACATATAAACGCTTCTGTTTATTGCTGCCAATAAAGAATTGACTCAGTGCTTATCACAATTTACGTAGTTACTTTTTCATTCCATATTTGTGAAGCTTCGACATTAAAAAAGCTCTTTAAGCTTAAAATTAAAACGAATAATTTTATATCGCAAATAAACCTTTCAGTGTTGTGGAAAACTATCGAATAACGATTTTCCTGCGTTATTTAAACATTAATACGTCTTATTAGTGACCATCGTTATTTATGTATTTAATACGTATTCATAGACTATTTGTAAAAATAATAAAACATAGAACTATTTACACAATACACATAATCATCAAATCACAACAACTTTGGCTAATCGGAATATTATCATGGTTTAAAGTAACTGAATAAATAACACTAAGCTTTTTATTTCCAAATTCGTGAAAATCCGCAACTAAAACTCATTAGTAAAATCGGTAAAAGATGCAGAACACGCGTTAAATCTAGTAACACACCAAATGGAATAAGAAGCTGTAAATGTAATTACTTTTGAAGTTTTTCAGTCAGTTGAAAAAACTACTCTAAAATTTATTTCCTGAACCTTCTCGCCATAAGGATATATTTCAAATTTTGAGCCAATGCAATCGATCCACTTAACTTTTTTATTTTAACTTTACTTAGACAAATATTCGACATTTTTTTCTTGAATGTATATAAATAAAATGATTACAGTTTTATACCAATTATGAGAAGTATTATTAATGATCCGTAAAAAATCTCAAAATACCTACTGGGTCTTTTGCAAAACGGTTGACAAAGTTTTCTCAATAATCAGCTTTGAAATCGTCAAAAGCTTTTGAAAGCGATCAGTAAAGAAGTTACGGAAGCTTTTGAAATTAATACCAACTTGTTTAAGTGAGTGCTTAACATAGCCTTATTGAGCTTTATGTTTTCAGAGTAATATATATTATAACGTTGACTAAACATCGTTCATTGTAAAACGGTTTGTAAATATTTTTTTATTACCTATTAAAAAAATTTTGTAGCAGATGTAATCATATCGCGTAATTTTAATGGATTTTAAATTATGCATGTGTCTGTACGTCAAAACGTTATCTTATGCATTTAGGTACACAGTACATATATGAATACCCACTTACAGTAGGTAGTTAATATTTTACGATGAACAAATAGCACTGTACTTTAGTTTTACAAAAATTAGACAATATATAGTTGATATGTATTTCAGGTTACGCCGTCGTCAGAACTAGCGTAAGCCAAAATAGCTAAATCAACAATATAACTCATAAAATTTGATTGTTAAAACTTTGTACGATTCCACATGTTTTGTCACTAACAACCCAGTTTTCGCCTTTTGGTATCTTCAGGCAAATCTATAAAACAGATGCAACAGAACTGACACACACAGTAAACAGTTAGCATCGTTTATATACCAAATGAGTTGATTAAAGGAAAAATGCAAACGCAAGGCTAAATGACTACTAAAATAAATTGTCAATTATATTTACTCAATAATAATAACATAATTGCCTGTGAGAAGTTTTATTAACGATAAATATTGTTGATAGTCTCAAATTTAATGTTAAAATTCCATCAAGCACCTGCAGTCGATATCATAAATTATAAGCTGTATAATTTTTTTAGAACTAAAATAATTGCTATTTTTCACCGTGTTATAATTGCAGTTCTACCAAGTAAATGCAAATTCAATCAATAAATAAGATTTTTCTAAATTTTTGCCTACTATATTGACATTCAATTAATTTTATTGGTTTCAAGTATCAAAACTAAAGGAAAATTATAAAATTTAAACTTTTGAAAATTTTATCTTTGTTAATATTGTAATTTGAATTCATAATACTTCATTTTATTATGTTTTTTTTTTTATTTTACAGAAAATTTTAAGTCGCATCAAACGTACCTTACTGATTAATACAAGAACTATTTTTTGACATGCGTATATTTTAGCAAAGGTCCCATTTCATTTTATATGTATCACATAAGAAGTTGGGTGTACTAGTGATGAAATTCAATTATTCATGGAAATTCCAGGTATTTCATGAAGAAACTTGTATCAAAGTATACTCCCAAAAGCTTTGCAACTCACTTAAACCACCTTCTACGTTTTCAAGCTGTGCTTTCACCTTACTTTATTCAGTAATCTGCTACTAAGATTCAATAGAAGAAAGCTTTGGGACTGAATCTTTAGATTTAAAAATGTTTTAGCGAGTAATTTCATCGATAGTCTTTGAAATAAAAAACACTTAAAAATCTTAAAAGGTATATTAAGAATAAAAAAAACGATTTATTTTCAGCGTGTAAAACGTCTTTAAAAAACAAAAAAATTATCTTCCAACTCAGAAAAGATTTTGCAATTATACGATATTTAACCCTTAACCCTTTGAGCTAAATAAAGAATATTTGAACACTGAATAATTCTATAACTAACTCAGTAACGACAGTATTAAATAAACTTATAAATCGTATTATTCAGGCTTCATTTTATTATAAAAACTGGTTTTCACATTATTTTTTTAATACTGTTAACCCTCTTATATTGTAAAGTGTAAATATCGACAAGCTGTTTTCCACCGCCTCTACTGTGGAGGCATTAACATTCATACGGTTAAATCAATGAGCTTTTACCATATCTCTGGCGTAAGGGGTTTTTTAACAGTTCTGTTTGATAGTAATATACTTCGCTGGACAAAAATAAAAAAGCACGAAATATCACTCAAAACAAAGGTTTTTAAATGCGTATTAAAAAATAATATTAGCTTATAGCAAATAATATTTGTTTTTGATTATATATATAATATGTATTTGTTTATTAAAATAAATTAGAATATTTGAAGGCTGTTACTATTTATCTTCCACAAGTAAATTGAACCGTTTTGTGATATTCGACACAGTAATACGAATGTTATGTTATGAATATTATCCGTTTTGATATTTCATTTAGATTGCTTCAATTTAAAATATCGATTCCTAGAGATATATTGAGGCAAACGGGATACAAATTTATCATTTCGCAAAGATCATAATCATTTTACAAGACTTTCTGAGTAACAGATAGATTGATCGGTTAGTTATTTGAAAGGGTGGTTTTAGTGGTCGGTAACAGATTTTCGTAAGGTTTTATTGAATCGTGTTTTCTTCAATTACATATTCCATAAAATAAAACACAATAACACGGTGAAAAACAATGTCCTTTAGTACTTCAAAATTCATTGGGTATATATTATAATTAAGTATTTCGGATTACTCTCTCATCAAAACTATGTTTAAACATACATTTATTTATATAATATTTATCTATATATAGCAGTGTAGAAAAGGCACCCAATACATATTCTCTTCTGTTTCAACACCATAGCTTCATATTATACTGATATATTCTTTAAATATAGCAAATTGATTTAATCAATAACAACAAAAGTATAATAATCGGCTACATTCAGAAAGTCCACTAAATACTCAATGTATTTCACTAAACCCATAACAAAGACTAATGGTATAACAGATTGGAATTGTGGAACAATTACACTTCCATTCAGTTCAGGTAAAGTTATAAAAGTTAGCATCATTCGAAGCCATTTCTATACCAGAATTATTTCAGTTACGTCATTGGAAGTTATTACAAACCATTTAATTAATTTATACTTATAATAGCAATATATATATAGCCATATTGTATGGCTGACGCAAACCATTTATTTAATATTTGAGTTATATTTTAAATAAGAAATTATGTAAAAAAATAAATTGACGAAAAATGTATGAAACACAAAAAACATATGATTCGTAACAGTCAATTTAATTATATTATATAAAAAAACTTCTAATGTGCTAACTTTCTCTTCTTGATGGAAAGGCATGATATTTTAAATAATAAAAACACTTTATTTATTACTTATTTCCATAACATATTTTACGATCAGGAATATTATTATATGATCTCATCGATGATTATCACATGTTGATAATGCTCGCGATGAGCAAAACCGTTCCGGATATATTGTGGAAATGAGTACTGAAAAATGTGTTTTTATTATTTGAAAAATGAAAAACGTATTTATCTTTTAATTCAAATAAAATATTTTTTTGCTCATTATCATATCGACTGAACTATGAAACTTCTGTTTTTTAAAAGAAGATATTTTATTTATTCCACTAAAATTCGTGTATTATATTTAAATACAATACGTCATTAAAAGTAACGATAAGGTAGCCATTTTGTTTTGTACTTTTTTGTATTAATTTTTAACTTTTTAAAATTTCTAAATATTTATAACTAAGCCAAGTATGAATATCATTTCATTCAAACATTTTCGAAAAGTAACTGATGTTATTGATTGAATTGGCATTCACTTGGTAGAACTCCATTATAACACGGTGAAAAAATAGCAATGTATTTTAGTTCTACAAAATTATTTTTAACAAATATAGTTGATAGCTATTTCGGCTCACGCCATCGTCAGAACTATGCTTAAACTAACATTTGCTTATCTATATATAGCTGTGCAGAAAAGGCACACAACACGTCCTCTCTCCTGTTCCAACGGCCTAGCTTGTTACTTTAACACAATGAAACTAAATTTTCAAAATTCTAAATGAAACAATAGGTGTCTATGACAATAAGATTATATGTGGGACGGAAGTGATCCTTCTGGAAGTAAATCAGACCACCCCTTTGTGTAACGGCTGGACAAGTGGCAGACACCAATTATCACAAAGAATTCTTAACGACCAAACTAACATAATAGTATCGCCACTAGTCCAGCCGTTGCACAAAGGGGTGGTCTGATTTACTTCCAGAAGGATCACTTCCGTCCCACATATAATCTTATTGTCATAGACACCTATTGTTTCATTTAGAATTTTGAAAATTTAGTTTCATTGTGTTAAAGTAACAAGCTAGGCCGTTGGAACAGGAGAGAGGATGTGTTGTGTGCCTATTCTGCACAGCTATATATAGATAAGCAAATGTTAGTTTAAACATAGTTCTGACGATGGCGTGAGCCGAAATAGCTATCAACTATATTTGGTAAAAATAATTTTGTAGAACTAAAATATATTGCTATTTTTTCACCGTGTAGCTGATGTTGTTGAATGTTCGTCATAAACTTTTATACTTTTTTCCCCGATTTCACAATTTTCAAGGGAGTTTGAAAGAAATCGAAATTGTATAAACCGATAACTGCGGGAAGATTGAATAATATTAAGGTTATAACTATTACATTGTTATTCTAATTTTTTTTTTTTTTTAATTTCTTAATATTCAATTGTTTTTCTTTTGACGTTTAAACTACCACTTCTTGGTGGCACGACGTTGTATTTGAGTGACATATTATTTTTAGTTAACAACAACTTACGATAAATGAAAACGATGCTAAATATAATAGTTATGATTAAATCTTAAAATACTCATGAAAACTAATTGAATTACAATTTAGCACTTCAATTCCAACAAATAACCTTCAAACTCACTTACTGTTTTTACAACTACAAGTTTTACAAGTCTTGTAACAAGAACTGTGGATTCGAAGTTGTGAAAAACGAGCAACTTGGACAACTTTTTCTACTAGACGATTTTGAAGAATATCTCAATGAACATGATTGGTTGGTTAATCTTTTATATAATGCACATTAATAAGACAGGTAGGAAAAACAGACTTAAATTAACTTTCTTTTTATTCGGAGTCGGCTTTTTTCGAAGACTTCACAGCCCTGCCAGTAACACCCCCGTTATTGACGGAAGAGGAAATCACTTTTAAGGTGTTAACGCAACCAATTTAATTTCATCGAATGAAAATCAAGGTCTGAAAAAAGATATAGTAATGTATATAAACTCGGATACAGTGACGTAAAAAGTTGAACAGTAGTTCACTTTCACTTCAGCAGCACCTTTCTAAAGTAAAAAATTAACGATAGGCTTCAAGAAACTGAAAAAAAAGTAATTTCTTGTGCCTCGTATTGAAATTTAAGGTGCCTAAAATGTCATAACTAATTTAACCAGTTAACGCTTTAACTACTAAGGTGTTAACTGTCACTTCTTGATGGAAAGGCACGATATTTTCAATAATTAAAAAAACATAACACGGTGAAAAAATAGCAATGTATTTTAGTTCTACAAAATTATTTTTAACAAATATAGTTGATAGCTATTTCGGCTCACGCCATCGTCAAAACTATCTCAAATAGCTATCAACTATATATGTTAAAAATAATTTTGTAGAACTAAAATACATTGCTATTTTTTCACCGTGTTATAATGGAGTTCTACCAAGTGAATGCCAATTCAATCAATAAATAAAAATACATGATTAGTACTTATTTCCACAATACATTTTTTGACCAGAACCGGTTTCGCCCATCGGGAGCATTATCAATTGATGAAGAGGAATTATTCAACAAAAATTTTACGGCGGTATCAAAGTATAATATTTAGGCGGTACATCGAAGAAGTTGAACAATCGGGAAACGATTAATACAGAATCATTTAACACAGTTCTTCTATAAGAACAATATGAACATGACCTGGACTATGTTGAATGAAGATCAGATGTAGGAAAATATGATCGGTATTCTACGGTATTTATTTGACAATAAGTTCTGATACTTGTCTATATATTTTATTTTATATTATTTCGTTTTAAAAACAAAACCCCAACTTGATTAATTTCAATTAAAAAAAAAAATTATAAAACTGGTATTTCTGTAATATTCAATGACCAACTTACTTAGGGAAATAAATTTATTTTTATTTCAGTTTTGCCAACTTTCCAATAAATTGAAAAATATATGTATATTTATCTCGTCGCCAGAATTAGAGCATACTTCCTCAAACGTAATTTTAAAGCAAACAAGTTTTTTTATTTGGCATAAAAACTGCTTTAATTATATTTTTTTTCTACCGCAATTTCTTGGAAAATCTACTTGAGCAGTAATTCAAAAACTTTTCTCTTGTTTTCTCGGCTTTATTTTAATTCGTTCGTTAATTTGATTTTATCCCCGTAATATAGCACAACATAAATATATCACGAAATAAATATATAGAGAAAAATTCCTTCAAATGGTTTACAGCAGTGACTGGACAATATTTCATATCGTCAGAACTGCCATTTTTATATGACGTGTGCAATTTTTATGTTGCAACCATTAACAGTATAAACAATGGACAATAAAAAGGAAAACAATTAACGCACTTATATCATATTTATGTAAATAAATTTTGTTCATCGCGATCATAATCAATCGATAGAATACAATCTAAGAACAAAGGTATTTATACCAAAAAAATAATCTTGAGGTAGTAAATACACACATATTATATTAAATATATTAATTTATCGCATACAGCAATTGTGGCGACGTTAACATTACTTGATCATATTAAAATTTTGAAATTCGCATAAATTCGCATCAGTTAGTTTATTAAATTTCTTGTTTATCTAACTTTAAAAACATTATTATTATTAAGGAGATGTGTTTTACTTATTTTTTAAATGACAACAGAATGTTTGTCTTGAAAAAATACTCAGTTTGAGTATTTCCGTGAACGAGAATGCCTAAAGACGGAAAAAGGCAAAAACCGGATCGTTAGTTACAAAACATTACAAATTTAATGTTTACTTATAACCAATCTATTATTATTGATAAAAACACCGAAAATATATTTTTATCCGTTTCTTCGGTAGTTGTTTTATGTTATGGTGTTTATTTTGATTGACTCCTATACAAATTCGATTACGATTGTGTTCTTCAAAAATAAAATGATTTCTAATTTGATTTGAAGAATCTATATAAGTTTTCTTCACAGGAAGACAGGTTAACTAAGTTTTCTGAAGTATTTCGGTAGAAATGCTTTTAGTGAAGTCATTCTCAATCATAAATAAAATTACACTCAAAACTAAGGTTTAAATGATAGTAAAGAAAAATTCTCTAAGAAGCATAATCATCTACAATAACACAAATAGATAACGTTACGAAAAAAATATATATTTATTCTATTACATACTATTCTTTGCATTTTTCTTTATCTTGAAATTTTATACAAACTCGTGGATAAGTGAGGTAATTTTTTTCAAGTACAAAAACCTAATTAGCTTATATAAATTTAATCAAATTTATTCAAACAAAAACCAATGACGTACTTGTCGTCTGCTAGGTAATATAAATGCTTCAGCTATTAACTATCAATGACTGTTTTTATAAATCATAATATCAACTAGGACCATTTTCGCTCATCGTAAGCATTATCAGATGATACAATAAAGATAAGCGTATAAAGTGAGTCTTTTATAACATGTTATATACCACAAATGTTTCAAAAGAGAAATTGCAATTTACATTCATAATAAACTGTTTATAATGGAAGTTATACCAAAAATTGGATTTGTTCATTTATAATTTATGCGCCATCTTAGGTCTTCGGCTGACCGAATCTTTATATTTGATATTTTTAGTTAGAATAAATGCCGGAAAGTGATAATCATACTAATAACCAAAAAACTGAAAGCTCACGTTTTAGAATTCACATACAATAGAATCAGTTGGTGAATATAATTACATTTTTTTTTCTCAATGATTAATGATTACAAATGAACGTTCAATAGATAAACATTCAATTTTGAATCGTTGAAACTTTATACAATTCCACATCTTTCATAGATAACGAGCTAGGTTTTGGCTTTCGGTATCTGTACTTATTATATTATAGCATCCAGCATAATCTTCCCAATTTCCCCTTTGTTACATACTTTACGTGAAATCAGTTCAACGATTCGAAAACATCATAAATTAAATACCTACATTACGTCACCTGATGTTTGATTCTTACCGTTACTTGCCAATTTTATATCAATATATATTTCTAAGCCAAAAATTACCCGATTGCATCTGATAATGACAGCTTTATTTTATTATTTGTCATAAAATCCTTTCATGAAAGACTATTTAGCGTTAATTAAACTTATCACAAGAAATTAAATGTTATTATCACTGAATCATTATTATTGAAATTAATTTCAATTGTTTATTTGGATCTTTACGGTTTGTTTTTTTTCATTTGTAATTAACTCCCCTGGTATATAACCTTCGCCAACTGATTATTTTCAGTTCTGCTCTTTATGCCCGAAGATGCCAAAAGGTGAAACCCGGGTTGGTAACAAAACATGTTGAATCGTACAAAATTTCAATAATTCATATTTTTAGTTGACATTCCATCAGGCACTTTCAGTAGATATCATAAACTATATAAACATTCTTTTACATTGCTTTTCAGTTTTTCGAAGTATTGTATTTCAATTAAAAGTCTGGCTTTGATTAACGATACCAATTCTATTATGAAATAACAATAAGACAGTTTATAATCAGATCCAGTTTTGTAAAAAAATCCTACAATTCTCAACCAAATACTCGTTTAATCGTTACAAATAATCATACGTTATTTACTTCATATAAATGAATACAAATTAGATGATCTCTTTTGAATGGATTAATATCTTTGGATATTTATTGTTTCTGCTAATTAAATTTACATTAAGACACTGACATAAAATGTTTGCGAAATTAGGCGTGATATAAATGGTTTCATTTCCACGAAACAACAAATTTTGTTCTTTATTCGAAACCTGACCTTTAGAAGAATGCAAAACAATTGAAACAATGGCACGAAGAAGTAACTAGGGCTTGCAATTCATTAATCTCGGGATTATTTTATTTTCGAATTTAGCCTAAATGCAATTTTAAAAATATATTTTTAAATTATTAATAATTTCTGATTGAACATAACGTGCACTTTAAATTGAGCTTATATTTGAATTCTTTTGTGTCAAACCAACTGTGTGTCAGTAAATATTTTATTTTCTAACTGTTGCAGATGGTTAATTTTGTATATGATTATCTTACATTATAAACGAGGCAGTAATTAGTTTTGAAATTATTTCGTTGGAAGAGCATGAATGAGAAAATTTATATCATTGTTTTTTATCACTATGTATGAAGTGAAAAATATTTATCGTTTTTTTTAACTTTAAGTTGTCAACTGTCACGTTTTGGTGTATAGGTTATATATTACAATAAAAATATACAATCTCTAGTTCTATTTAGTAAAATTTTGCATCCTGTAGGCTAGGATCAGTTTCGCATAAAGCAAGCTTTATCAACAAATACATAAAACATTAAATAGTTTATAACTACCAGGTATACAAATGAAATGGTTCAACAACTGAGAAAATTGTTAAATTTTGTTTAAATAGCTTTGTTTGTATTTTTATAATAATAGCTGATAATGTTCGCAATAAGCGAAACCAAATCTGAAGAATATAAAATTGTGGGTATATTAAGAAATGTTCTCGTTTATTGTTGCACATATATGGGATAGCAGTAGTTTTACATTCATGGGAAGTAGAGACTGTTTAAATGAACTTTAATAATAAAAAATGTTGATTTTATCATGAAATGTTTCACTACGATATACAAATCAACGGAGTATCAATAACGCTGAATATACGATTTTTTAATCAATATATAATTTGTATATACAAGACAAAGGGTGAACACTTTTTTAATAATGGAAATTATTAATACATTCATTGAGATCGCCATGCAGTAAAATCTATTCTGATATATCTTTTATATGTATAATAAAAATCTGTTTTGTTATATATATATATATTTATTTATAATCATTCTGTTTTTGCACAGCACCGTTTAATTTTCAATACTAACATCCAAATACGCCTCCATTCTCTTAACAATCATAAAATTACATTTTCATTCCGATACAAGCAAATATAAAAACAAATTCAATTTTAAATGTCCAATTCAAACACGAAAGTGCGCCTAGTGACCAATCCCGGAAAATTATGATTATCTGAATCATAAAACGAGTCTGGGATTGGACACCCTTGTTGTAACCGTTTAAGCTCGAACGGCATCCAAAGCAGTCAAATCAATTGTAATATTTTGCTTATTTTAAGTTAATTTAATTATAAAAGAACGATAACTTGAAGAGGGCAATTCTTATTACTGAATTTTAATGACATATGAAATCTATAATCGTTTAACACAAAAAAATGACGATAGTTCGTCTCTAACTGTTATTTTATAATTTATATAGAGTCTTGCATTGAATACGTAAAATATTATCTGCTGAATTGGGCTATGAATAGAATTATAAAATTTCCTCGAGACAATACAATATTTTTTATCCATGTGACTGACGTCAGTTGTCTTATTGGTAATATTGGTCATGGGTCGTTCAATTGAATGTATTTGATGCTTATTTTACCTCCCTTTCATCAGACATTAAGCAAAAATATTCTAAGATCAGAAAGCTAACCATAACAAGCTCTATATATACAAGGTATTTCAATCTCTACTGTCCTTACTTATACACAAGTATAAGCGTCAAAGAAATATATTTAGTTGAAAAAAATCGTAATAATTCTCGTTCGTCTCTTATGAAAAGATTCATTTTCTGTATATCTTATTTCTGTCACCGAAAAACATAATTCGCTGCAGAGCTGAGCAATTGAAAGCAGGATGAGCATTTTTTATTGCTCAAACTCTCGTTTTTTAACGTGGGAGACATCTATACCAGTGGTCCGCGAGGAAATTTTGGTGGTCCACAGAAAAATCTGACTACTTGTTAAAAAAATATATTTAAAAGAATATGAGGAATCTCCGAAACAATACGTTGTAATATTGATAAATAAGCAATGCAGCCTTTAACACAAATGGCTTAAAATGTAGCTTATACTTTTATTATTTTTCACTTTTATATAAATATATAGTATTTAACACAAAAGTCCATTTGGTGGTCCGCCAGATCAAAATTTTGACATTTTAATCCATCTAGTGGTCTGTGAGTCCAAAAACGTTGCCGACCGCTGAAATAGTCGACCATGGACCTGACAAATATGTGCAAAATTATAAAATTTGGTCATTCTTAGTGACAGGTAAATTTTAAAATTTTTTTAAGTAAAATTAGAATTAAAAAGAGTATTCATCTTTGAGAGTTAAGTACCTACCTGCTTGTCAGAGTATGAAGTCTTGAATTTCTTCAAACAATGCGCACGTGTTCATTACGCGTTTCAAACACAAACCAGTTAAATGAAATTAAATTCAATTAATACCTAAACAATCCAACGATTTGTTTGTGCTGATACTTCGTTTATTTTTTTGTAGGACTTAGGATACTCTTCGAATTACTTCGCTAGATTATTTATCACAGCAATATATTATCCCAATGCTAAATTTTCAGTATTTATCGTAATTTCAATTCAATTTAAGCAGTTCAGAGTTAAAGAACTCTTCGTTTCTCTTTTTATAATATTATAAAGTGAAACTTTGTATGAAAACAAACTCAAAGTTTTTGATTAAACTGTTATGAGATGCAACAACTCAATTTTCTAGCTTATTATATTATTATATAAATTTTAGCTGATTAATATTTCTTGTAAAACCCTTTCAAGAATGACTCCTAAGCAAGATCGTTAATGAAAATTATCACAGGCAATTGTGTTGCTAATTATTAATTTTACTTGCGTTGGGGTGTGTTTTGCTGTAATTAACACCTTTGGTATATAGACGATGTTAACTGTTTATTTTACGTCAGTTCTGTTCCATCTGTTTAATAGAATGCCTGAAGATGCCGAAAGGTGAAACCCAGGTCGTTTGTGACAAAATGACATGAGGAATCGTACAAAGTTTTAACACTTCAAATTTGATACTGAAATTCCATCAAGCACCTTCGGTCGATATCATAAATTACATTTTTAGTCAATATTTCCACAATATATTTTACAATCACGACCGGTTTTAATTGATAATGCTAGCAGCTATCAGTTGATAATGCTTTTTCAAAATCAAACCATCTCAAATATTATTTTAAAATCTTCATTTTATATTGAATATCATTAACATTATGTCATAGAATTCAACAAAATTCATTTATAAATAAATTTATCTCGATTATTATTAAGTAAGAAGTTGTACTTTCAACTGATCGTCTGCGCGCAAAAAAAGCTAAAATACGACAAAACTGTTATTAATCATAGCATATATATTTTTTTGATTATTTTGAAACTATTTTCTGAATATGTTTAGCATTATTGATTTATGCAAATGAAATTTCCTGCCGAGCCGTCAGTGTCACCTTGGGTAAGCAAAAAAAATGCACCTACGACTTAATGAAAATTTCGTACAGTCAGCTGTGTTAATATTATAACAGCTTTTATAAAGATACGTTCTCTTACACGAAAATATTATTGAGCTATTTTTTGTAATTTTTATTTTCTTAATAATACCGTGAGAAGTAAAAGTAGTTTAAGAGTAGTTTTAATGGTGATAGAGAAAAAGGTTTTTACGTGATTCAAGACGAACAAAAATATTAAGATTATAAATGTGTTTCGTCTTATTTTTATGCGTGAAAGAAAAGAACTTAAAAACAAATATATATGAAATGCATAACGCATACCTATATTAATTTCATTATGCTTATGTTTACAATATATGTCAAGAAAATGCTATTGTCACATAATTTGGATGAGATTCATTTTATTTTTCAACGAAAAATCCGTTTTTAGGTATAATACATTTTTGTCACGATCCTTAATATTAATCGTCACTAGTTCAAATAGATTAGAATCGATTTTATTATAACACAATGATACGTTTATGGTTGAATTGGTGATTGCTTGGTAGAACTTCATTTATAACACGGTGAAAAAATAGCAATGTATTTTAGGTCCACAAAATTTATAAGGATTAGTTCTGATGAGGGCGAAAAAGATACAGCTATCGACTACATACCGTATGAATTTTGTAGAACTAAAATACATTGACATTTTTTCACCGTGTTAAATTATAAGCTGAAATGCTACATAATGAAGTCTTGATTTTTAGTGTTTCAAAATCAAATTTTTAATTAATAATTACATTGTCTTTAAATACCGAGCCATGGCCTCCCTTGACACAAAATTACACAAGCCCTGGACTTTTTTTTAATAATGTTAAAAATACGCCGACACTAAAATTTTTGAACAATTATAATTATTAAATATTTCTTATTAGAAAGACAAACCTGATGTACGTCACTAATATTGTCATATTCTGCAGATCTTTATTTGCAAAAAAAATACTCTTTATCACTTTGGGAACCTATGCTTTAGTCGAACTTGTATTACGCTTAGGGTGTGAATTGTCATATCTTGGTGAAAAGTCCTGATATTATAACTCATAGAAATAAACGATAATATTTATAGAGAAACCATCATCATCAGATTGATTGAAAAAATCGATTGATCGGGAACGATAAGTGCTGGATTATTTAACATTGTTTTTATTGGTGCATAGCTGGGACTCTACAACAGGGCAGAAGATAAATGCGACAACGGAATATCAGAACTTCATTGTATTCATTAGTAATTCGTTATACCAACTATCGCAGCCGAGTCAATTCTGAACATTTCATCCAACATTAATTTTGAGTTGCGTTAATGTTTTACATATTTATATCATTTTTGTTTGCCATGATTATTGTAATATTATTTAAATTGTGTTTTTCTGTTATTTTTTTATAAATCCTTATTTATTCAGATTCAAATTACCAACTAACCGAAATTTTTTATTAAAGATTGTGGACTATGTACGATATTTTTTTTTTCATTATTCTTTACATAAAATCATTATTTCAGAAACGATTATATTTTAATCTTGTGTCAATTCCATTTTTTAATGTACTGTTGGCCTAGTATTATAATTCGTCTTCGTATTTCAATAACACTTACTATTCTAACTGTGGAATAAAAATTACACAATTCACAAAGACACCTTTAACACCCAGAAAAAACCTCCATTCAATAAATATACAGCGCCCCCTACCGCCTTCATTAAAACTCATCACAGGATTTTAAATTGGCTGCGCAGGTCCCGTGAAAGGCGACGTCTACAGAAAAACGAGAGCAATTACGGCACTTTATTCCGTGGTCTATTTGTTCCGATGCAAGAACAGGATATTGCCAGCAGTAAATCTCATTAAAACATGATCTGACTGCTTTGCGCCTGTAAAATCTAACGCCTGAAATTGTTTACAGGCAAGTTCTTTAACTTGCCTATAATCAATTTATTAGGCGCACATACACAATCGACAATTTACGATTTATTTTATAACATTTGTTGTGCATGCCAAATTAATACATAGGCACTGCTTATTGTAAAAACATTATCAACTTACAATCAACTTAATGATACAAATGTGTTTTTTTTATTATTTTAAATTCAAAACACTATACTTTGTATTGACTTTATGATTTCAAATGGAGGTGCTCGATGGAATTTCAGTAACAAATTTGAATTGTTGAAATTTTGTACGAGATCACATGTTTTGTCACTAACATCCCGGGTTTCGCCTTTCGGCATCTTCAGGCATTCTATCACACGAATGCAACAGAACTGACAATTTTACACATTTTTCATTTCTATTTCCATAGTTTAATATTTTTATAATCAGGACCGGTTTCGATCATCGCAAGAATTATCAACCGATCGTTCGCTCACGGGGAACGATATAAGGCCTGATCATAAACATATTAAATTGGGATAATAATTCGACAAATGTGTTCACCAGAAGTGAATATTTTCGCATTGAACTTGAAATAGCGTCTATTCAAACTAAAAAAAAGAGAATTATGAATTTCCAACAACCAGCGTAGCCATGTTTACTACGCGAAATATTTACTTCTCATAATCTGGTCAACCTACCGTCAGCGTGCGGGAAATTAATAATGACATAATTTTCTTCTCAAGCGTCTCTTTTAATATCATTTCGGTACGCCTTAGTTTTCGAAAGTGTGAAAAATATTTCCCTCTCATCGCCTCAACGGGCACAATTTGCATTGGAATGGCATAGACCTTTATATTGCGAAGACTGGCGATGTGATACATTCCATTTCGGGGTAAAAATAAATATTAAGGGTTTCAAAATAGTGGTGCGGCAGCTCAATACATCCAGAGACGTAGGTGATTGTCATTATTGCGAAAAAGAAGCAAATGAAACGGTTCTGTACATTAAACTGTCTCCTGTTGAGCAGAATATAGAAATTTTAACACCTAGCATTTAAAAAAATATATTTGAAAGATTACCAAGACAAATTCAATTTCATTTCAATATAAATTATGGCTCATTGTCTTTTTTATAACGAGTGGTTTTCATTTATTAAATAAACCAAAATAGTAACATCATTAAGTTGTTTGAATATTCACCATTATTGGTTCAAACCATGCATCATGGCTAGAATATGGGAAATAGTATAAACCGCCTATCTCTACTACAACAGTATATAAACCTAACCATAAGTTTATTGATTGAATTGGCATTCACTTGGTAGAATAAAGTAACAAGCTAGACCGTTGGAACAGGAGAGAGGATGTGTTGTGTGCCTTTTCTACACAGCTATATATAGATAAGCAAATGTTAGTTTAAGCATAGTCCTGACGATGGCGTGAGCCGAAATAGCTATCAACTATATTTGTTAAAAATAATTTTGTAGAACTAAAATACATTGCTATTTTTTCACCGTGCTAAGCATAAGTATAACCACATTTGATGTTTGATTGTAGCTTTGATGACGCCAGAAATCGAGATAGCTTTCAACAATCATTTATTTAAAAAAAACATACTTTATTGAAACTTGGTACGATTCCACATATTTTGAACCTGAGTCATGTGATATCTTGTTGATAACATACGTTGTTATTTTTTATCTTAAAATAATGTATTTTAACCCAATGAATGCTTTCTAATCGATATGTATCTTTTTTCTTATACGAATGTCACTATAATCAAATCAATAGATGTAAAATTATTAAGCTCATAGCTTTAGAGTCTATATTGTTTATAGCTCATTTTATATATAAGCGATACAATCTTTTTACTGTCAAATCTATTGCAATCAATTGAAAAAATCCTGAAAATACCAAGAAGCGAAACTCGGGCCATAAATATTAATAGTTGTAAAATCGCACATAGTAGCGACAACTTAAATGTCTATTGAAACAAAATCGAAAACTTTCAGTCGATATTGTAAAATATTTAAAATTTTCTCGTTAATAGTATTTTCATGAATTCACTTTTTTCTTCATTATAATATTGAGTAATGTTTCCGATAAATAGACGCCACTGAAAAAAACCTTCCGTCGGACTTGAGACGTCTTTACGACCCTCTAAAAATTAATGGTTCGAATTTTTCGCACTTTTCCTTGTGTCCGTGGAGTCATATTAATTTTAGCAACTCCCTTTGCGTTGTTATGCAAGAAAGCGTATTAAAAATATTATCTATCGATACTACTTCATTTTGTCGTTTTTGTGATCTCGTAGCAAAGAAATCAAACTATTCATCGTTTCTTCTACTAGATTGCCCATATCGATTGCAAAAATGGTACTACGAAAACCGGAGTCTTGATATTTTGAATTGTCGTTTCACACCGACACAATACCAAATATCATATTTTAACTATATCGTATTGGAAGTGACTTACGTTATTCATTTTTTTGTCTCAATAAAAATCGTCAGTTCTGTTGCACCTTTGAGAATACCTGTGAATGCTGGAAGAGGAAACGCGGGTCGTCACTGACAAAACGTGATGAATCGTTCAAAGTTTCAACAATACAAATTTGGTATTGAAAATACATCAAGCGTGTTCAGTCAAAATCATAAATTATAAAATAATATTTTACTTTGTGCAGTGCGTAGATAGTATTTTACTTTTTGAAAACAATGTTTTTTCATTTATAAAAAATAAAGAAATAAATTTCAATAGATTCCAGCCCCAATTCAACAGTCAAAGAGACTTTGAAAAAAAACGATAAATGCGAGAACAAATAATTGCGAAAAGGCTTTATATAATAGTTTCTTTTTATTCTTACTTCAGAGCGCCTTTTTGTAATGTTCTTTATATATCCTCAATTGCTTCACTTTAAAAAAAAAAAATACTCAATTACACTTGAATAGCAACACTGGTAGTTCACTCATCAAAAACTCATTTGCTGTACTCAAGTATTGCTTATAATTGTCATACAAATAATTTAAATTTATTATATTCATTATTAAAGTTCTTCCTGATATATATTTGACTCCTTGCCTAAGGATCATTAGTTCTCCTGTGTTATTCTACCTGTAGACAGATGCAAAACGTTTAATATGTATCATAAATAATAAAAACACATTTTTTAGTACTTATTTCCACAATATATTTTTTGATCAGGACCGGTTTCGCTCATCGCGAGCATTATCAACTGATAGAATACAATTTACAAACAAGTCTATTTATACAAAACAAAAAATTAATTTGAGTTAATGGTAGCAGGTGTACAAAACCATGGGTACAAGAACTAGGAAACGATTTACATAAAATCATACAATATTGATACAAATAAAGTAAATTAGTATAAAAATTAAATGTTCACAATCACTTATTAAGAATTACAAATACAATTATGGTAAATCAATAATCTTTTATCTATAACTAATTTACTTTATTTGTATCAATATTGTATGATTTTATGTAAATCGTTTCCTAGTTCTTGTACCCATGGTTTTGTACACCTGCTACCATTAACTCAAATTAATTTTTTGTTTTTGTATAAATAGACTTGTTTGTAAATTGTATTCTATCAGTTGATAATGCTCGCGATGAGCGAAACCGGTCCTGATCAAAAAATATATTGTGGAAATAAGTACTAAAAAATGTGTTTTTATTATTTAAAATATAATGCCTTTCCATCAAGAAGTGACAGTTAACACCTTAAAAGTAATATGTATCAGTTCTATTGCATCCGTGTTGTAGAATGCTTGATGATACCGTTAAGCGAATCCCAGGTCGTGAGTTACAAAACGTATGAAAAGTGTGCAAAGTCTCAAAAATTCAAAATTATAATCAACCTCTTGAATGCAAAGCAATATCTACATTATTTCCATCCACTACCAGCCCGCACTAATGAAAACAGTTACTGGACTAAGCTTTCATGAATCTTCTTAGATAATCCAAGCTTTGAGCTTTCACATATACTTTCATAAGTAGTCCTTAAAAGATTACCGCAATTATTACACGTGTCCGTTATTATTATCATGATTTAAACACGGGGTATTATAATTTATTTCAACATAAGCCGAAAACAACAACAGATTTATATAAAATATGTAACATTTTTTTGTTCATTGTGTTTAAATCTTAAAAATCAACCGATCATTCAAATCAAACTGCTGCAAATGTCAAAGAAAATTATCAATAACAAAACGTATTCAATCAAGGCACTTCAAAAGGGCTGATTATGTTTTATTTGTTGATTACAGCGTTAATACGTGTGTAATTAATTGTAATCCACACTACTAACAACTTATTAATTAATCATTATTTGTTGAGATTTCTTTATCCATCGATCAAAACAATTCAAGAAGAAAATATTTAAGAATTAAGATAAAAAATTGTTTTATAACAATTAAATTGAACAAATAATTTATGATATCGACTGAAGGTTCTAGATGAAATTTCAATATCAAATTTCAATTGTTACAACTTTGTACATTTCTACATGTTTTATCACTAACGACCCGGGATTCGTTTTCGGCATCCTCGGGTATTCAAGTTGACGCACAATAAACAATCAACATCATCTATATACCAAAAATTTGAATTCAAAAATATTTTACGATCAAAAATATTCGCGATCTTAATTAATTTAATGCTTCGGGCTAACTCGCACTTAAGGTTGCTAATTACTGTATCAAGGGTTGCAAGTTTATTATCGATTTTTATTGAGATGGATGATAATTATACCCAGCCTTATTTAAAAAATATCACCTCAATATTTTGTTTTTTTTTATGTTGCTGTCAACAGCAAAATGGTTGAATGATCTACATCGTAAATCTCTGTATCTCGGTAATGCGCTGAACATTAAATTTATGGCCTACTTAACATTTTTTTTACTTAGGATAATACATTCTTGCCAACTCACTCGAGATTTAAATATTTTATTATATATGCGTACAAACATCGTCATTCGAATGTTGTTGACAAAATTTGCTTCGTCAATAAAACATTATTTTTGTTTTGTTGTTTATCGTAAATGTTTATTAGAATTTCCGGTATTTTTCACAGTCATTCTTTAATATTGCATATTTAACGCTTTTTTATATCGATTTTAAAACTAATCTGTACATATTTTCTTTGTTTATGCAAAAATTTCAATAATAACCGGTTCAGTTAATGGCGAACGTTTACAGCTGATTGCATAGAAAACTTGTATTATAGAGGTCAAGAAAGTTTTAAGTATTCGAACTAAAACTATGAATTCTTTCAATTAAATCAATGCATTTTTCAAAATGCTTGTTGAAAGTTCGTGTATGAACTCCATAGTATTACACAATGTTTATCTATATTAAGTCACTATTATTCAAATGCGTTTTGCAGATATGTTTAAAACAAAAAAAATATATCTTTTTTAGATGAGATAATAAAAGTATTAGGAAGGATATATTTTTTTCTGTTTTTAATTCATTATTACGAAAATCAAATCTCTGAATTGCACTCAATCAATTTAAACGTAGATATGTTTTGAAATTAGCATAATCATAACATATTATACTTTGAATTCAACATTGTTGTATTATCCATTCTTGTATTATACAAAACAAAATATTGTATCAGAATTCAGGATGTACAAAGGGTAAAATGCATATCAACAGGTGGGCACAATAAAACAATCACGTATAGATAATAATCAAAAGGTACAGTTGACGGTATTTTATCAAAACATTCTAAAGTCCACAAATCGTATTGATTACCAAGAATTGAATCTTATAGGTAGCTGATTAAAAACTGATGAAAAAAAAAATGGTTCGAATACCTAATTGTACAAACCAATAAGGTAATACTATAAAATAAGTATTTTTCTAATGTATATCATTGCCTGACAAACGAAAATTTAAATCTGATTTTCGGATTTTTTTTTTTTTATTCTGAATTTTTTATTAAGTGGCTGGCCTAAAAACGTAAATTTGAGACTATAAAAAAATGTTATATGCACAAATACACACACGATTTCAAAAGAATTGAGAAATAATAACTGACGAAATAATCAGTTATGTCATCCGTGTGATAGAATGCTTGAATTTGCCGAAAGGCGAAACCCGGGTTTTGGCGAAAATTCAACAATTCAAACATTTGAATTAGCAAAAATTAAGATTTAAAAATCGCTAAGCTGAATACAATTTAAATGCAATGTTGTAACGTTAATTCCTCATAGTGATTTCAGAGGTTGTGAATTTATTATTTTTTACGAAAACTTAAATAAAATTACATTATTATTGCATGCATATAAAATCTTGTTCTATATAATAACAGAATTGTTTTAATTGATTGAATTGGCTTTCACTTGGTAGAACTCCATTATAACACGGTGAAAAAATAGCAATGTATTTTAGTTTACAAAATTATTTTTACAAATATAGTTGATAGCTATTTCGGCTCACGCCATCGTCAGAACTATAGTTCTATATAGTTCTGACGATGGCGTGTGCCGAAATAGCTATCAACTATATTTGTAAAAATAATTTTTTAAAACTAAAATACATTGCTATTTTTTCACCGTGTTAGAATTGTTTTTTTTAGTCGAGCTTAGTTTTTATTCAAACAGTATGGAAATAATTCTATGCTAGTTTCCGGATTATAGTCGTTGACGTTTTATCTCTATATATTTTAATTATCTATGGCGATAAATTTAAATTGTTACTTAATCTTTATGTATAATAAGTTTTAATACCACAGATTATCGAGTCAATAACAAGTTAATTTATTACGTTAACTAATTGATTAATTTTGGGATTTTCCTTTTTTTCAGACGACGATTGCTCAAAAATGCTGCTCCAGAAACAGGCGTCGCCACCATCACAGATCGACGCCCTTATCGGCTTGCTCCCGACGCCCTACCGCCACAACAAAACGCACCAGGGCTCCTTCCACCACGAGTAGACTCACCGCAGCTACAACCCTCACCAGATATCAACCAGAAAACAACAATTCAACAAAAAAACATAGACTATTAAATCGTTCAGTTAGTGCAATTGAAGTAAAAAACAATGCTATGAACGAACTCGAACCCGAACTTTTAAAAAGCTTAAATAAACGCGAAGAAAATGTTACTTTAGGTGAACGCCTACGCCGTAGCACTCTAGCTGTCTTCGGTAGCAAATCAAACGGATTTAAGATATCCCGCAGAAAGTCGTCAATAGAATTGTGTCAACGTAATTATGACGAGGACAAACATAAGGCTTCAGCCGAAAGTCTCGGAAGTCACTCTATCAGTAATTCAAGCCTTCAGGATATGGACGAAGACGAGTTCACAGGAAAAGAGCTCGCAATGTTTATGGGACAGGTAAATCATAATATTGTATGATTGACGCCTGTCCACTATAGAAAGGCTGTGTATTAGAAATTATATATCTAATGGCTTTCTTGGTGGCAAAAACAGACAATTTATAACTAAGTTACTATGTTTAATGTCTATTTTTATATTTACTAATTGTAAGAATCTTCAATATATATATTCAGATTTCCTTGTAATAAATATTTAAACTGTACATATATTCAAATATAAATGCTGTATAAAATGCCAATTCATTCTCTCTTGTTTGATAAAAACATTTTGATAAGAGCTGTAAAGTATTATGTAAAAATCTAGAAAACACAGCTAAAAAAATATGTTCTTAAATGTCGATTAATAAAGTGGAAACCACATTTTTTGAAGCTACGCAAAACAAATCACAGTTTTATTCAAAGCTCATTTTATTCAATAACAAATCTGCAATATTTTCATATATAATATATTTTATTGTTTTAAGCCTCATTATATACTGGCAATACCTTCCTTGATAACTTTCTTAGTTTATAATAACCTAATGTTTCCAAATAATATCTGCATAGATTGATTGAATTAGCATTCACTTGGTAGAACTCCATTATAACAAGGTGAAAAAATAGCAATGTATTTTAGTTCTACAGCATAGATGCCTATTTAATTATTTGATAGGTGTCACTGTAAGAAATATTTCAAAATCGCTTTTAATATTATTTTTTGGTTCAATAAAATACAATACATTTCATAATTTATACGAATTCAATTTCGAATTTAAGCTGTTCCATATAACTTTGATTATTTTAAAATCAGTACGCTCAAAACAATGATGGAAATCTTTTGATTAAACATCTCTTCATCTACAGAATCATGTATTTTTTATTACTTACAATTTTTTTTACTTAATGATAAAACTAATATCATTATATGAACAAACTAAAATCTGCTTTAAAATAACTCTGACGATAACTTGACATTGAAATAGTCGTTAAAAATTTCCTAAGAACCAAATAGGTACTGGCTTTAATAAAATATATTTGAGGAAAAAGTACAAAGCTTTGTGTTTTATTAAATATTGTTTGTCTTTAATTCTTTTCTATTAAATGCTTTTTGTTTTTCCTTCTGATGCGTATATATAATAATTAAATCAGAAGGTTTTCCGACGCGTGAACAGGCCACACAAAGTGGTTTATGTAAGAAGTACGGATTTTCCAAATTTAGTCCACACGCTTTGAGCAATAAGCAAATAAATGTTTATTTTTATATACATAGATTATGGTTGACCTATTTGTTTTGTAAGCCAGGTTATAATTAAATCAAGAATTTGTACAAACAGCACTATGCTAATCCATAGTTTCTCAACCGGTGGTCCGCGATGTGATATTATTTCGATAAGCACTTATATTCAATTTTATGGATTTTTAAATTATATTTTTTTGTAACTGTATGTTTAAATATACTTAAATATTGTTATATCAGCATACGGTGTTGCAGAATTTTTTGTTCTGAACATCAAGTCAATTATATAAATATTTATTATTTTATTCCAATTTTGATGATCTGCAAAATATATTTTGATTTTTTCGGTGGTCCGCAAAAGTAAAAGGGTTGAGAAACTATGTTCTAATCTGTATTATTCAGTTGATAGTGATCGCGATGAGCAAATAAGACTCTGATTCAAAAACCTTTGCAGCCAAACGTTCAATAACTCACAAAAGCTTCATCCAAATCGGATGAATTGTACAGGAACGCGTTTTGGACAAACATACAAAGAAGCATTTATTTATTCATGTATACTATGCGATTATCCAGCATGCGTTGCAATGCCATTCAAACAAAATAAACTACTAAAACTATACTCGCTTTGCTACAAAAAATCATTCAGTTAAACAGTTTATTCGAAAATTGAATTCAGCTTAAGAACAATCGATGGTTTGCAAAATGTCATTAGAAATTCATTACTTCAAAGTATGACAATTTCACAAAAGTGGTAATTAGGTACCCATTTAAAATAGATAAGATTCAAAGTAATCAGGTTGAATATTCTTTGAAAAAAGTTTTTGCCAAAATCAAATTTAATTTATAAAACAATATACAAAATGACATTCTCAAATTGTGACATGATTGACAGATTTGTAAGAGTTTTTGTTATGTTTAGAAAACTTTTCAGATTTCTTGTTATTTGGTTGGAGTTATCCATAAACCTTCGCGATGGTGGAAAGAAGATATTCCAAAAGTTTCAAACATTTCCTATTCTTAATTTAGCAAAACATAAAAAATATACATAGAAACTAGCAATCATTATAATATATATAGCGAAAATGCCTTTCTATCAAAAGTGACAGATAACACTTTAAAGTTTTGATTCCATCAAATCTACAATTTAAACGTGGCTCAAAGACCTAAATTTTCTCTCAAATGCTCTTTATCATTTGAGGCAACGATATGACGTCGTTGAATAATGAAAATTTCATAGCATCATGGAAAATGCAAATCGCTACCGTCATACGAACATAATTATCAAGAAAGCTGTTACAAAAAAATCTGTTTTCAAACATCGATTAAAATGTTTATATTGATACATTGGATAGAACCGTTGAACATTTTTTGTTTTGATTGACGTCAACATTACTTATCATGTTTAATGTTTATCATTAATGTTTTCATCCAAAATTACAACAAATTTAAATGGTTAATACTATTTTGCATTAAAAAAAAAACAAAAATATGAACACGTTTTCAAGAGATTATAATTATTGTTTCCTAAATATACACATATTAAGTTTATGACCTTTTTATTTGCTTCTTTTGAACTAATTTCATTCTACCTAACTGTAATTTCTTTTAAATTGACAGCAATATTTACAACGTATATAGATTAATTCACGTTTATACACGTAAGACAGCACTCGTAAATTTACGCACTAGAATTATACTCCTCTTTTATATAGTAACATGGCGAATACGGCTCCAAAGGCAACAAGCGGCTCTCTCTTGATAAAACATCCATAATTCCTTTCAACATAAAGGGTGTTTTTTAGAGGTATAGAACTTTAAATGGAATAAAACAAAAATATTTTTTTAAATAGAAATTAAATTTGCTTTATTCGAAAGATAATCTTCTGGTATATGACCGCCACGGCTAGATTTTTCCGCAAAATCTTCCATAAAGTGGATGGACACATATCCAATTCCTGTGCACGATGGCGGATAGACTGATTCGGGCCTTCCTCTACGCTACGCTCTACAGCAGCAACGACTTCTGTACACACTGTACAACGTCTCTGTGGATGCGTATTATCATTAAGAGTAAACGTGATGCAAAAACGTTCCATAGTTAATCGAATTAATTACTCTAATGAACGATTGTGTTGACCGTAAAATGGATGTAGTGCGCGATACGTATTTCGAAGAGAACCGTGATTTTCAAAATAAATTTGCACAATTTGGAAGCGTTGTTCAGGCGTCAGTCTATCCATGTTAAAATGCCAAACCAAACTTATACTCATAAATCACTTAACAGCTGACAAAATGGCCGCCAGTTAAAAAAGTGTTGCCAACTTAAAGTTCTATATCTCTAAAAAAACACTCTTTACTTTTTTTATTTTCGCAACTTGTTCTTTATAATTAATTGTTGTAAATTGTAAGTATTTTGTGGTTTCTTTCGTATTCTGCTTACAGTTAATAAATCAATTAGGATTTTCGTCGAAATGTATTATAATTAAATTTGATTTTGTGTATTTAACATAACGTGAGAACGTGACATTGGTGGAGATCTTTATGTATGTATAAACACATATAGAATATGGCTCACGTTAACCTCATGTTTGCTCTTTCCCGCCACATACCAATGGTATTCAAACCTATACATTACACCCAATTCAAGTTTTTGTGATTGGTGGTAAAAGTTATGCTCCGTTTTTAAATAATCTTCGTCTATATTGAGAATTAAAATATTGAACAATCGTGCAACTAAGGCATTCAAAATATGATTTTGCAAACGCTTTTATTTTTCACGATACATTTGACATACATTTAACTAAATAATTAGATGCTTCTAAATCTAATAAAAGAATATATTGAAACTTAGTATATTTCCACTTGCTTTATCATTCACGAAGTGCGTTTCCTTTTTGGGAATTCTATAACACGAATAAAATATATGAAAAAGTAAAAAATCTACAAGCCGCCCTCGACTTTCGTACGTTCTACTTTCATACAATGCCCTCTTTCGTACATTACTTAAATATGTTTTTTGTTAAAATTGTGCGTTTCTTTTCATTAAGATTAAAGAAACATTTTTAAGTCGTAGAAAAATAAAATTTAACAATTATTTCTTCAAGCATCAATACTAACTATACTTAATACATGGAGAATTACTTATACCTTAATATTAACCGTTTTAATGCAATTCAAATATTCATATTGAAATGCAATTTTAACTACTTATATTACTCTACTTTCGCACATCATTCAACATTCTTACGTTTTTTTAAAGATCTGTTCCGTACAAAAATCGAAGGCCATTTAAATATAATATATGCAGTACATTCAAAACTGTTATATCGAAGATATTTTATACGCGATTTACTATTACAAAATTTTAAATTTAAGTAGCAACTATTATATAATATAATTATACACCTTGATAAAAGAATGCTAAAGCTTAAACGTATATTATTTTAAAAATAGTACTTATCATAAATTTTTATCTTATCTATTCAAAGATAAGATTATCTTGATTATATCAACACTAATTCATAACCGTGATACACACAGTGGTCACGTGACCATGTATCAGCTATCCCTAGTTAAGTGGATTAAATAGTTGTTTTTCAGGGCATTTGATTTTAATGAACACGTGTCCACGTGTCCAAACCATATCTGCTTGCATCAATGTGATCAAGTTAAATGGTTTTAGTTAGAATGTACCGGTTCGTGTAATAAAACACTTTCAATGTGAAAACTGTTACTTCTTGCTGGGAAGACATTATATTTAAATCGTTACTCGTAAAATTACTACAATTTTATTTTTTCAAGATGTGAACCGATTTTTTTCATCGCGAGCATTATCAACAAATACAAATTAAAAATAAGGCTATTTATAAAAAAAAAATATGCTGAAAATCACCACGTATACAATTCTATAAAATATAAAACTCAATTTCGTTCAAAATGAACAGCTAATTTTTATTTAGTTTAAAGATGTTAACTGTAATTTCTTTCACATTTACAATACTTATTTTCACAATATATTTTATGATCAGGACCGGTTTCCCTCATTGCGAGCATTATCAAGTTATCAAATTTTTATTTTGAATGACATTGCAAATTATAAACGAATTTGCATTGTAACAACTTTGCCCGATCCCACATGTTTTATCACTAACGACCCGGGTCTCGCCTTCCGGCATTATCAGGCATTCTATCACACGGATGCGACAGAACTGACGCACAATAAACAGTTATCATCGTCTATATACCAAAGGTATTAATTAAAGGAAAACACAGACCCTAAGGCAAGCAGCAAATGGCAGCTAAAACAAATTTAAAAATATTAATCTAATAACAATTGACACAATTGCCTGTGACAATTTCAATAACGATTAATCTTGTTAAAGGGTCATTCTTGAAAGGTTTACACAGCAAAAAGTAATCGTACATTGTTGTAACAATTTATATTTGATTTATTGAAATTCCATCAAGCGCCTTCAGCCGATATCATAAATTATTTAAACGAATTGTTTTATATACATTTATCATCATATGTAAAAAAATCAATTTAAAAATAGTCGATTATCAATAGTTTTTTTTTAGTTGTGTAATCTGACAAACGTGATCATAAAATGTAAGTATTTTTAAACTGACGACGGATTATTTAATTTAATTATTTTTTATATACTAATTTATACTAATATACCAAATATTAGAAGTGACATACATAGTATTTCTTTGATAGAGTTATTATTTTCTGTATTAGTTTTAGGTTCCGCAATAGTGTTAAGCCAATGTTTAGAACGCAAGTATTAACTTTAGACTTATGAATTATACAATATTATAAAAATTAAATTTATTCCAAAAAATTTTTAATTGTAAATAAATTATGACTAGTCAAATACTTTTCATTTATTTAACAAACATAATTATTGTTATAATAATATGAGTATTAATTATCTTTTATATACGTGTGGTGTAAAAACTTTATAATAAATTGATAAATTGTATTTAATTAAAATTGTGTTTTTGTTTGTTGTGTGTAATCTGTCACAAATGCTACCAACACATCAATTGGATAAGTTTCAATTCAGGTTTATTTATGTTGCGCAAATATGTGTTTTATTAATAATTGCTTATGGTGAAAATGGATTTGTCTGTATTTAATACTATTGTACATACAAGTTATATTTAAGCTATATCCATCTTTCTTTCACACACAAATTATATGCAAAATTATATAGTTAATATTGGTATTTAATTGATTTTCTGTTGAAATAATTTTATCAATTTAATGATAATGAAATATCTGTTGTGAAAAAATGTCATTTCCTTTTCGACGTTTTTTTGATATTTCAGTGTTTACAATCATAGGACATTCAAATAATTATGCTTCGAAATTTAATGATTATCTTATGAAATCGTTGGTGTAAATGCAACGTTTTTTTCCAATAATTACAGAAGAAATTTTCTATCTCTTATATTTTTTGCAACGCCAATTAACCATTCAAAATATATGTTATGTGATCCAAATGTTTCTTGATATATTTTCTAGCGAAAACGTTATTCAATAAAATAAATGAATTCACTTATTTATATAAAAGCGTTATATCTACACTTAATTCCCGCTGAAGTAATTTATATTTTTTAATTAATAATATAATAAATGTAAAATTTAAATTTTGCTAAGAACATTTTTTGCCAACAAATAGAAATCTTACTGTAGGAAAATATCTTTTTAAGAGAAAAAAAAATGTCATATTTTATTCCTGATAAAAATCAACTTTTGCTACAATAGTCATTTTTAATTAAATCGTTTAATTCCTTTTAGGCTTGAACATATTTCTTTAAATATTCAAAGTTTCTTAAATTAAAGTGTATGCCTGAAATACAACAGAAGCTATACAGAAAAATATTAAGATTTTTTGTTTTATTAAGAACTTTCTTTACGATTCCCAGATGGTTTTGATTTATGAAGACCAAAAAATTTCGTTTCAGTCATCAAAAAAATACATTATATTCATTGTTATATTTACAATAATTAAATCGTCAAACGATTCAGTGAATAAAAATGGTTTACATGGAACATTTTTGTATGCAAAAAATGATCAAAAAAAATTGGTTTTGTTACCTAAATTTCAAATACTTAATTATGTATAATTAGTAATTACAAAATTATCACTGCTCATCACAGATACTTCTTTTATACAATATATTTTACAATAATAAAACCAGTATTTCACAAACTTTGTTAAAGCATTGTCCTCAAATAATCACTGTAAAAAAATGATTTATTCTTACTTTGCACGTTTATTTTAATTTACAATATATATATAAAAACGTAGCTATAAATATACATATTTATGCTGAAGCGACTCTTTCTATCCGTACACAGAAACTTTACAGCTCCCAGTGGTCCATAAACTGTGAGATTGACACTTCACTATTACAGCGAACGGCACCATAAAATAAATAAAAAATATTTTTTTATATTAAAATAATAGCGTAGATGTTTATAATATATACCTTAATATAAATGTTTTTAAATAAAATGATTTATTCAATAAATTTTCATATAACTTTCCAATTTACAATTCGTTTTCACTTCGATTTCTTAACAGCAATTGAAATTTTCCAAATAGTCATGTTTTTCCAATGTTTATTATAAGTTATTTTAAGATTTAGTTTTTATAATAATATATTTCTTATTTATTGAACTTATATGTAAATAAAGTGTATTGTAGATAGTTTTATATTATAATGTAAAATGTTTTTAATATATATATTAAAACATTAATTTCTAAGACCTTGTTTTATTTATTGTTTTCATATATATACGTCATAAAAATAAAATATCACAAATGGGCAACTATTTTTAGTACTTACATTTGTACCACAGTACACACTTTATAGACATAATTGCTTCAAATGTGCTGCATATGATCTCATAATGAAGGATATGAACAGAAGACATTACGTTAACTGATATAATGATTGCTCCACGTAGTGTCAGGCCTAGAGATTTGACCAACTGTGTGCAAATATGGATTGGGCGCCTTCATTTATTTATATCATGATTATCTAAACTCCCCCCTCCCTTTCTGATTTTTTTTTTGGTGGACCCCCGGAATGCCTGGTATTGAATATCTCTTTATTTTTTAAGTCAAATGTGAACACAATTCTGATCACTGTTAACACGTTTAACAAGTTATTTGTAGAGTGCATTTTAACCCTTTCATCATCACCATCATCATCAGCCAGGGTGGATCCACTGCTGGATGAAGGCCTCCCCCTGCTTTTTTTTCCCAGGGTGGTTGTTTGGACATAGCAACACTACGCTGCCCAGGCGGGTTGGTGTTCGGTTTTCTGTCTGGGTTTTCCTTCCCATTTAACCCTTTATAGGGCAAATTAATTATTTTGGTATTTTAATTTCAACTTTAACATTTGGAATTACTTATTGCCCATATAAAATAAATTCCATAATAAAAAACAATAATATTTCAATATTAATAAGTTTGTCCGAAAAACCAAAATTTTCACCGGTCAATATATTAACCAATGATTGTTTAGCGTCATGCTAGAAAATATATTTACAAAATAAAAATAGTCAATAAATAATATAGTAAATAAAATATTTACAAAATTTTATTATAAAATACAAATAATTAATAATTATTGTGTTAATGAAAAGGTTAAAAAAAAACATTTTGATTAGCGTATAAATTCGTCTGGGAAATAAATTATAATAAAATATTGAGAAAAAATATATATGAAAATTTTTTAGTGGAGATCCTAGAACCACTTCCATATTCAAAATTATTCATATAAACTATAAAAAAATTAATAAGGAATGTAAAAACATTTGATAACCCACATATTGGGTCTTCTAGTGCAGGGCGAAAGCACAAATTTACTATTTTACCAGATATAATTCAAAATTATCCGATCCCAAACAAATTCATAAAAAATTGAAACAAATTATGATAATGTATTACTATCACAATCGAAATACACCGCTATGAAATGAGCCATTGTATTTAAAAATATTTTTTAAAGTAAATGAAACAAATTTGAAATTTGAGGTTATATGTCACACGCGATTCTAAAAATTGCAAAATGACTCTAAAGTTTTTACAATATATGTAATAATTATTGATAAATAAATGTATAATTGTATATTAAATGATAATTTGAATACCTGTTCAAGATCGATCGAAAATCGTAAAACAGCCTTCAAAATCCAGCTCCAAAGATGAGACGCTGCATTCTCTAACTATGAGTCGTACGCGCAAACGCTCAATGGTCAATATTGTGACGCGTGTCTAAACACATGGATATCCAGGAAATAGCGCAAATTTCACGTGGTTGGAACAAAAAATTAACCAAAGAACGTTTCCGACAACGAATTAAAGTAATAAAGTCGAGATTTCTATGGGCGGTATTGGAAATATAGACCTTAAAGCGAGTGGTTAATATATTAATCAATTTCGGCCTTTGCCCTATAAAGGGTTAAATAAAGAAAATCATGTATATTTGTTATTCAAATATTTTTTAAAAGATATATTTTTTTATATATAAACAAAAACTAGCTAACATTTTCATTTGAAACAAAACAAATGAAAACCTTTAGAAATTGAAAAATGAATAAATGCTGATTATGACAGGAATGAACCGCGTGCTTAGTTTTTGCTTCATTCTCGTCGATCTCCCCCTTTTCCTTCCTCATATTGCCTCTCCAACACTTTAGGAACCTGTTAAATATGTTCCAAAATAATATTATACGTCCATAGATTAATAATTAACAACATTAATGTTTCGTTTGATAAACGTGAAAACAAAAGTCTTTATGCTGAGACATTTTTTTTTCATATTTAAATTAAATGAGTAAGTTTGAATGAATTTAAATATCAAATTTGAATAGTTCAAGCTATCTACATAGATAGCTTGAACTGATATTTAAATTCATTTCCACAACTTTCATCACTTACTGCCAGATTCCGTCACTTGACCTATTCTCTATATTTTTTTATATATATCAAATTGATGGAGCGTTAAGATCAATGACACGTAAGCATCAGATATCTTTTTGTATAGATTTTTTTTACAATTTTGGTGTCGTTGCTGACAAGCTTTGGTCGCTGCAGAGCTGAGCAATCCACAATAAATCCGGTTCACGTCGACACCACACACACATTATAATTATATTTAACAGTATAACAACAATTTCATAGGCGTAACAGGTAGAGGTGAGACAACGAGCTTGTGCATCCATGTGAATCCCGATTTATGAGTGACAAAACATTTGGAAATGTACACAGTTTCTACAATTCAAATTTGAAATACTTGCTCAAAATTTAAAGCTGCCTTAAGTATCTTTTTTGTGCGAATTATTTGTCACGTGGACTTTTTAAATTAAAATTTATTTTATTAGTCAAAACTGGTAAAAAGGTCTGTAGTGGTCTCAGAAAACTGTTACGTAGGAAACTCGTGCCTCGTGAAATTCAACCCAATTAAAATGAAGGTATTTTTAAGGATTCCTAACAAATACAATGTCATTTAAAAGTTCGCTCACAATTCTAAGGATTATACCAAGGTATAATAAAACATATGTCTTCATTTTACAACCTATAATTTAATCTTGATTCATAATTTACTATGATATATTTCAGCATTAAAAACTAAATATTTTTTTAAATCTTGAACCTTAATATAATACGATAATCAGTTTTACCAAACAGTGAAATTAAAAAAATGTGTATTTCTCAATAAAAATTAAAAGTAATTCAACATCTCTTGCTTAAAATCTATGAAACAAATAGTCAGTAATTTATAACATACACAGTTTGGTCACTTCTGTTGCATCCGAGTGATCTATCACATTCACTTTCTAATGTGTGAAGAAAGCGAAAGGCGAAACCTGAGTCGTTAGTGATAAAACATTTGAAATTGTACAAAGTTTCAACAACTCAAATTTAATATTGAAATTTCATCAAGCACCTTTAATCGATATCATAAATTAATTGATCTATTTCTGTTTGCGTGAAAAAAAAGGTTCGTTTTTGTATAGACACCGTAAACAAAAAAAATCTCTAATTCGTATTTTTTTTTGCTTCCACCGCTTTTTATTGCACTCCAAAACATTAAGCATTTTTTTTTTTGTTATAGATGTTTTTATGACATATATAATTGCACAAAAATTTAACTAAAAAATACTCGGGCCGTAATACATTGTGAACGACGCACGGGCGTTTAACTCTTTGTACGCGTATGCCATCTATTGTATGTGCGTCATAATTAACATGACTTTAGCTCTTATAGCACGTATAACGGCCATATTCATTGCCGTAACGCCACTCTTCTATGAAGAATGTTTACTGTTAAATTAAACAGAAAACACAACAAATATATCGTATTTAATTATTGAAAAAAATACTATTGGTGCCAATCAACATTTTGAAAAAATATTGCAATCTATATTTATAGTCGAAATCGCGATAAACGATTCCGCAAAAAAATCTGTCGCGTTCAGGTCATGCTCTTTATTTTTTTTTTTGACGCGGAAAAAAGGTTAGACAAAGACAAACAAAATCTATTGATTTAATTTTTAAAAAAATGGTTAATTTATTGTGTTATAAAATCCTGATAGATCGCTTTTCGTGAAATTGAAGTTGAGACTTTAATTTTAGTAATACAATATTGTACACATTACAATAATTTATTAATTTCCTTTTCTAAGCTTAGAGAGTCCATTGTTATTTAAAAACTAAGCAATAACCGTGAGCAGAGACTTATTTCAACTCTAGTTTGCAAATAATTCTTTTAAAAAACTCCACGTTATGCAACAAATATCTTACTGATTTACGTCAAGTGAAAGAATTCGACAGGTTAAGAGATTAGATGTATGCAATAAATGAATTTACATTTTTTTTTATACTATATAATTAATCTAAACATTCAATTCAAAAAAACAAAACTACTAATAAAACCACTTTTTCCTGAAAAACAAGACCTTGAAGCGTGTTAATCCTTTGGCTGACAAAAAAAATATATACGTCTGTACTCAGCACGCCAGCTACAATTTGTAACAAAAAAAAGCGAATTTACTATGATTTTTTGAATTTCATATACAGAAATAATCAATAACTCACAATCGTTTATTGTTTATATCATAAAAAAGCAGGTTTTCTTATATAATTTAGAAGAAAATTGATTTTGATAACCTTAAACTATTAACATCTATCAAGTGACAGTTCGACCACTCGAAAAATCGAGGTAGAAATCCTTTACAGTTATGGTAAAATGTTTTTCAACCTTTCTTATAGATATCAGTGTGTGTCCTGTCCAAGAATCATTTTAATAGAAAGAATGTTTTTGGAGGAAAATACATTTAAACATATTGACGTGATATCTCGTCTCGGGCGACTATCCGGTTACATAATAATGAAATAGTTCATACCGTACTACGTAGGAATTTGTCGATGAGGAAAAATTTTGGTAAGAAATTGAAACTTCTTTAAATACCAACAGTGTATATAAGATTATTATTTAGAATAAATCAAATAGTCGCACCATGAAGTTTAATTGAGTAAAGCATTTTACGTATTAAGAACACAGATGCTGTTGTTCTAACACTTTTTTTTTTATTTAGGGCTTAATTTTCCCGAAGGGGCTGAAACCACCCCACAGTATGGCATCTTATTGCAATTATATTTTATCACAATATTGAATTTCACAGTCCAAAATGTAAATGATGTAATAAATATATTTATATCTCCCACGTTTTGTAAACGTGATAAAAGATAATACGTTATGTTTGGAGATATCGCATATCTTTCAATCGACAAAATTTGATCATTGTTACTCGTGAGTTTTTTTTAATACTAAAGGTTAAGCAAAAGGCTGAAAGCATTCAATGAAATGATAAAAATTATGCGATTATCAAATTAGTTATTACGCGCGTGTTGTTTTTGTGTCCATTGTCGATATATTTTGATGCATTAACTTTTCGATAAGTACATTGTTATATAATCATAAGATAATTTTTGATTGTGCGCAATATAGATCGCACTAAAGTAAATGTGAGTAAGAAGAAAGTACTCTTATAAAGTGCAATGATGTTTGTCTGAACTGTGGCTTAAGGTACATTACATAGAGCTACGGGCCTACGTAAAAAAGCTCGTAATTCTATCAGAAATAGCTATAGAAACTTACAATGCAATGCAGAATGTTGATGACTCACAGTTGACTCATAGTTGACTCTCAATCGAGTGCGACTTGCCCAACGCATGAAATCTGACACTCCTATATTAAAATTGCAACTCAAAATTTAAGCTTACCCTATTCTCTCTATTAGAAAAAGAATAGTTTGAAATATTTTTTTGTCATCCGTGCATTATCATTTTTTTTAAACATACTCTTTGTTATCCATAGCACATATGTACGTACATTATAAATACTATTTTTAATTAAGAAATAATAAAAAAAACATGGCCATCTTTTTTTTCAAAAGCAACCATTCCGTCTGTTACTATCTGTTCTATATATGTATTTATGCTAATCTAATCATCGCAACGAGAGACATGGATTTTGTGACAATTTTGTTAGACATCAGCTGGATTATATAACATAAGAAAAATAACAAGTATGCTACATTGCACATAAGATAAAGCTACGTAATGTACCATTAAGTAATATCATCATAACAACGCAAACTAGGTTGACGTCGTATTGACGCTTATCGTTGTTTCATAAAAACGTTTTTTTACCTGCCGTAAAATTTGTTCTTTGTAAAGCAGTGCATTATCATTTAAACCACCGAACAGCTTCATAGTAAATATTGATATTTAAAAAATATAAATTGATTTAATACACCTCACTTGTCCACCATTCATTCAAGTTACTTACCCAAAGACTCAACAACTCAAAGTTGGTATTGAAATCTTCAGTGATGTCATAAATTTTTAAAAATGCCATTTGATTTCTTTATTTGTTTATTTTATTATACTAATATTTACAGATCAGATCACATACATCTCCTTTATAAAATCACAATATTATCACAACTAAAAATAATCAATCATTTTTGGCTTTCTATTTTTTCACGACGACAAAATTACAAAGTGCATAACATTTTTCAACAGTGACGAAAATTAACAACGAGACATTTTTTTTCCTTTTGATTGAGAGTGAAATCGACAGCTTAAAAGTTTTGACGGTCTTAAAGGATGTTCTAAATCTTGTTTTATTTTTAATTTTGTATGCTTTTATGATAGATTAACAGCTTTCATTTCATTCGATATTATTCATGTATATTAAAAATAGCAAAAACATTCGTATAAAAAATCAAAATATGGATCTATACAATGTATATTTAGAGTATAAAAAATAAATTTAGAAGAAATCGTTTATCGTTATTTAAATACTTTAACATTGACAAAATATGATATTGAGAAGTAACTCTGTCCATTTTTGAATGCATATTATGAGAAAATGTTCAAAGATCATATTGTCTTTAAAATGTTTAAAAAATCCCTTTAGACCTTATAACACCACCGATTTCATACCACTTACGGAATGTGTCAATTAGAAAAAAACGTTCGTGAAATTTATAATGTAAAATTGAATTATGCTGAATTTGATCCCAAAACTATTAAAATCTCCATTGATTTCATGCTATTTTGTTGAATATACAAATAATAGTTTTTTTCGCGTATATACACATCTCTCATGTTCAAACTCTTAAGATAAAAAAATGATAAATATAAAAAATTCATGACATGTTTGCAATAATAATAATATAAATGGGGAACCCAACACAAAAAGCCACCAAGTCCATGTTGTTTTCATTTTGTCAAGATTTTTTATTTTTTATCTCATTTAATCAAACATGGTACATGGACTTGGCTATTTCTTTTATAACATTCTTTATATTTTGTTATAGTTTTTATAATCCTAGTGAAGTCATACGCTTTGGGCATTTGTAACCCTCCTCTCCTTACATTTCATACCCTGTTAGTTTTCTTTGTCAAAAGTTATCAAATTATATATGACACCCACCTAAAGCTAAAACTATAGTGGAATTTTATCACGCATAAAATAAGGAGTTTTAAACTACCTCCTTGCCACACATGTCTTGAAGACACGCATCAAGATACCATCACCAGCAGGAAAAGCCCCTGCCAATTTTTGTCGTCTAGATTTCGGAATAATTTCACCGTGAAAAAAAATAATACACATACATTGCCATAGACTTTAGGTGTGTCTTTATAAATATGGACGGTCCCTAAAACCCATTCTTTTGTTAAAAATAATTAATAAATAACAATTTCCTTATAAATAAATTGAATAGTAACATTTTTTTAAGCCAAAATACCCAAAAATCTTTGATTATAATAGGATTTGTGCTGATCTAAAGTGACAGATTTGCATATAATATTTGTAAATTATGGACATTTGAATACATTTATGGGATACTCAAAGATTAATTTTAGACAATTTTTAAGACCTCTTATAGGCCTATAAAAATTGTTTTATTTTATTCAATATAACATCCACCAATCTATTTCAGCACGGTGAAAAAATAGCAATGTATTTTAGTTCTACAAAATTATTTTTAACAAATATAGTTGATAGCTATGAAATAGCAACTAAAATACATTGCTATTTTTTCACCGTGTTATAATGGAGTTCTACCAAGTGAATGCCAATTCAATCAATAAATCTATTTCAGTTCAACTTTCAGATATATATTATGCCATTATTATGCAGATTATGTTTCGATGAAAAATATTCTCGCGTTTAAACGATTTTTATGTTTAATTTCTATATTTAAAAATTTTTTTTTCAATTTTATTTTATTTCTCAAGAAGTTTTGGTTTGATATCACACACAAAAAGCTTCATCTTTTAATTTTATCAACAGTTTGTTTTCAAATTATAATTAGCTGAATTCTATAGCAATAATCTTATACAATAATGTATTAAACTATTGTCTAATCATTTTTTTTCGTTAAACGGAGATTAATTTCATATGTACATTCAAATTCAAATATTTTTTTCGTGGCGACAAATTTAACGTCGTATAATAATGCATAGTAGCATATATTTATGACAAAAAACTGAATTAGACATTTAAATTTTAATAATCCATTGAAATGGACATAACCAGTTTTTGCATCGTTTTTTTTATCATTTTAAAATAATGACATTTGTTTTGAAGTAAAAAAGGTTTTCAAATATACTTTTATAAAAAAATAATTAATGTAATTTCCATAAGATTAAAAAACTTTTTAAATCTTGTTTTATTTTTTTTACAATCAATGATAAATGATAAATACAGTGGGTGTTCGGTGAACAACAACAGACACAGTCACAAAAGATTTTTATATTGTGACAACGAAAACATATTCCGATAACGAACAAAAATTATCTTTCTTATCGACTTATTCTGTCTGTAACACCTCAACTATTGGTTCAATTCAGATAGCGAACAAAGTCTTGTAACAGATTATGTTCGTTAACCGATCACACACTGTAGTTCATTTCTATATTTTATTTTACTTCTTTTTGGCTGCCTGCTCAATAAATTAAATACTAGAAATACAAAAAAATATACAACTTATTCTCAAACTGTTATTTTTACATAAATATGTATGTCCTGTCATTTATAATATCATTCCATATAGCTTTTCTTTTATAAAAACATTATTCATTTTTATGTGTAATAAGAGCTGAATCAAGTTCATCCTTTTCCTGGTCCTTGTCTCCCCAACCCCACAAATTATGAGTACCATCCCCGGTCCTCTTAATCCTCTTTTCAATAAGGTCTCGCGATGCGGTTTTCAATTCGTATGCCCATCCAATCTTCGCCATGAAGTCGATAAAGGCTTTGGTAACGTTCAAGTGATAGCCTCCCAGTTCAGCGGTCTTATAATCCCAAGGGAACGTGTGATGATAGTTGTGGAATCCTTCCCCCAAAACTACAGCGGCGACGGAGACATTTTCAACCGGGCTGATGTAACGGTCGTACGGCTTGCTGCCGAATTTGTGGGCAGCGCTGTTTACCAACCAGGTCACGTTCAGGACGTACGTGTACCTGAACATGGTGGCGACGAACCAAGCATTCGACAAGGTTTCCCCCCAGAAGTACATCGGGATGACAGTGGGCAGAATGAAGCACATAATTGGCATCAAGAACAAGTAGTACCTGCCAATGAAAAAAAAATGCATAATCAGTTTATTGATTCGATACGTTTGGTAACTGGAGTTCAATGAAATATTTTAAACATCTAAGCATTAAATTCTTAATACATAAATAACATTATACAATTTTTGATATAGATTGAAGGTTCTTGGTGGAATTTCAATATCAAAATTGAATTATTACAACTTTGTACGATTTCAGGCATTCTATCTCATGGATGCAACAGAACTGACTTCAGTTCTGACCTGAAGATGCCGAAAGGTGAAACTCGGGCCATAAGTGACACAACATGTGGAATCGCACAAAGTTGTAACAATTCAAATTTGATATTGAAATTCCATCAAGCACCTTCAGACAATATTATAAATTATACCAATAAAAGTTGGTTAAGCTATATTTTATTTTTAATTAAAAATACTTATACAAAACCTTAATAAAAAAAAGCTTGCAACTAACGACATTTCAATTAAATCATCTTTCATTTTTTAATAAACACTTTCATAAACAATCCATAATATTTTTTTATTCTATACTATACGCATTGTGTTTTTTTTATTAATATAATATCCCGTTGCAACAATAAAAGACAGTTATCACATTAAAAGTGAAGCATTGTGCCGAAATTTATTCGAATTTTTTCGAATTCAAATTTAAAATGCCATATATTTAATTAGAATCTTGCTTATTTTTTCGTCTTATAATAGTTATACTGTAAAACGGTCATCTAAATGACTACACTTACACCTAATTCGGAGACTATCACACTATCTCAAATATAAAAGTGATAGAAATAAACCGAAGAAGATAACGTATCGATCAATTTTAGAATCGATATCAAAGTCTGCTGAACCATTTTTCAATAAGCAAAATTATGACCGCATAAAACCAGTTTTAATATAACATATCAAGAAATATACACGCGCTTACTCGAAACTCTCACACGCAGTCTTAAAAGTCTAGACCAGTTTTCCTCAACGTTTTCACACCTGCGGACCGGTAAAAAAAGGAAAATATTTCGCAGGCCACTAATACTGAAATAAAAATGGTTTTCTATGTAAAAAAATTTTTGGTCTTATATTGTGACAGATGGCCAAAGCTATAACTAACAAATGTACACACAACAGTCTGATACAAATAAAATTTAACAAAAACATTTTTTTTTTCCAACAAACTAATGCAAAAGCTGCTATTGTATATTTGCTAATATATTGTATATTCTTGGCTGTATTATTATTAAGTTCCTTGGTGTCACATCATGCTACCGATTATTATTATTTAAAAACTACTAAAAAATACAAGTAAACGTGCATGGCATTTTTTTTGCGGTAGAAAGTCTCTTTTGCCCGACACCAGGCCACGGACCACTGGTTTGGGAGCACTGATCTAGATAATGCAATATATGTATGATACATTGGACTGTAGTGTACAATATAATCTTTCAAAATTTACACTAACTAAAGGAACTTGTCCAAGAAAACGATGAAAAAAAATGATAAGGCAAAAATTGTCGTTATCAAGGAAACGCCAAAATAGTAATTTTATAAAAGACCTGCGGAAATTTATTTTTGAAAATCTCAAGCTAAATTTTAAAATTGCCTCGTTGATAAAATTGTATCTTTTTTTTTCATATTGTTATCATGTATTTATTTATAGCTATATATTTTAATTAGTGCATACGTCCATGTATTGACAACTTTCTTCTTGGACATTCTTGACGCATTCATAAGTGTCACGGTAAGGAATATACCATGTAAGAATACACGAAGGAAATTTTGCAAGAAAGACCCTACAGTTAAATTCATTTTAAATGTCAAGAAAGTTATAAATTATTTCATTAGCTGAATATGACTTACGTCAAAGTATGAAACAGTTATAGTAAATTTCATGGTTTGTCGTACAGTAACTTGAGTTCAGTGAATTGTATATATTATATGCATGTCCGCGCTCCATTACAGTATTTATAATATGATGGATAGTATTTTTTTACTAGTTGTAAACCAGTGACCATCATGTAAAATTTTACTGTGGCCGCATTCCATATATCAGCGGTCCTATGAAAATGTCTCGTGGCCGGACAGATAATTTTTAATATCAATATTTATAATGAAGCTGTTGATGGCCGCAGCAAAACCTTCTAGTGGCCGCACATGAGAATCACTCTCAATTTTCAATAGTTAAGTATTAATGATGCAAACGCTTATTTATTTAATAATCCATTTTTTACCTAGTGATAATAAGTTCGTATGAAAAAAAAGATACAGTGTTTCAAAGCCTTTAAAAAATATCGAATTATCTCATAGTATATTTATTTAGTCTAAATAACAAATTAATTCTGATTCTGTAGCCACATATAGCTTTTGAATTGACATGCATCTTGCATGTGCAATCAAGGTCGCTAAGCTTTGAACTTAATTAAGCTCCTCAATATTATTGTATAATTAAGTGTTGCGTAAATAATGAAGACTCTAAAACAAAAAGCTAAGAACTATGTTTTTTTTTTCATGTTAAAAAGTAATAAATTATTTAGTTATTAACTAAATTTTTGAACAGAAATCTGCAAACAAATGAAGTTATATTTATTTCTGAGTGATTTACAGCAAACAACTTTACGAACCATAAAACATTTAAATAATGAGTTGTATGAAAATTAGTGAGTCGTGATTAGCAAGTTTTAATTATTCGCGACTTTGACATTGTTTTATCAAAAACGGAATAACCACTAGAGTTCATAGGAATTGTACAATGCTAAAATATATTGAAATTAATGCGCGCGTGCTTGAGTACTCGGAGGTATACGATCCGACCCATTGTTTTCATTATGAAGGCCATCAGACATTATGAACCGATTAGACGTTAGTTAGTAAAACATAAATTAAAATCGTACTGCATAATATGGATGTATAATATTTCCACTTTCATAGGGTGATAAATGGTGAACAATTTTTCGCTCCGTCTTCTGACGACACAACAATATAATTTTGATAAATAAAACTAACGAAATTCACGATCTTTGTGTGTTTCTTTATTAAAATATCAACCGTTACTTCTTGGTGGAAAAACATGATATTTTAACACATTCACTGCTAAGCCTTTCAAAGCATATTCCAACACCTAGACTTTTATATAAAACTTATTGAATAATATTGTTTTGAAATAATCTTATTGAGTTTGTCAGGACAAATCAAGCAATGCAGTAAGAAGGTTTTAATCACTGTTAATTCATGTATTTTTGGGTATCAACTCTCAACACAGAAATGGACATCGTTGGCATCTGAAAATGACTTTCCTTACATATCGTATGCATGCATGTATCTGTGTGTGTGCCTGTATGCACACGTATGCTTGTGTTGGTATGGTTTGTGGGGGGGGGGGGCGAACCTAAATATAATGCGTGTGGTGTCCACGTGAACCGGATTCACTGTGGATTCCTCAGCTCTCCAGCGACCTTAGTTTGTCAGTAACGACACAAAAATTATAAAAAAATCTATATATAAGAGACGAAGGAGACTTGAAGAGCTCTGATGCTAACTCGTCATAGATCTTAACGCTCCATAAATTTTATATCCAAAAAAAATTAACACAGAAAAATCAGCCGTTTCAATAGTTGAGACGTTAGTAGTCTGAGATTTAAATTATATAACACATTTTTTAATGATATTTTTTCAATAAATGTGATTATGAGGACCGGTTAATATATATGTTCATATCAGTGTTTGCTCTTTGACACTAAAATATAACGTGTATATAAAATAAAATGTGTTGGAAATCACGTGTTTTTTGAAATCTTTTTATGATTCATATCAGTTTCCTTGAACTCTAAACGTAGCACGCCAATATCACCTGTTCCAAATGAATAAAATCGTTATTTTTCAAATGTTATTATCAAAAAACACTTAAAAGCGCTCAAGCGGTGCGATTATTGTCATTGAGTGTTATCAAATGATGACCATTATTTAAAAAAAAATATTTTCAAAGTTAATATCACCTTTGACATTTTTATTTTTGGATATTGTATAAAAAATATTCTATATCAATAAAATGAACTTCTGCTCTGTTCCAATAAAAAATATTAATAACATTTGTCGTCAATTTGCAACCATTTCAACGTATTATTAATCAAACCTTCTATAGCGCTAAAATAGGGTCTGAGTTATAGAAATCCACCATGAGAATACAAGGCACTTATTTAAAAAAATGCTAGGGTTTTTTTAAGTAGACTTAATGAAACGCCCAAAATTAATATGCATTTATAAGATATGGTTTTAGGCATGAATTTTCCAATCACAGCAGGATATATCAAACGAAGTCAGGAAAAAAACAACAGTTGACAAGTATACTTCTAATGCAGATGTTTTTCTATAATATTACATATGTATTTACAAATGACTTGTACGAGTGTAAAACATTAATAATATAAATAAATTTTTATGTAAACAGAGGGTAATGTATATTAATTTTAGCTACCTACAGTAAGAAATTTCAAATAGCGCTCGAAAATGTTACCGAAAGAAAAACACAACCAAAATGAAATTATCAACCATGCAAGATTGTTCTCATTTTAGGCAAAATTACAACGTAACACATGACGCAGATTGATAAACTTTTTTTTTTTATAATAAAAACACATTTTTTAGTACATATTTCCACAATATATTTTTGATCAGGACCGGTTTCGCTCATCGCGAGCATTATCGAACGAGTGAAACCGGTCCTGATCAAAAAATATATTGTGCAAATAAGTGATAAAAAGAAGTGTTTATATTATTTAAAATATCATGCCTTTCCATCAACAAGTGACAGTTATCATCTTAAAAGTGATAAAATTATGTTTTTTTTTTGTTTATGGGCTAAAAGAAATAGATTTAATTGCTTGGGCAGTTCGTGAAATATAATTTTCACAGTGAACTGTTTATTGATAGAATTATTTCATAAAAAAACCTATTAACTTGTATCAGTCATGTTTTTATATTTGATATTGCGATAAATTTTTAAATATCATTCTTTTCCATCAAAAATTTTCAATCAATATGAAAAAGTCACATAACCAATGCTGAGCTTTTGTGTGCTGATTAATATATAATTGAACTTGGTACCAAAAATAATAAAGTTTGTTTGAGTAGAAAATTCATTTATCATATGTATATTTTATTTAAAGAATATTGAAATTTATGATTCCACTATACTCACTGTTTCGTAAATTCTAGAATGATGTTCAAATTCTTCTTCGCGAATAAATTCCTTGGTTCGATTTCAAGACCATATAATTAGAATTTGTATCTCAAGAATTAACAAATGTACAAAAACATTCTCTCTATTTATTTAGTGACTGGCCAATGTTGTTTCTTTGACCCTTATTTAAAATTTCGATAATCAAAAATTTTAATTTCAGGTATTGTGTTAAAACTTCATGAATGCAAGATTGTTTCCGTATCGTGGCTTTTTAATGTTTTAAGTAATTTCTAACCAAATAAATACAAAAATCATTTTTTTATTATGAATATTCATTAAAATAGTTGTTAGCATAATCAAAATTTAGTAAAAACAGTTTCACTTTGGCCTTTAATAATTTATGACACGTGCTAAATTGATTATTTTTTTGCCACAATGACTTTTTGTGACCCCTTCACGAAAAGTGTCATAAGTCAAAAATTCATAAAACAATAAAAGTTACTATTATTTAATAATCTTTAGAATTTTTATCTTAAAATTGACGTATTTTGAATTATGATACTTTTCTTGTTATGATGCAATTCAAGAATTTAAAACATGATGTAAAACAAGGGTTTGCTGTCGGAGTAGGATCGTGGATCAATTTCAGAGTTAGAGTATATTTTACCACTCCATGTTGTTATCGTTTCACTTTTCTTTCGAGTGTCAAAACATATTTTTTTACAATATAAATTGCATTTCTGAAAAATGTTATTGCTTAAATTAATTAGTTTGCTTAAAATATTAATTTTTTGCACTTTGCATAAGATAGTATTGACTTGGTTGACTCAAACATTAATTTTAATAGTTTGCACTTTGGATTGTACAGTATTTACCCAGTGCCTAACGTAACCTAACCTGATATATTGTATTATGTGTTGTCGATTTTTCTCATGTTCTTAGAGAGTTAATGGTTGTTTTCGATACTTTTACTGAGTCAAATTCGTATGATTTTACCCACAGCTCTTTTAAGTGACGATTTAACTTTTCTTTTCTCCTGCATATTGTTAAAACAATTTGTTTCCCAGCTCGAATGTTCAAAATTTTGACTGCCTCACCCAAAGTGAAAAAACTATTGACTTAGTAAAAACTAACAATGTGCCAAATTAATACTATCGAATTCAAAGTACAAAGTATTAATATAGAAATTTGTGTGCCGCTAGTTAATATTATCAAATCCAAAATGCATTCATATATAACTTATTAAATATCACTGTAGCTAAAAAAATATCAAGCAATTTACAAAACCAGTTTTTTAACATTAAAAACGAGATATGGATATTTTTAGATTACTATTAATTTTTTGGCTACAAATAGCCATATTAAATTCTTTTTATTTTAAACATATTTCTATCACATATCGTGTTACTAGTAAAAGGATATTTACTATCGACACAATTTAGAATACATATATCTGCTTACAATTGGTTAACTTTAATTTTTAATCTTAACAATTAAAAAAAAGTTTACTCACATCACGCAAAAAAGTTTAAAAAATCAACAGTTAAGTAAAATTTTTGGCTTTATTCATGTAAAGGAAAAGATATATTAATTTAAATATTTTGATAAACGAGGCAGCGAAAATTTATACGGCTGGTGGGACAGCGGCCCTTAGATATTGTGCAGAATATTCAAGCAAATATTTATATAAAGTTAGTAGCGGAACTGCTATTTTCAGTTTCAAATCAATAAACAATTATAACACCATGTTTAAGTTTACAAAATTAACCCGCTCCCTATTAAACTAATGATATTCCAACCTGTACTTGGTTGGGTAGTACTTCAATACTTAATTCAGCAGTCACTTTTAATGTGTTAACCGTCACTTATTGATGAAAAGGCATGATATTTTTAAAATATAAACACATTTTTTAGTACTTATTTCAACGACATATTAAAACGCTGTTACAGCTGGAAATCAATAGACATCAACTATCACAAAAGATTCTTAACGAAAAAATTAATATATTGTATTCCCCATTAATTCAACCTTTTCCCGGGTAGGAGGTCTGATTTGCTTCCGTAATAGACCACTTCCGTGCCACATGTAAACTTATTGTCATAGTCGCCTTTTTATTTTCATTTACAATTTTTGAAAAATTCAGTTTTATTGCGAGAAGGCAACAAGCTAAGCCGTTAAAACAGGAGAGAAGATGTATTGTGTACCTTTTCTACACAGCTATATATAGATAAGCAAACGTTAGTTCAAGCATAGTTCTGACGATGGCGTGAGCCGAAATAGCTATCAACTATTTTTAAAAAATAATTTTGTACAACTAAAATACATTGCTATTGTTTTCACCGTGATATATTTTTTATCAGGACCGATTTCAGTTTATAATGGTCGCAATAAGCGAAACCGGTCCTGATCATAAAATCAATTATGAAAATGAATACATAAAAATGTGTTTTTATTATTTAATTCATTAGTTGTATTGTAATCCAAAAATATCGATATTATCACGACGAATCAAACTTCAAATGCAAAAAAAAGCTCTAATTAAAATTGTACTACTGCTAAATCTCTTACGTGCCTTACAGTCGATTTTTAATAAATTACGATATGCCATCTATACAATTGAGATATAAGTTGTCAGAAGGTTAAAAAAAATGAAATCGACTTTATAGGAATTTAGACTCGATTACTGGCTAGATTCTATTGAACTTAGAATCATTTAGCTGATTTTTGTGTTCCTTCATCGGATTTTCTCCTACGTAGAATGCATTATTTGACAGATAAGTCATAGATTTATTTTGATTTAATATGACGTCATCTATCTGTGTTAATGTTGTCATGTATATTTTTATATGTTTTTGTTAGCATATGACGCTAAATCAATTATTCAATAAACTACTATTGCTCGTGATCAAGCGCAGAGCATTATTTTCGTGACGTCTTATATTGTTACTTCGATAAAGAAATAAACGAACATATTTTATACAAGACATTATTTCACTTACACGATAAAAATAATAGTTAACTTTTAAAGGACTGTGGTCGAGAAATTAATCTGTGAAACGATGAGGGGATTTGTCAGACCTCAACAAAGTAGTTTTATTATAACTGTCATATTATAATACAAAACAAAAATGATTGTTAAAACTTTTCTTTACATATCTTTGCATATGTTCTTATATATTTCATACTAAAATCTTTTTTATTTCAATAAGTTTCAAACTTTTAGGTGTGCATAAAAAAGTGCATTCAGCTCAAGCAATAATTAGTGACTGATGAAATTGAGTACACCGATAAACGCAAACGCTATTACGTAGACGAAAGCATGGATTGCTCATCTCTGCAGCGAATACTTTCAGCGACAGTAGAAAATGCAACAATCAATACAAAAGATAAAGGGAGGGCTTTGAAATAAGCCCATTTTGTATCTTAACCTTAGCAAAAACACGAATAAAAGTATGATGTTATACAAAACCAATTTATGCAATAATTTACGATATTATTAGTAAATCAGGTCTTTAATAAAGTTATCATTAAACCACTTTTCAATTTTTTTCCATCATTAATATTTATATTCTTTACCCTTCTTATTGTTAAGTATACGTCATTTAGCTGAAATTTGAGATACTCTATTGGAAGACAGGGCCGATACTTTTTTTGAAAATCATAGCTCATCAATAGAGCAGTGTTTATTGATTGAATCAGCATTTATCTGGTAGAACTCCATTATAACACGGTAAAAATGGCAATGTATTTTAGTTCCATATTTTTTTTAAAGATATAGTTGAAAGCTATTTCGGCTTATCCATCGTCAGAACTTTCAAGTTCTAGTTAAAAAATGTATAACTAAAATACATTGCTATTTTTTTACCGTGTTAGAACAGTGTTGCTTAAAAGTTTTATAAGATAAAGGTATTCAGCTTTATATTCCGTGTTCAGTACAACATTGTTTTTATTAAAGCATGAAAAGGTCTTTTTAACAATTAGTGATAACCTTGTATGAACAAAAGCGGCTTAGCCAACTGTTGATAATGTGAAATAATGAAATTTTATCATTTATGTATATAAATCATTGTTATCTTACTTTTTTTGGAAGCTTAGGACAGGGTCAGAAAACAGGTCACTGAAGTCGATTGTGTGACCTTTGGCTTTGATCTCCGGATGTTTCTTACACAGCAACCAGCCAACGTGAGAGAAGAAGAAACCTCTGGTGGCGTTATGAGGGTCCGCATCGGTCTCACTGTACTTGTGATGCATTCTGTGGTCGCGTGCCCAGTCGATGACGGAATCCTATGACGTGATAAAATTTAGAATAATAAAATTAAAAATTGTATAAAAAATAATTTGCCAACTCTCATGAACTGTGTAGTATTAATCGACCATTTTAAGTTGTCCGATTAAAGAGGGCGCTAGTATGGTGCTAGCTAGAGCATATTACTTTACTTGTCACGGCCGCCACGCAATAGTTAACTTGGACCAATCTTTAATTTCTTAACAGAACTATCGTGCTTTATAATCACCACTCACATATTCTCATGAGTTTTTTAATGTAATTTTTTCTACAATATTACTAATAGAATCAACATACATTTGATAGCTAAAAGCTATTTATTGACTATTCTATTTCGGATTTCTGCCGACAGTCAAGATATAATGCTAAAAAACAGTAATACATCTTCTCTTATATATTAAAATTATTCATAAATAAAGGCATTTTTATATTGTATTGTTATAATACTGAACAAATACATATTTATATATTAATTGCAAGCGACAAATCAAACAAAGTCCAACTTGCTCATTAACTGATACTTATTTACTTTCAGTCGTTTTCGTGTACTATTGGAAGTGTAAAATCGTAGTTAATACACACATACATCGAAAGTAATTCTTCTAAAACACCACATTCCTAGTTCATTGTATTCACGTATTGTAACTCCATACGTGTATTTCTATGTACGTTTTTACAATATACATATGTATGCGAGTGTGAGTATAGTAAGTGGGGATATAAATAAAGTTAGAATGCGTTTGGTGTACACGTATACTGAATTCATTGTTGATTGCTCAGCTCTGCAGCGACTTACGTATATCAAACAACGACACAACAATTCTTATAAAAATTTCAAGGCAGAAGATAAAAGAATGTTTGATGAAAACATATTGAAAGTGTTTTAGAAAATAAACGTAGAAAACGGACCACATTCCAAAAAGATGAAATACCGTTTGCTCAAGAAATATCTATATATAAATATCTATACTTGGTGACGTATGTATTAAATATTTTTAAATACCTTACCGATCGATTGACGTATTAAGAACTTATTAAGAAATAAAATATCTTGAAATACTATAAATCTTTTAGTAAAGATATTGTTGTGCAAAGTTTCGAGACACCAGATATATAAAATAATTGTGTGTTTACCTGGAAGGCAATAGTGTTGAACGCCGTCAACAAGATCCTCAGCGGAAGTCTAGCTTTATAAGATTTGTGTGCCCATAATCTGTGTGCGCCGGCTGTTATTCCTAACCCTGATGTGATGTAAAGGCCGAATGCTACGGAAAAAAATTTATAGATTATTTTTTTTTATCATTCATCAAATAAAGAACATACTTTTTGTACTTTTATGAATATAGAGTACAAAGTGGTTGCAACACCGAAACCTCATCTTTTTATTTAATTTTTTTTTTCATTTCAAACCATTTTTACTTCGAATGTAATGTTTATTCAGTAAAGATTTTACATAAGAGTACTCGAGTATTAAGATTCTCGTAGAAAATCGTAACAAAAGTTTTTGTACTAGACCCGTTTGTTATTGACTTGATAAGGAGAGGTTTCTGAATAATGTATTCGCTCTAGTTACCTCTCGTTTTCAGGATTGAAAGAACGGAAGTAAATATTAATACATTAATCGACTTAATGAAACTATTCAATCTTTAACTGTTAATACCGTAACTAAAGTCAAATACTCAAAAAATGGCACTAGATAATATTTGCAGTATCCTTATAGTCACTCTAATACGGTATTCAAAATTCTAATGTTAATGATATGCTTACCAAATAAATCCGTCTGCCATTTTGCCGACGTGAGGAAAAGGAATGCTCCATAAACAGCAGCGATATGAAGATATGCAAACAGAACAATGTTTCTCCACACTGGCTGAATTTTCCTATTGTCAGCTTTGCAGTGAGAGCCGATTCCTTTGTATGAGGAAGGCTCTACTTCCAATGTTTCGTCTTCAAAGAGAACGCCAGTGGTGTCTGATGAGTTAGGCGGCATAATTACTAGAAATAAATAAAAAAAAAATGAAATAAATAACACAGTATATAACCAAATTAGTGCATATTTCAGTACAACCATCCCTCGCTTAACACAGAAGATATGTTCTGCTAGATCGCCGCGCTAAGCGAAATCGTGTTAAGCGAGACTAACAAATCTATTATATACTAACAAACAAAGTGTAGAACAAGTCTGCCAATAGGGATGCACATGGTAAGAGAATTAACAATGTTCAACAGTATTGCTTCGGATGTTGACATATTCCGTGTGGACAAAAGTGAGTTCAGGCGAATACTATTTTTTAGTTTAAGTAGATGTTTCATGAGTTTACTTGGTTGACTTTTTTGCAATCCTTGTATCAACAACTTGTATCATTTTAGCTGTGTATTTGTCAAATTTCCAACATTTTATATTCAAATATATTAGCGTTGTAAAAGCAAATAATTTATAATTTGTAAATTTTGTACCGTATTTATAAATAAATAAATGTATGAAATAGAGGGGATACGTTTTTTAAGAGATATTAAGAAAAAACAGGTAGGTGGAACTTATGAAAATTTATTGATATATAATGTTTTTTTTTTGTTGACTGTGTATCATTATCACTACTACTTTCAATAAAATTTTCCGTTATGTTCCGTCGTCGTTTAAAAATATCGGCAATCTGTGATTGTTCATTGTTTAATTTCCAGTTAAAATTTTAAAGCTCTAATCATATCTGGATCATTATTTAGTAAATGCATTTTTATATTTCTTGTCATTTCATCCATCTTTTTTTGTTTTAACAGTAATCGTTGAAATTTGACCAGAATTTTCGATGTCGCTTTCACTATCGTTTCTGATTTCACGAGGAACAATTGTAGCCATTTCAACTAACTCTTTTTCGTTTAATTCTTGTTTTTCAGGTAATTCATCAGTTTCGCTGTATTACAAATAAGAAAAATATACCTCGAATAGTTGTGAAATTATAAACAGTTGTTATTTTATCAACTGTCAGGATTCAACGAGTGATAAACACGGTGAGCAACGAGAGACTATATGTCTGATATATTGTCATATATATTTCAGGTACTATTTGTTGTTTGAAATGCGCAATTCTATTCTCGGTGTACCCTTACCGTTATTCTTAGAATTTTGCACAGATGTTTGCACATCTTCGAAACGTCGAAACATTTTTTTTCACCGAAACTGAAATATAGTGCATGTAGCAATAGCGCATGGTTTAACGATCAGTCCGTGCAGCTCAGTATCGGGCCAAGAATATGAAGAGTGAAATCGATTCTTTTTATTATTATTGCGTTATGGAAGGCGGCCGTGTAACAACAGCTGCATACACATAACGGGTGGAGGTGAGACAACCAACTTGTCACCAAAAAAAAATTTTAATAACATATATAAACCACAACATATTTATTTTAAAATGGCTTAAACAACTATGTTATCTAGAAATCGGGTTAGGCATCGCTGGTTTATGAAAAAGTAATGGTAACATAATTGCATATAACTCAAGTGACTTTTGGATTGAACAAAGTCTCAAATATAATGAAATACATATCAGTGGCCGATTAATAACATCGGAATAATTATATTATCAATTATGATTCTTTTGTTTCAATTTTGTCAAAATAACTCTTTTAAAATCAATAACAAAGGCAATTAACAATGACAACATCCGCTGAGTGTCAAATGTTGAATTAATATACAATGTAACGCAGTCTCCGTGTTCTGTATAATCCTAGCTTATTAAATATTTAGAGCAATAAGTTTAGCAACAAATATATTTCATTGTTAATAGAGGGGTATGTTTCGAAATCGTTATGAATGACAAAATTTTAAGTGAAGAAATTAAATAGATACAATGCAACGGACAATCTATGTTGCTAAAAAATAAACTCTTAAAATATATATTGATTGAATAGGCATTCACTTGGTAGAACTCCATTATAACACGGTGAAAAAAATAGCAATGTATTTTGTAGATCCAAAAATATCACTTACCATTTTGTCATATTTCAAATCGTCAATCGGAAACGTGCGTTTACATTGACGTCTCATCGAACCAAAAGAAAATTATGTACAAAAATTACTTGGAATTTTTACAATCGTCATAAATTTAATTCAAATAAAATGGTTTCAAATATAACTTATACCAAGTTTCAGTAAAAAAATAAACCAAATGAAAATGTAAAGTGTACTATCTTTCAATAACTTTGTCATATTTGAATAAATGAAACACAATTTTACAATGTAGTGATCTGGACCGGTTTCGCTCATCACGGTATTGTCAACTGATATTGTACAGATAACGGTTTATGAAAAGTAGAATTGGATTATTTTTCAAATTGCAAGGAAATCAAATAAACAAGCTTGGGCAAAATCTACTTTAAAACAAAAAAATAGTTTTATCCCGAAACCGATCTCGTCCACGCAGATTATGTTGACATAAAAGCAATATTATTGAGTAATGGTCTTACCAGTGGCATCACCATTGGCAGACTAGTACTACATTTTAAGATAACTTACAATTCATTTCCACGACTTCTCAAAAAAATATTAAGATTATAAAATTTGCCATTGTAAATGATTGCATAATTCTCATTTTGGCTTCGTATAAGCCGAAAGAAATATACAACCGAGTAAATTTCAGTTCTATTTTTAGGACTTAGGCCAATTAGGAAGACAGTTGAATAAAACGATGAGTAATATCCATAACCCTACTGGAAAAAAAGTCGCAATAATATCTTCTGAACCTTTTTCACCATTTAGATATATTTTGTATTCATTGAAGGTCAATCAATCATCAGACCTATTTAGTCATTGTATGTTAATATAAAAATTTTAACACATGTTATGAGTTTACGAAAGATAAAACTCAATATTGTCAATGATTTTTGCAGTTTGCTTGCGACGATAGTACACTAAATTTTTGATTACAATACAATGACACTTATTTGACATTTACGTACATATACCCACTCCTTTTTAATCACGACTTTTTTTTTATGTAACATATTTCCCGTATAAAAAACGAGTGAAATGATTATCTTTGTAAATTAATCGAATACCCAAATTAATATGGAAATATATGTTGATTTTTTTAATTTACATTGCATATGAATATTATACTAAATTAAGCAACTAAATGCGAGTTGAAATTCCAAATTCGAATAGATTTATTTTAACATTCAACGTTCCCACACACAGCTTAACTTAACTCCAGCAAAAAAGATCATTTTCAGCAATGACCGAATGGTGAATAAGAATTTATTGTCTGGTTGCATTAAATTCAATTGAATATTTAATTTCAACAAACTACTCGAGTTTTATTTTTGACCCAATTTGGTCCGGTGTTCCAATATTGGAACATTGTGTTTTTTTACCCTCACTCCAATATGCTTCGACCAATACTCACTAAAACTGTATCAGTTAGTATTTGATGATGTTAATAGCATCCGGAGTATTAATTTTTTAAGTTTGAACTTTTTGGAGTGAGTCGTGATTTTTTAAAAACGTAATTTACTTCTAACAAAAGGTGTCATTTAACAAGTAACTTTAATCTGGTCTATCAGTTTTTTCATAAGATTCTAACAAATAATATTCTATTTTTTGATATCATTAATGTACTGGTACAGCAAGATTGACTGAACTTCACAAAAATAAATGTGTTGAAACTGTTTATTGCGCGTCAGTTCTGTTGCATCCATGCGATAGAATGCCTGAAGCACAACCCGGGTCGTTATTGACAAAACTTGTGGAATCGTACAAAGTCTTAACAATTCAAATTTTATATTCTATTGATTATGCAGATTCAATAAATGAAACACTTTTTTTAATCAATCCAACCTTATAGTTTAATTCACTTAATTACCTTTACCTAAATTAGAACACCACGATCATACGAAAACAAAATTTTATTTAACATTTTTTTTCTTTATGTATTGTCATCTTTCTTTTTTTTTTTTTTTGAAATAATCATAAATTTTGAGAAAAAAATCCGGCGAAAATAGGTTTAGCATCAATGAATTAATTATTCTTTTACCTTTTTTCTTAGTACATATGAAAAAAAATCAACGAATATTCAATTCAAAACATACCGATTATTTGATATGACAGTAAAAAATTTCATCAAAAAAGAGTGTAAAGTGCAAAACACAATTATAATATATGCAAAAGAACTAGAAATAATGTTTTTTTAAGTATTTTAAATTTTATTCCGTGTTTTAGGAAAAAATGTTTGATGTTATTCTTCACTATTAATTTTTATGTTTTAAAAAATACTTCGTACATAAAATTTTAATATATTTCTTTTAAAACATTAAGCTTAAAAAAGTATTGACTTCAACAGAAATAAATTATTCTGCGTTGACTCTTCCTCATTGAATCGAATTCATGAATCTTTAACCATTAAGCTAAGGGGGTAGATATTATAAGGTTGAAAATGAGATTTTTAATTATGAAAAAACATTTCTTAATTATATTTCAATAAATAAATTGTGTAAATAACACATATTTTTTTTTTTATAATTTAAAATATCATGTCTTTCCATCAAGAAGCGAGTGTTAAGACTTTAAAATGATTACAAATTAGAATCGAAGAATCTGTTAGACCAATAAATCATTTCCATTAAAGGCTCCTTTAAAATCATACTGTTTTTATTTATTATTCTCATTTTAACCAGACTGCTAACGACAGAGTTGTTGAGACGGTAGATTATAATGTGTTGGTGTTCGGCAATCAAAATATACCGAAGTGCTTACAGTGTTAGTGCAAGCTAATTTTTGCACTTAAATAAAGCTAGATTTGTTCTGATAATATAGGTCATATCCTTTATACGGTTCAGCATGGAATGGGTTAAGAGAGAAAACATGTATGTCAGTTCGTCTGGTCTGTTGGTGGCACAAATAAAGTGTAAAATCTCGTTAACGTGTATATTGACAAAGATACATTTTGGATTAAACTTACATTATTACAATGTTTGAATTAAGTACTGTCAATACTTCTACAGGACTTTTTCCATAGCACTTTTGGTGGTCTTTTTGTATAGCAGTAAAAAATAGCAGAATAGCTAAAAACCCCTTTAAGCCGCTATACAAAAATACCGTCGCAAACGCTATAGAAAAACTAATTTTAAGTGGACGCTGTAAAAGATTTGATCGAATCAAGTTATTTAAAATTATAGTTAAATGATAACTACGTATGAAATGACACTGTGGCATTGGTTAAGTTAAAGTTCGATCAGTCATATATCAGTTAATATTTCAATTCAACATGCGTGCACAACAGTACAGAGTGACTGGCAACACCATAAGTAAACGAGTGATTATATTTAAGTTTTCAAATGATTGTATTACGTCTTTTGAGTTGTGTACGCATTGACTAGTTGAAGTGTTCATTTCTATTCTTGAAAAAAAAAAAAAAATACACGTTTTTGCTACGAAAATACATGAAGTTTGATTTATTATTATGTATGAAAAATATTTTTTTATTAAAAAGTTTTGGCGGCTCCCCTGACCTGGTCCACGCCTCAGGTTGGAAGCCACTGGCTTACTGTATCTAGATAAAATAGAAAATGTAGAATTTACCTTAATTAGATAGCTGTAACGTATACAATATCTTCAATAAAACACTTAAATACTTTCGCTTTTTCTTTACTTTTCCTGTTCGCTTTTTGATAGAACGTCATCAGGCATACGGATAAACAGATACGAATACGTTAACTCATAAAGTGCATTCAGCTAGGGTTTTTGAGTGACAAAATATATGTAAAAAAGGTTAATGATTTGAAAAAGTTTATACTTATAATAACAAGTTACAAATATGTGGAAAGAGAAATTTGCAATAATTATAGTCTCATCGAAATAAATTGTAGCCGAATAATTGACAAACTCTATCGACCGTAATACCAATCTGTCTAATGATATAGTTTGCATGAAATTGAAAGTGACAATTAAGATATCCGTCTGTATATTTATTGTGAAAATATTTTTACATAGAAAGTTTATCATGTTTTACATTTTAATGTACAAGAAATGTTTAGTGTCAAAATAGTAAATCGAACAAAAACTTAAACGTTGGCTGAATCATATAATATGGTTAATTTTCTTTGCCTCGTAACTCTTCATACTGAATATAAGACCAATTATTTATATTTTCGTTAGATAGAAATAAGCTTGCAATAAACTATAAAAAGAGGATTTTAGTCAGTCAAATTGTCAGTGTTTTACGAGAAAAAAACGTTTCAAAAATTTTAATAACAAATTATAATGTTAAATACTACTTCCACAATGTTTTATTCTTAATTTCAATGCTGATTTCGCTCATCGCATGTATTGTCAACAGATACAATAAAAAGTAAAACAAGCCTTTATCAAACATACTATTTCTTTAAATTTGTATCGTATCAATTCATAACGCTAATCACGTACTGTGAGACTGCCCAAGATGAATTCCGAACGAGCAGAAATGTTTGTTGTGGTCCGTCCTCACACGGGCCCAATTGGCCACACTGACTTAGTATCAACCATGGTCAACTTTGAGGCATTCGATAAATTTGCAAGATCATACGGGGAACGAGACATTCTCGATTCGTCTTTAGATTCAACGCGTAGCACATTAAACTCTTCCGCCACGATGGATTTTTCGTACACAGATACACATGAAACTTAATGTCACGTAAGCTAAGTGGCTGACCGAGTTACGATTTCTTTTTTTATTCTTTTCTTTTAAACACAATAATGCAAGGTTTGAAAGTCGTCCGTGCAGCTCAGTATCGGGCCAAGAAAATGAGAAGTAGCGAATACATGCAATTCTTTTTATAAGTATTGCGTTATGAAAGGCGGTCGTGCAACAGCGGCTGCATACACATAATGGGTGGAAATGGGACAACTAACTAATGTATTAGTTCATAATACTTGCGATAAACGAAACCAGTTCTGTTCTTAAAATATTAATAATCATTGTGTTATGTTAATTTAATTTAATGATTTTCATCCGATTAGTGACTGTTGACATCTTTAAAATGTTTACAAAACTCAATTCATCAGTTTCCTTTACTTTTTAATGTCTCCTAAATGATTCAGAGTGTGTTGTATTCCTTAAAAGAATATTAAAATAAAGTTACAATATAAAGAGCAAAAATGAATTACTTCTTTTAGAATTATTTTCCTTGCTCGGATATCATCATACTTCAGAGAGCAAAAAAAAAAGTGGCGAAGACCGAAATAGCTATCAACTATATAACTTATAAATGCTATAAAACTAAAATACATTGCTATATTTTCACCGTGTTATAATGGAGTTTTACCAATACCAATTCAAGCAATTATGATCATTCTATTTCAGAAGTATATAAAAGGGAAAAATGCTGTAGAAATATATTCTCTCAATAAATAAATCTAAGCCCCTTTTTAAAATGAAAGATTTAAATTAAACAGATTGTTTCTGTTTATGTTTTATTTAATTAATCAAAATTTGCTACAAAATAGCATTTTTACCAATTTCAATCGTCTGCAGTAGCCTTCACGTGTGAATGAATAAAAGTTATTGCATATCTTCGTTGCAAAACTTTCTATTTCAAAACGACTAAGTACCCATTTATTATGTATCATATTGGTGTAATTAGACACGAAAAATATTTCCGATGAATTGCACAGCGATTTTGTGAAAATTTATTGCAATATTTACATAATTATTTCACTTAAATATGTATCACCTATTTGCAAACTATATTTAAGCTATCGCTTATCTAAATTTTATTAAGTGATAAAAATCTTATATAAGTAAAACATTTAACTCGGAAATATATAATACAAATGTATTTGTGTTGACAGTTCTAGCGAAAATTAGAATTGTTGCGTTGTCTTTTTATCAAGAATTAATAGTGAACAATATTTAATTTATTCCTACTCATTTAATATCTTTATGAATCAGTTAGCAAGGACATTTATTTGTATTAACCCTTTTGGCACCAGAGTGCCTTTTTTAAACCGAATCTAGGCTGTGCAGTATAGCCAGACACATCTTGATATTTCATCACATCACGTGAAAAACAATAATGTATTTGCTATGTTCATTGCATTAGTATGATACGTTTGACGGACAGTTTTTATTCAGCGACAAATAAACTTTGTAAAATCGCATCAATATCAAAAACCAGCTAACTGCAAATGGCATATCACCGTCGTTGTTTTAGACTTACTTAGTTTTTGTTGGTATTCTGCTACACATGTTTCACAAAAACCGCCAAACCTCGATTAGATCACCGGCGTCAATTCCAAGAGTCTACTAGACGCGTACTAAATCTTTGAATACACAACACGAATAAAACGTTGTATTAATATGACTGCCACAATGTCAATCAAGGTCCGAACGTTTCTTATAAGGAGCTAATCCACCATGGAAACAATACTAAAGCATATCGGTGCTGACATAAATAATTAATGAGAACGAATCTTAGTCCATGACATATCGAATATTGTATTTCGCCCCATCCTTACTTTGAAATATCTTTAGTCTCATCCAGGTAATGGGATGGTTATGAAGTGTCATTAGTGAAATATTGGAAGGAAATTGTGCTGGAATTGAAAAAATCTGTGGGAAATTAACGGTCCAATAGGAAAGGGTGCTTATAATTTAACAGTAAGTGCTTGAAACTTTTTTTTTATGAAATATTTGAGCTTCTTTTTTTAACCACTTTACGTCGTATTAGGGCATTGTTTGCTATAAATATAACCGACAGTATTAATCAAGTAACTGTATATTACTTGATTTAACATGCTTCGAGAAACTTTGCTATAAAACAGCTTTCAACTCGTTTAATTAGCTTTGACAAAAATAATCTATAAATGAAAGTAATTATTATTATTTTTGTCTAATAAGCACGCATTTTAATTATACATATAATGTTAATTTAAACATATTAGGATAATTCGAAAGCTATTAAGTTACATATACTATTAATAATTTTATAATTACTACACTAGGTTATAGTCTGCGACAGTATCTTTTGCAGTTTCAATGCTTATGCATTGCAAAGAGCTAGATTTTTGATTTGACGTTTGACGCAGAATTTATCCATTACATAACACATCCTGTGTCTGAGGAATGTTGGAGCCGATTCGCTAACTGAACTCAGAGAGACTTATAATAAATAAAAAATTAACTTCCGCGATGTTTACGTAATAAATGAATGTATTGATAATCTTATATGTATACTTTGTAGAAAGGTATAGATTTTAATTCTACAAAGCAATACAACTCTTTTTAAAAAACGTTTTGTATTTATTTTAATTCATTGAAATATAATCATGTTTGCTCAACGAAATCAGTGATTTACACTAAGAAAAATACTTGATATATATATTGATTTAAATTTTCAAAGACAATTTTAAGAAACTCTAATGTGAAAAGTCACAGCTTTATTATGTTACTCAAAGAAAAATATATGTTTAGTACATATTTTTTTTAATTGTTTACCGCAATTAATAAGACCGTATAGTATCTCGTAAGTTATTTTATTCTAGGCTAATTTTTTAAGCTCTAAATCAACTTAAATATAAAACATAACTATTTGACACTGCATCATATTGTTATAAAAATATCGTTATAAACATATTAATAGTATAAAACAATCTGTAGTTGCTTACTATTGTTGGTTTATATTATAATTGTTAAGAATATTGACTTATTTTGCAGTAAGCTGAAATTACAGTATTAACACGTTGTTGACGGTGTGCATATATTTATGCGTTTCAGAAACCTTCTGTTACCGCGGAGTGTTTTTTTTTACATTTCCGTTACGTTCAGTTTTATATATAAAAAAAACATGTGTAAAACTTCATAATTCTTCCATTATATTTACTTTGCCATGTAGCGGGAAGGTGTCAATAAAATATAGAAATATTATCGATTGTTCACTGAATCAGAACATGGTTAAAATAGACACAGACTGTATATCTTTCCCGGGACAGGTCTTATTTTTTAACAAACATAGCCGTAAACTATATGTTAATTTACTTTTTTTGGAATAGTGTTCACAGTTTTATATGGAAAATTTTCTTCGTACAAGTTTAACTTGTGATTTTAGACTTATGAAGGCGGTAGAGAAGTCAAATGGAAATATTACCGTTGATTTCATATTGTAAAATCGTATATATAATAAGACCTAATAATGTAAAACTCAATTGGGTATTGGAATAAAACAACTCAATAAAAATCATGCTATCTTTAATATTTGTCAGGTTACATAATAAATCTTGCCATTTTTGAATCCCACGATAAAACAATTTTTAGTATTACCATACTTTTTAGGATTTTTGCTGATTTAAAAATAAGAGGATTATACAGTTTTTTGTGTAAATTAAATTTAAGTGTTAAATTGCATCATTAAATTTACATTATGTTTTCCTTGAACTTCGGTACGTGAATTGTAGGCCGCGATAATTACCTAAGCATGATGCCAACTCGCCATAAAATAACATTTTTTTATTAGAAGCCTCATTATGACGAGGATCGTTTTCTGTTGCGTTTAAAATAATGATTTTATATTTACGAAATTATTAATATTAATTTAATTAAAAACATTTCATATGACTTGGACGGGATAGTGTTTAAATAACCGTTTTTTAAGGATCACAAAAACCCATGTCTTCTAACAGTATCGATTGAAATTTCCTATCCATTCTAGGGTTCGATTTCGTAAGATACGTGACAGAACCAACAACGTCGACCACTGCACTACGAACCCGTTGGTTAAGAATAAACGTTTACCCCATCGATCTGATGATTTTTAACAGTTGATAATGAGAGAAACTGCACACACACACACACTCACTCTTCATGACAGGATGTTCATCGTGCTTCCAGCATGAGCACATTGTAATGATATTAGCTACAAACTGTCAAAAATTATGTATTTTGTTAAACTTAAGATTATGCAAATTTCTTTGAGGGATATACAGTAGATTTATGATATCGACTGAAGGTGCTTGATGGAATTTCAATATCATATTTGAATTGCTACAACTTTTTACGATTACGAATATTTTGTCACTCACGACCCAGGTTTCGCCTTTCGGCATCATCAGGCATTCTATCACACGGATGCAACAGAACTAATTACAGGAAAACACAAACCCCAAGGAAAGCCGTAAATGGCAGTTATAACAAATTTAATAATAGTATATAATAATAATTAAGTTTTTTTAACAGTGTATTAATAATTGATCTCTCTACATATGATAATGCGTTTTTTTTTATATGAAACACTTAAAGTATGATATACAGTGTTTTTTTAAAATTTATTTTAAACATTACTGAATATTTTTCGCACTAAAGAAAAGTTAATAAAGTTAATTTAATAATCGTATTTTAGTTGAATTAAGTGAAGAATTATTAGGTTGGTTGAGTTTTGCGTCTATTAAATAATTAAAATAAACCTTCTCTGCAAAATTTCCATTCAACAAAGTGGAATAATGTATTAAAATTTTACTTTTAGCGTAATAATACCTGAAGGATTTAGTATGGACGGGCGAACTTATATTGAAGGTATTTTATTTTAGAATATCAGAAAGGAGACCCATTATTCGCGTATAATGAATATTGCCCTATCCCTGAATACCCATTATTCTTTTGCTTTCACGATGGGTTATATTTTAGCCTCAAAATGATGGTCTTTTATAAAAGTTTATGCAAAATATTTGCGAATTATAGCATAATTAATGTAGTATTTAAAAAGCTTTTGCTTTTTACTAATGAGGATTAATTTAATTTCTAAGGAGAGTTAATGAAAGATTTTTGTTGTTAACATTCATAAGTAATAATATTTCTAACCGTGATAACATAAATAGTACGTCATATGATAATTGTTTAGTATTAAAACATCAAAAATACAATTACTATTATATTATAATTATTATTTTCGTGTGCAAAGATATTTGTCTTCAACGTTGTCTTATTGACTGGATCCAAATACGATATTTTCATTCGTCAAAAAAATGTATGCAATTAATTTTTAACCCGTTTTTTATTCGCCCAATATTTCAAATATTAAGAAATGAAATTTGATGTGCTAACTGTCACTCCTTGGTTGCAGTTTTATGGCCACCGGGCGTATAACATTACTAGTTCTTAAAAGTGTCGCAACATTAGAAAATTGCTTGCTCTAAAATTATGGTAAAAGAATATAGTGTTGACTATCAGTTCTTGGTGGAAAAGCATTTCATTATTATCGAAACACAAATTTTAGTATTAAATTTAGAACCGGCTTCGTTCATCGCAAGCATTTTCAATTGATCATCTATTAGCTCAGTCGACATTACCCGCGATGAGCGAAACCTGTCCTAATCTTTTTTTTTGTCAAGACAATACTAAACATTATGTTTTTAAAACTTAAATGTAACGCCTTTCCACTGATAAGTGACAATTTTTAACATAAAAATGATTAAGCTCCTCGATGACTTCAAATAATGTGCTACATAATTTATGATACCAACTGAAGGTGCTTCATGGAATTTCAGTATTCAATATCAAATTTGAACAGGTCCGCTTTTTGATAATTTGTTTGGCAATTCTAACGATCTAAAAATCCTTTCCTGATTTTTAAAACATAAATTTGTTGTATAATACTAAACATAAACAAACGGTGAGCTGTAGGGATTTTTTTTCATATATGACACATTCGAATTGTTAAAAATTTGTGCGATTCCACATATTTTGTCACTAATGCCCCGGGATTCGTCTTTCGGCATCTGAAATCGTACAAAATTTCGACAATACTAATTTGATATTGAAATTTCATCCTGCACATTTAGGTGATGTCATAAAAAAAACTCTGGATCGTCTCAAAAAATATTCACTGGTATACAAATTTATAATGCAATTCTACCACGTAAATTCCTTTTATGTTATGTCAATATTCAATAAAAATTGGCATAATAAAAACTTCGTCAAATTTCATCGATTACAGATTATACTGTCAGTATTTTTATTTCGTTTAACTAATGACTTAAAACAGTTAAATTTATGTAAATACGAAAACAATATTTTTTTAATGTTTATAGTAATTTCAAAAACATTAAAAATATAATGAAAAAAAGCTGTTTAGGTTTTTTCTTAATATTCCTAAATATTCAAATTCAAAAACTAGATCGACTTGGAAAAACTGTAGTGAACTTCATTTATTTAATATAAAAATTGTGTACTAAAACATACAAAAATTACAGGTTGTTTGTATAAGTACGATTGACCCCCCTATAATGTTTGGAAATTGCGACTACGTTATAGGAATACTACACTACAGGGAACTAGGCATCCATACAAAATTTGAGATTCTTTCAATTGTATTTTGTGAATCGCCTGATATAATAAAGTCCGTTTTAAATACTTTTTCCTTGACTTTTAATGCGTCTAACGAAGTCAAGAAGCAAACAACAACTGAAAAATATTTTTTCAATGCACCTATGCTAAATATGTAAAAAGACATTTATGAATTCTAATTTCATCTAGAATTTGCTTCGTATTATAAATAAACTACGCTATAGAGGGGACGTTATAAGAGAGCTTACTCTATTTTATGAAAAATAATCGCACATGTCATCAGAAAATTTCTTAAAAAAATATACAAGCAATATATTTCTATAATATCAGCAATAAAGTAATCCAAGTTATAGTGCTAAAGCATTGATACTTATCTTGCGTCTCACTTTAGTTTAAAAAAATATGTATAGCAACCAAGATAAAAAAAATTGTGTGATTAGACCAGCATATAAAAAGCAAATTACAATACAAAAAAAAACATTATAAAAAAATGTAAAAATTCCTATCGTAAATATTATGTAATGGAATGTAGTGATACCTGAATATTTAATTATATTTGTAGAATCACTCATTCTTGGTGGTCTCAACTATATAAATATTCAAGACGCCATCCCGACGTTTGAATACATTTAAATAAATTTATGAAGTTTTGCGAAAAATCTTCATAATATAGTTTAAAATAGTGACTCCCACAGATGCATTTTAATGTTTTTTTTATTATATCAACCTACGAAACACGTGCAATGAAAAAGATTATTATTTATAAGTTTGAATGAGTGGTCGTTATGTCACTGACATTGAATTTATAATTTTTCGCAAATATAGGAAAAATAATCGGATTTTTGGTCGTGAAATCTTTATATCTCGCAGTATTGAATATTTAATAATACTAGATTAGCTTTGCGACATTTCACTTTTTTTTTTGAGTGTAGGATTTGCTCATCAAAGTTGTCTCATGGTTTTGATACAAGTATTGCTTATTTTTGTTTTAATCTTTAACGTAACCAAAATGTTACACATAAAGCTTGTAATGATAGCTAATACATAATATATAAATAAATTTTGCGCTTACGTTGAACTTCGCTTTTTAAACGCGAAAAGTACTTTTGTTTATATACTATTATTTATAAATATTCACTTTCATTGTTTTTAAATTCATTTTCATTCAAATAAGTTTATGAATGAATTAGGATTGTACCCAATAATGTATTTTAATCACGCGCCATCATCCACGTACGCGTAACATTAGCGTAGATAACAAAATTTAAATATCATAAAACATTCAAAAAATACATATGTGAATAATTTTTCCCCCTATGGATGCCAAAATAACGAGATGCCAAACAAAATATTATTGGAGAATATAATATTGTCGGTCCTGTCGCCGACTGCTAAACGTCGTGGAACATCCGTTTTATTCCGTCACTTCTTCATTTTTTTTATAATGAAATACTTAACTGTAACAATTTTCAATTAGTTAACCTTCTAACCGCTAACTTTTCAGCGGTCGTTATGACTACTTGCTGTGTGTTAATATTAGACACTTAAAAATGTAAGAAATATGCAATGGTAAAACCTGTCATGCAAGACTTAATTTTCGTCGTGAAATATGTCCAATACTTTTGTATTAATTTTTAATATATTTGGTGAAAAAATATCATTTATGTGGCTCAGTATTATATGGATTAACACCACAAACGGAGGTTACTTGATGGAATTTATGCATCAAATTTGAAACGTTTAAACTCTGTACATTATCACGTGGTTTGTCACTCATAATTCATTTCACTTTTCAGTATCTTCAAGCATTCTATCAGACAGATTTACTTTAATTATATACAAAAATATATTCCATTCATTCCAAGAGATAAGTTAATTTATTTAACAATCCGAATATTTTATTTTTTAAATAATACGATATCTGAAATTTAATTCCACGTTTATATTTAAAAAAAAATAGCTTTCTTACAAAAATCTAAACACAATACATTTAAATTGAAAACTATGTTGAAATACTCTATTAAATCACTCAAATAAAAAAATTCATAAAAATCAACAAAGAAATTTTTTATTGAAAATGTTTGTATTCCCTACAATTTTAATGCAAAGAAGCGTATACTTGAAAAAATAACTACGAGAAAATTTTCATGGGTAAACAACAATGATAAAAATTAAAGTAATTATGGTCACGCTACGCCACTGCTCATCATACCAAGGATTAGCAGTAAACCATGCTTAATTTATAAATCGCTATATTGCTTCACTATTTCTTGAATACAAGGGCACATAACCAATTGTCTATGATTTTGTCTTCTGCATTGCAATTGTTACGTATGCATTATCTCTATTACATTTAAATATATTCCCAATTCAATTCACGTTGACTTGTATGTTATGATAAAAAAATCTCATTTGAAATTCTATATTGATTTTATCAAATAATTATAATCAGTCGTCTTGTTAAGAACCAAATGAATTATGTATACAATGATACATTGTATATTGTAATTTTAAAAACTTTGAATATGCAAAAATATTACTTTTTTCAATTTCGTCCTACAGACTCTATAGTATAGAGTAGTCGGTGTTCGGCAACTAGCCGTGGGCAATTGCATATATAATATATGACATTTTTTAACAAATTATTTATTTTGAAAACTATTTTTTTTTAAATATTTGAAAATGAAAAATTATAAATTATTTCTATCACTTTTAAGTGAATTGCTGAAGGTCAATTTTTATTTAATTATATATTATATTAATTTAAATGTATTTTTTACAAAATAGGCTTTTACTCACTACGCAAACAAATAAAATTTTAAAATTGTCTTTTTTACCCAGTCTCTTTAAAGGTTGCTGACCACTGGTATAAAGCATCGTAAGATATTTATTAATAAAATACAACATTTCTTGGTTGCCGGATACGTGATCCGTTGGTAAAAATCATTGGCTTTCGCTAGGAATCTCACGTGCTCGAATCCCAGTACGTACAACGTATTTTGTCAATAGATTTATAAATCTACCATTTATTGCAGTGATACTAAACCTGCGATGCAATCAGCTTGTTCGAATAGCCCAATGTTATCGCAGTCATCTAGTATTTTTACAACAATATGCTATTATTTTTTAATAACTTTAGATTGTATTCAATATGTAAACGAGCCGTTGGCATTCTTGACGAGTCTCGTGGATTCAAGTCCAAGGCCTTCAAAATTTAAATTAAGGTAATTCATTTACCACTAGTTCTGCCTTAGCTGCATATTTTGTATCATTATTGTCATCAAAAAGTTGTATTTAAATTATTGAATAACAATCAGCTCTCGAAGAAAATCTTCCGTTGAAATATCTCTATTAAAAGGCCATATATTTCACATTGGAAGCGGACCTGGATTTTTAATAAATGTAGTCGGTGGTACGTTTATGGCTAGCTATCAATATGTTGCGGTTCAAACAATATAACTAACAGAATTAATCTCTGGTGCTAGCAATTGGCAATATAATAATTATTAAAAATAAAGATATTCGCTCTTTGCATTTAAGCGCATGAATTTTTCATCTTCCAAAAGGGTTCCATGATTTCATAAATTTTAGAAACGCTGCTGTGAGTAAATAGTTTATATTTAATGTTACCTCGGTAAAATGTTTTATTCAGAGTAATTTTTAAAAATTGTTTCTCGTTTTGTAAGTTTACAGCTATCAATTGATCATATTATGAAAATTACGAATAAAATACGCCAATCTGAACCATTTTATTGCTATCGTGCAATTTCGTTTGATGCGCCAATTTAAAAATCCAAGTACAAGGACAGTTTGGTCAATTTACTGCACGGGTTTAGCTTCAATTACCAGGTGCTAGTACGTCATCAGAAACTACACTAGAGTATCTTTTGATTCATTATTTAATCTTATATATAAAAATGAACTTTTGTTTAATCTTTCTGTATCGTTCCAATACTGTTTATCCGATTGCGATTAAACTTTGGTGGAATATTGTGTACACGCCCGTAAAGGTTACTGAATCAGTACACTCATCAGATAAGTACCGGATTCGCTTGTCGAGAGCACAATCAAAAGATAAACTGGACCATATGGATATGCTTCTTCCATGGATAGCTTTATGTGACCTGCTCACGTGTCGTAAAACTTTCCGATTAATTCATGTGTACAATAGATGGATAAAAAAAATATTGTGTTACCAAAAGCTCTTTGAAAAATTATAGCACAAACACTTTCTTTGTTTGAGTGGTATTTCAATGTATGTCGGGTTCTTACTAGTATAAAATAAAATGAAGATACACTTCGCCTCAAACTTAATTTTTTTACCGTCATATACTAACTGATATACCGCTTACTGTCACTGACAACGAATGCTTTGAAGTTGTCAAAAAAAACACGTCTTTGACATTGACCAACAACACGACTTCCGCTCAAAAAGGTTTAATTTTTCAGGTTTTTTCCTATCTTTCCTATTTCTGTGGATTAAATTAAAGATCAACTAACAAATGTAGTATATTTTTCATCGAGACTTTGTCTAATCGAAAAATTCACTCGTTTTCATTACCTCGACGATAATTCTAGCCATAACACCGCGACTCTATGACTCTGACTTTGACTTCACAACCTTTCTGATAACATATGTATTGATTTCGGAATAACTGGTACCTTATTGTAATATTTTTAACAAAGTAGACGGCCCACCGCTATTAAATTGATTTTACTTGGAATTTTATCCCCTAAGCTATAATAAATAATTTAAATATGTTACTATTATTTTTTTCATTCTAACTGCGTCTACACCAGTGGTTCTCACGTGAAATTTCACTGTGACCGCATAATACACATCAGCTGTCCTATGGAAATGTCTCGGTCCGAACCAAATGTAATAAAAATAGTTTCGATATTTATTTTTTATATAATGCATTACACTGAATGATCTTTCACAATATACAGTCGTAGGTAAAATCGACAAAATTAATAAAGCAATTGTTTTTAATTCTTTATATTGACTTGATTGAATCATGGTCAACGTATAACTTCGACCAAATTTTTTGAACGGTTTTATTATTAAAACGGTCCATTACTCAACCTCGACTAAATCTTGGATAATTCAGGTTTATTAAATCAATTTTAAAATAATAATTATTTTACGAATTCATTAGTAAAAACATTTTTTTTTTAAATATGAATATTTACTATAAAACTGTTGGTGGCCGCACATGAGATCCACTGCTCTACACGCTCAAAAAAACGAGAACAATCCAAGCCTACCCATAATTTTTAATTTTTGATTAAGATTCACTATTTGCCTTAGTAATGAATAACCATAAGGTGCATTGGCTTACAGATGCTTCTCATTTTATCAAAATTAAAAAAAAAATTCACAAAGTTAATTGAAATTTAAAAGTAGCATTACGATATTTTTTAACATATAGGCTCTCAATTAAGTGAGCCAATTATTCTTTATACCTGCGGAACCGGTAAAAAAAATAAAAAAGTCAATTAAAAACTTCAAATACAAATAATCACCTTGGTGACATTGTGTATAACCTTGCAACAGTTTCTCAACATATGACAGTTAAGTGGAAAATCAAGTTTTTCTCGTGCAAAACAAATTCGATAAAATATGTATATTGAGGCCGGAACACATCAAAATATTACCCAAGGTGAAAAAGTTTCTTAATTACTAAAACAATGTTTTTAATTTTCTGGATCTATTGAATGTATGATTTGGAACAACATTTGGCAAATATTGCTTTGAGGCAGTGATTCTTAACCAATGGGTCGCGAGTAAAAGTCGGGTCAAGTTGCATATCAAATGGGTGATGAAATATATTCTTAAAATAATTTTTTATCACTTTTAAGGTGTTAACTGTCACTTCTTGATGGAAAGGCATGATATTTTAAATAATAAAAACACATTTTTTAGTACTTATTTCCACAATATATTTTTTGATCAGGACCGGTTTCGATAATCAGTTGATAATGCTCGCGATGAGCGAAACCGGTCCTGATCAAAAAATATATTGTGGAAATAAGTACTAAAAAATGTGTCTTTATTATTTAAATTTTTTTATCGTTTTTTTTTACTGAAAAAAATAACACAAGAATTGTGTGAATAGTATTCCTGCTTACATATATATTTTCTATGTACAAATTGTACTAGATGACGAAATCCCTAAACTCATCCGAAACCCAGATTATATAAAATATCTCAATGCTTAGAAATTTTTATAATGTTATCATTTTAAAATCAAAACAAGTTTCGCTCATCGTGAGAAAGGATTATCGACTAAAATGAGGTCCTGATCTTGAAAAATAATATTGTGGAAAAAGTACTATGCATTATAGCACGGTGAAAAAAATAGCAGATATAAAGAATAGAAACCAATTTTTTTTTAGTTCTACAAAACATTTTTTTTTAAATATTGTTGATAGCTATTTCGGCTCACGCCATCGTCAGAACTATAGTGTGAGCCGAAATAGCTATCAACTATATTTCAAAAAATAATTTTGTAGAACTAAAATACATTGCTATTTTTTTCATCGTGTTATAATGGAGTTCTACCAAGTGAATGCCAATTCAATCAATACTTTGCATTATGTTTTTATTTTTTAATTATAATGCTTTCCCTCCAAGATGACACCTTAAATGTGAGATTATTTTATCTTATAGAACAGGTTTCGCTTATCGTGCTTATTTATACTAACATTATATAAATACTTACAAATGAGAATAAAGCTTACTGTTGATCTTTTAAATTATATAATATTATATAAGCAAGTTGAAAATTTATTACGTAGTAATATTCATGGGGCGAAGTTGTATCGCTTTTATTTTAATATTATATGCTGTAAAGTTTTTTAAATTACATATGTTCCGGGGAGCATTTTAAAATATTTCGTTGATTTTTCTTCCACACAAAAAGGTCAAAGTACTTTATTAAAATTAAGGGATTGTAGAAATATTCTACATGAGGAAAAGTTTGAAATCACTAATCTACAACGCAATATAATTAATAGCTCATATAACTTAAAAAGAAAAATAAATTTACATCGAAGAATGATTAATCATAATGTGGAACAAACTTCACTTGTCTATCAATTTTACAAGTAAAAAATTTGACCGCTTTCCAAGTAAGTATATTTTAAATTAATTGGCAATTTCTTCTGCCGGAACCTTTTTAAAGTACATTAGTTTTTATCTCACATTTCAGCGGTCTACAAACTACGGTTTGCGACCCTCTTACGCTTTTTGAAGTATTATATTGTCACATGTAAAAATGAGTCTTAGTAGTACATCAAAAAAATAGGAATCAAGTATATTGAAATATAATAAAATTAATAAGTTATTACAGGTTCACATTTTTGTTTTTAAACAATTTCAAAATAGTACATATTGACGTTTTTTTCTGAAAATTCTTAAAATAATAAGCAATGATTTTTAGTCTCATCGTATAAAAGTAAAAAAATCTTAGGTTTATAAATCAAGCCGTAAAACCAAGATTTAGTAACCGTGATTGTGATAAATAAATATGTATCTCACACAACTATATTTGACACACAAATATACTAACAGATCGAAAATCGATATAAAGAAACATTATAATAATTTTCCGCATATTGCCGACCAATTAAAAAGCCAGATGGCTTAAACCGTCGATTACGAAGTCAATATAACAAATAAACTGATTTTACTTGATATTCGATGAACAAAAAGATAAGATGAACTGAAAGGAAGTAATAAGTGTTTAATGTACCAAATTTAGAAGCAACTTCTTAATTGAAAGTCATCAAGACTTTTTACGAACATTGTTATGACAATAAGCGACTTCATTACGATGACTTCCTGGTAATAATGCTTGTATAATATATTTATTAATTTAAATATAAGTCATAAGAAATATTTCAATGTGTTATATGAACGCATTGTGTTGTTTAATTTGTTTCGTTGAAGTCAATCTTTACGATACTTCACTTTGCTACAACTTTGTGAGTAAATAAATGTAAGCAAACTTCAGTATAACTCAATTATACTCACTAATAACAACACTTGTTATATTGTACAATACTCAGTACTGTACCAGTGGCGAGCGGTCCATGAATGCTGTTTATTTTTTATAATTTTGTACGTCAATGTTTTTGTGTGCTGTATTTTATTTTAATTTTGTGTAGCTTTATTACGTATAGATGTATTTTTTGTTACGTGATTAGTATAATAGAATTCTTAAAAATACAACCATAACTCCGCCCCCTTTTACGAATAATGTGCCGATTGGCGAGATATAAAATTTGCGTATAGTAAATCGAGATTTGAAATTCGCCAGGCCACTGAAATTAAAAACCTCATGTAAAAAATTGCTCAATCTCTATTGTGGATGCGGTTTCTCCGTTTGTTTCTATGTGGAAGGTTCATTTGAAAGGCATAGTAGATAGCATTTTTTGTTAGTAATATTTTTCATATGTGTTCAATGTATCATTATTTATAGCCCTTCAATAGATGTATGTAACCAAAGCTACAATAAAAGTGGGCTTGTTGTTTAGATTAATAACTAAAAATAATTGCATTCGATTCATTGAAGATATGCTTAAAAGAAGATTTTCCTCTGTCATTTAATGATAATGAGTTTATTGTCCAAAACTTATAGCAATACAGTCTAAAAAAAAAAATATTTAAATGTCATTTGTAAATTATCAAATACAAAAGGAAAAGTCGTGGATTTCCTTAAATACCAATCGGAAAAAAATTATACTGAATTATTATATTTTATTTATTATACTATATGCATTATAATGTGGTTAGTAAAAATATAGGGTGGTTTTTAAGGAAATAAGTGAAGAATAAAAATATTTTTTGTAAGTAATATATTAAATACACCACCCGCCACTGTTCTATACGTGTAGTGTTTTACGGCAGGTGTGTTAAACCAAAATGAAAATACGTTAATATTCGTCAAGTTAATAAGAAAATTGATTTAATTCTTACACTTTACACTTCCGAGTATCATATACAAATAATAACGGAATAATAAAATGCACTTATAAATATAATATATTTACTCATCATTGGTCACAATAAAAAAACTAGATTATTGAATTTAACTATTTACCTATCTTTGCTGGGGCATGTATAAGAAATTTCATTCGTGTCGTGAAATCAGATCTAAAATTAAAATGACTATAATATTAAGTACCTAAATGAAACGTTCACTTGATCGAATGCGACACTTGCATTTAGAAAACCTGTTTGAAATTTTGTTAACACACATATTTCTCTAGTTACATGAACTTAGTTTAATGACTTTAACATTTCTTGTTAACACTTTTTCTTCAATGGCGTTTCTAGCAGTTACCATTTCTAACGGTGAAACTAATTTTGAATATCTTTTTATTGGATAATAATAAACTACAGAAAAAATGTACACCTGACCTTGATTTATAACCAAGTGTGCTAGAGTATATTTTTTTTTTTTTTGTTATAACTGACAGTACATTTTCCATTCAAGACAAGTAATTATTATTTATCAAGTCCAGTAATTGCCACATAGTTTCTCCACTAAATGCAATCGCGCTTAATAGGTTAAATCTTGTTCGTTCAACTAACACACTTCTTCAATTACTCGATAATAACTTTATATTAATGATCAACAAATTCATTTTATTTTTATAAAATAAAATATTTATTTCTGTATGTTTTATATTAAGTCGAAATGGAATACTAAATCTTTTTCGAAAGCGACTCCAATATGAATTTAGCTCCACAAAAATATTTATTATTATGTTTATATTATTTATATTAATCAATCTGTTATTTCTACAATACGAAACAGAAAAAAATCTGTCTGTCTGTCACAAACGATAAACAGTAGCAACATAAAATTTGTATATGTAATTTTGACTCCCATTTCTAGATTAGGTGTGTCCTTTTAAACGTTTGAATAATAAATACATATTTTTTTAATTATCAATAACTTATTAAGTAAGGCTTATGTGTGAGACGATATTTTTAAAATTCTCTTTACTTTCAACGATTCCTAATAAAGATTGAATTTGAATTTATCACGTCTCTAGAGACGTAGTAGCTCTTATTTGCGGTCACTAAAAGAGATATAGTAAATATTGATATACACCCAGTCCTTTTTTTACGCGAATTCGATTATACGCGATTATTTTGGACGGCACCGTTTCATTTTTTTACGCGCTTCACTCGTTTTTACGCGACTTTTTCCCCAAATTGTTTTTAAGAAGAACTTGTTTAAACACAATGCATTTTTTAATTCGTTGAATAGCACTTTTCTCGGCCATAAATTTTACCACTTTGAATTATCATGTCAAATAAATGCCCTCCAATGACGTCCAAATATTTTAAATTTTAAAAAATAAATGCGAACCGAAGATAAAAATATTACTCTTGAAGTAAAAAGCATTTAAAAATAAAATAGTTTACACTTGCATGAGTATTTTAAAAAGACAGTTTTAACTTGGCTTTCATACATATTCCGATATACAAGAGTCCGAGAATTCAGATTCATACAAAATTCAATACTTTCGTTCAAAAAATCGCAAGAGAAAAAAAAATATTTTTATAGTCTCATTATATTTTTATAAGCAATAAAGACATAATTTTTTTTTTTTTTTTGCACGAATTTTAAAGAGAAAATTTTGGTTTTTCATACGTTTCTGGTACCTTTTCACGCTATATTTTAATTTTTGGAGCCAAATTGTCAGATTATACGAAAGTTGTGATTTTTTTACGCGCCGTTTCCTGGAACCAATGTATCGCGTAAAAAAAGGACTGCGTGTAATTTATGAAATCGACTAATGCTGCTTGATGGAATTTCAATATCAATTTTTCATTGTTACAACTTTGTACGATTCCACATGTTTTGTCACTAACAACCCAGGTTTCGCCTTCGTCAGTTCTGTTGCATCCGTGTGATTGAATGCCTGAAGATGCCGAAAGACGAAACTCGAATCTTTATCGACAAAACATGTACAAAATTGTAACAATTGAAAATTAAATACCGAAAATGTTAAAAATGTACTTTTACAAAAAACCTAAAATTGTTAAATAAATTGAATTTAACATTACTTATTTTTTATCACATCTGAAGAAAAAACTTTGGTACAGACACCAGACATTAGAAAAAGTGTATATATATAAAATTTATTCAATATATTCAATTATACTTTTTATTCAGAATCTTGCCTATATAAAAATATTAACTGAAGTTTTTACTTAACAAAAAATTACGTATTCCTGCATAATTAATGTTTTGGTCAAATTCAATGACTTCCAACCATAGTGAAATTAGTTGTCAGTCGGACAATCTGTTTATTTAATTTTTTAATAAGGAAGGACTTTTAAAATTGTTACATTTGATAATACTCGCTGCCGTCCCTAGAAATTTTAACTGAGGTATAAAATATTTTTTTATTATTAATTCCTCAAACAAACATATTTTTTTACAAAAAATCACTGTCAATCAATATAATATGATAATGGTTTTAGAAAAAAATATAATAGAACCGGTAATTGGTTTGTTATGGTTAATATTATATTATATTGAATAATTGGTTGTAATAGAGTGAGTTGACTGAATCGGTAAAGCTAACGACCTCGGATACAAAGAAAAAATGTGTTCAACATGAATCAACAGTTTGATGCAAAAAAGTATATCTGAACTTTGTTCGTACTTATTGAAAAACTAATGTTTTAATACATTTTTGCACAAAAAATAAACATCGTAATTATAATCTGATTGAATGAGCTTTAACTATTGAAAACTAAATGATCTTTTTTTTAATTTTATAAAAATGTAATAGAAACGTAGGGTCCATAGTCAAGTGGATAAAGCCATTGACTTACATTTTTTATGCTTGATCCGTTAAACAAACACTTTGCCTAGTGAAAATTATTAAGTAATATCAGTTGATAATTCTAGTGATGAGAAAAACCGGTTCTGATCAAAAAATATATTGTGGAAATGTTAAAAAATGTGTCTTTATTATTTAAAATACCATGCATTTCCATGAAGACACCACACCGCTTACGTTTCAACTATTACAGTGTGTTGATAGATTCTTTAAATATGAGATATTTTAGAGTGTTCAAACTAGTCTAGTGTAAAAGCTATTTTTTATTCACACTAATAATACCGAATATTTATTTTGCGATGTTCGCGTTAGAATATATTTATGTAATTCAGCAGGAAACGGGTTGAGTATTATATTTTTAAGCAAAGTTAAATATAGCAAAATTTTATTTGACAAGGATTTATAACCAAGCTTCGCTAGAGATAGAAGTCGCTAAAATTTAGGTTTTTTTTGGCTCTATATTATTTCTTAAGTTGGAAGTTAAAGTTGAAAAAACACCGTGGATAGTGTCATATGATACCCACAAAATAAATCTATCAATTAATAATTTTAATGCATAAATATTGAAAATTCCATCGTGGACCACAGCTCATAACATAACAACAGCAAATGAATTCTGTAAATTGATTGCTATGTTAAAAGTTAAAAATGTTGCAGTTGACCCATATAAAATAGTCAGAATGACAGTTGTACATTCCACGTAACTACTGTTCACCGTTTTATAGCTAAGTCTCGGTAACAGACAAACAGACAGATTTGTAGATATTTTTTTTTTATTCTATCTTGATATTAGCAATATTAATTGCGAATAAAGATGTTATCGTATAATTTGCAACGTAACCGTTATCTGCATATACCGAAAACCTGTTTCAAATCTGTCAATCATTTTATACACCTACCTAGAGAAGAAATAATAATATTATATATTTTTAGTATGTATATTGATTAGTCTTCTGATAAAATGTTCATGGAAAATCTGTCTGTCCGCAGAAAAAGTTAATCCTTTAATATTCTGTATGCCAAAGTCTTCACTATTGAGACAACTAAATACAGAGGGTCAATAATATACACTGGAGATATAAGAGTTTTCTATTATAGCTGTTTTCTTTAATAAAAATCTAACTTGATTTGTTTTGATAATTTCTATATGTTTTGATGGCACTCTACTTATTTTTTTTTTGAAATATTTAGTGTTGGAATATCTGTCATATGCCTGAAAAAGAATCAGATTAGGAAACTAAAACACCAAATAAATAGTAGGGCTGAGACTGTCATTTTAAACTGCCACTCTCACGATTTTCTTTAAAACTATCATATATAATGGTATCTGGATACTGTTGTAAATATACTGGTGCAATATAAACAGGTTTTCTATTCCTCTTAGCTTGATGTGACACGTGGTTTGTTTACTTAAGATCTACTTCGCACTAACTGTATCGTAAGGTAAACTTCTTGACTGCCAACATCTCAACTATTGAAATGGCTGATTATACTATTATATATTGATAACATGCTCGAAAATGGGTTTTTGAAGGAAACCTGGAGACCTGGGTTTCGCATTTCGGTTTTTTCATGCATTTTGTCACACGGAAGCGATATAACTGACTGAGCCGTGCGTGACAAAATATGCGGAAATCTACAAAGTTTCAACAGTTAACATTCTACCAAGCACCCTCATTCGATATCGTAAATAAAATCCATTTTCTAATTATTATAACGCTGCACAATTTAATATCAATTTACATTTTTCTTCAAGTCAAAATATATTTTTTTAAATTTAAAATCTCACGAATTACCGGTATCCCGAATACGATAATATCGTAATTATTACTACAATCCCTTTTCTGAACGAGGTGAATAACCGGATTATGAAAGTCTTAAACTAGAACAGCATAATAAATAGTTTACATCAATTTGCATGGAATGTGTTGATTAATTGAGCATTTAAAATGATACATGAATTAAAACAAGTATTATTATCGAATTAAACTTATGAAACAAGATAAAAGCATAATCAATTATCTTTATACTTCGTGTCTAATAAAAAGGCATCGTATTCTTAGTTTCATCGTTCATTATATCCGAGCCCTATCAAAAAAAAGCTAGAGATAAAATTTAATTTACCACCCACTCACGTAAAACTTCTGTTAACCGCTTAAACACCGTGTACATAAATAGCTAGCATTTTTGTGTATTCCGTATAACCCTGAAAATGTATGAGTGAGAAAAATATTTTTTTCTTACATATTGCAAATGAGTTCTCCATTAAAATTATAGTATTTCCTGCTTATAAAAAATAATATTTTTAATCGAAAATTATTTCCAATGATCAACCACTTCACTTATGCGCGTGGAAACGCTGTGTGCATTTCTGGTCTGACACAAAAGTTGATAGTTAAAATTTTAAATTCCCTACTATTCCAAAAATATAGTTTACATAAAAATATTTATCTACAATAGGTTTCAATGTTCATTAATACCGTGGCTTTTTATTTGTCATTTTCGCGATCTGTTTATTCGGGTTTACTAGGGGTTTCAAATTTAGTTTCACCATCCGCCGCATTTCCGTGCGCACTGTTATAACAGTCGGCTAATATTTTTAATCTTACTACACAGAATTGTTTTTTAATTCAATTAATAATATGAATTTTGTTCGGTATGGTGATGAATATGATATGCTCGAAATAAATCACAATGATATTGTGACAGCCCTCGTCGATATATCGCTTTTATTTTTAATATACACGTAAATTTGTTTTTTTTTATTATTATTATTTATACTAATTCCACATAGAAAGCACAAGATGCAAATTAACCATAATATAACAAAAATAATATTGGAATAATAAGGAAATATTTTTTTGAAATTTCACGAACACCGGTGTCCGCTTAGGATTCAATACTTACTTCCGTATCCGTGTGATAGAATGCCTGAAGATGCCGAAAGGCGAAACCCGGGTCGTTAGTGACAAAACATATGGAATCGTACAAAGTTATAAAAATTCAAATTTGATACTGAAATTCCATCAATCACCTTCAGTCGATATCATAACTTATTAATAAGATAAATCGTTAATGAAAATTATCACAGCAAATTGTGTCAATTACTATTAGATCAATATCATTAAAAATGTTTTAACTGCTATTTAGTTCTTGCCTTGGGGTCTGTGTTTTTGTGTAATTAATACCTTTGGAATATAGACGATGCTAACTGTTTATTGTGCGTCATGTCTGTTGCATCCATATGATAGAATGCCTGAAGATCCCGAAAGGCGAATCCCGGGTCGTTAGTGACAAAGCATAGGCAGTCGTATCAAGTTGTACCAATTCAAATTTTATTTTATTATACGTCATTTAGATATATATTGTACGATTGCCTGTAAATTTCAGTGGATATACCGTTGGTGCCTTATTTGTTATTTGTCTTTTATATAATGATCAGTTGATCAAATTGCTGTCCAGCAAAGTTGAACGAATATATCGGTTGAACCTACGAAGGGAATACAATTTCAAGTACGTATTGAGCTATTTTATGATGTATGAGATATTATAATAAAAAAAAATTCAACCAAAGTTTTTTCAAATTTTAACTAGCAAAACCCATGATCTCTCGACAAGGGAATCGGTACATTACATTGCTTAAAATAGAAGAATTAACTTGAATAAATGTCATGTCAACAACCGTCGCTAAATCACATGAAACTTGTATTAACTCTATGTACAATAATTTAATTAACTAATAAAAAAGTATGTAGTTTGTAACATCGATCATTTACTTTTACTACTACGAGCTTTTTTCTGATATAGATGTTTTATTCAATCATTTTAACAAGTTTTTTTGGAAATTTCAATCGTAATTTTAAATTTAAATATGTGAAGTGACAGGATATTATAAAATAATAAATACTTTTAGGAGACGTTTTACGATATTCGAATTATCACTGTTTTTTGGTAAAAATGTAAAATGGCAAATGATCAAAATCAACAAAGCAAATGTATCTAATCGAATCATTGCCAACATATTATTTCTTAATTATGTGTTACATGTTTTATTTTATTTTCCGTAAAAATTTTCCATCAACCAATTAGTTGTAATATTTTTCTTTCCTAATTTGCCATTAATTTTTAATTACAGATAAGTATTATATGATATATTTTATATTTTATGAGGTTGTTAAATTTTTTAATGTTATCATCATAGTATAGGTACATTGATCAAAAATGTTTTGCATAATTTGTCATTTTTCATAATTATATAAATAACCTGTTTAAATAGTGAATATCCTGATGATTGTAAAAATTCAACAAATAATATTAAAAAAAACATGTTTTATTATATTAAATACAATGCCATTGAACGAGAAAAATATATTCAATGACATTGTTGAAAAAATAAATAAGTGACTTAAGCTATTTTTTATTTAATAAAAATTTTAATTAAAAAAATAAATATTTTATTACTATACATATTCAATTCTGATTACCACAATGAAAACCTAGATTAATGACTAATAAGCCCATTTTTTTGTCAATATTTGACTTAATTTTTAGGGAAAATTATAATGCATTTTAGTTTTACAACATTAATATAATATGATATATAGTTGATAGCTATTTCGGCTTACACCTTCATTAGAGCTAGTTCTGTAGAACTAAAATACATTGCTATTTTTTCACCGTGTTATAATGGAGCTCTACCAAGTAAGTGCCAATTCAGTCAAGAGACATTTATTTGTTTTTATATAGTGACGTCATTGTCTTTCTGATTATTTTGTTATTGTATACCTGCGATCTATTTTAATTAAAGTCGAAATAAGTTCTTCATTGTATTCAAGCATACACTACTCTTACATTATCAATTACGGGTTTGAAGTGATTGTGTTCTATAACAGGTCGAGCTAACAAATAAAAATCGGTTATCATATATACTAAAAAGCTACATCAGAAAAGTGGAATTGCCTATAAGCACACTAAAAATGCTCGTATATGTACGTAGTAAAGACTCGTCCCTTTGAAATAACTTTTTAATTCCTAAGTTTACAATAACCATATACTTACAGCAAACAATGCAGAAAAAAATAGAAAAATAATTTTTACAACCGTGACAGCGGCTGATCCACACAACTTAATACCGCAATAAATCCACAAACCATAACAAAATCGAGTGCACATAGACGTTACATAAGATGTGATAACCATTTTTTTAATAACACAATTTTATTCATAACATAGTTTTCTTTATTGTGTTTCTCCCTTAAAACTAATTTCGCAATAACTATTATCTATCATTTACTTTATTTTGATTTTATGAAGCTATCCGTAAGTCTATTTAGGCTTGATCAAACGTCTATATGATTAAAATTTGATTTTGTATAATCAATGAACACCTGGTGGGAAACTTTGCTCTATATTAAATCAATGAATCGAATTGTAATTTAAAAATATCCTAACTGAAACAATACAAAAAAATGTTATTTGGCGTACTTACATACAACAAAAACTGTGTAAAATGACAAACAGTTTTGCTCATTCATTTAAATTATCAAAATATTAAAAAAAAAAAAACTCTAATGAAGGCTCTGACATATATACAAATTATTTTTTAATTTGATAGTTCATTAATGCAAAACTCTTAAAAAGCGTTTCTACGAAAAAGCTGGTTTGTGTATATAAAAATATATATTGAATGGAGACATTTTACACCAAAACTATAATTATTGAATTATAAATATGTTCATTAAACTGACACTCTCTTGATTATTTTTTATTGAAATACTATATTTTAAATGGTTAATAAACATTTACGCTTTACTTTTAATGTGTTAAGTGCCACTTCTTGGTGATTAGGCATTATATGATACATAGATAACAGAACACAATTTTTATTATTAGTTTCACAGTTTAATATTACCGAGATCGAGATCAATTTCGCTCATCAAGAATATATTTACAAAGTAAAAGTGTTTCGCCTTTCCGCATCTTCAGGCATTCAGCCAGTTATGTTGCATCCATGTGATACTAAGTAGTTGTATAATCTATCAATTTTTATCTCTTTTTTGCAATTTGTTTTAAATTTTATTCGTCAGTCGCTGATTCCCGAAATGAGGGAAACCGTGTCTGATCTTTATATTTAATATAGAGTTTTATTTCTTACACGAAATGATGACACTGATTTTTATTTTCTTTGATGACGGAAATCATTCTTTCCTCGATAGATAATTGCAACATAATAAATACAAAAAATAATGTAAATTAACCTTCATCTTTGACATCGAATGCATTATTCGTTTATTACCCGTTATCTAAAAATATATTTTTGTGTTTTCATATTTTAGTTTGCTAGTGGGTTTGTTGATAATATACTATGTCGTGAGTCAGCACAATATATATAAACGTGAAAGCTGCAATTAAAGGTGAATTTTCACTTTATAAAAGCCCTAATTGCATCTCAAATTACTAGTATTAATTATTGTTACAGCTCAACACATTTCCTGCTTCATATTGAATATTTCATCACCGATTTTTTCGATTAATTATTACAAAAGTCTTAATTTTAACGAAGATCGTAGAGGTTATTGTAAAATATCCAGACTTTATTTCAAAACAAAAGTTAGCTTTTACATGGACGTTTTGACAGTGTTAACCGTCTTATATTCTGTCAACTGTTAACTTTTAAAAACAAACAAATTAAAATGCGTTTAATTGATTAATTATTAAATTAAATGTTCCAGCTATGAATTGTCAACGTTTTGATAGTACATTACTAATAAATTACTATGAGAATTTTGACTCCGTTAACTTTTATACATATTTTATTATTTACTAACAACATACTGCAATCGTCTGCCTCAACAGATGAAACATTTACATTTATAGATTATGTATTTTTTAGTATTTTTTCCACAATATATTTCATATAACGTTCACCAAAAATTATGAACAAGGCTATTTATACAAATTATTGAGTTAATAATTAAGATATATACAAAAACAAAAATATAATAACTGAAAAAACAATTTACGGGTTATCTTACAATATATGTCTTAAAAAGTAAAATTGTTAATAAATTAAACCTCTTAGCAATATCAGTATGTGTTTGTTTGATTATTTTAAATATAATGTCTTTCCAACAAGATGTGACAGTTAACACATTTAATTACGCAGTGACAGTTAAAATGATAATAGATTGTTAAAAGAGTTTGATATAAATGATATTGTTTAATTTTTCACAAAATAAATAGTTGGACTTACCGAAATTCAATCGTTATCCTTTGTAGTAAAAACACCAAAAAAGGCCACAAACAGTAAATTATATGCAATAACTTTTTAATCAAATTAAAACGCTATTCTGTCAAGAACAAGGTAATAAAAAAACAACTTTTAGAATAAAAATCTGTACAGACTAAAATACGACCGATCGGCACTTGTATCTTGATTCCCCGGTTTCGCGCGACACAATGGGTCCAGGAATTTCTTTACAATGTAATTTGTGGTAACTAATAATCGTGTAGGAACATGCGCGAATTAGAGACGTTAATCGAAACTAATCGGTTCTCTTCATGAAGAGACGTTCGCAGTTAGCACTGGCATTGTTGTGAGAATTGAGAAGACTGACAGTTGAGCTATGGAATGGCAAGCTTATATGCAAATGATTATTTCGTGAATTGTTGTTGGGACTGTTCGCGAGGCATGAGCGATTATCGTAAATTTAAAATTATTTTGAGATAACAGTAAAATTTGATATTCAGTCAAGCAAATAAAAATTTTACGTGTGTCTTGATACGAATTTAAGTTTATTTAATGCTATTTTTTAAAATTTTCGTATCTAGTAAAAAATAGAAACTTTAACTAATTATTGTATATTGGGCCAGATTAAAATAATAAGTATTTCTTTAAAATAAAAAACCAATTTTATTTTAATGATCTTTGATTAATATTTTTTGGAAAACCATTTCAAGAATGACTTTTTAACTAGATTAATCGTTAATTAAAATTATCACTGGCAATTGTATTAATTATTATTAGATTAATATTATTAAATATGTTTAATTCTTGCCTTGGGGTCTGTATTTACCTATAATTAATGCCTTTCGTATATAAACGATGCTAACTGTTTATTGTGCGTTATTCTTTTGGATTGTATAGAATCATTGTATATTTTATGTATTTTGGTTTATATAGAATCCATGTTATTGTTTTTTTTTTTGTTACCTGGTGTTGCAAGTGACACGCAACCTGCGAGTCACTTGCCCTAAAAGAGATCGAAAAAAAAAAAAAATAAGAGGATCCACCAAAAAATTAATAAACACAAAACACCAGCGACGAAAGGGAAAGAAGGGCGTTAAACGCGCCCTTAATCCCCATTGTAGTGTAATAAGATACTAGACTATTGTGCGTCAGTTCTGTTGCATCCGTGTGATAAAATGCCTTAAGATACCGAAAGGTGAAACCCGGGTCGTTAGTGACAAAACGTGTGGAATCGTTTAAAGGTATAACAATTCAAATTACTTTTTTACTTAATTTAGATACATGATTGCCTGTAGATACGTTTTTAGTTTTGACTCTTTCGTTTTATACTAATTATAACTTTTACTATATTTTAAAACAAATAGTATTGTTATTATTTGTATCGTATCAGTTGACAATACCCGCGATGATCAAACCGGTCCTGATCAGCAAAAATATTGTAAAAATAGTTATAAGAGATATAAAAAAAAAGGAAAACGTGTGAATTATATTTTTTTTAGATTGTCTTGTCTATTAAATTTGAATTGTTACAACTATGTACGACTCCACATGTTTTGTCACTGACAAACCGGGTTTCACCTTTTGTCATCTCCAGGTATTTTATCTCACGAATACGACAGAAATGACGTAAAATAAACAGTTAGGATCGTATATTTACTAAAGTTACTAATTACAGGAAAACACTTACCCCAAGGCAAGCAGTAAACTACAGCTTAAATAAATTTAACAATATCAATCTAATAATAATTAATACAATTGCCTGTGATAATTTTCACTAACGATCTCGCTAATGAGTCATTCTTGAAAGGGGTTTATCAACAAATATCAATCAAGTAACATTTAAATATAAATGGGATTTTTTTTCTTTTCATATAGATAATACCTTCTATTAAATATCTACTGATGAAACATAAGAATTTACGTCGTGAAATTGTCGATTCATTGAAGCGATCTCACGTAAAAGGTACAACAAGGCGGAGTTGGGAAGATTGAGTTGATCATTGAGAATGAAGTTTGAATTTAATACATAACATAATAATATGACTGGCCTCTATTAATTTCTAGAATCTCCTGTTTTGTCTATTATTTCCTTAAATTGTATGTTTGCCAATAAGATTCGATTCCAATTTATTTATCAATAAATATTTATGTTAATATTAAAGTAGTTTTTTTAATTCAAAGCGACGCTCACTACTTGTAGGTGTCGTAAATATTAGTGCGACAAGATGTAACGTGACTTTTTGCGGATTATTATTGCAGTAGGCAAAATTTACCGACTACGTGCGGATCTGTTCATATCCCTATTTCAAATCTACGACACCGCTCCGCCGGGGGACGAAATATCACACAGCCGATTGCCCACGTTCATTCGTTACTAGACCATATACAGTGAAACCTCGATTTTACGTTTTCCAAGGAACCCTGAAAAAATATAGGTAATTGCGGGAAACGGTGAATGCGGGAAAGCTTCAAATAATAATAAACAAGTAGAATCGTAAAAAACATTTATTTATTAGTTACTTGTACATACTACTGTATATATATATATATATATTAAGTCCTTTATGTTAGTTTGCTTCTTTATTATATGGCACTTTAATCGAACAAAGACTTGTTACTTAACTTGTGACTAAAAGTTTGTATGTACAGGAATCATTATTACCATGAATTTTAAACAACTCTACATTTGCATCATAAACAATAATACGCGTGTGGTGGATTTCAACCCAAAAAATAACACATGCGTCCAATGCGTTACGTCTAACACAGCGGATTCCAATGTGTCTAGACATAACATCTGCACTTGGCTGTGTCAAACTTGTTTGCCGAGATACGGAGAAATATGCAACAAAAACGGTCAATCGGGATAATATTTGTGACGGGACCAAAATATTTAGACGGTTTATCGAGGAAATCGAGGAAACGGTCAATGCGGGATTATTTAACATTGTTCTTATGGGAGTTTGACGGGACTATAAAAAATAAGCGTTCCAGCCGGGAAAACGTATTATGCCAGAACGGCTGATCGAGGTTCCACTGTAATACATTAACAAAGCTATTGAATAGAATTACGAAAAAAAGCTAATCCGGAGACCTATTTCATTTCAACATAAACTCAACTTCAAAGATCGATAAGTGAAAAAGGAAATAACACGGTGAAAAAATAGCAATGTATTTTAGTTCTACAATTTTTTTTAAAGATATAGTTGATAGCTATTTCGGCTCACGCCATCGTCAGAACTATGTTTGAACGTACATTTGCTTATCTATGTATAGCTGTGTATAAAAGATACACAATACATCTTCCCTTCTGTTTTAAAAACTAGGCTTATTTCCTGCTAGCAGTAAAACTATTTTTTTTTATGTAAATGAAACTAAACAGGTGGAAAGTTCAATAAGCTTAAATGTTGGACGGAGACGGCTTATTACGGAAAAGAATTAGCCCCTCGCAATGGTCTGAGGAGCAGCGAAGACTTATATTCTAAACGAACAAACAAATATAAGTCTGTACACAGCTATATAAGCAAATGTACGTTTAAACATAGTTCTGACGATGGCGTGAGCCGAAATAGTTATCAACTGTATAAAAATAATTGTAGAACTAAAGTACATTGCTATTTTTTCACCGTGTTATAATGGAGTTCTGTCAAGTAAATGCCAATTCAATCAATTAGAAGAAGGAAATGTATTTTTTTAATCTGGTAAAGCTAACCCAATTGTCAACCATTTTAATGTGTCACTTCTTGGTGGAATGGCGTAACATTTTAAATAATAACAACATGTCTTAGGTAATTTGTGAAGTCGAATGAAGGTGCTTGATAGTTTTTTTTATTATAACACATTTTTAGTACTATTTCACAATATGTTTGATGATCAGAACCGATTTGTATTGGCTAGCCCTTTCTCTTTTTACTACATATTTTTTCCATTATTAAAGTTAAGGCAATCTCGAAATTTAGGTTTTTTTAAGACACATATGATTAACACAATCGCATTCAGAATTCTTTCTAGTGTAATATTTTTACACACGCGTTCTCTGTGCATAATGACGCCAATGCGTAAACACTACGTGTATTGGTAAAAAAAATACGGTGACCTACACATAAAAAATGTTTAGTGGAAATGAATTAAACCATTTTTTCAATTCTCCATATACCTAACCCATCATAATATTTTTTTGAGTTAAGGTATTGGACTTTATTCAGTGATCACGACCAAAGACTTATACTTTTTGTTATATATATGATATATTACAATAATTAAAACTAAAATCATATATTGCCATTTTTTTACTTAAATAAATAATAACGTTTTAGTTTGCCTTCAATCACGAACAATTAAATTGATTTTAATAACGAATTAAGGCATGTTTTTATGTAAATCAGTGTTCTAAAGGAGAAACATAATATATTTAATTAAAATCCCTCCTTGTAAAATAAAAACGATATATCGTGTTCCTCATAATATAACGATTACATATGTTGTTTTTTTTTAATTAATAAAAAAAGCCATTAAAGTTTTTATCTACAAAAATTCATATATTTTAACACTCTTTTTGCACAGGCTAATTACAAAAAACAATTAACGTGTTATAAAATGAGAAATGAAATATCTATATAAAATGAATTGATTTTTGTGAATAGGGTTAAAAAAATATTTAAAGTGCTATCAGATTTTTTATTGACTAAATAAAATCAGTAATTTAGCACGTTAAGTATTTCCGAAACTGGATATTTAAAAAACAAATAATTGGTGTCACCAATTATATCCAGATTATCGGAGAAAAATAAGCTATATATCAATACAAAAATTAGCTATTAAATGAAATATTTGACAATTTTATTTACCTAATATTTTTTACTGTTGACATACAACAATCAGAGAGATAAAGATGAAAATCTTTGTATACGTGAATTCGTTGTAATTACAGCAAAAAGCTTTTATACTTTTGAATATGTATATAAACTATGTCTTATCTTATCTATTTAAAATATTTTCAAATGATTTATATTTAGCACGGTGGTTTCAATGATGAATCTGTCGTGCAAAAAAAAGTTAAGGTGCTTTAAATACAATTTTGTACCATATATGGTACAAATAAAACACTTTGTCCGGGTTTCGCCTTTTGGCATCTTCGGACATTCTATCGCACGTATATAACAGAACTGACTGTATAGTTAGTGAACAAAACATGTGAAAATGTACAAAGTTAATAAACCAATCCTGATTTTGAAGATATTAAATTTTAATAAAGAAAAAAAAACGGTGGGCTATTAATGATATTTTGTACGTATAACACAGTTTAATTGTTGAAACTTTGTACAATCTCACATTTTTTGTTACTAAAGACCCGGTTTTCTTTCAGTTCGTGTCAATTCTGTAACATACCTGAAGATGCCAAAAGATGAAGCTCAAATTATTAGTGTCAAAACATGCGAAATTGTACTAGCTTTCAAGAATTCAAATTTGATATTGAAATTAAATCAAGCACCTTCAGTCGATATTTGAAATTAAGACATATCGTCAGTACGTATTCTAAAACCAATGAAATTTGAAGATCGATTTATTATTAAAGTTGTCTAAACGTCGTTATTTCTGAATGTCATACGTTACATTAGATGGATTCGGCGGTAACTTTGTGGGAATTCATTCCACGCACCGTGTAAAATGAATTTATCATTTTAGAATATTTGAACCATTCTCGTATTATTAATTAAGCAACCTTTGCGATAATAAGTCTAAAGGTACCTCTGAAAGATGCGAAACACGTTTCACAATTAGTAAAACAATTCTTTACGTTGCATCATTTTACCGATACCAAATATCGATCCAATGAGCCAATTTAAATCATTCACGCTTTTTATCAGGGACTTATTTAAAAAATATATTATTATCAATTTTTTATCGATAACGGACTTAACGATAAAATATATACGATAGTAGATTTTCTGTTCACAGATCGGTACAAGTTCCGGCTATGGTCATGGATCATTTTTTTATGAGACTTGTCATGTAGAAGATTGGTTACCTAATAATATTGCACAGATCAACTATATATACCTCTCATCATATCTAGATGTACAATACGTGCACATAGATATCCGAATTACCCAGCTTATGTCAAAACAATCTTATTCGACATGAAGCAAATAATACGACGTAAAAAATATTTACAAAGAAGTCGGAGAAAAAAAAACGAATATTCTTTATTTGTAAATGATATACAACTAAGCTAGTGTTACAGTTTCCTGAAATAACGCTTTTTAATAAATATCAGACGTTTTATGATTTTATTAGGTTAAAAATGTTGAGTTCTAAGCTTAGACTCCGACTTTGACCAACAATCGACTAAAAAAAAGTTTAATTTATTTTTAAGTTGTTTTTTTTTTATTTATATATTAGGTGTAGTAAAAAGTCCTGACGTTTTTTTTATTTTTATTTATAAATAGTAATCTCCCTGTCTATCTATAACCTTCTGCTACCTATTAAACAAGTCTTAAATCCATTTAGTAAAAAACTCTACTGATTTGGAATTAAAATAGTCGGAAATAGCGTTTTTCACGTCATTTTTTGTTTGAAATTTTTTATCCCTAAAAGTTTTTTATATTAAACGGAATAATTGGTAATCCGATTGTGCTAGATCTGGTTAATAAGGTGGATGCAATAAAGTTTTCCCACCCAACTCCTGGATTTTTTCCGAGGTCATATTCGCCACATGCGGTCGCTCGTTTTCGTTTTGCAGTTTATCGTTGCGTCCATTCATCCTGCCCGGCCTCTTTATTGTCAAAGCTGCACTTAATTTGTTTAATTGGTCACAGTATACTTGTGCCGTCATAGTTTCACCATATTTTAACACTTTATAATGAATTATTCCTTTGAAATCCCTCCAAACACAAAGTAAGAGTTTTTTTTTGGTTGTAAACCAGTTCGAGGGGTCGGAATTGGTTGTTGTCGACGATTTAGATATTGTTTTTTATTCGATATATTCGTATATAACACCCACTTTTAATCTCCGATAATCAGGTTTAGAAAAAAACGGTCGTAAAGTGTGTATTGTTTGCAGCAATTGGCACGCGCTTAGTCGCTGCGCCTTGTTCCGATCGCTCAACGCGTGTGGCGCCCAAATTCCTACTTTTCGAATTTTTCCCAGCCTTTTCAGGTACTTTTGTTTTATGGACCATTTAGTACCGACTATATTGGACAATTTATTTTTTGTTAGCATAGGCATTTCAGGGCGACTTCATCCACTTTATGAGGTCGTCCACTTCGATGGTAATTTTCAATGCTTAAATTGCCAAATTTTAATTTTGTATACCATCTCTGACATTTTCGAACTTTTAACACATCTCTATAAACGTCGCAAATGTCTCTAGTGGCGACGACTGCACTGTTCTGGGCGTAATATTGAAAAATCATGCAACCGCGCAGATGTTCTTATGAAGGGCAAAGGTCGGTCATTCTGTTTGGGACGAATGAACCTTTTTTTTCTATACGGAACGTAACTTGAGATGTCACACAACACGAAAAAAAATATCATGACATCTTACTTCACCAAAGGCCCAAAGCCGACCGATTTTAAGACACGCGTTTGAAAAAAACGTCAGGACTTTTTACTTCACCTAATATATATAATAAAAATTTCACCAACCAATTAGACCAGTGGTCGGCAACCTTTTGGGAGACTGGGTAAAATATTTCAATTTTAAAAATTTCATTTGATAAACGGGTAAAAAGTTTAAAAAAAAATACAATTTTTTACAAATCAATTTTACTATCAAAAAATGTAATATTTGCATGCGTGTAAATGTAAATACAAATTTATATTATAAAACAAACACACATAAAAAATATATCAATGAATAAATAATTTTATATAATATAAAAAAAAACATCATCATATTTTCTAGGTGGGTAATTTAAAATGTCATAGTGGGCAATTCAATTACCCGCAGGTAGTAGGTTACCGACCACTGAATTAGACAAATAGCCAAAAATTTCATATCATACGTGTTATATACGAAGATAAAAATATAACAAATTGAAATTTTATTTATTTGAATTTATTCTTAAAACTAGAATTGCTTTTATTAAATCTGAATTCATATAAGCTCTCAAATCAGAATTAAGAATTAGAAGAGCGGAAAATAACCGGATTCTTGGATTAGCGGCAATGCTGAATCTTTTATGATTTCTGGATATCGCTTCATTGCCATTTTGACATGTAAATTATAAGCTCGGAAATTTTTTCCACTGTATTAATGTATCGTAAAATTTATTTTTTTAATTATGAAATAGAGTGTCTTTTATCTATTATTTTGGGACTTAAGCGAAGACATTTTATTTCGACAGATTCAGCGGTCTCGATTGACGATGGTTATAATTCATATATCGTTGATTAAAGCTATATGCTGTCATTCAGTGTCTAATTCGAAGGCTTTTTATAAAAACGACTAATTCAAACAGAGTTTTCTTAATTCTGTTTATTTGTTCTTCGGTTGATTTGGATCAAACCATTAAATCAAGTTAGATAACAGCAACAATATTCGTAATCTATATTCATTAATTATTACTTAATTAGATTTTCTTTGAAAAGTAGTCAAGTAGTAGTAAAATAAAGAATTTCTCGATTTTCACAACGTCGCGACTGACTAAAGCCGTCACGAACGCGGCATAATTACTATTTCTATCGAAATATACAGGTAGTCTAGAGCATAAGCTCCCAACCTGGGGGTCGCGAAGGGTTTTTTGGAGGGTCGCCAACTTATTGGTCAACTAAAAAAAAATATTTTTTGTATGCTTTTGGATTGTATTGGGGGTCGCGGGTCACATGGATTTTATGAAAAGGGGTCGCCACCCAAAAAAGGTTGGGAACCTATGATCTGGAGCATATTTTCTCAACCTTTTTACATCCGCGGACCACCAAAAAATTCAAAAATGTTTTGCGGACCATTAACATAGGAATAAAATAGTTAATATTCATACAATTGATTTTTATTCACAACAATTAATTTTACAACGCCGTATGCTGGTATAACTATATTAAAATAAAGTTATATATATATTTGAATTCTTACAACTTTGTACGATTCCACATGCTTTGTCACTAATGACACGGGTTTCGCCTTTCGGCATCTTCAGGCATTCTATCAAACGGATGGTGGAATCGTAAAAAGTTGTATAAATTCAAATTTGATATTGAAATTCCATCAAGCACCTTCAGTCGATATCATAAATAATTTAAGAATACTAAAACATACAGTATCAAAAAAATATTAAATTTGGATATCCATAAAATACAACTTAAAATTCAATTGTTTTTCGATTCGCTGGATCTCTGGACATCGCGGATCACCGGTTGAGAAAGTAGGGTCTAAAGTATGATGTAATATTACAGACGAACTCTCGAGTTGTTTATACATAAATGTTTAATACTTCCGCCATTTTCTTGTTCCATAACAAACAAGTTTGGTTTTTCATAAATATATCGTCGCCCCAAAGGCAATACGGCACTTGTGAAATGTTGGTAGAAATGAATTAATAATGTAGTGAGTTTTTGTGTTTTATTTTTTTCTTGAAAAGCAATAGGAAATTGTTTCGAAGAATTGAATTATAACAAAATATTTATTTTCAGCTTAAACTCGGCCCTTTTTAATATATCCCTCGCAATCTATGTTTCTTAATATGGAAAATTTTATTCTAATGTGACATAAGTGGAAAACCATGATTTTGATTTTTTTTTTGAACTTTTGATTTTAAATACTCTATACGTACATAAATAACTCCTTTTAAGGTGTTAACTGTCACTTCTTGATGGAAAGGCATGATATTTTAAATAATAAAAAACACATTTTTTTAGTACTTATTTCCACAATATATTTTTTTTTGTTGATCTGTTTTATTCTATCAATTGATAATGCTCGCGATGAGCGAAACCGGTCCTGATCAAAAAATATATTGTGGAAATAAGTACTAAAAAATGTGTTTTTATTATTTAAAATAAATAACTCCTATACGTTTTTTCTCTCTAAAAACCTTCTAAATTCCTATCTGGGTAAAAGTTTTATCAATTTTGAAATATTTTTTCTCAAATTTATTTTTCGTTCAATTGCAGAATATTGCAGCCGTTAATATTTCACTACCTTCTCTCTCTAACTACGTACATTACTTAAAATGTAATTTAATTAATTTAAAAAAAATTAACATTCAAAGACATTTTGAATTATTAATACTTAAATAAATAACTTCGATTAACAAGACCAGACCGCTTGTCAAATTATGAAAAAGTTAATACTTTTTAGCCATCACAAATTTGTATTATAAAGGCCCGAACCAATGTTTAAGAAACCCTGTATATTGTATTATGTAAGATGTGTGACGAGCTATTCGATACAAAACCCGCGAAAACATTGTGATGCAATAATTTTTATCTCTTAAATATATTTAAAACAAATGATATGCCACTGTTTTCTGTACAACAAAGTAATATCAGTTTACTGTTTCTATGGGATTTTTCTTTTTAGGGCTTTTTGCAAAATATTTTAAGATAGTAGAAGATTAAAACCATGATTATAGCGCATTAATAATACAATATTAGAGAAATATTAAAATCATATAATAGATGAACTTTTTCTAGCCTTAATCAAATTATATCCCTTTATTGTAATATTTCTACAAGAAATATTACTAATCATACATTTAACTTTAATACAATGTCACTGTTTTTCCACTGGTTGTGCTTTTTGCAACTTTTCCACTTGTAGTGTTGATCATTTTAGGCTTCAAACGATAGCAATTTCAATATTTTCTTTCTACAAGAACTGTTTGTTGCGCATATAAGAATGTGCCCAAAACAGGACTTGGTTGGAACGTTTTGAAATTGGGTGGATCAAACATAAATCCATTCAAAATTACACCCAATGCTTAATTTCATTTCCACAATTTTATAAGGTCAAAATCAGAACCCGTGTCTAACATCGTGAGCAATATTATAACACATGGCAAGAAAATAATTTACAGGTAATCATAAAAAATATATTATATAAAGTAGTTAAAGAATAAAACTGTTGCGGGCCTCTGAAAACTAAAAACCAACTATTTTTAATCAAAACTAAAACTGAATTAACTATCGAAGATGATGCTAACTGTTATTGTATTTTAAGTTAACTGTATTTTACGTCAGTTCTGCTGCATCCGTGTGATAGAATGCCGAAAGGCGAAACCCGGTTCGTTAGTGACAAAACATGTGGAATCGTACAAAGCTGTAACAATTCAAATTTGATATTGAAATTTCATCAAGCACCTTCATTCGATATCATAAATTATATAGATGTTGAATTAAAAAATAATAATGAAAATCTCATTAGCAAGAATATCGAAAGGATTTCTTTTATATTCGAATTACGAACGCTTCAATAGTTTTAAAAACGATAGTGACTTAATTAATTAATATTGTCTATGGGCTTTTGACCAATTGTTTTGCATACCCGGTATTGCCTCATTTTTTTTTATAAATATCCATCTTTTAATTCGTATTACGTCTGGTCGTGATGGGAAAACCGGTCCTGGTCTTGATAATACAAAATCGTGTAAATATAAAAAACATAATGTTTTTAAATATGTTTTCTTATTTTTATTTTGCACGAAGAAGTGTCAGTCAGCCCGTCAGAAGTGATTGATAAATATATTAATAAAATTATGCGCACTGGGGCTAGAGCCTATAAGCACCGCAAATGAAAATAATGACGGTAACCACTTAACGTAAAATATCAAGGCTGAGGAGTCTTGACTATAAACACGACTTATTTTTGTCAGGTTTTTTCCTACATTTCCTATTTATGTGCATTAAATTAAAGATCAACAACCAATCCGGCACATTGTTGAATGAAATATTCTTAAAAATCGTCTAATCGAAAAAGTAGTCGAGGTAGCCGTTTTACACAACTCCGACTCTGGCTAAAACACCGCAACTCCACAGTCTTGTTAAATATAGTCCTGACGATGGCGTGAGCCGAAATAGCTATCATCTATATCTAATTTTGTAGAACTAAAATACATTGCTATTTTTTCACCGTGTTACTTTTACTCGAGTATGTTTTTTTTAATCTTTTTTTTTAGTAGATTGGGTGATCACATTTAAGGTGTTAACTGTCACTTCTTGATGGAAAGGTATGATTGTTTAAATAATAAAAACACATTTTTTAGTATTTATTTCCACAATATATTTTTTTATCAGGACCGGTTTCGCTCATCAGTTGATAATGCTCGCGATGAGCTAAACCGGTCCCGATAAAAAAATATATTGTGGAAATAAATACTAAAAAATGTGTTTTTACTATTTAAAAGATTGAGTGGTAATTTTTTTTTTTTTGATGAAGTATAAACATCACATTTCATTAAATGATATTATAAAATTATGTTCGTATAAAAAAAAATACCAACATTTCGACTTAATAGAACAAAACTTTTCAGGCAGAGACGAATTAAGGAATTGAGAAGCCCTGGGCGAGTTTGTATTTAAGAGGTCCTATTTTTCGGATTTTCGGATAGCAAAGTTGGATCACTGAATTTATTCCAGGCTTCCGTATAACGTGAATAAATAAACAAAAAACTCCGTTCAAATATTTTTGATTTATAATTTCAAAGAAATTTTTAATAATAAAAACACTTATTTGCACTATTTCAACAATATGCTTCTCTCTTCGCGAGAATTATCAACTGATAAGATACAAATTACAGACAAGCACATTTAAAGAAACAAAAATAGTATATTGTAAGCAAGTTTATTTTGTGATCAAGACCGGTTTCGCTCATCGCGAGCATTATTAACTGATTAATTAACGTTCACCACGAACGAAACAGATCCTGATGATAGAATGTATAGTATAATTAAGTACAAAAAATATTTTGCCCTTCCGAGATATATCAAGACATGACAGATAACACCTTAAATTTAATATAACCAAAGGTTCAAGAATTAAAAAACAATTTACTGGAAGTCGTACAATAAAAGTTAATGAATTTAGAAATGAGATTTTAATGATCTCTTTTAAATAATTTGCAAACAAAATAAAGACAAATGAAAAACCCATTAAAATTTTAGAAAAATCATGAAAGACTCGTTTGCAGGTATAATGACTGGGAAATTTTTGCAATCAAAATAACCTTTTTTAATGTGTTCCAATAATTTTATACATTAAATAATATTGACATAGTTTTTTAATCATTAATAAAAGTATTACGCAATTTCACCACAATTTCAACAAAAATTCAACGTCCATACTGCATTTTTATTTTCAGAAAATTCTTTTGAATGGTTTTTTCGGTCTACTGACCTGAGTAAAATTTCAAACTAAAAATTCGAATTAGTCACAGGACGCTATAGGAAACAAAAATTGAGACCAGATAAGTCGGACTCATGTAGATTATTTTTCTTTTTTGTGTGCTTATAAAAAAAATCATGTACTACGTATAATGTTTTCAGAATTTTAGAATTATGCGCACATCTAATTATAACATAATAAATGATTAAGATTTTGCAACTGGTTTTTATTATTTTACTTCGTTTAATATGATATATCTTACTTCTCGGTGCCAAGGTATTGTATTTCAATACAAATAAAGGGGTACCGCTTACCCATTTGATGAAATTATAGACTGAACAGTTTTCACTCATCGCGAATATTATTGAAATTTTTAAGAAACTTTTAAAAATATATGAAGAATTAATGATTATTTTAAATATTAGAGCATTGTTAACCGATCGCTATGAGCGAATCCGGTTCTGTTCATAAAATAGATTGTGGAAATAATTACTAAAAAATATCTTTTTATTATATAAAATATCATGCCTTTGCATCAAGAAGTGACAGTTAACACCTTAAATGTTAATAATGATTACTTATGTGTTTAGAACGGTTCGTTCCGCCATGCTGAATTAAAACTGTTTTTAAAAAATTTTGATAAATAAACAAATGACACACAAAGGAAATGTATGTATAGATAAAATGTTGACGATCCCCTAAAAAAGATTGATACTAAAAATTACTAGAATATAAAAACACACTGAAAGTAAATTATATTAAATAATATAATTAGTTAATAAATAATTCATATCAGCAGATGGGAAAATTTTACAATAAAATTCATAACCAGTTAAATTAATTATTAACAAAGTAATTAACGATGACTCTATTCATAACAGGTCATAGATACATTGACAATGAAATATTTTCTTCAAGATCATCAGCTTTCGAGTTTAATACAATTCACAAAATGATTTTCAAAAGGGTTTATTAATCGGCTTTCCTAAACGTAAATCGGTAAATGAAAGCCCACAATCTTGTAAAAATATACCCGTCGAGATTAACCGTTTGTAACAGTAAAAATTGCAATTATTTTACTTTCGATGGATTAATTTACCATTTTTATTGTTAGTATAATCAAATTAAATGTTTTTCATTCAAAATATTTTCAAGGCTCACTTAAAAAGATGTAAAACGTTAATATAATTCAGTTAGATTAAAAATAGCTTATTTTTGGCACATGCCATAAATATGAGTAATATTTTGAATTCTATGCACTTTCACGCTATGGTTTTTCAATCAATTAGTGGTTAATGAAATAGAGGGGTATTAGCTTATTCGATTTCACATAAATACTATTATGTACTAGGAGAAATGAATATTAAACTTTCTCATACCCAAAAGTAGAGACAATCGCCCCAATTGTCATTCTATTGCAAATATCATCTTTTTTATAATAGAAATACAAATTCATGATAATAATACTCATGATAATAAATAAATATATATACATATGCATATTTCTGAAGATATAACACAATAGATGGCAAGTTACGTCGCAAATAAATAATTTATCAAAAAAAACTGATAATAATAAATTAATTAAATATTATTATCTGGCAACATTAAACAAGGTTAGTATGTGTTCGTGCTGATTGGCGGACTCTATTTCATCAACCACGTATTAATTTCGAAAAATTTTTAGAGCCGACTAAAATAGCATTATTTCTTGAAAATATATAAAGATTTTAGTATAAATATATCTGAACAGGCTGTTTTTTCGACTGTAGTCGTTTAAGGGTTAAACAAACAGTATTGTTAAGCCGATAAAAATACATTATAAATAAATGGGTTTTAGAATTGGGCGAGTGAATGCTTTAATAACAATAAATACACTTTTTACTTAGAATCGAACGTAATCAAAAATAAAAACCTGTTGGAAATTATCGATTTAAATTGACTTTTATATACTTAAAATATAATGCATAATTTTCTGAAGCAAACTCTTGGAGTTTTACAAAGGTGACATTACCCACTCATACTTCGTCGTATATGGCAATTACCACTTACGATGAAGATAGCCACATCCTTGTATTTAAACAGAAAAAATATAGATATGTATTCAGTTTGTGTATTTCCGTGTCCGTTAACAGACAAAGCTTGTCGAAGGGTGAAAATGTGGCCGTGAAAAATACGTAGTTACCCACCCGATTCAATTTCTGATATGGAATGTGTGTCTTGTGTGAAATTTAATTAACACCCTTATTTTTATTTTCTAAAATTTCTTTGTTAAATATTGAATAACCATCTAAGTTAACAGTTGAGACACAAGTTAGTTTATTTTACCACCAGTTTTATGTAAGTACAACATTTTACACCAAAACAGCTTAAAAACTAGACTTCTAAAACATTAAAAAATGTTTTTGTCGAAATTACGAATTATAATAAATTTTTAGGTGGAGTTCGAATTAGTTTTGTACCGTAAATATTAAAATATTATCTTTTTAAGTACTGATTTTTTTTAAACAAGTATATTTTAAAATGAAAAAGAATTTTTCACAGTCAAATATCTAGAGAACTTTGAGAAAATGGCTGTTTTGAAATAGTATATTGTTTTGATACAGGTTAATTGATCGTAAAGATATGAATAACATAATTAATAGAACCAAGTATATCTAATGTAGAAAAAATGCTATGTTTTATATCAGAGCTTTTTCTAAATTACATTAATACAAAACTAAAAAATATATGTTAATTCACAATATTGAGTGAGAATTATTGATTATTAAAATTTCAATTTAAAATGTTAATTGTTGAAACTACACATTTTCATGATGTCACTCACGATACGTGTTTCGCCTTTCGGCATCTTTATGCATTCTATCAGAAGAAGCCTAGTATAAAATATAAAACTATATAATAACATTTTCATATTAGTTGTTATTATAAAAACCTTTCATCAAAAAGTCATTAGCTGTATGTATTGCTTATATGATAATAATATACAAAATTGAATGTCATTATAAACAAATGAGTAGCTATAAAAAATATGTAAATCGTATTTACCTGTATTTTTCCTGTGTTGTTCCTCTTTTATGACTTATTCAAAACTGTTTACTGTTTGTCAATTCTCTTGCATCCGCGCAAAAAATATGTGGTACACAGTTTCGACAATTCAAAAAATTCAATAATAATTTTGTATTTTTGTAAAAAAAATAATTCATTTTTATCCCTTTGATATTTTTGTAGTTTCGCCCTTGTGACCTTTAGAGCCGCAGTCGTGAATCTTATTGGTGGATGCATAAACAATTAATATCGATATTGGAAAAAAAACTTTAAAAATCACTCAAAGTCCATACATGAAATTCGTTTTTCGCTTTCTTATTTAAAATATCATTTATTTTATATTGCCAATTCTATAGAATGTTATTGTGTTATTAAAAATAGAATTAACATAAAATTAAGGTGACGACGGGTGACGAACTTTTTTGTGATTTGGCAATGAACTTGCAAGCGACTACTAATCCAGCGGCCCTAAAACTTTCTTTACATTTTTTTAAAATTATACAAAGCTTACGGTTTTATCATAGCAACCATAACCAACTGTAAAGAGCAACAAAAGAAAGCTATTGAGCTATTTTTTACTATTTTTATTTAATTGTGTTACAGGTAAAGTAAAATGTTAAAGTTAATTGTGCCCAGTGACGACTCGTCCATACGCACTGCAGAACTGCAACACCCCCAAGCGAATTGAAAAAAATATAACCTAATAAAATACATACATAAATATTTGTATATTATATGAAAATATCAATTTAATTTAAGCGTGAAAAAGTATTTGATCTTTAGAAATAACCGTATTTTTATGTCGAAATCATTAATTTTAGACTCCCACTCGAATAAATTAACATTTTGTTCTGCAAGTGTATTTCTGTCAAAAATATTCACCATATGATTCTCTTAAAATGGCAGCGTTAACTATTATATAAACATCAAATTTAATAGCTGTTTATAAAAACGATAGTTTGATAGTCACTGGTTATGATTAAGGTTTCATCCCACTTATATAAACGATTAGATCATTGAAATAAATCATAATTATGAAATAATTTATTAACAACAAAAATAATACTTAAATCGAAAGATTCTTTGTTTCTCAGTAGAATCTTTGCGATATTAAATTCTTGGATTTTTATCATTTTATATTTTCTTTAGTGTATGCAATGTATAATTATATTTTCACTAGTATAAATACAGCAGAACCTCGATTATCCGGACTAATTGGGGATGAAGATAGTCCGGAAACGGGCAAATCCGGATAATCGAAAAAAAATCATAAATAATAAAAAAAACTGTATTGAAATCGTGATCAATTTAGTCGATCAACCTTACGACAAAAGCAATAATATTGTCGAACTTTCTAACATTAAATTAGAAATTGTGAACAATTTCAAGAAACAATCGTTCAATGCGTGTCGAAATTTGACGATTACTGACCTATATTTTACAAAGGACTTGTTGTTAGAACAAATGCATCGATCAAAATGTTAAGATTGTATTCCATCATGTATGTAAACAGTGGACGCAATTCGCCACGTGCAAATCAGCAAATTCGTAATAATTTTGATTATTTTAACTAATCTGGATAATCGAATATCCGGATAATCAAGGTTCTACTGTATAACATTCACGAGGGCTGCTACATTATCATCGTGATTTATTACGAACGCATTAAATTCATTAGTATAAGAGACGAAATTCATATTTTTAATTTATATAGCATAATTAATTAAAAATAAAAACAATGCAATTAAATTTAAAAAAAATAATTTAAAAATCTTAATTATCTTAATCTTTTCTAAGTTAATGTTAGAAAGTTAGGCAATAGTATTGCTTTTGTCGTAAGGTTGATCGACTAAATTTAAATTATAACATACTTCATTTATACTTGGGAAAAGAAAGCCATGTCTTCATACAGAAGAAAACGACAAGCATATAATTGTTAATATATAATACATATGAATTGCTTGAACGATAAACATAATTCATCTAAAATCATACTTATATAAAATATGTTTTTATAATTTTATTTCCAGTTAAGTTTTGTTTTGTCATTTGTGCGTATATAAGTGTTATTTTGTTCATGGCAACTATTTTATTTCATTTCTTTAACAACAAAATTTCAGCGTTTGACAAAATGAAAACGCGCTAAATATCAGCTATACAAATAATCCACCCGACTTTATTTTTGAACGGGTAATACGTTCCAAAAACTAAACTACTGTGCAAAATGATATTCCTTTACAAATACAGTAAAAAGTATTCATTTCAAACGTTTTTTTAAACGACCAGCTCAATCTTCCCAATTCCCACTTGTTATATCCTTAACGTGGGATCAGATCAATGAGTTAAAAACCTAAGGAATTAAATTTCTATACTACGTCACCCGATGTTTAATTCTAACCGTTACTTGCTTACTTGAAACGAGTAGGTATTTCTAAATCTAAAATTACCCAATTGCATTTTAATGATAGCTGATTATTATTTGTTGTAGAATCCTTTCATGAAGGACTCGTTAACAGTGTATAGCGTTAATAAAACTTATCAAATGCAATTGAGAGTTATTATTATTAATTCAATATTATTGATTTTATTTTAGTTGCTTATTTGGATCCTAGCCTAGGGTTCTGTGTTTTTCTTTTGTTATTAACTCCTCAGATATATAACCGATGCTAAATGTTTATTGTATGTCAGTACTGCAGCATCCATGTGATAGAATGCCTGAAGATGCCGAAAGAGGAAACCCGATTCGTTAGTAACAAAACATGTGGAATCGTAAAATTCAAATTTGATATTGAAATTCCTTCAAGCACCTTCCGTCGATATCAATCGCACAGTATTGTATTTAAGAATTATTGTTTTGTTCGCTTGAAATATATACACCACTCTCTTTTCCGATTTCTTTAAATATTGAAGTCGTTTTAGAATTAACAGTTCGAATGCCTGCGTGTACAAGAATGTCTAAAGATGCCAAAAGTCGAACCCCAGATCGTAAGAGACCAATAATGCGGATATGTGCAAATTTTGTACAATTCAATTTGCTTCGAAGAAAATTGAAATGGAATATTTTTTATCTATTATAATTATTCAATTTTGGATTTTTTACAAGTCACATGTTGCCTATTTCCGACAGGGTTGGTAAAAAATCAAAAAACACAATTCCAAATTAGTCTTGCCACCAACAAAGTTAATTGATGAAAAAATTTACTATCTGTATTTGAATTGGTACAACGATTTCATCTTTAATATTATTATCAACAATTTCCGATATTTTTTTTGTTTTATATACAATATTTTGTGTAGATTTGTTTCGAATGATTTCCTTATCGACGACACAACGCTTTCGCAGTGTTATCTTGACCCCTATGCTGTCGTGCGCATCACACATAACAACGTTAGAATCGATACCACTTATGTCATAAACTCTCGTCGAAAACGTGACGATAATCAAAATTATCACTGGCCGTCAAACACTTTGCCCGTGCCCGACATGTTATCCAAGCAGATTCACTGTCATCAAAACAAAACTGATCTTTCTAACTTACTGACGCACGGGACTCAACAATAATACAGGCACAACCTATTTAAAAGACGCCGCAATTTAATTTATCGATTGAATTGGCATTTACTTGGTAGAACTCCATTACAATACGGTGAAAAAGTAGCAATGTATTTTAGTTCTACGATTTTTTTTATGACATAGTTGATAGCTATTTCGGCTCACGCTATCGTCAGAACTATGTACAAACGTACATTTGCTTATCTATATATAGCTGTGTAGAAAAGGTACACAATACATCTTCTCTTCTGTTTTAACGACTTAGCTTATTTCCTGCTAGCAAAAAAACATAATTTTTTTTTGAAATGTAAATGAAACTAAACAGGCGGCAATTTCAATAAGCTTAAATATTGGACGGATATGGCTTATTACGGGACAGCGTTAGCCCCTCGCAATGGTCTGAGGAGCGGCGACCGAATTATTTTGTTTGTTTATTTTAAATTTCGTGTGAAAATTGATATCTATTGATTTCCAGCTGTTTCGAAACCGTCATCTTGCGACCTTTATTACAAAGATTGCTCGCGGACCGCACACAGTAGCAAATAATGCAAACGGCTGAGGCCAGCAATTTGGAAGCCGTATTGTTCAGATTGTAATAAACTTTATAGAAACTTTTTCGTCTAACCTGTATCAACTATTTGCTAAATATTTTTATCAAAACTGCCTAATTTTGAAAACTAATATATAAAAAATCATTTATTATTTAGACAATAAAACCTATTTTTGCGATATTTTTATATTTATTATTAAATTTTAATGTGCCAATTGTCACTTCTGGGTGGAAAGGCATATGTTAGTAGTATTTCCTCAATGTTATATTATTCAAATCATGACCGGTTTTGATCATTATGAGCATTATCAACTGATCCAATCTTAATTAAAAAAGTCCATACAGTCCGTCAGTTGATAATGCTCGCGATGGAGCAAAACCGGTCCTAATCTAAATAATATAGAATTGTGGAAGAATATAACATTGTGTTTTTTATTATTTAAATATTAAATTTTGAAATATTGGCAATATTTGGCTCCGATAATTACATACCCTAGTATACCTGGTATCGCTCCATCGTCATATGCGCGATGAAGCGGTCGAGGGGCATAAATCTAAATGACGATTAGAAATCCGCAATAATAACTACCTTTGACAAATACGAGAACAAAACACCATCGAAAATCAAGTGTGACATTTCTACAATGCTACGATGTATGACATAATCATTTTAAACATGTAAAACATTATATGTTTTGTAATTAAAAAACTGTTTTAATTTTAAATTAGTATTTGGACACTTTCGTTTACACTATCTTTGGAAAATAGTGCAAAACTTAAATGAAAATTATATAATGATAAAACAGATTATTGCTTATATGAAAAAAACTATTAATATAGTTTTACTAATATGTGTATAGATGTCATTATTGTACACAGCTTAAAATTTATTTTTTTAATATTGTTTCCATAATTTTATATTTTTATGATCAATACCGGTGTGGTCGATTTTAACATTATCAAATGACTAATCATTGTGCAATTATACAAAAATCATTTTAGCTTAGTAACTATTTCTTTGAAATAAAAATGATTTACTTTTTTGTGCGGCAAATACTTCTATGTAAATAATTCATAATGACATATTCTTCAACAAGAGTGACAATATTAAAGGAGTGACTTAAATATTTCAACGATATATTGATGTCATCGATAAATCGGGAAATGGTAAATGTGAGGTTGTTTAATTTTGTTCTTACAATCGGGATTATATTATTAAACAAGATGTGCGGGAAAAAATTTAATCCAAGTATGTTAGATTGTGGTTACACTGTAGTAGTTTTTAATACTTCCTTGCGTTCATTGTTTCTTTGTGTCATCTTTAAAATGACAAATCAGGGTTACACTGTATGTTTTTCGTGTATTGTTTTTTTTTTCTTTTTTATTGAGCTCCAATATTTTTTTTTAATTTTCAGATATTTAAGCTAAAAAATGGCTCCTGATGTGTTAGGAAGCAGTTCTTTAATTTTATCTGAAGCAAGTTATGACTGTCCCGCTTATAAGGAAAAAGATGGAACCAATATTGAAGTGAATTTGTCTAAATCACATAATGATACTTCAAAAGAAAATACGCCGAAGAACACATACAAGTTAGAAAACAATTACTTTAATCATAACATGTTATTCGGTATGAGCTTAAGAGGAAAATGAATTTGAAGTGCTAGTATAGTGAATGAAACTTTATAGATTCCGTAGCAGTAGCAAACAGAATTTTATACCTATAATTTAGTAATATATAATTTAATTGTTTGTAGCAAAATGTTCAATAACCATTTTTATATTGTTTCAAAACTTTCTAATTTGTGTTGCAGATGGCAGATTATGTGGATAAATGTGTTTGCATTTATATATTTACACTTAGCAACACTGTATGGACTATATTTAATTTTATTTAAAGCCAAATTGGTCACATTTGCTTTTGGTAAGATTTTTAAATTACATTATTAACCAAACTGCATTTCTAATACATAGGCAATACTGTAAACTAATAAGCTTTTATAATACAATAATTATGGCTTGCTACTTCGTGTGAAGGTATATATTTACATCTTTTACCTCGGTTTGGGTTTCATATTGATTTTTTATTGCTTGCACTAACCAGTGATATCTGCCAATGAAATACATAATAAATTTATCAATAAAGGGATTTTTTTAAATTTCAATCTTTAGTACTTATTTTTCAAGAGAGTGGTAGCACTGTTCAGATATTGGCAGAACTCAAAATAGCCATCAGCAAAACTTTGTTGAGTCACTAAAATTAATATTTGTATTATCACGTCATATTCGAAGACGCAATAAATACTTACTATTTGATTACAACATTTGAATTGAAAACATATTTTTTTAATTTGATATTTGTAATAACTTATTTCTATTAAATGACTTTTCAGCGTTTTTCTATGCAACTTGCAGTGGGATTGGAATAACAGCTGGAGCCCACAGGCTATGGGCTCATCGAGCTTATTCCGCCAAATGGCCTCTGAGGCTTATTTTATGTATCTTCCAAACAATGGCTTTTCAAAATCATATCTACGAATGGGCCAGAGACCACAGGTAATATTTATAAAATAAATTACTGACCGTCAACGAAGTAAGCTAATGGTCAATGACCTTTTCATTGACTAGGTAAAAAATGGTTTAATGAGTTTATAAAAAACAAAAACACGGTTATAGAGGAACAAAAAAATCATATGTATGAAATAAATAGGTGAAAGCAATGCCAGTCGCATCAACTCAATAAATTAATTAAGAGAAATGGCTTAGAATTTAGATAAAACATTTTATATATTGTAGTGCGACAAACAATCTTATTAGTAAAGAGACGCAAAACGTATATCTCTCTACAAAAATTGCTGATATAAATTAACAAGGAATAAAACATTTGTCAACCATTTAATTTGGAAACCACCCATTTATCACGGATGAAGGACTTAAACTATTTTACAAATAAATAGAACTCAAATAAATTCAATGCCTCTTTAAAACGAGCAGTTCAACCTCCCTAATTCTCCCTCACTAGAAATTAGTTCAATTAGTTAACAAACAAAAAAAAAAAATTCTCGCATTAGGGCATTTGATATATATCTATAAATTATCGCCATAACTCACACATTTTAAATTAGTAGGTATTTTCATGTATTGAATTACCTAAATACATTTTAACAGAAATTGATTTTTGTGAAAACCTCACATCAAAAAGAATAAGCTGTATTGTTGATAAAATTATCTTCATCAAATTTAAATTTCATTACAATCAAATCAGTCCATCTTAAATTATTTCAAATATATATTCATCAGCCTCTAGCCTAAGGTTGTATATTTTTTTGTGTAATTCTTCTTGTGTTTAAATGATGCTAATTGCATTCTTTCTGTCAGTCTCATTGCATCCGTATGAAAGAATGCCTGAAGATGTCATAATGATGTAAGTGACAAAACAGGTGGAATTCACAGTTTTAACAATTTAAATTAATATTTTTGACATATATGAATATAAAACAATATAGCAAATACACAATATACTAGCTTACCCAGAAAAAAGAACAGTAATAACTGTTTCCAACTGCCAGCAAATAGCCTTTTCTAAAGTAAAGTTTCCCGTTTTCAGTGAATTTTACTGTTAAAAGTAAAATTTCTCTTTTAAAAAATCATGTTGCTTTCTTTTTCAGAGTGCATCATAAATTTGCTGAGACTGATGCTGACCCGCACAATGCCAAAAGAGGTTTCTTCTTCTCTCATATAGGATGGCTGATGGTGCGGAAACATTCCGATGTCAAAGTGAAAGGCAAAACCGTTGACATGAGTGACTTGGAAAGAGACCCCATCGTCATGTTTCAGAAAAAGTAATTAGTCTATTTAATTATTAAAATATATTATCAAAAATCATCAAAATCAATGATTATAATGAAGAAAGTAATCAAATTGTACTTGTAATTGTTGTAATTGTAATACTTGTTTATTTTCAGGACATACCTCTTCATCATGCCGATACTCTGTTTCATTATACCAACATTCATACCGTGGTATTTTTTGAATGAGACATTACATAATTCTTGGTATGTGGCGGGACTACTCCGTTTTACCATTTCTTTGAACATCACTTGGTTGGTGAACAGCGCAGCTCACATCTGGGGAAATAAGCCATACGACAAGTAAACAATTTTTAAAATCATTATTACAGATAGCCCTCGACTTCAGCATGTAATCGGTTCCTGAAAATTTTTCTGATTTTTTAATACTTAGAAGAAAAGAAATATTAAAATGAGTACATTCTTAAATAGGCTTAAAAGGTGTTCAGGTGTCCAAGTGTTATTTTAATCAAGTCTTCCAGTCATCATGCATTTTAGATCTTTTCATTTCAAGCATCACAATATAGATTTGTAGATGAAATAAACTTTAAATAATCAATTGTGAACGTCATTTTATCAAATACGATACAGGAGCATGTATGGAAGCTGAAAAAGTGTTGAAAAATAGATCAAACATGTTAAACAAATGAGAGAATTGTTAACTCATAAATTTTCCGCAATAAATCCTATTCAAAATGCTTTAAAATAACAATTTTAAAAGATTTATGAAGATAATAAACGATTTTTGTAAAGAGCTCTTACCAGTGATGAAAAAAGAAGTGCTTAAATCAACATACCAAAAAACAATCCTTAAACGTTTATTTACTTCCGATTTCTACTTCAATATCAATATATTAAAAAATTCATTGAAGTATTTATTTCTTCTTGATAAATATTATTTTCTAAAACAGAAAATAAAAAAGTGATTTTCCACCGTATTGCATAAAATTAATACAGATTTACACTCATATCCTTCTAAGTCAATCAATAAGCAAAACACAGAGACAATTTAATATTTTGGATTCTTAATAATATTGCTATTGTGTGTATTCTAGGAATATTGGAGCATCCAATAATCCTATGGTGTCTTGGTCAGCATTGGGAGAAGGCTGGCATAACTACCATCACGTTTTTCCGTGGGATTACAAAGCAGGAGAGCTTGGCAGCTATAAAGGGAATGTGACAACAGCTTTTATTGATTTCTTTTCTCGTATTGGTAAGATTAAAATATTTATATGGGTAATACAGACTTTGATTTTTATACCCATCACTTATATGGTCACTCTTTGGTTGAAAAGGCATTTTTTATTACTTTTTTTCACAATATTTTTATAATCAAGACCAGTTTTGCTAATTGCAAGCATTTTCAACTGATAATTGAATTGAAATTTAAGACTTCGGCATGAAAACATCGAATATCCACTATATCACTTTTAAGGTGTTAACTGTCACTTCTTGATGGAAAGGCATTATATTTTAAATAATAAAAACACATTTTTTAGTAATCAGTTGATAATGCTCGCGATGAGCGAAACCGGTCCTGATCAAAAAATATCCACTATATATTCCCTTATTGTGTTTCTGGATGCTCAGTCTGCGACTGCATAAAACTTTGCAAAGAATAAAAACTGTAAAGCCTTCAAATCAACTTTCTAAAATATGCTATTTGTCTATAAACAACAATTGTCTACCAAATTTTGTATAAAAGCAGCTAATGTCCAGTAGTTCTGCATTTTTCTCACCAGATATCACTAGTGTTTATACTTGTTTCTCACCTATCAAATTATTTTTTATTCACTCGAGCATTACTTTTTCATAAAGCTCAATAATATTTTTGTTAATATTTTTTTTCAATAGTGGGTCTATAAGGTTGGGAAAAATAATTCTCTCATACAAAAAAAAATGCTTATTTTTTAAAATACAATACATATACAATTCTAAAAAATTCAGTAATGTCTGTGTTCAACACACTCATGAAAACTATGAAGACAAATCAGGCTATATGAACAATAATTAACACACTACAACCAGTTACCGCATAAATTAAGACACTATTAATGTTTTAATAACTTTTTTAAACTTACAATAAAATTAGTGTGAATGTATAAAACATTTCTTAATAAGCAGTTTCTCTAAATATTTTTTACAGGTTGGGCCTATGATTTGAAAACAGTTCCTCATAATGTAATCAAGAAAAGAGTCTTAAGAACTGGCGACGGTTCTCATTCTATCAGCAAAGAAAACTCTCACGAAGGACAATTCTGGGGGTGGGGAGATGGGGACATGACAGAAGAGGATAAAAATTGTGCCGAAATAGTAACAAATAAGGAAAACTAACTACCCAAATTGTATATCACCAAAAAAGGAACGGGAAAGAACTTTCACTATAACACGGTGAAAAAAATAGCGATGTATTTTCTACAAAATTATTATTTATTAAGATATAGTTGGTAATTTGAATTGTTCTAATTTTGTACAATTCCACATATTTTGTCACAAACGACCCAGATTTCGGCTCACGCCATCGTCAGGACTATGCTTAAACGAACATCTGCTTATCTATATATAGCTGCGTAGAAAAGGTACACAATACATCTTCTCTCCTGTTTTAATTACCTAGCTTGTTTCTTGCTTGCAATAAAACCAAAAAATGTAAATGAAACTAAAGAGGTGGCTATATCAATAAGTTTACCTGTGGCATGGAAATGGTCTATTATGGAAACAAAACGGCTTGCCGTAGCAATGGTGATCGACATATATTAGTTTGTTCGTTAAGAATCCTTTGTGATAGTTGATATCCATTGATTTCCAGCTGTTCTAAAGCCATCATCTTGCGACCTTTACTACAAAGATGCAAACACTTAGGCGCCGAGTTTGAATTTATTTTTGTAGAACTAAAATACATTGCTATTTTTTCACGGTGTTATAATGGAATTCTACCAAGTGAATGCCAATTTCAACATTCACTATACTTTTATATTTTACATCATATATGATATATACCCACCATCTTCCAGAATGATATTTTGATAACCAGCAAGCCATGCTATGAAATGCATGTGTTGTTTAAAATAAGACGAAACAGTTCAATGTTGGTTTCTGTACAAATATTATCAATTGACACTGCTGACATATTTATGAAATTTTGCTTGACAAATAGGTACTCCCTATTGATTTATCAACATTTCAAGCAATTCTATTTATTAAATATATAATGACAAGACATATAAAACAATAGAGATTATGTTTAACAACATACTAGTCTTTTTCTATTCAAAAACTGTGTAAATACTGCAACAATAACACAATATAATTTACTGGAAAATTTCATAACAAAAATTCAATTATATATGTTAGATTTAACATGAAAGTTGTAACAATCTCTTTTATTTTTAAGTGACAATTATCAACACACTGCAATCGACAGTGCAACAGTTGTGGTATAAACTGTCAGTGAGAAACCTAGTTTGAAAGTGACAGATGGAATGTGCCATATCTGTGTCTTAATAATGTGTTGGGTTAATCTGGCATTGTAAGTTTACAACATGTACTCTTAAGATGGGCTCTAACAAGCTAATGTAAAGTGATCAGTTATTGAAATAAAATAATTATAAAATTAGCCATGTTCGAAAGTTACATACATTGGAATGAAATTTTGTATGTAATTAAGCCAGTCTAGAGCTGTTTTTTAATTTTGTCTGCAAAATGACATAAATTAGTCATTTTTAACTATGCTAGAATAAGCCGAGTTCACAACCAAGTTCAAATAATAATGCCATCAAATAATTATATAAAAGGTATCTGCCGATGTGATGATCAAGACAAAACACATATTTTGATTGTAATATATGTAACATAATATACACTATTTTTATTTATCTTCTCAAGTTTAAAATTCAACCAATTTTTTTGTGAGAGTGAGACTTTTTGTACTTTCAAATATTTTGTCACTCATGGTCCAGATTTCACCTTTCGCCATTTTCAGGCATTATATCACACAGATGCAATAGAAATGTCTAAATGACAGAAATATACAAGTTTCAACTATTTAAATTTGATATTGAAATTCCATCAAGCACCCTCAGTTGATATTGTAAATGATACATTCAGGTTTAATATTTCAATTTTGGGTATTTTGTCACTCACAACCCTTGGTTTTGCCATTCAGAATATCAGTATATGAGCGCGCTCAAACTAACGGTAAAGTTCAGAGTAAATATCTTCTATTGTTTTGAATACTAGAATTATGAAAAAAATATATTCACTAAGTCTAGCTGCCAAATTGATATTAATCCTTTCCACGCGAATGTCTCAAGGTATGAGACACGAGCTTTCAAACGTCTGTAATACAGGCAATCTTTTGTATATAAGACTGATTTTGGTTTCAAAATATCACCTAATTTGTCCTGCTACGGCCACCTTCATACACTTGTCAAAAGTATTAACTTTAAATGTTTAAAACATGGATTTTTCAAGCACTTTAAATTTATCGCAATCTCCGCTAAGTCTCAAATCAGTTTGAAACTATGCGCCAAATTTCGCACTAAACTTCGCACCAATCTTGCGTTATCGCAATGTAACACTCCATGACACGTGACAGTAATGGCACTTGTTCATTTGGATTTGATTGGTCGCTTCATTACATCACGGAAATGGTGATTTACGAGTGAGTTATTTGTTAGGGATATATTTGTTATAGTGATTGTGACAATATAAGACATTTCTTTGTGTTTTAAGTTATGATGCTAGAATATGTGTGAGATGATACATTGTCTTATTTCTTCTTAAACACTATCTGTATAAAGCTAATCATGGCTTATGTTTTATCATAAATCTAACGAAAGCGGATGCCGAAATAGCTATCAACAATCATCAAATATGCTGATAAAACTTGTCATCTTTATCCATAAATGCAAATTATCTACCACATACCAATGGTGTAGATCCAATACGTTAATTACTATGTTTAACATTAATGAACAATAATTTCTGACCATTTTTAGAGCTGTAGTGTGAGAATAAGGTTCCCAGGGTTACACTGAGCACATCAGAAATGTCTCTACATCATAACACAGTGAATAAAATAATAAAACTATATATAAATAATATATAAATAAAACTAACAATTGTAAATGAAACTAAAAATGCGGCTATATCAATAAGTTTACATATGGCACGGAAATGGTCCATTACAGAAACAAAGAGTCACGAGTCAGAGGAGTCAATAATGGTGACCGACATATATTAGTTTGTTTGTTAAGAATCCTTTGTGATAGTTGATATCTGTTGATGTCCAGCTGTTCCAAAGCCGTCATCCTGCGACCCTTACTACAAAGATGCAGACACTTAGGTGCTGAGTTTGAATTTACATTATTTGATTCCTTCATAACGTGATTAGCGAATTGTGAATCTGTTTTTTTACTGTTGAATGATCTTACACGTTCCTTAGCTCGAGTGGATATACTTCTACCTGTCTGTCCGATATAAACGGACAAACATGAGCCACAGGACATTTTATAAATATCGCTTCTGTCAAGTTTATTAATTTTATCTTTACTGTTTTTAAGATGTCTGCCTAAATTGTTGTTGATCTTGAAAGCTACGTTTACTGAGTTTTTAATTTCCCGATGAATTTTTTCACTAATGTTACCTAGGTAATTGATTGATTTAAAGAAACGGTTATCCTGAATTGTGTTCGGGCAAATGAGTTTTACATCATCATTAAAGCAAAGAAAAAATCAGTTTAAAAATATCAAAATAGTTTTTTATTTGATTAATGTATTTCACACAAATAATTGAAAACAAAACAACTGTACACATTAAATTCCATTCGCTCTTTAGTTGACATAAAATGGGTGAATTGTTGAGCAGGTATAAGAGCAAAATCATGCCATCTAGTACTCCGATACGGAGAATCAGGTATATACTGAGGGATTGGCTAAATTGGCTAATTTTATCAGTTTATCAACATAAGTAAATTTCTTTCAACTCTATTATTGTCTATACTAGCATAATAATTTATGTTCTTTACATGTCGATAAGGTTAACGATTGCTACACCATATCCATTAAATCTAGCGGCTTACTCAAATTTCAAAGAATCAAAAACATTAACAAAAAATAAAAATTGAATAAAAAAAATCAAAATGTGAAATGTAAAAATATAAATTGGCTTCAAATTCACATATAATATTCGTTTTTTTACCTTATTGTACCTTTTTTGTAAAAATAACATAAAATAAGCTTGAGGCTATATTTCCAGAGATGGCATGTTCTAAAAAATCAAAATTCACAACAGAATGCATTAAACTGTTAATTTAACATATTTAACAAAAGGCTAGTATTGTTTTTTGCTGGTGGCTAGTATAGCAAATTTATAATATTATACAAATGGAAATTGACCAATATCTGTATTAACCAGTTAACTGCCAAAAGCGTCTTAAGACGCATAATTTTATGTGAACGGAGCGCCGCTCATACAAAAATTACGTCTTAAGACGCGCCGTTTTAAATGGGCTTTTACTAAAGAAAATCAATTATTTGAAATGTACAATTAATTTTATGATTATGGATAAATGACTGCACGACTGGCGCGCTCTTCATTTATTTGGTAAATTTTATAAATAAATTTTATTACACTTTCAACAACGATATGTTTAGAAGGTTTTATTTTTGTCGTAAAATTCGCGGCGTGCTGGGTACCTCCATACATGTACCTGCCGGCAGTTAACCGGTTAAAAATGTTCTTCATAAAATGACATTCAAGTTAATTTTAATTTTTTTGAGACCAAGCCAAGTACGCAAATAGTAACCTAAATTACATACACAAAATACTAAGCTATACTAAATATATTCTTCCAGCATATAACAAATCGCCACTGAAAAGGGTGTGAATACGTTTCCCGTACACAATATGTTAATTTATACTTCAGTGACAAAAAGCCAGTTGGATAAATAAAAATTGAATATATATCTTCGACGACTTATTGGCCAGACTTATTTTCTGCTGCAAGCCATTCGGTGACGTTCGCTTCGTGATTCTTCAACCACTGAATGTTGTTTTTGACGTTCTCTTTCGCCTGCTCGCGAGGCACTTTACCGGCTCCTGCTTCTGGATACTTATCGAAGAATGCCACCATCTGAAATTATCAATGATTTTTATTAGACACGCATTACAAATTCCCGACACTTGGCTCAAAAATCAGATATTTTAACAGATTCAATAATTATTTTACTATAAATATAGATTTGAATTTTATCTACTGTACAGCTAAATCACTATCGACCAGAGTTAGTACACCTAATACAAGCTCGCCGCTATTAAATACACTTTCATATTATAACTATTTTACTTCATTTATATACAATATAAATTGAATTGTAAATTACTTTCCCAGACCTTTGAATAATTATACCTGGTAACTTTTAACTCAATTTATTTGTATTGAAAGCCTTATTTTTAATTTGTATTGTATCGGTTGATAATGCTCGCGATGAGCAAAACCATTTCCGATTATAAAAATATGAAATTGTGGAAATAGTACTTAACATTCTGCTTTTATTATTTAAACTAATAAAGTTGCTTTTTGACCAAGGAATGATAGTAAAACCTTAAAATACATTATTTTTAAAAAAAAATTGTGCTTATTCATAAAAAACAGAATTTTCAGAAATTTTCAGAATGTAAAAAGGTTCGCCACCTCTGTTCGCGAGGTTCTGCCATAGACTGTTTTTATATTTCAATTTATAACTTACTTCGCTGAGTTTAAGCTCTGAAGAAAACGATCTGGTGATAGCTGAGACAGTCGTCCCGAGCACTCGGCTGTTGATAGAAAACTTGTCGACGAAGCGCGTCCAATTCTCTCTAATGTGATCCCAAGCCAGGGATGTTCCCACAGGATTCGAAGAAATGTACTGGAGGACGGTCAAATGGTCCTGAGATCTGACCAGGTCTATGTCCCAAGCCAAAATGAGGTATCTAAAAAGGTACAAGATAAGGTATACTCAAAAAGTCAGCTTTCATTGTGACAAAAGGTATACATGGAAAAGTGTCAAATTGATTTTAACCAATTCAGTACTGCGAAATTTTAAGCTAGGTGACATTCATATACCGCGACATCTATGTTATTTTTGATATTTTCAATGTTACCTTTTAATAGTTATAAGTCGTTTCTATGTAACAAAAGCAGTAAACTAATAGTATGTACTTTTTGTAATCTATTGTATATGTATCAAATAAATAAATAATATTATAATCAATTTAATAGCAACAAATATTTAACGAACATACGAGTTCATAATGCACACCTTAAAAAAATTTTACATAATCGAAAATCAATATTGCTGAATGAAATTTGATGAGTTTGAGATTTGAAAAATAAATCATACGAATTCATATATTCAACAATATTCATTTAAAGAGTAACGTTTCGGTTTGGTAAATTTGCAGGAATTAATTACACAATCAGTGATTCTTGTGAAAAAGAAACAATACAATTACAGAATTAGTAGTTTGCTAATAATGTTAACTTCATGTAGTTTGTCGTTTCAAATCAGCAGAAGGTAACTGCAGACATCTATATCATGAATTTATAAAAAGTGTCAAGCGCTTGGCTATAGGCTGATAGAATATCGCCGTAAGAAAACATACACAGTTGAGCCCACCCCGCAAAACCATTCCATTCATATGAACAGTGTTGAATATTCTATTACCAAAAGCACTGAACAAAATGATATGCCAATTACCGTTTCAGTAAAGCAGGGTTTGTCGAAGCAGCCAATGCCTGCATCAGCTTAGACTTTTCTTGTGCATCCTTTTCTTCGACATATAATTTCCACATTTGCAGCCATTCCTTTTCTCCAGTGGCCTCAATTCCTGCAACAAATTATTTATTTTGGTTATCAATTTTGGATTTCAGTTATATCATATATCTAAAAAAAACTTTAAGCTATGTTATCGTCTTTAAACACCATTAGAAATTTTAAAACTGTTCAGCTAAAGTGTCAAGATTTCATAGATTTCTGCTAGTGATAACTATCAAAGAAATACACTCAATTCAAATCACGAAAATAATAAATAATACTTATCTATATATAATATATAGCTGTGTAAAAAAGATATAACACCCTACTTTCATATTGAGCTAATAAATTTTAAAATGTGTGCATCTCTCGAAGAGAGTTAATCTGGGTTTTTTTTGTGGAATAAACGTAAATAGGTATGAATGCCAATTCAATCAGTATAGAGGTTTTTATGTCTTGAATCTTTCTATAAATTGGAAAATTGAATTATGAAATTGTCTGTAATGGGATTCGATCCCGAGGCATCCGCATTGGAATAGAACGAATGGAAAAATACTAGGCCTCAATTATCTATGAATCAATTATAAAAGTTAACTAAACACAATAAGAATAAAATTTGAATTATTACAACTTTGTATGATTCCACATATTTTGTAATTAAAGACCTGGGTTTCGCCTTTTGGCATCTTCAGGCATTCCACCACACGGATGCCGAAAGGCGAAACCCAGGTTGTTAGTGACAAAATATGTGGAATCGTACAAAATTAAGTAACAATTCAAATTTGATATTGATGTTCCGTCAAGCACCTTCAGTCGATATCGTAAATTATACAATAAGAGTAACTTACCGTAATAATAAATAGTGCTTTTTAAATCAGGATCGATGGATCCCTTTTTCAAAAGCCACACTCGTAAACGATCGGCGGCTTGGGTTACGCAGTCTTCAATACCAAACGAACAGGCCATGTTCAAAATAACAGAACGAAGAAGTCTGAAACGAAAAACCATTTTTAGTCAATCACATTTGAAAGTTGTAGCTCTTTGCCATCAGTGCATTTCCACCCGTTAATTTTATACGGCAGTCTCTGTTGGCCATAATTAAAAATGTCTGACGAGCAACTTCCAAAGACTTAGTCACGTTTATCAATTACAAGTTATACAGAAAAAAAAAAGTTCAAGAACTAATAATAAGAAAATAATTTACAAGTAAAATCAATGAGCGAAACCGTAATACAATAACTGTAAGTATAACCGTAAAGTCGTAATTTATACATAATAAAATTGTGCGAATAGTACTTAACATTGTTTTATTTATTTAAAAATGCCTCTCCATCGCGACGTTACAGTTAACAACTAAAAAAAAATAACAAATTTCTTTTCTAACATTTTCACACATTTCAGAAACTATATCAGTATAAATTTGGTTATTCAGAAATCAATCCTAAAATTTGGTATCAATCTCATACTTTAACTTATTCAGTTTTATTTACAACTCACATGTATCGCGAATTATGGTTTTAGAGTAGTCCCTTTGTTAATCTCCCCAGATAAATATTTAAATATATTTTATGAAACTATTTAAATTGAAGTGGTGGAGAGAGTACATGGTGCTTTTTGTTTAATTACCTTTGAGGTGTGAACTAGCTCTGTTCATACTATTGGAATTAATGTATTCTGAATAAATATACTCACTTACGATCATGGTTTTCATTATCTGGTGATACCCAAGTCAGTTTATCGTAAATATTTTGGACAAGTTTCCTTACATATATCTGTAAAAAAAATATTAAATTATCTCGCTGGAATTCAAATATTGTGAAACGTATTTTTTTATCTTGTTTATGGTTTTTCGGCAGTTTAAATGTTCTGACATTCGAAAACAGGTAAAACAATATTTTTTTTTTCAAGTATACTTTCCATTTACTATAACATTGATGTTCATAATTGTACAACTTTCTTTAACCTTTCCAGGAGTATGGACGTACTTGTCGTACATGTCAACAATTATTGTGATAATATTGTATATTCAATCGCTATGTGTGAATGGTTTGTGATCGCTGGATTATACAAAATTATGCAAATTATATAAAAATAATTTTATTTAAAAAAACTCACTCCTCACAGCATGGTTAAAATAAATTAGTTACTCCTGGAAAGTTTAAGCTAGTTAAGCTATGAAATTCCTATTAAAATCTATTTATTTAAGCGATATCTTCCTATTAAAATCTATTTATTTAAGCGATATAGAAGTATTTTTTTATATCCAGTTTCCCGAACAGGAAACAATAAGATCAGTTAAAATTTTATGAAAAATTTGGATTTAATAGATCACTTCTTGTTTTGGAATACTTCACCTTAAAATCAATGAATCCGACTGACTCTGACATAATCTTTTTCAGCGCTGACATTTCTGAGGATGCCACTACCCACGGGGTATGGTATTCTTCGTTCTTCAAGTATTTTGTTAACTCCAATGCCAATTTGAAGTCGATGACTTTAGCTTCAGCCAAGCTAAAGGCGTCATTCAACAGATGCGTTTTGTCAGATACAGACTGAAAAAACAATTAAATATTATTTCAAAAAACAAAAATATTATCAATCAAAATGCATGTTTTGCATAAATTCACTATACAAATTCATTTGCAATTATTCACATGACATCAAAGTAGACTATCGAGGAATGTGTTGTTAATTGAATCCATTGCACTCAATTGTCTTTCAAAATGACTTTAAAAAAAGAAAAAGAATGAGTATGTTTATGTGTGAACATATTTATCATAAACAGTAACATGAAAAATAAACAATACAAAAAATTTAAGCATCTTTACATTTAAGAATCGTAAAGCAATATAAATTAATTACTTTTTTATGTATGTATCTCGTGTAGGCTTTATATAAAAATAATAAATTAATTCAATTTAATTTTGAGTTCAAAAATTTTGTATTTTGAATTGATTTTAAGCAATGAAATCATCTAGAAATAATTCTTTGCATATTAATCTTCAGAACACAATCTCCGTTCAAAAAAATTGGATATATTCGAAAGGGTTGATGGATCAAAAGGTTTATCTGTCATGATGAGCAGTTTATGAGTTAGTTTATATTTGTGCTACAAACCAATTTAGTGTCCGCCGCAGATAATGTTGCATTCAACTCTTTCCACATTGCTTCATCATAATTTACCCTGTAATATCCAACTTGGTCATTGTTCACTTTGATAAACTTGGTACCTTCTGCCAGTTTGATGGTCACTGCAATGGCAAAAAGATTGATTATTTACCTTTCTATTATAAAAATATTCGTATCTCTCATCAACTTCAGCATATTACAGAGAGCATCGGAGATTGAATCTTGACACAATTTAATTTTTTACTTTCATAATTCTTTTGTAAAAAATATGAATGACATGAAGTTTCATTAACCCGATCGGCGCGACAGTTTTTCATACAAACAAAATCTGTCTGCGTTGCTATTTTTCAAGATGTTCTCTTTCCACATAGAGCTATAAATACACCAATAAAAAATAATTGGGTAGGTTTTTATGGAAGCTTGATGCATTAGGAATGTTTCACAACATTAAAAAACGCAAAGAAATGTCCTATGTTGTCACAATCACCTTAACAAATATATCCCTAACAAATAACTAACTGGTAAATTGCCATTACCATGACGTAACAAGGCAACCAATCAAACTCAAATGAACAAGGCCATTACTGTCACGTGTCACGGAGTGTCAGATTGCAATGCAGCGCAATTGGTGCAAAGTTCAGTGCGAAGTCAGTTGCGTGTTTAGCACGCAGTTTCAAACTGATATGTAAACATTTGGCAGGATCGGAATAAAATTGAAGGGTTCGAAAAATCGATGTTTTAAGCATTTAAACCTAATAGTTTTGACAATTTTATGGAGGTGGTAGTATCAGGACGAATTGGGCGATATTTTAAAATCAAAATCAGTCCTATATGCAAAAGATTGCCTGTATTATCGATGTTTGAATGTTCGCGTCCCAACGTCTGGGATGCTCGCGCACAGGCCTTGCACATTGACGTCCCATACGTTGGGGTATTAGCGTGGAAGAGATTAACTCTCTGTAGACACGGTTGATTTTACTGTGTTGATAGTTGGTACCCGAAAATATATGAATTAACAGTGGTTAAAACCTTCTTGTACTCGCTAATTTTTGAGTTGCATTGCTTGATTTGTCCTGATAAACTCAATAAGATTGTTTCAATAAATTTTTGAAGTCAAGGCGTTGGAATATTCTTTAAAATGCTCAGCAGGGAACGAATTAAGGATTGAATCAGATTGTGCTATTTTGCAGTATAATATTTCAAAATGTTCTAACATTTACTTCTCTCGTAACTGCCCATAATAAATGATTAAAGAATTTAAATAATTCTTAACAGTTTGTTTGTTCTATTAGATATTTTTCTAATGATCAGGGTGGGTTTCACTTATCGCTAGCATCATTTTTTGGTCAAAATATGATTGTTACAAAAATATTTAAGTACGTAGTTTCGATTAAAAAACGATTGAAAGTCTGCATCGCAGGGTCTGAAAAGCTCGTGCACTATCCCGTAGAAAGAGTTAATAAGCATACAAAAAAATATTCATCCTTCATACTCACATTTTGACTCCGGTTCATCTGACAACCATAGAATTTGATTGAACTTTTCCTTATCTGTTGTGTAAGTGATGGGAATATGCCAACGGTAACTGAAACAATTTCAATATGGGTCAATTCGATATTATCATTCAACAACAATTCAATATTATCATGTCTGTAATGCATGATTACTCTGTTATTAAGCTCGGATATCAAATTAACAGGATTGCCAATTATTATGCTCTTATTTCATTGCAAAAAAAAATCACATCTATATTCTACTTTAAATATATAGATCCACTCACAGGAAGTCAGAGAGGTACTGGAAACGGTAGAGTAAATTTGTTTTGCTGATGATATTAGTAAGGTGCTGTTTTTAATTGTTTTACCCACTCAAAGCCTTCATTGTATAATGTAAACAAGCGTTCATTCAGACAGCAGTATATGAATAAATAGCACGTTGAAGAAATATTATTATCTAAATGGTCAATGAAGTTCTATTGCTTATATTTCTTCAAAGGTTCACAATTGCAGGTCTGATTCGAGTGAAATTGATTAAATTGCAAGGTCTTTCTTATTAACCTGTTGAGTAGTGAGTTATTTTTTTATGAAATAAGTTTTTTGGTTCATTTTAAATATATTTTTTTTACACTCCATATAAAATTATGCGGTTTTTTTGTGGTTCAATCTAGAAAGAATATTTAGTATTATATCACGTAGTAAATAAAGTTGTACAATTGAGAAATGCATAGTAATAAATGTAAATAAATTTATTCACTATGCACTTTCTAGAAACAATTACTTTAGTTTGAGCCTAAAAAAATAATTGCAATCTGAGTAAACATAGTTCGATATTGACACTGATTCCTAGAAAGAAAGCGGTTGAACAGACAGTAAATTTTATGATACATGATTAAAAGTGTAATTTCTATGAATATTTCTTTTTCGTAAAATTCTTTTAGTAATTTGAAACAAATAAAAAATGTAAGCCCGACTGCTTAAAATTATTGACAGATATGTGCAGCATGAATATCTGAAGAAATTATAATTATTGAACAAAAATACGGAACTTGCAATTGATAAAAGACATCACAATATTTGGACGTACATGTACGGCCATACTCCTCAAAGGGTTAAAAGCGTGATAACATTTAATCTATCTGGAAATATTAGTCTATCCAACTTACTTTCCCTCAGATTCGGGTTTGCCAGTAGGATCCACGAGGAATCTTTTTTGTGTTAAGACCGCAGTTTTACTGTCAACCATCTTTACAGAGACAAGAGGTAGTCCGGTTTGCCGCGTCCAAGAATCCATGATATTCCTGTAAAAAAAGTAATATATATATTTTTCTGATCATGTATACTCTCAAAGACTATTATCGGCCTTACAAACTGTCCAGACACGTCCATTACTGCAATTTATTGTTTTGGACAAATATTTGTTATCTCATTCAGAATTTACCATGGTTTGGTCATGAAAAATGAGCAACTCTGACTACTTTTTCGATAAGACAATTTCGAAGAATATTACAATGAAAATTTGCCAGATTGATTATGTTCTCTTTAATTTAATGAACATAAATAGGAATGGTAGGAGAAAAACTTGACAAAAATAAACTTATTGTGTTTTTGATTAGCATCGGAGTCAGAATCGTGTTTCTTTCTAACGACTCTACAGCTCTGGAATTAACAACTCTATTCGTCCACTATCACTATTGCATTACAAATTTCAATTATTATTTTACATCACTAATTCACTAGGCATGTTAATTCCTCTGTCAGTTTCTTGTTGTTTATAATGGCATAAAGTTGTTTATATATCTTTTTATTTCATTAACTTGCGAGTTATTTTCCACAAAATTTGGTTTTTGACCTCAATGACTGAATTTTTTTTTTATTTATTTTCAAAACCCTTATTTAAAAGATTTTACTTCTAATTTGGCCTTAGATCTAAAGGAATATTAACCGAGATAAACACTAGGCTACCAAATTATTTCAAAATATTATTTACAAAATTATTTTCTTCATTTGAAATAAATAATAAAAATAAGGTGACTGTCAAAAATCACTGACTGATATGTGTTACATTCATAGTTGAAGCAAATAAAAGTAATTCAATATAAAATCTAAGAATATTATATAAGAGATAATTCTTGATAAATGAGTAACACTTTTGTAGCGAATTGGTTTACTGCATGGTAGTGAGCATGATTGAAATAATTTATGAAATTTATATTTGGCACTTACGTAAGATTAAGGGTGGGATTATCTTCTTCGAATTTGACAGCAATCTCCGCAAGTAAGTCTTGGGTTATGGTGTTACCGTATTGATGTTTTTTCATGTAGCTTTGGACACCTTTTTGGAAAGTGTCAGGCGTAACGAACCCTTCCAACATTCGAATAACAGCCGCACCCTGTAAAATAATGATGGAAATAAATGACAAACACAATTCATACAACAATTTTATGACTTTTCTAATTTTGTTAATATCATGGCGTTTAACTTATAGAGTTGTAGTATCGTCAATTTGAAGAGCGCATTGAATAATTCAATCTTTATTTACATCTGAGGGTATCACCTCACAATTGCATTGGACTACGGTCAATTCTAATCTGAATTGCTAAAACTTTGTACATTTCTACTTGTTTTGTCACTCGTGTTTCGCCTTTCGACAACTTCAGGCATTCTATCACATGGATGCAATAAAACTGAACTACACAATAGACAGCTTAATTAAATCTACCACATGGACCGCCCGTCAATGTTCCCCCGTACTATCGATTAGAATGTGAAAAAAAGCGATGTAGCGAGGCTGATAGTCAACCAATATTCCTGTTTTAGCCCTATTATTTCTATCACAGTCTCTTGGTAAAAAAAGGGGCTGAGCAACTATGTGATAATTAATACTCGTAGAAAAAAATTTGCTGAGTTAAACCATATGCTCTACATTGGAAGGAGAAATGATTCTATGCATTATATTTATTAGGATTTGATGTCTTGGTTTTTGTTTGTAATGTGAAATATTACACATAACTAAAACAGGTGATTTTAGCTACTGCAGATGAAATTTGAGGTCTCAAAAGATAGAATTCGTGATAATGAAATATAAAGCGTTCTTTTACAAAGAGGTGATTTACTGCTTTTCTCATTAAAGATGTTGATAAATTATAAACGGATACATTGAAAAGTCAAATATTTTTTTTATTATTTATTTGGGACAAAACTAAACCACTTGTCCTGCCCGTATCTTCTAATTTCAAATACTTACTTTAAAAAGGAGGTTGAACAACTGTGGTTACAAAAATAAAGTAATTAACTAGTATAATTTACCTTATTGTATGTTATCCCGTCAAAAATGGTTGTTATTTCATCTGGAGAATTTACTGTCTGCACTATGGGATGAGAAGACAGTGTACCATCCAATGCATAGATGCTATGCGAGTTTGAAGTCACAAATTGGTCCAGCTGAAAAATTAATTTTCATCCATAATTGCTTGCATAGGCCAGAAATGGATGACCTCCTGAACTTGGTGTTAAAATTAAAAAAAAACTTTCCTAACACAAATGGCGGGTCACATTCAGAGACATTTTTGGGAATATTTACATCAATAATTAAGAGGCAAAAACAAACAATTCATTCCATCGATGAATTTTGATAGTTGTCATTTATTTCATAAAATTTCAAATGAAGATTAGTGTTTTGTGCATTTTAGCCTTTCCACGAGTAACTAATTAATTTAATGTGCTGTGAGGAGTGAGTTTTTTTTACACACAATTTTACTAAATCAAATCATTGTAAAAAAAATACATATACGACAAGTACGTCCATAATCCTTTACAAAAAATCACGCCGATGTACTGGTATGTCCAAACTCCTGGAAAGTTTAATCCTTTCCACGTGAACGTCTCAAGGTATGAGATGCGAGCTTTTAAACATCGATAATACAGGCAATCTTTTGCTTATAACACTAATTTTGGTTTCAAAATATCGCCTATGACCATACGAGTTATTTGTTAGGGATATATTTGTTAAAGTGATTGTGACAACATAGGACATTTCTTTGTGTTTTTTAATGTTGTGAAACGTTCCTAATCCATCTGCTTAAGCCAAGCCAATTATTTTTTATTGCTCTATTTATGACTTCATATAGAAAGAAAGAACAAATTTTATTTGTACGAAAAACAGCCGCGTGGAACAGGTTACGTTCAAACACGGTTTCATGTTACATTTCTTTTATAAGTTTTAATGAAAATGAAGTCTTATAAAAGCATGCAGACAAAACAAATCACAGTTCAGCCAATTATCACAGACTGCATGTACAAACTATAGTGAGCTATTTTTACCATTTTCCAATTTCCATACAATTTATCGAGAGCCTTGTACTGCATGTATGAAGCAAAACCTTCATTCAACCAAAGCTCGTCCCACCATTGCATGGTCACTGAAATCAAGACACAGAACACGTAAGACTAAATATTTTCCGAGGATTCAGCGGCAACTATAATTTATGTCCTGAAATAATAATTTTTCATTATGAATATATAATTAAGGAGTAAGCATTCATAAAAGTTATTATCTGTGAGAATGAAATAAAATTTTGAGGCCCAGATTTTTGAATAGCAAGAAAGTATCTCTATACTCTTATGAAATCTGGATTTAATAATTTTAAGGTGTTTAAAAAACAAATATCTAAGTGATCAATGTTGTTGATTACAGTTGTCGTGATTGATTTTTTGACCAAGGTGTAGCAAACGCGGTGAGCTGATCACAGGCAGAACTGCATTGCATTCATACCATTATTCTTTCCAAAAAAGAGAGGTCGGTCGACTGAGTAATGTTTACTGATTAATTTGGCATTTACTTGGTAGGACTCCATTATAACACGGTGAAAAAATAACAATGTATTTTAGTTCTACAAAATTTTTTGTAAGATATATCTATTTCGGCTCATGCCATCGTCGGAACTATGTTTAAACGTACATTAGCTTATCTATATATAGCTTTTTTTTTTTTTTTAAATAATAAAAACACATTTTTTTAGTACTTATTTCCACAATATATTTTTTGATCAGAACCGGTTTCTATATATAGCTATATATAGCTGTGTAGAAAAGGTACACAATACATCTCTTCTATTTTAACGACCTAGCTTATTTCCTGCTAGCAAATAAAACAAAAAAATTTGAAAATGTAAATGAAACTAAACAGGCGGCAACAATTTCAATGAGCTTAAATATTGGATAGGATGGATGTTATGGTTTATTACAGATAGGCAATAGCCCCTCGCAATGGTCTGAGGAGAGGCGACTGACTTATATTTGTTTGTTCATTTAAAATTTCGAGTGATGATTTATATCTATTGATTTCCAGCTATATCTTATTAAAATTTTTGTAGAACTAAAAAACATTGCTATTTTTTCACAGTACGAATAATGTTTAGCTATCAATTTACAATCAAAAATGTTAATTTTATGTAATTTCTTACAAATGTATTCTTTCAATGTGAAACAGAATTTTGGTTAATACGAAAATATTTTGAATCTCAAATGTATCAAGTTAATGAAAGAATCGCTGTACCACAGACCTATGAAACAAAAAAAATGGGACATCGCAAAAGTAAGAGGGTTTAAATTAACATATTATAAATTAAATTCTGGAAAAGGTGCTTATTAAGTGATTTCCACTGTATATTTTAAAATAAATTTTTACAATACCCAAATTCCCGAACCACATGTGAGACACTTCGTGGGCGACAACTCTGGCAATGTTTTGCATATTGGCTGTCGAGGTGGTAGCTTTATCATACAGCAGATTAGTTTCTTTGAAGGTCACCAGACCCCAGTGCTCCATTGCACCAGAAACAAAGTCAGGAATCGCAATCATATCTGTGAAATATATGGAAACTATTCATTTAAAAATTGTAAGAATGAAATATTTCAATACAGGTTCAGCTGATGACACCAGTCATGATTGTTAAATAAAATTGCGGAAGTGGTACAAAAAATTTAATTTTTAATTTAATTTAAAATTTGCATTTATTTTTCAAATGTTACTATTGGTACTTCATGTCAACTACAAAAACATTCAATATTATATTATGCGTGACTAAAACAACATTAACTTTTTCGTAATAATAATGTATGCGAATAGTGAATAAATGGCTATATATTAGACAATAAAAACTCATATTTTTTAATGCCCTATCCATCAAGAAGTGACAGTTAACACCACATTATGTACACTTGGTGTCTCAAGATACAATCTTTGATACGTTTACTTGACGAGTCCAGTTAAGGAGACTTTAACTCTGTATATAAAGATTATCAGCTTGTTAATGTTTTTACGCTGTTAACACTATTATATCATCAGCTGTGTCCCTAAAGTTGATCGTTGCAATCATTAGGTTAACACATAAAATTTTACAGATTAATAAAACCCTGCTATAACAAACAAATAAGTTCAATCCAAAATTGTGGGTTAGTTATAATGATACACAAAAAAAAAATGTAAATGAAATATCAAAAATCACTGTTGATAATGTTGCTTTAGAAATCTCATTTAAGAATCTTTCTATCGAAAGCATTGCTTACATTGCTTTATAAGCCAAATACAGAATAAATGTCCATTATTCTTTCTTCAGGTTCAGGAATTTCAATATTAGATTTGAATGGTTGAAACTTCGTATGATTTTACATGTTTTGTCACAAACAACCCAAGTTTTGCCTTACGTTTGCCTTTGGCGTAGAATGCCTAATATTTTTGATAGAAATGTTTGTCGTGTAGTAGACTTAACAGTATTTGTAAACTTACCAAGTTTTGGAAGAGGATAGGCCAGTTTGAAGTAATCAATATAATATTCGGTTACTTTCTTTCCAACTTCCAAGGAGAATTTTACTGTCTTGAGTTGGTCCTCGGCGGCATAGACTTTCATGTCAAAGTTGGATCCAATACCATTAGTCTCAATAGTCGCTTGTTCAAACTTAAAGTTGCAAATAATGAAACACACCAGGTACGTTGACATTTTAACACTTTCCTTGAACTTCACAACGGAAGTTCCGTTTTCCTGTGGTGTAATACTGTCTTGCTACCAAAAGAAAATGACATAAAAATTTTTAAAAAATAATCACACTTGATATAAGATCACACTTGTTACCCAAGCACGATTACGATGTAAATTATTTCCCAGTTTTGATAAATTTACCATTAAATAATATATAATTACAACGAATAGAAGAAGAACCAAAGGACAATAAATATTTGTTGTAGTATTGGTGGAAAAGGTTTTAATTACATGGACATTCAGGATATTCAACAAATATTGGATGATCGTACGTTGAACGAAGAAGACTTAGTCGAAATGTTGAATGAACCTACAACAGGGAAGTAGCTACAGGTTTCATATTAAAAACAATAAATGACAAATTGGAATTGGCTAATAAATTAGAATTTGTTTATTGATAAAGATCCTACAATGGAAAGGAGTTTGAAATTCAAGAGCGAATTACAGAAAATTTTGGAACTTTATAAAGATATGTAAAGATTTATACGCTTAAAGCGGACAATCGTTTATTAACGGTTTTTTAAGGCTTAAACCACAAAAAATTCAGAGTCTTCCGATTATGAAAACTTGAAACCGATCTCGAAAAAGAGTAAACAATATTAAATTCCAAGTGATAACGATGATGAATTAATTATATATTATGTTATTAAAGTTTCTTTTAATTAATATGTAAATGTATATTTGTTTATTTAAAACAATAAAGTACATATTTTTATAACACATATTCGATTTATTTTTCTTGGAACACAAACCATAAGTTTATATGAACTTAAAACCTTATATAATACTGATTTATATTACACGAGGTTTTGGTGGAACCATATAACCGTGTTATACGGGTGTACAGTGTAATCAGTATTTTTTTCTCTTCCTATAAGAAAAAATATATCTTCCTGTTTCCAAGTGGAATAAAATATTCTGTTTATTGATTGAATTGGCATTTACTCGGTAGAACTCCATTATAACACAGTAAAAAAAATGACAATTTATTTTAGTTCTACATTCGCTGCTTCTCAGACCATTACAAAAGGTTAATGCATTATTGTAATTAATCATCTCTGTACAGTATTTACGTTTACTCCCCCAAAAAAATTCAGATTAACTCGCACTTCGAGAAATGCATAAGATCAAAGTGCCACATTTTGGAATTTATTACCACAATGCTGAAGTTGTATTGCGTACCTTTTCTACATAGCTATATATAGATAGGTGAATGTATGTTTAAACATGGTTCTGATAAAGGCGTAGGCCGAAATAGCTATCAACTATATATAATACTTTATAAATTTTGTAGAACTAAAATACATTGCTATTTTTTCATCATATTATTCTATGTTTGTACATTTTTTCATTTAGATTTTGTAAAAATTATGAATCTAACAGCCATGTCTGCCGATACCTTGACATTTTAAGGTAATGAAGTTATGTAACATATAGCAATGCAGCTTGAAATATTTATAAATCAAATCATCTTCTCAGATTTTTTGAAACCATAGTATAGAGCAGGCAAGGGCAACCTGCCACATATTTTTCTGTGGCCCGCGAGCAATATTACATTTCACAAATTGATTCACGCTTTTATCTTTTAAGGCATTTTTAAAAAAAGATTGAAGAAAGCTTAAAAGTGTTGCTTGAAAAACGTTAATTATTTTTAGATCAACATAATAACAGCTTCATTAAAAACTCTTTACATTCAAACATTATCAATAAACATTTACAAGCAATTTTAAGAATCTCAACTACATAATTAACATCTGAATTTCAAACAATGTTACAAAATGTAAAACAGTTCTTTTCCTCTCATTATAGCTTTATAAGTTTATTATTTAGATAAGAAAACTTTTTCACTTTTAAGGTGTTAACTGTCACTTCTTGATGGAAAGGCATTATATTTTAAATAATAAAAACACATTTTTTTAGTACATATTTCCACAATATATTTTTTGATCAGGACCGGTTTCGCTCATCGCGAGCATTATCAACTGATAGAATACAATTTATAAACAAGTCTATTTATACAAAACAAAAAATTTATTTGAGTTAATGGTAGCAGGTGTACAAAACCATGGGTATAAGAACCAGGAAACAATTTACATAAAATCATACAATATTGATACAAATAAAGTAAATTAGTATAAAAATTAAATGTTCACAATCACTTATTAAGAATTACAATTACAATTATGGTAAATCAATAATCCATTAGGAGCTCTGAACAATTAATAAGGAAGTAAGGAGTAAGAGATTTTTAATGACGAAAATAACCCACACTTACTACTTAATGGACAAATAAATTAATACATAAGAATTTTAATGATAGTCGATTAAAGATGAATCGATGAGATGGGAAGATCTGGTCAGTCAGGGGCTTTCCAATATTTTCTGTAAAAAAATTAAGTAAAAGGAGGCAATATCATTTTTCAAAAAAAAAAAATTTATATTTATATGAAATATATATTTATTAATCTAATTTAATGAGTATAACAATGGTGACGACGCAAAAGTAGTTTGTTCATTTATAAGGTTAGAATTAGGCAAAAATTTATATCGATTAATTTCAAGGATTTCTTGTTTATCTAATTTCAGTGATTTGTTATTGAAATGCAGGATTTCAATAACAAATCACTGAAATTAGATAAAGTGGAAATAAGTACTAAAAAAATGTGTTTTTATTATTTAAAATATAATGCCTTTCCATCAAGAAGTGACAGTTAACACCTTAAAAGTGAAAAAGTTTTCTTATCTAAAATGCAGGATTTCAATAACAAATCACTGAAATTAGATAAACAAGAAATCCTTGAAATTAATCGATATAAATTTTTGCCTAATTCTAACCTTATAAATGAACAAACTACTTTTGCGTCGTCACCATTGTTATACTCACTAAATTAGATTAATAAATATATATTTCATATAAATATAATTTTTTTTTTTTTTTTTGAAAAATGATATTGCCTCCTTTTACTTAATTTTTTTACAGAAAATATTGGAACGCCCCTGACTGACCAGATCTTCCCATCTCATCGATTCATCTTTAATCGACTATCATTAAAATTCTTATGTATTAATTTATTTGTCCATTAAGTAGTGAGTGTGGGTTATTTTCGTCATTAAAAATCTCCCACTCCTTACTTCCTTATTGATTGTTCAGAGCTCCTAATGGATTATTGATTTACCATAATTGTAATTGTAATTCTTAATAAGTGATTGTGAACATATAATTTTTATACTAATTTACTTATTTGTATCAATATTGTATGATTTTATGTAAATTGTTTCCTAGTTCTTATACCCATGGTTTTGTACACCTGCTACCATTAACTCAAATTAATTTTTTGTTTTGTATAAATAGACTTGTTTATAAATTGTATTCTATCAGTTGATAATGCTCGCGATGAGCGAAACCGGTCCTGATCAAAAAATATATTGTGGAAATAAGTACTAAAAAAATGTGTTTTTATTATTTAAAAAAAAAAAAAAAAAACTTTTGTCGATATAGCTTGAAGAGACTTCAAGATTCAAATGAGTTGTATTTTTCAATGCCCAAAAATTTCAGGATACTTACGTCCATGTTTGACAGAGCAATGAAATCCTTGGGAGTTACTAATTCAACAGTGTACTGCGCCTTCATTGCTGGTTCATCGAAACATGGGAAAGCCTGCCTGGCATAAGTCGGCTCAAATTTAGATGTTGCAATTTTGCTGGAAACAATCATTTCATACTCATAATTTTATAATTAAAATAATTAATTTGACATTTGTTTAGACAGTTATTTATTTTCAATAAAGCTTTTAAGGGAATATTTATTTTTACACTTTTATCCGAGAAGAATAATATTTGTTATTTCAAGAAATATTTCTTTTAGTACAGTAGATCCTCGATTAAACAGACTAATCGAGGATGACGATCGTCCGGATAAGAACAAATCTGGATAATCGAAAAAAAATCATAATTGACAGGAAAAAAACAAGTATATTCAGTATGAATCATTTTTATTTCTTGAGATTAATAATCAGCTTTAATGTAAAATTGTTTTTTATTGAATTAACCAATTATCGATTTATATTTAAATTCTTTTAAATACTTTTAAAATATGTAAGTTGTCCTGCATTGCATTCTTACTGACTCTCAAACACCACTTCATGACAACATCTAAGCACTGAAAAGCTTCAAAATGTGAAGGACCAATACCTCCCCCCAAACAAATATCTTCTCCGTCTAAAATTTGGAATCCAGAATCGTTTACATCGCAATTTAACCATTTGGTTACATCTTTTTCGTCGTATTCAGCACATATTGAAATTTGTTTCATTGCTTCTGCAATGTCTCTAATATCATTTTCTACTTTGTTACTGGAACTTGAAACAACAGCACGCTTTCTTTTCTTTGAAATTTTGGTAATATTAAAAATAAATATTTTAATCGTGATCAGTTTTTTAAGAAACAAAAGCTCGATCAGTTCAGGACTTGTTGTTAAAATAAATACATTAAAAACAAATGCAACAATCAAAATATTAAGATTGCATTTCATCACTACGTAAAAAATGGACGCAATTCAGCGCATGCATATCAGCCATTTCATAATATTTCTATTTATTTTGACCGATCCAGATAATAGAGATTCTACTGTATTATGAAGTGTTAGCTCAAAAATGTGAATGAAATAATTCTTCATTACTTTTAAAGAATTAACATCCAATTTGGACCTACATCTTTGTTGTGTTAATCTGCAAGCGTGCAGTTCTCTATAGACATTAATTTCAGGAAAGAAGAAAAAACAGGACTGATATGAATTCGTCTGCTTCTTGCATATTCTATGGTAACAGATTAGTTTCTGTATACTTATTTTGTACATTTGTTTGTCTATAAAAAAAAAAGTAATGAAAGTAAAGAACTGCCAAAAATGATGACCATAAGCAAATATGATAAAATGAGAGGTTAATGACATATTGTGGAAAATTTCCAAAAGTTTTTGGGAAGGTATAGATCTCTTAAATGTATTTATAAAACGGGAGGTCAAATAAAGGGCTATTAATCATGACAACTGAGCAAAAATAATATTTAGATAATTACAATTAATCCATTATATAATATGAAAGTTTCCAAATTCTGAAAACAAATACAGAGACAAAGCATAATAACACTACTGGATTTTGTCAATGGAAGATTTTCAATAAATTTCAGACACATGAAACTTTATACAACATTTTTGGGTGTAAATCTTTTAGAAAAATGTAATTAAGTATACAAAAATATTCTTAATTGTGATATGCATACATGAATGCTCGACTATTATGTCAACCTTTTATAAAAATTTATTTAGCTCAAAAAATGTTGTTTTCAACATGAATTTATTCTTATGTTGACTCTAGTCGTTCCTTATCTATAGCCACGGAATAACACATTTAAAATGATTTATATTAATAAAATATTCATATTTAAGACGGAAATCTATATTCAAATAGTTCATTTTGTTTTTTTTTAATAATTACTATCATACCTTTCTTTTCCGGCTGAATTCTTGTAAACACTTTCATATAGACCAATAATCCTATTCCGCATGTTACCATTATAATGTAGAGTTAACATATATGAGCCAGGAGTAATATTATCGGCCAAGTTTATCATGCAGACTTCGTTGTCATCGTCTGTTTCGACATTTTTAATGAAGATTGGGACGGCTTCATTTTTGGTTACACGTACGAAAGACGTATTCGTAATATTTAATTTTTTGCAATGCAATATGATGATGTCTGTCGATTCGCTCACTTCAATATTGATTGAAACGATGCCTTCAAATAATCCAGTATCCAATCGAGGATTTAGGTGAATATGGTACTTTTCTGGTACGACAGTTTTCGTAAGTCTGAAGTGTATTTTTCTATCCGAACTATGTAGCGACATTGTGTCTGATAGCGAAGTTCCGTGATCTAATATATTTTGATTACAACTTGAGTCACTTTGTTTCTGAGATATATTAAAATCACTTTTCACAATAGTGCCCTTCAAATCTTTATTACTACCGCCAATAACATTCGTGACATTAGAAATTCTGCCGGTCACCAGAGACAATCCGTTTGCTGAATAAGAGTTTTGACAAAGACAAGATAAGGATATTATCTGAAATATTATTATTATTCGCGCCATGTCTTTTAAACTTCTAAAATATAAATTACGTAATAAAACTCGATAAAATATGCTCATTTTGGTCGCAATCACAATTATCTATTTTTCATCGTTTTCGTGAGATTTTACAACGTGAAATATAATGCGCTCACAACACAACTTAATAACAACTAAGCTTAGTTTATACTAACCAACCATACAATTCTTTCAATTTTAAATGAATTCATTTTTATGACTTGTATAGTAAAGTAACATAGCAGCAATAATTTTTTGTTTTTATTTTAATAAAAATCTCGTTCTTCATTCATTTGAAATAAAAATATTGAATTGTTAGTTCAATTCAAACAACGACCACAAAACAAACTTGTACTCATTATTTTTATCAACTTCATAATTGTAATTTGGATTCAATACGTTATCTTTGGTCAGATAAACGAAATAATCAATATTTTTCTACCTCATTGTCAAGTTGATTAAAATCGTAATACCAGTATTATGTTTTTGTAACCAATATAAGTAACGTAAATAATATTGTATTAATAATACGGTAGATATACCAAAGGACTTACATGAATTTTAGTTAGTAATATTTTTATCGCTTAATAATTGAAGTATGAAATTTACATCACACTGTTTTTAGCTCTATGTGCACTATCAAATGTGTACACGTAATTGCTTTTTTTTAATCAGGATTATTGAAAAAAAGTAGTTTATTGATAACATTTGTGACCTTTGCATTCATTATAAAATATTATTTATTAAAATAATTGTCAAATAATATTCTTCGTTTTAATACACGTCAATATATTAGGAAAGTAATAATTTGCAACCAGTTATATTTATGAAATGATATTTGAGTACTTGGTAAAACATTACTATATTAGGGTAAAAGTATTTAACTGCATATTGTCTAATATGGTTGTTGATAGCTATTTCGCATTACGTCATCGTCAGAACAGCATTTATTCTTTAGGCCACAAAGAAATATTTGATCTGTTTTTTGTTTTAAGTAGGCAAAACATGTTAATTTTGAAAATATGGTTGAATCGGTTTGATTTTAAATTGTAAATAATTTCATGTTAAGCAAGACGTGAATGAGAAAGTTTATAATTTACAACTAAGATTGAAAAACCTATAATCATAAACCCATTATTAAGGTCATGTTAAAGGTTGTACTATATATAATATATGATTTTTTCATATTTTTTTCTTAAGCGTGATATTATAAGAAGCTATAGCTTAACCTAAAAATAGCGCTTTTTATGATTTTTTTTTCCTAGAGTATTTTTATTTAATCATGTCTTATGTAACGTGTTATTTTTTTTTATTTTTTTTTAAGATCTTTTAATTTTATGTAATAGAATTTTGATAAAAAAGTTCATTTAAAATAATTAACTACAAATAATCAACAGTAAATTTAAAAAAAACCTTTATTTTTTACAGTATGTGGTCTCTCCAAGATACATCTGCTCTTATTTGAAAGATTTTTTTTCATTATTACTGTGAGTTGTTCTTCGTAAAATGGGACATTGTGCCATCTTGAGGCAGTGCTTGGAAACAAAGGGACAGGCAACCTTACAACGAGACTATCCCGTTCAAAACACGGGACTTATGGTCATGTTAGTCTGACATATATGACCAATGTTAAGAGAAATAAGATTCAATTTTTACTTTCGGAGGCAAATCGTTCAAATATTAGCAAAAAATAAAAAGGATGCTTTTTTCGATATACAAAATATATTAGTAAGCTTTATATTATATAATAATTGCGGTGTGAAACACAGGTATATTATTTATCAAGCTCGATGCCTGTCTTATTTCAAATAGCTGATTAATTTAAATTTAATAGTTTCTCTGCTGCTTAACGTCACCGATAATAAATAAACGTATTTTGCCAAATATTTCGACACGGTCGATCAACAACCTCGTGTCATAATGTAATAAAACGTATAAAATGTATCGCAACTGAGATAGACGACTTTCTACTTTGAAACAAGCAACTTACCATCGTCTATTTATTTTGTCGAAGGTACGCGAATTTGAACTCGCCGTCTCTACGCTGCGAGATAATTATCTTTGTGAAACATATTTCAATAAATACTGCAGAATGTAAACATATTAAATTACTAAATCAATGTTTACATGACAATATCTTCAATACTGTTTTATAAAAATAGCCGAAAGTAAGAGAAATTTTACTTTTGTGGCAAAGTTTTATTTATAGCATCACAATGTTGTCTATGGTTTTAATAAAACTCTAAAAGAAGTATAATATCACAAGAAAATATCTGTTATAATATATTTTAACTGATGTTAATAAGATTAGATATGATTAGAATGTGATGAGAGGTGATTTCACTGAAATACCAGTGAATATTTATGTATAAATATTAACGATATTTATTTGGTTCCTTTTTGAATTAACGCGTCAACAAGTCTTAAGCACATGAAGAGCTCTTTGATAACACACATTTATTTTTGTTGATTTATTAGTTTTAACCTAATTCACATTTTATTATTGGTGTCAATATATGTAAAATGAAATCTATCTGCAATTGCGTCAAATGTCATGACAATAGTAAGAATTGTCAATGTTACTCAATTTATTTTGACGTCAGTTTGAAAATCGAATCGGATTTATTAAGAAATAACGTCACGTCACAAAACTGAGGCAACAATTGATTTATTAAGCGAAACAATAATGCATGTTCGATTTCTAAGTAGGACACGGATTTGTGGACAAGTTTTTATTTATTTTATTTTATTTTAATAGACATATAATATGATAAATAATGACGTCGTTACAAATCCCGTTGCAAAGGAATTTAACCGCTGTTCTTCCAATAAACAAAACGTTCGTAAAAAAGTCAGCCAAATTTGTCTGAATTTCATAATGAACTTTTAATATATCATTAAAATTAAAATTTATTCATTGAATTGGTAGGGTAATCTTCCAATGACATAAAACTGCAAATCATTTAAAAACAAACAATAATTGATGGTGTATATTTCATTGTCTATAAATCCATAACGAAAGACACTTATTTAACAAAACTTTCTACTTAAAGGCCAAAAACTCTTGTCCCGGTATTGTTTCAATATGTTTATACATAATTTTTTGTTGGTTTTGGAATATTTTTATGAAAAATTGCACGGGGGTAGAGTGGCGTGTACTCTTAAATAAAATCTATTTAAAAGTTTAATAAAGTACTTTTTTTAATACTTCCAAAATTCTCTGACAAAAATGACACATTATTAGGTAAAATGTTAAAGGGGCGGCAAGAATATTTTTTTCCAACGAAATAGCTGCATTAAATATAAACATAATATATACCCTTGCCCTTGAATACAAATTCAATGTATCCTAGCTTGTGGGCACCGCTTCTAAAGTGGCTAAACGATCAAGAGAGTTTAATGATAGTTCTCAGCTACAGAATTGTATATATTTCAAAAAAATGTCTTCGTTCGACATGCGCATAAAATCAGTTAACTTCTTGAGAGGAATTTGTATTGAAAGTGTGTAAAAATACGAGAGTAAATTTAAATTAATTAGTTTGAGGAAGACGGACTTACGCAGGCCCATATTTAGGGGGTGGAAAGCGTGAAATTTTCCTGGGATGGCAGAATTTGAAATTGTATCTAAGAATTCAAAACAATTCAAAAATTATAAGACATGAACGTGTCGTACATTTTCAACACTCAACGTCTACTGAGATTAACCGTTCAGAATTGCACAATGTCAATGGTCTTTATCCATAACTCTAACTAAGTGTGAAAAAAATCTTTTAATACAGTATTTATAAAGGGTGAGGGGCACTACCTTTTTAAAAATATCGAAAAAAATACATTTATTGGATAGAAATTATAATTACATATAAAGAGTGTCAAATAGCAAAATCGGGGCATGCGTTAACAAATATGTATCTAATCAATTACTTTTGCCGAAGCATTCAAAATTTTGAGAGCATATTTGACCAATCAAAAACTGTTTTTTATTTTATATAATTTATGATATCGACTGAAGGTGCTTGATGGAATTTCAATATCAAATTTGAATTGTTACAACTTTGTACGATTCCACATGTTTTGTCTCTTACGACCCGGGTTTCGCCTTTCGACATCTTCAGGCATCCTATCACATGGATGCAACAGAACTGACATAGTCAATCAGTTCAGTTAGTCAATGTCAGTTCTGTTGCGTCCGTGTGATAGTATGCCTGAAGATGCTGAAAGGCGAAACCCGGGTCGTTAGTGACAAAACATACGGAATCGTACAAAGTTGGAACAATCAAAAAAAAAATTTTCTGTCAAAGCAATAGCTGTTCAACAAATCTAGATTAAAATGTTTTATCGATTTTACATTGAAATATAAAATCGATAAAACATTATTGTCAGCGCTCCATTCAGAGAAAAAACAAGGGTACAGTCGACCCCCCAATAGAGTAGAGATTGGAAGTATGCTTTACCAAAACTATGTTATAGGGCAGGGATGGTGAAATTATGACACGCGAGCCAAATTTGCTTGGCACACGAATGTTTTATTATAAATAGAAAAAAAAATAAAAAAAATATATATCTATGTATAATATTCAAAAAACAATAGCGACATAACAATGTGGATTTTCTTCGTTCAACAATCGATTAGCAAACGAAGGAAATGGCGACAATCATGCATAAATACATCGCACTGCTTAAAAAGTAGCAGGTACATGTGAATTTTTTTATCTACATGACATGTGGCACATGATACATTATTATATTTAAAAAAAAAATTTGGCACTCTTAGGCGCCAAAGGTTCACCACATATGTTATAGGGGATAAGACATCAATACAAAACTTGGGATAGAGATTTTTCAGTTGTATCTTAAGTATCGTCCATTATCAGCAAATCAAACATTTTTCTCATTTTTATATATCAAAACTAACCTTGAATCCGTTCTTGACTTTGAATATGTCCAGCTAAATAAAGGGTTTGACAAATAATTTTTCAATACACATATATAATTATAATATTATATCTATATATATATATATATATAAATGAATGTCTCTCTGTCTGTCTGTCCTTTATAAACTCCTATTTTCCCGGTTTCATGAAATACGGTACAGTTTTTACAAGCACACGTGTATGCATTTTGTTTCATTTACTCATAAATTACTTCATCATATTTAGTTTCGTCTATCTATATACATAAAAATGAATGTCTGTCTATCTGTCTGTCCTTTATAAACTCCTACACCATTAATCCAATTGCGATAAAACTTTGTCGAATTATTGCTTAGACTACCAGGCAAAAGATAGGATACTCAGAATTTGATTTGATTACAAAAATTAGTTGAATATTTACGAAAAACATTTTTCATACAAGACTATTGTAATACAGAATGGCCATTTATGACACATTGTATGCATAGCAACGCCGAAAACAAGAACGACGCAAATCTGTCACATTCACTCACCTGTAGGTACTTACGTAAGGTACTGAATATTTTGAAACAAAGTTCGATTTTCGAAAAAAGTATTTCAATGTTCTATTTTTTAACCGACTTTTTTGTTTTGGTTTTATGTCGCATGACAGAACGAATTAAAATAAATATTACGTATAAATCGTGTGTGATATAGAAAGAATTTATTCAATACATCAATTATTTTATTTTTATTTTTCAAAAGTGAATTTCAAAACGTAACATTCACTGTGAAATCAATTATGCCACCCAAACGGAAAGGAATAGGTCAGAGTACAACTCAAGCACGAAAGAAAAGGGCGACACAATGAGGTTGAAGTTGATAATCGTTGGATTGTACCGTATTCACAGCTTCTCTCGAAAACGTACAAAGCACACATCAACGTCGAGTATTGTAATTCAGTGAAATCCATCAAATACATTTGTAAATATGTCAACAAAGGAAGCGATATGGCAGTTTTGGAGTGGAAAATTCAACTGCATCAATCGATGAAATCAACCAATATCAACTGGGACGCTACATTAGTAGTAATGAAGCAATATGGCGCATTTTATCATTTCCAATTCATGAACGGCATTCACCAGTTACTCATTTGGCAGTTCACATTGAAAATGGACAGCGAGTGTACTTCACAACAGAAAATGCACGTGTAAGAGCATTGTCACCACAGCCAACAACGTTAACTGCATTTTTCTTATTGTGTAGGGATGATATGTTTGCAAAGACGCTACCTTACAATGAAGTGCCAACATTCTACAGATGGAATGCATCAGAAAAAAATTCAACGTCGCAAACAAGGTAAAGCAGTTGAAGGACATTACAATGCATATTCAACCGACGCATTAGGCCGTCTGTATACTGTTCAACCAAATAATGCAGAATGCGTTTACTATCGATTACTGTTAATCAACATACGTGGACCGACATCCTTCCAATAATTGAGAACAGTAAACGGTCGAATATGTTTCATTTATCGTGAAGCTTGCCTCAAATTAAATCTTTTAGAAAACGATGCACATTGGGACACTTCACTCGCTGATTCACCGAATACTGCTGACCCACAACAAATACATGCGTTATTTGCAGTAATATTAACAATTTTCTTTCCATCCAATCCAAAAGATCTTTGGAAAAAATACAAAGGCTACATGAGTGAAGATATTTTACATAGTTTGCGTGAAACAATTCAAAATCCACACGTTCATTTCACACCAAACGTGTATAATGAGGCATTGCTATTGATTGAGGACATATGTTTAGTAATCGCTAAAAAATAATTGGTACAATCGGGAATGGCTGCGCTGAATCGATATGAAAACGACTGACGTGATCGTGATTTCCAACGAGAAACACGCTTTGATGTGGATGAATTGGGTAAATTTGTTCAAACGAATCTTCCGAAATTGGTTCCAGATCAACGTATAATGTATGACACAATTATGGATGCAATTACAAGTCAAAGTGGTAGATTTTATTTCATAGATGCACCCGGAGGCACAGGTATAGCCTTCCTCATTTCACTCATTTTGGCAGCCACACGATCACGAAAAAACATTGCACTAGCATTCGCATCACCTGGAATTGCAGCAACTCTTTTGGATAGTGGCCGAACAGCGCATTCAGCACTGAAACTGCCATTGAATATGTAAATAATTGGAACACCAACATGCAATATCAACAAAAATTCTTAAATGGACAAACTACTCACATCATGTAAAATCATTGTATGCGATGAATGAACTATGGCACACAAAAAATCATCAGAAGCACTTCATTGCACACTAAAAGATTTGAGAGGAAATGAGCAACTTTTCGGTGGCGCACTCATTTTATTGTCTGATGATTTTCGACAAACTCTACCTGTTATATCACGTTCAACAATGGCCGATGAACATAATGCATGTCTCAAATCATCCGTTTTATGGCGATACGTACATAGATTCACTTTGAAGACCAATATGCGTGTACGACTACAACATGATGCATCCATTGAACGTTTCGTAAAACAATTGTTGGATATAGGAAATGGGAAAAAGGCAATAGAGAAATCCACACAATGTATCATATTGCCAGCGAATTTCTGTAAAATAACCGCAACCATAGACGAATTGATTCACAAAGTTTTTCCAAATATTGCACACAATCATAAAAGTCATCAATGGCTCAGTGCACATGCTATATTAGCAGCCAAAAACAAAGATATCAATGCAATCAATTTCAGCATACTAAATGAAATACCAGGAGAAGCGATAACGTATAAGTCCATCGATACTATAACGGATCAAGACGAAGCCGTCAATTATCCAACAGAATTCTTGAATTCACTTGATTTGTCAGGCATGCCGCCGCATGTTTTAGCATTTAAAATTGGCGTCCCTATCATTCTTCTCCGAAACATAAATTCATCACGACTTTGCAACGGTACCAGGCTTTCAGAAAGAAAAATGATGAATTATCGAAGCTACAATTTTAAATGGAAAATTCAAAGGAGAAGATGTAATGTTGCCACCCATCCCAATGATTCCGACAGATATGTCATTTGAATTTAAACGTATTTAGTTTCCAGTGCGAGTCGCCTTTGCAATGACCATCAATAAGGCACAAGAACAGTCGTTACAAGTGTGTGGACTAAATTTAGAAAATCCATGCTTCTCACATGGACAACTGTATATGGCCTGCTCATGTTTTGGAAAACCTTCTGATTTATTTGTGCACGCACCAGATAGAAAAACAAAAAACATTGTGTATCCAAAAGCACTCCAATAAATAAAAACACATACGGCCGCCACTGTCAAATTTCGGTAAGAAAAACATAACCTAAGCTTATCGTTTCTAATTGGCTCCGGCCTCGCCTCAAGTCTGACTTATCCAATCGGAAGGCGAGAGGCTCCCGACGAGGCGATTCCATAAAGTCGCGGATTCTTTTTTTTGAGTGACATTGCAACGCATGCAGGGTACACGCTAGTATTTTATAAAATTCTAATTTACCCTTGAAAAATAAGAATGTTTTATGAAGGAACGTTAAAAAAAGTTTTCTGTAATTGATATTATAGATGAAAACGAATAAATTATTTGAATTATATTTCATAAGAATTATGAATAACTGCAAGACATTGTAAAGGAAAAACATTTTCACAAACGCTAAGAAATTCGTTTCAATTGTATTATATACGGGTATTCCAGTTATGTATTCTCAACATATACTATTTACTTCACTATCGAAATTTACTAATTGTAATTCAAGGTATGTGCCAACCGATTGACAAATATTGTTTTTTGTTCCGGTAACATTAAATGAAATTGCAGCAAATTATCATTCTCAATGTTTCCTGCCATTAAGTAATCAAATAGTAAACTCCTGATAACACAAAAAATATTCCATTTAACACTTTCAAATAAAAAAAAACGCTCTCTTGTTTTATTGGTTATTATGATTTTGTATTATTGGAAACATAAAAATGTTTAAAAACAACAAAGAAAAACATCTTTGTTATTCGATTTGGTGTTTCTAGAATTGACACGTGCTTAAATTCTTTGACAAATATAAAACGTCACGACTAACCGTATTGTAAGGATATTCATTACTAGTATTCCCAGTAAATTCCTTTCCTGAAAATAATGATTGGGGTTGGGCTATTTTCTATTCACTAGACGTCAGGAGAGGGTTAGGATCATGCAATTATAAACATAGGTGTCATGAAAATATTAATAACTGATTAATGACAAGTGATTAAAGATGAAAATCTCAAAATATATAAATTTAACTATAGTAAGCCACTTGGTCCATTAAAGATGTTTTTTTTTACTTATTTGCTGTTAACAAACTGTGCCCGACCCATTTTTGAACAAGTGATATTTCTACTAAACTTACTGTACTTAAGTGTTTACTAAACGTGTTATAACTATGATAATTTTGGATAAAATCAAATGAATTTCTGAGATGGTTTAAAGCATTATAATGATTAGCTTCTATTAGTATATATTAGTACTATATATTAGCTAAATTTAGACTCCCACATTAATGAAAAGTCAACCGATCTCAAAAAATAGGAAACAACATAGAATTGTAAGTAATAGCGATGATGAATGAATGGTAACAGCAGTCGGCAACTGGTGGTACGCGAGAAAATTTTGGTGGTCCGTAGAGAAATCTATTAAAAATGGTAAAATTTCAATTTTTAATCCTACCATCAGAAAAAAAACAACTGAATCTCGTATCACATACATACTTTTCTTGATGCATTGCATGTTCTGTCTCTATTTATTGTATGTATTCTATATCCTTCTCGAGCTATTTCCACTACATACGAGACGGTTACATGAAGTCACATTTCATTTGTCGCGAAAACTCCACAACATATTTATGCGAAAAGGCGTTTTCATCTGTCATAGCAACTAAAACACGGTATCGATCTCGACTTGAAATCCATTCAGTTCTTCGTCTTGCAGTTACATCATTGGAGCCAAATATAATTTTTATTATTTCAAATGTCCAAGAATAACCATCACATTAAAAATGAGTTTAAAATTTTTACAATTTACTTATAATTAATTGTTTTATTTTATGAACTAGCCGCATTTTTTAATGCCCACAAAAGTTCATTCGGAGGTCCGCCGGAACAAAATTTTGACATTTTAATCCATCTAGTGGTCCGTTTGTCCAAAAAGGTTGCCGACCGCTGGTATATAATGATATTAAAGTTTCTTTCGATTAATATGTTAACGTACATTCGTTTATTTAAAAATATAAAGTACATATTCATATAAACTATCTACGATTTTTTTGGAACGCAAACGTCAATTTTGTATGAACTTCAAGTCTTGTATAACACGGATTTGTATTGCACGAGGTTTTTGTGGAACCATATAACCGTGTTATACGAGGACCAGGTGTATTACATTGGAACACGTAGTATTTGTATAAAAGCCAATCTTTAGCTTGCTTTTTAATGTATTAATTAACATAGAAATAATTAGCATTTTTGTTGTTATCAAAGTATATTAATGCCTGATTGATATTATAAATGAATATTTGAGAAGGTACTAAAAACTTTGTTGCTCAAACTAACAAACAAACTGCCTAAAACTTAACTGTAATTTTGACGTTTCGTTGACACCGGTGTTCGCTGTGAATCTAAGTGGTTAAGGGTGGTAAAAATATTTACCGGCCCGGGTTGCGAAAAAACTCGATCTGGCTTAGATTTTTATGCAATAAATTCACAAAGAAATACTCACATATCTTTGTTCACGTCGCTGCTGTAGAATCCAACAATACCACCCAATGATCCCGTAAAGGTAATCTTTATGGAGATTTCTCCTGTCTCAAGTTTTTTCTCGGGGAATATCGACAGAATCTCTGTATCGTCGTCGGAAAGCTCAAATTTCGAAGTAATTTTTTCATCGCCGGAAGTGATTTCAACACTCCCAATTTCAAGTTCATAGCTATGTAGGAGTATCTGAAAATAAATGTATTCGATCGCATATAAGCGGTGCAAACTGTGTTCTGTCAGTTACGTCGCAGCCGGGTGATGTATTGAATGAATATGCCGAAAGGTGACATCCAGATGGCGAGTGACAAAACTCGTGGAATATTAAAAAGTTTTGACATATTTAAAATAATAAAAACAATTATTTTAAAAACATCGAAAAAACATATTTATGATCGGTACCGCTTTCGCTCATCGCGAGCATTGTCAATTGATTGAATACAAATTACAAACGAGGCTATTTTTATTGGCTTGTAATTTGTATCATATCATTTGATGATACTCACGGTGAGCGAAACCGGTATTAATCATAAATTATAATGTAATAACACGGTGAAAAAAATAGCAATGTATTTTAGTTCTACAAAATTATTTTTAACAAATATAGTTGATAGCTATTTCGGCTCACCCATCGTCAGAAATATGCTTAAACTAACATTTGCTTATCTATATATACCGCTTCTGTCCAGTTTATTAATTTTATCTTTACTATTTTTAAGATGTCTGCCTTAGTTATTGTTGACCTTGAAAGCTACTAAGTTAAAATGTCCTGTGGCTCATGTTTATACGTTTATATCGGACAGACAGGTAGAAGTATATCTACTCGAGCTAAGTAACATGTAAGATCATTCAACAGTAAAAAAACAGATTCACAATTCGCCAATCACGTTATTAATGAATCACATAATGTAAATTCAAACTCAGCACCTATATGTTTGCATCTTTGTAGTGAGGGTCGGAGAATGACGGCTTTGAAACAGCTGGAAATCAATAGACACCAATTATCACAAAGGATTCTTAACGAACAAACTAACATAATAGTATCGCCACTTGTCCAGCCGTTGTACAAACGGGTGGTCTGATATGCTTCCATAAGGACCACTTCCTTCTCACATATAAACTTATTGTCATAGACATCTATTGTTTCATTTAGAATTTTGAAAATTTAGTGTTATTGTGTTAAAGTAACAAGCTAGGCCGTTGGAACAGGAGAGAGGATATGTTGTGTGCCTTTTCTGCACAGCTATATATAGATAAGCGAATGTTAGTTTAAGCATAGTTCTGACGATGGCGTGAGCCGAAATAGCTATCAACTATATTTGTTAAAAATAATTTTGCAGATCTAAAATACATTGCTAGTTTTTTCACCGTTTTACAATGGAGTTCTACCAAGTGAATGCCAATTCAATCAATATAATGTAATATATAGAGGTAACAAAGTGTTTTTATTATTCAAATTCAAAATATAATTATTTTCCACCTAGAAATAACAGTCAAAATCTTGAAAGTGATAGTTTTAAGAATCATAAAATGAATACTGAAGTAATTTATGATATCGACTGAATGCGTTTGATGGAATTTAAAAATCAAATACAAATTGTCGAAATTGTTTAAATTCTATATGTTTTTCACTAATGACTTATGTTAGTTATGTTGCATTTGAGTAATGAAACGCTAATGAAGAAGCCAAAAGGCGAAACCCGGGTCGCGGTAGAGCATGTGAAATCGTAAAATGCTTGAACGATTCAAATTTAACTATTGAAGTGTCTAAATGAACAGAGTTGATTAAATCATGTTATTTAGTTTGCGACGAAAAAAGATTTGATAAATATTATTTAACTGAATCCAATCATGATTAAACGGATAATGGAGTGGCTGCATTTTGACCTACTTTTATTTTTTTCTGTAATAATTAATAATACTCTTTATTTACCTTGTCGGTCTTTTCAATAACTTCTACCAGAATGGTAACTTCGCCACTGAAAGTTTCTTTCGGTATGTCAGGGCTTAATTTTATTGCATACTTTTTCGGACGCACGTTTGTTGGTAAACGGTACACCTTTTCTGAAAAAAAAAACCATATTGTCAAAACATAAATATTAAAATAATAAAACACATTGCTTTATTTTTAGCATGTTTGCAAATTTATATCATTCAGATTAGGACCACTATCTGTCATCGTTAGCATTATTATTTGACACATGGGAGACCGCATTTTTAACACTTCAGGCGACCTGCTTTTGAAATTATTGGTCGATCTATCAACACTAAAAGTGTCAATTTTGAATCAAAAATAAGTTGAAATTGAAAATGAATATATATTATATAAAATTTATTCAATATTAAGCTATTTTGACAACAGTGATTAATGATCGGTTCACACAAAGATAAAAAAATAGTGCAGTAAGAGATCGGTTAACGAGCGGAACTGCGAACGAATCCGACTACGAAAGATTTTCATATTCGGACAACGAACATATATTCGGATAACGAACTAGAACGATCTTTTTAATCCACTTATTCTATCTGTAAGACTAATCGTCGTTTTATATTCGACAGACAGAAGACGAAAGAAGACTAATGTCGATCAGTACAAAATACCATTAAAGACAATTTGAAGAAGTGGGAGAATGTCAGAGCAACTGTCTTAGAATGGCATGGAAACCATGCTGATGTCAATCAAGTTTGGGATCTTTACAACAACGATCTTATTAATCACATCCGGCAAATTTTGAAGGAGAAAGTTTAGCGATCGCTATTGGACATGTTCTTAAACACCCTATAAAAAAAGATATAGAACTGATTAATATGCAAGACTATGTGTATTATTTTCGTAATAAATACTCATGTAGTAAATAAACTTACTTACTTTTATAATAAATGAACGTACTAAGAAATTATACATGTAATTCAATTTTAAATTCAAATTTAGGGTCTCCAGAACGTATAGATTAAATTCATATAAAAAATATGGTAAATCAATGATCGGTTAACGAACAATTCGGATAGCGAACGTAGTCTTGAAACAGATTATGTACGTTAACCGATCACCCAATATAAAAAACGAAAAATTCTTGATCTTTTTAATTTTAGTTTTACTAACACAAGCAATATGTTTATTCTTAGCTTTAAAATTCGAAAGAAATATTTATGTACTATCAAAAGGCGTCTGGGATTTCACGTAATCTTTTATAAAGGACTAGCGTGTACCCTGCATGCGTTGCAATGTCACTCAAAAAAAAGAAACCGCGACTTTATGGAATCGCCTCGTCGGGAGCATCTCACCTTCCGATTGGATAAGTCAGACTTGAGGCGCGGCCGGATCCAATTAAAAACGATAAGCTTAGGTTATGGTTTTCTTACCGAAATTTGACAGTGGCGGCCGTATGTGTTTTTATTTATTGGAGTGCTTTTGGATACACAATGTTTTTTGTTTTTCTATCTGGTGCGTGCACAAATAAATCAGAAGGTTTTCCAAAACATGAGCAGGCCATATACAGTTGTCCATGTGAGAAGCATGGATTTTCTAAATTTAGTCCACACACTTGTAACGACTGTTCTTGTGCCTTATTGATGGTCATTGCAAAGGCGACTCGCACTGGAAACTATACGTTTAAATTCAAATGGAATATCTGTCGGAATCATTGGGATGGGTGGCAACATTACATCTTCTCCTTTGAATTTTCCATTTAAAATTGTAGCTTCGATAATTCATCATTTTTCTTTCTGAAAGCCTGGTACCGTTGCAAAGTCGTGATGAATTTATGTTTCGGAGAAGAATGATAGGGACGCCAATTTTCAATGCTAAAACATGCGGCGGCATGCCTGACAAATCAAGTGAATTCAAGAATTCTGTTGGATAATTGACGGCTTCGTCTTGATCCGTTATAGTATCGATGGACTTATACGTTATCGCTTCTCCTGGTATTTCATTTACTATGCTGAAATTGATTGCATTGATATCTTTGTTTGTGGCTGCTAATATAGCATGTGCACTGAGCCATTGATGACTTTTATGATTGTGTGCAATATTTGGAAAAAATTTGTGAATCAATTCGTCTATGGTTGCGGTTATTTTACAGAAATTCGCTGGCAATGTGATACATTGTGTGGATTCCTCTATTGCCATTTTTCCATTTCCTAACAACAAACAATTGTTTTACGAAACGTTCAATGGATGCATCATGTTGTAGTTGTACACGCATATTGGTCTTCAAAGTGAATCTATGTACGTATCGCCATAAAACGGATGATTTGAGACACATGCATTAAGTTCATCGGCCATTGTTGAACGTGATATAACAGGTAGAGTTTGTCGAAAATCATCAGACAATAAAATGAGTGCGCCACCGAAAAGTTGCTCATTTCCTCTCAAATCTTTTAGTGTGCAATGAAGTGCTTCCGATGATTTTTTGTGTGCCATAGTACATTTAAGAATTTTTGTTGATATTGCATGTTGGTGTCTCAATTATTTGCATATTCAATGGCAGTTTCAGTGCTGAATGCGCTGTTCGGTCACCATCCAAAAGAGTTGCTGCAATTCCAGGTGATGCGAATGCTAGTGCAATGTTTTTTCGTGATCGTGTGGCTGCCAAAATGAGTGAAATGAGGAAGGCTATACCTGTGCCTCCGGGTGCATCTATGAAATAAAATCTACCACTTTGACTTGTAATTGCATCCATAATTGTGTCATACATTATACGTTGATCTGGAACCAATTTCGGAAGATTCGATTGAACAAATTTACCCAATTCATCCACATCAAAGCGTGTTTCTCGTTGGAAATCACGATCACGTCAGTCGTTTTCATATCGATTCAGCGCAGCCATTCCCGATTGTACCAATGATTTTTTAGCGATTACTAAACATATGTCCTCAATCAATAGCAATGCCTCATTATACACGTTTGGTGTGAATTGAACGTGTGGATTTTGAATTGTTTCACGGAAACTATGTAAAATATCTTCACTCGAATCACAAATCGAACTTTGTTTCAAAATATTCAGTACCTTACGTAAGTACCTACAGGTGAGTGAATGTGACAGATTTGCGTCGTTCTTGTTTTCGGCGTTGCTATGGATACAATGTGTCATAAATGGCCATTCTGTATTACCATAGTCTTGTATGAAAACATGTTTTTCGTAAATATTCAATTAATTTTTGTAATCAAATCAAATTCTGAGTATCCTATCTTTTGCCCGGAAGTCTGAGCAATAATTCGACAAAGTTTTATCGCAATTGGATTAATGGTGTAGGAGTTTATAAAGGACAGACAGATAGACAGACATTCATTTCTATGTATATAGATAGACGAAACAAAATATAATGAAGTAATTTATGAGTAAATGAAACAAAATGCATACACGTGTGCTTGTAAAAACTGTACCGTATTTCATGAAACCGAAAAAATATTCTTGTTTCGAAGTATCAGACAGGTGGACAACATTGAACTGACAGGATATGATGCAAGTGTTCCTGAATATTTGAGAAGTCGTGGAAATGAATCATTTCCTCTTCTAAAGTTTGGAACCAGAATGCCAGTGGAGAAGTTAATGGTAAGACAGTTAACTCTACTCAAGAGCAAGAGTGGCCAAACAGCGGCCCACGAAACCCATCTTTTTAGTGTATGTAAATGGAACATTGAAAAATGTGTTGTGATGCACAGTTAAAGGAGAAATTCAACCAGGTTTGATGGGAAGAGTTTTGCAAAAAAATTTTGGAAAATGAGAAATATCCGTCATTTTACAAACATGCTCTATCAATGATTTCGCTATTAGAAATACTATCACGTGAGAAAGGTTTTTGGTCTAATGAAGCATATTATATCTCAAATGATAACATTTAACAAGATTTAATATGTAATAATAGTAATCTAATCACCATTTGGAACACGAATCGTTATCAACATTGATGCACGTAGTACTAACAAACAAAATCAGATCACTAAAATTTATTATATTTTGTTTATTTTTTATTTATTGGCTAAATCTAATCTAATAAATATGCTTGATTCTAATTTTTGTCATATCTTCTTAAATAAACTACATTTCTTGTTTGATTTCATTAATAAGAAAAGAAATTTTGTAATTCTAAAATCTGGCCCGGCTGCTGAAAAGGTTGGCCACCCATGCTCAACAGTATTACTTCGGATGTCGACGTATTCCGTGTGGTAACAATACGAATATGATTTCAATGTATTAAGGTAGATTTTACTTGAGCTTGCCACCATTGTTAATTTCCAATGTTACAATTATAAATATTTTTTTACATTGCAAACGCAATTGGTTAATTATTTGTAATTTTTGTAACATAGCTTCATATAAATATTTTAGTTATTCTAAATCGGCAATTGTTGCCATATTGCCAGAATCATAATTAAAATGAATTTTGAACATAGAATTGAGACTTTGCGAGTCATAATACAAGAGACTTATGCGATAATCCACTGCTGCCAACCGAGAAGACAGCTAAAAATAACTTAGTAAAAGAAGCGCGTTAACCCGATCAACGCGACAGTTTTTCCCACAAACTAAATCTGTCCGCGTTGCTATTTTTCAAAATGTTCTTTTTCCACATAGAGCTATAAATACATAAAAAAAATAATTAGGTTTGCTTTTACGGAAGCTAGATGCATTAGGAATGTTTCACAACATTAAAAAACGCAAAGAAATGCCCTATGTTGTCACAATCACGTTAGCAAATCCCTAACAAATAACTTACTCGTAAATCGCCATTACCGTGACTTAACGAATCCACCAATCAAACCCAAATAAACAAGTGCCATTTCTGTCAATTTAAATTATAATAATAATTATAAACTGTAATTTGTTATTTTGGCAGGGTTCGGAATAAATTTAAAGGGTTTGAAAAATCGATGATTCAAACATTTAAACCTAATACTTTTGACAATTTTATGGAATCGATAGTATCAGGACGAATTTTGCGATATTTTAAAACCAAAATCAGTCCTATATACAAAAGATTGCCTGCGTTACCGACGTTTGAAATGCGTCCTAACATCTGGGGCGCTTGCGTACATGCCTTGCACATTGCCGTTCCATACGTTGGGGCGTTAGTGTGGAAAGGACTAAGTCTATCAGTTAATAATGTTCACGATGACAGCAAATTGTTAGACAATTAATGTGCTTGAAATTGAAAAAATATCGCAATTTGTACATACCGGCTGGGGGTGGAACTGTTGTCGCAGCAGTTGTTTCAGGGGCGTTGGTCGTCGTCGTAGTCGTCAGGGCTGTGATGTTTTCCAACGTCTCCTCGCATGTGTCCAACCTCCCTAAGCGATTACTTGATTCGACAGCCAACGCAATCGTTGCCACGAAGAAAGTGAATAGCGCAACGTAAAGAAACGTCAACAACTTATGATCATAGATCCATTGAAGTATCTTTTGAATCATACTTGTTTATTTTTCTGTAAATTAAAAAACAAACTGTTAATATGTGTTAAAGCATAGTTTCTCAACCGTTGGTCCACAAAGGTTTTTGGGTAAGCCGAAACAATCGAATTTTATGAAGTATTTATGGATTTCTAAATTATATATATTTTTGTTTCTGTCTGTTTTAATATAATTAAAAAAAAGTATGTCAGTATACGGTGTTGCAAAGTTAATTGTTTTGAATGAAAAATAAATTATATTAATATTTATTATTTTATTCCAATGTTGATGGTCTGCAAAACATTTTTGAATTTTTTTTGGTGGTCCGCGGATTTAAAAAAATTGAGAAACTGTGTTAGACCACAAAGAAACTCACAATTATACTCTTTAATATATATATATATAGAGAAACAATTACACAATCTAATGACATCTAGTGTAAAACATACCTAAGTAAAATAGTTAATATAACTATACGCTACAAAATTACAATCTTTATTTACTAGTTAATTAATTATATATGTTAATAAATTGGTACTTTTTTCAGATTTTTGAAGTACGTCACTTATGGGTCTTTTAATACCGTGCTAAAATTTTGGCAGTTTGTAGCAACCATTTTATGAAAGTGACATCTGTCAAATTTCTTCTTAATTATTTAATTAAGTACGGCAAATTATTTTCATAGATTTTATTGTTGAAAAATGTGTGCAAATTGTAAAATTTCGATGGAAGTTCTGCACGAGCGATTTAAGGGCATGGTTAGACCGCGAGACAGTGGCGTGAATCAGCTACCAAGATCTATATTTTAAATTGAAAGTCTTTGCAAATAAGCCGCAAACATTTGCCACCCTCAAAGTCAACATAACAAATGCCATACAACAAATTCAGCCAGATTTCAGAGTAAAGTCATTGTAAATTGAATTTCACGAATACTTGCCACCTAGCAAAACCGCAACGATCATTTGAGCGACCGACTTAATATTTCAAACTTAATTCCATAAAATAAGCTTTCAAATGAAAAACAATTAAACGAACATCATACATACACCTATTTTTTTCGGTGTGATAATATAAAGTGTTTCGCCTCTTTGAGAAGTATTTTCAAAGTAACTTTATGGTAATGATACTAAATTGTACGATGAGCTCATTTTTTTGTTTTTGTTTCAGAATTAACAGTGGACAGTACTGAATATGATTATAGACTGGGCGAGTAGAGGGCTTTAGAATCAAACTATAATAATAATTCTTTTTACACACTTCTGACAACAAATGAATTTGTCGTGTTTGGAGGTAAAAATGTGAAGAAAAATAATTTTTAGTGGTTATCCACCTGTTTTATTAAAATTACGATATAGGAAACCATCTAGTAACATGCCAAATCGAAGACACCGCTGGCTGACCTGTCGAGCGTTGCTACGATCTCAGAGTAAGGAGATTCAAGGAAACTCGTTATGATAAACAGTTTAATTGTTAATGTGTCGTTTAAGTTCTATTTATTTACTACTTCGACAAATGCTAAAAACGTTTGCGGGTGTATGAAATCAAGAAATTTATTAATATTTATATCGATAGGATGAATGTAGCAGTTATACATAAAGGACAAACAGACACACATACATATATATATATTTACATATAAAGATTAGATTACACATCGATTTTTTTGGGGGTGGGGGTGAAAACTTCGCGGGAGTGTACTTAATAAATTTGCAAAGTTCCATTATACACATAGGCCTCGTATAACACGGTTTTATACAACACGGGATTTACACAACACTGGCCTATAAATTGTAGCTTATTTTTATACAACACGATTTAAACACCGTTTAAAGGAAAAAATTAAATTAAAATGAAATGTCAAATTAATTTACCACAATTAATGATTCGGAAAGCAGTTGCAGCGAAGTAGCTACATGTTTCACATTAAAAACAATAATTAACGGCTTGGAATTGGCTAGTAAATTAGATTTTTTTTATTGATATAATATATCTTACAATGGAAAGGAATTCGAAATTCAAGAGGGAATAACAAAATATTTTCGAGCCTTATAAGAAAATACGTTAATTTTTATACGATAAAAGCAGACAATCGCTTTTTAACAATTTTTTTAAGGCTTAAACCACAAAAAATTCATGTTCAGAATGTTCTGATGATGAAAACTTACAACCGATCTAAACAAAAAAAGTAAAACATATAGAAATTTGAGTGATGATGATGAATGCATGGTATATTATGTTATTAAAGTTTCTATCAATGGATATGTGAATGTATTATATATTTGTTTATTTAAAAAATAAAGTATATATTTACATAAACTATATTCGATTTTTTTTGTATACAAACCTTAATTTTGGATGAACTTCAAGCCTTATATAACCCGGATTTATATTACACAAGGTTTTTGTGGAACCATATAACCACGTTATACGAGGCCCCGGTGTATTTTGGGGAGATAATTGGGAGAAGTAAATGGTATACTAAAACCTTTACTGGAGTGTACTCAAAAAACTTGTAAAATTTCATATCGATCGGATGAAAGGTGTAGTAATGCATAAAGGACAAACACACACACATTGGTTTTTATATATTATATATTGATATGGTGTATCATTCAAGTCTAAGATTCACAATAATGTTTTTGCTCAACTGTACAAAAAATACATATTTTTATTCTATCATAAGGATAATCAGGCAGCAATATCAATAATTGAACGTAATTATTGACCATCCATTTAAAATAATTTTCGTGTAAAAGAAGGTTAAAACTTTTTTAACTTTCTTATAACTAATTTGCATTTAAATTTTACAAACATTAATTGTCAAACGTTGTCCGATTATCACGTTGAAAATAATAAACCTTTTCGTAGATTTCGTTCATTTTTATTTTAAACAATTTAAATAAAATCATTTATTTACATAATTTATCATGATATTAGTTCAAATTGGCATTGAATTTATGATTGATATCCCAAACGTTTTTTTATGGCCACGTCATGAAGTTTTTTACCAATTGATAGCGATTTTATCAGACTCTGTTGGATAGTTTCTCTATATCTCCAGCTAAACGCTTACAAATTAAAATTTTAGCACTCTAGTTTACAAAATTGTTAGATGCAGATTTATCTTTAAGATAATATAATGAAGATAATGAACATTTTATAAACCTATTTTACAATATAATATTTTACTCACTTAACACTCCGTAAACGGTAATGTTTCAGCAGTGGTTATAGCACTATTACAAAAAATATTTCACGTGTTTATACATAGGTTACTTACATATAATCTGAATTCTGATAACCGATAATAAATGATAAGATAAATAAAAATAAAATATAATTTAATTGATTAGCTTTATGAGTGATAAGCCTGATGGTTTTTTGGGGATTTATGTAATCCAGGGCTGTTGAGTCGTTAAAAAATCACGACTCCAAGGTTGACCAACAATGTGACTTTGTATATTAAATTGAATTGGCATGCAACTGGTAGAGCTCTAATATAACAAACTCATCGCTTTGAATATTTGTAGTAAAGGTCGTAGAATGGCGGCTTTGGAACAGCTGGAAATCAATACATATCAACTATCACAAAGGATTCTTAACGAACAAACTAATATATGTCGGTCACCATTATTGAATCCTCTGGGCGGTCTTCCTTTGTTTCTGTAATGGACCATTTCCGTGTCACATGTGAGATTATTGATATAGCCGCCTTTTTAGTTTCATTTACAATTGCTAGTTTTATTGCAGGCAGGAAACAAGTTAGGTCGTTAAAACAGGAGAGAAGATGTATTGTGTACCTTTTCTACACAGCTATATATAGATAAGCAAATGTTCGTTTAATCATAGTTCTGACGATGGCGTGAGCCGAAATAGCTATCAACTATATTTAAAAAAATAAATAATTGTTGAACTAATATACATTGCTAATATTTTATTTATTTTAGTTGTAAAAAAATTATAAAATATTAGGTAAAGTCGATTTAAAATTTTTTTAATCGATTAAATAATTTCCATTGTTGTTTATTATCCTCCTCTACAGATCAGGTAGCTTTTTAATGCTTCTTTCATAAAATTCAGCCGGTTTTTCATCAAAATACGAGTCCAAATGATTTTTTACTTCTTCCACAGAAGTAAATTTTTTATCTTGAAGGTGCAATATTAGGAGAATATGGCGGATGTTGTAAAACTTCCAAGTCCAACTCTCTTATTTTTTCCTGCGTGATCCTCGCTGCATGTGGTCTTGCATTATCATGCTGCAATATGCGTCTTTGGTTATTGACTAATACTGATCGCTTTTTTAGCATTTCCGCTTTTAATCTATCTAACTGTGCACAGTATAGCTCTGCTGTGACAATTTTGGCCCGGTTTCAATAATTCAATGCGTTTTACCAGAGAATTTAATGCGTTGTCGTCGATTTTCAGAGGTCTTCCCGATTTTGGTTTATTTTTTAAATCTCTGTCGCCACTTTCGAATTGTTTAAACCATCTATGGCATTTTCGACTATTCAGTATGTCGCCATATGTATCAAAAATGCTCTGAGTGGTTTCTTTTGCTTTTAAGCCTTTGTCGAATAAAAGCAACAAACACGATCGCAAGTGTGCCTCGTCAATTTCTTGCTTAGACATTCTCACTATGGGCAAAAAAAATATGAAAACATGTGAAAAAGCAAGACAAACAACAGAGCTTCAAAATGACACCAACCTTGACGTGCTCACTCGACAGCAACCCGAGGTAAACTGACGGCAAAAAATGACATTTCTTTTGACTTTACCTATTATATACAGTAGAACTTCGATTATCCGGACTAATTGGCGCGCAGATAATCCGGATAATCGAAAAAAATCATAATTAGTAAGGAAAGAAAAGTATATTGAGTATGAATCATTTTTATTTTTTCAGATTAATAAATGGCCTAATTATTAAATCATTTTTGAATGAAAAAGTCAATAATCGATTTCTGCTTAACACTAGCTTTCCTCTTCGATGCTGTCAAATCGTGAATACTTTTAACCGGTTAACTGCCGGCAGGTACATGTATGGTGGTACCCAGCACGCCGCGAATTTTACGACAAAAATAAAACCTTCTAAACATATCGTTATTGAAAGTGTAATAAAGTTTATTTATAAAACTTACCAAATAAATGAAGAGCGCGCCAGTCGTGCAGTCATTTATGCATAATCATAAAATTAATTGTTCGTGGTTTAGGGTTGTCAAAAAAACAAGGTCAAGGTTGTTAAAACGGCACGTCTTAAGACGTAATTTTTGTATGAGCCGCGCTCCGTTCACAGAAAATTATGCGTCTTAAGACGTTTTTGGCAGTTAACCGGTTAAGACATACAAGTTGTCCTGAATTGCACTCTTCTTGACTCACAAACCACATGACATTTGTCCATACCAAATATTATTATTAAGCAATAACTAATGTTACAAGTTAACGTACAGGGGAAAAATCCTATACACCTTTCCCTCGATTTACACGGTAGATAGGTTCCTGAGAAAAACGCATAAATCGAAATTGTATATTTAAAAAAATGTAAAACCGTGTAACTCAAAAATTACACAAAAAAAACATAATTTGGCTGTTTTCTAAAATACATAAATAAAAAAAAATTATTAAAAAGTATAAATACACATATTTTTTTATTAATTAAATACACATAAATCATATAACACTTGGATCGATAAGTCCCGGGACTAACTGTAACTCATGGACCAAACATCAGAATGTCATGAAATTTTGACAGGTATCTTTTGAAGGTTGGTACTTATGAAAAATCATATGGAACTTTTATTGGCAACGCCATCTATGTATCAGTCCCGGGACTTATTGATCCACGTGTTATATAGGAACAAAAAAATTAAGTCCAAAAGATACATAAAAAAATTATTACAACAGTTGGTGGAATTTTTATCATTCATTACTAATGACTGTTAATCTCTTCTTCGTGACTCGTTCAAACTCACATTCACCACTCGAAATTATTTGTGCCAATTCGATGTTTGAAGTAGAAACATTTACACCTCGAGGAGATTTGGTAATAAAATCCGTTATTAACATTTGCTTCAAATTTCTTGTTAGACCTTTATGGACCTCATCGTATTAAGCCAAACATTGATTAATATCACGTTGGAATTTCAGTAATTTTTTACAAAATGATTATACAATTTTCTTCCCAAACTCACAAATTGTATTTCATAGAAAGATTTATCTACCAAAACAGGTCAATCGGGATAATATTTGAGACGGAACCATAATATTTAGACGATAGATCGAGGAAATTGATAAATCGGGTAACGGTTAATGCAGAATTATTTAACATAGTTTTTATTGGTGTTTGGCGGAACTATAAAAAATTCCAGACATTTACACTGTTAAGAAAAATACTGGTGACGCTCATTGCGAGCATCAACTAATAAAATAGCCTTGTTTTAATTTCTTTAATAATGCTCGTGATAATCGAAACCGGTCCTGATCTAAAGTATATAAAATTTTTGTATCAGTTTGAAACATTGTATTTTAATATAATAATATGAGAATTCAACCATTGAAAATAAATACTGTTTTGACTTCAGTTGTAAATAACTCTTAAATGATAAAAACCATAATAGAATGCAATTTATGATATCGACTGAAGGTGTTTGATAGAATTTCATTATCAAATTTTAATTGGTAAAATTTTGTACGATTCCACATGTTTTGACAATAACGACCCGGGTTTCGCCTTTCGGCATCTTCAGGCATTCTTTCACACGGATGCAACAGAACTGACACACAAACAACAGTTAGTGTCATTTATATACCGCAGGAGTTAATTGAAGGAAAAACGCAGTCCCTCGGTATGATAGATTACCTGAAGATGCCTAAAGGCGAATGCGCGGGTCGTTAGTGACAAAACATGTAGAATTGTATAAAATTTCGAAATAATTAATTTTCAAAATCAAAAATTATTACGTCAAAACTATTTGAAATTTATAGTTGAATACGGGACTTTTTTTTATATTCTTGAAGAACGTTTCAATTTACTTGATCATCATTCGATAAACAATAGATAATTATTCATGATATAAATTTTATTTGATGTAATACATAATGTTGCAAGTTTATCTTTTTTTATAAAAGATTATCTATGAATCCATAAGCGTGGAAATTAATTAATCATTATCATGGCGTTAAATGAAATTCAACCAATCATTCAACGGCAACGTCGTGGGGTCGATTTTATCATCCTAATTAAGAGATTGTGTAAATTCAAGCAACTACATTTTGTAAATGAAATCATTCACGTTTTATTTGATTAAAGAAAACTGAAATAGAATCAAAAATACGCTTATCTTTAATTTATTTCGGTTTATATAATCCAATACCGTTTTAGCGTATTATTATTGTTTATATCTTGCTTTTAAGGTGGTAACTGTCACTTCTTGATGGAAAGGCATGATATTTTAAATAACAAAAACACATTTTAGCACTTATTTACTTAGGACCGGTTTCGCTCATCGAGAAAATTATCAACTGATAGAAAACAATTTACAAACAAGTCTATTTATACAAAATTTTTGAGGTAAAGGTAGCAGGTATACAAAGCCATGGTTTCAATAACTAAATAACAATTTACAGGAAATCATACATTATTAATTTTGTTTGAAAAATATTGATTAATAATTATTAACATTTAATTTTCAAATTATTTTTTATCATTTTTAAAGTCTATTATTTAAGTGGCTATCCCTTATAGTGTTGAGAGAAATAAGTTATCTTCAAATTTCTTTCAAAAAACTAAACATAAGATAAAATAGTCAAAATAATATGCATTCATAAAAACCAGGGCTGTGGAATCGGAGTAGCAGTCGTATTTTTTAATGACTCCCAAACCCTGATAAAAACTATAAATTTCGTTTGAATTTCAATGCAGTGTGTTTTTAGGTGATACTCAAAAATATGAGTGTGTTAACAATGTCAGGATTTTTGTGTAGACACTTATTCTTGTTTTAAATATATATATAAATATATGTACTCTGATTTATTCCAATAAATTCCATTGTTTTTTTTTAAACCAATTTAACTGATTCTATAATATATTGGTCAATGTTCCCGCTAATTAAAGAATTCAAAATTGATTATAGTGACAACTGTTTGTCAATATAATTAACAATCAATATTTTTACCAACACAGTAATAATAATTTTGTTGTATACATGTCTCAAAAGGAGTCGTATTTTGATTAGTGCGATGGCGCTTCAACTGGTTGTTTTTGTTTCATTATTTATTATTATTAATTCCTCAAATTAATTAACGTCTTGATTTTTTACTATAGAAACTGTATTCTTTTTTCAAGTCATAACGCGGACACCATAATAGTCGTGAATGTTTAGTGCAATTAAAATTATTATATTACACGGCGTGTTTTAGTCATTAAAAACCAAAACTAAAAAATACTATTTACATATTAAAAAAATACACTTCAATTCCATTGACTCATTCAAATGGCTATAATATAAAGTTTATTATTAGTATGACTTTAAATAATTGTATTTTTTAAAATATCACGAATTTAGCATTGTTCTTTCAACAATTTAATTTTCAAAGTTGTGATTTTTCACTTTATTTGTACATTATAAAAATTGTGATTTAAAAGACTGAATATTATAAATATGGAAAACCTATGGCCTGAGGCAAATCTAAAATATTTGTATTTTCGTTTTTAATTACATTCAAAAGTGTCAATTTATAATATTCAAGTTTATTTAGACAAAGTAAGTACTAAAGTAATGATAAATTAACAAATGGAATAAAAGAAAAATATTTTGTTTATTCAATTTAGTGCAATTTGTTCTAAAAGTGCTTTTTAGTATGAATTACTGGTTGACAACCACTAGGCAAATTATAAGAAATAAAAATACCTTTCACGATTGTTTCCCAACGCATCGCCCGTAAAATTTTTATCACATCATAAAATTGTCGATAAACAAAAATATTAAAAAAAAATTAATGGCATTAATACCATCTATTGAAAATACTTGTAAGTTATAAGAAAAATTAAAGTTATTTTTATTTGCGATTAAATACGTTGCACATCATTGCTATAAATAATTTGTCAGATAAGAATATTACATTATATTATAACAAGCATCTCCGAGAACAAATCACTTAAAAGAAACAATAAAAAAACACATATCATCACAAATATATTTTACACGCATCATAGATAATAAAAGATCGCAATAAACTAGTTTTTGCATATTTGAACACACTATCTTTTTATCTATGATTTATTATGTTCTAATTTTGAAAAGGTGTGAAGGGTTCTAAATAAATGACACTACTACAGTTTTATGTCGTAGCTTAGCCTTTACTTAGTTTAGTGTTAAATTGACGCCCACTTCATAATTTGTTTTAATTCGTTACAGAAGCATACATTACGTACTTTAATATTTAGGCCACTCTATCGTTACGGCGTAGATTAGCATGCTTCTTCTAACGACCAGCACGTCAATTCTGCTTGTGTTCGACACGTAAACTAATATTCGATATTCACCTTTACAATCGTACATTAATGGGTCGGTCTTTAGCGCCGGGACCAAAATATTTAGACGGTTTATCGAGGAAATCGGGAAACGGTCAATGCGGAATTATTTAAAATTGTTCATATGGGAGTTTGACGGGACTATAAAAAATAATCGTTCCAGCCGGGAAAACGTATTATGCGAGAACGGTTGATCGAGGTTGCACTGTAACTGATTTTAACACTAGTCCTTTATTAACCGTATTCATTCTATCAGTGCTTACTTTATAAAAAAAGAGGTTGAGCGACTAAATTTATTAAAATTTTCTAAATGTTCTTCTTCGTCTTCTTTAGTTTACTGGCTGTAATTAAGCATTAGTTTTATGTATTTTATTATTTACTAACATAGTATATTTTTTTTGAAATCAAATTGATTGCTGGTTACACTTTATGTTATGACGCGTTGGCATCAGACCTTTTCAAGTCTTCTTAGTGTATACACTTAGTTATTGTATGATTGTTCTATCGTTTATGACAGACGTAAGTCGCTGAAGAGCTGAGCAATCCACTCCATACTTACACTCGCTTACATATGCATACACAGATACACGTATGAATGTAGAAAAAGTGAGGAAATAAACTAAGAAAATCATTTTCAGATGCCAAGATTGTGTATTTTAAGATTAAGATTTGTACTAAAAAATCTATGGAGATGATGTCGAGCAGAACCGCTCTCGGCCTTAAACGAGTACTCGCTTTCTGTCTCATCGTTATTATGTAGATAAGAGATCGTAGGATTACATGTTTGTCCACATCGCTGTGAATTTTTTTGAAAAATCTCACGAACAAACTCTCGAATTGTAGGCCAACAATATGATAATGAGTAAACAAAATGAAAGTAGATTTAGGTTTAACTTGCTTGGTTGAATCCATTGCCAATTTTCAATGTTGCTATTTAATAATCCTTACAATGTTGCAAAATCAAAAAATGTGAATTTTTTGTATATGAAATCAATTAAATAACCGAATAGTGTGTGTTAAAATAAATGAGCAACAAAACCATCATCAAAGATTCTTTATTAAAAATTAAATAATAATTATTTGGCAAGACTCTTATAATATTATTCTCAGGAAATTTAATTTATTAATATTAAGGTGCTGTAGATTAGTGCTTCTCAACCTGGGCGCCGCAAAAATTTTCAATTTCAATATTTATTTTTGTTTAGGTTGTTTTGTTGTTATTTTACATATTTAGGTTACGTGACACTGTAGATTACCATTGCTTAATAAATAGACTTCAATTATGGCTCAATTAATCAGATCGTCAGTATTTCTGCCACTCGGTGATTACAGTAAATATTTTCCAACTAAGTAATTAAATAAGGAACCTCTTCATTTTGATAAAAAAAATCAGTTGTTTATTAATTAACGTTTTGTTTATTTAACTTATCTCCTCAGAGGTGAAAAAAGGTTTATCAGACCAGAAAGAACTACTTACCATGACCACACGGGAAAAATTTTGAGATCTTAGATTATCCATTTTTTAAATGGCAGCTTAAATTATTATTTCAAAACAAAAATCAGGCCACAATACAGGTTATGTATTATATATTTTATTACAATATTTACCATATTGTTAATAATTACCAAAACACACATTTACTGTTTTATTAATGCAATTTATTTTGTTGCATATTTATAACGGTAAAATCAAAAGCTGTGGAGTCGTTAAAAACGACTCCGAATCCGATACTGGCCAAAAACGCGAATCCGATTAAAAATTTATTTTTGTAAAAAAATTTTCCTACTTTCTTGTTAATGACAATAACATTAAAGAATCACCAATTAATTCGGCAATTATACATTGAGATATTCTCTAAAATTGTCTAATCGAAAAAGAATTCGGAGTCGCTCGTTTTCTACGACTCCGACTCCACAGTCCTGATAAAAACTATTGTAAGGGGACGGCGTACCTCAAATTATTTAAAATAAGCGTGAAATCGATCCGTTTTTAAATAGAGTGGCAAAAAATGCGACGTCTTAATTGACAAGAACCATAATTAATATTGTATTATATAAAAAAAAAACCACAAAGTTGTCGTTCAAATTAAGATTAGAAATTTTCATTTCGCTATCTTAGTCGAAAGCATTTTTTTATTAAAGTATAAATATTCAGTCTTTTAGTAAATAAATAATTAATCATTAATATATTTCCATCATAGTCTTGTCAGTGGATCAAGGCTTCTTCTGTTGACATACGCGCCATACTCTTCCATACCTGACCCATGATAACCATAATGAACGTCAGCAATCTTTTCCTCGCTCCGACTCTTGAAAGCGTTGCTGGACTTCAGCGCGTTCAAGGCGATGAGGAGCAGCGCCACTTTTCCAACCAGCAGAGATTTAACCAACATCATTTTCAACGTACTCAAAAACATTGGGAGTATCGCAGACTGGATTAAAAAAGGTATTAAGAACATGGGTAGTATCTTCTGTAGCATCTTCTTGTCATGTCCACCTGTGAAATAAACAAACGATAAAAAAATACTGCGAGTTTAGTTCTTATTTCTTCTTTATTACCCATTTCCCAGAGAGACCACGCAAATATGCGTGAAAAAAAATGTGATTTTTGACGGTCATACAAATACTCGTTTTTCTCCATATAAGCGAAATTGATGTTTTTAAAGACGATATAAAACTCCGGGAAATCACGCAAATATGCGTGAATAATATTTGAACAATTTTGAACGAGAAAAAACATGTTTTCAATAATTACGTAATATTAAAAGATTGTTACAATTAAAATCTCCCAGGAAGCGGCTTTATCTTTTACGTGAAATTTATGAAATCATTCGAGAATATAATTATTAAAATAAAACGTCTTATGATATTACACTAACGTCATACCGATTGAGACTACGGATTATAGTATGCTGATAGTTGATACTCAAACATATAATATTGCTAAAATTTTTCGAGTTATTTTTTGTAATTAATTAAAAGCTAAATTTTCATGATAATCTCGATAAGTTTGCTTTACATTAGCCCGTGAACATTACAATTATGGCCGGCCTTATTAAAAAAAAATCCGCGCGTAATTCATAACAACAGTATGTTGCTACGATGAAAAAACTTGGTCTTAATGGAAGTCAGTGTGACCATTATACTAAAAAGCATGGAAAATCTTGCTTTTAATTCACCAAACTGATCTTTTTGAAGTATTTTTGGGATATATATATATCACAGAAAGAAATGGGTTAGCGCCGTTCTTTTATACAATTTTCTAACAATACATGGCGTGTATGAGAAAATCACGTAAAAAAAATATATTCATATAATTTGATTGATTGCTTCCAAAAATCAAAATATCGCATTAAAAGTAAAAAAATCAAGTTTTAAAATTTCATTTCTTCGTTTATTATGAATAAATGATAAGCAGATGCATATTGTATTTATGGATAATTATTGTATTTACTCAAAAGAGTAATTCACTACTGTCATTGTCGATTTGCAAATATAATCGATTTTTTGAACGAACGTATTGAATTTTGCTTGGACTCATTTGATGAAATGCTGCTTTTCCTAGATTTTTGATATAAATCAATAATTTTATTTATCTTTGATTCTCTTCATATAATGAGAAAAAAATGTATAAAAATACCGGAGTTATTATATCTAAAAATCGCGTGAGAGCAAAACCGTTCAAAAAAATCACGTAAACAAGGACTAGGTATATTGCTTACAATAATTCTTGGATGTTTAGGCATGATAGATCAGAATAAATTTAATCTCCCACTTCTACATTATGTTTTTAATTATTATTATATAAAGGGAATAAAAAAATCGAAGTTAAAATCCCCGAAGTGCACTATTCTACGGCTCTGAGCTTCTTACTCTCAAAAATTCTACAATATTTGTTTCACTTTTCAATCAATAGTAAACCTTTTAAATGAGTAAATACAGACTTTATAATTATTATATACGTTATAAGATTAAAAATATTACTATTTTAATCCCAAATAGTTGATACATTTTTGGATTTTTCGGTGGTCCGTAGATGTGAAAAGGTCGAGAAATTATGCTCTATTTATTGACAATATTTATGCGAGAAAATCAGTAAGTAGTGGTTTTTCATGACATTCATTTGCTCATAGTATATACTTAATTTTTCAATTTAAATATATTTTATGTAAACTCCTCAAAACCTATTTCTGACAATGAACTGTGGTTAAAAATAACAATAGACAATATTTCACGATTCTATATGTCTAATTTAAAAATGCTATATACCTTTAAAACAAAAAAAAAATAATAAAAAAATACTTCTAATTTAACGAAAAATATCCCAAAATATCATTTTAAATATAAAAAAAGCGGTCTTATTTGCTAGAACTACCAAAAGTATTAACGAATGTCAGAAAAATAAATCGAGACTATTACTTAATTATAAAATGAATCTTTTTTATAGAAGTTTTTTTTATTTTAATAAAACAAAAATTTATACCTCCACCTCCGCCAGAATGCCCTCTTGGTTGATTAAGGCTGAAATTTACAACACTTTCCCCATTAACGCCGTTCACAACTGGAAAACTCATAAAGACACCGTCAGAAATTTCCCAAGTCTCAACGCTTCCTGTAGAATTACTATCAACAGAAAAATCCTGTTTTCCTTCAATACTGCCATCTATACTACTGGATTGTTTCGTAGTTTGGTGAATACATCCGACCGAAGTATAAAACACGAAAAAATATATCAAAAACTGCAAGTTAACTGTCAGTTTTTTGGACATTTTCTTTGTTTTTTTTTTGTTTACGAGTTACTGAGAATTCATTGTCTGTTGTATGTACCGGCAACGTTTCTCCACAGCGGATAAATGAACACTAACGCGCCGTGAACTGGATGGTCAACGGTGTCTTCGATATGGACTTGTCGAGTGCGAATAAACAGAGATAAAAGATGGCAGTATGAAACTCGTATTGAAACGTAACGCTGCGCTATTTCCACTATAGAAACAGTAAAAATGTTTTCATTTAACGTTCGATACATTATCGTTTTTGGAATATCATTAATATAATGCACCATTCAAAGACCAATTGAATATTTAATAATTTACATAATGTAACAAAACAATGTTAAGTATCCGCAATTTAATATTTATAAAATCAGTGCCGATTTTGCTCATCGAATGTGTTATCAAATAATCTATTACCAGTCAGTCAGTTCTATTGCATCCGTGTGATAGAATTTCTGAAGATGCCGAAATACGAAACCCGGGTCGTTAGTGACAAAACATATAGAATCGTACAAAGTTGTAACAATTCAAATTTGACCTAATACCGTTTATTTTTTTAGTTTTTGAATCTTTGGTTTTATATACCAGGTAATTGTAAGCTTAATATGTATATATATATATAAATATATTTTTTTTTAATAATAGAAACATATTTTTAGTACTCATTGATGGCGCTTCGGTTGATAATGCTCGCGATGAGCTAAACCGATCCTGACCATAAAATATATTGTGGAAATATCTCCGAAGAGTGTGTTTTTCTTGTTTAATATATCATGCCTTTCCATCAAAAAGTGACAGTTGGCAACTTAAAAGTTGTCAAAAATTTGCATAAATTACGTTGTTTTAATTTCGTATTGTATCGATTGATAATGCTCGCAGTGAGTGGAACCAGTCCTGATCTTGTAAATATAAAATTTAGTTAAAAGTACAAAACACTGTGTTTTATTATTTGAATATAATGTCATTCCCTCAAGACGTGACAGTATATACCTTAAAAGTGATAAACAAAAAAAAGTAAAACAACTTAATTTGTTATCAGCCTTTCCTTATCTTTACGTATTTTACTGTCAATTCATTGTCATTACGTAATAAAAAATCAGTTGATAATTCTTGTGATGAGAAAAAACGGTCCTAATCATTATACAATTACGATTGCCCTTTTGGTTTTATAACTATATATTATAATCCTAAGCTTAAATCACTTCAATGGTTCTACTTTTATTGTGAATCTTTGATGGAATTAAACTTAATATTTTTAATTATGGCAAAACCCTTGCCATCCAAAATCTATTCAAAAGTCGATTGAAAAAAGCGTCTAGAATACTTACTGATATTTCTGGGATGCTAGATTTCACTCTGTGAGATGTCACGTTGTGACTATTCCTAAAAATATTATTATATAGTTTTATACGTATTTTCATATTTAAAAACATGATTAGTTTTTGATTGCTATCTTTTCGAGCAACACAAGTCAATCCAGCAATTGCAATATACAAAAAGTGTTTTTTTTTATTCTTACGTTGGTGTTTCACATGTATAGGAAGGTTAAGAAATAACGCTTTATACTGGTCACATCTGTATCTTAAAATGTGTTTTAAAAACGTTTTATGATTCGTAAATAATAACCAAATAAAAAAATCAAAAAATATCACTGTCATTATTTTTGTAACGTGTTATTTCTTCAAATGAGTGAAATGATCTAGAATTTGGGTAAAACTAAATTCATCGTTATTTCTATGCGTAAAAGTAAAAAAAGACTACTCAGAGTTGAATTGTGATGGCCTTCATATAGAACTGAAATGAGGGCGATGAATGATTGTAATTATTACTTCTTGGTGATCTTTTTAAATGAAATGTATTTTCTGATGTTTCTTGACAAAGAAAAGCATCATTTGCTTTAAACAGAAAACATGTCGCACGTCCAACGATAACACGTCACAGAAAAAAATAGTTCCAAAACTTACGCTTTAATTTTTTTTGTAATTACTTCTATAAATTAGCAATGCAAACTGTTTACTGTCTTTCAGTTTAAGTGATACATTAAAGTCGCCAGTGATAAAATATTTGGGAGTATATAGAGGTTAAACGACTTCAATTTGACTTTGAAATATTATCAAACATCATTAGTTAAAGTCTACGGGGATCATGGGTACCACTAGGGATATTATTTCTTACTCATGCTAATTTAATTCAACGGATATAATGAAGAAACCGTATTTTTAAATGTTTACATTTCACCTGGAGCAGTGCTTCCCAACCTTTTTCATGCCACGGACCCCTTAACATATTTATTTAAAAAAAAAGTTTCATTGGAAAAACATTTGTGTTTCCTATTGAAAATTTAAGTACTCCCGCGAAAAACCTGCGAAACCTAGGTTGGGAAGCACTGGCCTAGAATATGCTATCTAAGTGTTACGTATGGTTTTCATATTTTTGTGAGTAAAAAATGATGCTTGGAAATTTCAACTATTTCTATAAATATTTTAAAAAGTCACGCATGTAATTTTCTTGCGTGACACGAATAAATCTATTTTAATACAGCAAACGAGCAAAAAATACTTTGCCAAGAGATATTGGAATTTTCTAAGCTATCGATCTATAAATTAAATAAATGCATTAATTTAATTGCTACGCTTTTGTTTTGTACACTAATATTTCACATTTCAGCTGGTTGCAAGAAATATTGGGATATCCATCAAGTGCTGTGAATTCTTCCACTTGAACCTTCTCATAACTCAATTAAATTTTAATTTCAACAATAGTAAAGTATTTTTAAGGGGATGAGGTAATTAGTAATACAATTGACACTTATAATTATTTTATACAATATGTTCTCTAAAATATTTATATGCAAGTAATTTGAAAATTTCCACCATCGTTCTTGCATATTTATTAATGGACTTATAATTTGATTTTTTTTTATTGAAAATCAATACTAAAAATTTTATCTGTACATTAATTTACTTCATATACATATTGCAAGATTACTCAAATCTTGAACCGTTAGATTTGTATACTTGGTAAACTTAAACTGAAAATTTTGTAAGCATGATCTTGTTTTTACCAAGAAGTGACAATTAACACCTTAACAGTATAGCTTTATTCAAACGTTATTTTGGTTATTTATAAAGCATGTGGATTCCCTTTTTTGTGTGCATATTTCATTATATAATACAAAACATAAGATAGAAAAAATGTCCAGTAATTGGCTACATTCAGAAAGTTATTCGCCAATTTTCAAACAAGGATGAGCCACTCAACTTTTACTGTATATATATTTTTTTATTTAAGGCTTATCAATTATAAATTGCTGAAATTAAATAGTAAGTCTTACCATATAATCAATTAACAAACTACTTGCATTTACTATTGAGATAAATTCATAAACTATAGTGACAAAAGGTGAATGCTTTATTTGTCACTTTATGACCAATGTGTCAAGACAGGCACTCTTCACATTTTGCAAACTGACTGTATACGATTACTAATAAAACAAATTATTAACTTTTCATTTTTTTTTTATTTTCATTTTCTCACATTAAATCTAGGTTCTCTATATCGAATAATAAATTAATAAATCTAATTGTATAAATTACCCGCATAATTTTTAGATGTGCCAACTTTAAATATTATTTTGCAGCAATGATTGTTTGTTTCACACATCCGAACTCAAAAGCAACAGTGACGTAAATCAAAATATGTCAACAATTTATTTATTGTTTATTGATTCACCCAAATGAATTCGTCAGTAATGAAGGTTTGCGAAGAAGAGAGTGGAGTCGGAAATATAAACCAACATTATACAAAACATCTTTTTGTCAAAATATCAGTATACTTAATGACAATTTTGATATTCAAAAAATTACTTTTAAGTGGTTTTGAAAATGTGAGTTCATTTAGAAAATGATCAAAATTTTTGTTACGAAATGCTTATCTATGGAAAGCCATTTTCGGCTTATGGCACTATTGCGCTACGACCAAATGGTTGCATTTTTTCATTCATCTGTGTATTGACGTTCCATAGAATCGGTTCCTTCTCTTCCATATTGACTTTGAGTGTAAGCAGCGGCAGCTCCTGAGCGATCCCATCCGCCGCCATAAGGCTGGTAAACAGGTGCCGGATGAGCTTGGTAAGTATGCGCATGGTGAGGAGTGTGGACAAGTTTGTGAATAACTGGAGCTACGGCGGGGACTTCCGCTCTGGAGTAGACAACTGGGTAAACGGCGGGCTGCGGCGCTGCTGCTAACGGGGCAGCCAATGCCGGCGCATATCCGTATCCGCGGGCAATTACCTGCGAAATAAAACCGCGAAAATTTAATCTCGTTTCCTTTTTGCTATATATCTTAATATGCACATATTAAAGGGCTTTTGTGAACCATAATCTGTTAATAGGGTTGACATCTGAAAGAGACACTCTGGATAGGATCTATTTTATATTTTATGTGAAGGATACACTGATCGGTGATTCAGTAAACTAGAACAGCGGTCGGCAACCTTTTTGAACTCACGGACCACTAGATGGATTAAAATGTCAAAATTTTGTTCTGGCGGACCAGCAAATTGACTTTTGTGTTAAATACTATATATTCAAATAAAAGTGAAAAATAATAAAAGTTTAAGTTACATTTTAAGCCATTTAAGTTGAAGTCTGCATTGCTTATTTATCAATATTACAGCGTATTGCTTCGGAAATTCCTCACATTCTTTTAAATATATTTTTTTAACAAGTAGTCAGATTTTTCTGCGGACCATCAAAATTTCCTCGCAGACCACCAGTTGCCGATCGCTGAACTAGAGCATTTCCATCTTAACGTGATAATGAAAATATTTCGTCAAAATAAGTTAATGATTTTGATCGATTTTTTTTTATGCAAACTATGGGCTTACATTACGTTTGTTTGAAATAATATAATTATTCGTTTCGCTGATTACAAATGTTCATTGCATGCCATGAGAATTGTTTATCGAATTCCATAACTGAATATATAAGATTATTTATCTTAAATCTTTACTTTTGACTATGATTTGCCTTACGTAAAAATATTACTATTATTTTTTAATTACATGGTTGCTAAAAAAATGTATTGAAACAATCTATTAAAAAATGCTTAACTCTTAGAACAAATTTAAGAACAATATATATGAAATAATACATCAATATGGCCTGCACTTATTTACATTAGAAACAAACATACTTGAACGAATGTGATACATTTTCAATTGTTGAATCAATGTTACGCCATTAAAAAATCTATAAACATAAATTTATTTCAGCAATACAACAATCAAACTCGAAAAATCACCATATTACATTACATAAGAAAAAAATGAATATATCTTACTTGGCTGATTCCTAAGATGAGAAGTAGCACTCCAATAGCCAAACCCTTGGTGGACATGATAGTCAGGGTTATCAAGAGCGTGGTCATCATTCCCATCTTGTATATGATCGGTATTATTGCGAAACTAATTCTCTTCAAAAAGTGATGGCCGAAAGTTCTCCCTTCTGAAATATTTTAACATATTAAATTAAAAGGATTGGAATATTTTTTATTGATTGAATTGGCATTTACTTGGTAAAAATACATTGAAACACAAATTTGTAAGATATATAGTTGATAGCTTTTGCTTAGGGCGTAATCCTTTTTAATGCAATGGCTATCAACTGGACTGATTTTAGTTCTTCATCTTCAGTTGTTTATTGTTGTTCGGCTTACATACTAACCTTTTATATTTTTAATGGCCTATTATCCTTTAGTAACAATTGTAAGACTTTTCCCGATATATTTGTGTACAACAATGAGAAGAATAATCTAAAAAAAATTGAATATGTACAAAATGTATCAAATATATACTCAACTGTCTTCAGATGGAACTGCAGTTCACAAGTGTACGATAATCCTTTAAAGATTATGGTTAATTAATTTTGATTTAAAAACGTTGTCTCATTGTTATTAAGATATTAGATATTATCATATGAAATATATACTTAGAAACGGCAATAAAGTTCAATAATTTTTTGCAATAATTGATTATTTTAAATTCATAATTAGTATACAATACGTATGCCTGTTATGATAACATATCCGATAACATAAAATATGATAATAAATGTCAAAATATCGACCAATTTCAATAATTCTTGGATGTCTATATGACCGTTTGCTAAGAAAAACTGTTGTGTTTTTAACGTGAATTTTTAAATTCACAGTAAAAATATGCACAAATTTTAATATACAATACTTACACGTTTTGAGTATACTAACGTCATTTACCACAGCTGAATATTTTTTTTACTGTACAGTTTTTATATGTTAACTTTCTATTCTCGTTAGAAATGCATTACATGTTTAAAAATATTTTTTGAAACAAAAACTAATTTGAGATGAATTCAATTAAATTTTAATGTGTTTTTATTATATCACATTAATAGAGCATTAAAATCTATGACGCGTTCGCATCAGAGTTCTTCAAGTCTTAATCATCTTCTATGTATCGATTTATTTGTTGCATCATTTTTCCAGCGTAAGCCATTGCAGTGTAAAGCGACAGCTGTCACTTTTTGTTAAAAGGCAACAAAAACACGGTGTTTACTACTATTTTTACAATGAGCGCAACTGGATCTGATTATCAAAATATAAAATGTGGAAATATAGCAAATAATTGTGTTTTATTATTTAAAGAAAAAAACACTTATTTTGATCAATAATTTTGTGTGTTTCTTCTATTATCAATTGTTTTCAATAATTTGTTATTACACGGAGAAAAAATAGCAATGTATTTAAGTTTTACAATTTATTTTAAAATATAGTTAATAGCTATTCCTGTTCACGCCATCGTCAGAACTGTGCTTGAACGAACATTTGACGTACCATATGCAAGCTTATTGATATAGCCGCCTTTTTAGTTTCATTTACAATTTTCCAAAAATTTAAATTTTATTGCTAGCAAGAAACAAGCTACGTCGTTAAAACAGGAGAGAAGATGTATTATGTACCTTTAATACACAGCTATATATAGATAAGCAAATTTTCGTTCAAGCGTAGTTCTGACGATGGCGTGAGCCGAAATAGCTGTCAAATATATCTTAAAAAAAATTGTAGAACTGAAATACATTGGTACTTTTTCACCGTGTTATAATGGAGTTCTACCAAGTGAATGCATTCATAAACTTGTTATTAATTCACATAAAAATTCTTGCTAATTGTGGAAATATTTTTGATATAGATAAAAAAAAAATCGTATAGAATATTTACGATTTTTAAAAACAATTTAAATGGATAATGTGGTGTTTTATATATGTATCAGCTGATATTCTTTTTCTACGAATCATTGCAAACCATATTTTTAACAATCTGAATGAAATAGTTGTGTTTGTTTATTGTTTGATAATAACTCACCACTCTCTTGGATTTCCTTATCATCAGCAACGTCATTACACTGTCCATCTTTGACGGATAAAACGGCAAGGAGCATAAACATAACTAAAAACTTTCCAAACACACGAAAAGCCATCTTGAGAATTTTTCTAACACCTTTTCAATCAAACGAACAACTTATTGGGTAGTTTCAAAAGCTGCTACTTGTCAAAAGCAATCAGCCTTCATCGACCGTCAAAATTGAAGTGATCCTTTTGCAAAAAATACAGTCTGATTTAAAGGCGTTACGCGATTACTGAAATGCATTTCTAAATCATAAAGACAATGAAGAATGTTTTTAATTAGACCGCGTGGGCAGGCTACATTTGTTTTTTTTAATAGTATCGATAAATTAGAATCGTTACAACTTTGTACGATTCCACATGTTAAACGATTAAACTGATAAAAATGATTAAACATGTGAAATCGTACAATGTTGTGAAAATTCAAATTTGATATTGAAACTCCATCAAGCAACTTCAGTCTATATCATAAATTGTATCGATAAATGATATTTTATGACCAAAATTATGTGTTGATTGAATTGGCATTTACTTGGTATTGAACAGGTACGTTAGTAACCAATAGAAAAATAAATTTATATTTATTTGTCATAGGTACGTGATATTCAAAACGTAGATTTGTGTTCACTTTCTGTAAAATGCTACATCCGTTTTGACATTTGATTGGTTTTAAAGCATATGCAACTGAATGTATTCAAACAACATTTTAAATTATGCAGTATAGTAAAAAAAATGGTAAATTATTATTTATTGAATTGGCATTTACTTGATACTCCATTATAATACAGTGAAAAATTTGCAATTCATTTTAATTCTACAATATTTATAAGACACATAGATATTTGATAGCTATATCGGCTTACACCCTCGTCAGAACTGTGGTTCAATAGTAGTTCAATAGCAGAACAGATAGTTCTGACGAGAGCGTAATCGAAAAAAGCTATCAACTATATATCTTATAAATTTTGTATATATAACTAAAATATGTTGCTATTTTTTCAGCGTGTTAAAAATATGTGTATATTTTTGTCCTAATGAGAATATCAAATAAACGTCATATAAATACAATATTTTAATCATCTAATATGTATTATATAAAATGAGATCCACAGAACTTTGCTTTGAATGTAATCTTTTAATAAAATAGTTTAGCTGCTTAGATTCTTAATCGTTTGAATTCAAAGCAAGGGGTTAAAGGTTTTCAAATTACTGATCGATATCTTTTTTAATACTTGACATCTAACATACCAATTGGTAACCTCTCAGCTGTTGAGAAGGTAGATTACAGTGGGTTAACAGGTGATACTCAAAAATATTTTGGAAGCAGTCGTGTACAAACTATTTTTTCTATTCAAATATACTCCGACTTGTCCCTATAACTTCCATAAATCAATATTTCTAAATTATTTACTTGTCTAAATATCATTTACACGTCTCAGTAGGGAACAGGTTAACTAATACATTTCAACCAGATTTAAAAGAAGACGACATATACTTCAACATTTTATAATATTACATACTAATAAAAATGCAAAACAAATCCTGGCTTATAATATATTGATAATTTGTGTTGCACATTTAGCAGTGGTAGAATCATTAATCAACAAATTTTTGTCATCTGATTTCGTTGTAAATTTTTTCAATTGCTTAGCTTAGTATCCTGCCTCAATTTTGATAAATGATTTCTTTTTTCCGTGTCCTTTTACATTGACAAGAGTTGAACCTGTGAAAATACATACGATTAAATGCGTAAGTAAGCTCATTGGCATAAAACAAAGATGTCCAAACTTGCCTGTGACGATATCCTCTTTCCGCTACTCCACATCAAGGTCTCACGATGTCAACACTTTCAGTAGGTAGTTTTCTGTATTGAATAGTACTAACGGTCAATTAACATGGGTAAAACAATAGTAACGCAATCATAAAAAGCATCTGTATTGACACATTCGATTGTTCGTTTGCATTATTTTTCAATATCATAAAAAATATCTTATCAATTTCACTTGATTTTCAACGATTTTTTAATATCGATTAATTGATTGATTGAATTGGCGTTTACTTGGTAGAACTCCATTATAACGCGGTAAAAAAATAGCAATGTATTTTTGTTCTACATTTTTTATAAGATATAGTTGATAGCTATTTCGGCTCACACCATCGTCAGAGCAATATATAGATAGATAGATGGATAGTTCTGATGATGGTGTGAGCCGAAATAGCTATCAACTATATATTATAGAAAAAAATGTAGAAGTAAAATACATTGCTATTTTTTCACCGTTTTGATTAATTGACTTACAAAAGTCCGTTTTTATGTCTATACGACTTGGGTTTAGCCTATTAAAATTTTCAGACAAATACACAAATGTACTCAAACTGGCGGTTATTAAGCCTTGCTCTATTTTGCTTATAAAAGAAGAAATATAAGAAAAAAAAATATAAGAAAATATGAGATTCCGGCGTGACGGAAGTATTGAATCTCATCCGCGTTAAATATTATGAAGAATCTAGAATATTTCGTTCTCCGTTTGATTTCGCAAATTGATCGAATACCTCAACTTGGCCATCGCTGGGATCAATTCAACGTAGCCTGTGGGGTACGTATGAGGACGGACCACATCAAATAGCTTTTCTCGGACATGCAATGTAGTCTGAAAATATACACTTAATATAATTTATAAAGCTATCGAATGGCTTTTAAAGTAGTTTTATTATTTTGTTTTTGTGTTACCAAGTTTTTTTATTGATATTTAACCGTTTTGAAACCGATGGAATTTGTGAAATGACATCTAATTAAAAATTATTCGTCACTGCCATGATCATTTGACGAAGAAAACCGGGGATAGATGCTCATAATTAACTGTTTTTATTTTATTAAAATGAAACTATTGCTTAAAAATAAAAATAAATATAACGAAATTGAATTTGTGTTCTTGCTTCATAGGGTTTAATTATATATTCGAATGGTGCACTATCCCTTGATCGTGATTGTTTGTCTCTGTACACTGTGCATCAAAAAAACTGCACCATTCTGACATAAATACAATATAAAAATGTTAACACTTATTTATATGTTACTATAATACAATAATTATTACGTATTACTCATAAAATCATAAAGATTACGTTGAATTCGTATGTTGAATCGTGCTGACCAGAAATTTTTAATGTCCACATACTATCATACCCTAATAAAATGACCGATAGATTCCATTAAAATAGTTGTATTGATGTTTTTATTTTTAATTCCATTTAGATATACCTTTATTAATGACATAAGATTTACACACAAAAACAATGTTTAGTTCTATTTGTTCCAAAGTTTTATATAATTAAGATCAAATTCTGTTGACAATGATCGCGATGAGCGAATATTAATAATTATTTAAATAATATGTGATAATGAAAATAGTATTAAAAATTGTGTTTTAACATTTAAAAACAATGCCTTCCCACCAATAAGTAACACATTAAAAGTGTCATAAATTTTACCCTTTATTCCGTTGATTTGTTACTAATTAACTAAAACACATTATTTTAACACATGAAATAATATCACAATATCGCAGTGTCTTGATATTCCTTACTTTATTAACAAAATTGGTAGTAAATCACATAAGTAAAGTATTCATGCAACACTCTGAAATGCGCTTTAAAAATATAGTTTCTTGGCCTTACTGTAGTTGACTGACCAGTGTCAAACTAGAATACTTAATTCCTGATCCGATACTTGCTTACGCCCAATGCTATGAAAATATCGCCTTATAAAACAATATTTTTCGTTTTATTACAGTTTTGAAGTGATAATATTCCCAAGTCATGATGGTATTTATAACACAAAAGAAAACTGACATATAAGAAATTTATTATAAAAACTATTTACTCTCAAATCACTTAATTAAGTTGTCATCTCAAAATATTTAATAGTAATAAATTATGTAGGACAATTAATGACTTCTTATTAAATTTTGAGTATTAATTGATTAATCTTCAATCGTCAAAGCGAGTAGTTTTACTTAACTATATTTCAAGTCACTTTTAAGGTGTTAACAGTCAGGTTAACAGACTGGTTTCGCCAATTATAAGTATTTTTTTTATATAATGAGCTGCAAGTTATCATAAACGTCATTATATATCATAGAATAAATAAACATTTTTATACATCCGTGTGACAGAATACCTGATGATACCGAAAGGTGAATCCTGGTCGTGGAAAAAAAACACGTGGAAATATACAAAATTTCAACGTTTCAAAATAAATATTAAAATTAAATCAAGTCTATCGATATCACGGTGAAAAAAATAGCAATGTATTTTAGTTCTACAAAATTATTTTTTAAATATAGTTGATAGCTATTTCGGCTCTCCCATCGTCAGAACTATGCTTATTTATATATAGCTGTGTAGAAAAGGTACACAATACATCTTCTCTCCTGTTTATATCTATTGACTATCACAAAGGATTCTTAATGAACAAATTAATATATGTGGATCACCATTACTCAACACTCTAAAGGGTGTTTCTATGTTTCTGTAATAGACCATTTCCGTGCCATATGTAAACATATTGATATATCCGCATTTTTAGTTTAAATTACAATTTTTGCAAACAAGAAACAAGTTAGGTCGTTATAACAGGAGAGAAGATGTATTATGTACCTTTTCTACACAGCTATATATAGATAAGCAAATGTTCGTTTAAGCATAGTTCTGACGATGGCGTGAGCCGAAACAGCTATCAACTATATTTAAAAAAATAATTTTGTAGAACTAAATACATTGCTATTTTTTTCACCGTGTTGTAATAGAGTTCTACCAAGTGAATGCCAATTCAATCAATCTATCGATATCGTAAATTTTCCGCGAGTTTACAATGGCCACGTTGAAGAAAACCGATTCTGATACTAAAAACAGTTTATTTTTTCCAGGTTTATTCCTAGCATTCCTATATGTGTTCGTTAAATAAGAAATCAACCAACCAATCCGGCAAATTGTTTATTGAAACATTCTTCAAAATCGACTGTTTTTCACGACTCTGACTCTACAGCTCTGTGTTCTTGTATATTAAATGGTTTCTACAAATTCTCCTATCGCTCACTAAAGATAACATTTCAAATAACCTGTTTAAATGTAGGCATTCGAGATTCTCGGTCCGGTTCTGTTCATAGTTTACATTACACACTTATGGCTAGTCTATTAGGCATATCGTGACACTGAAACAATTATTCGACCCAATTAAAAACTAAAAACAACGTGACAAAACAATTGGTCGTAAAAGGATACGTGTTTTGAGGATGTCTGTAAAAGGAACCGAAATAGTTAGTTAAATTTTTATTGACTCTCTCTCTCTTTAATTGTAGATCTTTCACTTTACCGGAGCTAACTGAATAATATATATATAGTTTTTTTATAATTCAGATTCGTTTTAATTTCTAAAATTAGTAATTTATGGTATATACTGAAGGTGCTTGATGAAATTTCCATACGAAATTTTAATTGTTGAAAATTGTACAATTCCACATTTTTTTTCACAAACGATCCGGATTGCACCTTTCGACTTCTTCAGGCATTTTATTACAATAATGTTACAGAACCGACGAATTTCAATAGCTCAAATTTGATAGTCTAAAAACATGTGTGAATCATAGTGTAAGCAAAGTAACTTTCTAACTAAACTTAGCTGTCAATTTTCTTGCGTCCTTGTGAAAGAATGAATGAAGATGCCGAAAGACGAAACCCGGGTCGTTAGTGACGAAAAATTTGAAATCGTACAAAGTTTCAAAAGTGCAAATTTGATAGTGAAATTACATGTATTATTTATGAAATATGTATGGTTAAAAATATTTAATTAAATCTGGATGGTATGTATAATACATTCCATCGGATTATTCGATCAGTTTTGATCTGCCCGCTGCTTTTGTTGTGTTTGATCAATTGTATATAATTGACACAGAATTTTTAAGCGAAGATTTACCCAAAACCAGTATTCTGATTTAACGTTTTTTGTCTCAACGATGCCGATATGCACGCATTATTTTGTTATTCAGGAAACGCACAACGTATCAAAATAGCTACACGATTTCTTTTGACGGCGCCGTTGCTTTGCATGCCACCAAACTCAATTCGTAACAAGTTTGCACTAAATATGCATTCGAAATAAAACAATCATATCAATTTGACTGATCCAATAGTACACTGAAAGTTGAACTGTAAATAAAAAGACGCAATTTAAACTTGTATAATATTATAGTTAAATAAGCTCATATATATTTGACAAAAAAGTGTGGATAAAATTTCTGTTAATAAACCTTCATTAGGGAACCATATAGCCCACATTGAGAACGGACACAGATCAGAAAAATATTTATTTTTTTGACGTTACAGCTTACAAGTCCTCCAATTTTATTTAAAAATACTCAGCAAAAACAATTTTTTTTATTTATTGATTGAATTGGCACTCACTTGGTAAAAACTCCATTATAACACGGTGAAAAAAATAGCAATGTATTTTAGTTCTACAAAATTATTTTTTAAATATAGTTGATATCTATTTCGGCTCACGCCATCGTCAGAACTATGCTTAAACGAACATTTGCTTATATATGTATAGCTGTGTAGAAAAGGTACGCAATACATCTTCTCTCCTGTTTTTAACGGCCTAGCTTGTTTCTTTCTCGCAATAAAACTGAATTTTTCAAAAATTGCAAATGAAACAAAAAAGGAGGCTATGACAATAAGTTTACATGTGGCACGGAAATGGTCTATTACGGAAGCAAATCAGACCAGTGGAGAGGGTCAATTAATGAAGAAGACAATATATTAGTTTGTTCGTTAAGAATCCTTTGTGATAGTTGATGTCTATTGATTTCCAGCTGTTCCAAAGCCTCCTCCTTACAAATACGTTTTTCTTAAAACTCTTTTTTGCACAAATATTCTTTTATTTTTGGGCCAATAATACATTTTCGACACGTTGAAAAAATTAACAATGTATTTTAGTTCTACAAAATTTTATAAGATATACTTGATAGCTATTTCGGCCAACGCCTTCATAAGAACCGCACTAAAAATTTGTAGATAAAATTCATTGCTATTTTTTTCACCGTATTATAATGGAGTTCTACTGAGTAAATGCCAATTCAATCAATGATACATTTTTGTTTTTTTAATTTTCAATAGTAACATTCAAATTTTCTCATATCGTGTCTGATACAATCCAGTTTCTCATTACCTACTTAAATTGATAGTAGTTAAGAAATAAATAATTATATTTATGCTAAATTATAGCCTCTTATAGTGATATCACAAATTGTATACAATGTTATAAGAGCTTATTGAAAAAAAGAGGATGTCGGTAAAACGATAACCCAGTTCACAAACCAGTTACTGTTTGCAGGAAAACCTGCTGCGATCATTTTTATTCAACCGAGGTCATGAAATATCGGCAAAAATTGATTAAATGCACAATAGTAAACGAATATACGACTATCAGTTCGCAAACTTCGCTTGAATCATTTAATTGCCTAACTAATTGTTTAAAAACGTTGATTGAATTTTTTAATCTTTTCTTATTGCATGAGATCTAAATTAAACCTTTTTTTAAAACTTGGAGCATTCTGAAAATGCTGCTTAACACATTCCTTATTGAGCCACATAAGGAATATTCCGTCTGCAAACGATATTGAAATAAATTTAGTTATACTGGAATTGAACAAATATATGAAGATTTATAGGACAGATAAGGTTATATTTTAATACAAAAATATTTATTGAACGAAAATTTTTACACTATTAAAACTTTTATTTTTAATTTTCTGATATCGACTGAAGGTGCTTGATGGAATTTCAATATAAAATTTGAATTGTTACAACTTTGTAAGATTCCACATGTTTTGTCACTAACGACCTGGGTTTCGTCTTTCGGCATCTTCAGGTATTGTATCACACGGATGCAACAGAACTGACCTACAGTCAAATTTGTAACAATCCAAATTTCTTTTATTTTTAAATGTCAAATATCAACACATTGTAAACAGTCGTCTCAACAGTTGAGACATTATCTTTCAAATGATTTTTAAAAAATTGTGATTGCGTCAATCTCTAACAAAAATTTGGTGTTTTAATTACTTTGCGTTTTTGAATCAGCTCTCTTCTGCATTAAATGAATTTATGTTCAATTATACCTTATTATTAATAATAAAAACATGTTTACATACTTTTTAGGTGTTAACTGTCATTCCTTGATGGAAAGGCATGATATTTCCATAATACATTTTATGATCAAGACCGATATCGCTCATCGCGAGTATTATCAGCTGGTTGCACAATGTATTTTATTTATTTAAGTAAAATACCCTTTCAAAGAATTAAATATTTTCATGTGATTACAAAGACATAAATATTATTTAAAACCTTCCCACATTTATCGGATCCCGTATTTCCAGTCCAGAGAGTAAAAAGAAAAATTGTGGTTACACTGCAAATGTATTCACAAAACGGAGAAATCTATTGGTTAATAAAACATACACAGCTTAATTTGATAACCCTCATTCTGGTGTGTTTGTTAAATTAATTCAACCTTTGAACTTGCCTTTACTTACTTTCAAAATAGCCTATTTAAAATTCAGTAGAAATTGGCATTCTGTAAGCGATATGCTCTTTCCTTACAACAGTTTTCTTCGCAAACGAACCACCGTATACATTGATAACATGTTATTGTATGCGCTATAACCGGGTCAGTTTTACTAGGGAGTTTTTATAGCGTTTGAAAGTGAAGTTGAGCTACAGAATCGTTACAGAGAGGCATCCAATTTCAGGATTTCAGTTAAGAGTAGAGTGTTAAAAGAAAAATTCATACTTTATGGTTCAATATTTATTTGCAATTATTTCTAGTATAAAATTTAGGTAATAATGCTCACAATGAGGGAAACCAACCCTAATTTTAATAACATTAAGTTACGAAAATAATACCGAACTTTATATTTTTTTATTTATATAGTAATAAACATTAAATGGTGATGATTCATCTTTCGTGTGAACAACTCGTTCGCACGATCCAGTGTGCTTGATTATCGATGTAAAGCGTTTATCATGAAATGCATGTGCAGTTGGTAATGTACACTTGTGCATTGACCGAGAATATTTTGTTTCATATACGGTCTTGCATCAGGTGTATTTAATCAATGCACCCGCAGTGGTGTAATAGATATTGTATGTTTTATATTGGCTGTTTTGTTTACTTCGTACAAAATTTATGAAGCATCTGATTTCTTAACACAAATTGTTTTGCTAGAACTAGTCGTTGTCTAGTATATACCTAGTGAAATCGCTCTCTTACATGACCACCTGACTGGTGTGCTACGCGGATAGGGATACCAGCAAATAAAATAATATGATATCACGGCTACAAAGAGAGAGCTTTGAGACTAAAAAATATTTTACAAAAGCTCCAGGTTATTCTATCATCAATCAGTGTGACCACGATCAGGAGACCTCAACGCACATTAAGACACAGTCAACACAAAAACTAAATTTATTGATTGAATTGGCATTTACTTGGTAGAACTCCATTATAACACGGTGAAAAAATAAAAAAAATATATTTTAGTTCTACATTTTTTTTTATATAAGATGTTGTTGATTTCGGCTCACGCCATCGTCGAAACTATGTTTAAACGTACATTTGCTTATCTATATATAGATGTGTAAAAAAGGTACACAATACATCTTCTCTTATGTTTTAACGACCTAGCTTATTTCCTGCTAGCAATAAAACTAAAAAAAAATTTTTTTGAATGTAAATGAAACTAAACAAGCGGCAACTTCAATGAGCTTAAATATTGGACGGGATAGTTGTTATGGCTTATTACGGATAGGCAATAGCTCCTCGCAATGGTCTGAGGAGCGGCGACCGACTCATATTCGTTTCTTCATTTAAAATTTTGTCTGATGATTTATATATATTGATTTCCAGCTGTTCCAAAACTATGCACACCCTCACAAAGATGTAATGGTGAAATAGACAGTGACGGATCGTGGATAAGATTTCTGGGGGATCTGTGGTTGATTTTTTTTTATACATTTTATATTAAAATCAAAACTATTTAAATGTAACATTTTATGTATTATATTTTTATTTCATTATGAAAAAAGGTCTAACACATTTTCGTTAACACGAAAATATTGGATTTATTTATGCGCAAGTGAGCTTAATAAAAGTTAGAATATTGATTTATTCTTATAATGTAACACATAGGTTCCCAACCTTTTTCGGGTAGTGATTCCTTTTCATTAAATCCATGTGAACCGCGAAACCCCATACAATCCAAAAGTATACAAAAAAAATATTTTTTTAGTTGACCGTATAAGTTGGTGACTCCCAGGTTGGGAGCCTATGATGTAGCATATATATATTTCGACTTTATACCTTTCAAGTTTTGTAGAACCAACCTGCAGTTTCAATTGTTTTAATAAAGGAATACATTTTTTATTTCTGCGTTTGATGCGCGCAAATAAACATCCCTGCATTGTCATAGAATTATATACATCCGGTTTCCTACATTTCTTTTTTAATTTTTAATCATAAATAAATAGTTTCTAGTTGGATGTTCTACATTTTCTGCTTCCTTGGGTCCGAACCGCCCGACCAAAGTTTATATTTAATAACCGAGCAGTAATCTAAAACACGCTATTTTCACATAATATTTTTTAATATTTAATTTGATTTATTTGTTAATTTTTCATTCGTATGCACATTCATTAAGATCTCACAATATCTGTAATACAAAACTTAAAATTTCAAGCGGAACTAATTTAAATTATATTTGGTTTTTATAACATCTCATAAATTATAAAATCGATTTCACATGTAATTAAACAAAGCAATTTTTAAAAAACTAGTGATGTGTTAATACTTAACTAATGGATTTTTATCTGAAATAATTAATAATTTATTTCAATATTTTTGTATATATTTGACAAACAATAACTTTTATAAAAACAATTTATATATTGAGTTTTATGCAAAATGAAAATAACAATGTATAATATATACAAATGTGTAAATAGTATTATAAATATCATGCTATTATTAAATTAGAATTGTTTCGAATAGAAATTTTGTACCATTTCACACTTTTTTGTCACTGGGATTCGCCTTTCGGTATCTTCAGGCATTATATCACACGGATACAACAAAACTGTCAGCTCTGTTGCATTTGTGTGATAGAACACCTGAAGATACCGAAAGGTGAAACTCGGGTCGTTAGTAACAAAATATGTGGAATCGTACAAAATTTCACTAATTCAATTTCGGTATTGAAATTTCATCTATCACCTTCAGTTGATATCATAAATTGCATTCCATTATGGTTTCTCTCATTTAATGGTTATTTACAACTGATGTCAAAACAGTATTTATTTTGAATGGTTGGATTTTTACGTTATAGTATTAAAATACAAATTTTAATCTGATCAAGACCAATTTCAATTATCACGAGCATTATAAAAGAAATTAAAACAAGGCTATTTTATCGGTTGATGCCCGCAATGAGCGTCACCAGTATTTTTCTTAATAGTATAAATGTCTGGAAAAAGTACTATTCATAGCGTTATTAATTAAAATCAGACGCATTTACACCTAGAATTGAAGGATAACAAACACCTCAAAAGAAATTTCGTTTTTGTTATTTTATCATCCAAAATTACTGAGAATTCTATTGTAAATATCACACTAGAATGTCTATACTTATTACATATAAATTGTTTAATATTTTCAGGAATGAATACGTCTAGCTAGTGAATATTTTTAGCTGGAATATTCGATTGGAAATAAACTTTACAAATTCGTTTCAAAAATTATAAAAATAATGCATTGCCAAACGAAATTCTTGCTGTAAAAATATCATTTTACAAAATGTGACGTTAATAAATTTGTTGTCAAAACAATTATTTAATATAATCTCATGTTTCTTATATGACCGCAGTGACATTTTCTTCATTACCATTTAAATTAAATTGAGGTAATATGTTTTTATTCATGCATTTTATATGTCCGTGAAATAGATCCAAGAGATTCATTGATGTTTTGATTATAAGTCTCTTTTTGTTAACCGCATTTTATGCGTTCAGCAAATAAAACATGAAATATTAAAACAACGTTTGGCCGACATTTGCTGGTCCGTTAAATGTCGGCCGAAATGCACGGAAGACAATGCAAAAAAACAATAAAAATCAAGCTATTTAAAGATTCAAATAACTCGGTGAGACAACTCACCAATTTATCAACGGAAATTGACCAGCGAAGCGAAACAACGCAAGTTTGACATTATTGAATGCTTTATATCAAATTAAAAGTTTTCTTTAGCACGGTAAAAAATGGTAATGTATTTTAGCTCTAGCACATGCATTCTATCACAAAGGTTCTGTTGGTTCCGTGTGATACAATGCCTGAAAATGCCGAAAGACTAAACCCGGATCGTTAGCGGCAAAACATGTGGAATCCTACAAAGTTTTAACAGTTCAAATTTTGATATCGAAATTCCATTAAGAACTTTCAGTCAATATCATAAAATAATTTATTGATTGAATTAGCTTTAAGTTGGCAGAACTCCATTATAAAATGATGAAAAATAGCAATATATTCAATTTCTACAAAATTTATAATGTAATAATGACATCATCAGAGTAGAAATATCGAATTTTGACTTAAAATTATTTATATAATGTTTTTCAACAAATAAATGTATTATTGTAGTTTTAGCAATTCAAACTTAACCCACTGTCATTAGTTTGTGCAGATTAATCACCGAAAGTGTGCTATAAAGTTACTATATATACAGAAATAATAGCTTTCATAAAGCACACTATATTGGAAAAAATATATTAAAAAACATTGAATTGTTACATTGTTTATGGTTGAATGATCCCTGTACATGTGCATTAGAGAGCTGCTGGTGGACTACACGCGCGAATGTCCAAAGACGACGCGTGAAAACAAAACGAGGGAACTTTTTATTAAGGCGGAAACTCTCTTTCCAGCTGAAGGTGATTCAAATTTCGAAACAATATTTCTTTGCGTGACTGTATATATACTATCTCCTGAATGAAAAATATGCTCGCGTACACGTTACTGATGACGAATATATATTTTTTTTTCATGTAATTTTTTTGATTAATTAATTGATTGTTAAAATGTACTCTTAAATTCTATTGAATGTGAATGTTAAGCGCACAAAATTACTTGTATTTCTCTTTTTTTGGATCGGTATTTACTTGATAGAACACAATTATAAAAAAGTTGTAATAGCAAATTAAATATTTTAGATAATAAAATCACCTTTCTAAGTACTTATTTTCAGAAAATATTTTTTGATGAGGACCGATTTCGCTCATCGCGAGCATTATCAAAAGATCATGCCTTTCCACCAAGCAGTGACAGTCAACACCTTAAATGTGGAAAACTAAATATATATATAATTTTGTGTTCATGGCCGTTTTATGGGTTTTTCGATTGCCACCATTCACATGTATATAATAAAACAACAATCTAGCTTAGTTTTATATTCTGCTTAAAAAATGAGCCTTGTTTGAGAATAATATTTTTTTATTGTTAAATTTAAATGGTAATATTAAAGAAAATATTTTTATCCTAATGCTGATTATTTGTAAATATTTAGCTTAACTGACATGAAATTTAAGTAGATAGATATGTTTTAGTGAGTTGATAAATTTTAGTCATGCTTCAGCATTGTGCTCTCTATCCCAAATATCTATGTTTAAAGAGAGATTGCGAAACAAAATAACAATCAGTTCTCTAGGAAAAATCTCTATTAGGAAGATATATCCACCACATTGAGAACGAACATGCAAAGTAGTAATGGAAAATATGATGTGATAAAAATATTAGCGTTTGCTTAATTAAAAGCGATAATTGTCTTTAAGCTTTCTCTGTTACTTTATCTTGAAATAGTGGCATGCATTTGATTCTGTACCCACTGTTCTCAATTTCAAATCGCTACCTTATTCGCGCTTTGCAACTTCTCAACCCGCGCGTCCAAGCAATCGTTCAACATCCCAGTGTTGCCAGTTGGTTGTCAAACACAGTAACGTGAAGTTATCTTCGCAAAGCACGCCATTTTTGAAAAACAGCGACCATCTAAAAACGGCTTCTTTAAAAACACGATGTTGACTCGGTTATAGCTGGAAAAGCGGTCAGTTTTCGGGCATTTTTGAAGCGATTTAAATCATGTTGCGCACACGTTCATATACTCATAAAATACTCTCCAATATGCACTTAATTACATTAATAACGTGTGTTATTTTAATAAAAAATGTTAAATCAATCAAATACTCTTCCAAGTATAACGATGAAAGTTTTTTACAAAAATTGAACGATAAACTACTACATTCACATGACACAAATAATAATATTACAAATATTGATAAACCACTTTTTAATTTTGAGTTTTTATGGCCATATCAAAACAACGATAATAAAATGCAAGAAGATGTTTTCGAGTATACAAAATTTATTGAAAATAATATTAGACTTGAAAACGATACCAGCAATTCTATTGAGAAAATATGGCCTAAAAGAATATTCAATTGTGTTGGAAACCGGGGCCTGAGTTATTGTTTGAAGATATTTTTCATTCAAAGGATGGACCGAATACAAAGGATCATAAAAAGTGCCAAAGAATCAGAAAGCATTTCCATCGATTTTAATCTGAAATCTGAAATCGAGCAGGACTTTAAATGGGAGACGTACAAACAGTTCCACGAATCTGATTTGGATAAAATGATGACCAAGAGATATAACGAATTACTTAAAAATAAGACTATGAAATTAATTGTGTATCCAGGATTTGCTGTTGATCTAAAATCGGATACAAACGGATCGATTACTTTGGATATCAAAAGAGGTAGACAATATTCCATGTTTATTATTATAGCCATTAAATCGTTTAAAAACAATCCATGTGACCATTTTTAATTCGAAAAAAATTACTACGTGAGACTAAAACTCTTTTTCATTATATTTGATTATTACTCACCTATTTTTTGATGATTCGTTAACATTTGGTATTAGATAAGCTTATGACACATTATCATAACAATTTGAGCTATATGTTTACACAAATGATGAAAAAGTTTTCTTATATTTTTGCGTTTTAGTAACGAGCCTACAATATTGTTATTTTTTTTGTAAGACGAGTATTTCCACAAAGAATATTTACATGATTAATTGAGTTGTGTTGGTGTTAAGTAAACTTGTGGAGATTATGAAGAGATAGTAGTATATATTTCGACAAAAATATTATATGTTAAATTGTCGTCTTTTAACACACTGCAATTGGCCGACTCTATATTTGAAACACTAATAGTCGGAAGGTTAATATTTCAATTATTTTTTTACTGTTAAATTATTTTAAAAGTATTCTTAATAAAGATATTCTAATTCAACGTTCAGTTAACAGTTTACACACGTAGATTCTTATTAATATAACTCTTGTTCTATTGTGTCTTAATGTATAATAAAATACATGTCTGTTACAAAACTTAAAAGTGACCATTTATTTTTTATTCGATTATTGCAGTTCGAATTCAATAGTAAAAAGAAATCTAAATATTCCTAGAGTAAACAATATTTGATTAACAGGAAGCTACACGAAGGCTTTCAACTAATCTTTAATGATAAAAGATATCGATAGACTTGTAGAAACAACAGTTTAAAATGAATAACATATTACAATATTTTGAATGAAATAAATACAATCAATCTTGTATTTTTTTTTTAACTTAAAATCAGTAATATTGAAAGAGTTTTATGTTACATCTAATATAGTTTTTCAAATAAGTTATTTGCGAAGGTTCATATCGCTTTCGTTAAACAATTTGAATCTCTCGACCAACAAAAAACTTACAACGCTCTAAACTGTAAAAAAAAATCGTTTTTGTGTCTTAAAATTCCATACCTGTAACGTGTTTAATAATTCAGATTTTTTGATTAAAATTTAAGGCATAAGGTTTTTATATTTGTTTGTAATTGAATTATAAGGGTGGGCTGTTTCGTACCATTTTAAGGATCCGATAGATAGCGAGTAAGTTTACATAAATTCGAGTTAAATAAAAGAACGCTGTAACCCAAACAAATGTCGTTAGCCACTTGGCAAAAAACTCGAAATTGATTAAATATAAGTAATTAGTAATATAAATAATGAATTTAATTTTGAAAAACAACGATTGATATTGTAGCCGAAAGTTAGAAAACAAAGTAATTTAAGCTTGGTGTTCAAATTTCACTGCAAAAAAAAAAACAATTGCAGCTATTTTTTCTTTACACTCTAAGCCAGTGGTCTTTAAACTTTTTCGATTCTAAGCCTTTAGAATTATGAGTTTGTATGTCATTAGAAAAATATAGCAAAAATTATTTTTCAAATTAGATCAATGTGTTATAGTTACTTTATGTAAAGATAATCAAAAAAAATAACTGTTTTTTATGATTTATTAACGTAAAATATATGTATGTACTTTACTCATAAGTAGCATCAACCCCTTCTCCAGCTTTCTACTACCCATACTTTATATTTAGTGACTGGGATGTGCTTGCATTTCTACACATAATTTACCAAAGTCTAGCTCTACTGATGTTAACTGCAGTCGCATTTATACACTGCATTTAATTTGTTTTTATATGTATTTTTTGTTATAACTTTTATTTCGAATTTATTGAAGCCACAGAAAGATCTGAATATTCGCGAAACACAGATTGAAGACCACTGCTCTAAGTCGTCGTTATTGTTCCCATTATTTTTTAGCATAATCCAAATTAAATATCAATGTATTTTACCTTTTTGTTTTGAATATATCATAATAATGATTATAAATATTTTTAGATCCGGACATAACTTTGCCAAGAGGGATGAAATTCCCTAAAAAGGCCTTCTACCGAATTCTTCCGATGCTTCTGGTACCACCCCTGATAATGTCAGCAATTCTTCCATTCATCCTCCCAGCCTTGAAGATGATGATCATGGGTGTCGGAATGCTCAATCAGATGGCGCTGATGGGAGCAATATTTACACTAATGCGAAACAACGCGTTCAGCGATTCTTACGATAAGAAAGTCATATACGTCAATAACGGATATAAAAACGAAAAAAAACATCCCCCAATTATCCACCGTGAAAGTTTCAACCCTCAAACTCATCACGAAAGCTCACCAAGCTTTCACAGGACCGATTTCCATCATCCTCCGCAGCAAAACTTCAAAACTTTTCCAGACCTCTCGACTCCGTCATACAACGAAGATATATTTGATATTGGCGACAGTTATTCTGAACATCAAAACAGTAACATCCCGCCAAATTTTCCAACTCAACATTTTGATATGAATCATTTTAGAGACGAAGAATTTGAAGCGGGTGAAAGATATAGTAATAACTATCGAGGGGAATTCAGCAGAGGTGACTCCGGAAGTAAATTTAAAAAGTATGGATAGATGAAAAAAGTATAAAATGATGTACTATAAAATTCTTGCCATTTGTAATATTTTTTATTTATATTTCGTGAGTACGTTTGTTTTTGGTAATTTTTTTATTGTGCATTTTTGCAGCGCATTTTTAAGACTGAAATACTTTGATTATATTTATTACTGTAAAGTAAATTATAGATTAATGTATATATTATTGTCTATGGTTAATATTTTAATAAAAAAATCGTTGAATGATTTTACACTCTCCGTTTGATACACTATACAATGATTGCGTACCTCTTAGAGTTGAAAATACTTTTTTCATTATACGAGAATTTTACTATTTGATTAATTTTTTTATATTGAAAATAATTTTATCTGGTGCCTAACGGTTAGTGAATTAGAAAGTATTTTTGATTATTTTCAAAATGAGGAATCGTTAAACACGTTTTATTACCCTCATGGAATATTTTATGAATTATTATATTTGATTCTAAAATAGCGCACATTGGTAATAGCGAGTTGCTTATTAAACTAACCAATTTTAACATGGCTTTAAAATGAAACGAAAAACTTTTAATATACGCGGATTATTTGTACGCGGTTCCCACAACTATTCGTTTAAATAATTACCTTCAATTTAAATAAATATTCAACGGGTTCTGCAGATTTATAAGGCTAAGTATAAAAATATATATCTACATCACGTGTATGGAAAAATAATTAAGTAGATAGAAGATTTTTTTAACATTTAAGAATCCACAAACACAAAAAAATTGTAATGAACAAAAGTCTTCATTCAATTTTGATATACTAGACATGCCAGAAATTTCTAACTATGAAAGCTATTATTTCATATCCCTCTTAAGCCCTAGCAATTCAAAAGCAAATAGCGATGGTAAATATATTTTTTTCCCTCAAATAAAATATATTTTTTTAATTTGGTTTGATTTATTACCTATTTTCCCGTCGATTTGCTACTTAAGCGGTGGCGAACCGTATTTACATGCAAGCCAAAAAATCGAAATAATATAATATATTTTGTGTTGAACTGATTGAGTATAATATAATATTAACTGGCTTGTTGGCTTAAAATAGAACGCAAAAACTGTGTTATAATTTAACAATTTGATCCAATATTATAGAATGTAGTCATTCACATCAATATCAAAAACACTAAAAATGGAAAATAAATATTGTTTAGAAAAGTAAATAAATTTTTGAAATATTTGATATCAGAATATCTTCAAATGACTTCCTTCCTTCCAATTTAAACTTCAAATGGTGTCACTGTTATAAATACAGTAACGCTACCTTCAGACGAATGAAAGTTTTTGAATTATTTGTTCAATAGGTTATGATTGAAATAAAGTTACAAATATATTGAAAATAAAACAAATCTCAAGCATTAAGAACATATTTTTACTTTGACGCACGCAAGAGTACGAAGAATAAAAAGCACCAAAGCCTCTCCAATTTCATGGCATCTATCATATTAGTACATAGAGTGAGCGGTTAACGAACATTTCGAATTGCGAACAAATCGGATAACGAATATATATTCGGGTAACGAGCACATGTTCGGATAAAGAACACTTATTCGGATAACGAACTTATATTCGGATTACGAACACATGTTCGGATAGCGGATGTAGTCTTGGAACAGATTATGTTCGTTATCCGAATATGAGTTTGTTATATATTTTTTTTATCTAAATTCATAAATGATTATTCATCTCTGATGAGCAACGTAAAACATACTCTAACACCGAAAATTTCAATAATAAAGACACGCAACACAAATTGGACTACATTTCAATACAAAAATAATATTATACACAATATTTCAACTCTATAAAAACTCTTATATTTTTTAGTATCACCATACTGACAACTTTCATCTCGACAGTAGAGGCGTTAGCAATCAAATGTTGATAGTTAATATGTTGTGAATATTGAAGCCATCGGTCTGATAAATCAGATTTGGAATTACAGTTGGTCACCACTGACAATTTAAAAAAACGGTTTCTGATAAAAAGCTACAAAATTGAAATAAAAACTTTCATAATTGGCTTTTACTCGATATTCTTAATTTAAACTTTTTATGTCAAGTGATAAAATAAGCCTATCGGGTCAGAGCTTGGCCTCATTCGCCATAAGCGCGCTGTCATACATTCTGCGAACCTGTTTAACTTGCTTAAATGTCTACAGATTGCAGTAATTTCCCGTGAATAACGCAAACATGATATCTTATTAAAGCTATGTGTAACGAGAGCAAATAATGTGCTACAAGATAATTTTGTGTCATTCGAAAGTTCATCGATTTTCACTTATTTACAAAATTCAATCAAAATATAAGGCAAAATTTATCATAAAACTGTGAAAAAATAGAAATGTATTATTTATATCTTATAACTTTTATGGAACAGAAATACATTACTATTTTTTCGCCTTGTTATAATGGAGTTCTGCCAAGTAAATTCCAATTCTATTAATAAAATGTATCATTTTTTATATATAATACGATCCATACGTTTACAATTATTTTTCAATCTGTTTTGCGATCATTTTATTCTTACATTCATTAGCATCTAGATGCTTACAGTAGCAGGTCAGTAATGCTCAACACTTTCACACCGAAAATAATGATATTAGGTTCGTTCGATTAATATTAGGCGTGTAAAATGAATCATATGTGTACATAAACAATATTTGACTTCTACACTTCTTTCTATGAGTAAATATGACATTTGCTTAGTACCAACATATTAAGAACATATAGAGCAAATAAAAAATTACTACGTTCTGCATTCTACTGTATTGACACTTATGAACCGAAAAATAGAAAATTGATTGAATTGACATTTACTTGATAGAACTCTATTATAACACGGTGAAAAAATAGCAAAGTATTTTAGTTCTATAAAATTTATTACGGGTATAGTTAACAGCTATATTGGCTTATGCCCTCATCAGAACTATAGTACCGTGAATAGTTTTGAATAGATTACATTGTGCGACTTATTTAAGTATTGTTTTTCTTGAACACAAATGAGAAACCGGTACCGGTAAAATTGTGGCGTAAGAAAGATATTACTATGTTTTGTTAACATAAATAAGATAATTTCTCACAAAAAATTGACAGTTTTTTATAAAGACACACTTATAAACATTATTAAATTTATGCAATTATTATTTACTTGATATACTATTGAAATGAGCATGTTTTAATAAAAACAATCAATTTTCAAATAAATAAAAATCATAAAAAAGCAATCACTTCTCTTCTAGTTCCAAAACTCGAAATATTATGTTTTTTAAACTTTAATTTCCTGAAGCTAGACAAAATTAAAACAAAAGTTTTAAATGATTTTGAAAATGGAAATGTTTTTACGCGATATTCGGTAGAACGTTATAAAATATTTCAATAAAAAATACATAGATGCCTCTACTGTAGACATTTATAATTTTTTTTTTTATTAAAATTAAGCACAAAATAAAATTGAATATGTCAATAAAACATGTTAATAAATTTAACATTTATATACGTGGAAGGTTAAAATAAGGTTATAACAATCATTTGGTGTTAATTATAAAGCATTGAAGCAGTGTAACTGGCTACTGAGTATTTATGCATTTATAAGTATGGTGACTCTGAAATAATGATGTGAGTTTCTGTCGTCTGTCAATAGATGCTACTCTTTATCAATTATTTATATTCATAATTTGCATGACTGCATTATATTCCGGATAATCAATTATTATCAGCTGTCAATAAATAATTCTAGCGTATGACAATTTGTATTTTTTCCAGTTTTAAATTGACAATTGTTAAATTAATTAAAATTGTGACTTATTCAAATGGTTTATTTATATAATGTTTACAGTAGGATATAAAAATCGCATTAGAAATGTTATTTTATATTCAATAATCTACAGGACGTTTAAGTGTTTCGGAATAACAAAACGTAATTAACATATTTAGTAGATAAATTGGAATTACTTAAACATATTTTTTGAAACATTCAAAACATGAATACATTTTATATTACTCGCGAAAAAAAAATATTTTAAATTTTAATGTAATATTTTAAAATTACAGGAATAGACAATAAAAGAAAAAACAAGGATAGCCAGGAAGTCAACCAAGCAACCTCATATAAAAATACTTGAATACATTAAAAACTCTCGTACAAATGGAATATATCGACATTCGAAATAGTACTGTTGAACATTGTTAATGTTCTTACTATTGACATCCCCATAGGCGGACTGGTTCTACACTTTGGAGTAACAAACAATTCATATCCACGATTTCTTCGTATCATACAATTTGATAGTATCAACGATTGCCTCGTATAAGTCGAAAGAAATATGTGGTGACGTACATTTCTCTTCGAGATCTAATATTATTGAAAGTGATCATTTCTAAATGAAAATCAGTCAGATAAAGTCATTGATAGTATGCTTGTACCCTTAAATAAAGAATTCTCAAAAATTTCTTCTGGACCTTTCTTTATATTACAAAGTTATAAACCAGATTCATTGCTTATTGATCGACCACGTTATTTATACGCGTGGAAACGAAGCGCTGTGTGCATTTCCGGCCTGACATAAAAGTTCCTAGAGTTCGAAAATTTTAAATTCCCCACTATTCCATAAATATATTTTACATCAAAATATTTATCTACAATAGGTTTCAATGTTCATGAATACCGTGGCTTCTTACTTGTCATTTTAGCGGTCTGTTCATTCGCTTTTATTCAGGGGTTTCAAATTTAGTTTCATCATCCGCCGCATTTCCGGGTGCACTCTTATAGCAGTCGGTCTATATTACAATAAAGAATAGTCTTCCAATACACTCTAAAAATGCTTTTCATAAGTGACATCTAGTGACACACCAATTAAAAACAAAACAATCATTTTTAATTTACATTATCTTGTATGTGATTAAACATACTTCTTTGAAATTAAAAATATTTCGCTAATCAAAACTTGGAAAGGCTTTTTACATATCACTAACGCTTTGTATAATAATGATAATAATTATTCTCACTACAACACGGTGAAAAAATAGCAATGTATTTTAGTTCTACAAAATTATTTTTAACAAATATAGTTGATAGCTATTTCGGCTCACGCCATCGTCAGAACTATGCGTGAGCCGAAATAGCTATCAACTATATTTGTTAAAAATAATTTTGTAGAACTAAAATACATTGCTATTTTTTCACCGTGTTATAATGGAGTTCTACCAAGTGAATGCCAATTCAATCAATATATTCTCACTACTTTTAATGTAACAAATGGTTGTTTCTATGAGATTCGTTAATTTTTGTGAATCATTCCGTGTTGGTATAAAATATTTGATATAATATGGGTATTATTATGACATGAAATAAAAAAATAGTGTATATTTCAATTTATTTAATAAATAACTACGTTTTTTTACAAAATAAAAAACATTGTTCTAAGTATTTCCACTGAATACAATTTTTTATAGAAAACAAATAAACCCTTTTCACTCTCCTTCCACCTGTAAGTTGACCCCGTCATACAGTTAGTGTATTTAATAAAACTATTTATTACTTTTTTCTTTCAAATATTTTATTTGATTAGGAATATTAAATACTTTTGCTTTTCCAGGAAAAAACTGGTTGGACGAAGAAAATTAAAATCGGGTAGCTGTCGAAAAGTTTGATATAAAAAAAAACTCTGAAGTGAAAAACTGTTTACTGTTTCATTTTGTTAATTGAGTATATATTATGATTTAATTGTGTACATGTAAATTATTTTTACATATGACAAAAAAATGTTTTTATATTACAGAATAATACATACTACAATTGTAAAAGTAGAATCATTTAATAAAAATTAATTTGTATTTACAAATGGGTATTCATAATATTAAGTATTTTATATTTTATATTTCAGCTCTAAAAACCTGTTTAAATGTTATCATTTTACAAACGATTATATTTTTATGTTTTATAAACTTTAAAAAAATCTTATCAGCAAGTAAGAAAGTTTGGAAAAAAAATAATTTATTTAGAAAAACCAGTCTTAATTGTAAGCACAAGATTAAGTTGTATTAATCTATTAAAAATAGTTTCCATTATCTTAATTTTTAATATAGAAATAAAATTATTGAGCAAATAATAACACTACTATATGATACAGACGGAATAATATCAAAAAAAATATTTTTGTACCAAGATATAAAAAAAAAACAAAGTAAAAGATCCAAAACATTACAAAATATCAAAATCCGCTTATATTGAAATATGAGTCGTTCAAAACCAAAACCCGTATGTCCACTTTGTGATAATACAAGCCACTGTTTTGTGATTCACGCAAAGGTGTATAATATTTTTTCAATCGTATTTTATTTTCAATTCACAAAAGTGTGCAAATTTTTTATAATTTTAACAAATATAAACGAATTTATATTGGGCGGATTTCACATTTTATGATTTTGTACGGATTTTTAGTTAATTTCGTATTAAGTGTGGACTTATCGGTTTCCGCTTTTCATCGCTTGATAACATATATTATAATTAAGATTCAGTTCTCTAAAATTCAACTAAATCCACCTTTATATAACGTCACATTAAACAGTTGATAGTATTAATTGACTTATATTTTAAGAATATTCAAAATGTATATTGCTTTCGACGTTCTGTTTTGATCGATTTTATAATATAATAGCTTTCCTTTCAACAAAAACATAGGGAAATTATTCATCAAATAGAATTTTACTTATTTTGTATGTGACGTGACGGTCACGAAATTTATTGCATTTATTTAAAATTTAAAAACACATCATCACATTGCGTAAAATATTTTCTAAAAACATTTAAATTAAAATAAACAAATACAATTTGCGTATTCATTCGATCGTACTCAGCACACCCTTAGTTCATAAACCACATGAAATCTTATAACTAAATAAATATTGTGCTGGTTGGTGTTTTCTTCATCTCCCAGTCGTTGTTTCACCCTTATCAATTATCCTTCTTATGTATATACTCAGCGCATGACCGTTCTTCTTCTGTCATGTCCTTGTCGTCCCATCCCCATACTGAGTTCTCGTGGCTATGGCCATGATCATGGGCATCGGCTTGATCATGGAGTGCTTTCTCCTCTATGCTGTATTTGTGACTTCCATCTCCAGTTCTGGCGACACGTTTCTTCACCATTTCAACAGAGACTGTTTTCATGTCGTACGCCCATCCTGTAAAAAAACCCGTGATTAATATGACTGCACAAAAGAAAACAATTTAAATGATAAAAAGCAAAACCAAAACATTCCACACTTTCTTGACATTCGCTATAGGTCGTTCCATATAAATTAGTAGAAATAAATAGCTTACAATTCCTATCAAACAGCGATAGAAATACTAAAAAAATACTTTGAATAACCTACAAAAATCGATAGTTTCAACAGTTAGAATCAAACGGCGGTGTATACCATATTATTACGAACACTAATGAGTAATGATTAATAGCTTACAAAGTCTGAAGAAGAGTATTAAAAGTAATAAGAATAACTTTGGATGACCTGCAGAACCTGATAAACTCACAGTTAGAATCAAACGGTGTTGTATCTTATGTTATTTTGTAAAAAAATTATTGTTTGCCTGAAATTGCGTTATTTTTTTGAAATAGAAATAAAATACTATTGAAAAAATATACCATCATTTAAACTAAAAAAAAGCGTGAAACAGAAAAACGCTGTGGTCATAACGGCGTTTGATTCTATAGTATTTATATCACTCTCATTTCAGACCGTCTTTTTCGCGCCATCACTACACACATCAACTGAATTGCCCTAACGCATGTAACAATTTCACAAAGAAACAAGTCTTTCCTAATCTCTATACAAAAATCATATCATTCTCGTTTTTATGCATACATATAAATCAATCAATGCTTAACGTGTGTTAATATTTACAGAACCTTTTTTGGGAAACTCACGACATTTAAAATTATTAATAATCGAATCGTCATTAGCTTCTTGAGATACAATACGTATTGCAAATAAAACATGTTTTTTGGCAACACAAAAAAGAACAAGTAATTAAACAAATAGCGTTACAATCAATATACATATTTTAACAGGTTGACATTTCGAGCTGTAAAAAACTTCGCAATGAGTTAATGAACCTTACAAGTTTTCTAAATTCTTAAATTATTTTGAAACAAAAAATTGGGTATTTCAGTCCACTTAACATAACAATATTATATTTTGAATATAACGTTGCGTAAAAAAATCTTAGTTGATATTAAAGCTTCTCGGTACAATGAAAAAATGTTTTTTATTATTAAAAAATACTTGTCTAACACATCTACTATAAAAAAAAACAAAGAATACTTCTGTATATCTTTAACAAAAGCTTCGCCCAAACTGTGAACAGCGGCAATGTGGCATTTGTTTAGTCATTTCGGCATCCACTTCTTGGCCAACTTTTTTATGATTGATTTATGATATCGACTGAAGGTGCTTGATGGAATATCAATATCAAATTTGAATTTTTACAATTTTGTACGATTCCACATGTTTTGTCAAGTCAGTTCTGTTGCATCCGTGTGATGGAATGCCTGAAGATGCCGAAGGGCGAAACCCGGGTCGCTTGTAACAAAACATGTGGAATCGTACTAAATTGTAACAATTCAAATTTTTATGATTAATTTACAGACTTTATTGCAATTATTTATTGACGGGATTTATTTTCTATGGGTCTCATAAACTCTGACAGTCTACGGCTATATTGATAACTCTCAACTTCCTACTTTCAACACAAAATGTTACCAAGTTAACGTGGTATAAACGTAAGTGTGAATTTAAATTGTTGAAACCTTGTACATTTCCACATGTTTTGCTAAATACGTTATATATATTGTGTAGATAATTTCCTTACCTAACCAAGCGCAGATATCGATAAATCCTTTGCTGAGGTTTGAGCCATAGTCTCCAAGTTCAGCCGCTTTGTAGTCCCATGGGAAGACATGGTGATAGTTGTGCCATCCTTCTCCCATTGCCATGATTGCTACTCCAACGTTGTCAGTGGCACCAATGTTCCTTAAAAAGATAAATTATTCAATGAGGTAATGAAGATATCAGAAGAAATATTTTCTCTTATAAAGAATTAAAGAAGATTCTCTTGAAAATCTGTTATCATTTGACATTTAATGACTACTTTTAAGGTGTTAACTGTCACTTCTTGATGGAAAGGCATTATATTTTAAATAATAAAAACACATTTTTTTTTAGTACTTATTTCCACAATATATTTTTTGATCAGGACCGGTTTCGCTCATCGCGAGCATTATCAACTGATAATGCTCGCGATGATGATCAGTTGATAATGCTCGCGATGAGCGAAACCGGTCCTGATCAAAAAATATATTGTGGAAATAAGTACTAAAAAAAATGTGTTTTTATTATTTAAAAAAAAAAAAAAAAATTTAATGACTAATTTGACTTTATAATGAATCAATATATTATATAAGTATCGTAATGATATAAAATAAGTTAAATGAGTTTTTTTTAAGTCCATAGATACCAATTTGAGTAGAAGCATAAATTTCACAAGCAATCATGGTTGTGACTTGATGTAAATTATTTTGATATTTAATTATTCCTAAAGATTTTCTCCACAAAATGCTCTTTTTTGACAAAATTCAGATGATGATTAGACGCAATATATTTCATAATTGCTCCATCGACGAGAAATATCTCTTTTACAACTATTTGAATCGTTAATATTTTAATTCAGTTTCAATAATACATCGACACATCTCAAAGAATTTCTCTTACCTAAAATTACATCCGTATGACTGGGAGTGTTTTTCCTTCTCATTAATATACTACCTAAACGGAAGAATATAATTGAATAACAATGAGCATTTCATCTGATATACTTTCGAGCGAGTTTTTTCAAAGTTGATTTCATTGTTTGGCAGAAGCCGCCTCGAGCTATAGAACGAACACCTGTATGTCATTCATTAACAAACGAAATGTGAAATGAATTTAACCATAAAGCATTTAAACATTCAATCCGGAAAATTGTAACCATTTTTAAGGCTTCTTATTTTTCTCTATCTTAAATACAAATGTATTTTTACTAGTGAGAATCGTGAATAAGATTTTGTTGAGACACTTACCATAAATAATCTTAAAAAATATATTTTTTCTTGATAAATAAAAGAGTTTTGAAATATGCTCATTAAATTGGTCATGCGAGACAGCAATTACAAAGAATATACAGCTAATAAAAACATTCCTTTAAAAGTGAACATTTGAAAAAAAAGCGTATGAATTGCTCGTATTTTTTATACCTCAATTTGATTTATTCTTGACTTTTTATTTTTCCTATAAATTATCCCACAATATATAGTTTCAATTATAGAAAAGTCATCAAATAATCGCGTAAATAATTTTAAGGTAATTTAAACACATTTTATCAAAACCTGTCAATTTTTTGTGACCACTCTAATATAATTATATAAAAAATATTAGCCGAGTTTATACATCCTTCCTATAAACTAACACAATTTTATATGACCGACTATTATAAAATATAAACGTTATGTTAAAATCATCAAAAATTTTGACTAAATGTTCACGAGCGAGTAAGTGTGTGCTCCAAAGAACTGAAATTTTATTTTACATTTATTGATTTATTTAAATAATTATAAATAATAACTTTTTTCACGTCAATTCATCTAAAGCTCCCACACTTCACTATGTCAACAATAATTGTCATATTTCGCGTTGACATATCTAATGGATATCTATCTCTAAACGAAACAGAAAAGTAAATGTGCAACAAAATACGAAATGAAAAGCTTATCGCTCTTGACCGAAATTCGCATTATTTTAAGCCGAAAATAAATTGCATTGCAAGCATGAACAAACACAGGAATAATAAAAAGTGAATTCATGAGCATAGATTTAGTGAGTAAACAAAATGTTGGCTATATTAATAATAAATATGTTGACCAATCGATAAAAGACGGTGCATAATATTGTGAAATAAAGTCAAACAAACAATATGTGAACACCGTCGAAATTTCGTGACGTATTTAATTCACGCCACTACATTCGTTGTTGCCCAATGCACACAGATTCAAACACAATGTAGGAGACCCGACCGGGTTAACGACAGAAATTTCAAAATTTCCATGAAATCTGGGCCAATCCGTACAAAATATTGAAGGTACACAATGACTGGTCGAACATCAATCCATATATCATATAAATGTATGTTTGTTTGTCTGTATGTCCTGTATGCGTTCCTATATCATTCATCCGGTTGGAATAAAACTTTAGTAGGTTGTTTCAATCACTCCCGCTAAAAATTTTTAAATAGCAACATTCATTAGATCAGGACCTGTTTCGCTTATTGACTATACTATCATCTGATACACTGAGCTATGAAGATATGCTTCTAAAATATTTTTTAATCGATGTATAAGAAAAAAACGTTAGATAATATTCGGTTCCTTTAAATGTTGAACTACAAAAATTCGCAATTCCGACGACAAGAAGTAAAACCGGTCCGATACAAAAAAAATTATATTATTCACTATGACATAAATTGCAGTTTTTCTATGCAATCATCGCGTAAAATTATAAAAGTTTCAAAAATATAAAATCAATATAGCTAACTCTTTGGCTGTAGGTCTATAATCGTCTGATTACAGTATATTGCTAGTTGATACTTAATATACAAGAAAGTTAACGATGTCAAAACATTCGTACGTTACAGCCAGATTTGTATTAATTTTCTCCATAAGTTTGGTTAAGATCATTGAATTAATTTTTTGAATGATTAATGGTGGAATATACTTTATGTGGCTTTGCAAGGAGATGTTTAACATCACATTTCGCAGTGCTTTACCACTTTTTCTTGTTTACGACTCTCCAAAACTTTCTGCAAATTTCTGTAGCACACCACTAGTAAAAAGACATCACACGTAATAACGAAAAATGCTTATTTATTTTTAAAGAGAAAAAAGAAAATTAGGTTTACTTACTTGTCGTAAGGTCTGTTCCCCCAGATATGAGCAGCACTATTAACCAACCAGGTGAAGTTCAGCGAGACTGTGAACCTCCAGACACTGGCGACGTACCAGGAAACCCAAACATTCTCTCCCCAGAGCTTCACAGGAATCCAGGTTGGTACAACGAAGCATAGCAGAGGCATCAAAACCAAGTATGTCCTTAAAAAGATAGTAAGTTAATTAGAGATTATTACTTACGTAATATACAGTGAAACCTCGATTTTACGTTTTCCAAAGGACCCTGAAAAAATAACGGTAATTCCGGGAAACGGTGAATGCGGGAAAGCTTAAAATAATAATTAACAGGTAAAATCGTAAAAAACATTTATTTTTTAGTTACTTGTACATATTGTATATAAAATTTATTTTTTAAGCAAGTCCTTTATCTTAGTTTGCTTCTTTGTTATTTGGCACTTTAATCTGAACAAAGATTTGTTACTAAACTTGTGACTAAAAGCTTGTATGTACAGGAATCATTATTACCATGAATTTTAAACAACTCTACATTTGCATCATAAACAATAATACGCGTGTCGTGGATTTCAACCCGAAAAATAGCACATGCGTCCAATGCGTTACATCTAACATGTACAGCGGATCCAACGTGTCTAGACATAACATCTGCACTCGACTGTGTCAAACTTGCTTGCCGAGATACGGAGAAATATGCAATAAAAACGGTCAATCGGGATAATATTTTGTGACGGGACCAAAATATTTAGACGGTTTATCGAGGAAATCGGGGAATTGGGAAACGGTCAATGCGGTGTTATTTAACATTTTTCTTTAGGGAGTTTTACGGGACTATAAAAAATAAGCGTTCCAGCCGGGAAAACGTATTATGCGAGAACGGTTGATCGAGGTACCACTGTATACGTAATGTGTAGTACTATTAAATAATCAGTTATTACATCAATTGTGGAAATAGTACGAAAAGCTGTATTTTATTGTTTAATTAAAATACCTTTCTACTGTCAAGTGGCAGTTATTAGTTTAAAAGTAATATAATTTAAGATATTAACTGAAGGTGCTTTTTAATTTTTTTATGGAATTAATACAACTCTATATATTTGTGGAATCGTACAAAATTTAAAATTAATAATAAACTTATATATATATATAAATGCGGCGTTTAAAATAAAAACCGAGTGTTTACTTTGCAATATCACAAAAATTTTAATTAAAAGTTTTAGCAGTTGTTGATTTTTTCAAGTTTTGTATTTATAATAATCAATCCTATGCTGGTTTTAAAATAGCTTTCGATCACAAATTGCAATGAATATATACTGCATAAAATCGGACATGTCTGCATTGTCTTGAAACATTGACAGTATGACATATTCTACAAATGGATTATAAAAATTTGGTAATACCGGTTTTTATACATAAACGTATAATTATGGAAATCTTTTATAGAAGGTTATTTCTAGTTCCCTATAAAAAAACTGCTTTTGTTTGTCATTATACCCACTCTGAGCGTAAAGCAAAAAAACTCGATTCAACATATTAAATTCTATTTATGAAAATTAAGACTTTAAAATTGATCTGGTAAATGAAAAAATATCTCACAATAACAAAAAAGCAAAGTAATTTAGTTCACAAAATTTATAAGGTATGTATGTGATGGCTTTTTCGGCTTACGCCCCACCAGAACTGTCAACTAGGTAAATGCCAATTCAACCAATATTAAATGTATCTTACTTCTTCTGGAACATAACGATGGGGTCTTTCTCCAAGTCGGACATGTCAACAGATGCTCCCTTCACGAAGACGTCGTTGTGTTTTCTGAGCATCAACCAACCGATGTGTGAGAAGAAGAATCCTCTCTTGGCGTTATGAGGGTCAGCATCAGTTTCTGTGAATTTGTGATGAACTCTGAAAAGTGAATAAGAAATCATTTCAAAAATCAAATATAAGATATTTCCCTTTTTTTGCCACAGATATGAGCTATCCAGTACTGCTGACCAATTTACATAAAGCCAGAAAACATTTATCCCATATTGTGATTATTCTCATACAGTCCTTGCTGCTATGTTTAACATATTTTTAACTGATACAGTAAAAAAAATATTTGAGTATTGTACGACTTTTTATGATAATTTCCATAATGTTACGAGACACCAACATTACTAAATCAACTTTTAATATTAGGATTTTAAACATTCTTCACGCAGTAAACGAGTTACGACGATGATAAAGTTGGTTTTTTATTTCTCGCAAACATCGTTACATGAATTTGATTTTAACTATTTTAGACCGACCAAATCACCGACAAAAGTAACATTAAGTTATCCAAAATGTATAGCCCAGTGGTACGTGCGCAATTCGCTGCTTCACAAAGACTTGAAAATACCCACAATTTGAGAGTTCGTTCGGGAAATTTCTAAGACATTTCACAGCAAACACTACAAACTTATGATCTCTTATCTTCATAATTGCAATGATACAATACTAGGTAATCCTTTAGGGCTGAGAGCAGTTAGACTCAATGACCCTCCATATATTTGCTATTACAAATTTTAATCATCAAAAAATACACAAAATCGGCATCTGAAAATGAATTTCTTAATTTATTTCCATATGCAGTATATGTGCGTATATGTATTTGTTTATGTGTGTATGAGTATAGTATTAAATATAAATATTATTATATTGGATGTGTCCAAGTGAGTCGGATTTACTGTGGATTACGCAGCTCTGCAGCGAATAACATCGATTGGCAAACAAAAAAAAAATACATATACGTAAGAAACAAAAGAGACTCCAAGAATTCTGATTTTAACGCGTTATCTTCATCTTCATACTCATCAATTTGATTAAAAAAACAGTCATTATTGTATTTTTTTCAAACTACGATAGCGACACATCCGTTAAAACAAGATATAATGATTTAATAATTTCTCTCTCAGTCTAAGATATAATAACAATATTAAGGCTTAAACGTTAAGACCTCTAACAAAGACGTTGAATCAATTTAAAACTTCATTTTTATGGGAGGACAAAAAATCAATGATGCCTTATTATTAAATATATTTATGCCTAGAAATAAAGTGAATCTTTTTTACTAAAATATAACCGATGATTACTTAACACATATATAAGAAAAAAAATATTGAATGAGACTTTTTTAATTTTCGTAACTTAAAGATTGACCCAATATCCAAGTTTAAAACCAGATGGTATTGAATGTTCTGCGGATAGAGTGGAAAGTAGTTATATATTCGGCGTTCATTAAAAAGAAATAAATAACATTAATATAATACCACCACGTCTGCTAAACAAGTTAAGTTCATTAAAAACTGCATAGCATGCACATTGAAGTTAAGAAATGAGTTGATAAGGTTAAAAAAATACATCGACAAAAACTTGCATCCAGATTGCACAATATTACTTTTAAATACATTGACTTAAATAGTAATGATGTAATAAACTAGATAAAAATATACACAGGTATATTTTTGCTTTTTTTTTTGTACAAAGTTTAACCATCTTCAAAAGTACGCATTTATAGATTCATTTGAAAATATTGTTCAGTTTTTAATCACAAATTTAAAAAAAGTATTTGATAAACTTCTTTGTGTGTGACATGTTTTGATTAATTTAGAGGCGTCAAGTTGTATTTTTTGATTTTGATGTGTGATATATGTTATCACAAAAGTAGCAAAGGCAAATTATAAAATATGTCAAATAATGAATAAATTTAAATTATTCTTAAAACTGGAATATATTAACGAAAGCCTTTTGGTAGATTAAATAAACAATATTATCACAAAAAATTTGACACAGAAGATCGCAAATTGCAATAGGCTTAACATGGTGAAAAAATAGCTAATAATATAGCTAAACGTACATATACTTGTCTATATAAAGCAGTGAAGAAAAGGTATACAATACATCTTCTCTTATTTTCTAACATTTTTGCTTTTAGATAATGAATTGTAATATATAGTTCTGATGAAGGCGTAAGTTGAAATAGCTTTCAATTATATATCTTATAAATTTTGTACAACTAAAATAAATTACTATTTTTCACCGTTTTATAATAGAGTTCTACAAAGTAAATGCAAATTTAATCAATAAAATGCAATAGTTTTATTCATTTATTCTTTCTATGTATAATTTTTATGTCGATATAAATAGCTCGTCTTGTTTTTTTGAAATATCATACAAATGGCTACAAAAAAATGTGGTTCATTTCTTACGCCCTTGTGTTAAGCTTAACAAATAAGTAAATAATCAATAAATGTTTTTAAATTTATTCATTGTACAGATATAGATGTATTACGCACTCTATCAGCTAAAAATAAAAACCACATGATTTTACGATTGTCTGCAATAAAGTAAGGTTAAGACAATTACAGCCAACTTAATAAAACGTCAACGTTTTACGAGTATCCCTGACAAAAATTTCTTCTGGCAACCATTTTTAATGTTGGCAATAAACGTAGGCGCCATTTTGTAAATATTCAACGTACATTTATATAGAATGTAACAGCTCTTAATATTTCTTGTCGAGTGTCATAATTTGGTAATGCAACACATGCATGTACAATGTGCATCATAACTCATTTAATCACCTTGCATAATAGTCCACGTACGTCCGAAATGGGGAAGTAATAAAGACTTCATCATTAAATAAAAATGAACAAATGTTTCAAAATAACATATTGGAGTGTTTTTTCGACTTTTATTTGTAACAGTCTTTGCAATGTTTTGTTTATGGAATTATATTATATTTGCACACTTTTTTTTGTATTGTTTTAATCATACTGTTTTTAAATTGGATTTATTTACAATAATTCACATCAACGACCATTTCAGGTATATTTATGACTAATAAAAATATAATATATAATAATGAAAACAACAGTCGTCATTGGGAGAACGATTAATTTGTAAAAATCAAAACAATATCTTTAACGACTCTCAGAATGAATAATACAATAGTTTAATATTTGAGCTTGTGAAGACTGATTTTAAGTGTTTATAATTGAGGCTTAAAAATATTAGATAGTGTCAAAACTTTCGTTTAAGAGCTTTTATAATACTAAAAATTAGACGGAGCTTTCTGTATAATATTACTATTTTGATTGACATTAATATAACTGAATTATTTCTTGAAATATATTTTATTTGGCTAAATGGGAAGATAGTTAATCAATTTTTTAACCATTGAATATTTTGTACATTTTTAAATTGACATAATATTACTAAATATGCTTTTTGATGAAAGCCACTCAAAATAAATATACTATCCTTAAAATTGGCTCTTTTATTCAATCTAATAATACTTAACACGCCATCTTCAAATATTTTATTTTATAAACTCGGTTCTAATCTTGCGATTATTTTTATAATATAAGCTTAAATCTGTATTTTTGATGTTTTATTAGATCTGAGTTTGACATGTATTTAATCTATTTCCTATTCAAAACCAGTTAAATAACAGCGTTACACGTCTGAATTATAAATATCATTTACTTTTGGTTTCTATCTATATTAACAATCATAATATATATTAAAAAAATATACTTAATCACAATTAAATAATTTCTGTAGATATATCACACTGATTTAAACTATTACCAAATAAACAAGATAATAAAGTCAACATTAATAATATTTTTTTAATAATTTCCCACGTTACGTCACTGTAACCACTTTGAGGTCTTCGTCTTCTGTATATTTGGTTCACGGAGCAGCTTTAAGCTGTCTACCGTTATTTGATAAATGAACACTAACGCAAGGTCGAAAAATATTTTTTATCGACGAAATAATTTTCGTAAACAGGCTCTGAATCTTTAAATAAAATATAAACGGTTAAAATCTTACATAAATCTATGCGATCAATTACATAAAAATGTTTATATAAAGTTAAATGCGAGACAAAATTTTACAAGCTGTAAGTAAAATTTAATCATTTCTATAGTACTGTATCAAAAATAATAAACTAATTTTAAAGTAAAAATAAATATATAATCATTTGTATTACGTTTATAATATTCTTATTTACAAAAACCTTTAGTATTTGTAATAAAAAAGGCATTAAGACTGACTATCTTTGTTCTCATAATATCGTCTAGTTATTTACTTATTAGTTAGTTAGTTAGCAACTTTTTTTTACGGTGCGAATTAATTAAATATATGATAAAGTATATATGATATATTTTAGATAGAACTTTTTTTCTACTTTTTTTTTCTACGGAACTTTATAACTTTTTAACGCAAATACATAAGCAAAGCAATCTATTTATGGCAATAACTATTGAAACATTCTAAAAAATAATATATATTATATTGATAATATGAAAAAGATCCAAGAAAACAATGATGAAGACAATACTAAAAACGACTCAGTTGTATTTTATACAAAATAAAACATTTTTCCATTAATATACAAATACATAAAGACAACTGATTGAATAAAACTATGAATATATTTTGCATCTGTGTCGTGTTTTTTTTTTTCATATCTATTCTTACTTTTTACGTGAAAATTTTATTTGAAACATGGTTTATTTTATTCTTAATTGTATGCTTAAAATACTTGTCTTCAAAATGTAGTTAATGCAAGTTATTATGAATTGATATTACATATAATTTGATACATAAAAAAACACCACTACTCAAATATAAACGATAAAACGTGTATTCGCGTGTAAAATATTGTGATCTTTTTCTTGCAATTTAAAAAAAAATGATACATAAAAGCTTTTTCCTGTTAGCTTATAAATGTCAGGATATAACATGCTCATAGTTTAATACATCTGTTTTACAAAGTGCATAACAATAAATAACGCAAGTCTACGTATAGCAGTTGAGTTCAGTATTCATTCAAAAACCTGTTTATTTCCCAATATACTCTTCACAATCTTCACGTATGAATTTATATATGAATCAGATATTTTTTACTTACTCGTGTTAAGCTATAAAAAATATTTAAATTTTTTAAGCATCATTTGATAAAGCTCATTAAAATAAAATACTTTTCTAACAAGATATGACAGTGCATCTTAGAAGTCATATAATTGGAGCTCAAAACACGAAATGCTAATTTTCATAAGTTGAATTCACCTGTATTATATAATTCTTTAATCAAATATTTATGACTCGTACCTGTGATCTCTAACCCATTCGTAAATGTGATTCTGGAAGGCCATGGTCTGCAGGACAGCGAGGATAAACCTCATTGGCCACTTGGCCTTGTAACACTTATGCGCCCATAATCTATGAGCACCAGCTGTTACTCCCAAAGCTGATAAAATAGCAAACAGGATCGCTATAAAAGAAAACAATATAAATAAGCAATGATTTTTTGATATTCTTAAGTCGAGCTCTCTGTGACAATTTTTTTCAGACCCAGATTTAGGGTAAGGCAGACGTGGCATTTGGCCGGGGTGGCATATTTGACGGGCGGCAAAAATTGATGTAAAAAAAAGTAACAATTATAATACAGGAACGCGTTGTAAATTTCCAGCACTGTAGACATTCAAACAATAAAACACAATGTATAGTAATATTATCATAATTTTCTATTAATCAGATCAGAAACTGGTCTCACTCATTGCGAGCATTATCAACGACATGATTCAACGAAACCGCTTCTAATCTTATAATTATAAAATTGTGGAAATTGTACAAAATTTCTCACACGGTTAAAAATAGCAATGTATTTACATAAAACTAAAATGTTTGAACAGAAGAGAAGATGTATTGTGTACCTTTTCTACAAAGCGATATATAAATAAGTATTTTTTTAAACGTTAAAAATATCTAATAAATTTTGTATAACTAAAATACATTGCTATTTTTTCTCTGTGTTACTGTATAAAGACGTTTTTTCAACTTTATTTGAATTCAATTAATAAACTTTAAATTTTGTTTTATTAATTAAATACAATTCCATTCCATCGCGAGGTGACAGTAAACACCCTAATAGTGATCCTCTGCAGTTATCAAAGATAATTAAGTGACCTTTGACAAAATACTGCAAACGATTTAAAAACGTGCAAAATCAATGCCTCACAACCAAAACGCAGAAAAAATACGTATAATATTTTAATACGTTTTGCTGATAGACTTGCACATTTTTGTAAAACATTTTCCCTGGGAATAAGTTAGATGAAACTCTCCTTCTGCGGTTATTAAGCTACTCGTTTTCAAGGAGAGTATAAATAAAATATGGCTAAGGCAGTACTTGTGGTTACCTCGTTTCATGTGAGTGGGAGGCAATTTTGAGATATGAAAAACATTTATGTGTTCGGACAAAATTCCACATCGATTTAAACATCAATTTACGAGACTGTCCGCACTGAAATTTAAAATTGTGAGATCCGTATCTAAGCACGTTGACAATAATTTAAGGCGTAATAAAGATTATCTCATCTCAAATATTTATTTTCTATGGCTTAGGAAAATTAGCCTCGTTATCTGATGTTTTTTTAATGATGGAAATATTTAGCTGATTAAAGTTATGAACTTTAATTTCAAAAAATATTAATGTCAAAAAAATAGCGTAATACCGAGCAATTAATTAGTTTACTAGAAAATAGTGCATTATTTTTTTCAATAAACATTCTTCGACTAACCTGCTGCGACACTTCGTTATATACTATTCATAATTATTTTTTAATTACTGTTACACTGTCTGATTAGGACGTCTCATCTTTTTTAAAATGATTGTTAACGCTGTTTTTACACAGCTAAAAAAAATACCAAATTTAAGCAGTGATTATTTTATAAATACTTTATATTTTTTTACATAAAAAAAGCTGAAAAATCAATTAAATATAATGAAACCCATTTATCATTGTATTAAAAAGATCAAACGTTGAAAAACAGGAAACTGTGACTTATAATATTTGTATCTATCATACATTAGCTGACAAACTGCAAATGAGTCTTTTATAATTATTTTAAATACAGCTTTCATTTGATCAACTAAACGTATATTTAATGTTATTTAATTTAGTGTATTTAATAACTGTCAAAATTAATAAAATTAAGAGATATCAAGTAAAATATTTGTAAAGTTGATCATACATCATATAAAACAATTTTAAAATCTAATATGAGCTTTGAAAAAAAGCAATTATTTTCAATATATTATGTTTTGTAATTAATAAAAAATTGTTTCTCATTCACTGTTTTCGCTATTTTTGATGTGAATGTATTAATTATATTATTACCGCGTGTCACTTGCAATAAAAATAATAATTTCAACTTACCAAACACTGTCGTTAAGAATTTAGCTTGAAACAATATAAGGTAACATCCGTATAGAGTTCCTAAATGCAGATATAGAAAGGCAAATACGTTTCTCCATACTATATTCCATCTGAAACAAATAAACAATATTATTACTTCATGTGCATTTAAAAACGAACATTTCTAAAGGATTAACTATTTTAGAACGACGTCAACATTCTTTTATGAAAAGAGTTAGAATGATGTGAGGTGTGTGTTGTAGAAACTTACTTAAGTAAGTGGAATGTTATTTTTACATAAAATTAGTGGATCATTTTACTTTAAACTTATTTGTTGCATAATTGTTCTATCGTTTTTCACAGACGTAAATCGTTGCAGAGCTGAGCAATCTACAATGAATCCGGTTAACGTGGACGCCACACGCATTATATGTAGATATAAAAAGCCATACATGATGTACCTACTTTCACGAAATTTCAATTGATATTGTTTTAAGCTTGATCAATGAGAACAAATATTTCTTTAAATATATTACACATTAATTATCATAAGTGAATTCATTATGCTACACTATGCTGAATTAAATAAAAGATTAATGTGTGTTCGTCTTATGTTATACTTTTGGCGTACTTACACCGTAAACTATCAAACCATTGTATATTGAAATACTGCATTACAATACTTTTCAAATGAACTGAAGATATTCAAAAACTTACGTATATTTAGGTTCCTTTGAAGCGGTACTAGAAGGTTGCTGAACAGGTTTTTCGTGGGTTTTTGATCCTTTTTGGTCTTCTTGGGCGATAGTGGCCTCCGCCAAGAATATATTGGTGTTGCCTAGGAGATTAGGTGCCATTTTTTCAAATCCTGTAACAAATAAAAATATATAATTAGCTTTATTTTCAATAAAAAAATAACATTACAAATTCCTAATATAATTTTTATTATTAGCAACACCCAATACATCAAAGATTTTTTCAATATTTTTTAAATATTAATCAAACTTATCGAGATTGTCTGTTAAAATCATGCTACACTTCAATACAATTTTTAACTTATTGATTGAATTGGCATTTACTTGGTAGAATTTCATCATAGCACAGTGGAAAAATATCAATGTATTTTAGTTCTACATAATTTGTAAGGCATATATTTGACAGCTTTTTCGGCTTGCACCCTCATCAGAACTATGTTTAAACATTCATTAGCTTATCTATATAGCAATGTTGAAAATATACACAATACATCTTCTCTTCTGTTCTATTCTAAAATCTTAGTTTTTAGATTATGAATTTTAATAAAAGTTAGCATTTAAGCTAATAATTTAAATACAAAACTAATATGTTAGAAGAGATATAAAGATAAATATTAAAAAATATATTAAGTACGTACAGTACAGAACTATAGGTAGACAGATAGATCTGATGAGGGCTAAGCCGAAATAGCTATCAACTATATATCTTATAAATTTTGTATAACTAAAATGCATTGCTATTATTTCACCGTGTTACAATTCTTAGTATTTGAACACAAAATTTGTGTCTCATAACAAAGGTTACAATCAGCCGTCTCAACAGTTCAAAATCCCTTAATAAAAAATACATGTATCACAATTTCAATGAACCGCAGCTTTTGTTCAAGCCGTCCCATCCGCCTCTCATTCCGATAACTGTATCCGTTTGATTTACTAACACTTCCGTTATATTGTACAATCAAACGATCGTGATTTAGAGGCAACGTGATTACATGAATAAAAATTTGTGTACCGCCAAAAAAAATTTCATTCATGTATTTTTTGTTCCGACACCTTGGACTCCAAAATCAAGTGCGTCTGTAATAGATCAACCCGTCAATCATAAAATACGTCTAGTTTAGATATAATACATAATTACTATCCGTTGAAAAACAATTTAGCGCCGTAATAAAAGTGACTCAACATGAGAGCAATAAACTGGCCAAAGCAGAACATTGACGTAATATTGCGTATCGAATATTTTACTTATTTTTATCATTATTATCATACTATTGCATAAATTTATTCCACATCGCCAGTTTACATGTTCATATAATATTTAAAAAAAACAAGTTTTCCAGATTGTTTACAGTATATTTTTATACAGAGTTTTTTAAATATCGGCGTATATTTTATTGGATATACTATACCAGTAATGGCAAACTTTTTTGAGAAGTGGGTCAAATTTTGTTCTTATTTTTTTTTGTACTTGCTCGTTGGTCACTAAGTCAGTGGCATCACTTGGAAAAGCAGACGATGGTAAAAACTAATTTCTCGTTCTCACTTTTAAAATCCTGTTGAAGTTTATATTTAATTTTTGTTTTTATTACCTTTTCTATTTTTTAATGTTTATATTAGTCTTTCATTTCTTTTTTATATAAAAAATACGCAAAATTTGGATTGTTACAACTTTGCACGATTCCACATGTTTTGTCACTAACGACCCGAGTTTCGCCTTTCTGTATCTTCAAGCATTCTATCAATCAAAGACTGAACTGAAGTTGTAACAATTCAAAAGTGATATTAAAATTCCATCAAGGACCTTCAGTCGATATTATAAATTATTTTAAAAAATGTTCATAAAAATCAACGTGTGGGTCAGTATGTTATATCACCCGCTGGTCATAAGTTCGCCATTACTGGACTTGAACAACACAATTTCAAATTTAAAAAGAGGAATAAAACTTGCAGTTTTTGTACAAAAAGTTACGTAAAGAAAATCGTCATCAAAAGTTAATAAACCTCAAACATGGTTTTAAAAAGCAAACATTATTATTATAGCATGCAAAATATTGAAACAATGGAATACTGTAACATATCGAATTACTCTAGTGGGCACCTTTATATCGTTATTCATTACGACCACAATATGGTATTCTCGTAGTAAACAATTTTATTTTATATCACGTACAATTGAGAAATCATTTTCCACCAGGTGTCTAATAATAACTCATGTAACAATCATAATCTACCTTGAATTGAAATTTTATTTTCGTATTTAACTATTCTTTGCGGTCAAATATACCTAAATGTAGGTTGCGCTACAAAGTTTTCAGTTATTATTTATTCAGAACAGATTTTAGGTAAATAATTTATTATTAATTTGCAATAATTATAATAAAGCCTTCTCGATCACGGCATAATGAGTTTATGATTCAAAAATAGTTTTATTAATCTTCAAGATTTTGAATTTTAATTTTTAAAACCATGTATATGTTTTGTCAGTAACGATCCGAGGCTCAACTTTTGGCATATTCAGGCATTCCATCACACGGATGCAACAGAAACAACGTTAGTGACGAAATGTGTGGAAACGTTTAAAGTTTCAACAATTGATATTTGATATTGAAATCCATTCAATATCAAAATTCACGACACGACAGTTAATACTTTAAAATGAAACTGCCAAACTACTAAATACCCATTAACTCCTTTTCCAGTGCACTCATTAAATATGAATTTTCTGTTCATTAATATAAGGAACATATTGCAGCGATTAGTATCGAAATTTTTTTTTTAAGATCATCATCTCTCTCAAACGGTTTTGCAAATGCTCGTGCGTTGAAATATTTTATATGACTAACATCGAGTAACAATGATAATTTAAGCATATGATTCAAAAGTTCATTTTAATCCTTTAAAAATCTAATAAACCTTTTTTAAAATAAATTCGATTGGAAAAATACGACACTTGAATCGACTATTGAATTCGAAACAATCACCAAATAAATATATACTTGTCAATATCTGATTTTGTTTCCACAAAAGAAACGAAAAAATAACGATATTACCCTTGATTTTTTACAATTTTTTATTCATTATCATAAGATTTCATGAAACAAAAATGGATGAATTATTCGGAACTAAGTTTTTAAATGTGCTAACAAGAAACTAGATATGGAAATAAACAAATCTTGTTTTATAAAAAAATATCTGTAAATATATTCTAAAAAAACACGCTGATAATTCTTGGCGTATCTATGCTTGTTACAAACGATATACGTAATAAATAAGTGATAATTGCTTTTTTAAAGTGATTTCTTTGTTTACTCTTCTACAAGCTTTGTGAAATATTTAATAGAGTGATAACTTAAATATGAGCTCGATCAAACACTAAATTTCTTGCATCATTCTTTACTTGAGGTCAAACGTAGTGTCGACACGATTGAAGAATTTTGTTCATGGTGCACTCATCATTATCAGCATTATAAACCGAATATTTATATATATATATATATATATATACAATTGGTTTTTACTTAGAAGAAATCCGTTGTAATATGTTAATAACATCAAAGTATTCAGATCTTAAAATTTTTAGATATCGTTGAATGTAAGTCTCGGACTATAAACAAATATAAAAACATTACTTCTACAAGCATGTACAACTGTTAGAATAACATATCACAGTGTTTGCCAAATTATAACCTGCAGGTTTTCGCGTTTTTTTAATTTGTTAATATTTTTGTTCACGTAGGATTTACAATATTTCATACTGAAGAGACCGTGACATGAAGAGTTTTGGAGAGCACTGACGTAATAGACTATGTATGAATATTTTTGCATAATTTAATATTTATAATGTAAAAAATATCATCTTTTAATTAATAATTAATTCGATAACTAATTTTTCAATTTGGATATTAATCAAACGAAGTAATTCTGTCGTTAATTATTGATAGATCAAATGATTTTATATTTTTTGTAAATATAACTATAAGCGGCCGAATTTCTATTCACGATCATTTACAAATATATTTTTCATCCGTGATGCATAATTTCTAAATTGGTAAATGAAATGGAAGATTTATACAAAATAATGTCAATTGAGAAAGTCAATCTATCTTAATTCATCTTCACCGCAGTTTAAGTCTCTATTTTCCGCTGTACAATTGCAACAATTTATAACTTATTCCAAATGCAGCGAATCTAGATATTACATGTGTCTAAGCCTAATTATTTATAATCTCACATAAACTGTCGATAGTACCTAGCAACTTTTAGTTTGAATGTACTTCACAAACACGTGTCACATCTAGTTAAACGTCAATTATAATATTAGAGAAATCAGTTTTATTTTCACAAAGTTCCACCTTCATATCTCAGAGGTAGAAGTCGAATAAATGTAAAGCTTTCATTGTTACCATCGCTGTCTCGTTAAAAGCAATAATATCTGTAGGCATCCATCATACACAAATGTAAAGTACGACGTTGTTTTGTCGAGCTTATTGCAAAATATCACTGTCGTAAAATTTATTTGTCCATGAAAGTAAGAATGACGCAAATTGACAAACAACGTACGAAGGAAATATGTTTTTTTTGTATTTATTCGATACGTTTAGAAAAAAAAACAATTTAAAATTTATTGCTCATACAACGTAGAAAAGATTAGTAAAAATAACATTACATAATTATTATTGTTATATATTATTATTATAATAATAATAAAGTCAACCAAGCAAGCTCAGGCAAATTTAACTTTATTACCACTCTAAAAAAAGCAATAGATTGTAGTTAAATTTATAAGGTATACAACTGATAGCTATTTCGGCTTACGTTTTCATCGGAACTAGTTAGACTAGTTTTAATGAGGGCGTAAGCTAAAACAGCTATCAACTTTATACATTATAAATTTTATAGAACTAAAATACATTGCTCATTTTTAACTGTGATGTAATGGAGTTCTACCACGAATATGCCAATTCAATCAATAATTTACATAAGCATATTAAAAAACAGTATTTGCCTGAAATCATCTTAGTTGACATCCGATGCAATACGGCTGAACATTGCTAATGTTTTTGCCAGTGGCATGCTTTTCAACAGGCTGATTCTACTCTTTAGAAAAACAAACATTAATAACATAACATAAAGCTTTTATTCAAATATTTTGCGACTACATTGTATTATACATCAGTTTGATTCAATTGACAATGTTGCGAATATACTTTTTGGCTTTCAGATACAATTTAATTTGTCCAAGACTACCATATTGTCAATACGATTTTATAATCCTCGGAATGTAGCACACAATTTACGTTTTAAAACTACTTTTAGATCGATTCAAAGTATCATAAAAAAAATTACATAAATATGAGAGTCTATAATAAAATAATGCAATATAGACATCCGAAGAGTTTAAGAAGTTGTTAAATGCTTTTACCGTAAAACATAGTAGTAGTTAAATCTGATGGGTTTATAATCATTCAATATATAATATGACCCAGACAAATAGATATTCAAACGAGGATCCATTTATATTTTTTTTCTTTAAACAATTTAGTGAATAGTGGTTTTAAAATATCATCGTGTAACGTATCGTTTTTTTATAATATAAAATGTCTAAGTACGACCTGTAACTATTAATTTTGACATTGAAAATTATAATTTTTCAACATTTACAAGTATTTATTAAGTAATTAACATATTAAATAACCATCACTTTGACGATATTTAAGATTCTGATTTCCATAAGTTATATGCAATTACTGTAATTGCAACGTGTCCGTGCATATATTAACTTTGGACAAAAATATTAAATCTTGATGGTTCATTAAATCCATGAGATGTGTTGCTTAAGATCATTGATATAATAGAAATAGTATGTGTTAATGGTTATTTTTTTATTCATATTGATAACATAAAAAAAGTGCAATACATTTTTTGAAATCAATACCCGCTCCAATATGACGGAAATGTTGCTATCACAAATGCGTGTTGCTTGCCTTCCTATTTTTAAAGCGATGAAGGATAATCGTATGATTTAATTGGAAGCAGATATTGTGATTAACATGGTTATATAATTCTTAGAGAACGTATGTGTTTTGATTAAATAATACAGCTGAAAGTTACAAAATGTTCTGCATTTTTGACACACGATACATTAATAGTATCTCGATTCCATAGAATAATATTACCACAAGAATGTAAACATAGCATTGTGTACTCAATTGAACTAATCATGTTTAATAACTTAAGGTTTCTAGAATCTGGTATCCATGAAATTAAAACTTTCAATAGATGTTTTTGCGTAATCATGTATTATATCTTATTCATCGTAAAGTTTCATCGCGGAAAAGCAGGGATATTGTATTTTAATTCAGAGTTTTGAAGAAATCTATTTTTTGTCGATATTATCAATGCATAGACGTTTAAGACCACGTCGTTAAGAGAATTTTAATAAATTCAAATTGTTTCTTGATATATAACTCTTTTGTGACGCACGGGGCATGTAAACCGGTCCGAAACTTTAAAGGTGTTTTTTTCAAAACTACTTCTTTCGAGACGTTGACATAACATGTCAAGCTCTACAAAACCAATTATCTTAAAATTTGGTTTGAATTGATACAGCTTTGTGCGACACTACCTGTTTTGTCACTGACGACCCTAGGTTCATCTTTCGGCATCTTCAGGAATTCTATCACACGCATGCAACATAACTGACCTGTCAGTGGAATTGTACAAAGTTTTAACAATTCAAATTCCGTCAAGCACCTTCAGTCGATATCATAAATCAAAATTTGGTGTTAACTTTCTCAATTAGGCCATCTATATCACGAACTAAAATTATAAAAAAAAACAATTTCCAACATTTTTGAAAAATTCAGAAACTTCAAAAAACTGACGTAATTTTGCAGATAAAATATTTCTTCGTCGTTCAGACAATAGCGGTACTTTATTTACATTATATCTTATTTAAGTTTTATCAAATTATGTCTGATTTTAATGTTTCCAATGCTAATCAATTCGTTCAACAGTGGCATCTATCTTTTTAATTGTATATTACAGAATATTCAAGCATTGTTTTGAGTAAAATGGGAGTCGTTGTATGTATTGCTTTTTTGATTAGCATTGCGAAAATTCACTGACTAACGAATAAACGTATTGCATCATCTGTCAAACAGAAGAATGAATACACTCATCTTAATGACCGAGCGAAATGATGTTCTAAAGACACAGTTATGCACTGCAATCAAAAATGAGAAATGTTACACTGTAATATTTAGTAAAGTAAGTACAAAGTATAGACAAAAGCTTAAATTATAGAAGCAAAAAGTTATAATAATGATCCTCATAATTTTGTATCTCAATAATAAATATATTTTATTTTATAATTGTTGAAACAGTTTACAATTTCAGATATTTTATCACGTTTTATTTCGTTTAACCGGTCAGTCGCCACCGCGTGCAGGCACGCAAACGCTATTACGAGTTTATTTATAAATAAATATAATATTTTTAAAACAATCTGATGCCACCGTTTGGAGGCAATGTGATTGTTATAATATCCATATGTTGTACCGTATTCGTTTTATTTGAAGTTGAGTTAACAGGTGTTACTAGGGCTGGCACCTTATTGTCGTAAAGATCTTTCTATTGATAGGTCCACCACTAAACCACCCGAAAAAATCTAAAAAAGAGATGCCATGTATTTGCAAATACAAAAAATAACGAAAAAATATGAAAGGAGACAAAGTACTTTTGCAAACAATGTTATATACCGTTTTGTGCTGTGCCGTGTTTTAAACTTATACTAAAAGAATATTTGAAAATTATCACCAATAAAACAAGAATTAAGAAGTAGTTCATAGTAAATAGAAGTTCCACTGATTGTTCCTGCTAATAAGGCAGGTAGGCGCGGTGGGAGGTAATTATTAATTGTGTTTTTCTATATACATTTTATTTTGTGGCATTTTGTGCTATTTTAAAACTATATAGCTTAATTTAAAATAGTTTTCTATGAATGTCAATGGTAACTTGAGTATTAAATGATTTTTTGGGTATGTCACTGGCCTTTTTCGTGGAAAAATCAACGATTGAAAATGGTAGCGTACAGCAAAAATCCATGAAATTGGCTTGGCGTCTATAGGGTTAAAGTAGTCGGAATCGCTCATTTTTCACAACTTGGATATTGACTAAAAACACGACTTTGACTCTACAGTCTTACTTAATTCACAAAAAGATAATTTGGTACTAATAAATAACAATCTTTGACGCAAATATTGTTGAAATAAGAGATAAAAATATGCGCAGTGATTACATTTAACACTATTTTTAACAGCACATTACAAATAAGCTTGTAATAAACATCCTTATTTCGTATTTCCCAACGGTTTCCAAGAAAGAATATTACTCTTTTTATTATGAGGTTTTGTGGGAAGGGTATTTCCATTCATTTTAGTTATTAAACAAATTTATTTCAATGTTTCTACGTACTTACAAGCGCAAATATATTTTTGAACAGTATCTATTTTTTGGTACATAAACTTTGATCACCATTTTCGAATTAAGTATAACCAAAAATTTTACGAATTTTGGTCTACAAATTTTATGCGTAAAGCTTAAATAGAAGAAGCCTAAATAGTTTTCAATAATCATCATGTAACCCTGTATTATTAACTTGACTTTAATCATTAGCCAAGCGATTAGTAGGGTTAGGTTTCAAACTACTGCAACGTCAATATAAAATGAAGATTTTTTACATTCAATCTTGAGATTTTATACGCCGGAAAATTTGTCAGTGTTTTCTTCTCGAGTTGATATAAAGCTTAATACAAACTCATTTAAAAATCTCATATACAAAAATACAAAGTTTATAAAATATCTTGGATGTTAGCAATTAAGCTATCGTTAAAGGAATCAAAACATTTTGTCGATTGTTACGCTGTTAAAAATGGATACGGAATTTAGTTTTAGAAGTCGCACTTTAAAAGATTTTTTGCCGATAGTATAATAAGTAATATTTAAAAATTTAAATCGAATACACTGAAAACTTGTTCAAAAGAAATTTATTATATATAATATAGGAAGTAAATACCACTTTTGTTTTGGAATCAAGATTTTAAATTCTAAAGAATGATTTTGCGATGTTGATTAAAATTAAAAACGCGTGTTGTGTATATTAATTTGCATGCACTCTTTTTGAGGTCCGTATCAAAATGCATCATTGCAAAACAACAGCAAATTTGCTTTTGATTGTTTTTTATTCGACTTTGAGTTTTGCATAGCTTGTAGATTTTTTTATGTCTGCGAAAAAAAGTCAAGTGGTTGTTTTTCATTACTATGCAATATTAAAACTTCAATAGCTATTTCGAAACCAATAGTGTTTATTCGAAGATAAGATGAATTTTAATCAAATATTATTACACACCGAAATGAACAAGCTTAATATAATATTTTCGACAAGTTTAGCTATAACTAACTTGAATTTAAATTTATATCATTGTTACACGGTGTGCCATTGCTTCATTTGAGAAAAAGGCTTTAAAAATTTTCCAACAGTAATATTTTAAAAATTAATTCAGTAATCCTTATGTTCAGTAAACTTATGAAAATATTTAAATATGTCTTTAACACATAGAATCCAGAAGCCGTGTTATGACATGATATATCAGCCTTTGAAAAACCATGAAGTTAGTGATATCAAGCAATGTATTTAACAGGGTATTACTAAATTTTCTTATATAGAAGACTCGAAGCTTTTCAAAACAATAAGTTTTTCTGTTATTAATTATGAAGGTATTGATTTATACGATCTAAAAACCCAATCGTTGCTCACGCAACAGACAATATCAACATTCCCAAAGTATCATATATGCAAAGCACAAAAAAAGAAGTCAGACTTGGTACAAGTGTAAACATTGTCGTGTGACTTCACAGAGGGAAATTTTTACGATTTTATCGTACTAAGATAGATAAATATATTGTTTTAACGTATTATATATCTCAAAAGATTTAATTTGATTTTATTTCATATTACCATAGTTCTAACCCTTTTAGTAAGACCTTAATAAAAATGCCATTTGTTCAAAAATAGATCGGGCACTGGGCTTGATTTGTCAAATTTTGACCGGGTTTAATACTGTAATTAAACAAATTTGTATTTATGCATAAACACTATTAACCGGATGGCTGCCTGAGACAAGGTATCTCGTCAATATCTTTAAACGAATATTCCTTCTATATAAATGATTCTTTGACAGGACACACACTGATATCTATAAGAAAGGTTTAAAACATTTTACCATAACTGTAAAGGTTTTCTACATCAATTTTTCGCGATTTCTTCGAGTGTTGGAACTGTCACATGACAGATGTCAATAGCCTCAGGGTTACCAAAATCAATTTTCTTCAAAATTCTTCAAGAAAACTTCCGTTTTTATGATATAACAATTAAAAATTGGTGAGTTTATTAATCATTTCTATATATGAAAAAAAAAAAAAACATCGTAAATTCACTTTTTTTTTGTTACAAATTATAGCTGACGTACTGGGTACAGACGTATATTTTTTCTGGCAGCCAAAGAGTTAAAACTCTTATTGTTTTGAATGTCAACCAGCAATAGACTGCAAAAAACCGTCGCAACAATCAAGACATTAGCAAAAAGTGGATTAACATAATTTTAATCACACCTATTTTTATAATTTTATTTTTAAATTCAACTTTTTAACCCATCTGATTGTAAAAACTTCTAACTGGTCATTTTCATATCCTTATACATATAAATATATATAATTGCGTAACGTTCACGATTAACGAAATCAGTCCAAATCTTGATAATATAATATTGAGAAAATGTTACGAAACATCTTGCTCTATTATTTAAATTAAAAATATGTTTATAAGCATGAATAATATTTTATCGGTTACTTTCTATCTGCCACGTTTTATTTTGGGTTAACTAAATGTAACTATTTACATAGCATCGTATCTCAATATAAAAAGCTGTATGATTAATCATCCAATATCACAATTAAATGTGTAGTGTAAATTATAAAAATAATTATTACTATCTATTGCTTGACTTTTTTAATATAATTGATTGAAAAAAAACTGACAACTAGCTCGATGACTTGATAATATAACAGCTGCGCTATCATTATTTTCTGAGTCATTGAACCGATTAAGCATTTCGATAAATTGACTACCATTGTAGGTCATGGAGTCTATTTTCTTGCAAGTGTTTTGCGAACGTTTATAACACTTGCAAAGTACTTTTTATGTTGTTTATTGATGAACGAATGTGTTTCTTTGTAAATGCATCACAAACATAACAACAAATTTTCAGCGTATCAAATTTTAATTGTTGAAACTTTGTACAATTCCACAAGTTTTGTTCATAACGACATAAACACAGAAACAGTTAGCATCGTTTTTTTACCGAAGGGGTTAATTAAAGGAAAAACAAGACGATGCCAAAAGGCGAAACATGGATTGTACGTGACAAAACATGTGGAATTCTGAAAACTTTTAACAATTCGAATTTGATATTGAAATTCCATCAAGCACATCAAGTCTATATGATAATTTATCCCGATATATTGTTTTAACCGTATATTTGTCGGCCTGCTTATCAACATGTACAATAATAGTTCAGCCATTATCGTTAAAAAACTCAAATTCCAAATTTTAAATTGTTATTTCCGCTGATGAATCACTTATTCATAGACTTTTCTGCTAGTTTTCGCCTTATGATTTGCATTGTGAATTTAAATGTCGTGGCACTAAATAATAAAAATCAACTGTAGCTGAGAGAATATAAGTATTGCATGTTTCCACGATCGACGTTTTCCCACGCATATCGTTTATTTTAAGAGTCCAGTAAAAAAAAAATATTGGTTATTTCCAAATTTTAAATCAATAGAAAAACAAATCTATAATATAATTTTTTTCTTTTTAGTGCTATATACTTATATATTTAATACTATAGAGATGATACAAAAGTGTTTTTTTTTATATTTATACAGAATAGGATTGTCTTAATTTTTTTATTTGAATAAGTTAGTACGTTGTTGAGCGCTATTTCCAAAATTTTACATTATTAAAATTAGGGCTGGTTTTTCTTCTTGCCAAACATTGCGTCTTATTATTTAAATAATACATCTACTACTGAGAAGAGATAGTAAGCATTTTAAAAGTTTAAAATATTTTTTAACTATTATCATGTTAATGCACAATTCAAGAGAAAAATGTCATTCAATTAAAAATGACCACAATTAATACATGGACATAAATGTTCTAATGCAGTTATTTTCATAAAACATTAAACAATGACACATAATTTTGACATAAATTTTTGTCAAATATCGAAAGATATTTTACTAGCTATGCACGTCATATAAAGGTACCATAAGGAAACTCAAAGAATACAATAATTGATTCTCTTTTTATTCGTAAAAAAACGTTTAATGTCATCTCAACGGCACAAGTCATCATAACTGTCAATAAAACAGTTGGAACATTCGTCATATGAAATTTGAATAGTAAATACTTAATGTCATTTCCTCAATATAATAATCCACGACTATGCTTCTTGGTTCGCTTGAGAACGTACTAAATCGTGCTGCAAAACTGTGATGTGTGAAAATCTAACATTACAAATTGATAAAAAATTTTATTCAACATTTTTTTTGATAATTGAAATTTGATTTATGACTAAAAAAATATGTGTAGTTTTTTTATATCTATTTCCGTTTCTGCCATCGTCAGAACTATGATGAAGCTAAATGTAAGTTTAGCTTCATATATTGTTGAAGAAGACATAGACAGTACATTTTCTCACACATACTCACCGTAAGTATTATATATGTTATATAAAGTTGTTTGCAAATCGTGAACGTGTTGTTGTTGTTGTTCAAATTAATACTAAAAAAAGTTTTTTTAAATGTGTAATTACGTGAGTTTTATACAAAACTATTAATAATCCTTGTTTTGTCTACATATATAGGTATTAAGTCATGAATATATTGTAGAACACCTCTGATGAACCTTTCAAAGAAAATACTTAAGTTTTAGTTATTATAATATATTTACATAACCTTTACTGTCCCATAAGAATTTTCTTCTACTTCATAGCTAAGTCGAGAGATTTTCATCAATTGTTAAGCGTGTTGATACCGCTGATTGCAGTGTATTAATATTTGATACTAAAAACATATACGAGAGTAAACAGTGTTAAAACCAGGGCTGCGAAGTCGTCAACCAAAAACACACCTACAATATTTAAAAGCTTATTTTCGTCAGTTTTTTCCTACCTATCCTATTTATTTGCATTGAATTAAAGATTAACAAGCCAATCCAGCAATTTCACGTTGAGATATTTTTCAAAAAATCGTCTAATCGAAAATGTAGTCGAAGCCGCTCTTATTTAACGACTATTCCTACTCCATAGCTCTAGCTTAAACTTTCGTGAATGAGCTTTATTTGTGTTAAAATGAAGTTTGATTTGTTTTGAAAACTTTATAAGCTTATATATCACGACACACTCAATTTTTCTGGTATTTCCGGAAAATTCTTCACGTGGCTTATGAAGGAAAGCTTTATGTTTCCATTCTTGGTAGGAAGATTTTTAAATCTGAATCCAAGAGCATAAAAATCTTTAATGTTCCACTCTTTACCAGCTACGTAATCTGACCCTGGAAATAACAGACAACTCACTAGGTACGAATAATGTTTATTATTCAATCCGTTTCCTTGCCTCATCATTATAACATTAACCTATTTCAAAGACATTTTGGTTTTTTCGCAACAAAATAATTAATGTTAAACGTATTTCCTTGATGACAATTTAAATGATATGAAAGTACAATGTCATAGAAGCCATCCGCACAATTCTACATAGACGCTTCACGGTTGGGTGGGTAAAGTGCCGAATGAACTTGAAGTACTCTTTTCAAAGATCACGACAAACATTGACGCTATTAGATAAGCTAGAGTTACACTATCATCGCAATAATTCACATAATATTTAAGAAACAAATCATGTACCTGGAAAATTGAGCGACAAACGTTAAATGTCAATGAACTCGGAAAATCACCGTTACCTTCATCGCCTACATAAAACCCCAATTGAAAATTTCAATTGAATATTCGAACATTCGAAATTTGAATATGTGTGTAATTTTTTGATATTCGGATATTCGAATATTCAATAAAGTATTATTATATTATTATTATTTATTCATTGTATTATATTTAAGTATGGTGTAACACTTGGATATCTTATATATATACAGAATATATAAACTTATATTTTTTTGCGATGAACGGAACTAGTATTGATTTTACATTATATTTGAAAATTATGAAATATGGATATATTTCCTATCCGCAGATTATCGATATATTATTTGAGAAATGTTCATATTAATTATACGGAAGTGAAATGGTTAATGCAATAATATTAACACATCGCTTATTTAGAATACCTATCAATATTATATTGCAATAATATCAAAATAAAATGTAAGAAAAATGATGATTAATTTGGATTATTTGGTGAAATTTTAAGTCATTACCGTCGCGCGATTAAAGTTGCAATAACAAATTTGAGTTGTTACAACTTTTTATGATTTCACATGTTTTTTCACTAACGGCCCGGGATTCGCCCTTCGACATCTCCAGGCATTCTATCACACGGATGCAACGGATGGACGGATGTTTTGTCATCGAATCGAACAAAGTTATAACTGAATGCCTGAAGATACCGAAAGGCGAAACCCTGGTCGTTAGTGACAAAACATGTGGAATCGTACAAAGCTGTAACAATTCAAATCTGATATTGAACTTCCATCAAGCACCTTCAGTCGATATCATAAAAAAGTTGCAATACTTTTAAGTAATTGCATCCTATCATTTTATGGAGACATGCACGAACGTTATGCAATTAAGCTACGCAGAATGCATCCATATGCAGCTTGCACTTGATATTTGCAAATATCAAGTTTAACTTGTTTTGTAAAACTTTTCATTTCGATTACATTTACAAGTAACGAGATAGTGAAGCCGGTAGATATAGTTGACTCATTAATAAGCCGTTTTTCGTAAACATAAACTCTATAATTGACAACTTCAAGGGAAGTTAGTCTGGCCGGTATTTTGAATCTTTTTTTTGCGTTTCAAAAGTTGTCAAGATAAAATCCAAGGTGATTTTAATTGCGATTATTTGAATGTTGTTTTTATATTTGGGATAAACGTAAGGCGCGGTTTTTTTGCATTACTCAGATGAATTATTTAAATATTTTTGATCGATGAAGTGGGATATTCAAATTGTATGTAGAATAAAAATATATATATATTTCGAAACGTCGTTAAGCGTTTCAAATCTTATTTTTTTCATGCAATTGCTTTTTTATAATTATTTTTAAGTTACTTTTATGACCAACAATCAACAAATTTGAATTGTTATAACTTTGTACGATTCCACATGTTTTATCACTAACGACCCGGGTTTCGCCTTTCGGCATCTTCAGGCATTCTATTATACGGATACAATAATGGTAGTTGATTATTATTTATTGTAAAACCATTTCAAGAATTACTCATAAAAAAGATCGTTATCAATATTGAAAATTATCACAGGCAATGGTGTTAATAATTATTAGATGTATATTATAAATTTGCTTCAGTCGCCATTTAGTTTTTGCCTTGGCTCTATGTTTTCTTGTTATTAGTACCTTTGGTATATAAACGATGCTAACTGTTTCTTGTGCGTCATTTCTATTGCACCCGTGTGATGGAATGCCTGAAGATGCCGAAAGGCGAAACCTGGTTCGTTTGTGACAAAACGTGTGGAACCGTATAAAGTCTTAACAATTCAAATTTGATATTGAAATTCCACCAAGGATCTTCAGTCGATGTCATAAATTAATAATCAACAAGTAACATTGTAAAACATGAATCCAATTAAAATTTATAATATTAATTATTTAAAAAGTCATTTGCTTGATAAAACGCCAATATGTAAAAATACCCAATAAATATGTCTAAACGAAAGCTCAATGCAAAAATATATCTATAGTTTAACTTATGATAGTTTTCAAAAAAAAGAAAAAAAAACACGGAAATATTTTAACGTATAATGCATACTAAACACGTATTTTCAAGTGATCATTATCTTTTATAGTATCTAAAATATATATTCAATCGTATGTGAAAAGAAAGTTAATTTTATCTATTAACTACCATTAGAATCACGACAATTGCCAAATGGCGTCATTATTTTTTAAAAGAAAATTGTACATTAATTATAAATTGTTTATTCATAAAAATAACAAATATACCAAATTCTCTGCCTAATCCATAATTCGTATGTATTCTTTTCGAAGTTTTTCTTCGATCTTTCATCATTAAAAAGTACGACCTAAAAAAAATTTTTCATTAAGACGTTTAAATTTTTTGCATGATTTATGTTAACGTATTGTTTCCACCGCAAACAGTAATTAAGATAAAACAGCGCAAACCACACATTTGTCAGTTCGTCTAAGATTATAGAATACAGATTTAAATTTACGACTGAAACACCATTGTGGGTATTAACATTTGTAGATATAGTAAGAATAAAGTATTTACTCATTTAATACAAATGAAATTTCAACCATTTTAAAATAAGAACCTTTACCAAAGTTGCTTAATAATTATATTCAATTTATTTAACAGAAAGACATATGGATTCAATATTTGAAAGTACTTCTAAATATAAATAACAAGGTTTTTTTGAGCATTTTAAAAATTTATTTGCAAATGCATATAATTGGTATTTTTAATATATTTTTATTTTGTAATTAAAATTTCAGTTAAAAAAACGTTCATGGTATTTTAACCTCTATTTTTCCAGATAAATTGGAGCTTAATGATCATTCCGGTTTTATAGAAAAAGCTCTCAAATAACAAACTATCAGTTGTGTTTGACGGCATTTGCTCGTGATAAGCGAAAGCGGCCATGATATTAAAAAATATTAAATTGTGGAAATAGTATAGTACTAAGCATTGTTTTTATTTTTTACATTGGTGATATTTTACACGATTTTAACGATATTAACCTAACGTATAAATTTATGATATCGACTGAAGGTGCTTGATGAAATTTCAATATCAAACTTGAATTGGTACAACTTGTACGATTCCACACGTACTGTCGCTAACGACCTGCGTTTCGCCTTTCGGCATCTTCAGGCATTCTATCACACGGATGCAACGGAACTGACTGCATCAGGAAATGGACCACAAAATGGCATGTGGAATCGAACAAAGTTTCAACAAACCAAATTTGACGCTTTTAGGTACTATTTCCACAGTATATCCGATAAGGGAAACCGGTCCTGATCGTCATTCTATCCGTGTGATAGAATGCCTGAAGATGCCGAAAGTCGAAATCCAGGTCGTTTATGACAAAACATGTGAAATCAAACGTATAAAGATTTTCATATAAAAATAGACTTTACTTTGATATAAAGATTAGCTCGAAAATTTTCATTTTTACTGTATCTTAGAGTATCACACTGCACAGCAGAATCAACAGTTGAGACGTTAGCAGGCAGACGATTAAAACATAGGTATTTTTTTAAAGTTGTATCTAATAAATGTTATACTGTTCTCAATAAGGTGAATGAACTGTTCTGAAAAATTTCTCGACAAGATGAACTGCCTAGAAAATGTTGTATCATCTGATACTGTCAGTACCTGTTGAAACCTAGTTAACGCTGCGCCCAAAATACGACCTCAATTATTAGAAACAAGTTCCGTTTCGACGGAACGAAATTTCTTCGCGGAGATATTTTAGAAGCCGGCATCTTGAGCGAAGTTTCCATCATATTCAAAGTGAGAGTTGTACATTTTTTTGCTATTAATTGTATGTATGCCAGCAACACCAGCTGACCATAAACTTGAGCTGTTGCTGAATGATTATTACAGTACGATATAAATAGATACTTGCCCAGTTCGAACATTGCATGAGAACAATAGTTGACTATCATACTTTCTTTTCTATCTGATACAGTCGTTTCGATAATTGTTTTGTAAGTGAATTTCTTTTTTCGAATACGCAATAGCTGCAAGGAAATTAGTTTTTAATTATTCGATACTTTTTATCACGTATACAAAACAATAAGACATTCAAAAATATATTTAAAAACAATTACAGTAAAAGTGAAAGCTATTGTTGCGATTAACCTTCAAATAATTATGAATATTTTGAGTTAACTATAACGGATTCTTATTAATCGTAAAATGTATATTCTTTGACAGAACGCAACCACTAAAATTTTTTAAAAAGTGTATGAAAGAGATAATAGAATTATGCAATAATTGCAAATACGTTTACATGGGGAAAACTATGCGTCCTCTGTGAATATTCAAAACTTACAGCTATTTTTACGGATTAAATAAAAATACATCAATATTTGTCTACTATTTAATATCAAAAATCTATACTATCAACGTGGATAAAGGTGTTAAATAATTGTATTGAAACATGAAACGTTATTAACTGTTTTATCAGGAATTTTATGAAACAAACGGAGCCTAATTGAATTCATAGTAAACTAACAGTCAAAATGTCTTTATTCTTTCTTACTATATTTCTTGATGATGATTTTTCAATTCTCAAGAATCTGAATTAATCAATTTTTCAAAAAATAGCTTCTCTTATATTTTTTACAAATACATATACAAGAGATTTAAAGATACCCTCTCTATTTAATGAGTTACCTCTCAGTTTAAAATTATTTTTTTATGATAGTTGATTATTTTGAAAACCTTTCAATACAAATGTATAACGCTGAATTATTTTTAGGGTTATCTTTTCAAAATTTTACTTTCGTGTCAATCAAATCATTAGCTTTAAAAAAATATTTCAGTTAAACATTTAACTCCAAGCATTAAAGTCCATTTATAATTATACTCTATAATTCCTCTTGTATGTATATTATGTTATATGAGCAAACTTTTTATTGGCTGTCAGTTATATGGCATCGGTGTGATAGACATAATGTCTCAACATGCTGACAGGTATAACCCTGTTCATGATTGACGAAACTCATTGAATTGAGCAGAATTTCAACAATTATATTATGAAAACATGGTCATTATTATAACATATAAATAAAAAATACTTTCAGGGCTGTGTATTCGTTAAAAGAACTCTCCTATTCCGATTCCTAGATTGACTAACAACACGACTTTGATTAAAAAAGGTTAATCTCGTTAATTTTTTTTCAACCTTTCGTATTTGTGTGCATTGAATTAAAAATCAACCAATCAATCAGACAAATTGACATTGAGATGTTTTTCAAAATAGTATAATCGAAAATTGTAGTCAGAGTCGCTCGTTTTTCACGAGCCTTGAATACTTTCACCAAAAAAAACAATTTCACAATCTTACTCTTTCGGTTGAATTTTAAATTTATTTTAACAGTCTATATTAGACATAAGTTAACACATTCTTACACGACTCCATTATCCATCCAGATATTGCAGCCACGTTTTGGCTAGGATATGCCAGCAATCCCATATGTTTTGAGAAAGTGAAATAAAAAACAAGTAATGCAAACTTAGGTAAGTAATTTCAAGATAGATTTCATTTTTTAGAGTAATACAATCTCCTCAAATGGTTGAAGACCGCTAATTTTCAATTTTCTATTATATGATATATTTTATTTTTAATGTACAATACCTTAGTACGAAGTAGGCTTGAGAGTGGGTCTATTGTTTGGGCCCTAGGAGATTTGAAATATACCCTCATAGTGAAAAAGGTTCAGAAGAAATTTGTAAGACTTGAGGGCATATGGATACAATCCTAGGCTTTATCCAACTGACTTTCTTTTAGGTATACTCACTCTTAATAGTTTGAAAAACCGAAGACAAATGTATCTTGCCACATAATTTGTTTGTTCTTCCAAAGTGTTGAACCAGTCTGCCAATGGGGATGCCAATGGTAAGAGCATTAACAATAGTCAACAGCATTGCTTCGGATGTTGACATATTCCATTTGGACGAAAGTGAGTTCAGGCGAATACTATTTTTTAACACGGTGAAAAAAATAGCAATGTATTTTAGTTCTACAAAATTATTATTTTTTAAGATATAGTTGATAGCTATTTCGGCTCATGCCATCGTCAGAACTATGCTTAAACTAACATTTGCTTATTACTTGATTGACTTTTTGGCAATCCTTGTTGATTGTTTTGCTGTGTATTTGTTAAATTTTTAAACACTTTACGTTCAAATATATTAACGTTGCAAAAGCTATTTGTAAATTTTGTACCGTATAAATAAATAAATAAATTTTGACGCAGTGGATGTATTAATCGATTATCTGATGCAAGATTTCAATTTAAGATCATTGTTGTATTCTCAGTTTTTTAACGCATTGTTTTGCATACATATGACGTATCTTCATGTTAAAAAAATAGAATTCGGTGTTACACGTTCTTAAAATAATTAAAGTTCTTAATCGCAAAACGAAAAGTCACTTTCAAGCATCTCGGTCAGCCCACACAATGGTACTGTCTGATATATTCACAAGTAAAGAAATGAACTCAAAGCCAGCGCATGTGCGAAGGAATGTGCCGTTAGTGGTCTAAGATCCATCCAGGCGCGATTACTTTCTCCTTTTGTATACGAGCACCAAATAACCAAAAAACGGAACTAAGTGTGTCAAGTTATGCTCTACGGACTGCGACCGGACGATGCTGTGAAGCCAGTGAAGAAACGAATTCATTGCCAAAGTAACTACACGTTCTTGATACGGCTGGTACTATTTCCCTCACATTACTTCAATCTCACTCGGTCACACATTCGAACATTAAAATATATGAATGGACATATTTATTCATTACGCTCTCAACAAGTTTACGAAGTCGAATAGTTACAACTTTGTACGATTCCTTATGTTTTGTCACTAACGACCCGGGTGTCGCCTTTTGGCATCTTCAGGCACTCTATATCACTCGATCACAAATTAGAACGTTAAAATTTACGAATGGATATATTTATTCATTACGCTCTCGACAAATTTACAAATTCGAATTGTTACAACTTTGTACGATTCCACATGTTTTGTCACTAACGACCCGGGGTTCGCCATTCGGCATTCTCAGGCTTTTGTGGAATCGTACAAAGCTGTAACAATTCAAATTTGATTTTAAAATTCCACCAAGCACGTTCAGTCGGTATCATAAATTTACAAATATTGTCATATATTTTTTCATTTAATTTATGACATCGTCTGAGAGTGGCGCCTATCGATTGAATCTCAATTTCAAATTTGAACTGTGGATTTCTTTTACGATTTCGCATTTTTAACGATGTGATCTTCGCCTTTTGACATCTCCATGCTTTCTATCTCACGGATGCAATAGAACTGACAGATTGACAGATTTGTGATGATTATTAAGCCAACACACTTTTACTAGCTTTTTTTATAACCAAAACACGATAATTCATTCAATTGGAATTTACTTGGAAGAATCCCATTATTACACGTTGAAAAATAATAATGTATATTAGTTCTACAAACTTGAGATGGCTTACCCATTATTAGACTTATTATCATAATTATCAGAATTAGTTATATTGTGGACTAGAACTACAATAAATTGTGAAAATAAGTTGTTAAAAAAATGTTTTTATTACTTAAAATATCTTGCCTTTCCATCAAGAAATGACTGTTAAGACCCTAAAAAGAACTAAAATACCTTGCTATTGTTTTCACCGTTTTAAAACACCATAAACGTTAATGTAATTTCCTTCTCATTATAAAACACGGTAAAATACACAAGATTGACAGATGTGATTATATTCATTTGTACATTAAAAAATCTAAATATATCACTTTTTGATTAGTTTATAAAACCATTGATTCGACACCTCTCATTTGAATTGTAGCTCATTTGGACGTATTTTGTTTTAAATAATCCTATTCAACAATCAATTACTTGACTGATTGATAATGAATTGAAAATTAGAATTTACAAACGTTGCCATTTCTAAGTTGTTTCTTGTAATGATAAATCAATAAAATATAATTATATTGAATTTATTAAATGCTATTTAAAATCATAGCAGGTGTTTTCCATAAATAGTTATTAAATTTAAGTTGTTGAGATGATAATTACACTAATAATACTTATTTATTATCCAGCTTTTAATTGCACATTGAACTGACGTTTCTTCATATCGTTATAAAAAAAAACATTAAAATATCGTAACGATCATTTAATATATTTTCCGTCTATAAATAATCCATATTTGGACATTATTAAATGAAACAGTAAAACAATGCCAAAGATATTTTATGTACATACGTTAAATTTGTTCTTTAAGTGTTTGGGAAATCCGAAATAATATTTAACAGTGTCATAAATTAATTAAATATTTTTTTTAACCTCTTTTGTAGAGATTATGCAAATAATGAAGCTCTTTTTTAATTTAATTGCAAAAATGTCCAGACAAATATTACGTCAACGACTCTTTCATTCAAGTGGCTTCCAAATAAAAATACACTTATATTGAATTGATATTTTAGTCACCGAATTTATATTTTTTAACTTTGTTCAATCACATTCTTACAACTTTTGTTGCATATTTAAATTATTTGCGTCGTGTATGTTTTAACGTCTCTTCAGCCCTGACTAAAATGTGTCAGTCGCTTTTTAAGAAATGAATAAAAAGATTCAGCAAGTTTCAAAAGTAATATAGTAAGAGATCTCTTCACTGTAAATTCTCTTAACAATCATAGAGACTGGATTGATGTGCTTAAACGGTTGACAATGAAACTTTATAACTGTATAGTATTTTTATGTCAAGATTCGACAGCTAATATGTTTATTATTTTAGATTCCCCATAATAAAATATGATCTTTAAATGAATGATAAATATTTTTGAGTAATAAAATGAATTCTTTTTAAATGACTGTAGCATTTGATATCAATCAATAACGCAAATAAGTCGCTAAAATCAATGGAATTATTAATTTAAATATAGCATACTTAATTTTAAGAGAATTTTATACTATTTTTTTTTTCTAAATTATTTGAAGTAAGATTTTTGAATTGTAAAAAAACTGTACGTTTCCACGTGTTTTTTCACTAATGAACCGCTTTTACCTTTCAGCATCTTCATATATTCTATCACACGGATGCAACAGAACTGACCCAGACCTAACCAGTGTCGTTAGTGACAAAGTTAGTGACAAGCACTTTCAGTTGACATCATAAATTATTAGGCGTTACAGCTTCGTTTAATGCATTTTATATTTAAAAAATAAAATTACAACTTTTTTACAATATACAGTCATAGCAATAAAATGAACAAAGATGTTTTCAATATTATGGCGAGCTGGAATATGTGTGAACTCAATTAATTGACCGTTAATCAGTTTATTTGCCTACAAAATTTATATCAGATATATTTTTTTTATCAGTTGGCAATAAATTAGAAAAAAGCGAATCAACAATCTCGTTAGTTTTATTATAATTTTCGTTTCTCGTAGCTTAGTGAACGAAGGTTTTTTTAACTTTCTCCATCAATACTTTTATTTATCTCACAGCAATAAACAAAGAAATCTGTTTTATCTTGCGAGCTAGGTACCGTTGATAAAAATGTGTGGGTTATTTTATTGGGGCCATTGCTGTATAGGTTATTTAAAAACATATCATTCTAAATAAACACGTCAACGCTTTTCGTAGACGCAAATTGTGGTTTTACCGTGACGTAAAACTTTTATTTTTACAAAATGTAGAATTGTAGATTCTTTAATGTGTTTTATAACATGCTGAGTTCGTCATAGATATTTCTTCGTTATTATAAGAATATATTTCGCATTTTAATTTGCATTAATTACTACTAAAACACAAAATACGTCATATTTACAAACACGACTTATATAAACATTTAAGTGAACAACTTCACCGAAATCCAGTATTTAAGTTAATCTCTTGACATTAAAACAATGTTACATATTTCCAAACCTGCCTGTGCAGAATTTTCAAACAAGTTGAGTAGCTATTTTTTTGATAAAATAAAAAATTAAATCAATGTATTTATGTTGTATGAACTGTTCACAATTCCAGATTTGTTACCTACTGTCACTTTCATTCAACTGATATATGTATGTCAATTTTGTTAACTCTATTGCATTTTTACTTATTTTGTATAAAAAATGCTTTGCTCAATTTTTTGCTTCACTTATTCATGTTGCAACTCATGAAATCGACTGAGGATGCATGATAGAATTTCAATACCAATTTAAAATTATTGAGACTTTGTAAATTTATAGTCTTTCGGCATCTACAGGGATTCTATCGCACGGCTTAATATACCTGACAGTTCATCTGATTGTCATTTCAAATTTGAATTGAATTAATTCAGATATATGTTTAGCTTTAGCTTTAGACTCTTTATTTTTCCATGTGTTATAAAATAATCAATACGAACTGTTTACTGTCTTTAGGTTTAATTTCACACGTGTGTAGAATTCCTGAAGAAGGCTAAATCTTGGTCACGAGTGACAAAACATGTAGTTGTAAAATGTTTCAACAAAAAAATGATATTGAAATTCTATCAATCACCTTCAATCAATGTCGTAAATTGAATAATTTATGGATCTTGAAATGACAGTCAAAAAATATTATACTTGATTTAAAAGTTATAATTCTTTTGTTTTAAAAAGATTGTTAAATTCGAATTGTTAAAACTGTGTACGATTCCATATGTTTTGTCACTAACGACCCGGGTTTTGCCTTTAGGTATCACCAATTGTGTTGCATCTGTGTGATAGAATGCCTGAAAAAGCCGAAAGACAAAACCCGGGTCATTAGTGACAAAACAAGTTTTAACATATTTATTTATTGAATTGGCATTCACTTGGAAAAACTCCATTATAACACGATGAAAAAAATATAGCAATATATAAATAGTTCTACAATTTTTTTTTTTTTAATATAGTTGATTGCTATTTCGGCTCACGCCATCATCAGAACTATGCTAAAACGAAAATTTGCTTATCTATATACAGCTGTGTAGAAAAGGTACAAAATACATCTTCTCTCCTGTTTTAACGACCTGACTTGTTTCCTGCTCGCAATAAAACAAACAATTGTAAATGAAACTAAAAGGCGGCTATATCAATAAGTTCACATATGACACGGAAATGGTCCATTACAGAAACAAAGGAAGACCGCCTAGAGGATTCAATAATGGTGACCGACATATATTAGTTTGTTCGTTAAGAATCTTTTGTGATAGTTGATATCCATTGATTTCCAGCTGTTCCAAAGCCGTTATCCTGCTACCCTTACTACAAAGATGCAAACAGTTCAAATTTGATATTGAAATTTCATCAAGCGACTTCAGTCGATATCGTAAATTATAAAAAGAGTGTATTAAATGTATTTTTTCCGATAGATATTGACTTGAAAAATTATTATTATAAGCAATGAATTTACATTATCAAAAATATGATGAAAAAGGCTATCTTTAGAGATGATAATATATTTGCAATGTAATACGAACAGATGATTTAGTTCCGCGTTAATTTCAGTCTCTTATCTATGCCGCATATAATAAAATTATCGGTGAAAGTTTGTCGCCATAAAAAAATCTTCCAAAGTAAGCAGCCCAACGTTTAATGACCGTGGTTTGGCCCGTAAAATCGCGAGCCTTTGTACCTAGGTCTCGTACAATACTTTCAATAGCCTTGACCGAAAATTCGAAGCTCATTCAACGAAAAGCGTGCATAAGAACGGTTCGACGTAAAGAACTGTGAGAGAACATTACTGACTTCATATTCGCTCTTTTTGTATTTATTTAGGCTACACTATCACATTTTCGCTTTTGCAAATATACACTTAACACTAACAGCTCCTGCTTACATTTGACAAACCTTACCCCTATGCCCGGCCCATTTTTAAACGAAAAGCGCTATTCAATCAACATTGTTAAAACAATGATCGGTTAATGAACATTTTCTTAGAACAAATTATTTAATATTACGATTAATCATTTGGAGTCGTTCAAAGTCTCAAAAATTCATATTTCATATATTTATTAAATATTGTAGTTCATTCAAATCTCCAGATGATATACGTTCATTATTTTGGAAAATATGTTAAACAAATTGTCATTTTAGTACATGACAACTATTTTTAAATATAACCTTACCTAACTAGCTGAAAAAAAAATGTGGCAAAAATATAGCCATATGACAAAAAATCTTCATTAATTTTTGTCGTGGATATCAGAATAATTGGTATTTTTTCTAACACTATGATGGACAGGAAACTACAGTTTTTATGGCAACTTTTTCGGAGTGATTTGCCTTCTACATAAATATTGTTTTAGCTGGGTATATTTTTTGCGTGAACTCTTAATGAGGATAAAAATAGATGATAATTTTCCATACCATACATGATGAGTTTTAAGAATCCTTTATTTCGGTTTCATTCTTGAAATTGCGATTATAATACCTTCTTTAGAGTCAGATTCTATCAGGTTGTTATCAAATATTAATTAAGTATCATTTACTAGGGCATAAAATCAGTTAGGAAAAGGTCAGTTAATTCTGGGAATCAAGATAAGGGTGGTTCAATGTTGAAGATAGATATTTTAAATATAATCATGTTTACAGATATAAAAAAAATACTTGTCGTTTAGTTAATTAAATTTTGCATTCATTTTCGTTTTATATATTCACAACACTCATATATTATATTTTTTGACACGGTGAAAAAAAATAGCAATGTATTTTAATTCAACAAAATTATTTTAACAAATATAGTTGATAGCTATTTCGGCTCACGCTATCGTCAGAACTATGCTTAAACTAACATTCGCTTATCTATATATAGCTGTGCAGAAAAGGCACACAACACATCCTCTCTCCTGTTCCAACGGCCTAGCTTGTTACCTTAACACAATGACGCTAAATTTTCAAAATTCTAAATGAAACAATATGTGTCTATGACAATAAGATTACATGTGGGATGGAAGTGGTCCTTCTGGAAGCAAATCATACCACCCCTTTGTACAACGACTGGACAAGTGGCGATACTATTATGTTAGTTTGTTCGTTAAGTATATTTCGTATTCGTTCGTTAAGTGTATTATCGTATTTTTTGTACTGAAAAATACTTTTAAGATTGCTGATTTCATTGTCAAGATAACTTTTAATTTGAATTGACATTTACTTTGTAAAATTCTAACGTAACATGCTGAAAAAAATGGCAATGTATAGTTGATAGCCATTTAGGCTTATACCATCAACAGAACTATATTTAAGCGTACATTTACTTATCTATGTATATATATACATATATATATATGTATAAAAGGTATACAATCTTCTCTTCTGTTCTTAAATCATATGATAATAATAGGACCAGCAAATTTCTTCATCCCAAGTACAGTAACATCTGTTTTCTTAACAACACTAAGTAGACATCTTCTATGATAATGTTATCCAAAATAAATATATTTTACGTTGAAATATTTACAGCATTGCTTTGTTCTTTTTCGCGTGTTATGTGTAACGAAAATTTACAAGTTATAAGTATAGAATACGTTAAAAAATGTACATTATTAATCGAAAAAATTTTGGTGTCAGTGGTAACTGAATTACAATAATATTGTATAGAAGTGTCTTTTCATATTATCAATTTTTAGTAGGTAAATGAACGACATGTTGAAAGACAGCTTACCGAGTTTTTAAAATGTATTTAAGTAAACAAAAATATTATTTATGTGCTTGTATAATTAACACAAAAAATATTGCTCCACATTGAAGCCTAAGTACGCCATTATGACTTAAGAAAAGTTTTCCAAACATGTTCGTGATTTTCCGTTTTAATAATGGTATAATTTATTTAATACTAAGCATTAAATTTCTCAATATTTCATACTAACACAAAGCAAAGAAAGAGAACTCGACGGGAATGTATGCTAAGGACAACTTGGTACGCGACATTTTTCGGAAGATTTCACAACAATAATCGGGAGGCCACCGTTAAAATAATACTCTCAAATCTGATGGAAAAATGCCCACTGTGTCCAAAGACAAATCATTAACACCTTCTCTCATTGAGTTTCGATTGCAACTCTCATAAAATAATTCATTCATAAGATTCTAATTAACAAGAACTTTAATATCAATAAATATTTCATTATTGCTACGATTATAGAACATATTTTATATTTTTTTTTTATTTATTTATGTGCAGCTTGTGCATATAAATATTTGTTACCAATCAACTTAATATGAATATTGATTCATATTTTAATTTAATTCCGAAATTTTATAATAATTGGATACGCAATAATTTTACATAATTATTCGATTTTAGATTTAAGTTTGAATCGAATATGAAAGGATCAACTAGTTTGGCAATATTAATACAAAACTTTACACGTCGATTGACGCAGTAAAATTTTTACGAAATTTTAAATATTATTAATAAATAGCTTATAAAAATAAACGATGTTACAACATCGTTCCTACAAACATATATATATATTATATTTATTGATAAATGAATAAGTCTATCTGATTTCATATTTCATATGTTCTTAAAAATTAAACAAAATATACTCTCGAGTGAATTGACATTTACTTAGCAGAAATCGGTACATATTTGATAGCTATACCATCTGACGCCCTTATCAAAAAATTTATTATACATAAATTTTTTGTTACATTCTATTTTTTAGGCTAAGAATTTAAATATAAAAACTTGTAAATTTAGACAAAAAAAAAATGTATTTTTGTACTTTTTATACACCACTTTATCTAGATAAGTTAATGTTTTTAATTACATCGATTAAAACGGCATTTGCTTGGCAGAACTCCATTATAGCATGGTGCAAAAATAACAATGTAATTTAGCACGGTGAAAAAATAGTAATGTATTTTATCACGGTGAAAAAACAATTTAAGTTTTATCAAAAGACGTAAAATTTTGTAGAACTAAAACACATTGTCATTTTTTACCGTGTTATAGTGGAGTTCTACCAAGTAAATGCCAATTCAATCAATACAATTTATTTTAGCTCCGCAAAATTTATAAGGTATTTCGGCTTATGTCCTCATTAGAGCTATCGCTGTTATTGTGCTGTAACGTCATTTTCGATTTTTCATATTTTATTCTATTGTATAATGCCCAACATATTTTTTAATAACATATCAAATACTATGATCAGTGCGCTACGTTATAAAGAAACATATTGCATAACTGATATTCTCTGTCACTTATTATTTAGTGAATACATCCACGATTTCGACATCAATCACCGAATGTGACTGCACGAAACGAAGTACGTACTTCTGCAAAACTCTACGTCATAATTCACAATGGTCTTGCCGCTGTCTATGCTGTGTGTGTATTAACTCACATAATAATTACAAGAATTATTAAAGAATACTTGACTGTCAGAACTTCGTTTTGAGAGCACAGCATTCTTGTAAGGCATTCTCAATACGCGTAAACCGCATGCTTGCTTTTCATAGCCTGTGCGCACAGTTTCATTCCATAGTGTATAATAATACAACATTGTCAATATCAAGCTTACGAAAATGCTTGAATGTTGCTTATTTATATCAATGAAACATTTTATTTTCTGTATTATACTGGCATTTACCAGATAAAACTTTATTATAACACAGTGAAAATGTAGCAATGTATTTTAATTCTTCAAAATTTATAAGGTACTAGCTGACCACTATCGCATTGCTGCGATCTCAGAGTAAGGAAATTCAAGGAAATTTGGTATAATAACAAACAAATTAATTGTATATTATGTTAATACGTGTTAAAAGTAATGATTTAGATAGAATAATACATCGATTTTTTTAGGGAAACCTGTGCGGGAGTATACTAAATAAAAATGTAAAGTTTCAGATCGATAGGATGAATGATGTAGTAATGCATAAAGGATAAACAGACACACACTTTCATTGACTTTTATATATGTAAATTGGTCAAAACTATTGAAAGAACTAAAATACATTACTATTTTTTCACCATGTAACAATCTATAGTTTTTGAATCCGTTTTTTGCTGAACTACATAATGTATATTTTATATTATAAAAACACATTTTAATAACAATACATCAACTAGCAATAAGCGAAACCGGTCATAATTAAATCAGATATTGTGGAAATAATACACACATGTGTTTATATTATTATAAATTCGTTTCCATCAAAAAGTGGGATTTATCATCTCAAAAGTGACATTAATTATATATTAACAGTAAATATTTCATAAATGATTATTGTAATGTTAATCTTGATCAAATTTGTGAAAATTTTCAGAAAAAATCAGCAAATACTTCACGAAAGTTTAGACATATGCTATTAAATATTAACTGCCATGTCTTGTTTGAAAGACGTTATATTTAAAAAATATAATAATTTATTAAGTGAAATATTCACAATACGATATTTTTATGATCAGGGTCAATTTCGCTCATCGCGAGCAAGTTGGGTTTTTATGATTTCATAAAATAGTAGAAATCCATGCAAAAAAATTAGCTTGTCTTAAAACGACGTAAAATTAATGCTAAAAATAATATAAAATCAACTATAATTGACTGAATTTGATTATATTTTATTGTTTATTATTACAAGTATGTCTTTCTTTAGTAAATAAATTTTTAAAGCACTTATGATTATTTTGTTCGTGTTAATGAGTTTTTAAGAGCTTTATTAATCATAACTAAAATTTTATACCATTGTGAAATTGGAAAATTCACAATGTATATCAAATTCTTCGAAATAAAGTTTTCAAGTAATCATTTTTTATTGATCAAGAACATATTACGAATTTTAAAAATAGTTTGAATACATCGTGACTATCCACCACTTTTGATTTTAATTATTAACACCTATATTTTAAGCATAAATTTATTGTTAGAAAAAACACGTCAATCAGAATTTCGCTCGTATGTTCAAATAATACCTCATATTTAGCACATCGTTGATATTTGTATATTCAAAATTTCGGTCAATAATTCTTTCAACATATAATTTTATTTTAAAAGCTGGACCCAATAGAAGACATTGGGCATTGCAAAATCTCCCTTATTTAGCTGAAAAAAACATATAGAAATCTGTCTGTCTGTTTTTGTCTCTTATATTTCAGATATTCCTTCCAAATGGTTTATAAATTAACGATGTTAATTTTTATTTGTATTATTGAACGCCATTATTTAGTCTAACTATAAACTATTTCGACGACTAATTTTTCAACATTAATATTTTGATGGAATTATATTTTGAGGAATAGTTTTAATTTTAAAGGTTTTCTTATACAAAAATAACGCCAGCGCCTAAATGTTAGCGTCCAAATTTGGATAATATATAAAAGTATATATATTAATGTAATCTGGTAACTCTGACAATTTTTTTCTCAGATATATAACAGTAAAAATTTGAATTGTTACAACTTTGTACGATTCCACATGTTTTGTCACTAACGACCCGGGTTTCGCCGTTAGGCATCTTCAGGCATATTATCACATGGATGCAACAGAACTGACATACAATAGACGATGGCAAATGTTTATTTTATGTCAGTTCTGTTGCATCCGTCTGATAGAATACATGAAGATGCCGAAAGGTGAAACCCGGGTCGTTAGTGACAAAACATGTGGAAAAGTACATAGTAGTAACAATTCAAGTTTTCTGTTGAAATTCCATCAAGCATCTTCAGTTGATATCATAAATTATAACAATAAAAATGTTGAAATAAAATACCAATAAAAATTTCAAATATTTGAACACTATCCGGTTTTAATATTCGAATTTCGAATATTTGAACTCGCTGCACGTAAGCATAGAAGATGTTAAAATATGACACCAAGCCACAACGCAACGTTTGTTTTAGCTTACATGTGCCAGTGTTGATTGTTTTAATTTGTAAGTATGGTTGTCATTAACAAATACTCGTCAAAACACTCAAATAAACCAGCAGGGCTTCAAATCTTTCTTAGTCAATTAAATTCAAAATCTAGTAAATAATTTACGATGTCGACTGAAGGTGCTTGATGGAATTTCAATATCAAATTTGTATTGTTACAACTTTGTACGATTCCACATGTTTGTCACTAACGACCCGGGTTTCGCCTTTCGGCATCTTCAGACATTACACTGATGCAACAGAACTGACTGATGAAGGTGTCTAATAGAATGCCTGAAGATGCCGAAAGGCGAAATTCAAATTCACGTAATACGTATGATATATAATTTTGTAGAACTAAAATACAGTGTTATTTTTTCACCGTGTTATATATCATTGATCAAACAATTATTAAGACCATGTGGTTAGAAAAAAATTGTTTTTTTAAGATATGATAAAAAGAAATTGTAATTGTCGAAACACGTTTCCTTCTCTCAAATAATTATTTATTTTACTGTATTCTCTTTAAAAAAATAGTTTTGAATGTAATAACAAAACATTTTGTATCTTCATATCATCATTTAACCTAACAGTTAAAATAAGGTTTTTAAATTATGTTAGAGAAAACGTTTAGATATAAACATATATTCGGCAGCAATTTATGAAAAAAATTATCATAGGCACAAATAATAGTTGACATTGATTCAATTAACGAAAGTTCATGAGTTTAATGCAAGACTGTGGAGTTGCTGAAATATGACTCCGTCGTTTACCAATAACACGACCTAAAAAAACGACGAAAAATCAATTCTATCAGGTTTTTTTCTATATTTCTTTTTTAAGTGTATTCAATTAAAGATCAACCATTCAATCCAACAAACTGTTCACTGAGATATTCTACAATATCGACTAATCGAAATAGTAACCGTAACTTCATAATTCCAACTTCACAATCATGGTTAAATAACTTGTTTATTCTACTGGTTGTGTCGTATTTACGCAAAGTGTTTTGCTACTTTGAGAATCGTCACCAAGTGTAAAAATAGTGATATAACATTTATAATTCGGAACACAAACCTTAGTTCTGATGAAGTGTAAGCCGAAATAACTATCGACCATGTATTTTATAAATTTAGTAGAGCTAAAATACTTTTCTATTTTTCACCGTGTTAAAGCGCTTAGAATAAAAAAAATGCATTTAGAAAAGTAATCTAAGTGAAATAAAAATATTTTGAATTACTCCATCTAATAATTATTTACTTCAAATTAGATAAGTAATAGCTGAATAAAAATAATATTAAAACATATTAATTTATAATTTAAAAAAAAATGCTAGACAATCTCTTCATTATTATTTAGCGTTAATTTAATAAAATCTTCACTTTTAGAGAGAACCTGGTTTATGCATACAATATTACGTGTACGCAAGTACATACTCATATTTAACATATCAGTGGAAGGTCACACAAGTGTCGTCATCTGAAACGAAATCGATGAATATGACAAATTTTATTTTCCGAGGCCGATGTCCATTAGGAAACGTTTTCAATTCAAATAAATATTATGTCAATTTATACAGTAAAAAACAGCCATCAGTTTCACAACCATTCCGATACATATCACATAAATATGATTGAAATACGCGACCTAAATATTTATGGATCTTTTCATATAAATATGCATTTAAAAATGACAGTTATCTCAGTATAGCAACATTTCTTTTTTAAAAAAAAACTCTAATCAAAGTTCACGTATCCCTTTCAAAGATTTGAATACGTATTCTATTTTAATCTGCAGATTTTTCCCATTTTTGGAAATAACTTGTTAGTTATGCAAATATATTTAAAAATATAAAAATATAAAAATATTTAACACGTTACATTGCAAAAGCCGAAAAGATCTTTTATCTAGTTTAATTTATTTCGCCGACAGGATTCGTTTACATAATGGAAAAATTTTCATTCTGATATTTATTGTTTTAACATTTATAGCCCAGTTTTGTTCAGAACAAATCGCGTCATTTAGACGACTATGACATCATTAATTAGATTTAACTATTTTGAAAGTCGAAAATATTATTTATGATATCGACTGAAGGTGCTTGAAGGAATTTCAATATCAAATTTGAATTGTTACAACAGATAAGTCAGTTATGTTGCATCAGTGTGATAGAATGCCTGAAGATGCCGAAAGACGAAACCCGGGACGTTAGTGACAAAACATGTGGAATCGTACAAAGTTATAACAATTCAAATTTTATAATATTAATTACGTAAAGGAGTAAAATTACATGTATATATATCACATCACTGTGGTTAACCGTTTGTTCTCGTGACAGACAGAAACATATTTTTTTCTATTTCATAGAAACAAAAACATATAAGCAACGTTATTTTTTCAAAGTACACTTTCAACGGTAAAAAAACACATTTTGATATTAAAATATTCAACCATCTCCCACATTTAAATACTCACTTTCAGTGTGAAGCAAAACATAATTATTTTTAAAGTTTACGTAAGTTTTATCAATAAGGTAATAAGCCACCTTTTCTTTAGGATTAGAAAAGAATTATAGATGTCTTAACGGAATTATAAGTAAAAAGCTGATAATTCTATTCATATACCATTTCCGGTGACTGCATTTTTCCTCAAACAAATACTCCGGTCAGGAAAATTTCGCGCAAGAAAACTCACCCACAAAGAATTTAGTACATACAAACATGTGTATTAATTAGGTGTGCACAATTCTCCTTTCATTTGTGTGTGGAATAATTACTGACCCCTAATTTTGATGACAATACAGGTATCTGACGATATATAGCAGCATGAATGAAACCATCGGTTTCCGAACGACTTTACTTTTTTTTACAAATTAATATCTATATAAATACCTCCACTTATGAAACGAGAAACAAAAACCCACATACTTTAAAGGTGAATTGTAAATAAAGTGTAAGAAAAAGATGTCAACAGTTTGCTTTAGGGGAAGTGAGTAGATAAGGTAGGATTATTTAAAAAATGAAATATATAATTGAAATATTATAAAAGCTCCCCTACTATAGTGAGCTTTTTTTAATTGACTAATGATAATATTCGAGCAAATAATTGATAAAAAAGTTGCTTACCAACTGTATTTGTTTTATATATAAATGAATTCGGTCGAATGTGTATTTAATATTGAAAAGTCATTCATATTTATAAATTTGAAGAGGACATGACTGTCTTGTATTGTAGTAAAACGATGTCCAAAAATCATGTTTACATTCAATTTCGTTTTTAATTGATATGAATAATTGCCTAATGTTTGAAACGTGTTTTGAAATACGGAATGGATTGGCTAAAAATATAATTTTTGACTTATTACACGAGGCATAGATATTTTATTATGAAAACCGAAAACATTTTAATATTGCGTTACGCGTTGAATTTACGATAAAATTATTGTAATTTTGTCTTTCATACATTTTTAATTCATGAATATTTTCTCGAGTTCTGTTAGCTTTTAACTCCTTCGTTATATGAAATATGTTCGACAAAGTTACGAAATATTTAGTAATGCTATTGACATTCGTTTAATGGAGTTATTGTGAATAAATTTTAGGGCCGTATTCATAGACATAATATATGCAGGTGTTATATAACTTTTCCATAGTAAAATTATCATTTTTCATTATGTAACGTAGTTATACTTGACGTTTTTCGTATTTATGAATAGAATTATCAATTCAAAGACAAAACCAACAAAAAAAAAAGATTTTGATATTACAAAATATACGAATAATTTCCACACACAAATTTATTTGATATGTTTTACTATATTCATATTTTATGATCAGGAACTTTTTCGCTCATCGTGAATATATCCAACTGATTAAGAATCACAATTAAACTCACACATTACTATTCAAACTTAAATCAATTGCATTTGAATAATGAAATCAAATTTTAGTACCAAAGTCCTTATATTTGAAGGATTTAAATACATTATTGAAATATCAAAAATAAAATATTATTCAATAATTGTGACCATGAAAGTTATTATGAAAAAACCAATATTTAATAGGTATTCAATTGGCTACCAAACTGTTTAAATTACTTAATACACATATAATGTAATTTATGATATAGACTGAAGGTGCTTGATGAAATTTCAATATCAAAACTCTTCACGGATGCACATGTTTTGTCACTAACGACCTGGGCTACACCTTTCGGTATCTTCAGTCATTCTATTCGTCAGCTCTATTGCATTGGTAGAATTCCTGAAGATGCCGAAAGGCGAAATACGGGTGGTCAATTATTGTTTAAAATTTATGATAAAATCTCTTCATTTTGTCTTAGTAAATCTTTAAATCGAATTGTAAAATTACTCAAAGAAGAAAATGATAATTAATCCATAACGGAAGTACGTTGTCTATTTCATTGAATGCATAAAAAACAAAAAAAAGACGTTTTACTTGACATTTTCGACTGTGCAATTCTTGTTTACAATTAACCGTTAATTAGAGGAATATGTTTTATTTTATTTGAATTAAATTTTGCTGACGACAGCTTTTATAAATATCCAAATGATGAAATTTGTCATGTCCGATTCAAATGAACTAAATTTTCCGTTAATGACATGGAAAATTTTGCGATACAATAAAAGACAAGGTTTATTCAATTAAACTACATTTATTTAGAATATTTTTTATTAATTAATTGTATAAAAAAACTATATATAGCAAAATTATTTTATTTACTGCTTTGGTTTTCCCATGATTGTTTGAGAATTAACAAATTACAAACGTCTATCTACATGCGGCTTTTATATTAAAAAAATTGCGTACATAACGTAACCGGTAATTCGATACTGTAATGGGTTTTACACGTAAAAAAATTGGCATTGTGGACACATAAGCACTAATTTTTGTCATAGTGTACAGGTTTTGATAAACTTCAAATAATCAATTTTGAGTGAGGAAATTTTTAGCAGAGCTTTTTAAGTATGTTATTCATCAAAATTATTTGACAATTTATTATTAAATAATTATTCCGAATAATTTTTTTTTTTAATATTTGCGACTATTTCAAAAGCATATAGCGACGTAGGAAATATGTACCCGATCAAGTTTAGTCAATTTTTCCGTACAAAAACGTTCAGATAGTATCAACAAATTAAAAGTTTCCCCGCTTAAGGTTTGATATATATATTTAATACTGCTGAACACAAACAATGATCTTGACTTGCTTAATCAAAAGATTTTTATTTATATTCGTAAAAGTAATCAACTATAATTCTACAAATTTTCCAAGATTATACAAATCGAGAGTTCATTTTTTATATGTTTATTGATAAGCTTTTCAAGTTAACACATTGATTCAGGCATATTTTTGATAGACTTGATATTATGGGATTTAAATTTACCGTAATAAAACTTAATAAAGTTTATTCAATTTAGCACGAAATTTAAAACAAAATTTCTTAAAATTTATGAATCACTCGAATAAATGAAAATTTTGAATTTATATTATATATATATCACTCTAATTGGTATTAAATGGTAATAAATAGAATATAATAAGATATTTTGCAAATTGCATTACTTATCTGCAATGTTAATTTTTGATTTAAATTGTATAAACAAACATTTATTGTCAATATTTCTTATACTTTACTTTTCAAGTTATAACGGTTGTCTTTTTGACATAAAAGATTGCCAGTAGAACAACTAAATATTTAAAAAAACTTTTTGTTGAATAAAATAAATTTGTAGCTTGTCTATTTTTTAAATAATAATTAATACTTTTGCTTAAAGTGGAAACTGCATAAGTAATAATCTTTGTGTGCCTTAAAAATGCCTGATTGAATGAAATTTCCAGATGTTACTTTTTTAATCAAATTAAGGATATTTAGAAGAACAAAGAAAAATAATTTTACAAAAGTATTTTTTAAGCAATCATTATTACACTCGACATATCATCTTTAGATTAATTGAACCACCCATCTGTTAAATTATACTTATAGATCCATATTTTTTCCATGTAAATTATTCTAATAGAATCCATCTATTAAAGTTATTTTTTTATGGCGCACATGAAGTGTATTTCATTAGTCCCATTGAAGTATTCTTTTAACAATAACTAACTTACCCGTCGCGCGTTGCTGCGATCTCAGAATAAAGAAATTCAAAGAAACTTTCTATGGTAATAATCTATTTAATTATTCAAAATTTTAATACGTATTAATGTTGACAATATGCGTTAGATTATGTGTCGATTCTTTCTAGAGGGGGTGCTGGTATGCCAGAAAAATTCGCGGGCGTGTACTTAAGAAATTCGTAAAGGTCAATATGAATTTAAGAAGATTTAGTAGACCAGAAACTTTTGCATGAGTTTATTTAAGAAATTTGTAAAGTATCATATCGATCGGATGAATGGTGTAGTAATGCATAAAGGACAAACAGACATAAACTGATTTATATATACAGGGCTTTTTTTAAAGGTGCCTGAACTCACTTCATGTAAAGCTTTTTACTAAATAATTTTATATTCAAACATCAATTAAATGAAATTTAAAGCAGCTTTTACTATGCCAAGAAGCATACAATGAAATTGTAAAAAAAATACCTATGAAAAAAGGTGGCGGAACGCCGTTCCACTGCGTTACTTGGGAAAAAATCCTTTATACATATATAGATTATATATTCATAAATCCACCCAACGCTCATATATATATATTATATAATATATATCTATAGAATTCAGATTCATGTTAATCTATAGATGCTAAACGAATTATATTAATAATCTCAGTGAGATAGATTTAACTGTGTGAAAGCGCCTGGCGTGATTTTGAAAATCCGCTAACACCTTTCAATGCATATGCATACTGTTACAGTCGATGGAGAAATTAGACTTCCTCATTTAAGATACAAAAAAAGATGATCATGCAGTCCATTTTATGAAAATATTGGCGACACCTATTCATCTTTGTCTTGGTTAGAGATATCGCAATTTACTTCACACAAAAAACTGGCTTTGGACGGATATAATTCTTTACAAACATTACGACACATGCGCTAAAATATTTAAAACAAAACATGGGGTTTTTATTTGTGCAAATAGCAGTTGAGTATTTAATATTTTCGTAAAAAAAATACAAAAACATGCCGTTGACAGGTGTTATAATATTCAATAATTTTTAAGACCGTGCCATTGATATATTATGTGAAAATTTTGCTGTGTCTAGTCATATTTTACAATCTTTTAATTCGATTTTATAAGTCAAAGAATAGCATAGTTTTGCCTTTCAACGAAACGCGAAAATCACACATATAATGAATGAGATGTTTTTATGCTTAGAGAATTAATTGCATTCTACAACAAATCTATCTGAATTCTTGCATGCGACATTAATGCATCACACGACTGGCACGTGAGTGTTTTTAGTTTTTTTTTAATGAAAATACCGTTTTAGGATAGGAAAGCATCAATTATCAACAAGCTTTGATATTGAAACCGACAAAATTACACAACATTATTCTGAAAAACTTATGTTGTTAACGTTGTTTTGATTATTTTCATATAATTCCGTAAGTCAAAGAATTCTGTTTGTTAAAATAATATATCAAAATGACACTTAATAATAGTTTAAAAAAACATGGAATGATTGTTTAATATTACAAAAACAGTATGTTTCGTTTGACGAAAATCAAAATTAAATTGAAATTTTGTTCATTATGTTTTGATAATCCCTTTATTTATTATTTATATGTGTAAAAACGCATGAATTAGAGGTAAAAACTCAACAACTGTAACAGAAATTAATTTTTAATCGAAAATGTTTAAATTCAAATATTGAGTCACAAATTTTTTTAAGTTTTATATTATTTACATTATGATTCAGCGAATGCGTTTTGCATAACTGAATTATAGAAGAAATGAAAATGAAAAAAATACGTTCTTAAAATATATTTTTTATCGATGTCTTTTATGAAATATTTCTTGAGTAATATGAAACCTATCTTCTTCTAGTTACACTGATTATTTCCATTGAGTGTCTCGAGTCATTTCTTTACCGCCAATATTTTATTTTTAGGATGTATCAAAACTTTAAATTGAATTATATACTCGATGAATTTATTGTGTATTAATTAGTTTAAAAACACTTCATAAAGTCACCTTTAACATTTTTAAAGCATATTCTTAGTGGAAAAACATTTAATTTTTGTAAATAAAACACGTTTTTTTAATTTTACCACATTATATACTATACAAATCAAAGCTTGTTTCATTTGTCTTGAGCATTAATTATCAACCAGTTCTCTTCATTTAAATATTGTTTTTTTTAAAACATATATTACAAATAGTGTTTTTCTTACTTAAAAACAATAATTTCTTGTGTTTTAATGTAAAATTTTATTGAATATTAATTAAGATTTTATTTCTTCGGCGTGTTAATTTGTTCTTGAATCTGATAGAATATTTGAAAAAATAATTACTTTTTCTTGAGTAAACATTATCACGTAAATATGATTCCACGTAATTCGTAAAGCATAACTGCGAGGTACTTTCTCCGTACGGTTAGTATCGTTAAAAATACTTTCCTAAGCAATTTTAATAGTGAAAACCATGATTATCTTGCTTTTATAAAGTTTTTATGCTCGTTCAAACGGAAAATACATTAATTAAGAAAACAAACCACAAACGCCATAAATGAGACAGATATAAAAATAACAAACTGCCAACGGGCAAATATTATTTGTACTTTTAAATGGTCTACTTCGAATTAATACCCAGCGATGATGAATCGTTTGTTGAAATGTTTCACTAGGTCAAACCATAAACAAGTTTGCCAATTTTATTAAATAGACAAAATTAATCACACAATCAGCGTATTGCTAATATGCAAATGTTTTAATAAATCATTTTAATTGTTTGATTAAAAAAAACTTTATATACATTTCATAAAATAAAACGTAATTGATGTGATTATATTTTATCATAATATTAAAAAAAATATTTTTTAACTTTTTCCGTGAAAAATACTTGATTTACTTTTGAATATATTATATTAATAAGCATTATTATTACAATATTAACTAATTGCAATGACTCAATATATTTTCAATCTCAATTTTATAAAAATATTTTTTTTTTAAATTATTTTGTTTAGAAAATAATTTCTAAACAAAATAATTATGCCTATAAAGGCATGATTTATTTATAAAGAAAAACAAAAAAAAATATGATTGAATTGGCATTTACTTGGTAGAACTCCATTATAACACACCGTTCCAACAGTTGGAATTAAATGTATTATTGTTATGTTTATGACTTTTTAGGAAATGTATTTAAAAAAATTGATTAATAAATCAAATGTTGAAAACTCACCGTTATCTGAAAGAAAACTTATTCCCCTGAATATCCACAAAATTGTAGAATGTTAGCACAAACGATTAGAAATATCACAAGTATTAATTCAATCAGCACTTATTCGAACCTTACTCCACCAACGTACGAGTCTCAAGACTGTATTCGAACAGAGTCACCAAGCGAGTGATGATGGAGACGAAATCGCGACGGAGAGCTGACGGTCGATAGTGACTAGTCTTCGTTCCCCAAATCACGTGTGATCACCGTACCGCCGGCAAACTTTCAGAGAAATGAATGCTGTCCCGCAGTGCATTGTATATTTATGAAATCGCTTTCAGAACACTCACCTGCCGGTCAAACTGTCAAACTACGGCTCGCACTCTTTGCCCAGATGCGGTGGGCATTAGGGACTGCAATAACGGACGTGCCTATCAATACCGGTATTGGAAAATATAATACCGGTTTTATTTTATCCATGAAAAACATTTTTTTATCAACACATTATCATCACTATATTTTTAATAACACGGCCAGCTTTCTCGTCAATGAAGTTTTCGTTTTAACATGCATAACTGATAAAACGTAATTTTAAAAATCTAAAAAAAATAATAATGTAACCTATAATCAAAGGTTTATTGTCTAAAAATTGTAGAAGTCTCGTCTTATATGTGAAAAATATAAGAAACTATCAACTATATCGTGTAAAACTTTACATAACTAAAATACATTGCTATTTTTTCACCGTGTTATAATAGAGTTCTACCAAGTAAACGCCAATTCAGTCAATTAAAAATTTCTGTTTAATTGAATAACTAGGAATTTTAATACTTTCAATAACAGTACAATTATATGTAAATTAAAACCCTTATTTTATGCTTTTGAAAGGACTGATGAATAAACCTGTAAATTGAGAATAAATAAACTGGTGACAAAAATTATTTTATTTTTTTATTATTTTTAACCCGTTCCCTGCTGGCCCAAATAAATAACTTCTCAACACTAAATAATTCAAGTAACAATTTAGCATTGTTGGTGTAAGGCAAACTTATAAAGATTATCTGGGACTAATCAATTTATAATCTATTCCAGACGCAAATTCCAAAAAATAAAAATGTAAAATAGATATAAAGTATCACCGTGATAAAATTATAATTTTTTAAGTTCTACAATAATTTTAAGGTATATATTTGATAGCTATTTCGGCTTACGCCTTCGTCAGAACTACTTTATAATTTATGTCGAACTAAAATACATTATTAAATATTTTTTCACCGTGTTATAGTGGAGTTCTACCTAGTGAATGCTAATTCAATCAATAGATATTGGGTATACTGTTATTATACGAGATTAAAGAAGTCCGAATCACTTTAAAAAATATGTTCAGCATTAAAAACTATATTTTCTAATGCTGATACAACTTGATATGTGGAATGTAAAACTGATTAATATGTTTGCTTTTAATTTAAGATAAAAATATAAAACCATTTTTTATTTTTTTGCCCAAATATTGATATTTTTTAATTTTTTTAGTCGATATTTCTGTATAGAAAAGAAAACAGTATAAATAACCGATTTCGGTCGCGGAAATACCGGTATAGCAATCCCTAGTGTTCATAGCGCAATAAATCGTCTCAAGATTTTAACGAAATCTCCAATTTCAGTACACATATATAGGCATATTGCAATAGTGACTTTGGCCTAAATTAAAGCTGGACAACATAATGTATTCTTTTAAAACGTCCACCTGATTATTTACGAAATTTATTTTTATTTAATCAATAATTAAGATTTTTAATTTCTCTTGTGCCATCTGTGATGTACTCTTAAAACAAGAAATTATTAAGAAATTACGAATTAAAACTATCAAAAGCTTAAACCTATACAAAATTATATTTTTCGCATTTATGTAGTAATGTCTTTACACAAGAAATGTGGAAAGAGTTTAGGTAGAAAGTTCAACTGAAATTCTACGCAAATTAATAATTTTTTAAAATTGCATTTTTATCAAGACGTCCTAAATTGATCTATTATACATTAAATGATAAAACCTGATACCTTGACATTAAAAACAAAATACTCATTATGTAATTTATGATAACGACCGAAAATGTTTGACAGAATTTCAATATTAAAATTGAATTTTCAAAACTCGTCAGTGTTGTTGTATCCCTGTGATTAAATGTTTGATGATGCCAAAAGGCGAAACCTAAGTCGTTAGCGACTTTTTTTTAGATAGCTTTCATTTCATCGTCGAATTTCAATATATAAATATTAAAGAAAAATATGAAATTAGGCTAAAATATTGAACGAATTGTTGTTTAAATTTGAATTGTTGCAACTTTGTACGATTCCATATGTCTTATCACAAACGTCCCGGGTTTCGCCTTCGAGAAGCCTTTGTTGGAAGGAAAAACCCGGGCCGTTAGTGACAAAACACGTGGAACCGTACAAAGTTCAAATATGATTTGTTCTTTATTGATTGAATTGGCATTTACTTGATAGAACTCCATTATTACACGGTGAAAAAATAACAATATTATTTAGTTCTACAAAGATATATATGTTAGTTGATAGCTATTTCGACATACCCATCGTCAGAACTATAGTTCAACAGTAGTCAATAGTAGAACAGATATTTCTGACGAGGGCGTAAGCCGAAAAAACTATCAGCCAGGGCTTTTCTTCGGAAAAAATGGAGCCGAAACTCACTTCATGTTAAGCTTTTTACTAAATAAAATTATATTCAAACATAATTTAAATAAAATTCAAAGCACATTATGTTATAGATTTGTGTTATAATGGAGTTCTAGCATGCTAATGCCAATTCAATCAATAACGCGCAATTCGTTTAATATTATTACTATTCTAATAAAAAAAAGTCGTTACAACCGGTTTCACTCATCGCAAGCATTACCAACTGATTAATGTTTATTCACTGATCAAACTGTTTATTTTTATGTTAAGATTCTGTTAATAATATGCAAAAATAAACGCATGTTTTCACATAACGAATATGAAAGAAGTGTGAATAATGTATAGGAACGTTTTCATTAATAAAAGCAGTTAAGATGATAGCGTGATACTGAAATATTTTTCAACATTATTTTATAATTCTATAGAATTTTTCAAGTAAATACTAATTTATTTAATTAAAAAACATTAACTCACTACGCTTAAATACATCAGATGGTAAAAAAACTTGTTTTAAAACTGAATCAACGATGGGTCATTTATATAAATGTAACGAGATAGAATATTGAAAAGCTTATAAGATAATAGAGTACTTTGAAGTTTATTCAACCAGGTTGTTATTTCTTATCATATTCCGCCATGTTCAATATCACGTTTTATTTTCCTGATCATGTCTTGAAAAGTCGTGGATATGAATTGTTGACTCGTCAAAAGTATAGAATCAGCCTGTCATGTGTAATGATTATTGCTTTGGATGTCAATATATTCCTTGTGAACGAGAGTGAGTTCAGACATGTATTTTAACAGGATTTTTTTGATATTAATAGTTTTTTTCTGAATTTACTCGGCCGATTTTCTTCCTAATTTGTATTGTTTTTTTCAATCGTACGTTGTTTTAATGCAATAAACTAGCAGTATTTAATTTTGATATATGGAATAATATATTCGTGCAAGATGTAGTGTAATTTTGAGGAAAAATGATTTCATAGAAACAACACGGTAACAAAAACACCAAGTGGAGAAACACTTGTATTTTCGTATCGATTATATTCAAATATGAAATGTATGTATATATTTAAAGAATTTTGACCAATTGCTGCTTAAGTCTCGAAATTTAAGACGGTTGATTCCAGCATGTTGACAGACGATACTAATATAGGTTTATTTGTTATGGACAGTATTGAATTCATTTTGAAAATATTCTGTACACGCCTCTGCGGTAAACAGGTTAAATTCGGTATAATTTTAATATTTTTATCATAGATTTAACACCGAACTTAAAATCTATATTACCTTTTGTTAAATAAATCAAAACATGTGTGATGACACTTGTCTATAAAGTAATACCCGATTGAATGAATAAAACAAGCAGAGCTGTGAAGTTGTAGTCGTGGAGTGTGGTTTTGTGCCCAGAGTCAGAATCTCTCGTTTTTGACTCTGACTACTTTTCGATTAGACAATTTCGAAAAATATCTCAAAGAACAAGAGTAAATAAGCATTTACTCTTGTTCTTTAATAGTTTCTTAATCTTGTTCTAATAGTTTGAGTCCCTTTATAATAGACAAAGGTGACTTTATTTTTAAATTAAATAAGAAATTTTACCATTCATTAAAATTAATTGAGCAATACAGCATTGTCGCCAGCCTAAGTATCCGTCAAGCGGATATTTTCCGCTCCTATAACTCTTAATTTTTATTCGTTCTTGTTTTGTTTTTATTTAGTCATATACCATATATAACATGAAAAACCTGACAAAAAAAGTTTTTTTAGTCACAGCCCTGAAAACAAGGCTTCCCTCATTGAATAGATCGTGAGCATTCAACCTAATAAAATATTTTACATTGAAAAAAACCAAAAAAAAACATATTTTTTTAGTTGATTTTTATTATATTTAGAAAAACAAACGTCATAATTAATTGTGAAAATACATTTATATAATCATAAGGCCAGTATGTTAATTGACAGAACAAAACGAAATGGAACAAAAATTTTAAAGTCCAAAGTATAAGCTATCGATTAGGATAACAAATATTATATATTAAATAAATTGAATTTAATTAAATAACTTCACCGAATATAAAATCGTCAAACTATGATACTATACTATTTTTTTTATTTTGTGATATTTAAGTACTTAAAAGATTTGCAATATCAAATTTTATTTGTTGAAAATTTATTTTGTCACTTATAACCTTGGTGTCACATGTCGGCATATTCAAGTATTTTACCACTCCGATGCAACAGAACTGTTATGCCTTTCAATTTTTCTTATGATCTGTCAGTTTTGTTGCCTATTCTTCATTCACCACAAAAATCTTCCCACTGATGGAATATTTAGCAATAAAGACTTAGCTAGACTAAATGTATGAAAAGAAAAATAAAGCAAGAAAACTGAATTCTTATAGCTTTGTCAGATGACTGTAGATTGTTTCATATATTCAACAAAATAACCACGAATGACTCATCTCATTATGATTATCATCAAATTATTCTATGTGATATCTACCTTGGTTATTAGTATTACGACAAAAATTGTTTTGATAGTATTACTATTGGTCTTTGACATAGCAACCCCTGACACAAATAATAAAACGTCTAATTAAAACCGTTAAATTCTTTAGCATTTATACAATCATAATAAAGTTTATCGATATATCGATTCAAAACTCAAAACGAAGAAAAATACGTTAACTGGTCAAAACTTCACATAGGAAAAGGTAAAAATACACGAAAGACTTTATATGCAACACGAAAAAAAATAGAAACAATACATACATGGTAACATAGGTGAATTTTTAAACGCTTAAATTGTAAACAACCAAATATTCAATTGAAGATACTTTTTCTCACTTACATTTTTATTCCATCCAACCTCTGCTTTCTGTCAATTATTTTTAATATCATGTATTTTAAAATAATTTCGTTTTGTCGATATTTTCACTGTATAGGACTTCGCCTATTGTAAACTTTGATTCTTGAGTTTATTTTAGCCACAGTGAATATTAAAATTTTAAATTTAGGCAATATTTCGTAACAATATAAGTATATGTTAAAATTTCAACGATTTCGTTTTCATTAGACAAGCGTACGATTTGAATCGACGAGTATATAATATATTATTTTAATATTTGTAAATATAATAAATACTTATTGTAGAAAGCTGTCGTTTAATGTAAAGTGCTTCTTGGTATTATATGACACTTTCACTCTTTCATTTATACGTTTAATGCAACGGATGATTCACTCAAATTACCTAGTGTGATCGAGTATACATTATTATCAGGAGTCAGACGCTACTGATTTTTTGAGTAAGGTTAATTTATTTACCTCTTAACCTATAGGATAAATGCTACTGTCCTGGAAAAGTGGTCATCAGCCGATGAGTTGTGAGAAAATTTTAGTTTGCCAAATTGTTACAGTAACGTCATTCAACCCAATAATATCGTACAAAAATTTGAGTACTTATTTCCTATACATAAACAAAATTTATAATTACTTTATAATGAAGTCGAATTTTGGATTTTTTAGGTTTATTATGAGTACGATCAAACTTTTCGAAATGAAATTATAAAGAAGTTGGTGGTAAGCCGTGGTATTTAAAAATGTCAGTTATGCTACCATATCAAATGATATACATTATAATTATAATTTTAGAATACCTCATTAGATTCTTACAAAATCATATGACGTAATTTTTAGAGATAAAATCAGTAATATAGAGTCGGAGTCAGTGTCGGAATGCTTTGAACGGATTCGGAGTCCGACTACTTTTTCGATTGGGACGATTTTTAATAATATCTCAATAAAAAATTTACCAGATTGGTTGGTTTATCTTTAATTTAATGCACATAAATAAGAAAGGTATAATAGAAAAACCTGACCAAATAAAACTTTTTTATTTGGTGTCGTGGTCTTGGTAAATTTTGGAGTCAGAGTAGCATTTTTGATCGTGTGTTTGATATTTTTAATGACTTCACAGCTCTGCATGAAATGCCAAATTTTTACGTTATCTTTTTTTTAAATAATTTAAACTTTTTTCGAATCTTATCTGATTTATATCGTTTCTAATGTGTTTAATGTCATTTCTTGGTAGAAAAGCATGATATTTAAAATTTACTAAAAAAATATTTTTATTATAATTTTTATCAATAAAATTGAAAATTTTTACTATAAATTAGAAAAAGCACAATTTTGATATAACAACTGTAGCTGATCAAACTCAGTATTCAATAGTGTTTATTAAAGTGATAATTGTTACCAAACAAACATGTAAAACGTCATTGTTAAGTTATGAAGTATTTGCTTTAAAAAACTGTCAATATTTTTGCCCTTGGATAATAAGAAGAATTGCATATTTGTTTTGCTATTTTCAGCAAACAAGGATAATGTTCAAGATTTATAAGAATTTCCCATTTTTTTTTTACTCATTAAATCAATACTTTCGTGCATACTTTTGATGAATGAGTCCTTTATTTTTCTATTGCATTACATATGACTAAACGAATAAGTAATGATATTGTGTAAACAGTCTACGAATAAATTAACAGCTTTCAATTTGAAAAGTGCTGATTCTTCGATCATATGTGAATATATATTTCTACACTGGTTTCGTAGATTTATAAACATTTAGTTAACAATCCATATAGTCCATTGAAATAAATTTGTATATCTGATTATAGAGTTGTAAATGAAAATGTCGATTTTTTCGGACACTTTAAATATTTTATTAATTTTGTTAGCTTTTACAATAATAATGTATCATGTTTTTGTGTGTGATGTCTTAGCCTATACACTCATATAACAATTCATTTACTGATTGAATTGATATTTAATTTATTGAACTCAATTACAACCCGGTGAAGAAATAGCAATGTATTATATTTTAGCTCTACAAAATTTATTACATGTATCTAAAATCAAAATTTATTATATGAATGCTATCTGTTCTACTGTTGAAATATAGTTCTGACGAAGGAGCTATCAACTATATATGTCTTAATGTAATTTTGTAGAACTAAATTAATAAAGAACAATTCGTTCAAAATTTTAGTATTATTTCAAATTATGAGTTAATTTTTAATATCTTGCCTTTCAACGAAAAAATGAAAGTTATTTAACTAACTTTATATAATTTTAATAATTTATGATATCGACTTCGAATTGTTACAACTATGTACGATTCCACATGTTTTGTCACTAACGACCCGGGTTTCGCCTTTCGGCATCTTCAGAAATTCCATCACACGGATGCAACAGAACTGAGTAAGGAACTGACTGATGAAGGTGTTTAATAGAATGCCAATGTAAGCCGAAATAGCTATCAACTATGTATTTTATAAATTTTGTATAACTAAAATACGTTACTATTTTTTTACCGTGTCAATTCATTTTATAATATTTTAAAAATCACTCACATTATAGACGTCCGGTGAAAGAATTGGTACTCACAACACTTTTTGTATTTAGTGACGTTGCAAATTTGAGCGCGTATAATAATCACATTTTTACACTTGTCACAGTGTCAAAATATAACACAAAAATACGATAGTACACACTGTCATTTCGCTTCGTTGAAAACATTTATATCGAAATTCCCCAAACGTCTAACATGAGATGTTAGATATCGAATGATATATTTGATTTTACAGTGGTTTTTGGAATTCATTTGATTTACATATTACTGTATCAATCTTATTTATTATAATTGCTATATTTTATTTGTTTTTGAATATATACATTTAATTTACTTAGCAATCTGTATAATTTTTACACAAATAAATCTTTTTAAAAGATTTCATTGATAAATTTATAACTCTAAACTGAATAAATAGAGAATATAATTAAAAATAACAAATTTCCTTTATAAGAATAACGCACCAACACACAAAAATAAAAGTTTTAAATTACTTATAAATAATTTCTCAAGAATGTTTATTAAATTTTAAAAAAATTGTTAACGCATAATTAGAATTTGATCCATTTATATACAGTCAACTGTTTTTCAGTCTATTTATATTTTTACTTGACTAATATTTTTATATATTAATTATTATATTCAAAGGAGAAGTATTTCTTGTCAATATTCGCTTCGTCTTCAATTTGCTGCGTTACAGAAAACAAACAAAAATATCAAACCATAAACATGACGTATTAATATAATATATAGTGTATTTTTTTCATATATATTCCTTAAATGATAAGCAGAAGGGTTTGTGAATCGATTACATCTGTCTTGTAAAGGTATAATAATATTTTTGTGAAAACTTCTTAAATTGTCTGGCGTTGCGGACACTGTTTTTTTCGATTCGAGCGCTGTGGATCAAAATTAAAACTCTATAGTACCGTTAATTCTAGAAGTGATTTCGTCATATACAATGGAACCAGTCTTACAAGCTCTTCTGCGTACGCGTTGCATTCTGCTCTGTTTTATCTTTAAAATATGAAAAGGTTTTTCAATTTATAATATAAATTATCATCAAAATGTTAACATTAAGTTCATAAAAAAAATCTCTTACAGTCGTAAAAACAATTGTTTGTTGACAATCTATACAAAAGAATAAGTTTTATTTATTGAATTTTGTTCATCTTTGGAACGAAATATTTTTTTCAAATTTTTACGCATTGTATTAATACTCAAATCTCTTATCGAAATAATGCGTAACTTTTGTAAGAAAAATGAAAATAAATATGCGGTAGAAATTTACAGAAATTTGAAAATATTGTAGAAATTATTTCAATGATAAGTCATGCGAAAAACCTAACAAATGTTTTGCAGTTAAAAAAAAATATTGTTTTCAAACTCCATATACAAATACAATTCATTTTTGTTTTATCAATTTTTGCTCTTAATGTGAAGTAAATGACAACGTTATGGATTCATCTCTAGCTATTCAGTTGCTAAATCTGTATTTTTTCTCTAAGATAAAAAAAGATAAACTAGGATATGGCTAGGGGCCGATTGATTATTAGCTTATCACTCTCGCTACACCTAGAAAACCATTAATCGATTGGAAAAAAATACTCACTGCCAATCGAACCCGTGGGATTCGTAACGCCTTTCACCATTACACCGTAGAAATCAAAATTTTAAATTATACTTATAATCTACGATATCGACTGAAGGTACTTTTAGGTAGGGAATTTTAATATCTAATTTTAATTCTTGGAACTTTTTATGATTCCAGGTGTACTGTCACTAAAGGCCCGGGTTTCGCCTTTTGACTTCTTCGGGCACTATATCACACGAATGCAACGAATGCGAAGCTTCCTTTTTTAATGCGTAAAGCTTTTAAGATTTTGTTTGCTTAATTCGTTGACACTCTAAGTCCCAAGACCGTTATCGAATTCTTTGACAAAATACACGTTTCCATGTCATTCAAGGCCGTGCGGGCGTTGGCACGTTACCTTCTTAGCTTTGTTGATGTTTCATATTAGGCATTTTAAAATCTTGGTTCATTAGACAAACTTCATACGACTTGATTTTGACAATTGACGTTGTTTCTTAGTGGCCATATAATTGCAAGGTTATTATCACACTTATTGACAACATCCTATTACGTCACTCATTAGAAAAATATAGTTTTTTTTAATCAACTTCACTTATTACAAAATATTATTTATTATTATAATCTTTTTACGATTAGATTTTCTACTTACTATAGACGGTCTTTTACAATTTTATATTCATCGTCCTCTGTTTACAAGCGATAAAAACTTAGTCAGAACAAGATTGGTCCGGATTCTGTTATCTAGTCTTAGTTTTTAGATGATAATACAGTGAGTGATCGGTTGACGAACAGTTTCAACTCCAAAAAAGTCAGATAACGAACACTATCACGAAAGATTTTTTTGTTCGGATAACGAACTAAATTGATCTTTTAAATCCGTTTATTTCATGAGTAAAATTAATCAAGGTTTAATATTTGACTGACTATTTAAATATTCCGTGATATCATTTCCAGAACGAAATGAGGCGTGTAAACCGTATAATCGGTTAAAGGACAATTCGGATAGCGAAAATAGTTTTAGAAGATATTATATTCGCTAACCGATTACCCACTGTATTAAATTGTATTGTCAAGTCTTTTTTTAATAATCCAAAAAAACTCTCTGCATTGACAATTATTGAATTTTATGCATGAAAACAATATGAACATGACGTTACAGATAAAAAGATCTGCAAATTGAACTGAAAAAACCCCTGGAACCAGTAGTATATAGCTTTTATGAATATTGGAGAGCTTAATTGATAATTTAGATCGATTCGCAGATATTTAAATGATTCAAGTGATGAAAACATTTTGACTATGAACAAAACAAGTTACAGTGCAACTCCGATTTTTCGTACTTTGATGCACATTAAAGCAATATTATATAACCCCGTATTAACTATTCTGTCGTTTTTTTTTCAACATTTAATATCAATATAATAATTCCTTGACATTTTTACCAGACATGATTAAATATTTTCAATTCTTCTTCAAATCAATTTCATATTTAACGCGAATTTCTTGTAATGGTTTTTTATTTACTCTAAAAACGGGCATTGAAGCGGTTGGTTGACAACAAAATCGTCTGTATGTAATAATTGTGCCTTCGTGTGTCTCAGAAAATATCGATAATTAAACTTCTCAATTAGATGTGTATGTTATTTGAAAGTCAATTTAATTTGGAAAATTTTACAGGCGTTAATGCAAATTACATACGAAATAAAATCCTATAGTCAATATATTGTATAAATGATTCATAAAAATGTTATTCATATGAAAAAGTAAATCTGCATAACACTAAATAATTTTTATTGCAAATGTACAATATCGTAAAGAGATAAATATGTTTTGTCTGAATGGAGGTAAATCGTGATCGTCCTTACAAAAATAACCATAAAACTAAAAAATTTCATTAACGTTATTTTTCTGAAAATAAAAAGGTGTTTTTGTTAATTACAAGATCGAACTGATTTTTATCAATGCAATTGACCGAAGTAACCTTTAATAATTTTTAAACATATACATAATACAAAAGCAAAACATTTTTATAATTTTAACAAAGTCAGCCTTTTGATTGTCAACCGTCTTTAGTGTCGCATCTATCTGATATAAGCAACCGTGTTGATGGAGGTTTTTTGGCATTTAATTAATGTTGTTTATATTATTTGAATAAAATGCAAATTTCAAAGTATTTTGTTTAAAAAAACAATATATATAGGTATAACATTCAACTGTAATGTAAATAAAAATATAACCAAATGTATTCCGTATTATACAGTATATATATATATATAATCAAATAAATTCGTTGCATGGCTCTTAAGCGAGAGATCAACGTTGCTTTTTTCTGATACTATACTCTTGGTCTCCGATATCAGTCTGATAAGTTATTTTGCTTTATAGATCAACAAATTAATTATCGGAATTGTATACGAATATGATCTGTTTCTTCTTTCTTTGCTGAGCTATGTAAAGATTATTCCTAAACCAAACATTTTAGAAAATAATTCAATATTTTATTTAATTCAATGTCGGTTGTAAATAAACTTTGAAGGACTATGGATTCGCGGTGTTTTGTCCGGAGTCGGTGTTTTTGGTCAATGTCGGGGTCATGAAAAACGAGCATCTCCGACTAGTTTTTCGATAAGACACTTTTAAATAATATCTCAATAAACAATTTGCCGGATTGGTTGGTTAATCTTCAACTTATTGTACATGAATAGTAGGAAAAAACCTAACATAAATAAACTTTATAAAACGGTGAAAAAATAGAAATGTATTTTAGTTATTTATTAAATTTATAAGATATATAATTTAATAGCTATTTCAGCTCAAACCTTCAGGACTATGTATAAACGTACATTTACTTACATATTTATAGCTCTGTATAAAAGGTACACAATAAATCTCATCTTTTTTATTACCATAGCTTCATATTGTGCTAATAAAGTATAAGATGTATGTTCTGATGAAGGCGTGCGCCGAAACAGCTATCAACTATAATATATATTATAAATTTTGTAGATCTAAAATACATTGATATTTATTCGTCGTGTTATTATGGAGTTCTACCAAGTAAATACTAATTCAATCAATAAAATAAACTTTATTTCGTCGAAGTCTGGTTGCTGGTTAATTTCGAAGTCTGAGTCGTGTTTTTTTAACGACTCTACAGCCCTGAAACTTAGAAATATTATTAGGACAAATCGAAGTATATTGCTGTACAAAAATGAGTTTATACACAAAAGCTTATACACAGTTGACACTCTTATATATTTGGGTATCAAAAATCAACCTATTGAAATCTGCCATCTCAACAGTTGAAGCAAAAGCAGTCAAATAATATATTATATATATGTCAACTCAATATTTACATATATATATTAAATATCTTTCACACATGTACAAAGGAAAGTGTAAGAAATTACAATTCAAAAATTTCATTCGAAAATTTGTAATGAATCGAAAGCTCCATTATGTTTTACCGACAGTTTTAATAATCCGTTTTTATTATTATCAAATTAAACAAGTTTTTTGTAGCTTCGTGAGTATATCCCTGTTTTTATGCTATTTTGTGTCTATTCTCTCGAAAAGATTCCTTGTCCTTTTTCTTATTTCGCGTTAATGTGCGATTAATTCTTTATATTATATTTATCGATATTAACACCGCAGATAAACGCCAATGTTGCATTCATTGTTTTAAATGTTTTTATTAGGGTATTATTCAAAATTTATGTTATAATTATGTTTGTCTCTAAACAATTAAATAAATGAACACTATATTTTTTTGTCATGAAATATAATCATTATTTTCATACCATTGACAAAACAAACTGTCAAACTGTCAAGCTTAATATTTTGCTGGGGTAAAAACTCCAATTATTTGCCAGTCATAAAACTACCAACGTAAATCAACTGTAAAAAACTATATTTTTTCTATAATTTTGCAACATTTTTTTCGCATAAAAATTAATTATATAATAGTTCCAATTGGCCTTCTAATATTTTGTAGCATATAATATTTTCTTAGTAAAGCCTTTCTTCGTTTTACGTAAACTTTGGAATACCTGAACTTCATCACGTAGCATTATTGTTTTTTTTTTATATCGACTTTGTGTGACCGTATATTGCGTTTTGGAAGAATAGTATACCTCAGGGTACATGAGCGATGTATTAAATATATTTAAAAAGATAATAATTTCATTTTTCGTTCTTAATAATATTAAATGAAAAAGTATTAATTTAAATCGAAATAAAAGTTTTCATATTTTAACTGTGTTCAATATTTGAAAAAAAAATTGTAAAAAGTAAACAGGCTTACAAAACAAAATTCAAAAACCAAGAAAACAATTTACAATAATTCATATAATATAAATTCTATATATATTTTGTTATTATGTTAGAATGAAATGCTATAATAACAAAATATATACAAATCAATAATCCATTAAAAGTTTAGAACAATTGTGAATGCCTCAGTAGCAAAAAAAATAAACAGGAAATTTTTATATTTTAAATAAAAAAAAAACACATTTTTCGTACTATTTCTACAATATATTTTATGAACAAAACCAGTTTCGATATCGCAAGTATTATATCGGTTGATAACAATGGTGACAAAGCTAAAATTCATTGATCATTTAAGAGGTGTGTTTTTATTACTTAAAATATTATAATGTCTTCTCAAATAATATAATGTCTTTCCATCTAAACAATTACAGTTAACATATTAAAAGTGTTTTTATGTGTTATACTGATAATTTATTAAAATATCTACACAAAATTCTCATCCGTTATTGTAATAAATATAAAACTGAGTATCATAATTATTTCCATACTCATAATAGAAATTCAATGTGATTTCATTTTTTAATTGATCTTCGTAGTTGTTTAGATTTAAAAGGTCCTTAACACTTTTTGTTAACTATTTTGAAATACTTTTTTCTGAGAATCTACTAATTTTCTTTATTCTTCAGCCGTTCATTTTTTATAACTGGTAATTAATAACACATTTATTTCTAAATACCCTTGTTTCAATTGACAATGCCTGCGTTCAGCAAACCCGGTCCTGATATTGTGAATATTTAACTGCGGAAATAGAAATAAACACAGCTTTTTACTTAATGGATATAATTCCTTTCCACTAACAAGTTACGGTTAGCACGTTGAAAATAAAAAAAAAATATTATTTATAGAATATTTGATTATCGCTTCACTTTCTTCAGTCTACTATAATTTATTTCGTGTATCTATTTCTTAATTTTAAACCAGTTAGTACATTTTCCAACGTGAAACATGTTTTCAATTATTGAATACTTTATATGAATTTGAGAGTTCATAAAATTTTATAGTATTATACAATTCTGATAAAAGACCATGATAAAAGATGTCATACATATGAAGGTTAAGCTGTCATTAATCCACCATAATCCAAAGTCTATCATCTGCAGATAAAAATTAAATAAACGGTTCAACGAATAGAAAAATAATAAAATATTGTAATAATGAAATAATGAAAAATATTTCGTTTCTTAGTAGAGTAAGTTGTATACAAAAAAATGTGATTCATCCGTTAATCGAGTTTTCTCTGTAAAATATTTTTTTGTTTGTTAAAACAATATATTCGTTTTTCGATTAAAAAACTTTAGTCTATTATTTTTTTCAATAATCGATGTCAGTACTTGTAACAATTATAATGAATATCAAGATCAAAATCTCTTGGCCAATTAAACCGGTGTCTGCCAAACCTTTATACTTCACGACACACTGATGAATGGGACTTGTTTTGCGGCACACCAAATAAAAACGCCTCAAAAATGAAACGTGCTAATTAATGTAAATAAAGGCACAATAATTGAAACTTTCTATCTACTTGCGTATATAGCAGCGTTAATGTAGCCGTTCGTTGCGTGGACGCCTATGAACGAACGATTTATTTGAATATATTTGGATTAAGCCAGCGTGGCCTATTGAGCCCGTATGAAGACGGACCACAGCAAACTGTTCTGTTCATTCGGCATTAATCTTGGGGCAGTCCCACAGTACGTGATTAGCGTTCTGGTGGTTGTATCGTCAAATGCAATTCGGCCTATCTATCATCCTGAAAAAATAGCAATAAACTCAAGTTTTTAAAAAATATCATGTATATATTTGATAGCTATTTCAGCTTATTCTTTCGTCAGAACTAATTCAGAAATAGCTTTCAACTATATACGTTGCAATTTTTGTGGAATTAAAACACATTGCTATTTTTCATCGTGCTATTTTTAAGATGCTCAATTATTTTAAAATTGAAGAAAATGTGAATAAATAGACTACATTTTAAGAGAAAACTTTTGATGCTTAATTCTTCGCGACACAGCTTGTTACTTCTTCCAGCACACAGTTTGGCAGGCACTGAGTTAGTCGGATCGTTTTAAGTGTTAAAGCCGCTCGCTATTTGAGAGTGTGTAAGTAATTATTGATTCAGTCAATTGAAATTTCTATAACGTGTTATCTTCGAAACAATTTATTTTTTCATTGAGCATTTTAAGGTCACTTTGTATCGTCTTGTGTTTGATAAAATCACGATACGCATATTTAAGCCAGAAATATCAATAATAAATCTCATACGCGCTATAATTTGATTCGGAGTAGGTCGGTCACTTTGTCTAATGGTATGGGCCTATTTTGTTTCTATTATTAGACCCCTAATAACATTCTATTTAAAGATATTATGACACGAAGACCAGTCTCGAAAAAGCCTTTTGATGTGTTTGTTAAACTTTCCAAACTTTTCAACCTATTCTCGTTCGTGCAAAATGTACGCATATTTCGAGTCACGTATTAAAATATGCGTGCTCACAAGCACGTCACACGGAAGGTAGCGATTTGACAATCGCGTATAATTTGGCGATGATAGAAAATTTAAATATTTAGATCGTCATTTTAAAACGTTTTTATTTAAAAGATCCGCTCGAATGACCGAATATCGAAAAAGTTAAAAGAACAACATTAGCTAACTTTATTTGAAACTTTATGTTTCCATACATTTTTGACTGTTTCTCTTGCGTGTTATTTTATCAAATTGCATATTTCAACAAGCACTTTTATGGCTGTGCTGCATTACAGGTAGCCGTTTGACGATCGCGCATCATCTGATAACGCTAGAGTCAAAAGTAGATTTTAAAATGTGATCACTGTAACTTTTTGTCTAGGAATTTTAAATATTTTAAAAAAATTAAAAACGATCACTGCTGTGACCAATATCATGTTTGATCTTTTCGCTTTTGTGCCAATATATTAAATTTCATATCGAAACACACAGTTGTGCATCATTTGGCGACGCAATAACTAAAAGTATTATAGATTTTACATGTGATCACTGTAATTTTATGTGTAGCAATTTAACATATTTGAAAATACCAAAACGACCGCTACTGTAACCGAATGTCAAAAAAATTTAATAAATCAATATCATTTTTGACCTTTTCCCTTTTGTGCCAATATATTAAATTGCATATCGAAGCAAACAGTTCTGCATTATTTGGCGACGCTAAAACTAGATTACTAGAAGTAGATTTTGAAATATGATCACGTTAATTTTATATGTAACAATTTAAAATTTATAAAAAATATCAAAACGACCACTACGAAAACCAAATGTCGAAAAGTGTATATACATAATATATATATATATTAGGTACCGTTAGTCGGAATTTTGTGTTTCCATGCATTTTGACTTTTTGGCCTTATCCCTTTCGAGCCATTATATCAAATCGCATATCGAAAATAACGGTTGTACATCATTTGGCGGTGCTATTATTAGAAGTAAATTTTACATTACGATTACTGTAATTTTGCGTGTAGCAATTTAACAATACTAAAAATACCAAAACGACCGCTACGATAAACGAACATCGAAAAAGTAAAGAAAAGTAAATGTACATATAAAATATTAGATAGTGATTTGGAATTATATTTTCCATACATTTTAGCTTTTTGACATTTTCCCTTTCGTGCTAGAGTATCAAATTGATCATCAAAACAAGCTCACTTACAGATATTTTTTTCTGAATGACGGTCGTACCTCATTGAGCGACTCTAAAACCAAAAGAAGGTTTTGAAAGTGATCAAAAAGAATAAATGTGGTCATTGTAATTTTGTGTGTAGTGATTAAACATTTTTAAAAAGGTCGAAGCGACCGTTATCAGAACTGAATAAAATCGAGAAAGTGAAAAAAGTATTGTTTGTTGAGCGTTTAGGTTTCCATCATTCTTTTTGGACCTTTGGGCCTTTCCCCTTTCGTATCATATCATCAAGTCGCATGGTGATGAAGCATTTAAATTTTTTTTTTATTTCATTTCAAAACGACTGCTAGGATGACAAAATGCCGAAAAAATGAAATAGATCGAAAATATATCAATTTTAGGTATTGAAGAGAGAAATTTATGTTTCCATACATTTTGGAATTTTAACCATTTGATTAGTGAGTTAATTCTATGGCATATACTGTCTGGGACTGAGTTAATTTTTAACTCTATCTTTTTTTCTTTTTTCTTATTTTTTTGGTGCTTTATTTTGATGTTTTTATAATATAGTATATACATATTTTTGTATAATTTAATTAAAATCAGTGGTTCTTAAAATTTTATTCATTGATAATTCAATGTAAAAAAATGTTGTTGAAACTTGGAAAAGCTTTTTCTTTTTACTCGAAAAGTTCCACAAACATGTGTTCGATTCTTAAATAAATGATCGAACAATGCTGGACTTGTGTACCAGTTTTCAATAAAAATTGTAAAAAAAAGTACAACGGAATTGCGTAAAAATAAAGACCTATATATTGAAGTCAAAGCAAAAAAAAATATAATAAACATTTTTTTCGCAATGTTAATATTTTTTTTTTCAAAAATACATGATGAAATTCAAATTAGTTTCAATTATCACTGATAAATCTATGTGGAATTGATAAAAAAAAATGCATAGTAAAATTTTATTTGAATTTGAACGCGTGGGATTTTATATAATGGGTTAGGGAGTGTAAACCTACCGGTACGTTCGTTCCGCTCAAAGGGTTAAAAATATCCTATTTTAATATTCCAAATACGTAGAAAATACTATATTCGTATTTGAAATCTTTTTGAATTTTAATCGTAAATTTCATTACTATTCCAAACCCTGACCGTGAAACTCCTTCATACAGATCACGGCGTCAAAGCGTAGATTATCTTCAATTAGTAATCATTTAATAACATGGTATTAGGATGAAAGGCCTTGCAAGACATACAATTATTGATACCCGTGAAAGATAATTTTCATATTAACAATTTTGCAGATACATTTCTCTCTTTTGAAGACTGATAACAATTTATAATTACCGAATCATTTTATAGTGTACGGGTTGAACTTGACTCAGTAAGTGATTGATATAAATATATGCTCCATACTGGACATATCAAGCAACGGGCACTCCGACAAAACCGCTTGGACGATGCCGCCAAAAACCCATGCGTAAATGCTCGTCAAAACCACTTGAATTAATACATCTAGGCAAACCTCCGACAAAGAAGTAAAGAATATTGAAATCGAAAGTTTTCTTAAATTTTTCAGTCGCATATTGATACAGTATATGTATACATTCGTAATAATAAGTAAAATTGGATTTTTTTATCCGTTGCAACTGTTATTATAGATATCTCTTAAAACATGGTGAAAAAAATAGCAATGTATTTTAGTTCTACAAAATTATTTTTAAAAATATAGTTGATAGCTATTTCGACTCACGCCATCGTCAGAACTATGCTTAAACTAACATTTGCTTATATAGGAGATGTATTGGAGAGAAGATGTATTGTGTACCTTTTCTACACAGCTATATATAGATAAGCAAATGTTAGTTTAAGCATAGTTCTGACGATGGCGTGAGCCGAAATAGCTATCAACTATATTTTTTTTTAAATAATTTGTCGAACTAAAATACATCGCTATTTTTTTCACAGTGTTATAATGGAGTTCTACCAAGTGAACGCCAATTCAATCAATATATCTTAAAATATGCAGCCTTTCTAACACTTATTCAACGAACTAAGCTGATATTTTTGAATGGTAGTATTAATAAATGAGAATATTTTAAGAGGTTAGCGTGAAATATTGAAATATAATTTAAGCTTAATTTTTACATATTCATATGTTTTTCTGTTTGTACAACATTTTTATATTATATATATATATATATTTATTTCGAATTATTATGTATTTTATTTAACGTTCTCGACAAATTTTGTAACGGCAGAAATGTTCTGGCGGTTTTGTCGCTTTCCTCCAATAACGCGACGCTTAGTGTTACAAAAGGGAAAATTTTTAAAAGTAACAATTTTTGTCCCAGAAAAAATATTTGCTCTTCAATTATATAATATGAACTAAGATAGATCATGTAAATACATACTTTCTTTCTTTTTTAGAGTAATTTTGGAACCGTATTGACGTTTTTGTATTCCTTCCCGGAGCAGTTTTAAAAGCAATATATAAAGTTCTTTTAGTACATTCTAAATATTTTGTTTTTGATTTTACTTAACTAATAAAGTATGCGAAACAATTTCGTTATTCTTTGGCAAAAGAAATGGATCTTTTTAATTGGGAATTACTAACTATTTTTTTCAACCAAAAGAAGATTTTTGTTATACACCCAGTCCTTTTTTACGCGATTTTTTTCGCTTCACTCGTTTTTACGCAATTTTTCCCCCAAATTTGTTTTAAAGAAGACATTTATATATGATGTTAGGCATGTACGTTTCATTAATTAATACGTTTAATTATTTTTAAATAAAAAAAAACATGTGTATTTTTAAAACTTAATTTTGTAAAGCATTCCATTTTTTTATTTTTTATATTTCATTGACAAATGTTAACAAGTGTATCGGATACTATGCGAATTTATGTTTTAGGGTGTGTAAAGAAATATAATGCAATTGCGTGAAATCATTTTTTACGCGCCTTTTTCTGGAACCAATGTATCGCGTAAAAAAAGGACTGGGTGTATTTCATTTTATGATTTTTTCACAGCAGAAAACATTTTTTTTTTATTTTTCATTTTATTCATTTCTCTCGTATCAAAAACTGATACACATATCCTTATTTTCATTTCAATAAGATAAGCAAAACAATATTAAACTATTTTTAATTATTTTAATATGCACAAATAATGCTTAAAAAAAATATATTTAGTTTCTATCATATATTTATAAAAGAAAACTAAATTAAAATTGACATATTGGGAACGTTGGTCCTCAAAACACGTCGATTGTATGTAGCTAAAGAATACTGCACTTACTTCATACACATGCATAAATTATAACATTTTTTGCCAATTGAGCAGTGATTTTTTTAATTAACACATGAAATGCAGTGCTGCTTTTTACATATGAATGAGTTATAACGGGGTCAAATTATCAGAATATAAATAAGTGATACATTGTGCTAGATTTAGCCTTAGATAATTTCAATCCGTCATTCTAAATAAACACCTCATTTTCCTTAATCATAATTGCCTTCTTTCTTCGTAGTATCTTATTATTTGCAGAGTCTATTCTATTGAATAGACACAACGATCAACTTGTTGCGTTCCAGCCTATATTAAAATATCAATTTCGTTTGCCTGAATTACTACATCAATTAAATGATACTTTTAGGTATTGTTAAAAAGCTTTTACAATTCCAGTTTGAATCGTTGAAACATTGTACAATTTCACATGTTTTGTCACTAATGAACCTGGATTTACATTTTGACATCTACATGCATTCTATCAAAAGGATGGAACGGAACTGGCACAGAAAAAAAGTTAGAATCGATCATATACAAAAGGATTTAATTTACGATATCGACTGAAGGTGCTTGGTAGACATTCAATATCAAATTTGAATTCTTAAAACTTTGTAAGATTCCACATGATTTGCCACAAACGACCCGCATCCGTCCGTCCGTTGCATCTGTGTGATAGAATGCCTGATGATGCCGGAAGACAAACTCCAGGTCGTTAGTGAAAAATACATGCGGAATCGTACAAAGTTGTAACAATTTAAATCCAATGGATTTTATTACAAAGGAAAAACACCCTTCTAAGGCAATATTATATCTAAGCAAACAACTGAAATAACTTTCAATATTATTGATTAAATAATAATGCCAATCGATTGCCTGCAATAAGTATATTAACGCTATATTCTGTCAATGAATCTTTGATGAAAATATTCTACAGCAAATCATTGAATGCAATTGGATAATTTTAGATTTAGAGATACTTATTTATTTTAAATAATAAAAACACATTTTTTTTTAGTACTTATTTCCACAATATATTTTTTGATCAGGACCGGTTTCGCTCATCGCGAGCATTATCAACTGATTAGTTGATAATGCTCGCGATCAGTAAAAATATATTGTGGAAATAAGTACTAAAAAAATGTGTTTTTATTATTTAAAATATAATGCCTTTCCATCAAGAAGTGACAGTTAACACCTTAAAAGTGATCAGTTGATAATGCTAGCGATGAGCGAAACCGGTCCTGATCAAAAAATATATTGTGGAAATAAGTACTAAAAAAAATGTATTTTTATTATTTAAAATATAATGCCTTTCCATCAAGAAGTGACAGTTAACACCTTAAAAGTGATACTTATTTATTTCAAATTGGTGGGTAACGATGGGAATAAAACATCAGGTGACTTAATATGAACTTAATTCCGTGTTATTGAATGCCTAAAGATTTCGATAGGCGAAACCCGGATCGTTAGTGACAAAACATGTGAAAATGTACAAAGCTTCAACGATTCGAATGTAATATTTCAATTCCACCAAGTACCTTCAGTCAATATCATAAATTAAAAGTCGTTATTAAAATAAGCTTACATTGAAAATTAACTATTATATAATTTATGATATCGACTGAAGGTGCTTGATGGAACTTCAATATTAAATTTGAAAAAATTCAATTCTATTTTTTTGACTCTATATTAAAGGCTTGTAAATCTCGTGAAAACACGGATACATGACTCAAAGTGTTAACAGCAGTCATTCATTCTATTCCGTATAGATCATTACTGCCATTCAAACTAAAGCTGTGAGTTTCTAGCACATTTCTTTTTTATGACTGTCAATAAAGTTGAATAAATTTTAAAAAAAACAAGTTTTAAGGTCAATAATACACGTATGTTTATAATATAGTTATATTGCTCATCTTCTTCCTATTTTCATTCCACATCTGCTACCAAACGTCGGCTATGATATTGTGTATTCTTTAACCCGTTCATGCTGAGCTGTATAAAAGGTATTCCAATACTAAATACTTAAAAATGTTACTTGAAAATTTTAGTGTTAAACAATCTTAATCTTATCTAGATCAAGTTTTAAGTCATCCCGAAAATAAGCATGTACTCAAAAGTTTTTACGATGATAAAATTGTTATATTTTTAATACCAACACGTTACAATAAGCCGTCCCAGCTTCTGAGAAGTTAACAGTCAGAGAACTAAATCGGCACTTAAAAGAACAGTGAAATAAATCAAAAATACTATGATAGTTTCCTGATATTTAAGCATGAAGTTTTGTTTTATACTTTTAAAATGTTTGGTTATAATATTGTTTTGTTCTTTATGCAGTTAATGATGAAATAGAGAAGCACGCAAATCTTAGCCACAGTGCTCAATAACAAAAGTGTTAATAACAAACAGAAACCTCAATTCTACAAAGTGCCCTCGAAATTGGACTTAGATAATATTTTTTTCTAAAACATTCCAGAAAAATTTTCATTTCAATTTAAATTTTATTGATACAAGACTATTTACGTTGCTGTTCCAATGCCAATAAGATGTTAGATTTTGTTTGCTAGTGAAAATCCTGACGGTCATGAAAATATCAGGCATAAGCAATTCCATAAAATTAATATGCATCCATAACAGTCAATAAAATAACCCGTTCTAGTTAAGACAAACAAATTAATAATATACATTTTAGAAAGTGAAGCATTGAAAGAGAAAACTTTTGGAATACATATTGTAAAATACTTGAACATGAATACTGCAATAGAATAATATGATTTGAGAATTTAACTATGTTGATCAGTATATGTTTAAGAGAATTTAATGAAGTAGCATTTACTTAGTAGAACTCCATTATAATAACATGGTTAAAAAAAGAGCAATGTATTTTAGTTTTACAAAATTTTAAAAATATATAGTTGATAACTATTTCCACTTACGCCATCCTCACAGTTCTCATGATACATTGCTATTTTTTCACCGTGTTGTAAAAATTAATGTTTGTTTGTTTGTATGCATGTCCTTATGACAAAACATCTGCAAAGGCTTTTAACCACTACAAAAATCTTGCAAATTTGACAACCGTGTCACACTTGCTCATAAACTAAATTAGATTTTTGATTAAAATTTTCAATGAATGAAAACTTTTTTTAAAATTACTCTATTCTTTTAAAACTCATAAAAAAAAATTGATATTTTTAATATTATCTAGGTACTACCTTTGCAAAACTTTCACACTTTGAAGCAATGAATATATAATGACATTTTGCAAACCATCGATTATTCATAAACTAAATTCAATTTTCGAACAACTCTTTACTTTTAGTATTTCACATTTCTTGAGTGGAATTGCAACGCATGCTGTCAACTCTCTTATACTTAATAAATTCTCAGACACTGAAATTAAGCACAATCAAAAATAAAACGTTTGAGAGCTTAAAGCTTAAATCAGGCTGCCATTATTATTAATTATTGTCATATTGTGTGTTTAATCAACGATGCTTTCACGTTCAAATCTTCAATACACTCAATAGACCAATATCGTAACCGTGTTTTAAATCACACATCAACAAAAAACAAATTTGTTCGTCATTGTCGTTAATACGAATTTCCTACTTAAGCTAAATGAGGCAGCTTTCTTTGCGCTTTGACTTTGATGGATAGTAGCTTTTTACTTCTATTATATAAACGACAGGGTCACGAAACTATCTATGCATTTCAATAGATACAAAACTAAATAGAGTTTAGAGAAAGTTTCTTAATAGAGAACATGTTGAATCTCGTACATCTATTTTACTCTTTTTGTAAGATAAGCTAATTACAGGTTTAATTAGAGATTCTCACACCCCTAGTTTTATATTATATTATACTACGGCGTTCTGAGATAGTAAGATTTTATATCGTAAAACTCACTTAACTAAATCGAAATACAAATATATTAAATCGATTATTAAGCTCAGTATGTATTTGGGTATTTATTTTTAAAGAACATATTTCTTTGATCCAAAAATCATACATAAAAAATATATTTCACAAATTTTTGAAATAATATATAATAATTAAAACTTGGATAATATATTATAATTACATTGAACTAATGTGAAATTATGTAAAGCTTCTTTTATATCAAATTTCAATTGTTAAAACTTTCTACTACTCCACGTGTTTTTTTAATGTGTTAACTGTCACTTCTTGATGGAAAGGCATGATATTTTAAATTGTTTCTTAGTTCTTGAATCAATGATTTCGTATACCTGCTACCTTTAACTCAAATTTTTGACATAAATAGACTTGCTTGTAAATTGTATTTATCAAATAATATTGCTCGTGATGACCGAAACCGGACCTAATCAAAATATATATTGTGGAAATAAGTACTAAAAATGCGTTTTTTTTATTCACATGTGTTGTTACTTATGACCCGGGTTGACGACGACTGGTAGAATGCCTGAAGATACAGAAAGGTAAAACCCAGGCAGTTAGTGACAAAACACGTGGAATCGTAAAAAGATATAAAAATTCAAATTTGATATGAAAATATACCCAGTTTCAACAAGTCAAACTATACATTGAAATTTTATCATATACCCTCAAGTGATATCGTATATTATACATGATACTTAAACAATCAAATTCAAATATATCCACTCACATGAAAATTTTTAAACATTAAATAATTATACCTAATACATGTGCATAACCCGAATAATATTTTCATTTCAACAACTGGATTTCGTTCTATTTTTTGCTCGAATAATTATTTAGTATAAAATCTAACTGTAAGAAAAAAAAATACAACCGAAAATCTCATTAACATTTCACTCTATCATTGCCTTGTGAATAAAACATTCACATCTACATTTTAATTCGTTTATTTAGCTTGTCAGCATTGTATTATGTCGGTCCTAGCCAAGTAGTCTACAGTTTCGATATCTAGGGGTTTGAATCTTCGTATTGACATAATAAACCGATTTTTCATTCGAATAGTTTTTCTTTATACATATGTCCCTTCAATGATTTTTAATGAGACAATTTGATAGAATGACATTATATTTAAATAATAAAAACACACAACCAAAGTACTATTCCTAAAAAAAATATTTTCATATCAGAACCGGTTTTGCTTATCGTAGTAATTATCAACTGATATAATTTTATACTATTTATTAGGTCGATTGAAGGTGCTTAGTGAAATTTAAATATCAAATTTTAACTGTGAAAAGTTTGCAAGATTCCACTCGTTTTGTCATTAGCGTCCCGGTTTTCGTCTTTCAACATTTAATATAATAATCAATAATAATAATGATAATCTTCATTGATTCAAAAAAAACCAAAACGATTGATTTTTTCTCATATTTTAGTTTGACATATCTTTAATGTAACTCAGTAGGCAACGTGTTATATGAAACGTCCGATATGATAACACTATACAACTTTATTTAGAAAATATAGAACCTTTTAACGTTAAATAACTATCAATTAAACTCATTTTCGTTCTAAACATGTATTTATATTTCTATTATTAGAACTTAAATACGATGAAAACATTTTATATACTTTCTTCTATTTTAAATGTTTAAATTTTTAGTGGTTTTGTTTCAGTAATGATCACTTTCTTCTTGCTCTGCTTTGTCCGATAACAATCATATTAATAGAGCAAGGCTTCTCAAACTGTCTTCCATGAAATACCGGTGTTTCGTGAAATTTTAATTGGTGTTCGGCGAAAACTTTTTACATCTTACTTTTAAGCTGTTAACTGTCACTTCTTGATGAAAAAGCATGATATTTTGTGTAATAAAAACATATTTATAACTTTAATCCACAATATATTTTATGATCAGGACCGGTTTTGCTAATCACAAGCACTATCAACAGCTATGATACAAATTAAAAGCAAATATATTTAAACAAATTTTTAGTCAAAGTTAGCAGGTATACAAAACGATGGGTTCATGAATTAAGAAACCAATTAACAGGAAGTCATACAATTCACATACAATGAAAGTAAATTAATTCAAAACTAAAATCTGAATTTTTATTATAAACAAATATCATTAATATAACACGGTGAAAAAATAGCAATGTATTTTAGTTCTACAATTTTTTATAAGATAGCTATTTCGGCTCACACCATCGTCAGAACAATATTAATTTAAATATTATCAACAACCATTAAGGACTCAAAACAATCAAGAAAGGCTCATTAGGAATAATAATGAGTAGGAAGTTTTCGTAAACAAAATAAACTGCACTTAAATACTTTTTGAACATAATATATTAATAAATAAAAATTTAATGGTACTCCCAAAAGGATAAGAAGAAATCGACAATCAGGGGCGTTGCAAAGCTTTCTGAACAACACAAAAGAAAAAAGGGGGTTATATCATTTTTTTCCAAAATATACTCTTAACACTATAATAATAGATATGAGAATGCATTTTAAAGTTTTTACTTGTCAATCTAATCAAGATGTTCATTTATATATCAAACATCTGACTTTAACATTTATTCTATAACATCTGTTTAAGTAGACCGATATACTTTATTTTCAGGTTGTACAGAATGGCCAATACTCCATACAAACATATACACATAATAGTAACAGGAAAGAAGAAATTATTTTTTATTCTTTGCATTAAACGTATACTTGTCGCATAATTTTAAATCTGATTTGATAACATGGGCGCATATTTGCAACATTTGAACGCCAACTTAAAAAAGCATGTAGATTATAAAGAAAAATGTTTCATCCAAAAAACGCGTTCGTTTGGAGTGTGCACTTTTTGATATTTGAACGTCGCAATTGTCAACATGTAATATGGAATTTTCGATGCGTGAAGACTCGTTAGTTTATTGTACAATATAGTTCACTTTTACGTAGTCAACTGTCATTTCTCGGTGGATACCTAAAATATTCAAATAATAAAAACAAAAGATTTGTTAATATTTTCATATTTTTACATTATTACGACTAAGACCAGCTACTCGCATAACGATATAAGCTATCTATTTATAAAAATAGTATAACACAAACAGTTCAATAACTAAAAAAATAATTCAAATTTACTTATACAAAATATATCTAATGAAGTAAAAAATTTTACAAATAAAATGTTTAGAACCTCTTAAATTCGATGTCTTCTAAAATAAAAAATATAACCAAATTAAAAGTCAATTATGAGTGAATAAAAAGTGAATTTTAAACATGATTTTCTTTTCGATTGAGTGTTTTATTATTTAAATATATAATACAATAATAATCTCCAGTTACGCTCAAGATATTGTGAACAAGCATTTAGATGATGACCTTATTTTGGCACTTAAATCAGTGCAGTTTAATGTATTATGACCGAAGGTCGCACATCGTGTAGTACGTACAAAATTACACTTAATAAACAGCGTTAATATTTTAAAGTTGAAAATTTCTACTGTACCTTTTTTTGTACTCAAAAATCTGTGAATTTAGCTATGTTGAAACGTTCAAAGCTGAATATTGGCAAAAGTTGCAAATTTTACGTCGCTGCTATACATCGTTTCAAAACAGTTCTTGTGACAGACGAACAGATTTATACACATATTTTTAGGCCGATGTTCATCTGAATATTCAACCAAATAATTATATTGCCCGTGTTTATAATGTGTATAAATTATACTGTGTGTTTAAATTTAATAACACAATTAACTCATTTTTTTCAATTTACACTTCTTTTTTAATATTTTGAGGTCGCAAAATCAATATACTTATAATTAGAATTTTTTAACAAAATTAATTGCACTCTAATCCGACGGTCAAAGTTTATGAATAATTTTATTTTCAGCCTTACGTTTTTAATTTTGATTACAAAACAATATTTTATTTCAAAGTAAAAATAATCTTTTGCTAAACAGTGACATCATAGAAGCTTACATTTACTAGTGAAATCTTCTTAATTATCTATGTTAATTTTCGTATTTATTTTAAAATATGCTACATTTATAATAAATGTAACATATCATTAACATGAATATTATATTCTTTTGAAGTGTAATGGTAATGCTACTGGTTATAGCATGAACAATGTTCAAGACTTTTAAGATGTTAACTGTCACTTCTTGATGGAAAGGCATGATATTTTAAATAATAAAAACAATTTTTTTAGTACTTATTTCCACAATATATTTTTTGATCAGGACCGATTTCGCTCATCGCGAGCATTATCAACTGATAGAATACAATTTACAAACAAGTCTATTTATACAAAACAAAAAATTAGTTTGAGTTAAAGGTAGCAGGTGTACAAAACCATGGGTTCAAGAACTAGGAAACAATTTACATAAAATCATACAATATTGATACAAATAAAGTAAATTAGTATAAAAATTAAATGTTCACAATCACTTAATAAGAATTATAATTACAATTATGGTAAATCAATAATCCATTAGGAGTTCTGAACAATCAATAAGGGAGTAAGGAGTGGGAAATTTTAATGACGAAAATAACCCACACTTACTACTTTATGGAACAAAATAAATTAATACATGAGAATTTTAATGATAGTCAATTAAAGATGAATCGATGAGATGGGAAGATATGGTCAGTCAGGGGCGTTCCAATATTTTCTGTAAAGAAAATAAAGTAAAAGGAGGCAATATCATTTTTCAAAAAAAAAAAAAAAATATTTATATGAAATATATATTTATTAATCTAATTTACCCAATTAAAAACGAAACTTATCGGTTACAAATCGCATTTCAAAAGATATTTTAAGTATTTTCATAGCTCTTAAACCATTTGTTTTGTATACCTGGAAGTAATTATATCCCTTTACATAAATAAATAGCATTCTAATTTTTGATAACAAATAAGTTGTTAATTCTCGCAATTAACAAAATCGGTCATGTTCTTTCCATTTCAAAATTGTAATGTTTTTTCTATCAACAAGTTTCAATTAATACCCCAAAAATGATATTGTCTTTTAACTACATTTACACACTGCAACATTCTATAACATTTAACATCACAATTAAAATCTCAGATAAACTTGAAAGCATCCTATTTAAAATAACAATGCAGAAGAAATGAGTTGTATTTTTCAATCATACATTGTTTTTTTATTTATTTTAAATATAGGTTAAAAATAATTTCTAAGTCTGAAACACTTTTATCTTATCGTATTCTGAATAGTGAAGTTACAATAGAGCTTTATTTTCTTATTTAGCTTTCACGAAGCCTCAAAAACGGGAACACTCTACAATCGATTGATTTTTTCTTCTTTTAAAATCAATGTATTTGTATATGAAACTAGAGCTTTTCTATACACACTCATTATTATTTAGTATCGAATCTAGTCTCTTCTAGATATCAAGATGGAATTGTGTAAAGATCCAACATTCTATTCTCGATGAATCGTTGATATTAAAACATTTTTAATGTAGGTGTTTGGGAACTAGTTTAATATAAACCAAGCAACATCTGGTTTCATTTAATATACATAGCCAATCACTTATTTTTTCAAGATTAGATAATAGATGGGTTTACTACTGAGAATATGAAAATAGAGTATTCTTTTCTTTAAATTCTTGAATTGCCAGAATTTTTCTTCTTCTTAAATGCAATATCAGTTCTGTTACATCCGTGTGATAGAATGCTGTAAGATGCCGAAAGGCGAAACCGGGGTCGTTAGTGACAAAACATGTGGAATCGTACAAAATTGTAACAATTCAAATCTTAATGCAATCTTTACAGAACCTTTTTTGTCAATTTAAGGAGACCATATGCTCAAATTCTAGAGATAACTTAACAAAATCGTTTTGAAGAGTTGCTCTATTTTGGTTTCACAAATAGAGTAGGTATAGAAGGAAAACGTATAGGACAGCACTAGTGATTAGCTAACTCGCTACACCTGAGTTTTTAGCATCAAATGGGTAACAGAGAATCTATAGTCATCACAAATACCCATGCTTTTGAACAAGATTGACAGATTCAGTGAAAAAAAACGTTGTTTCATTCAGTGAAAAGTTTATTCCGAAATGAAATTTTGTTTATAAACAATTGATGGTTTTCCAAACGTCATTCTCACAGTGTGAAATGGAAAAAAACTTTTCATGTATGTTTTCATGTGGTTATAGTGATCCAGAAAACCTTCGCGAGGGTATAAAGAAAATAATATAAAAGCTTCAAACATTAATCACAAACAAAAATTCATGTATATATATATATATATATATATAAAAATAAGGATTATCTTTGAACATACTTCAATCATCCATCGCATGCAACAGTTGAGATTTAGCAGTCAGATGGTTAAAAAGATCATTTCGAACCGTACCGTTACCTTCTTTTTATAAAAAGTTATTTATGTATTTATCGAATTAAATTTTACAAGCTATTTATACAAGAAACAGTTTTCGCAGGTGAAAGTAATGCATAGTAAAACTACTGCCATCTACGTACAGACAAAATCCAAAACGGAACAGGTACCACAATTAAGCGTTGTCAAGCATTGAACACTAACACACTTTCAGATTCTCTCGACTCGTGCCACGTTTGTACCGTAAAAAATACCCCAAAAAAACTTCAATGCGCAAAGAAAGTGCGCAACAAGTAATCGATTAATTATATATTAGTTTACGCTGGACGAAAAAAATGACAGTTAAGTAATTAGCGGCACAAATAATATCATAGTTGTTTTAATTGCAGTATTATTTTCTGAGAGGCGTAGCATGAATTAAATATAACTCGAAAAGAAAAGTCAAGCACCTCAAAATTTATTTTTTATAATAAGTAACATAACATTCGTATATAATACAACACAATGTTAATTACCATTTCAATAGTTTTATATTGCTTAGATCAGAAATGGTTTCGCATATCGAGAGCATTATTATTTGTTGATAAAATAGTGTTATATTGTTTATATATTGCTTTTCCACTACAAAGTGATAGTTAACACCTCTAAAATCTTTAAATACGTTTAAAAAATCATAAACGTTGTTTGACAGTTTAGTATTTTTTCGCTACCCTAATTGATACACCATATTTTCACTAGTGAAAATGTATTATCACATAATTTTGTTTTTTTGCTGTTACCTCAATATAAGCGATCATTAAAATAACAGAGGTACTAATATTTGTATTTCTTGTTTAATACACGGTGAAGTCCCGTAAACGCAATAGTCTTTAAAATGTATCTTTAGAAATTTGCATAAGAATATGTTCACTGTTAATAATATATATATCTGAATTTTCAGTAATCTTTCAATTAATCAGCCAACTCACACTCGGTAACCTGGAGTTGACAACTACTGAATATTTGACAGTGAACCTGAGTTGCACAGCACAGAACTTTTCGCTTATACGGTACTAAAAAAGTGAATTCCGCTGAGCGTCTGTTGCTATGTTCGAATTTATGCCGTTAAATTTTACCATGCGGCCCTGTTTTTTTGTCTGTGTCTGTGTTACTTTTATTGTTTCTGTGTAAAACGAATAACATTACACAGCAAATAAGTTTGAATAGTCCAAAAAGGCATAACAACATCATTAAATTGTTTCCCATATAACTGTACATTGTCATGGAAATATGAAATTTTGGAGCTATTATGCAGTGACATCCCGTGAACAGGCCATATTATATTATATATTGCGGCAAAAAGGATATCGCAATGTTGGAATCAACAAATTTGGTGTCCAACAATAAAAACCGTTGATTTATCTTTAACCAATATGTGTGTGTAACGTATTTTTTCTAAATAATAACATATTTTAATAATTTATGATATCGACTGAAGGTGCTTGATGGATTTTAAATATCAAATTTGAATTGTTAAAACTTTTTAAGATTCCGCAGGTTTTGTCTTTAACGACCGGGGTTTTACCTTTCGGCATCTTCAGGCACTCTAGATCAAAAGAGCTAACAAAATTCTGCCAAAAAAACTGGCAGTTCTGTTGCACACGTGTAATAAAATGCCTGAAGGTTCAGAATGACGAAACCCGAGTCGTTAATACAAAGTTTTAACAATTCATATTTAACACATTTTAGTACTATTTTCACAATAAATTTTATGGTCAAGACGAATTTAGCTCCTAATCATAAATTTGTTTCGGAAATTGTACTATAAAATGTATTTTTATTATCGAAAACACAATGCCTTTCCAACAATAAATGATAATTAACGCCCTAAAAGTGAAAAAGTTTTGTAATTGACGACTGGTTTTGATGGACCAACAAAACATTAATTCATCAAAACTTTTTTGTTTTAAGTGTAGGGTCAAAATATTATAGAAAAATCAGATACATATATCAATGTATATCTATAAAACTTGGGTGGAGTGCAGTTTGTAGATCGCTGGTATAGCCCTTGGCCGTTTAACCAAGTAGGGCGAAAGCTGATTGGTAAAAGCGTCTACCACTTGGTTATGTTACCACTGTCAACGATCTTAACTGTATTATATTACTGAAGTCACTACAGTGAAAGTCAATCCGAGTCGAAGGTAACTTTTGTTTTTTTCGTTTTACCGAAATAACCGTACGAAAGATAGTTAAATAATTTAGGTAAAAACTTTCTAACAGATTTTTATCCACAAGTATTTTACTTTTTTTTTCGAGAGACCACTTTCACGAACATTAAAAATTTTAATCTTTGAAATTCCCATCGAAAAGTCGAAGTACAAATTCATCAATGTCACATTGATATGAATAATGATTTTTCGATCCAAATACGCATATCATTAATATCAATAACAGACTGGTCGATAAGTCACTTCACTATTCATTTCTTGGATATTTACTTTGCTTATATTAGTTCAAGTAAGCATAGCATAACATTTGTAAAAAATAATTAAAACTACAAGTGACTAGATTCCAAATATCAAAATCTAAATAACGTCTAAAACAACCCTATTTTTATAGACAGTAGACGCACAGATATTAAACTGAAATAACAATATACATGTGTAGTAATTTTGTGTGACTGTAATCGTAAATAGTGTCATATTTGACTTTTTATTAATTGAATTGGCATTCACTTGGTAGAACTCCATTATAACATGATGAAAAAATAGCGATGTATTTTATTTCTACATTTTTTTTTATAAGATATAGTTGATAGCTATTTCGGCTCACGCCATCGTCAGAACCATTTCTGACGTAAATATTATAGATAATCTAGAACTTTTTCTGACGATGACGTGAAACACCTATCAACTATATTTTATAAAAAAATATTAGAACCAAAATACATTGCTATTTTTCAATTGTATAATAATGGAGTTCTACCAAGTAATGTAAGTGTGATCAATTAATTCTGACATCTTTTACTCTGCATTTTTTCGATTGTGAGCCATCAATAGTCGTGTCCTAATTTTTATATTACATTCGAACATCCTAATTGTATATTTTGATAATAAATTGTTAAATGTGGCAAATTAATTTTATGTTTTTCTTCAACATAAAACTAGGATGTTAGAACAGAAGAGAAGATTTATTGTGTACCTTTCAATCAAACCTTAATCAACGGTCAATATAAAATGATCTAATATTCCTAATTAAATCAAACCGCATTTAAAATTTCTAGGACGTTCAACAATGAAGATTTGTTGGAATTAATATCTTCAGTACTTAAACTACTTACTTAGTCAATACTTAAAGTATTATTGAAATAGGAACCACACTGTTCAAATATGCAGTTTAAAAAAAATTTTCAATACGTACCGGAAAACGTTCTATTAATAACGAAATTGACATTAACGTAAGGCTTTACATCGGCAATGAAAAAAAATGAGAAATTAGTTTTTGCTTCAATGATATTCGACCAGGTGTAAGTAAACACATATTTCTTAAACACATCAAATAAATCGATGTAAAAGAATGTTCAGACCTTTTATGTTTTTTATTTTGTTATATTGCAAGACTTACAATTGTATCATGTCAGTCTGTTGTTAATAAAAAATCTAACTGTCATTGTTTTTTTTTCGGATACCATTATTTTGTTTGATGACATTTCATTAACAAATTGTAGACAATCTAGGACAGATTGTATAAGAAAATTTTAATGAACATAACTAAGTTAATTATTTCAACGTTTACAGCCATATTTTTTTTCATATTTGAATTATTTTATCAGAAAATTCCTTTGCGTCCCAATCTCGGCTTGTTATATCCCTTATGTGAGACTAGTTCAATGAGTCTACAATCTCATAAATTGAATTGCTATATTACGTCACCTGATGTTTAGTCCTACCGTTACACACGAATTTGAAATAAGTAGGTATATCTAAGTTTCAAATTACACAATTGCATTTTAATGATTGTTGTAGAATAATTTCATACAATACTCACTAACGGTATTTAGAGTAATAAAACTTATCATTGGCAATTTAGTTGTCATTCATTATCATCAAATAAAAGCTTAAGAAACTTTTTCAGTTGAATGTTTGAATTCTAAATTTAGGGTGTATATTTGATTCTTTTTGTATATAACTGATGCTAACGAAGGTGCTTGATGGAATTTCAATATCATATTTGAATTGTTACAACTTTGTACGATTCCACATGTTTTGTCACTAACTGACAAAAGTCAGTCAGCTTAGTCTGTTCTGTTGCATCCGTGTGATAGAATACCGGAAGATGCCGAAAGGCGAAACCCGGGTCGTTAGTGACAAAAGGTGGAATCGTACAAAGTTGTAACAATTCAAATTTAATATACATATATTTATTATGTAATATAATAATGATATAAAATAAATATATTTACAAAATTATTATGCTATATTTTCATTATCTGTCATATTATACATAGATGTATCAATGATTATAAATGTGAGGTTAGTTTTTCTCAAAAATTAATGTATGTGTGTCTGTTTGTCTTTTATGCATTACCACGCCATTCATCCGATCGATATGAAACTTTACAAATTTTTTGAATACACTACCGCCAAGGTTTTAGCATACCATTTCTTCCTTAATCCTCATCCCCAATTAGTAAATAAATAGAAAAAAAACGACAGTATTACCAATTAAATTTGTTTATTGTCATAACGAGCTTCCTTGCTTTTTCTTTATCTTAGATCGCAGCAACGCGAGATGGTTCAGCGAGTTTTTTTTTAAATTTCATTGTATCAGGCGAGTGCTTACTGAATCAAGAAATTTACCTTCGAAAACCTGTACTGGTGTCTGACTCCATATTTTCAGTGTTGGATTCCATTGTTGATTTGGCTAAAGGTTGTAACCATTGTTAAGCATGAAATTCTTGGGTAGCTCATTCTATTCACCTAGTTCTTTTGATTCTTTTACAATTAATTTTTAACTTTTTTCTCCGTCGTAAGTCTTAATAACCGTAAGTCGAGGTGGTCGTAAGTGGAGGTGGTCATAAGTCGAGGTATTCGTGAGTGGTGATGAACGTAAGTCGAGGTAGTCGTAAGTCAAGGTAGTCGTAAATCAAGAACTGCCTGTACAACGAGAAGACCTACGCTTCACTAGTTTTAAAATCATCATAGCGGTTGTTGATAAATTAATATTTTTTTTGTGTAAACATTATTGAAGCATCCATCACTCAAAAAACATATGTTATCATGGCATGTGGCTAAAGAACAAGGTCACATGAGTATTGATGAAATGTTACCAAAGCTCCGTGACATGTAGCAAGTAATTTTTTCTCTTCCTGTCACTTGTGAAAAAATAACTGACATTTGAAGAAAGCGAGAGCACTGAAATGAGATTGCGTAAAATAATTATATAATTTTTTTAGCCACGCATATTTTTTTTTTGTTTATAATTAAGGATCCACTTACATTAAGATATTGAATATCTAATTATGGACCTTTGGTCTTTTGGAAAAACAAAAATGAAATAGTATATTTGATGTGCCACGGACTGTGTATCAACAATAGATAACCAGTGGAGCAAAATGATTTATTTTTTCTCACAAAAAATTCAGATGTATTTTTTTGCGAGTATTAAATATTGATAAAACACAAAATACAAATAAGGCAAAGGTAAATTATTATTTCACCTCACATTCTCGATAGTTATTTGGAATTTTATGTGGACAAATGATGCATAGTAAAAAATAATTCTTTTAAGCCGATGAAAGATAAAAACTTTAATAAAATTTTATATGTATTTTTTCTATTAAAACTTTGTGAGGTATGGGTAGTTATTTCGGCTTTAAGTCATTGCTAGTACTTAATTATTTATATAAATATACTGCTTTAGAATGAAATGCTGATTGTTCAGCATCTCTTGTATTTTTCATATTCAAATTTAGTGTCCTCTTTGTGTTTTTAATATTTTAGGAAATATATCAATCAAATATGAGTTGTTGAAACTTTATACTATTCTACGTGTTTTGTTACTAACGACCCAGTTTTCGCCTCTTCGCATCCCCGTGCATTTATCACAAGAATGCAAAAGAACTGACAAAACAATTCAAATTTTATATTAAAATTCTACCAAGCAACTTTAACCGATTTCATAAAATATGTAATTCATTCATTTTAATTTCTATGAGTAGCTATAAAAGTTTAGAACGAAGAAAGTTAATGGAATTGTCATATAATCATGCTTCATTTTTCTTTTAATATGTTATTACCTTTATTATATTTATTAATTTAGTTCGTTAAAATATTTTCAGTTAAAACCATTTATAAAAAAAATGTCTACTGGGTCAAATCCGGAAGCTTTGTTCAAGCATGATTCAATATTTTTTCTGAAAGCAAGAATGTTAATGCAAAATTAATCTTGCGTACAAATTAATTATATGCATACACGATTTCCTTCATTGAACACTCTTCTAGTAGAATAAATAATCATACATGTATTCATTTAATTGATATAGACATCGATAATTAACTAGCACTCGAAATTAACGATATTTTAATCGCGTTCTAGTCTTACAATAATTTAGATTCATGATTTAATTGAATGTATTTATATATTTGAATTATTAGTCATGTTTAAAAAAATAGAGAGTGGACTTTTATAATTATTATATACATTGAAACTTCGATTCTACGTTTTTAAGGACCCTAAAAAACGAAAAATGTGGTAAACAAGGAATGCAGGAAAGCTTAACATAATAGTTCTGATGAATGCGTGAGCCGAAATAGCTATCAAAGATATATCTTATAAATTTTGTTAAACTAAAATACATTGCATTTTTTCACCCTGCTTAACATCATAATAAAACAATGCAACCTTAAAAAACTCAAAGTCCCCACCTCCCTCTTTGATTGCTAAAAGTAATGTTTTACCAAAAATGATAAATATAAGAGGGTTAAATCATATTCATTAAAATAATTGAATAATGTCTTGAATATCATCTTGTGAAATTCGTTTGCTCAAATCTCATGACATTTGAGCTAACTATCATATATATTTCATCATTATTTTTTTTGGTTAATATATATCATAAGATTTAATATGCTCAAACTCACAAATTGTATTGGATACAAAGATTTATCTACCAAAACCAGTCAATCAGGATAATATTTTAGACAGGACTATAATATTTAGATTATATATCGAGGAAATTGATAAATCAATGCAAGGGATACGTTTAATGCAGGATTATTTAACATTGTTCTTATGGGTGTTTAACGGAACTATAAAAAATGAACAACTTATCCGGGAAAACATATAATGCGAAAACGATTGATCGGGTTTCCACTGCATGTATGTAACGTGATGCACATTTTATTATATTTTCATAACAGGTACATTGTATACCTATAATTATAAATATCACCAGAATTTGATATTAAAAACTGTCTATCAGTCACACATGGTGAATATACATTGATGGTATTATGTAAGGATTTCAAGTTTAAGTATCTGGATATATTTCGTATAATCCTGTTTTCCGGATGAAATAGTAGATAGAATCAAATACAATATTTGTGTTAAAAGATATAGATATTTAGAATTACTGCTTACCATCTGTTTTAGAAAATAGAACACAGAGAGAATTACAAGCTATTTGTTTTAGTTCTATTATTTTGTCACTATCACCTCTGATTAATAAATGTTTTATGATAGATTTACAACGTGTTTGTAGAACAATTCTGCTTAGAAAAAATCTATATAAATGTAAGATCATCACCAAGAACAACTGATTCGGTAACAACCATTAAAAATAAAATTTACTCATTTTTACTTCCGAAATCATTTCTCATCAATTTATTTATTTACACATACAATTAGCAGTAAATCATCGAATACAAATTGTCAATTACTCATGTAAAAAGACACTTAATTCATCCATTACGTCCTTGTTAAATATATATCCATTTAAAAGCATTTGAAGAGTACGCAAAACAATCAATACCTTTACAGATAATTTTGAATAAATACTTCAATATACCTTTGAATCTTTATTGCAACAAGACTAAATACATATCAGCAAACAATTCTCGGAAAATTATTGTATACAAAAACATGATTTTTTGCGAATAGCTAAACTGTTTGTTTACCTCGTTACAATAGAAACATGCCATTACATCCTTTACATGAGTAAATACCATAAAGATATGATTACCTTAGAGTTCGACATAAATACTCGTTAATTCAGTGACGTGTATTTAGCAGGGTTCTAGAGTCGTTACTTAATAATAAACATAATTCCAACTCCGACATTGATCATTGACATGATTGCATGAAGTCGTCTAATCAAAAAAGGAAACCAACTCCTCAGCCCTTGTATTTTGAATAATTATGTAAAATAGCAACAAAAAAAATCTTTAATTTATATGTTACTAATATTATTTTTAATAATGATAAAAACTTATGTTCAGGGTCGGTTTGATCATATAATATATTGTACAAGAAAATGTGTTTTTATTATTTAGAATATTATACTTCTCCATCAAAGAAATGACAGTTAACACCTTAAAAGTGATAAATGACGTAGATACAAAAAATATTTATTCTTAATTGATGTTTATCAAATATTATTTTAGCTTAGAATTATATGTATATACTTTATTTTCAATCATTTTTTTACTACTTCCAAAGCTTTATACTCTTATATCAGTTTCTCTGTACGCGAGCATTAATTAATATTATATATATATTGCCAACGACCATACCACGTTGAAAGCACCGGTTCTCGTCCGATCACTGAAGTTAAGCAGCATTGGACGCGGATAGTGCCTGGATGGGTGACCGCTTGGGAGCACCGCGTGCCGTATTCTCTTGGCTATGGGAAGGAAAACCCAGACAGAAAACCGCACACCAACCCGCCTGGGCAGCGTGGTGTGCTATGTCCAAACAACCCCCCTGAAAGAGAAAGCAGGGGGAGGCCTTCATCCAGCAGTGGATCGACCCCGGCTGATGATGATGATGATGATATATATTAAATTTGAATTGTTTCAACTTGGTACGTTTCTACATGTTTTGTCACTAACGACCCGGGCTTAGCCTTTCGGTATCTTCAGGCATATTTTCACACGGATGCAACGTAACTGACTGAAATTCGGTATTGAAATCCCATCAAGCACCTTCATTCAATATCATAAAATATATTTATAATAAGTAATAAAGTTAATAAACTAAGTGTTAAACTAAATGATTACTAATTTTTAATCAAAAATTATAACAATAGTAAATTAGGAGTGCATTGTTTATCATTTAAAATAATATGATTTTTTATCAATAAGTGACAGTTGACAACTTATAAGTGATTTAACCAATCTATGTATGTTTTGTATTTTTTTTTATGAAAATACATTTTTCGTACTATTACCACAATATATGATATTTAATAAACAGAACCGGTTTCGCTCATCGCGAGCAGTATCAACCAATTGATATTAACAACTAACACATGTGAAATCTCTTTTTACCAAGAAGTGAAAGTTGAAGGTTTTTCATTCGGGATCCTGCAATGTAGTATAAATATATTCCTTCCAAAACATCTGAAATCTCAATAACTGTGAGACAATTCAATACGCCACTGCATTTATTATATTTAAAAGGGCTTGTTTTTATTTTGCTAGAATAATGTTACTTTAGTCTCATCATAAATAAATTTAATCTACGTTCAAATAACGTGTTTTTGTTTAATAAAATGCACGCCATTAGTTAATATAAAACTTTGGAAATAACATAACAAAGTGCACTGAAACCTCGATTCCACGTTTTTCAAGGGACCCCAAATACCTAATATGCGGGAAAGCTTAAAATAATCTTACAAAACATAAACTCTCCTCCCCCCATAAGGTTTTACAAAAATCGATAATTATGAGAGGGTTTTATAAAATTTATATTAATGAAGTCTTTTTTATTGAAATAATTTATTAGTGTTCATGTGAAATTCGTTATCGAATAAAGTTTTAAGAAATTAGAGCGATCTATATATGTCATCATTGATTTCTTTGATTAATATAGTAGATGCAATGTGCTCAAACTCACATAATGTATTTGATAAAAAGATTTATCTATCAAAACCGTTCAATCTGGATAATATTCGAGGCGAAACCATAATATTTAGGCGATAGATCAAGAAAATCGTTGATTCGGGGAACGGTTAATGTAAGACTATTTACCATTGTTCTTATGGGACTATTAAAAACTAATGATCCATCCGGGAAAACGTATTATTCGAGAACGGTTGATCGGGGTTCCACTGCATAAAGAAATTCTTTTTCGAATTAAGGGCAATAAATCTAATATTATTATATTTATAATAATTTTGATTTGAATGAATGAAACATTCTTTTTTTCTGTATATTGCATCTAAATTGTACGATGTTTTAAACGATTACCGTGAAACAAACAGTTCGTGTTGGCCTTTTTAACATGGCATCACTCACTTCGATTATGATAAAAAATAAAATGACCCATAACGCAAAATCAAAATTATGGTACCATTTGTAGACACAGATTGAAAGGATGCAAACATTGACCAAGTTTTGGTTGCATCATAATATTAACTAATATTCACAAATATAATTTTATAACACTTGATCAAAATATGAAACACTTACTCAGCGATACTGAGAATAAATGAAATCAGGTCAATGAAACCAATAAAAGTGATTCAGACCACTTCATTTTGGGTTTTTCTTGCCAAGACTATCACGAGCAGTCAAAAATCGTTCATGAATTAATACTATACAAATACATGTTGCGCAATTAACAATGATTTAAATAAAAAAAAAACATAACTAATAAATCAATTATCTGGACCGCTGTATTTCTGTTTTTTTTTTAATTAAACTAAAATTCATTAATATTTTAATATACAATATTTATTTACGTGGTAACTGCCAATTCTTGATGAAAAGGCATGATATTTTAAATAACAAAAACAAATTTTATAGTACTTAATCCACAATATATTTCAATGATCAGCATCGGTCATCGCGAGCATTATCAACTGATGGGATACAAATTACATGTGTATAAAAATTTCGTGTTAAAGTAAGCAGGTATACAAAACCATGGGTTCAAGAACAGTTCTTAATGTCAGTTTGATAATGCTTGCGATAAGAATTACGTGAAAATAAAAATTGTAAAATGTGTATTTTATATTCTAGCTGACCCGTCGCGTGTTGTTACGATCTTAGAGTAAGGAAATTCAAGATAACTCATAATGATAACAAACAATTCAATTATTAATAGAGTCACTTTAATTCAATTTATTTTCTATTTGGGGAGAGAATGATATGCTAGAAACGTTTGCAGGGGTATACTCAAGATTTTTTTAAAGGTTTCATGTCGATTGGATGAATGGTGAAGTAATGCATAAAGGACAAACAGACACACTTATATTGATTTTCATATATGCATAGATTTTTTATTATCGGTTTATTTATTTGAATATTAAATTACAATAATTACAAATCGATTTATTCATAATATCGTCTGAAGGCACTTGGTAGAATTTCAATAACAAATTTGAATTGTGGAAACTTTGTACGATTCAGCATGTTTTTCACTAACGACCGGGACTCCAACTTTCGGCATTCAGATATCCTATCACTCGGATGCAACAGAAGTGACAAATTATCCTGTTGCAGTCAGTTCTGTTGCATCTGTATGATATAATGCCTTAAAGTGCCTAAAGGGCAAAGCCAATCGTTAACAAAACTTGTGGAATCGTGTAAGTTTTTTTGCTTTTACAATGTAATAAATGTTTATGAAAGGCAACATTGGAATTTGAAAAAAAAAGAAGAAGTCAACCTGAAAGGTCAGGTAAAACTACTTTATTACATTCAAAATAGTATTCGTATGAACTCACACTCGTCCACGTGAAATATTTCGACATCCGAAACAATGCTGTGGAAAATCGTTATACCTCTTTTAATGATCAACGAACCAAAAACTGATATGTTTCATAGTTACAATCAAATAATTATTTATTGGTTTATTTGGTAAATACACTTAACAAAAATTACAAAGTATAACATACGTTTATTGCTTTTGTAAGGTCAAAATATTTAAAAAATCGATATTGAAAATCTAAGAAATCAACAACAAAACAAAAAACAAGGATAGCAAGAAAATCAAACATACAAACTCATGTAAAATCTACTTTAATTAATTAAATGAATTGACATTTACTACATAAAACTCCATAACATTTCATGTGGACGAAAGTGAGTTTAGACGAATGCTATTTTTTCAGTTAAAGTATCATAGATATTTCATGAGCTTACTTGGTTGACTTTTTTTTGCAATCCTTGTCCATTGTTTTCCTGTGTATTTGTTTGATTTCCAATACTTTATGCTTAAAAATGTTCACGTTGCAAAAGCAATGAATTTACAGTTTGTAAGTTTTGTACTGTGTAAAAAAAATAGCAATGTGTTTTAGTTCTATACAACTTATGCAAGCTATTTCGGCTTACGCTTCATCAGAACTATAGTTCATAGTCATAGTCATTATATCATATCTATTGCAATAGATGGGTACTGACTGGGGACTGACAAGCAAAAACATATATATATATATATATACATTTCTCAATTAACAACGAAAAACTTAAACTTTGTTAATACTAATATCACCAAGTAGACATATCGGCTTTTGCTTTTAAACGCTTCATGTAACGTATTACAAATCAACCCATGTCGAAATGTAAAATATTGACCAAAGGTAAATAGATACACATCGTTACTCAGTACATAATCCAATATTGCAGTATTTCTTCAAATACAAAATAAAAAATATTTTTTCCTTGACGACTTTTCTAATATCAAGAAATACCAAAAACAGTATTAAGCTCGAGGTTACAACCGCCCGATGTCAATGCATGTTTTTGTTAAGAAAATATCACTGTAACGTTTTCTTTAAATATTTATTTACTGTTGTTTGATATTCCTGACCTCAATTTCGAATAAATAGATGTGTCGTTAAAAATTAATGGAAGATATCGTATTATTTTTTTTTTTGTTTAAATCATATTGAACTGAAATATTAGACAATTTTTTACTACCAATAATCGGTGACAAGGTTAGTAATCAACACGGTTTCATTACAAATAACTACTTAATAGACTACAAATATCGTATTTTATACAATAGAATTATCAAAATATTTACATAGCAAACGCTTTGTGTTTTACAAATTTATAGACCTATAATCTGAAGTGACTAAAACGGAAGTGCGCAGAACTTCCGTCAAAGAAAAACGCGCGAAAATATCTGTAAAAATTGTGTGCAAGAAACAATAAATGGAATTTTTCCGAATTCAAAACGTCATATTATATTATTATTGTTTTCCAATTGATACAAAAATACAGAGGGCGGCAATTGAACTTTTAATTTACACTCCAAAAATAATACGGTTTCCATCAATTTTTCCGTGAGAAAACTATAAATATCAGATGTTAAGTATTATAGATAACCACTTTTAAAGTGATTACTTGTGGTGAAAAAGTATTGTATGTAAACAATAACAACAATAAGCACTATACAGTAAAACCTCCACTTAGACTTAAGTCGGAATCGTGCAATTTAGTGTAATTGGGGGAGTAAATCTCATATAATTAGGTGGTTTGTTTTTTTCCGCGAAAAATTCGAATCAAAGATTATTCTTAGTTTTGCAAAGAAATATACAAATTATCATAATATTTAGTACTAGGTGATAAAATGCATAGCGCTCGCAAAATCCAGCACACAGACAGTCGCCCAGCTGTGCGTATGTAACCTGGCACCTGTTGAATACACAGACGCTAGCCAACATTTAACTCTATGTACCGCACATACGGTCGTCTGGCTGTGTGTGTGCAGCTAAGCGATCGTCCAATTGGGGAATTTGTGGCGAATATGTTAAGCCAGCGCCTAATTTGAAGTAGTGTAATCGGGGGCTATACTAAATTTGATATTATTTCCACATTCACCCATTGAGAGGATTATCGATTTAAGCATGGTTGTTTTTACAGTACAAATATATACAAATAAGGTAAAAATAGTTTAGAAATGGAATTTTAATAGCTCCTTAGAATTTAATAATTACTTTAGATAATAAATAAAACCAAATCAAAAGTCCATTACAAAAAATAAAATACTCATTAACAAGAATAACAAATGGGAAAATTTTACAGCCTCTCAAATTGCTTAATATCTTTTTAACCGAACCTGATCTTAATAATATAAAATTTTAAAAATAATACTTGTAGATCCTGTTTATTATATAATTAATGGTAATAACTTTTTATATATATTAAGCAAAAAAACACACAAAACATAAAGTGGTAAACTGGTTTATCAAAGATTTGGAGCAAAAAAATCTTCTTTTACAGCACGTGAAGGTACGTTTAATTTAATTTATCATGGCCAAATAGCTGTCAACAATCATATATAATTGGCAAAAAACATTGTTTTTTCATTTGTCGTAATGGAATTCTACCAAGTAAACAAATTTAATAAATAAACAAAAGTTTTGAATGTACGTGATAGCCGTTGTTATGTTTATATGTACACGAAATAATACAATTTTAATAATAGAGGCGGTGGTGTTTGAAATGACAAAATATTGGTATTTTATGCTTTTATTAAACAAAGGATCTCTTCACAACTTATACATTGCCTGCTTTACCATGAAACTATGATATAATCAATATATTTTTTTTTTTTAAACGGCGAACCATAAATCAGCGGTTCTCATGTGCATCATCATCATAGGATTTTGCAGCGACCTCCAAAAGCTTCGAATTACATAGTAATATATTAAAAAAATGTGTTTTTTTTATTAGTTTGTACCGGTGCGGCCATGATTTATTTTTATAGAACTAGACCGCTGATATATATGTTAAGTTTGGTGGTATCTGATATCAATAAAAACAAACATAAAATCCTTACACAAGCTTTCAAATGCAGAGTTTGCTAGAAATTGTAAGACTGAAAAGATGGCGTCAAAAGCGTCTTAAACATCTGAATAAATTCTGGCAACCTGCGAGGATTTCAGGTTTCGGTGCTGAGTGCGTATGCCGTTGAAATCACAAATTAGTCATTTAAATAATTTTATACCTTATGCTGCATAAAATTGATTGAAAATGAAACTATGATACGATGATGATTACGAAAATGCCAGAGTTCATACTGGACTGTTAAGCTATCAATATAAATATTTTTCAATAAGTAAGAACAGTACTTCATCCAAGCTACCTTTTGGCAACTGCTACCAATGTTGTAAGATGATTTGATTTCTTAAAAAAAGTGCAAATATAAGCTTAAAAAATGCTTTCATTTAATATTGGAGAATCATTTGTTCATTGCGAATGAATGTGTTAATTTATTCCATCAAAACAAGCGGTTTACAACATAAACTATTTTATTATGAAATTTTAGAAATAAACAGGGCTCAATTGAGTTCTTTAGCCATATTAATTAAACACATACGCGTTTCCAATTCCTCCTTGCTATATCTTTTACATGAGATTAACTCAATTATTAAATAATCTGAAAAATTTAAGAGATTATCTGATAATTAAACCCATAATCACCGTCTGATTTCAAAATTAAATTAATAAGAGTAGTTGATTTTTGTAAAAACTTTTGATTACAAATTTATTAGTTTTAATTGTTTATAACATAATTGTAAATAATTAAAATGAAACCAATAGCTATCAAAATGATTGCATAATAAAATTATGTATAATATTTTGCTTAATGATTTTTATTTTTTAAAATTCCTTTTTTACAATATGTAAGCAATAAAAATTGTGTCTATTCTACTGCATCCGTTTTATAGAAAGCCCGGGTGATTTGTCACAAAAATTGTGATAAAAACTACAAAGGTTGAACGATTTAGTTTAAATAAAATATAATACACTTAAAAGTGAAACTTTTCTAAAAAAAAATCAATCAGCGCTATTCGCTGCTTTATTACATTACATATCAAATACAATGTTCTATTCCAATATTTATACGTTCGAGAAAACAGTATTCTTTACTTTTCAATTTAGATTAAAATTTAAATTTTAAATAATAAAATGTGTCTCTCATTTTGATCCTTCGTTTATCTGTTGGTGTTTTACAACAACCAAGAAGTGGTTGATGAACGTGGATTTTTAATCCACGTTCATTAACCACTTCTTAAATGTCGAATATGAAGGTTTCCCATAGATCATTCTCTCTTAAAATACACAACTTTTAGCTCTGAATAAGTTTTTATTATTCAAATTCATTATATTAATTTTGAATACAGACTATTCAATAACTGCTGACTGATTAACTATAAATATCCATGTTAAGCGATGAATAATTTTCATATTGTATGACGTCCGATTAGGAAAGTAACTTGTTTTTAGTTAATATTTAAATTTGACGGTGTGCTTATTGAATTATGGGCTATAGTAATCCTCACTATAATTTTGCCAGCTAGGAATTTTTAAATTCATTATTTTTTGAAGGCCCTCGTGTTACCTAATCCTGTACAATATTCTTTTAAAAACAACGTGTTTAAACATACCATCCGTAAACGAGAAGTATATTCCATTTCATAAAAAATTGTATGTAATATTTTATGATAAATGCCAGGTTCTTTACTGTGTACTTAGTGTATTAATTAGTACTGTATCATGATATTTTAACCTCATCCGTGCTTAGCCACAAAAAGGATATTCCGACACCAACATATTTAAAAATAATTTAACACTGTTACTGCTAATAAAACTTGTGGACAG